>OX381720.1:8526574-9948522 GCA_947462335.1 Harmothoe impar | reverse complement strand
GAGGGATGTGGGGTGGGGAAAGGTAGGAAGGAGGGATGTGGGGTGGGGAAAGGTAGGAAGGAGGGATGTGGGGTGAGAAAGGTAGGAAGGAGGGATGTGGGGTGGGGAAAGGTAGGAAGCAGGGATGTGGGGTGGGGAAAGGTAGGAATGAGGGATGTGGGGTGGGGAAAGGTAGGAATGAGGGATGTGGGGTGGGAAAGGGAAAGGTAGGAAGGAGGGATGTGGGGTGGGGAAAGGTAGGAATGAGGGATGTGGGGTGGGAAAGCTATAGGGAGAAGTGATGTGGGGGGGGGGGGTAATGAGGAGTCCATGACAACTTCAGGAATAGATAAGCGATACTAAGGAGGCTGGCAGGGTGGGGCAAGGCGGGCAGGGTGTGGGGAGGGGGGGGGGGCAAGAAGACATGAAGGTAGGCCGGGTGCTACAAGCAGGTAGGCATCAAGGGGAGGGGGGATGAAAGGAACGGATAAAGGACTCCAATGGGGTTAACTGCTGATGGGGAAACATGATAGGTACAGGGACGCTACAGGGGGACGTCTTAATACCAATCTATAGACTCGTGCGGTAAGAAACAGTCAGCTAGGAGACAAGTGTTTAATACCAAGAATGTGTATACTTGACCAATTACCTAATTACTATTCTAATTCTATGCTTGACCAATTACCTAATTACTATTCTGATATTTGATATAATGTTATGAAACGACAAAGTAATATCAAGCACACGTCACAACGACATGTTTTTCATCAATATTCCTATGAAGCTACTTTTTTAATACCATATAGACCTCTAAAAGTTGGCTGGCCCGTCCCTGGTTACCGTGTGTAGGTGTGTGAGGGGGTGGTGGGAGGCTGGCGTGCAGCATGGCTGCCATGGTTGCCATACAGTGTCAGTGCTGGTCAAGGCTAGACTGAATCCATCTAGACCGTAGAGACAATACCGGGGCATTGCATGACCAAAACATTAGCAAAGCTCAATCAGTTTTAAGGCCAAAAAATGTGTGTTTCAGGCAACATTTTCTTTTGGGGGTCTGGATGGGGGGGGGGGGGGTCCCGATTTTCCCTGTCGATTTTAAGAAATTGCCATGTCGCCATGTCGATTTTAAGAAATGTCCATGTCACCATGTCGATTTTAAGAAAAGGCTATGTCCCATGTCGTTATCTCTTAAACTCCTCATGTCGCATGTCACTAAGCCAAAAAGGGCCAATGTCGCCATGTCGAATTTAGTGGTCCACACCCATTCTTTTGCCTTTTAAAGAAAAATTAAAGGTGCCAGGAATGAATCGCGAGTCGTCACATGTACTCATTAGGATTACTCACTGAGTACGCAAGTAACTAGGAATATCAAGGCATTGTTGGATATTCTTGTCAAAAAGTAATTGTAAGAATACTGAGTTCAGACTCTGAGAGCTTGTTCTTCCTGGCCGAAATTTCGCAAAAATCTACAAATCCAAAATCGCTAGGGAAGGCCCTTTCTTGAAAGTAGGGTCAGGCTGAATGAAACACACCCTTTTGTGGCGTAATCTGGCGAAGGCTATACTGAAACCATAAATGCCCCTACCAGATAAAGATTTACATTTAACATGAAACTCCTGTATAAATCCTGTTTGTCTAAAGGTGAGATTATGACGAACTGAATATGACACTGAATTTTAAACCTCATTAACATAGAGCTGTGTACTAGAACACACCATAATACCAAATATATAAACATACTATATGGTATCTTACGTTAACAATACCTTAGGTAACCATATAAAACCCCATCATAATCAGAATTATTTGTCGTGTTTATGTGTGCAGTGTATTACCATACTCAGAATAAAATCAATAACTTGACTCATTCTGCTTTTTAGTTGACCTCTCAAAGAGAAAGGTGACATTTTCAGTCAAACGGAAACTCATTGACCTCTCTAATCACAACAAACGGTTCCTCATTCCAAAACATTTAAGTGACTCACATTAAAATTCTCATAAAGTCATTTCAAAGTGGCTTTTGCAATCAAAACCGAAACCAGAATTACAGTCATAATTGTTGATTTTAAAGGGAGTTATTAATCATATTGCTGATATGGTAAAAGAAGCACACACAAACTCTTGAAGTGGGGGTATTGTGACTCATAATCTTTGTGTCAGAAATCTCTGCACAATCGTTTAGTTTGATACATCTCGTTACAATTCTTAAAGGGCCCATTTTGATGGAGTTCCCCAAACTCTCTACAGTGCCAATAGTCTGTGACACATATTACAAAATGTTTCATGTAGACATATCTGTAGCAGGTGTTGATAGTCTGTTATACATCAACACACAAACATGGAAAAACCTGTTTGCTCACTAAGTTGCTGTCCCTATCACTGACGTCACCACAAGATGGCGCCGGTTATTAGATACCACACATATATTGCAATATATATGTAGATGTCAATAATAACAGCAGAAAAGAGGATATAAGGAGATGAATGTACACATTTTTCTAGACTCTTTTTCCTCAGCGTTCACATTTTAGATCACTTTGTTGGCAACTATATACACTAATATTTATTGTTAATTATATATTAAAGAACTACAAAACTTCTATGTTCATGATGTGGATTGCTTGTAAAAGGAGTGTATAACTATTTTGTATACACTTGGCTGTACCGTGATTATATGGATTCGTGCCAATGCAAATCATTAAAACTCAAAAGCCCTATTGTGATGTTTTAATGGCCCGGAATTCAACATCTCATGTTCAATTCCTCAAGCATAACACTTTAATGATATACAAATAGCAGGAACCACAGGAGGATTACACGGAGCAGTCCCACCCACCACGGGGGGGGGGGGGTTTAAGGAAGTACCCGGGAGCTCATTATTAGGCTACACAGCACGGTCAGGGCACGTCCCCATCACATAGGGACGGGTCCAGACGCTACCAGCAGCCACATGTCGCTGGTACCAGTCACACACACTCTGAACGTAGAGAACCAGCTCAGATTACACGGCATTGTGGGACAATGGGAATGGGGACCTGTCCGCGGGAAGCCATGCTAACATGGCGCGGCTGTCCTCCAGTCGGCACCCCCCAGCAGCACGTGGTGGTGGGGTGAGGGCAGCAGTGTGTTAGAGGTTGTAACCACAGTAAACGGAGCCGTGCACCCAGTGGGTGCTGCCCTTTATAGGTGTACAGCATGCAACACTCTCCCACCATACCAACAAACTTAAACGGCGCAGGCAGCACGCACATCTCACATCACCCCGCCTCCGTCTGATTACTGCCATACCAAGGTCACACTAAGGTCACCGCCGCAGTTATCGGCAGGCGCATCTGTACAGCAATCGGTGCTAAAGGCAGGACCTGATAGCATGGACGTTGGTGCCAAGATATCTGCATAGCAATATGTGCTAGAGTAGATACTGGACGAGATAACTGCTATTGCTGAATTTATCATTTATTATGAACTCTCTGAACGAATCAGATACCAAGCGTCTATAACTAATCAGGCAATCTGATTATGGTAGATGAGCCATCATCTACTATCGTGAATATTGAAGCCATATTTTAATATTCAAATTTAGATATTACTGAGAAAGGAGTACTTTACATCTTGTGCCCCGAATTGAGAATGAATAAGATACACATACATATATGTACTACACGCATGTTGGCATCCTCCCCCTCAGTCCTGGAGCAGACCGTACTTTACAAACTTAGAACAGAGCTGCTCACTGGGGGAGAAGAAGCTGCAGCTGTCTGGGTAAGTAGTGGTGTGTGTGTTAACTATGTAGCGGGCTGACCGCCGCACGGGGCGTGCTCAGACAGCAGCTAAATGGAGGTTGAATACTCAATCAGACAGCTTTGTCCTCATCTCCACCTGACCGAAGCGAACCAGCAGGCATCGGCTACGGCGGGGGGGGGGGGGGGGGGAGTTCGGGGGATGAAGCTCTGGTCCCCATCCCAGGTGTCGGCTATTGAGGGGGGGGGGGTGAAGCTCCGGTGCCCATCCCAGGTGTCGGCTACTGGGGGGGGGGGGGGTTCGGGGGGTCAAGCTCTGGTCCCCATACCAGGTGTCGGCTATTGAGGGGGGGGGGTGAAGCTCCGGTGCCCATCCCAGGTGTCGGCTACTGGGGGGGGGGTGAAACTCTAGTGCCCATACCAGGTTTCAGCTACTGGGGGGGGTGAAGCTCTGGTCCCCATCCCAGGTGTCGGCTATTGGGGGGGGGGGGGTGAAGCTCTGGTGCCCATCCCAGGTGTCGGCTATTGGGGGGGGGGGGAGTGAAACTCTGGTTCCCATCCCAGGTGTCGGCTACTGGGGGGGGGGGGGGGGAGTGAAACTCTGGTGCCCATACCAGGTTTCAGCTACTGGGGGGAGGGAGTGAAACTCTGGTGCCCATCCCAGGTGTCGGCTACTAGGGGGGGGGGGGGGTGACGCTCTGGTGCCCATACCAGGTTTCAGCTACTGGGGGGGGGGGGGGGGGGGTGAAGCTCCGGTAGCCATCCCAGGTGTCGGCTACTGGGGGGGGGGGATGAAGCTCTGGTACCCATCCCAGGTGTCGGCTACTGGGGGGGGGGGAGGGTGACGCTCTGGTTCCAATCCCAGGCATCGACTACTGGGCGGATGAAGCTCTGGTCTTCATCTTAGCGGGCGTCGGGGACTGTGAAGGAGTGAAGCCCTATGATTAAAGGTACTGAGCAAGGTGTGAGGAGATGGCACTTGAGTTTGTCTGAATACAATGCCTGTGGCATTGACATGAAGTATGTTATTGTTTGTACACAAGCTCTGTATATCCATATATCAGATGTAGAGAAATGGGAGCCCTGGAGTAGAGCATCTAGATGTGTTGGCTTTTGCAACATTAGACTATTCCGGTGATATTTGATTTTGTCTCATGTTTGGTGCCCCCCAGCTCTTAAAGGGTCAGTGATAATCGTGATATAGGTGTTTGTATCTTATGCTAGTAAGATAGGTGAGTTGATGTATTGAGTAGTAGATCTCTATTTACTATAGTTTCTACATAGCAGACCTCTGAAAACTGACCAGCCTTAACACCTTCATTTGATGAGCTCACTGCCTCTATAAAACATGGGTCACTACTGGCAAACCTCTTAGGTTATGGAAGCCATATTTACAGATCACACTTAGGGTACATTGGTCTACCTTATGACCAAAGGAGAGTCAAATCCAAGCTGGTCACCCGGGAATATCTTCTAAATCTAGTTGATCTGATGTGGACTCACCCTTAGGTCCTCGAAACTGTACACCCAAATGTACCATCAGACAAGATGCCTGCAGGTGCGAATTATGTACTTAACATATACATACTATGCTGTAAAATGAAGTGCTACACATGCAGTTTCTACCCCCGGGATGTTTAAGAACCTGAGACAGGTACCTTGTGATGACCAAGCAGCCGCATGTAGACCCCCTGCGGCAAGGCCCACACCCTGACAACTGGCGCCCCACCTGATTGTGCCACATAAAAAAGTAGCACAGATATAAGAACCCGCCTTCCCCGCTAAAGGTGATGATACAATCAATGGCAAGTGATGACTAGTATGCTCATCTCAATTATATAACACTGGTGTTACTGCTACTACTAGAACGGTGGACAATTAGCGTAGTTTGTATTCTTTGATTCTGTAATCAAATTATTCTCCTCAAAATTATGATATCAATGTAAGACAGACATCAGCGGCCTCCAACAATCCTGAGGATGGGTGATGTAGACGGAAACAAAGGTCATCTGGCAGTGTGTTACTGTATACTTAGTAGATATTGTCAGACAGAATTGGTCATTAGGTACGATGGATGAATCACCCCGGTGACTGAGACTCTCTGTGTCAATATCATTGCATGGCAACACTTTGTAAGCCTACTGTGCTCTTCTTCAAAAATGTTCTTCATTAGTAATATTGGGTCCCAGCTGATCATTTTACATTAATCTGCATTGGAACCTACTTAGCATTGGGCGGAATGGGCCCTCACAGTGTGGATGGATGGCGTGGTGCCTGTTACGTCAGGTGAGTGGCCAGAGTTGTAGAGCTGCCTGCTGGTTACCTGCAGTACAGCGGTAATTACTCCATCCCCTAGTTACCCCCCAGCTACCACCACCTATACAGGCATGCACCACCTCAACCTACTCACCAGCTCACCTCCGGTCGGGACCTCTTCCGTACATCCTGTTTAGCAAATATGAACCCATACTGTCAACAAAATTAATATGACATGGTTTAGGTTGGATATAGAAGTAGATTTCAATGAGCATTTTGTCTGACGTGTACGATGTCATCGACTGATTAGTACCGTTTTGACAGGTAGAGCTAAGGTATACTACCGGCGTCATATTTGGATGATGATCTTCTCGATTAAAAGATGAAGCTCAATAACCATGATGTGAACCTATGACATCAATGAGGCAGTTTACCGTACCTGTGACTGTGGTAACAGTGATACAAACAGTAATGGCCTAATCCTTTTTTAATGACTTCACCCTCTCTTGGTATGCTCCAACATAACAACAGCATAGGTTTAGTGGAATTCATTTTGAAATCAGCGAACACCTATTTTTCAGATGTTTAATTTCCTTTTGTTGGATTATCCATTTTGGACTCTATGATGTCAGCAAGGGAATCTCCAAGATATTGAAAGGGGGGGGGGGGGTACCCAACGCAAGTATCAAAAATCGTGGAGGATCTATATATATATGTATATATATATATATATATATATATATATATATATATATATATATATATATATATATAAATATATATATATATATATATATATGTATATATATATATATATATATATATATATATATATATATATATATATATATATGTGTGTGTGTGTGTGTATGTATGTATATATATATATGTGTGTGTGTGTGCACTGTGTGTGTGCAATGTCAATTAGCCTGCTTACCACACCTGGTATCAATTGTGGCCCATTGCCAATGCATTAGATGGGTTGACTTCCACGAAGACTGAAATAATGTCATTATTCCGGCCAATGACTGATTATTATTCAGAGATGCAATTACTGATGCGCTAATGGGCAGTGCATTCAGGTAGGTAGCTGCTCCTGTATTAGTGACATAACCCTGATCCTGTAATAAAGGCATGTTCGCCTTTTATTGTTTCCCAGTGGGCACAGGACTTTGAATCTACATTGATATCTAGTTGTCAATGTTGATTCAAAGTTGATTTAACATTGATTCAATATTGAACAAAATTTTGTGCCCACTGGGTTAGCATAGGTTTTTAAGTACAACACAAACATGCAACCATTTATTTGTGTCTTATCTGGGTCTAACGTAAGACGTTTTCAATTCCTAAAGAGAGTTTACACATATCAAAAATTAAATACACTTCCATCTATGAGTGTTAACATATATACATGTATAAAGTTACTTAGCCTGACATCGCTGGGTACAAGTGGTTCGAGTCCAAGTGTTTCTAATACACTTGAATAATCACAGATTAATATAATTCTTAGCATAAGGCTTCATACATATTACAGCTAACGTCTGTCAAATCATGCAGCCTACATACAGTTGTGATCTGAACATATTTTATTATCGGGTTTATGCAATGGTATCTGATGCTGCACAAATGGCTAAACTGTGTATCATGATATGGTCGATATTATTGTACAGATCATTTTAAATTGATACGTTTATTACCTACAGATACAGGTAGATGTGATATAGGTGATGAAGGCTAATCTCTAATTTAGTAATTGGGCGGTAATTGATAGTTTATTGTGCTGCCTGGCAGGAAGTGGTCGGGGGTTAGCTGCCGCCGACATGTACGGCGTTTCACCATTAGTGCTATTAGCCCTTTAACGGCAGCAGAGTGCAGCATGATGCACTTACCTTATTGCCATCATGATGCATGAATGCAGTCCTGACAGGTCCTGACAGGTCGGTGATCCACTCATGAATATGTCAAGATATGCCCTGTGGAAGGGTATCATCCCCGGCCCGCGTGTTGCACCGATATAGTACAGGTAAGTTACTCCACAGTTTTGCGCTGGTGCATCACAATGAAGGAACACATACCTTGAGGCGTACATGCTGTCCTCAAAGGGTCAGCCCCAGTTCACAGAACACATAGCACAGGTGGTACACAGAGTCACGTCTCTTTGAGGCCCACAGTTGTTGTGCATGTTGTCCCAGGTGAGTATATTTATACCACTCTTTGATGGTGTTCACTCACACACACTCACATACTGCCTCTGGCACAGCAGCCAATGCCATGGGGTTTCACAAGAAGGCTATGCCTTGTTTATGCAAATTGAAACAAGTAGTTAACATGTTTAAGTTTCACAATTGAGATATGTAGTGGTTATAACTGGAGGCCCGACTGGAGCAGTGGTGTTAGCACAACACGTGCAGCAGCATGGGTCGCATAGAGTCTACATACCCGGTCCTACTGGTCGTCTGTCCAGCACTCAACAAGGTACATGGACAACTCTGATATGTTTATGCTAGATATCGTAGTCAGTACTGACCACTTCCTTAGTCATTTCTTTGGCTCCCTATATGACCCACCTAGTTAATACTGTCGTGCTGGTCAGTACTGACCAACTCACCTTCATCTTCTCCACTTCAATGAGTATCAGGCCTTTGAGTAAGACATTATTCATGTGTTGTTTTGCCTCAGTAATTTATGAATAGCACTTGATCATGCCCCTATGACTATTCTGAGCAATAAGATTATCTGTGAAGGCGGCAATCCTCTCTATCGGGTCAACATGGAACAAGGGATATGAGGGAATGCTGGGCACCCAAGTACAATTGCCTAAAACCAGAAATACTTTAACCAGGATTATAATGAACTCATTTCCGAAATCCCTTAATTCTGGTGTTCATTAGGACTCTCTGCATACTTGAATGACAATGTGCGTCTACGTTCAAACAATACAAATACGGCACGAGTACAAGCTGCCATTCAGTGCCACTGACACCGGTACATGTCCATGAATAGGCCCAAACTACCTAGAAAGGTCAGCGGGTACTGGTTTTTAGGTATCACTCCTCTAAATTGCTCTTCACAACAAACAACTTCCACACACTGAGATGTTTCATGTCTGAAACCTCTTCATGATATTTGTGTGGTTAAAGATCATGTCCTTTGGGTTCTGCAGCACAGTATGTGGTTGATGTGTAGACGGACAGCATATATCCTGTTCTATATATAGCAATAGACCTTTCAATATGTGGCCAACAGGTACACACTATTCCAGTATTACTTTGAAGGGGCGGCTATGTTGGTAACTGTAATTTCATGGTCATTTCAGTTTCTCTTCTGGACTCCATATAATGCCACATACTGAGTGAGAGACTGCAGCGATATATATATATTCATATTCTCATCAGAATTGTTATCCAATTTTGAAAATAAAATAATTTCAAGTAATTTTTGGGCTATTTCAGAGTCGATTTGATAGTTGGTGAGTCGACCCTATTGTCCGCGAGTCAGCACTTAAGTTTGCGAGTCTATTTTTGACCCTACCCAGCAAAAGAGGGCTGACCTAGAAATTGTTATCGAAATTTGAAAAAATATTCATATTTCAATTAATTTTTGGGCTATTTCAGATCCAATTTGATAGTCCATGAGTCGACACTGTCGGTAAGTGGGCGCTAAAGTTTGCAAGTCAATTTTTGGCTACTTTTGAGGCCAATGTAAAAAATAATAATTTAAAAATGATAAAGTAAATCCGACCTACCCTACCTAGATTTTCAGACTATGTAACCTGAAACAACTCTTTTTTTGGCCTTAGCTTCGCAGGAAATACAGGTATCGAGATCCTAATCAACTAAGGAATCCTATGGTGCCAATAATATTTTTTCTGTGTGCCCAACGGTTGCCTAGCTACAAACATATTTTGCATAGCAACAGCGGCAATATCTGTGTGCATATTGCATACCATCCATCCGCTGAGTTCTTCATCCGTTTCCATGAAGTTCACCATTAGCAGAGCCAACGTCATACAAACTGTAATAGCATATCACAATAAAATATCCAGACAAGAGAGGAAAACATATATAGGGTAGATTCACCATTAGACGGACACATACCTAAATGAATAGAAGGACTTATGCCCTATATGTGGGTACCTCTGTAAAATTGAAGTGTTCTTTTAACAATTAAAGAAAAGGATGTATATGCATATCACTATTTTCTGTGTCTGTACATGCCCTGAAGTAGGCCTGTTTCGTGGTGATGGCTTATGTGCAAAATTACATGGTACCTCAAGTCGTACAGATGTGCTGCCATGTTAAATCTGCCTGTCGTAACTAGCCCCATGTAATATAATCAGAACTGGACAGAAAGGCATGTTTTCTGAAGTAGAATATGCGCCTAGAAATTTATAGGATATAATAGTTGGTGGGAGTCTGGAAGAGCCACCGGGTAACAGTGGTTCCCCGCGCATGCGCATAGGCGCTAGCTGTATCCGGAGGATGGTCACTCGTCCATTTGGTTTGAAACTTCCACCGGAGAAGGGTGTCGGCGCAGTTATCGTATTCTATTTTTATTTTTTGGAGTGACAGCTTACGTTTCAAGTCAGGAAAGAGATAAGTGGGTGCAGAACGTCTGGAAGTACCTTTTGAAGTGTGTCATTTCGGAAAAAAGGTGAATTTTGAGTGTAAACGCCTGTGTTTCGCTGCCGGTATTGGGAGCCGGGGTGCCGCCATCTTGTGTCAATAGTACAGACCGTATTTGTAAACATTAACATAAATATAGAAAGGAAACACAAAAGAAATTTTCAGAATAATAATTTGCAGGTTGTTCAAAATGTGATAAAATTTCGCCTAGAGGCGGACATTACTGCCCACTGTGTTTTCCGTTGGCCATAAGTATGGAGGAAGCAAATGAATTTCTCTGCCAATAGAAAAATACTAAGCCCATTTTACTCGATATGCATCATCAAATTCCATTAGCCTACGAATATTTAGTTTTCCAAGTATAAAAAAAGTATTTTTAGATTTCCTATATTGGCCAGGTTCAACAGTGCTAAAAGCATATTCTAGATGTAGATATGTTTAATACATTGAGTAATGTTCAAACCTTAGATGTATTATGTTACGCTTGCTGAATACTAGGACAGATAAGTCACTATTACTTGAGAATAACTAAAGAAATACAAAGTGTCCGACATCAGGTGAAATCGAGACATTAAATTTCCCAACTTTGATTTTTTTTTTTTTTTTTTGGACGTGTTTATTTACATTAATCCATCTTGACGAGGGTTTAAATAATGCTTACAAACAGTTACCATTTTTTGTATATCAATCAAAACAACAATGTGCATTATAACGGGGCATGTAGCCAACAGTGGCTGTATGTTATATACAATGATGAGTTTGTACACTCCTATTATTTACACTGGCGATCGTACATGGTCTTGCTTTGTAAATTCACTCAGTGATGATATAATTGTATAATAAGGCGGTTGGAATTATTTCTCATAAATAACATGGTAGAAGCTTGAGGCAGTGACAATGACAATGACAGTCATATTTGTAAATATGAAAATAGTAGAGTGGATGGGTACAAAAGTTTGATGTACAATAACAAGCGTTATGACTATGTTTTAGCTAGTCAATAAAATCACATCACTATATGTTTTTTCACAATCGGTTAATTGTAACCTTTTTTGACCTTTTCTCTCAGGTTTTTTATCTTGTTTATTTCCAGTTTAAATTTGACTTTGCTCGTGGCCCTCTGGATGCTGGATGGTAGTGCATCCCACAACACAATACCTCTATAGTATGGTGATCTTTTATAAAAATGGCCTACCAAATGTGGTAGTTTGAATGTAATCTTGGCACTATTCCTCATTACCCTTTGTTCAACATTATTTATACCATCTTCAGCACCATTACCTATTTTCAATGATCTTGTATACATAAGACTTAAAAGTAACTTATCCATTCTGCGCTGTACCATTTCTATTTTACACAAATCATGAAGCTCATCAACATGGTACTTCCGTATATTACACTTGAGACATATTCGAAGAGCCCTATTTTGTAACCTTTGCAGTTGCTTGAGCCCATCTTCATTACAGCTAGTAGAAATAAAACTACAGTATTCCAATATTGGGCGAATTGTACATTTGTATACCAGTATACTATAATCTCTTGTTAACCATTTTCTTAGGTTGGCGAACCTAAACAATTTATTGCAAATATTTCGTTTCAATAATTTAATTTGCTTGTCAAAAGATAAGCTACTATCAATTGTGACACCTAGATAAGGAAAGTGTAATACAGTTTTGACCTGCTGCCCACAGAACTCAATTTTAGTATCAGGGCACCTTTTCAGCTTGTGTTTGCTGGCGAACCACATGTATTCAGTTTTCCTAGGATTAATAGTTAGCCTATTGTTATACACCCATTCAGTGAATAATAAGGATTCACTTAACAATACCTCTTCCACTTTGTGTACATCTTTGTCAGCATAATAAATAACTATATCATCCGCATACAGTTTAATGGTTGATTGTTCCATGATTTTTGTTACATCATCTATGTACAAGACAAACAATAAAGGTCCTAAAACTGAACCCTGGGGTACTCCATAATGAAGAATATTTCACTGAAAAATAGGTTAAAAGACACAAATATTTTGTTGGGTATAAAGTTTTGACACCCTTCTACCCATATATACTATGATACTAGGTCTGTATCAAATATTAAGAGAGCTGTAGCCAGAGAAAATGAGTCACGTTTGCACTGCAAACAAGCGTCCGAAAGTGGTGAATCTACCCTATAAGGTTTGAGTAAATGTAAGGGTTTTGCAGATTCCCACAACAGCGTCATAGGGGGCCGTCCATAAAGGGCCTTCTCCTGGTTTAGGTCACTCTGAAACGTATAGGTCGCTAAAAGTCTTATTTTTCATGGCAAAACGTTGGGTCGCATGGAAAAGGAGAATCCGTGAAGGGGGTAACTGAAATACCCCCTCAATAACACTTTTCCTAGAATGATTTGTTTGTTGCCCCCTTACCTATATGGTACACTGTATACAAAGAAGGGTGAATGAGGCTTATTCTTTTCAGTTAGTTCATGCCTTGAACTATGCCCTGCTGTGTTCCCCCACCCCCCACCCTACACATGGTATGACATAACACAAAGCATGAATTAACTGAAAAGAATAAGCCTCAGTAACCCTTCTTCATATACAGGAGCAACATAAACGTTCTAGGGGGTTTACATGTTGTAGGGAGCGACATAAACGTTCTATGGGGGTTTACATGTTGTAGGGAGCGACATAAACGTTCTATGGGGGTTACATGTTGTAGGGAGCGACATAAACGTTCTATGGGGGTTTACATGTTGTAGGGAGCGACATAAACGTTCTATGGGGGTTTACATGTTGTAGGGAGCGACATAAACGTTCTATGGGGGTTTACATGTTGTAGCGAGCGACATAAACGTTCTATGGGGGTTTACATGTTGTAGGGAGCGACATAAACGTTCTATGGGGGTCTACATGTTGTAGGGAGCGACATAAACGTTCTATGGGGGTTACATGTTGTAGGGAGCGACATAAACGTTCTATGGGGGTTTACATGTTGTAGGGAGCGACATAAACGTTCTATGGGAGTTTACATGTTGCAGGGAGCGACTTAAACCATTTCCAGTAAAATATTGAATAATCCTGCGTCACCTACCTTCTTTTCCCCCCAGTATTTACAGGAATAATAGGTGTGCCACTGCTATCCTGTGACTTCTCTTGCTTTCAAAGACCTGTGGCAGGGCCGGATTCAGAAATTTGAGAAGGAGGGGACATGATATAGGCAATGTACTGAGCGTGATATAGGCAATGTACTGATGGCATTGGACCAATTTACATTAAAATTTAGAGCAAAAAGGGGTGATGCCCACCCCACCCCCCTGGATCCACCTTTGTGTGGTATCCAAATACTCATGCTCTTTTCTCACCAGATCTTCATGGTTCATGTTCTTGATAGTACACACAAGTTTGCATTGTTGCTTAGCGGCAATACATACTGCAGTCTGGACGGTTATGTACTAGAAGCAGATTGTAGGTATGCTGGAAGAACCTTGTTTTGATTTCTCTCCTTTACTCTTTCTTCGGCCAGATGTCTTCGGATGTCAGCCAATGGATATAAGAATACTTGATGGCCTCTCCTTGTGTGTTACTGCAGAATGTCGGGTGGAAATACATAATTGTACATTGTGTAGCCGTATTCCCACTGGAAGCTGAACACAAATAAACAGAAAATCCCAACTAAGTTTGTTTTATATTGGTTTTGTATATTATGAGACCAAATATGGCCAGGTTTGTGTTGTTCTGTCTTTGTATATGATAAAGCTTAATATAAGTAGAAGTGGGCTAACATCAGAGAATCACATTCATATAGAAGGCGGATCCCCTTCTGCACTAGCCTCACCCGAGAAGACACCTGTCTCACCAGGTACCATGTATCACTGTGTATCACTTATTCAGACGGTCCTTCATCAGGGTGTAGTGGCAAGACACACACCCCCCTCCCCCAGATACTGTAGGAGCTGACTCATGTAGCCTATAGGGCTGTAACTGGTGACTGTAGGGGCTGACTCATGTAGCCTATAGGGCTGTAACTGGTGACTGTAGGGGCCGACTTATGTAGCCTATAGGGCTGTAACTGGTGGTGGCAGGGGCTGACTCATGTAGCCTATAGGGCTGTAACTGGTGACTGTAGGGGCTGACTCATGTAGCCTATAGGGCTGTAACTGGTGACTGTAGGGGCCGACTTATGTAGCCTTTAGGAGTGTAACTGGTGACTGTAGGGACTGACTCATGTAGCCTATAGGGCTGTAACTGGTGGTGGCAGGGGCTGACTCATGTAGCCTATAGGGCTGTAACTGGTGACTGTAGGGCCTGACTCATGTAGCCTATAGGGCTGTAACTGGTGACTGTAGGGGCCGACTTATGTAGCCTTTAGGAGTGTAACTGGTGACTGTAGGGACTGACTCATGTAGCCCATAGGGCTGTAACTGGTGACTGTAGGGCCGACTTATGTAGCCTATGGGGCTGTAACTGGTAACTGTAGGGGCTGACTCATGTAGCCTATAGTGCTGTGCCTGGTAACTGTAATGCTGTATAGGGGGCACTATGGCTGCCTAAGCACTGTGAGTTGTTGTGACGGTGGTATATATGTATCACATATATGAATAATACAGTAGGTTGGCAGGCATGTGGCCATATAACCACCCAGTATTACACACGTGGCTACCCGCTATAACAGGCTATACTTAGACACGTTATGCACCGCTGGACGCCACTGAACAGCAGGGATGCTATTTTGATATTCAGTGTCATTATTTAATAATGTAACAATTGCACGCCTCATATAACGAAATAGATTGGCAGAATATAGCGTCCACCTCCGGGTAATTTATAAATAGATAATAGCACGATCTGTCGGAAACGTTTTACTGGGTGATTTACGTATCGCTATTAAGGTTTAACTTATATTCAATATTGAAGCTTTGGAAATGATTTTCAAAGCACTGAATAAGAGGACAAGAGGACATGTTATTGTTATAATTGTCCGGATCTGGTGACATTTTCACGTCTTATATAATTGATGCACAGTTGAAATCTATGTGGTAAACTTGGTAGCTGTATTTAGCTGTATCCATGTAAGGTGCCTTTACTGTAAGGACTGGATTGTAGCACTGTTTTGCGTGTTGTTTCCATAGAGACATTCTAATAGCAATAGCTTCCGGCAACTTAACTTTCTGCAATGAGCTACTATACTCCCTCCTATAGTATAGTAGACAAGTGCTGTGTCAAAGAGAAAACTCACAGATATCTTTATTTCTCTGATGATTATTGATACAGCCTTTATTTGTTTTACATACGTCATGAGGGTGTAATAAGGAAATTGCATTGAGTTAGGGATGTCAAGCAAAAGCATTGGGACTCCGCGTGACATAAATCACATGTAGTACACATGGTTTATTATCAAAGTGTAGTGGCTTCGGAAATATCAGGTTCACATGATGTATACCTTATGTCAGACCGGCTGGCAAGGCAGACAAAGAGATTTCCTAACGGGGTCACGGCAGGTTTGGAGCATAGCGTATTACAGCTCCTTGGGGAAGTCACCTATATCATTGTAAGCTCCCCGTGCACCATAAAAATACCACCAATGGTAGTAAAACGTTCTGGTTAATGTTGTAACCAGAAGGGATTGATTAGAATCTGGTTTTAATGATCGTATATTGCAGAGACTGATATTAACGTTTTAATCGATGCCAGAAATAGATTTCATAATAGCCCGACAGTACGGGGGCTGGCCGGCTAGTCTGACTTCAGGTATACTACTCTACATACAATTAAAACAGCTGAAACAATGAACACAAGTTAACTTGATGTAGGTATTCTGCGGCTGAATGAGAGTACTAAGTAGCCGTGTCCCCGTCCCGGGCACGGAGCAGCTCGCCCGGTGCTGCTATTGATCAGCCCAACATGATGAGCAGCTCGGTGTGAGGAGGATCAATGTAACAGCCGCCCGCCCGCCGCTAACCTGATGAAACATTGTCATCAGCCTGCAGTAATGCCGCCCTGGAACTCCCTAATAACCACCCTCCCTGCCCACCACCACCCCCACCGGGGGGCGCCACTGCAGCATGGCCTCTTTTTGTGTGTTCTGGTTTTGATGAACATTGGTGAGAAGGTGCGGGGTTTGGTTGTGTGACTGGGGGACATACAGCACGGCACACAGACCTATACGGGACTAGCACATCCTGGTACCCCAGGTAGTCCGGGCCAAACTCCATCTCCTTATCAGGCTAATCCCCTCTCCTCACACCTGGAACAAAGGTGCTGATAAGAAATTCTCCCATGATGCACTGCTCTGGAGTCGGGGGCCTAACTACAATGCATCGCTCTGAGCCAAAATGGCGGCCCTGGTAGCCCAATGCGCTAGTCCCATATATAGGGTTATCCATACCTGCAGCCTGCAGAGACCACTCGTAATGGGCAGGACCAGCATGGTAGACGGGGGTGGAGGTCGGAGTGTTTCCTTAACATTGGAATATAGCATTACCAAGACAGGGATCCCTGTCTAGGTGTCCATAATTAATCTGGGTTAATCAAGGACATAAAAACAGTCAATGATCAGATGATGTTATCAAATTACTTATCACTACAACTGTCACGCTGTATTAGCAATCCTCAATAGGATTATCAAGCAGGGGTATGCCCTATAACTGACGATTACCATGTCTAGATAGACACTTAACATAGACTCTCGGGCTATTATATTATGTTCGGTATATGTGTTGTTTTATGTATCACAAAGGCTCCCATTGCATATTATATATGCCGATTTTGGTTGAGTTCTGAGGATAGTGACTATACAAGACCATCAATGGCTATAGTAGCCCATCAACACCATTTTAGATAGGTACACGGATATACAAGAGCAGACATTTAGCAAGGAGTTAAAATGATACTTTTGTATGTACATTTCTACTTAACGTTTCCAGTTATTTATTTGTATTTTGTGTAGATGATATTCTTTTAATTTTTATTTCATTATCCTACATGCAAAAACTGTATATATCTCACTTGTGTTTTTGCAGGGGGAAATGTTTAGTAAGATAGAGGATAATTTGGGAGCTTCTGATCTCGTCTGTATGTATCGTAGTCGGCACATGATTCAGTTCAATGTTGAATCAACATTAACAACCATTCGTCAAGGATGTTGATTCAATGTGCCATGCCCACTGGGAGAGAGTCCACTGCCCGGGTCCACTGTATAACTGAGAGCCTATGCTTGGCGGCGGGGTCCGGCCTATGTAAGCCTCCTTTACTTAGGACACATTCTGCTCCACATGCTCTCTTTCCTTCACATATTGGGTCCCTTCGTAATATACCATAGGTATAGGGACACAAGAGGGGCGGCAGGTTGCCTGAGTCAATGTCCACTTTTCGCCTAGTACTACTACTACGCTACCAGACGCTACTCCTCTACCCCGCTATACGGGCTGTAAGTAGTGCAGGGGAAGTAGGCGTTGACGCGGGCACACGCCGTCCTGCCGCTGGTCAGGTGCTGAAGGAAGGAAGAAACACCTGAACAGAAAGGGACACATGAACCAAGGATGGAGGAGGAATGAATGAATGTAAGACTGGAAGAGGACTAAATGAATATGATGTCTAAATATAAGGCGACAATTCAAAGGCCAAACTATAGCCCAACAAAAAAGCTGGTATCCACACCAAGTACTAGGTACTTGAGTGGTATGCAGCGTCTCGGGTGTCTTATATCTGTAGTGCCCGTATGTAACACGAAGTCACCTGTCAATACGACTATAAGGAAACCACACCACCCCGGCCGCCGCCCACCCCGCCTGTAGTCTCCTATGTACCTGTCAATATACGCGGCTGTATAGCGGCACGGGCATTACGTCCTACAGACTGGATGTACTGTGGAGACTAGAGGCTGCACGTGGGGCCTCCCCAGATGCCCTTTTGTCCCCCTAGTTGTTTGGTGGCTATTCACAGTGGTATAGAACTAAGACGGATGTCTTATATTATCAACCGCAGGATATTAATGATGGTAATGGGGATGTTACTACCCCAATGGTAACAGCTGGAGTGGGGCCAGGACCGATACTCGGAGCCATTTATAGGAGAGGTGGGGATTTAAGTACTCTTGACACCAGTGCTGTAGAGTTCTAGTTAGACACACTACCAGCTGACTACCGACACCACATTAAATAACATCTCAAGGTGAACTAATAACCCTTACCCTTGGGATAACCCCGAGCCTCAAGTACAGTTAGTGAGGACCGAGCCCCATGCACTGGCTGCATGCTGCTTGGTATTGACCTGGGAGTCCTTACCTACACGGTAAATTGGCTATGTCACTTTTAAGATCCATACCTTTTATTTCTACAGTTCTTTGATCATTCTTTTATAGCACATGGTTATGACTATAGCAGGAAGTATCGGTTTGACGGTTACTGCTGTTTACAGTCTGCCAATGCTTGTTATCCAATTACTACCCACGCCGGATGTACATAATCGATGAACAATGACAAACTCCCGCAGCTATCTTAAACATGCTTAGACTTCCTGTTCACCCTTGGCAATCATAGAAGTGTGGTGTCATATAGACCTGCACTGATGTCTCATAGACATGCACTGGTGTCACATAGACCTGCACTGGTGTCATATAGACCTGCACTGGTGTCATATAGACCTGCACTGGTGTCACATAGACATGCACTAGTGTCATATAGACCTGCACTGGTGTCATATAGACCTGCACTGGTGTCATACAGACCTATATTGGTGTCATATAGACCTGCACTGGTGTCATATAGACCTGCACTGGTGTCATATAGACCTGCACTGGTGTCATATAGACCTGCACTGATGTCATATAGACATGCACTGGTGTCATATAGACCTGCACTGGTGTCATATAGACATGCACTGGTGTCATATAGACATGCACTGGTGTCATATAGACCTGCACTGGTGTCATATAGACCTGCACTGATGTCATATAGACATGCACTGGTGTGATATAGACCTGCACTGGTGTCATATAGACCTGCACTAGTGTCACATAGCCTGGCGCTGATATCACATAGACCCCACCTCCCCACCCTACACCACCTGTCCCTGGTACAGATATCTCAATATCAATACATGTACCCGCAGTGACCTCCCCTACCCCTTTATACCCCAACCTCCCCGCTGTCTGCCGGTCTAAGTCCACCTGCTTCTCTTCCACATTCCATGTAGTCTGCTTCCTACCCTTGTGAGTTCCATCCTCAGGGACAACCACATAGCATCCTGAAATTCAAATTGTTTTGTGTAAGTGGAATTTGTCAATAGGACTGGAAAGGTAATATTGACAAATACCTTCTGAGCCTTTGGGATCCTTTTCTATATAGAATGTACCTGTTACAAGGCGATCACTAACATGTCCCCCACCATAACCTCCTACATAACGATGTTCCAAAATATGTATTAAAGTAACTCCTGTATTCATTATGTGAAGAGTTCAGCAATTACGAGGATGGACTTAGCGAGGTACGTACCCCCTCGGGCCTTACCCTATAACATGGCGCCTAATGCACGTGTGTTGTGTTTGTAGACGTTACTCCAGGGCCCCCAGCCTCCTCCAGGGTCCTGCACTCACACAGGGGTAGGGTGACGGAGCTGCATCAGGGCTGTGGTCTGTCACCCCCCCCCCCCCCCCACACACACACACACATACACACACACCACCCGTCCACATACCCCACCCACCCTGGGTCGGACACAGGCACGTACTGTCCACCCCTAAGGACTCCTGACTCCCTCTGTTTGACTCAGTAAGGAGTCAGTTCATCAGGCAGGTGGGGCTAGTCTCAGTATTACCTGTTATCTTCTGCTGTAGTACTGACTGTAGTCCAGCATTGGAGCCAGCCACTCATACTATCTTTGTGAGATACACAATAGGCAGTTCCCGCATGGCGTACAGTCATTGTTCTCTGCTCAATGAATGCTGATACAAAACTACAGTACCCGCATCAGGAACCATACCGTAGGATGAAGACTGGAGCCATGTACCCTACTGTACCCCCCCCCCCCCCCCACACACACAGTCTCTGAGTGAGTAGAAGATAATGAGAAGGGGCCTTGATAGACTACCCTGACTGAGTAGAAAATGACTAAAGGGAGAACAGCGCGCCGAGCGGCGGCTAGTTAGAGAGCGGGCAGGGAGGGTGGGAAGACATGCTTTATAGCTACTGGAGCAAAAGGCGCGGTGAGAGGTGGTGGGGGGGGTGTGGGGATGGGAGGGGTGAGGGGATTGGGGGCTGGAGGTTAGAAGGTATAGTGGGTCACAGGGTGAGGGGAGGGGAGGTGGTATTTACTGGGAGGTTGAGAACAGTCTCTGTACTAAGCGACGTGTCCAGTTTAAAGTTGCGTAAGGTCTCTATAGGAAGTGGGGTAAAACTTTTTTTTATCATAAACATCATTAAGAGCAACTAATGAAATTTCGAGTCGTTCTGTGGTATTTATCTAGGCATTTGTCTAGCTAAACCCTACCTAACCTGAAACTCACCTTTTTAAAACGTTGCCTAAGTTTGTGACAGTGGGAGAGGGGGTGGGGCATCATGTCCCGATAACAGGTCAGGTGGGGTGAATGTAGCACTCTGGGACTATTGCTGTTGCGGAAAGACGGCCGTGCATAAAGTTTACCCCATTGGCACGTGACCCTGCACTTGGTACCATGTCAAGCTTTCGGATATTTGACAGTTTTATCGTCAATGAGCTCTAAGAAATGCGCCACCACAGTGGTATTGGCTGACAGTCACGTGGTGCTGGGGCGGGGAGGGTTAACCATGTTACCCCCTGTGTGTGTGTGATGTATGTGGTCGGGGTGTGAGGGGCAGGGTTAAGCAGTACACACGGGGTGTGGTTTGTGTGAATGCTGCCCATTAGGACTGCACTCGTGGACATTGATCTTAATACGTATAAGGTAATCAATTTAAATCTAAACACCCATTGGATAAGTCATTATTATACTTATTGACTATTTTTCCAATTGGTTATGATAATAATATCTATAATTATAGATATTGATATACACAGGGCATCGAAACAACCGTGACATAAGTAAACAGTACACATATAGTCTCCTGTTCAAGCTAGAACCTCAACACCATAATATAATGCAGGTGACAGACATGGAGCCACCGTAAATAAGGACCTACATTAAGCTTTGGGGCAGTCCGCTTACTGCCATTCATGGACAAGTGACAGTGAGACAGGACCACAAATAGCATCAGTGCGTTAAGGTGAATCCCAGTCAAGTTGATACTGGACAACTGGATGGTCGACGAGTTGTCTGGATGCCTGTTGAGGTGGTGTCCGGAGTGGACGAGTTGTCTGGGCACCTGTTGAGGTGGTGTCCGGAGTGGACGAGTTGTCTGGATGCCTGTTGAGGTGGTGTCTGGAGTGGACGAGTTGTCTGGGCGCCTGTTGAGGTGGTGTCTGGAGTGGACGAGTTGTCTGGGCGCCTGTTGAGGTGGTGTCTGGAGTGGACGAGTTGTCTGGATGCCTGTTGAGGTGGTGTCTGGAGTGGACGAGTTGTCTGGGCGCCTGTTGAGGTGGTGTCTGGAGTGGACGAGTTGTCTGGATGCCTGTTGAGGTGGTGTCCGGAGTGGACGAGTTGTCTGGGCGCCTGTTGAGGTGGTGTCCGGAGTGGACGAGTTGTCTGGATGCCTGTTGAGGTGGTGTCCGGAGTGGACGAGTTGTCTGGGCGCCTGTTGAGGTGGTGTCTGGAGTGGACGAGTTGTCTGGATGCCTGTTGAGGCGGTGTCCTGAGTGGACGGGTTGTCTGGATGCCTGCTGAGGTGGTGTCCTGAGTGGATGAGTTGTCTGGGCACCTGTTCAGGCGGTGTCCTGAGTGGACGAGTTGTCTGGGCGCCTGTTGAGGTGGTGTCCTGAGTGGACGAGTTGTCTGGGCACCTGTTCAGGCAGTGTCCTGAGTGGACGAGTTGTCTGGGCGCCTGTTGAGAAGTTGTCCTGAGTGGACGAGTTCTCTGGGCACCTGTTGAGGCGGTGTCCTGAGGTGGACGACTGACTCCTACTGCTGCACCTATCAGCCAAAACTTTCTTTTCTGATTTAATAAAAAAAGAGATAAATAAACTAATTTGGGAGACAAACAGATAAACTTTCCTTAAAACTAGTCGTTTGCCCGCCATCAATTTTATTTTCTCAAAATTATTTTTGCCAACATATGGGTGTGAAGCCGTCCTTAACGACAAGTGAGTGGGTTCGATTCTTTCACAAATATAAACCCATCAGTAGATTACCTGCACAGAGAAAAGAAACAGCGCCAAAAGGGAGTCCAGATTGCCTCCAGAATGACTCCCCTCTCTAGGGGAGTCCAGGTCGCATGAGGGAGCCTAGGTGACTCTCTGGCTGATCTAATGGAGTCACCTGGGGGAGTCATAGAGCTCTCTCCCAGTGGGCACAGAACATTGAATCAACATTGATAAATGGTTGTCAACACTGATTCAATTTTTATTAAACGTTGATTCAACATTGAACATGATTGTGTGCCCACTGGGCTGGGTCATATGACTCCCAGGTGACTCCCTTAGGTCAGCCAGAGAGTCACCTAGGCTCCCTTGGGCGACCTGGACCCCCTTAGAGGGGGGAGTCATTCTGGAGGCAACCTGGACTCCCTTTTGACGCTGTTTCTTCTGTGTGTATGTAAAAATGGCCTCATGTAGCAAAGGACCTCGCCCAGTACAATTATAGGGCACAATATGATATCTTAATATAAGTTTGGCTCTATTTCTAGTATGTTTGTGATGTCCTCCTTCCTGTCGGGTGTTGATGACCCAGAGACGTGAACATCCACCAGGTGTAGGTAAACATCCTCAGGTCCTCAGGTAAATGACCTACACTACCTGCATGACGTCTTATGGGAGCCTTCATTATGCGGCTTGACAGGTATGAGAACTCTGGTACCAGCTGGTACAAACTGTTGTCAATTCAATCTCAATTTTGTTATCACTACAACTTCACTTTGAGAGCCCTATGTGTAATGTTGGGCGGACAATACTTCGTGTCATTGCAATCGTTAGCATCAAATGCTGACGGGCGCCTGATGAGGGGGAGACCTGTGTGGGGTTTAATGTTGGAGGGTACGGGTCTGCCGTGTGACGTGGACACTAAGGGTGCTGGGGTGAGGGTGTAAGTGTGTTAGTTGCTGTGCTGTATAGATTGGACTGAAAGTCGACTACCAAGATGTGCTGAATGCCTATTTATGGACATTGTTCAGCAACTGAAAGCAGTGCTCAACTCTCAGGATTAGGATAAGGAAACACTCACAAATCACTTTCTATGATATGGGTACATATGGGGCCTGGTGTCAGTGACGGGAGCAATAAAATGGTGTGGATATCAGAAGGAAAGCTGATTGAGGTCCCGATTTAAGGGGGAGGGGAAGTGTTTTTCTTTTTCTACAAAAACTAGTCGGGAAGTCAGCCTTCCTTAAGCAAGTACCGGTGTTGTTGCTAAAATTGTTGAGTGATATAAAGTTATAGAAAACTAAGAGTTGCCTAACAAAAGGTGAGTTTAGCCATGTTGATGGTCGCGTACTGGAAACCTACTTTATATTGTTACGTGTGGCCCAAATAAAGTATTTGCTCATCATCTAGATCTTTTAAGTTTGCCAGTGACAACTAGTGAGGTATCTCTTCATAATGGTTCCAGGGGAAAATTAGTATTACTGGTAGTGAAAGCTTAAACTGAAAATGCCGCTCAGTCAGGGTCGGGGTCAAAGTGAGCAGGTCAAGATGTAGAGCGGTCAGTGATCTTTGTGTGTGTGTAAACACTGACCAGGGCACCGTGAGGGGGGTGTGTGTGTGGGGGGGCAGCGCGTATTGACCAAGATACCTGGCCCACCTGCCTGCACCAAGCTACACATGATACCAGAAACAAAGGAGATAACCATGGTATCATTGGTAATGCATTGGTAATGACGAATTAGAATCTATAGGGAGGTTTGCCTGTTGAATGCGGGTAAAACACGTTTCATTCAGAGCTAGGTTCTACCATGACTACTGTCCAGCCGTGTATGATGGTGAAGAGGTCAGCCAGGGTCAGCCACACATTATAGATCCGGCTGGACATGATCAATGTCAGCGCGTAGTGATACACAGCAGACACTGCGCATGTGTCAGGTGTGGATGTGACGTCATACCACGCCCGGTCTCTGAATGTCATCAAAGTATCACGTGGTGTGCATCATATGACGTCACGCTGGTCAGCAGTTTGGTCAATAAGCGTCAGCAGGATCTGCTGATCTGTCAGACTACAACTTGACGTCTGCTGCTCTACCTGACCAGGACCTGGCGTCTGCTGCTCTACCTGACCAGGACCCGACATCTGCTGCTCTACCTGACCAGGACCCGACGTCTGCTGCTCTACCTGACCAGGACCCGACATCTGCTGCTCTACCTGACCAGGACCTGATGTCTGCTGCTCTACCTGACCAGGACCTGACTTTAGCTGCTCTACCTGACCAGGACCTGACTTTAGCTGCTCTACCTGACCAGGACCAGCCTCGTACGCTCCAGCCCCAAGGTAATGGGCGCGCCGACACTGGGCCTGGTCACAGATAGAACGTTGACCTTAGTTCCTAAAAGTTGGTGCACTTGCCGGGCGCAATTTGGTGACGTACTGGGGGGTCTCTGAATAACGATCGGCGAGTGTAAATGTAGCCTTCTCGCCTCCTACCCTAGAGAGTTCCATACCAAACGGTTTGTAGCACTGACCCCAGACTGAGTAATTCCTCAGTCGGGCACGCCGAGACTGGACCAGGACCCGACGTCTGCTGCTCTACCTGACCAGGACCTCTACTACTGTATAGACATGTGTTGCATGCACACTGCTCCATGCTATGAAAGTGAATTTCCAAGAACAAGCTGGACTCAATTTGGACATAGAGATTTGTTATAGGAATCCTCATCGTTACAAACCTGAATCAGGGTTCAGAGAAGCTCATGATTATGTAGAAATCATTCATGATATATGTGAATGCAATAGCTCAGATCAATTTATTGTCCTTTGATTACAACTTTGTTGTTGTCGTGTAGTTGTTGTCTATACACATATAAGTTACATGAATAAAATACATAAATCATGTACACTTCCTGTTTCCCGGCAAAGATAAAGTTCTGAATATTTTAGGGAAACTTAATCATATAATTCCTAACACAATCTAGATGTACCAAAAGTGGTTATGATGGATCAGAGCCTGTGTCGTGCCTGGTGTTGAATCGTTGTATAATCAGGTTCCTCCATGTAGAAGATGTCCCTGTAAGGTGCACGTGCATGGATCTGGTTGTAAACTAATTGTGGACACATCCTCCCCCACCACCAGACAAATCCAATTATACCACACCGCTGACAGCCACAGCTTAAGGCACAGTCCCACCTGAACCTACTGTGTGACACCTGTACCCCTAGTGTCTGACACCTAAAGTGTCTGACACCTACAGTGTCTGACACCTACAGTGTCTGACACCTACACTGTCTGACACCTACACTGTCTGACACCTACACTGTCTGACACCTACACTGTCTGACACTGAACCTACACTGTTGGTGGTTTGCCACCGACACTGTCTGACACTGTACCTACACTGACACCTACAATGTCTGACACTGTACCTACACTGTCTGAGACTGTACCTACACTGTCTGACACTGAACCTACACTGTCTGACACTGTAGTACACTGTCTGACACTATAGTACACTGACACCTACACTGTCTGACACTGTACCTACACTGTCTGACACTGAACCTACACTGTCTGACACTGAACCTGCACTGTCTGACACTGAACCTACACTGTCTGACACTGTACCTACACTGTCTGACGCTGTACCTACACTGTCTGACACTGTACCTACACTGTCTGACACTATAGTACACTGACACCTACACTGTCTGACACTCATACCCACACTTTCTTACCTTTACCCATACTGTCTGACAGCTTTATTGCAAGGCACTTTTAAGCCGCTACTTGAGGCACGGTTCAATTAAATGCATAGTTTCCCATCTATCAAGTCTACCGAGATTCAATCTCACTAGCGTCATTTGATGTTCTGAAAAAGTTGTTGTGTGGAATACTCCCTTTAGGCCCAGAGGATGTCTGTAAGATGTCGCCTTGTTCTGCAGACATAGCTGCTCACAGCTGCCTGATTCTATGGTCACGTGTTGCTAACCACATTTAAACAGGCGGGCGTTATGCTTCATCTACTTACAGCCGACGCTACACCCCTCGCCACACCTCCACCACTGTCTTTGGTATCTCAATATGTATTTCATAAATCCAGAGAGAGACGACTTTATAACGAAGGGTATTTTGTTCTGAGGGCCATGTGGTGCTTGGTTGTCCCAGTGAGACTCCTCATATTACTGCACTCAGTAGAACAGAGCCTAGCTCATATTGTACTGTTTCAATTTCAATACAACACAATACAACAGAAACAATGATGTACATGTCTTATTACAGACCTCCTGGAAGAGCATACAATCTAGCCTCTGGTAATAATTAAATGTATAAGAGCGCCGACTGGCTCTAAGCCCTCAATTAGCTATTGTACATTGTAATAGAGACCCCGGTTATGATGTCACATGTCCTCCCGCCCACAGAGGACAATAGGATAGTGACGCATGAGGCGCAAATGTCAGTGAAATAAGACCCATTTCATTGTTCGATTCTAACATTTCTTGAGATCCAAAACGACATGGCAAATTTATGAGCTTGCCACAAGTACGCGAGGTTTTACGGTAATTCTATATAAAATATTAGCCAGCTAGGTACATTGCTGGAATATGATCAGAGGTGTTCCTGATGGGGAATGCAATAGGGAGACTAAGCGACCTTTTTCTAAAGCACTAGTTATATTTTTCAAAATGTAATATTTTAGATCTATTTATTCACCAAGAGTACTTATTTCTGTAACAGATCAGTAATATACTAATAATGTTAATAGTTAAAAATAAGTTTTACATTTACTTTTTGATTGAATAGTGTATATACAATCTCTAGCCTAGAAAATATGAAAACTGGGGCTCGATTCATAACAATATACGATAGCTCAATAATGCTACGACCACAAAAAAACATGTCTGTAGGGAAAAGAGAGCAAATACTTTTTTTCTACTGGTTGTAGTCAAGGAGTGGTACAAGGCAGTAGTACAGAAAAATGTAGTGCATTTCACAATGGTAATCATAGGACATATTTCCTTTACTCAATCGTATGACTAGCTTTTAGAAAGTTGTTGTAAAAGTAATTATGCTAAAAATATAATTTTATATTACAGAGTACTGTAGTTGGTCTCTTACTACGTATGTAACACTTGAGTACAAAAACCAGACAAGGTAAATTAGACTTTAATATACGGCGACTTTATTGTAAAGGTAACTCTTGGGTATTATAGTACAAGTATAACCAGCGGATATACGAGATCAGAACAGATATATAATACAGTGGGCAACCCTATAGCATAGAGTTAAGCCCGTGAGCACAGGGTGGTCATGTCACGACAGTCCCAAACCTGACTGACTTCCAATGGGGAAGCAGCCGTCTTATATACAGCGCTGCGTAGCCACGTGACCGTACTAGCAGCGCCACCTGTTAGGTTTAGTTATGTAAAAATGATTATGTAACAACTACCGACGGTAACCGAAGGTGGTACCGGTACACTACCGTATAGATAACCGAACTAGAGGAGTCGGTATATGTAACGAACCGACGACACTAGTTAGATGAATAAAACAGTTATTAAACACAATAGCACCGTGTTGTCTTACATCATACAACATACAATAGATATACAACAATAACAGTTAGACTTTATAGTCAACCCGTTACACTACCCCCCTTTAGAATGTAGGAAGGGTTGGTTTTATAATAATAATACCTCTTGGATACATTATATACCACGTATATCTATTTATCAACAAGTAACATTTCTACTCATAGTAACAACAGGCATACATACATGAACATACAAGTTAACATGCACATAACAGTTTATATCAACAATATAGTCTTTGTAAAACCATAGTCCCGTAGGCACATGATATAAAAACTGTCCAACTGATAGTCCTAGACTAGTATCAGTTAATAGTAAAGGCACCAAATAACCACCTTGGAAACTCAACACATCACCTACTTCATTCAGCAATGGTGCGAATCCGTGTGGAGTTAGTGTCCTTATATATAAATAATAGAACTATAATAGCTCTCACTTCCTTTGGCGAAGAAAAGTTTTATAATTGGAACTATAGCAGTTCCCACTTCCTTTGGCGTAGAAAAGTTTATATATAAAAATCCATATTAGCGTATCCTAAATAAGGTGGGATAGATCGTCATCCTTATTAGGGGCGGTACTCCAGTACCTAGCAGTTTATGGTGGTAGAGATGGATAGAGTCCAGTACCGGTATAGTACTTCCATCTCTTGTGAAATATAAAAAAAGGTAGGTCCGTGCCTCCCTATAAATAATTATCACAGGAGGATGATCCATATAATAGTTCATAGGTCACCATAGTAGAATGTGACCACAGGATCAGGAGCCCTGGACAGTAGTAGAGCACCGACGGTTGTGGCTTAGTAGTAAACCACGGTTGAAGACATCAGGCTGCTTCCAGTGTGGTGGCAGTAGAGACTCAGTTAAGTCACGACAGCACCGTCGGTCTGCTTTCGGTTGTCCAGGGGCGTGTAGCTGCGTCGATGGTTTAGTTTTACCTCCGAGGGGCGGAACAGTGCACCCCAGAGGGCCTGACGGGGGACCAACCTTAGGTGTCCATAGGGACACCGCCGGATGGCTTTCCTTCCCCATCAGGACTTCCTCCAGGAGGGGCCTCCGTGGTATAAACCACAGCAGCCTCCACCTGGAGAGGAAGGGCTCCACCTGGGGCTACCGAGAGGGTACTCGGCGCCGCAGTAGGCTCCCCGCCACTGACCACCCGGGTAGATTGTGCCATGAAAGAAAATGGCATCTCATACCTAGGTGGGTGTACTGACAGTACCGGGGTCACAGGAGGAGCAGGCCTTGCGGCAAGCCCCAACCTGGACTGGAGATCTGGAAAACCAGTTCTCTCCCACTCTGTCAGCTTAAGCCCGAACTGCCGGAAGAACTTGGCGTCACAAGTTGTCAACCTTGATTCGAGCTGGTCGATCGTAGCCCTCCAGAAGGCATGATCTTGCTCCAGACTCGCCTCGCGCTCGGCAAGGACTCTGGTGCGTTCAGCAACCCAAGCTTTCCCTTCCCGGATAGCCTGTTCTCTGAGCAACTTATACTGCTCAAAGTACGACTTCTCCAAGAAGGAAACCTGAAACTGGAGTAGCTTACTTGCGTTTTCAGCCATCTTAGCTCTGTAGCACTCAAATCCGGGGACTAGAGTGTCAGAGAATCCAGTGTCAAAGGCAGGACCGTCTCCAGGCAACACAGGTAACCCTGCTAGCCCTTCGTCAACAGCCCTGTGCTCAGGGTCTGGAGTCACCTCGTCATCCCTTGCGGGGTCAGAGGTTGCTCCGTGCTGGGGTGGAGCAGTCGGCTGGGCTGACGCCCCATCCGGCTGTTGTACCTCTACCTGTTCAGCGTCACTGACAGGTGAGACACTCTCCTGTGGGGCTGAAGCTTTCTTTTGCTTCTGACTCCACTTGTACTGCTTGACATAGTCAGCAGCGACTTGTTCCGCCTGCTCGTCACCCAAAGAGTTCTGAACAATAGCCAGTGCATTCCCCAGTTTCTGTCTCTCCTGCCTGGGCAGTTGATCAGCAACCGGGGGCAATGCAACCGAAGATACCGTGACGGTACCGACGGTTTGGCTATGGTCGACCTCAGATGTTACCGTGGCGGTGGCGACACGTTTCTTCGCAGGTTCACTGCGGGAACGGTCACGTCCACCTTTGGTATCATCTTTGGATGACTGGCGGCCCCTTTTTAGATTTTTCTTCTTAGGAGGGGTATCCTTCTTTACAGTGGGCATCGGAGCTTCTGTAGCTGGTCCCAGGTCGGTTTGTTCGCACTTGGCGCCCTTACACAACCTCTCCCAGTCAGCCTCCGTGAGGTAGTTCCACTGTTTAAGTTTGTTGGTTCGCCACTTAAACTGTAGATTTCCTACACGTTTGTGACTCCCCCAAACCTTCAGTGCAGCCTCAACTCCACGACTAATAGTGCGCTTGTGCACGCCCTTATTGTCGCAAAGATGCCTTACCAAACCAGATCTCCGTTGGCTACGGAATAGTTCCCCGTCACTGTACTCAGGGCAGGAAGTACTCGTACTTCCACTCACACAGTACAAGTAGGGACGCACATTCATGTGCTTCTCTACCAAATGACGGGCAAACTTGAAAAGGTTTGGCCACCGTTTTGCTGCTGTCGCAGTCCCTTTCAGGCGCTGACAGCGAACGTACGGGCAGGGATCCCCTGGCACGTAGTTCTTCCAAGCATATTTCAGCTTGGGGCGGCATGACCTATGGATGTTAGGTTTATTCCCGTCTATCACTGCCCTGAGGTACACGAGGTACCAGTCAATGGGATGGGAATCACCTGTCAACCAGTCTTCGTCGTCTGAACCATCGGTCGTGTGAGGTGCAGGAAGAGCCATTTTGCCATTCTCCTGAATTAAATCAGTGAGGCTCAGGTTCTCCCGGTCATCATCACGGAGACACAGGTTTAGACGGACATGCGCTGCCTTGGCGCGGAGGCGTCGATTGGCTCTGCTCTCTGCCACAGACCATCCCTCGGCTTCCGCCTTGGACAGTTTGTCGGCAACAGCTTTGAGTCTATCTGCCTCAGTCGGTGCGACCTCTTCGGTAGCAGGAGTCTCAGGGGAAGATGCAATCCTCCTCTTACGCTTCCGCTTCCGTTTGGTCTTAGCACGAACCGTGGACCCGTCTGATGAATCACCATCAGGGACCGTCGGTTCTTGTGCCAATACACCGGCGGGTTTCGGAGAAGATCCCCCTGCAGGGTTCTCCTCCTGGTTGGTATTACTACCACCCAGACCAGGTTCTGTCTTCGGAACAACATCACCCGACCCCTCGGGGTTAGGTTCAGTTGGTACCGAAGCCGAGCCTTGACCGACGGTTGGAGCACCGGTAGTGTCCATTTCCGTGTCAGACTCGAGAACTCGGTCTTCCCCATCGGAGGCCTCAGCCTTCTCCGGGGCCGTGCATCTGCCATCTACACGGGCTGCCATACTGTTAGCTCAGGCGTAGGTGAACCTCACGGTTCACTCACCCGAGCATTTAGTAGCACAGCTGGTAAACAATAGTGTAGGTACTGCCGGGCAGACCTAGGCACCACTGATCAACACGCTACCCTACGGGCAAACGTGTTGATCTGAAGAAGCCTGGCCGCCTGTGGGGCTTATATACCCCACCCGTCCCCCGTGCCCCCGCCCCTTGACCGGCTTCTCAGCCAATCAGGGGTCGCGCCCCGAAGACGCGCCGAGGTGACCCAATTTCCCACGGCTCATTTGGCGGGAGAAATCGATCAGGTGACGCGGGCAGCGCCCTTCCCACGCCTGGCATATCCGACGGTGGGAACTCTCACTGTTGTTTACAATTTTCGTGGCGGAGCCACCGGATAACCCGGGAATGATATACCGGCATTAGAGGATATACACAGCAGCGTGTTGCTAAGCAATATGTGGTCAAAACTAGTCCCATACTTAGAACTAATCGGCAAAGCCAGCCACCCGCCCTGAACACGTGCTTTTCTACCTCCAACGGATAACCACACCGGATAACCCGTCTCTTCTCGTTGTGTTTTGGTGATCGAGTACCGGGCCAATGACCACCGGCCCAGTACGGAACTGTCCAGGGAAATTTAATCAAGCCAGCAGCTAAATGTCGTCAACAAGGTAAGAAAAAAATGTTTACACAATTTTATCTCGCTCTCTGACACGTGTGCTCCTCCGTAGACCTTGTACCGGTATGTCCAGCAATGGTGACACCGGAGGTATCACCTTGCTTTGTTTACCGGTGCCTACGGTTAGTCCTTTACGCACAGCTGACCCTTTTTTACGAGGCCTACCGCGCTTGGGCTTGGTAACACACGACTGTGGTTCAATCGGTAATTTCCTAGGACGACCCCTTCGGCGCGCTACCGTCGGTACCGACGGTATGACCGTTGGTCCTGCCTTCGGTATCTTCGGTAGCGCAGGGTCGGTTGGTGCTGGTACTCGACCAGCACCGAGGGAATCTTCACCGTCATCTATATATGGGACTCCATACCAAGGTCGGAGTCTAGCCACATGTGATTTAGTGAGAGTCCCTTTTTGCAACCGTATTACTACAGTAGTTTCACTAACCACCATAGTAACCGTATGCGGACCATCCCAGGAGTACAGGGTCTTGACTTTGGAATTTGGTGTGCTAAATCTCGCGACCTTATCCCCCACCTTGAATTGGCGGAGTTTAAGGCCCGTGTCATAGCCCACCTTCTGCAAACTAGCAGATTTTTCCAAGTTGTCCCTTACTACTCCATAGGACTCGCGTAATGATTGTCGAAGTGACTCAACAAACATCACTGTGCAGGGTTGCTCGAGCTGGTGTCCCTGCACTCCATAGACCATGTCACTCGGCATGACTATGTCTTCACCCATTACGAGCATGTTGGGCGTACAGCCCGTCGACGCATGTTCGGTAGCGTTGTAAGCATGAGAGATATAGCGAGCGTGCTCATCCCAATCATCTCGATGCTCATTAACCATTGTCGTGAGACATTGGATCAACGTCCGATTGAAACGTTCCACCATACCATCCGATTGAGGTCGGTAGGGGTTCGTATGCGTCTTGCAGATGTGTATTTTACTACACAGTTCTGCCCACAGTCGAGATTCAAACTCACGACCCTGGTCGGAGTGAAGCATTAAAGGACCTCCCCACGTGAGGATCCAATTCTCGAAAAGTGCTTCAGCGCAGGTAACAGCTGTATGATTTACCAACGGATATACTTGGACGTACTTGGTATAGTAGTCCTGTACCACCATCATACAGGTATTCCCACGGGGGGTCGTGTTGAAACCACTAATGATATCAACAGCGATCCGGGCAAACCGAACACCGAATAGCTCTTGACTTAGAGGTAGTTTACCGATACCAGGTCCAGGCTTTGATAAACAGCATTGGGGGCATTGCTTCACCCAACGCCGTATGTCCAAAGTCATACCAGGCCAGTAATATCTACTCTTAATCTTTGCCTCAGTCCGTTGTCTGCCAAAGTGTGCTGAAGTTCGGTGGCCATGACAGTAATTGAGCAACTGTAGTCTGAGTGACAGAGGCACTACAGACTGAGCTGCTCTCTTCCTGCCAGGTTGCACTCTCCAGCGGCACAATACACTGTTCCGTATAAAAAGATTATCCCACTGAGCTAACAGTTGTCTAACTTCTTTACATTCCAGCGAAAGTGCGGGGCGAACAGGCTTGGACAGGCCCAACAACTTCAAGGAGTACACCCTCGAAATAGCTGGATCTGCAAGCTGCTCATCCTTCAAGTGATTTAACGTCCAGTTAGGAACTTTCGCACCCACAGACGCAATCACTGCATTGTGAGACCCACAGTCTCGGCAGTCTACACGGTGACAGTTCCGGATAGGATAGCGGGACAAGCTGTCCGCATTCACATGATCTACTCCACTCCTGTGTATGATATGCTCATTCGTCATGCCAAACTCAGAGAGGTGGTTCAACCATCTACCCATCATCCCCTCAGCGTCCTTGAAGTTAAGGAGCCACTGCAGAGATGAATGATCCGTCCGTACGAGATAATTCCCACCATATAGGAAATGTCTGTACTTTTTTGTGTAAACCACCACTGCCAAGAGTTCACGCTTGGTTGTGCAGTAGTTACGTTGTGTTTTGCTTAGACTGTTGGACGAAAATGCCAGCGGCACTTCTCGCCCATCCTGGATCTGCGACAAGGCAGCACCAATACTTGTATTAGAAGCATCAGTGTCCAAGATGAACTTACCAACAGGTGCAGGGTAGTGCAAAACAGGTGTTTCTAAGAAGAGTCTCTTTAACTCACTGAAAGACTGTTCTGCGGCTGGAGACCAGACTATTTTAGCCTTAGCCTTCTTCTCTCCAATCATCAGCTCTTGTAAGGGAGCTGCGACTCTCGAGAATCCAGGTATAAAATCTCTGTAGTATGAACAAAACCCGATGAAAGAGCGTATCTCCTTCGTGTCCATCGGACGAGGCCAGTTCTGTACCACTTCGATCTTATGAGGATCAGCCATGATGCCATGTTCAGAAACAATTCTACCTAGGTATTCAACTGACTTCCTAAAAAGCTTGCACTTTGAAGGTTTCAATTTCAGACCATATGATAAGATGCGTTTCAGCACAGCTTGGAGGTTCTGTAGAGTTTCCTCCACAGAACCACCGAAGACGATGATGTCGTCCAAGTATACTAGGCACTTTTTCCAAAGTAAACCCCGTAACATGGTTTCCATCATTGCCTCGAAGGTTGCCGGGGCATTGCATAGCCCGAATGGCATGACGTTGAACTCAAATAGTCCCATATGGGTAGAAAATGCGGTTTTTTCTCGGTCCCGGGGGTCCATGCCGATCTGCCAATAACCAGATTGTAAATCTAGTGTACAGAACCATTTTGCCCCACCCAGAGATTCCACACATTCATCTATCCGAGGTAGAGGATATGCATTCTTCCTAGTGAGTCCGTTCAACTTCCTATAGTCGATGCAAAATCGACAGGAACCATCCTTCTTGGTGACCATCACCACAGGACTTGACCATGGACTCTCACTAGGTTGAATCACATCTTCATCCAACATCTTTTCTACCTCAGCCTCCATAGCACTTTTTTTAGCCATGGGTAACCGACGGTAGGGGATTCTACTGGGAAGCGCGTCCCCAGTGTCAACCCGGTGTTGTACCGTATTGGTACGCCCTAGAGGATCTCCTGGTTGCGCAAAGGCGTCAGATAACTCCGACAGCTCATTTGCCACCATTTCGCTCTCTAGGGTTGTGAGGTGGGACTCACACAACAGGGACCTTAAATGTTTCGGTAGGTTGGATTTAGCTAGAGCCTCTTCGTGGGAAGAGTCTCCCGCCACCACACCTACTTCCACAAAGTCCGTAGTTAGTGAGTCTACCCCATATGCTCGCGTGGTGTTACCAATAGGCGTCCCCTTTCGTAGAGTGATTTCTCTACTACTCGAGTTACAAATCGGTATCACCCCCCAACGAGCGTTGGCCAGGTAAGTATGATAGCCAGCAAGACCTAACTCAGAGAGCTTTTGATCTTCTGGTTCAAACATTCCCGGCCGTTTGGCCTGCACTCCCACGCAGCTGACTAGGACATCAGATACATGTCCTGCTGCCAACTTTGTGTCTTGTGCCACTGACGCCACAGAAGAACCATTCCTTAAAACGCACTGTACAGATTGTTTATAAGGATGTTTAATCTGAAGTCGGCCCGTTGCGGTGTTCATTGTTACCCCGTAAAGAGCAGCAAAGTCCATCCCCAGTATGCCATCATCAGTGATGTCGGTGATGGTTGGACATATCCAGTATGTCTTGCCATCAACCAACATAGGTTTTACAGTTCTGCCATAAGTCTGCATACTATCTCCCGTAGCAGTCCGAGCCTTTACTCCTAGTAGCGGAGCTTCGGGCTGGTTGCAAAGACGGGCCATGAATTTACGATCGACCAAGGTGTGAGATGCACCCGTGTCGACCAAAAATTCACCACGCGTCCCGGAAATAACCAGACTCAGGTACCAACGCTGTCCCCGTAAAGGGACACACTCAGAGGTCAGCATCGGGCTTCCCCCTCCATCCATAGCAACCCCTTTTGTCAGGAGATAATCCCAACATGGGTCGCTCGGGGAGTCCTGAATCACACTGCTCTGGGCAATTGATTCTAACCAAGACTCCTCTAAGCCAGCGACTACAGAATCCTCCGGATTCCGTTCGTCCTTGCCAGCCCCGCCTTGCCAGACGCTTACAGGTTGTACAGACCCTTCTGCCTCTGCGCGGCCTTGGTTCATGGAAGAGTTAACACCGTCTACTAATCCCTTACAGGCATGGCTAACTGTGGGGGCGCCATCCTTGCCAAGAGGATGGGCCCCATTCAGTTTTCCGTCTCCTTTTCGGTTTTAGCAGCGATGGGTGCAGGGGCTTTGCATTCGCTAGCCCAATGACCCATCTTCTGACAGCGTCTACATGGCTGAGGTTTCGTGTCCTTTTTCTTCTTTTTCCTTCTCTTTCCAGATCCAGAATCAGAAGTGGACGCAGAGCTCTTTTCCAAGTGCTTCCGCAACAAACCCTCAATCATCTTTTCCATGTCCCTGTCAGGCATTACTGCCGCCACCTCCTCAGAGGCGGGCTGTTTTTTCTTAGGTGGTTTTGTGGCGGCCTCTACCACCTGAGCTCCTTTCGGGGCTACAGATGGAGCTGCCGACACTCCTCCACTAGGAAAAACAGCCTGTTTGGTGTCATACACATCTGCATGGTCAAAAAGGTCAGCTAGAGATAAGTCCGGCTGCCATTTCTCCCGCAGATATGCCTGGAGATTGGTGTCTCTGACTCCATTGACAAACCTGGAGGTTAACTCCTGGATGACAGTGGGGGTGTCAGGTCTACATCCCTGATAACACTCGGATATCAGTTCTTGTAGAGCAAATCCGTAGGATCTCAGATGCTCGTCCTTGCGTTGGACACGTTTGAGCAGCTGAGTCCTTGGGTCATGCTCACCAATCTTCCCAATCGCCCATTCAGCTGTTTCTTCAAGTGAGCTCAATGTCTTGATCTTCACTCTCTCGAACGCCAAAAGGGCTGGTTCACCTGGCCCGTTGCAGAGTGCTTGCTTCAGAGCAACCAGCGCTTGCTGATTGTTCCAGCGATTGCTCTCCACAATAGCCTTGAACCGAACTTTGTACTTTCTCCAGGGTGGCGACCCTGTGAAAGGCGGAATATCGATGGCCTTTTGACGGGCTGCATCAGGATGTTTGATGTCCCCAAAGTTGAAAGGAGCATACCGTTCATCCAGTTCATCGATGTCCCGCGGGACGATGTCTGTCCCCAGCTTCTCAATAGCCGGGTTCCGGTCGTACTTAGCCCGCTGGACAGGCGTTAAGCCTTGTCTAGCTCTGGGTTTCGGTACTGGAACTGAGACCATGGTCTGCTGCTGGTTCAACATCGTTGAACCAGTAGATGGGTGGGTGTACCCTGGAGGTGTTGCCGTGCCTCCAAAGGCGCCACCACAGACCGGAGTCTGTAGATAGCTAGCCCCCATCTGAGGTGTCATACCTGTTACCGTGGTGTGTACTAGCGGCGGGACACTTGAAGGTGTCACTGTCGTGTATACACTGGGTATGGGTATGACTGGAGGTACCACCGTGGAAGGTGGTGGTACTTTCTCCGACTTCGTCTTCAGGTCCTGATTGACTTGCCTTAAGCTTGCGAGGTCCTGTCTGGCTAAGTGGAGCTGCGTGCTCAAATCCTTTCCCAAGGAAGTTAAGCTTGCAACCTCACATTCGCCGGACACCCTCTGGTGCAAAAGTTTGTCAACCTCCACCTTGTGGGAAGCCATCTCGTTCTGGAGTTCCAGTAGGAACTTTTTCTTCTCATCAACCTCCCTTAGGAATAACTTCCTAGTTTGATTGATGGAAGCAAGTTCCCTCCGGGCTTCAGCGAGCTCATGCAACTCAGTTTTCTTGGTGGGGATCCCCATGGCAGCCAGTAGGTCCCCATCCAGTGGTAAACTGGATGGCTCATCTACTGCTGGCGGGTATCCCTTCCCAGGAGCTTCTGTTGCTACGTTAGTTTTCTTTGATAGCCCGCCACCCCCCATACCGTTCGGTGTAGGAGTGGCACCATCAGTAAAAACCGACGTGTCTGGATCCAATGAAGGATCTGCTACCGTCGGTGTAGAACCGAAGGCAGCTGGGCCGAGAGTTTTAGGCTCTCTACCCGGTATTTTCTGACCCTCAGGACAGAAAAGATTCGTGGAAAGGGAGTCCAACGATCTCCTGGAGCTTATATCAAAGGGTCCCGGGATTGGAGATTGCTCCCCATCCTCTCCTTTGGTAAAGGCTTCCACAATAGGATCACCTATTGCTTCTTGGGAGAGGTCGTCACCGGGCACCTCCGAGGCTGCCCGGCTCTCCCGCCTATTAGATTTGCCTGTGAAGAAGCGTACATTCTGTACGGCTTCTTCACGTTCCTCAGCAGGGGTTTTAGTCCTGCCGCTGAACGAGCTGACAAAATCGTATAGGTAATCCATATACTATAAGTCTATTTAATACCCTATCAATGGTCGGTTCGTCAAGTGGTCACGGCACCAATGTAGTTGGTCTCTTACTACGTATGTAACACTTGAGTACAAAAACCAGACAAGGTAAATTAGACTTTAATATACGGCGACTTTATTGTAAAGGTAACTCTTGGGTATTATAGTACAAGTATAACCAGCGGATATACGAGATCAGAACAGATATATAATACAGTGGGCAACCCTATAGCATAGAGTTAAGCCCGTGAGCACAGGGTGGTCATGTCACGACAGTCCCAAACCTGACTGACTTCCAATGGGGAAGCAGCCGTCTTATATACAGCGCTGCGTAGCCACGTGACCGTACTAGCAGCGCCACCTGTTAGGTTTAGTTATGTAAAAATGATTATGTAACAACTACCGACGGTAACCGAAGGTGGTACCGGTACACTACCGTATAGATAACCGAACTAGAGGAGTCGGTATATGTAACGAACCGACGACACTAGTTAGATGAATAAAACAGTTATTAAACACAATAGCACCGTGTTGTCTTACATCATACAACATACAATAGATATACAACAATAACAGTTAGACTTTATAGTCAACCCGTTACAGTACATTAGAACATTACCCACACTACGATTCAAGAGGAAATAGTTGAAATATGATTTTCAAAAAATCTATGATATAGTGAATTTATGAGGCACTCATTCTTACAGGGCAGTCTATATATCACTATGATTTATTACAGCTTGGTTTGGTACAAAATAAACCATTATTAAAGATTTTTTGAATGGCTGAGATGACTTCAGAGGCTGTCTCAGCCATCTGTTGTGCAATGGGCATTTTCGCCCTAAAAACCACCTTTTACAGGTATTCTGTACGATCAGGTAGATTGGAAATTTGCTACAATTTTCTTTTGAAATGCACCCTTTTTTTTGTACAACAGCTTTCTACGATTTTCTTGAGATAAGCTAGTCGTATGAGATAAGCTGGTCGTAAGTGTGGTTATTTTTCTCCACCTTTACAACTGATATACAGATGTCGTAGGTATGGCATAAAATGACACCTGGGCGATTAGCATTTGTCGTAGCAGTAAAATAGCTCTCTGTGTCGTAGAAACTTATGAATCGAGCCCCTGAGACTTAGCACACAATTTTTTAAAGTACTACCGGTACTTTTGAATTCATAGGTCAAAATACATATTAAAGAGTAATTGTGTCTGGTCCCGTGTGTTTTTTTTCAAATTTTTGAAAATTTGTTGTACAGTGTAACTTTCATTCCAAAATTTGTTCATGAAAATATATATAGACCGAAGCTGGACGGCAGAGGACATCATATTACCTAATAAGCATCCACCAGGCCAATACCTATGTATGTACCAGAAGTTTGGGGACGGGGTGGTGTTACAGAGGTTCAATCTGGCTGAGTTGATTTCCCACGGGACCCCATTACTTCAATCTTGGCTTACATGGCTTTAAGTGCATATGATATGCGAAGAAGGAACGTGCCCTAGCATCAGACACTGCGCATACTAAATTGTAGATAATCACACCGTTGTTAAGCGTAGAACGATATCATCAGACCAATCTTTTTTTAATGATGACTTGTGTCTTTATCTCTAACAGAGGTTTAACCATCTAAACTAGTTGGATTATAAAGACTTGATAACCGCCCCTGGTCATTTACTACAAGGCCTTTAAATAGATTGTATAGGGAATAAATAAACCGCTATCAATTATGATCCAGGCCGTTCTGTTATAGTCTGGCTAGAAATGCTGCTCCGACTTTTAGCTGCTGCATCTGTTAGTATTATTACATGTGTTTTAACATTGTTACCGTTGTCCCCATCTCGTTGTGTGCCGGAGCCACTAAATCCATTAAGGACTGCATAGTGCATTAATGCTGTATGCTCTTGGTCGTCCATGGTGCAACCCTGGCGAGTAACTCGCGAGTGTCGCAACAATACACCATGTCAACCCTAAGAGTCTGATACAGCCCATAATGGTCTGCATAATGCACCAATCCAACACCTGAGATACTGACCATGGTGTATCAGGCCTTGTAGTGAGGTGCCGTCCTTAACTGGTTAACAGCAACAAACGCTGCCCACCTTACGTCTCACCGACCACAGACCAGATAAGGAACAGCAGGAGGCACCACTATAAATAGAACTCTCCTAATCTGCCACTGCGCACGCGTCACAAGTACGTCACTTCCGCTGAGGTCAGGTGATAACCTGCGATGGCTGACGGACAGTGGTGATGTGGTGGATGAAGGCGGCGGTATGGAGGGTGGGACTTGTAAGGAGGCACTTCTTTATTCACAAAGTAAAACAAAACTGTCGTTCAGATCCTCAGGAAGTAGTGTTAATAAGAGGGTCGGATGGTGAATTCTCTCACTCCCTATGATAAACTCATTTGCTAAAACATGTGATATTTTGATGCTGTCCTCCAAAAAAAGGTTGATTTACACCCCTCGTCTAATCCACAACCCCCACCCCCTGTTGCTAGAAACTTACTCTCTATGATATATGCCTGTTTTAAGTTTTGCAATGGGTATAGAAGCACGAACAATGCCCGTAGTGGGGGCCGGGGGGCCTGTAGTGGGGGCCGGGGGGCCTGTAGTGGGGGGCCGGGTGGCCGTAGTGGATGCCGGGTGGCCGTAGTGGGGGCCGGGTGGCCGTAGTGGGGGCCGGGTGGCCGTAGTGGATGCCGGGTGGCCGTAGTGGGGGCCGGGTGGCCGTAGTGGGGGCCGGGTGGCCGTAGTGGGGGCCGGGTGGCCGTAGTGGGGGCCGGGTGGCCGTAGTGGGGGACGGGTGGCCGTAGTGGGGGCCTGGTGGCCGTAGTGGGGGCCTGGTGGCCGTAGTGGGGGCCGGGTGGCCGTAGTGCAGCAGGAGTTGGCTGGGCTGGGTTCCCATAGTAGGAGAGGCCGGAGAGCAGGAAGGGGAGGGGAGGAGGGGCAGAGGGAGCTGGTTTTATAACATCAAAGCCTTCTTCTACCATCAAAGTTATCAGGAATTTAGCCTGCCTGGTAATGGAGGTTCTCACAGACCCAAGAGCTGCTGCTGCTGCTGCCGCCTCTCTGCTCGCTGCTGTTTAAGTTACCGATTTACAGATGGGGGATCAAACAAACGAGTTAATAATGAATCGGGATGTTCAAAATTACTACCGTTCTTTTTGCTGTATACATGTACTAGTCGTGCATTCACTCTCATTTACTTTCACTTAGCTTGTAATTAGTGTAACTGTAGCGTAGATCAGGCCACATGAATGTATAAGCGATTTAAGTAATGGTTAACAGATGACCTGTAAAAGATGAAAAGTATGAAGTGTCAACGCTTATAATATAAGAGCGGTGATTGGACAATGCCCAATGGCTCTAATAACGAAGTTTAACATGTGACTATGTTATCAGAATAGTATACATTATTGGTTCTCATAGAACTATACAATATTGAGCTTACAGTATAGCTGTCTAAAGCGTGCACCAACAATGACTGGAAACGTAAAAAGCCAACTCACTGTGGTTTCCATCTACATGTAATTAGAAACAGTGCCTATGCCACCCTTATCATTGAAATATGCGTTTTTATACCGTATCAATACAGGGCATGTGTATTTTTACCTTGAGAATCCAATCATATTGTCAACACAACACCGGTACCGCTGTACACACGAGTGGCCAACATGTTATAATTGGATGCTACCTCTTTGTTTTATCATACCGCCGACCTTCCCTTATGGATCCCTGTTTTTAATGCGGCATTGCAATGAAATCTAATGCAGTGTCTTCAAGCTTGCAGCATGCACATCGTCTAAAGGCACAGGCTTTCACTGAGCTGTGGTGGAGATCATCTGCAGTGGGTTGGTAGTATTAGTGTAAAGGCCTGACACTGTGGTGGTCCGGTCATCTCGGTGACCACGTGACCAAACTCTACATATAGGTAGTTCCCACACCAATCAATAGATGGCATTAGTATAGGCCTGGTGATTGGTGTGGGAACTACCTATATGTAGAGTTTGGTCACGTGGTCACCGAGATGACCGGACCACCACAGTGTCAGGCCTTTACACTAATACTACCAACCCACTGCAGACGATCTCCAACACAGCTCAGTGAAAGCCTGTGTCTAAAGGTGTGAGGAAGGTGTTGGATTGTTATAATCTACTATCGCTTGCAACCTAAAGCTAAAACTGTTTTCTAACTGACACATGCAAATCGTGCACAATTCCCTAATTTGACAGAATTATCGTTACACCAGGTGAAGTAGCCGGGTACGAAGCCTGTCTACGATTGGATATATCAAACGTAGGATACGGTTCTGAACCAGTGTTTGTATTGCATGGAAGACCCCCAGTAAGGCGTTGCAGTGAGGCCATGCAGCCTACTGAAACCCACCACGAACTGTTTCTGTTTCCTCCTGATCATGTTATTCCAAATGATTCCCCCCCCAAATCCACCACCCCTACTGTTGTTATCTAACATAAGAAACATTGAATAAGGGTAATATAGATATGAATGCTATGTTTCTACAAGGCCTTCTGCAGCTTGGTATGGTTCTATTGCCCTGCTTCACTAGGCCTTCTGCTGCCTGGTATGGTTCTATTGCCCTGCTTCACTAAGCCTTCTGCAGCTTGGTATGGTTCTATTGCCCTGCTTCACTAGGCCTTCTGCAGCCTGGTATGGTTCTATTGCCCTGCTTCACTAGGCCTTCTGCAGCTTGGTATGGTTCTATTGCCCTGCTTCACTAAGCCTTCTGCAGCTTGGTATGGTTCTATTGCCCTGCTTCACTAAGCCTTCTGCAGCCTGGTATGGTTCTATTGCCCTGCTTCACTAGGCCCTCTGCAGCTTGGTGTGTTCGATTATATGTGGAGGGGCACCTCTTGTATTGTAGTAGTATTTTATGGCCGACATTAAAGCCAGATTAAGGCCAAAATGAACATTGCTCCAATAAGGGGGGCGGAGGCTATCATGGAGATATCATGACGGTAGTTGTTAAGATAAATATACATTTAATTGCCTTTTATAAGATGTATAGGCCGAGTGTCTAGAGCAGTCAAACGTCGGCTGCATGGACAGATAAATGTAACATGTGGGATAAGAATGATAACTTGATACCTCTATTTTAAGAGGGAAATACACTATAAAACTTAGAAAGGGAGAGGAAATTACCTATGTATTCCATACAAGTTAATGAACAATCAAATGATTGAGTTCATCTGGAGCCATCTTGAGTTACCAAAATTTGAATTATAGGTCTGTTAATGATTAATAGTGAATTAAAGCTAAACTGATATTGGGATGGGCTATTTAATCGGAGATCATGCCATTTAACCCTTTCAGGACAGTATGATACATAGATGCATCATACCCTTGTTGTCATGATGCATGAATGCAGCCCTGGTGAGTAGCCTGCCAGGGCTGCATTCAAGCATCATGCCGACCCTATGCGGTTGAGACACTCCAGATGGCCGGCATGATGCACCAATGCAACACCGGCAAGTTATTCGCCAGGGCTGAATTGGTGCATCATGACGACAAATGTCATCTTTTAGCAACATCCGGCCTTAAAGGGTTAATGAAGGTAATAGCGAGCAAAATCAAACATAAAGACATGTTCCTGTTCCCCTGATTAACTTACAGACACGGAGGATATGAACTGTTGTGTCCCCCATCAGCAGGAGCGGAGTTTACGTAACCAGGGGCATCACGCAGACTACACCTCCTTATAGGCAGCCAGTAGTAGGGGAGGGGAGGACGGGTGTGGAGAGTGTCATGCACGCTCCTTATAGGCACCCGTTAGTAGGGGAGGGGAGGACGGGTGTAGAGAGTGCCATGCAGGCTCCTTAAACTTAGTTATAGGCAGCCAGTAGTAGGGGAGGGGAGGACGGGTGTGGAGAGTGTCATGCACGCTCCTTATAGGCACCCGTTAGTAGGGGAGGGGAGGACGGGTGTGGAGAGTGCCATGCAGGCTCCTTATAGGCAGCCAGTAGTAGGGGAGGGGAGGACGGGTGTGGAGAGTGTCATGCACGCTCCTTATAGGCACCCGTTAGTAGGGGAGGGGAGGACGGGTGTGGAGAGTGCCATGCAGCCTCCTTATAGGCAGCCAGTAGTAGGGGAGGGGAGGACGGGTGTGGAGAGTGCCATGCAGGCTCCTTATAGGCAGCCAGTAGTAGGGGAGGGGAGGACGGGTGTGAAGAGTGTCATGCAGGCTCTTTATAGGCAGCCAGTAGTAGGGGAGGGGACATGTGCGGTCTGTAGGCACGGAGCTGTAAAGTCGTGTACCATGGTGTCTATATCATTGTTACCCAACATGTGGGGTCTGTAGGCAGTGTGTGTAAAGTATTATTACCCAACACTGGGATCTGTAGGCAGTGTGTGTGTAAAGTATTGTTACCCAACACAGATGTCTGTTGGCAGTGTGTGTGTAAAGTATTGTTACCCAACACGTGGGGTCTGTAGGCAGTGTGTGTGTAAAGTATTGTTACCCAACACGGGGGTCTGTAGGCAGTGTGTGTGTAAAGTATTGTTACCCAACACGGATGTCTGTAGGCAGTGTGTGTGTAAAGTATTGTTACCCAACACGGATGTCTGTAGGCAGTGTGTGTGTAAAGTATTGTTACCCAACACGGGGGTCTCTAGGCAGTGTGTGTGTAAAGTATTGTTATCCAACACGGGGGTCTGTAGGCAGTGTGTGTGTAAAGTATTGTTACCCAACACGGGGGTCTGTAGGCAGTGTGTGTGTAAAGTATTGTTATCCAACACGGAGGTCTGTAGGCAGTGTGTGTGTAAAGTATTGTTACCCAACACGTGGGGTCTGTAGGCAGTGTCTGTGTAAAGTATTGTTACCTAACACGGGGGTCTGTAGGCAGTGTGTGTGTTAAGTATTGTTACCCAACACAGGGGTCTGTAGGCAGTGTGTGTGTAAAGTATTGTTACCCAACACGGATGTCTGTAGGCAGTGTGTGTGTAAAGTATTGTTACCCAACACGTGGGGTCTGTAGGCAGTGTGTGTGTAAAGTATTGTTACCTAACACGGATGTCTGTAGGCAGTGTGTGTGTAAAGTATTGTTACCCAACACGGAGGTCTGTAGGCAGTGTGTGTGTAAAGTATTGTTACCCAACACGGGGGTCTGTAGGCAGTGTGTGTGTAAAGTAGTGTTACCCAACACAGGGGTCTGTAGGCAGTGTGTGTGTAAAGTATTGTTACCCAACACGGATGTCTGTAGGCAGTGTGTGTGTAAAGTATTGTTACCCAACACGTGGGGTCTGTAGGCAGTGTGTGTGTAAAGTATTGTTACCTAACACGGATGTCTGTAGGCAGTGTGTGTGTAAAGTATTGTTACCCAACACGGAGGTCTGTAGGCAGTGTGTGTGTAAAGTATTGTTACCCAACACGGGGGTCTGTAGGCAGTGTGTGTGTAAAGTAGTGTTACCCAACACGGGGGTCTGTAGGCAGTGTGTGTAAAGTATTGTTATCCAACACGGGGGTCTGTAGGCAGGGACCTGGCAGGTGATAGAGGAACCATGTTTACTTGGTCTGTACATCAAAGGGACCAGCCACCGTGTACACCTGTACCTACAACACCCAATAATACAACAGAACCTCTGCTTCTGCTGCTGCAATATTCTCTCTTTTTTTATTTGAAGCATGAGTTGTTTATAATTCATGAGTTGTTCAGTGATCATCATATTGCCAAACTTTGCCTTAACGTCCTTGGAAAATGGTGTCAAATCTTGGTGCTTTCATGCTAAAATATAGTCGGGAAACATACTTCTCAATTTCACAGCTGGTGCTGGCCATAGACATATGTATTCACCAACGCTGCCAGCCCTTCCCTTGTCACGTGAGGGGGATATCAGCAGTATCCTTTTACGTTGGGTTCAGAATCTAGGCTACGCAGATCTGACCTATTTTTTCAGAGATCAGAGTAGGTTTGCTGGTGCAATCTACTATGGAATAAGAGAAACCCGATGAAATTACACCACTGCTATAATGCAGCTACCACTTGCTGGGTGATCATCCATACATGGAGGTAATAGTGGATAGATTAATAACTTTGATTTCATATCTAAGGGATTTCGGCCGAAAGTGATATAAAAAAGTAAATTAATAGCAAAAACAAAAGAGTGTTCATTTATTAGCATTGTGTAAGCAGCCACAACGAAGTTATATTTAGCTCGCAATAAACAAGTAAATAAAATTGACACCAGACACAAAGTCAACACTTTTGTTGTAAAAGTGCTGAATTAGCTCAAAGCGATTCCGGAAATGCCAGATGGAAACCCGAGGCCTACCCCGGGAACTACCCGCCCCCTCACCTCAGTTTTATCATTATGTCCCCACAGGGCATATTGTATTTGCACACTTTGATATTCTTTTTGTCTTTAACCCTCCTCACCTCTCCCTCTCTCACACTCCCTTCCCTCCCAGTCCCCATACTACGCATAGGGATGTAACAGGTCAGCTGCAGCACCACGGTCACAGTCAGTGTGGCAGGGAGGGAAACAAGATGGCTGCCCCCACACAGTGACCGGTTATACCGCCGTACAACAAGATGGCTGCCTTCATACATCGACCGGTTATACTGCTGTACAAGATGGCTGCCCCCACACGGTGACCCGTTATACTGCCGTACAACAAGATGGCTGCCTTCATACATCGACCGGTTATACTGCTGTACAAGATGGCTGCCCCCACACAGTGACCGGTTATACTGCCGTACAACAAGATGGCTGCCTTCACACATCGACCGGTTATACTGCCATACAACAAGATGGCTGCCCCCACACAGCGACCGGTTATACTGCCATACAACAAGATGGCTGCCCCCACACAGCGACCGGTTATGCTGCTGTACAACGAGATGGCTGCCTCCACACAGCGACCAGTTATACTGCTGTACAACAACTAGTTTCCGCATGGAGAGACATTCGTGCAGACAGGGACTGGGGACGACCGGTGCCATTTAGCTGCATATTAGTTCTGGCAGTAACATCATTCCATCTGTCTGTCACTAATGCCTTGTGGCTGTGTGTGGTTGGTGTAGTAGGCTGCGGTGTGGACCCTTCCCTATAGCTGTATCAGGTGTGTGTGGTTGGTGTAGCAGGCTGCGGTGTGGACCCTTCCCTATAGCTGTATCAGGTGTGTGTGGTTGGTGTAGCAGGCTGCAGTGTGGACCCTGGTGTATCAGGGTGTGTGTGGTTGGTGTAGCAGGCTGCGGTGTGGACCCTTCCCTATAGCTGTATCAGGTGTGTGTGGTTGGTGTAGCAGGCTGCGGTGTGGACCCTTCCCTATAGCTGTATCAGGTGTGTGTGGTTGGTGTAGCAGGCTGCAGTGTGGACCCTGGTGTATCAGGGTGTGTGTGGTTGGTGTAGCAGGCTGCGGTGTGGACCCTGGTGTATCAGGTGTGTGTGGTTGGTGTAGCAGGCTGCGGTGTGGACCCTGGTGTATGAGGTGTGTGTGGTTGGTGTAGCAGGCTGCAGTGTGGACCCTGGTGTATCAGGTGTGTGTGGTTGGTGTAGCAGGCTGCGGTGTGGACCCTGGTGTATCAGGGTGTGTGTGGTTGGTGTAGCAGGCTGCGGTGTGGACCCTTCCCTATAGCTGTATCAGGTGTGTGTGGTTGGTGTAGCAGGCTGCAGTGTGGACCCTTCCCTATAGCTGTATCAGGTGTGTGTGGTTGGTGTAGCAGGCTGCAGTGTGGACCCTGGTGTATCAGGTGTGTGTGGTTGGTGTAGCAGGCTGCGGTGTGGACCCTGGTGTATCAGGTGTGTGTGGTTGGTGTAGCAGGCTGCGGTGTGGACCCTGGTGTATGAGGTGTGTGTGGTTGGTGTAGCAGGCTGCAGTGTGGACCCTGGTGTATCAGGTGTGTGTGGTTGGTGTAGCAGGCTGCAGTGTGGACCCTGGTGTATCAGGTGTGTGTGGTTGGTGTAGCAGGCTGCGGTGTGGACCCTGGTGTATGAGGTGTGTGTGGTTGGTGTAGCAGGCTGCAGTGTGGACCCTGGTGTATCAGGTGTGTGTGGTTGGTGTAGCAGGCTGCAGTGTGGACCCTGGTGTATCAGGTGTGTGTGGTTGGTGTAGCAGGCTGCGGTGTGGACCCTTCCCTATAGCTGTATCAGGTGTGTGTGGTTGGTGTAGCAGGCTGCGGTGTGGACCCTTCCCTATAGCTGTATCAGGTGTGTGTGGTTGGTGTAGCGGGCTGCAGTGTGGACCCTGGTGTATCAGGTGTGTGTGGTTGGTGTAGCAGGCTGCGGTGTGGACCCTGGTGTATCAGGTGTGTGTGGTTGGTGTAGCAGGCTGCAGTGTGGACCCTTCCCTATAGCTGTATCAGGTGTGTGTGGTGGGTGTAGCAGGCTGCGGTGTGGACCCTGGTGTATCAGGTGTGTGTGGTTGGTGTAGCAGGCTGCGGTGTGGACCCTGCTGTATCAGGTGTGTGTGTGGTTGGTGTAGCAGGCTGCAGTGTGGACCCTGGTGTATCAGGGTGTGTGTGGTTGGTGTAGCAGGCTGCGGTGTGGACCCTTCCCTATAGCTGTATCAGGTGTGTGTGGTTGGTGTAGCAGGCTGCGGTGTGGACCCTGGTGTATCAGGTGTGTGTGGTTGGTGTAGCAGGCTGCAGTGTGGACCCTTCCCTATCGCTGTATCAGGTGTGTGTGGTTGGTGTAGCAGGCTGCGGTGTGGACCCTTCCCTATAGCTGTATCAGGTGTGTGTGGTTGGTGTAGCAGGCTGCGGTGTGGACCCTTCCCTATAGCTGTATCAGGTGTGTGTGGTTGGTGTAGCAGGCTGCGGTGTGGACCCTTCCCTATAGCTGTATCAGGTGTGTGTGGTTGGTGTAGCAGGCTGCAGTGTGGACCCTGGTGTATCAGGGTGTGTGTGGTTGGTGTAGCAGGCTGCGGTGTGGACCCTTCCCTATAGCTGTATCAGGTGTGTGTGGTTGGTGTAGCAGGCTGCGGTGTGGACCCTTCCCTATAGCTGTATCAGGTGTGTGTGGTTGGTGTAGCAGGCTGCAGTGTGGACCCTGGTGTATGAGGTGTGTGTGGTTGGTGTAGCAGGCTGCAGTGTGGACCCTGGTGTATCAGGTGTGTGTGGTTGGTGTAGCAGGCTGCAGTGTGGACCCTGGTGTATGAGGTGTGTGTGGTTGGTGTAGCAGGCTGCAGTGTGGACCCTGGTGTATCAGGTGTGTGTGGTTGGTGTAGCAGGCTGCGGTGTGGACCCTGGTGTATCAGGGTGTGTGTGGTTGGTGTAGCAGGCTGCGGTGTGGACCCTTCCCTATAGCTGTATCAGGTGTGTGTGGTTGGTGTAGCAGGCTGCAGTGTGGACCCTTCCCTGGTGTATCAGGTGTGTGTGGTTGGTGTAGCAGGCTGCGGTGTGGACCCTGCTGTATCAGGTGTGTGTGTGGTTGGTGTAGCAGGCTGCAGTGTGGACCCTGGTGTATCAGGTGTGTGTGGTTGGTGTAGCAGGCTGCAGTGTGGACCCTGGTGTATCAGGTGTGTGTGGTTGGTGTAGCAGGCTGCGGTGTGGACCCTGGTGTATGAGGTGTGTGTGGTTGGTGTAGCAGGCTGCAGTGTGGACCCTGGTGTATCAGGTGTGTGTGGTTGGTGTAGCAGGCTGCAGTGTGGACCCTGGTGTATCAGGTGTGTGTGGTTGGTGTAGCAGGCTGCGGTGTGGACCCTGGTGTATGAGGTGTGTGTGGTTGGTGTAGCAGGCTGCAGTGTGGACCCTGGTGTATCAGGTGTGTGTGGTTGGTGTAGCAGGCTGCGGTGTGGACCCTTCCCTATAGCTGTATCAGGTGTGTGTGGTTGGTGTAGCAGGCTGCGGTGTGGACCCTTCCCTATAGCTGTATCAGGTGTGTGTGGTTGGTGTAGCGGGCTGCAGTGTGGACCCTGGTGTATCAGGGTGTGTGTGGTTGGTGTAGCAGGCTGCGGTGTGGACCCTTCCCTATAGCTGTATCAGGTGTGTGTGGTGGGTGTAGCGGGCTGCAGTGTGGACCCTGGTGTATCAGGTGTGTGTGGTTGGTGTAGCAGGCTGCGGTGTGGACCCTGGTGTATCAGGTGTGTGTGGTTGGTGTAGCAGGCTGCAGTGTGGACCCTTCCCTATAGCTGTATCAGGTGTGTGTGGTTGGTGTAGCAGGCTGCGGTGTGGACCCTGGTGTATCAGGTGTGTGTGGTTGGTGTAGCAGGCTGCAGTGTGGACCCTTCCCTATAGCTGTATCAGGTGTGTGTGGTTGGTGTAGCAGGCTGCGGTGTGGACCCTTCCCTATAGCTGTATCAGGTGTGTGTGGTTGGTGTAGCAGGCTGCGGTGTGGACCCTTCCCTATAGCTGTATCAGGTGTGTGTGGTTGGTGTAGCAGGCTGCGGTGTGGACCCTTCCCTATAGCTGTATCAGGTGTGTGTGGTTGGTGTAGCAGGCTGCGGTGTGGACCCTGGTGTATCAGGTGTGTGTGGTTGGTGTAGCAGGCTGCGGTGTGGACCCTTCCCTATAGCTGTATCAGGTGTGTGTGGTTGGTGTAGCAGGCTGCAGTGTGGACCCTTCCCTATAGCTGTATCAGGTGTGTGTGGTTGGTGTAGCAGGCTGCAGTGTGGACCCTGGTGTATCAGGTGTGTGTGGTTGGTGTAGCAGGCTGCGGTGTGGACCCTTCCCTATAGCTGTATCAGGTGTGTGTGGTTGGTGTAGCAGGCTGCAGTGTGGACCCTGGTGTATCAGGTGTGTGTGGTTGGTGTAGCAGGCTGCGGTGTGGACCCTTCCCTATAGCTGTATCAGGTGTGTGTGGTTGGTGTAGCAGGCTGCGGTGTGGACCCTTCCCTATAGCTGTATCAGGTGTGTGTGGTGGGTATAGCAGGCTGCAGTGTGGACCCTTCCCTATAGCTGTATCAGGGTGTGTGTGGTGGGTGTAGCAGGCTGCAGTGTGGACCCTTCCCTATAGCTGTATCAGGTGACCGGGCACTTCCCTGCAGGGTGGGCTGCATGTGTGGGGGGTAAGTCACTTCCTGTCATTACACCCACTACCGGGGGGCGTGCCCTTACGTCATCCAACCGGAAGCACCACCATTAAACTCAATCGTTGTTGCCGTCGGCATCCCAAAACAAAGGCCTGTTCCGGTCAGTGCGCGCACATGCGTGTTAATAAAAGGAGCCGGCGGTGGATGCTCTTATTATCGCCCGGGGAGGGAGGGGGTGTTGACCGCAGGAGGAAGGAGTGTCGGTTGGCGTAGAGGGACGCTGAGAGGTGAGTGTGAGTCGGTCGTTATAGCAGGCAGTAGGTTGGGCGTACAGCTGTATACAGGTGGGGGTGTGAATTAAGAAAACTAGACACACAGAGAGCCAATAATGCCATCCCGAATAGACACATACTTAAAGATGTGAGTGTAGTTTATTGGGGAACGTTAGGAAAGGCGACATACCCTTGCTGAGAGACAGTTTAAAGACACGTTCTGCCCTCTGTTGGTGCCCTGTCAAGTCAGTCATCGTGGGTGTGGTCGGGCTAGACGAGAAAAACAATTGAACTACTGTCTGGCATTTTGAATCTATATTGGAAGTATTGCTTTACAAAAAGTGTCGGAAGCTGTGGCTGACTGGGCCGCTGATGTACTGCAGTGCTACATGTTAGCGGCAGCGTACACAGCTGCATTGGCAGCATGTATGGAATACCTGTACAGGAGCCTGCACCTCACTGCATGATGCATACAAAACGTTAGCTACCTCTCAGCCCCTTTTCACCTGTATTCTATTTCTAGCCGTGTGGCATTTATAAAGTATGTACACCTCCGTTATATGACAGCTATTTACGGCGCACCCTGTCTGCACATACAACCAGGTCACGTGACAAGGTGATTGAACGGCGCATGCGTCAGATAGCGTTACCATGGTAACGTGGTTACAGCGTGACGTGCAGGTATTGAGGTGGTGAGGGCGCTGCCGCCATGTGCAGCACATGTACACCACAGGCTACAGGCCTGTCTCAGCACACACACACACATAGACATGGATCTTACATAAGGTGTACCTCTGGGGGCCAAGTGTCTGCCTGAGGCACATGGACTAAGGTGACTTGTTCTCCTAATCTAGGACCAGAGGGAACGGCTGGGGAAGACTATGGCTGAGACTGGATTGTCTCATGGAATTGTATACATGTATTATCTACCATCAGCGCTAAAATCAGCTAATACATTTGTATGTATATATATAGTAGTGTCCTGGTTTTTGGAACTTGAGTTCTGTTATTGCTACGTTGGTAACAATTGCACTTTGCACACAATATAGCGGAATGCACCCGGCAGCGGTAACATATAGCATCAGTCTGCACCAGCTAATTGCTGTATTTCATGATGCATCCCCTCTAGTCTCCTCAACTCCCACCAACTCCCACCAGCCGTGAGATAAGCACTATGTCTAGTCAACATGTGCAGGCGGCCATCTTGTCCCCCTGTGGATGTCGCGAGAGTACAGCAACAACCGTGTTACTCGGTGAGTGGGTGAGTGAAGCGCTCATTGGTGCCAAACAAAAAACGGTGCTAGTGGCATCTTAGTTCGCCTCTGTGCCGCTGCTCCTGCCGCAGTGGGGCTGCAGTCGGCGTGTTGGCCCCCAGGGGGAGCTACATTAGTTGCTATTTATGGCAGTGTTTTAGCTGCTATTTATGGGTGAGGTTCATGTTAAACAATTTAACGCCTGGCACCAGTAGTGAGAGGATTACCACACAGAGTGCTGAAATCTGGCCTTTTTCACATGTGCCTTTTTTCCATGTGGCAGGCGTGTAATGGGACTTTTTGTTGTTTTCGCATATTGCGACTGGAGTCGTGAAGAGATAAAAGCTGACTGTGTTTGACATAGGGGGAATAGCACGCGATGCACAATGTTGACAGTATCTAGAATCTAGAAGCTATATGTTTTTAGATCATTAGCAGACAGGGTAAAATGCTTTGTACACATGTCGCCATGACAAATCTCTGGGGGTGTTATCTGGAATATGCCTCAAAATTCTGCTTCAAATTGCTGAAATATTAGGATAAAATATTCAGAAGTGGGGCGACCCAATTGAGTTATGGTGGTTCTTGAATAATACCGTTTATTGCGTGTCCCTCCCAGACAGACAGATGGAGTAAGCGTTATCTTGTAATGACAGGTTTCATTAAACTTGTCTATGTACATTAGACTTAGGCGAATGTCGCAAACAAAAACCTGAAATAAAAATATCTTCTCAGAACATCATAAGAGGAGCATTACATAGTAAGCTATATAGAATAGCTGTTGTATGGTGCACACCTTCTGTATGATACCACCCCCCCCCCCCCCGCCCCCAGCAGCCAGGACCTATTAGTGTTTGGTTTGGCAGACAGCCTCATATCTCCTCCAATAGTGCCACCTCACTTACCCAGCAGGCCCTGTTTTTCTGACCATCCATCCCATAATGCACTTGGCTAGCCCTGCGTGACGTCAGCACCCCCTGGCCAGGCCCCCTGACGGCGGGGGTCAGTACTAGAAGCAGTGTGGGGTCAGGGGGGTCAGCAGCAGGCTGGCTGTGTTTGTGGAGGAGTGGCCTGTACCCGGCCGTGCCGTACTCTGTCTGCACAACCAGCGCACCCCGCCCCGCCAACGACAACATCCGGGCAGTTAATCCAAAATGGCCCCCGAGTCTTCCTAGGGGTCTTCTACCGGTATAGGGGGGTAGGCAGTCGGCTGCAGCACCATTGCGGAAGTAGCAGGGCCAATAAACACCAATACACATGACGAGAGGTCTTTTAAATCGATGAGAGAAATTTTAAAGTCTGTGCAAAGTTGAGAGGGACCGGTGTCATTCATTATCCTTCATTATCCGGCTTATTTGCTAGTTCCCACAGTAGGGCGTGTCTCTACTTCTATTTGCAGGTTTTAGATTCCGGGAGCAAGCGGGTTCTTTCAGAGGACAAGATGGCCGCCTACAGAGGGTGACCTGTTCCTATACACTACTACCCTTCATTCTGAATATAGAATTCCCTCTCTGGCCCCCAGAGGGCTTGTTTTGCGTATTACTGCACAGCCAAAAACAATTTTCTCATTTTCAGAAAATATTTCTTGTTTTAAGTAAAATAAACTTAAAACAAGTTTGTCCGTAGGATAACAAAATTTTACTTGACAGCATGGTTGAGTTTAATATACTTAGACTAAGAAAAACAAACAAGAAAAACAAACAAGAAAGAAATTCTTAAATCAAGTATTTTATACTGGAATCAAGATGATATTTCCTGACATATTTCTCAAAATAAGAAAATCTTTCTTACGGAATGGACCTTTTTTCTAGAAAACCTTTTTCTTAAGTAAGTTTTAATTTCTTATTTCGAGTAAATAAACAAGATTGATGTTCTTGCCTGGGAAATACGTATGATTATATTTAATTTTAGTCTTAGAGAGAAAGGAATGATGCCAGAGCATCAGAAAGAGGTTCATCAGATTAGATGCAGCTTTTTGTAGCTACAATAGAAGAATAAGCAAACAGACCTTTATTCAAAGTCATTTCACTTCATGTAATGGGACAGGTTATCCTTCCCTTTATTTAAATGATATTATCAAGCAAATGGTGTCTCTTATCATTTCTCCCTATAGTTATTATATATTGCATAGTGGTGGCCTCTTGTGGCACAACATGTAACTAATGTTCTTAATTTAAGAAAGTAATTCTTATTTAGTAGTCTGTATACTTGATCCCTATGGAACCTAACTGAACTCACATTCCACACCTATAAAATTCCCAAATAATAGAAGGAATTTGGTGAAGGCATTAAGCATGGTCATAACCATCACATCATAGAGTATACTTGCATATTTTTTCGCCCTAATTGACACTTTGGACACATGGTTTCAGGTTAATTCTTAACTCAGCGATTTTCAACACATAGCAATCTTAAATCTAGAAATAGAACTTTCTTATTTCAGGAATATAAGATATAATCTTGTTGGGTGCACAAATGACCAGTTTAAAAAAAATTCCAATAAGATATTTTTGTTAGTTTCCCCTTTCTGAAAACAAGATAAACGTAAAAACTCAGAATGAGTTTATTCCTTGAATCGAGAAAATTTAATCTTGATTCTAGTATTTTCTTGGGGTAAGAAAATTATTTTTGGCTGTGTGCCTGTCCCATTTTGGTAGTCCTCTGTAAAATTCGATTTGTGCTGTTCCTCATTAGTGGGAGGGTGTGTATGTGTGGGGGGGGGGGGGGGCGTTGTACATTCAGCCATGTTGTGTCTGCACTTGGCTATAAGACACATGTGTATGTAAGATGCTGTGAGTGGTCAGCCTCGTGCATGTTGTCATGCTGTCCCCTGCAGGCGGGACATCCAACACAGCAGTGTCACATTGCTGCCAATATGTTGAATAGGACCATGTACATGGTTGTGTGAAAAGTTTTTTGAGAGGGTGGGGGGGGGGGGCAGGTTTTAGGACACCACTGGTGACCTGCCTTACGTTTAGGCTACCGAGGTATGAACGTATACAGAAAAACGTCACAGCGAACTTTGATTGGAACGCACCAGAACCAGCCTTTTCTTCACCTATGGCACAGACCAAAGGGTGACCCTTAGTTTGCTGCTGGTACCGGCAGTATGGTGCTGTGGCCTGTATTACAGCCCTATACACACAGTAGGTGTGGATGAGAGATGGGCGGGTGTGTGCCTTGTCCTGTATTGTATACATAAGGCAGGCAATATTGCTGCCACAGCTTTGTGGATATTGCTGCCTGTGTAGATTGAATACTGTCTTCATGTCCACATTGAGGATATAAAGGGCGTGCTGGGATGCTGCTGCAGCATGGAGGCCCGTACCGGGGGGGGGGGGGTGTACAGGCACACAGTACTAGGTGTATAGGGAGGAATAGGGACAGGCATTGGGGACATATGGACATAGGGGGTACAGGGACTAACCAGCTAACTGAATCATTCTTTGTTATGTATTGTATTTTTGTAAATACAGAAACACACACTACCCTCAACCTTTCTCTTCTTTTCTTAACTCTAGTACATAGTTTCATGATTGACAATTTAGATCGGGCCCCATTATATATAATATATGATCTGTACTGGAAGACAGACATACCCAGGTGTGTTATGGGGCACCTGGGGCTGTGGTAGTGTGTGTAAGGTGTGTTATGGGGCACCTGGGGCTGTGGTAGTGTGTGTAAGGTGTGTTATGAGGCACCTGGGGCTGTGGTAGTGTGTGTAAGGTGTGTTATGAGGCACCTGGGGGTGTGGTAGTGTGTGTAAGGTGTGTTATGGGGCACCTGGGGGTGTGGTAGTGTGTGTAAGGTGTGTTATGGGGCACCTGGGGCTGTGGTAGTGTGTGTAAGGTGTGTTATGGGGCACCTGGGGCTGTGGTTGTGTGTGTAAGGTGTGTTATGGGGCACCTGGGGGTGTGGTAGTGTGTGTAAGGTGTGTTATGAGGCACCTGGGGCTGTGGTAGTGTGTGTAAGGTGTGTTATGGGGCACCTGGGGCTGTGGTGGTGTGTGTAAGGTGTGTTATGAGGCACCTGGGGCTGTGGTAGTGTGTGTAAGGTGTGTTATGGGGCACCTGGGGCTGTGGTAGTGTGTGTAAGGTGTGTTATGGGGCACCTGGGGCTGTGGTAGTGTGTGTAAGGTGTGTTATGGGGCACCTGGGGCTGTGGTAGTGTGTGTAAGGTGTGTTATGAGGCACCTGGGGCTGTGGTAGTGTGTGTAAGGTGTGTTATGGGGCACCTGGGGCTGTGGTAGTGTGTGTAAGGTGTGTTATGGGGCACCTGGGGCTGTGGTAGTGTGTGTAAGGTGTGTTATGAGGCACCTGGGGCTGTGGTAGTGTGTGTAAGGTGTGTTATGGGGCACCTGGGGCTGTGGTAGTGTGTGTAAGGTGTGTTATGAGGCACCTGGGGCTGTGGTAGTGTGTGTAAGGTGTGTTATGGGGCACCTGGGGGTGTGGTAGTCTGTGTAAGGTGTGTTATGGGGCACCTGGGGGTGTGGTAGTCTGTGTAAGGTGTGTTATGGGGCACCTGGGGCTGTGGTAGTGTGTGTAAGGTGTGTTATGAGGCACCTGGGGCTGTGGTAGTGTGTGTAAGGTGTGTTATGGGGCACCTGGGGCTGTGGTAGTGTGTGTAAGGTGTGTTATGGGGCACCTGGGGCTGTGGTAGTGTGTGTAAGGTGTGTTATGAGGCACCTGGGGCTGTGGTAGTGTGTGTAAGGTGTGTTATGGGGCACCTGGGGCTGTGGTTGTGTGTGTAAGGTGTGTTATGGGGCACCTGGGGGTGTGGTAGTGTGTGTAAGGTGTGTTATGAGGCACCTGGGGCTGTGGTAGTCTGTGTAAGGTGTGTTATGTGGCACCTGGGGCTGTGGTGGTGTGTGTAAGGTGTGTTATGGGGCACCTGGGGGTGTGGTAGTGTGTGTAAGGTGTGTTTATGGGGCACCTGGGGGTGTGGTAGTGTGTGTAAGGTGTGTTATGGGGCACCTGGGGCTGTGGTGGTGTGTGTTAAGGTGTGTTATGAGGCACCTGGGGCTGTGGTAGTGTGTGTAAGGTGTGTTATGGGGCACCTGGGGGTGTGGTAGTGTGTGTAAGGTGTGTTATGGGGCACCTGGGGGTGTGGTAGTGTATGTAAGGTGTGTTATGGGGCACCTGGGGGTGTGGTAGTCTGTGTAAGGTGTGTTATGGGGCACCTGGGGCTGTGGTAGTGTGTGTAAGGTGTGTTATGTGGCACCTGGGGCTGTGGTGGTGTGTGTAAGGTGTGTTATGGGGCACCTGGGGGTGTGGTAGTGTGTGTAAGGTGTGTTATGTGGCACCTGGGGCTGTGGTGGTGTGTGTAAGGTGTGTTATGGGGCACCTGGGGCTGTGGTAGTGTGTGTAAGGTGTGTTATGGGGCACCTGGGGGTGTGGTAGTGTGTGTAAGGTGTGTTATGAGGCACCTGGGGCTGTGGTAGTCTGTGTAAGGTGTGTTATGTGGCACCTGGGGCTGTGGTGGTGTGTGTAAGGTGTGTTATGTGGCACCTGGGGCTGTGGTGGTGTGTGTAAGGTGTGTTATGAGGCACCTGGGGCTGTGGTGGTGTGTGTAAGGTGTGTTATGTGGCACCTGGGGCTGTGGTGGTGTGTGTAAGGTGTGTTATGGGGCACCTAGGGCTGTGGTAGTGTGTGTAACTATAAGGTGTGTCATAAGGCATAGATGGTGTAGGATAGGTGTAAGATGTGCAGAAACCCGGAACATCCTGCATCGATCCAACTAGACCGGAAGTATGATGGATGATGTCTCAGGTACGCGCCTCATCGTCTCCGTTTCCGGGGAGTCAGCCGGGGGTGCTTCCGTCACCGACCGGAACCGGACTTGGTCAGTCACCATGATACCCAGACTGGCCGGCCCTGGGGGGTGGGTAGGTCTGGGAGGGGGGGGGGGGAGGTCAGGTGTTGGAGGTGGGCGGAGGAAGGGAGGTCCTATGTGTGTCATGGTGGGTGATGGGGGTGTGGGATGTGGCACTGGATGTGGTGGCCATTATATAATGGCTGGATGAGACGATTAACTGTACCCGGTGAGCCTGCAACATAAATATGGAGAATATATCAAGTTTAATTTAGTCCTGTTGGTGTGATTCTAATGATCTTGGTTAGACATATATTTGTGTACTATGGTCATGTTCCTTTTCTGCATGCCCCTCCCCCTGTTTGTGTCCTGAGTGATTTTAACCTTTAAAGTCAGCGTAGCGTTTCATGCAGTATGCCCTTTGTTGTCATGATGAATGAATTTGTGCATCATGCTGACCCTTCGGGAGTGTATCGACCCCGTAGGAGTGACATGATGGCTGAATGCAGCTATGATGATGACGGGCATCATGCAGTATGCGGCCCTTAGCGTGTAGAGCTGGAGGCTGGTCCTGCTGCAGGGTAAGCCGACACCCCGCCCACACCCCGCCCTGCAGCCGCCGTGTCTAGTCTCACACTACAGGACGCCAGTCTCCTGTCTTCTGCCTTTTGGCGTGAGTCTCTCTGCCTCATCCTTTTTCATTGGGCTTCATTTCGTTGTAATGATGAAGATTATCGAGAGAGCATGCTTCGTATAATCTTCTGCAAAAGAAGCAAAATATCCTCTGTATTATCCTGTAACAGAGAGATGACATATTCTGAGGCACTCACTGATGGGATTGTTAACCCTATGGGGGAGCTGTTCCCGAGGCCCCGTTCACACCTGTATAACCCTGGTAAGGATGCCGCCTATTAGACCTGGTCTCATACAAATCTGAACGTGTGCATGACTTGTCCCATATATTGACCAGTCCCTGCGTCATAGCCCCCTCCCCTATACTACTAGTACCACACACGTACATCTAGAGGCATTCCCTGACAGACCTACATCTCCTACATCTGTACATCTCACTGTCTATATAGGCTACATTATAGAGGTCGTTGACTCCTGTACCCGTGCCCTACACGCTACCAGCACCCAGTGTTGGCGCGGGGACAAATAAGGCGGGTTAGGGTTTGGGTGTAAGGACGGCGGGTTGTGGGCTGCGGCTTGTGCTGATTGGGTGAGACCTCGCCCTCAGGGCTCTCTACTGGGAGATGTATGGGGTATGGGCGCATCTATAACAGGGTAGCATTGATCAGAAAGGATGGGAGGTCACTAAATAGGTCGGCTGACGTTTCTCCGCCTGCTAACACAACATGACATACATGAGAGTTTAGCATTTATGGTGAAAACGAATGATAAGAACCCACATCCCAGAGTTGACTACTAGCTGATGTGAAGGTACGTGCTCCTACTGCTCAGTACTACGGTACTACTGCTGCCCCTGTGGTTCCAGTATCGACCCACCCCTGCCCTCCTCCACCTCTCCTGCCTCCAATTCATCAACCAGACGCCGTCAGCATCCCTCTCGCCACTTCCGGTCTCAGCTTTTCTCGCAGTGCTCCGAGAGTTGACCAGCATCCCGCTTTTTTTGAGGGCGGTGGAGGGAAGAAAAGCTGCGTCCTTCCCCCACTTTCCCACCCTCCGCACCAAAAGATGTCTCCAGGGAATATAGCAGAATAACAGTTAGACTGCAGCACGACTGCAGCGCCATGGGAGGGGTAGTGGCAGGAGAGTGAACTAAAATGCAGCGTCTGTTTCCCACGACCCACATAAACTCACGGTAAAGGCTACTCAAAACGATACATCTTTGGGAAACCAGCGACGTCTCCCTGAGACAAGATGGCCGCCTACATACAGTGACCAGTCACAATCCTACAACTATTACTACTTTAGCTGCAGCACTGCGGGTACCAGCGAAGGTCCCACCAGCGGGTGTCAAGTCTGGCCACCAGCGAACCCAAGTCTCGTGTACAGTCACGCGATAGCCACGCGATACGAGACCCCAGCTTCCGTTCCGGTTGACTGCCCCCCGTCATTCAACTTCACCTTACCATCTCATAGGACATGGATTTTACCCATTTCTAGAGAGCTGCTGAAGCCAAGTATCTTATTTTTGGTCCGGGTTTTTGGTTCTATCCCCCCTCTATAGTATCGTGTCTAGATAGCACCCGCTATTCTAGTTCTTTTTTGGTTAAAATCGTTTCCTGTATTCGGACGGGCTAATGATGTTACTCCACGCTATGGGTTTCTGGGGGTTACAGCTGGTTGGGTGTGTACGGGGAGGCTGGTTTAGGAGGCTGTGGAGTTGGCGAGATTTGGGGGGTACTATTAATGAGAGAGACCCGGATGTACGTGGACACGCCATCTATTGCCTGTATTGGAAATACTTGGAGTCAAATAGATGGCCGTTCCTGACGTGAATATCACCCACTCCCGCCCAACCCTCACCCACCTCCCCCTCAACCCTCACCCACCTCATCCCCAACCCTCCCCAACCTCACCCACCTCCCCCTCAACCCTCACCCACCTCCCCCTCAACCCTCACCCACCCCCCCCTCAACCCTCACCCACCTCCCCCTCAACCCTCACCCACCTCCCTCTCAACCCTCCCCCATCTCGTCCCCAACCCTCCCCCACCTCGTCCCCAACCTCACCCACCTCCCCCTCAACCCTCCCCCACCTCCCCTCAACCCTCCCCCACCTCCCCCTCAACCCTCACCCACCTCATCCCCAACCCTCACTCACCGCCCCCTCAACCCTCACCCACCTCCCCCTCAACCCTCACCCACCGCCCCCTCAACCTTCCCCCACCTTCCCCTCAACCCTCACCCACCTCCCTCTCAACCCTCTCCCACCTTCCCCTCAACCCTCACCCACCTCAACATCAACCCTCACCCCCTCACCATCAACCATGTGAGACTGGGCCTGGGCCTGGGGGTGAGACAGGGGCTGAGACTGGGGTCAGACTGGGGCTGAGACTGGGGCTGAGACTGGGGCTGAGACTGGGGCTGAGACTGGGGCTGGGGCTGAGACAGGGAATGAGACTGGGATCGAGACTGGGACTGGGGCTGAGACTGGGGCTGAGACTGGGGCTGAGACTGGAGCTGAGACTGGGGCTGAGACTGGGGCTGAGACTGGGGCTGAGACTGGGGCTGAGACTGGGGCTGAGACTGGGGTCAGACTGGGGTCAGACTGGGGCTGAGACAGGGAATGAGACTTGGGCTGAGACTGGAGCTGAGACTGGGGCTGAGACTGGGGCTGAGACTGGGGCAGAGACTGGGGCAGAGACTGGGGCTGAGACTGGGGCTGAGACTGGGGCTGGGACTGGGGCGTGCGTCAGGGGACGTCCATGTGGGCGGGCTGTATTTAGCAGTTCTTATACAGGCTGACACTTGGTGTAGCCCTGATAAGCCCACTTAGCCTCATATCGCCAATTGGAGGCCGATCAGCAAAAATAGAGCACCTTCATTGTGCTGGGGTCACATGATAAGAAATCAATAACATTAACATTAAATCTCTGTAACCGATGTCCTGAACAATAATATTGTTTTCTTATTTCCGCTGCATTCAATCATAAGCAGGATATATGTTGATGTGTGTACAGCTATACATTTCATAAACAAGTAAACTATGCGTGCTAGGTAGGGCTAGCAATGAGGCATCCACACCCGGGCAGGTGGGGGCGGGGAGGCACTGACTCTTGTGGTTCTGGCTTAATTATCAGCGATTTTTCGATTTGATCACTCCCTGCTACATCTGGGCACCAACGTCAAGATACACCATTGGCAAACATACCAATAAGCACTATCAAACAATCAGAAATGCCAATCAGAAAGCACAAGCCACCAATTAGCTCAAATAATGCTGTATTTACCCAGGGAAGACTTAATATATACTTACTGTATATCTACTGTATAATTATTGCAGTCACCGCCCCTCCTTTTAAGACCTTCTGTTATTTGACCAGCACGGCACCCAGGGTGCTGCTGCTGCAGGGGGGGGGGGGAAGTTAAAACCACCGGTATACACCTTAGTACCCCCCCCCCCGCGCGTACAACTCAAGAAGGAATGCCATTGCGTGACTTCTGGACATTTAAATGTGTCTACTTAGTGTACATTAAGGCCCATTTCGAGTAACAGTAAACCCTCTTAGAGTCACGTAAAGATTCAAATCAAGTGCGCCATCTAGAGAGTAAGGGTATAGAGTTTCCAATAAACCGGCACGGGTACAAAAAACTATTGTGTGTACATGCATGGCCGCCCATTTGCTCATAATTACTTCAAAACGAAATGCGTAAAAGCCATTTTCACTTACATGTCATACGTGTTAGGGATTGCAGCATTCAGCAACTGACAGCCAGGGGCGGATCCAGGATTTTGAAAAGGGGGGGGGTCCACCCCAGAAGTATGAAGTTTAATACACCTAAATTATCCGTGCGACGCGCGTCGAAAGGACATGCTTTGAACATTTTAGGGGGTTTCGGGGCATGCCCCCAACGGTGAGAAATTTTAGAAAATATAGATATCAATTGGTCCAATCTATAGCATTCTGGTGAACTCCAAGGTTGAAAAAAATTGGAAATATAGATGCCAATTGGTGCAATTTAAAGTATTCTGGTCTAACTCAAAGTTGACAAAATGTTAAAAATATGTTTTTCAATCAATGCACTTTATAGCATTGGGGTGAACCCCACGGCTGAGAAAAATTTGAAAATATAGATGTCAATAGATGCAATTTATAGCATTCTGGTGAACTCCAAGGGTGAGAAAAATTTTGAGAAGATAAATGTCAATTGAAGCAATTTAAAGCATTCTGGTATACCCCAAGGTTGAGAAAACTTTATAAAATGTAGATCTATGTCAATCGATGCACTTCATAGCATTCTGATGTACCCAAAATTATGTATAGTTTAGTAGGTAGATGTCCAGGGGTAGGATATGGAGCTTGGGAGGGATCTGGGGTTTATGTGGCCCCTACTGACCTCCCTCAATGATGATTATAGCAGTGTAAACATGCTAGGAGTAACCACCTCATGTTCCCTGCCACCTTCTGTAGTTGGACAGTCCCATTCCAACGAGTCTGCACATAAAAGTTTTGTGTTTGTATACTGACTTTCTGGTGGACATCCTTATGGGTCTACCAGCTGTCTACATGTATAAAAAGGGAAGGGGTCTGGACCCCCTTGACCCCCCTGAATCTGCCCCTGCATCAGGTTCTAAATGGATATCTGGCAGTGGAAATCTGGGAGTGGACATCTGGGAGTGGACATCTGTGAGTGGAGGTTCAGAAAATTTTGAAATATAGATGTCAATTGGTACACTCTCTAGCATTCTAGCATACTCCAAGGGTGAGAAAATTTTGAAAATATTGATGTCAATTGATGCACTTTATACCACATATGGGGGTGGCCATCAGGGGTGGACCAAAAGGGGGGGTCCACCCTCGGCAAAGTCTATTTGAACAGCCTTATGGGCAGACCAAAAAGGGGGGGGGGGTCCAGACCCCCAGGACCCCCCCCCTGGATCCGCCCCTGACAGCCTATATCAATGTATAACCCTTCATGGCTAGAATATTGCTCTGATGCACTATACCGTTTGTTGTCGTGATGCATTCATACAGCCTTGGAAAGGGCTGTATTCATTATATTATTAGCAAGGCTGATCCTATGGCGTTTATTCACCCCCAAAGAGGGGGAGGGGTGTTTATGGGGGTGGGGGTGTTTAGGGGGGATGATGTGTTTGGTAGGGTGGTGTGTTTAGAGGGTGGTGTGTTTAGTGGATATGGTGTGTTTAGTGGGGTGGTGTGTTTAGGGGGTGGGTGTGTTTAGTTGGGGTGGTGTGTTTAATGGATATGGTGTGTTTAGTGGGGTTGGTGTGTTTAGTGGGATGGGTGTATTTAGTGGGGTGGTGTGATTAGTGGGGGTGGTGTGTTTAGTGGATATGGTGTGTTTAGTGGGGTGGGTGTGTTTAGTGGATGTGGTGTGTTTAGGGGGGATGGTGTGTTAAGTGGGGGTGGGTGTGTTTAGTGGATATGGTGTGTTTAGTGGGGTGGGTGTGTTTAGTGGATATGGTGTGTTTAGTGGGGTGGGTGTGTTTAGTGGATGTGGTGTGTTTAGGGGGGATGGTGTGTTGATGGATTTAGCACCAACTAGAATGACTCAAAGTTATTAAACAACAATAACACGGCAATGACACAATTCATTTCCGGAACCATAACAAGGCACGATGAGAACTAATGCTGACCGGTCCAACTGGTTCCTAGTGCTGTCTAAAACTGACACTGACAGCATTTTGCAGCTGCTTATTCCACTTGAGTCACTGGGTCAATTAGCTGTCCGTCCCTGTCAATTAGCTGTCAGCGGTGTTAAATTAGGTGTCGGAGGTGTCAAGCTCCGCCGGCGTGTGACACTGACTCTAATTATTAACAAGGCCATGGGGTGGCGCTGTGAGCCGTGACCTCTGTGCTATGCTTTCATCTGATTGGCTTAGGGGCAGTCATGTGACAATGGGCCTCGTTAATGAGGGATCACTCCCTAATCAACTGCCCACCACGAGAGGGTGCTAGTGGTGGCATCTAGCTTCTGTCCATCTCAGTGGGCTGCTAGTGGTGGCATCTAGCTTCTGTCCATCTCAGTGGGCTGCTAGTGCAGCATCTAGCTTCTGTCCATCTCAGTGGGCTGCTAGTGCAGCATCTAGCTTCTGTCCATCTCAGTGGGCTGCTAGTGCAGCATCTAGCTTCTGTCCATCTCAGTGGGCTGCTAGTGCAGCATCTAGCTTCTGTCCATCTCAGTGGGCTGCTAGTGCAGCATCTAGCTTCTGTCCATCTCAGTGGGCTGCTAGTGCAGCATCTAGCTTCTGTCCATCTCAGTGGGCTGCTAGTGCAGCATCTAGCTTCTGTCCATCTCAGTGGGCTGCTAGTGCAGCATCTAGCTTCTGTCCATCTCAGTGGGCTGCTAGTGCAGCATCTAGCTTCTGTCCATCTCAGTGGGCTGCTAGTGCAGCATCTAGCTTCTGTCCATCTCTGTCGGCTGCTAGTGCAGCATCTTCGTCTGGTTGTTCTTGCCAATATGGTCAGATTAGATAGGAAATCTTTTAAATTCAGCCTAGACTGTAGCTAAGGATTGAGTTTGGGGTATAAATGTGGTCTTGCGAAGCATAATTTGGACTTGCAGATCGCATGCTGACTTGCAAATGTCCTAAAATTAGAAAAATAGCTTAAATTTGTTATTCTCGAATCAAGGTCGATAAGCTACCATCAATGGTGCAAACCAGCGCTCTTTGCAGTCTTCTAACTAGTGATAAAGCTTAGAGTATAGTGATGCCATTGCCTCTTTTTCCAATCAAGGATATATTATTGTGTCCCATCCTCATATATTACTGGAATATCATTTTGAACACATTTAAGTAGAATTTATATCGTAGAAAAAAATCGGACCATGTCACTTTAACTGATCAGAGTTTGCACCATCTGAGTTAACCCATTGATATTCTTCGGTGGATTGCTAATTATAGCCACGCTATTGACACCACAAATGTCCAGAATTCCACTGTTACACTGCAAAATACGCGGATCATTTTCTAGTTCATATTAGGATTCCTGAGCCGAATCAACTCGATCTGAAAACCTTTTTTCGTTTGCCTACTAAGCAACTGATATTAAACATCAACTGCAATTTCACTGCAAACTTGCTTTGTTTGCTTGTTCTTTTTAATATCATTCCTGGCTATTCAATGTTGATTGCTCTACATAGCCTGATAGCAGTCGGCATAGTTGATCTTGTTTTTGATGGTTTTGGTAACTTTAATACCACATCTCTGAGTTGTTTATGAATATATATTTCTTTACAGACTTTCCTTTAGAATATGGTGAAACTCCTTCATGGCGGCCATACTGCTCAGTTGAGTGTGGGTCTTAACTTCAATTTGCTGTCAATTTGAATTCATTATGCTGTCTATATAATTTACAAGGCAGAATCTAAATGGGAGGTGTCTTTTATGTTCAGGCCATACTGTAAATCAAGGCCCATATCTACTCTACTGTGCTGCATATATTGAGCACATTGCGGCCTGATGGAGGTACAGATAGCAGGGTGGTGACGTGGTCCTCCTGCTACAGATGAAGTAGCTGCTTTGTGGCACCCTGGGGAGGTGTGCCGGCACATCAGTCCCTCTCAGTCCCTACACCAGGCTGCCCTGCTATGTGAGCCTATAGCAGCTCCAATACAGGCCTGCTCCCCAGCTCATGTGTGCAAGTCATATGGAACTAGTTATTCTCATTCATTCATTGTCGATGAAATGATAACAAACTCAGAACACATGTTATCTTCTCTAATGGAGATGCGAAATGACTACAAAAAACACCTTAGGATTTTCAGCCTTAGCAAGATGACCAATGTAAGGCACCATTCTGCTTGTACCAATGTATCCTCTCTGGTCACCAGGAACCAGCCCAAGCAAATCTCGTGGACAAGATTAGGGGCCATGATCTTTTGAATGAGTGGTAGTTGAATAGTCCATAAATAAGGGTCCCTCTAAATACACCTACTAAACACACCACTCCCTCTAAACACACCCACCAACTAAACACACCCCTCCCATTAAACACACCCACCCCATTAAACACACCACTCCCTCTAAACACACCATATCCACTAAATACACCACCCCCTAAACACACCACCCCCACTAAACACACCACCCCCACTAAACACACCACCCCACTAAACACATCATATCCACTAAACACACCACCCCCACTAAACACACCACCCCCACTAAACACACCACCCCACTAAACACATCATATCCACTAAACACACCAATCCCACTAAACACATCACTCCCTCTAAACACACCCACCCCACTAATAGTCCCCCTCCTCATCATGTTGGGGGAGTCGCTCTATCTATACAGGGCTCATGACTTCGAATCCATGCTAGAGTTATATGGTCCACACACCACCCAGCAAATTCGCGTCATCATGCTATATGTTTGGTGATCCATGGTGAGTGGATTTTGAGTGATAACGCACTGTGTCATCTTGAGTCATCTTGAGTCATCTTCTGTCAACTCTCACTCAACATGGCCCATCATCACCAATGTCTCACACATGATTCTCACTCACTGAGTGAGTATGGTTCACCCCTTGTCAGCTCTCACTCAGCATGGCTAGTCCTCACCCATGTTGCCAGCATGGTCCTCACTCACTGCTTGACTATGTGCCACTCACTGTCAGCTCTCACTCGGCATGACAAGTCATCACCCATGTTGCCAACATGGTTCTCACTCACTGTGTGACTATGTGCCACCCCATGTCAACTCTCACTCATGATAGAGATCCCTCACCAGGATGAAGAGACCATGGAAGTTGTATGGATGCATGCTGTTTGTACTTTGCAGATAGGGCATAGACATTAAATGTTGATTTGATTGGTTTTACCCCATATATGAACCAGCTTATTTATACAATTGTAAACATTATGGAAGATGAGAACAAAATGATAGTCAACAATATGATTTTAGATTCATTATAAAGACATAATAGACAATTTCATTTGTCTATGGGATATAGCATTGATTTGGAAACATCTATATTTTACGCAGTATTTAGACATTGATTGACCTTAGTCTGTCATGAATCTGAAAATATGATGTGCAGTGACCATTATGGTAGCACACTATCATGAGGAACTGCTAAGAATACTTAATATGAAGGTAAAACAGAAGTTGCAGTGAGTGATAATAGGGACACATGCTACATCTGATCAAGCATGGCAGGTTATGACACATGAGTGACTGTGGGTCACTCCTTGGCAGCTATCACTCAGCATGACTCATCATCACCCAACATGACACAGTATGTAAGTTCCTGCATTCTGATTGGTCCATTTCAAATTTCCCGCCATTTCCTTTGTTCTCAGTGCATAGCATCTAGCATTCACAACAGACAGAAAGAGGCAGGCAAAGAGAACAGATGTATAAGGTGGGTTGTCCTACAGTACTCCTAGTGTGAATTCTACTTACATATGATTGTGAATTCTGCAGTAGCATGAATTACTATTTTCTACTATGTCTTTATTCATCTCTAATATATTTATATTAATTCATTTCAGAATGAGAGGATTTCAAGGAACCATATATATATTTAAAACAGACACAAGAATAGAAGATGAAAATTGAGCCAGCAATGGAGATATAACCACACAAGAAACTGCATGGACATGGAAACAGGACCAAACAACTTAATTGATGTTATCAATAAAGTAAAAAATTAATAAACAATGTATGAGTGCTGGTGAGGCTGCATCATGACACATGTGTGAGTGTGGGTGAGGCTGGGTGATGACACATGTGTGAGTGTGGGTGAGGCTGGGTGATGACACATGTGTGAACATGAGTGAGACCAGGTGATGACACATGTGTGAGTGTGAGTGAGGCCAGGTGATGACACATGTGTGAGTGTGAGTGAGGCCAGGTGATGACACATGAGTGAGTGTGAGTGAGGCCAGGTGATGACACATGAGTGAGTTATTATTGAAACAAGAAACCCCATTAACTCAGTTTTAAATAATACAAACCCTAATTTCGTATCTTATTTGACTAGTGACTAACATTAAAGGAATTGAAAGATTTACATGTAATACATTCGATCGTTTCATATAATGAATACGTGATTTCTCGTATTTACATAAGTGGTTACCCAAGGATATGGTGTCGTAAACCTCTTGATAACCACCAAAATGTCAATAATCCACCAATTAACTACTTCTGGTGCAGAAACAGATACACAATGGACACGGGCAGCTGTGGTATAAAGGGATAAATATAGAAATGTTTGTCTTTGAAGGAACATGCTACACACCGTCCATGGTGGGGGTCCGGGCTCACTGTGTCAACTTTCACCTTCCCTCACTACTACAGGTACCGGCCGGCCCAGCACTGGGAGAGGTCCTGCAGGTAGTGCCTGCTCATGGTAACTAAGGGCCGTCCCAGCACTGGGAGGGGTCCTGCAGGTAGTGCCTGCTCACGGTAACTAAGGGCCGTCCCAGCACTGGGAGGGGTCCTGCAGGTAGTTGCCTGCTCACGGTAACTAAGGGCCGTCCCAGCACTGGGAGGGGTCCTGCAGGTAGTTGCCTGCTCACGGTAACTAGGGGCCGCACAGCACTAGGAGGGGTCCTGCAGGTAGTGCGTGCACACGGTAACTAAGGGCCGCACAGCACTAGGAGGGGTCCTGCAGGTAGTGCCTGCTCACGGTTACTAAGGGCCGCACAGCACTAGGAGGGGTCCTGCAGGTAGTGCGTGCACACGGTAACTAAGGGGTCCTGCAGGTGGTGCATGCTCACCATAACTAAGGGCCGTCCCAGCACCGCAGTTTTATTTCATGATGAATACAACAGTCCCATTAATGTTAACAAAGAACGCAGAGTATCTTACCCACCTCCTGTAGATGACTGGAGATAACCACCTCCAGTATTTGACTGCCTATCAATTGATAAAAATGCAAAGATCAACGAAATTATTGTAGAGCATGATTTCATGATATAGATAATTCATCACCCCTTCGCCTCGTGAAATAATCCTCAGGCTATAGGGAACATTTCTCTTGAACATTTGCCACATACATAATCGATTACTTTGCAGAGCCGTTTAGTATTTGACAGCATTCAAAGGTATCCGTCATTTCGATAATGTGCGTGTTTTATCTATACGTAGAATTTGATAGCAATATTTAACTATTTGTCACATCCTATAAATGCCTAGGGCATTCAACATGGGTCATTGGACTAATATCTATACTACTTGCTGTGGAATACTTCAACAGATTCTCTAATGGATAATCAGAAATAGAATATCAATCAATCAAAACCTGATGACCTGATGCATTGGTGTCCCACAGGTAAAATGGTATGGTTAAGGGCCAGCTACAAATCGTTCCTGCAATTGGTTGAGAAATTAGCTGGTACCTTACCGATTCCTGGAGATTGCAGCCAATGTCGACATTTGAAGGCACTTTCCAGCTTATTACATCAGATTGAAGTCGGCTTTAACTCTGGGTGGTCTCTCAGAACACGTCACGAATTCGTGGGCTTTTTTCTCTAGGGTTTACAGCAGAGATTTTATTTTCACGACTCATGAATCTGTTCTGAAAGGGCCTCCACATCGATTTCCCAGGTGGGATAGATCTTAGGAAAACTGGGAATGCGAATGTATTACTGACTAAAAACCGATGGCTACAAAGTGATTTCGAGCGTTTTCGGGCAATAGTTCATCTTGATCGGCCAGTGCAGTGGGCCCATTGTGCGGGTGAGACTTTACTATTACATGTAACTTGATCCGTACTCCGATTTGTAAATGCCCTGTAAATTGCATGCATCGCAGGGTTAGTATCTGTATTTTTGTCAATACTAGTAGAACGGTTTTAACTTACTTGATGACTGTAAAACCGTGGGCTGTACAAGGTCGGTTCAGTGACATACTTAATAGTGACGACCAAGAATCATAAAGACAACTTGTTAGAACCACAGGTACTTCCAGCAGTGGTGCCACGAGTGATCTTCCTATCGAACTATGCATGAAAAGATTAGCTTTTTGTGATGACATCACATTTGAGAATGGAGGCGTGAAGAGCAGCCCTTGCCATACAACACAATGGTGAGGTTGTTGGTCCACATGACACACAAGATGGCTCCGGCTGCCTCCAGTCCCCACACGGGGCAGCAGCAGCACAGGCCGTGCGGCCCCCACCAACAACCTCTTCCTGCCGCCGACACTGCTGACATTTGATGACGCTGTGGAGGCTTTTTAGTCGGCATGATGCTTCCACTAGGTGCATGTGTCGTAGCAGGTCCTTAATAGTAGATGATGCAATTGTTTGAGATCACCAAAAGGTTTACCTTTGAGGCGCTTCTTTCCTGCTGGCCCTCTGGCTGGTTGGACCCCGCTCCTGTACCGTCTACAGCAGCTGTGTCAGATACCTTCCTGCTGCAGCAACTCTGACCCCCTTTACGTTTCTTATTACAGGAATCCTTTTCGCTTTCCATGTCTGCCTGCCTGCCTGCGTCTCCCTATCTGTCTTCACTCTCTCAAGAACTGTTTTAATTGCTTGCTCATCCCAGTCTGATAACAACGAAGACATTGATATGGTAAGAATTTAATCTAGGTAAGTATTGTAATATAACAATATTACGTGTTATTAAATTAAGTTATATAAAATTGAAGGTGTGCATATGAAAAATATATTTTTGAGTGAAAATATGTAAGCAAAAAGTTGCAGACACAAGTTGAAATATTTTAGCCTATAGTGTACTTTATCTTTAAGAAAGGTTTAAAAATTGTTCGAATTTAAGCAAAAACACCACTTCATCTACCTCCCCCCCCCCCCCCCCCCAATTAAGTAATATCTCCCCAGAGAATTTTTAAATTCTTGGTTCACAATGCTAAAAAGCGGCATTATGAGTGAGGTAAAAGTGTTTATATAGAAGTCAATCAACTATGGACAATATATGCCGTTTTTCGTCCGGCTGAGTGTGTAATTGATATCTGCATTTATTTGGAGAATGTACATTCAGTATAATAAACAGTTAAAGTGAAAAATTGAATGGAGTCCCTCCCTCTGCCCATCCCTGTATGGCTGCCTGCATGCCTCCCTCCCTCTGCCCATCCCTGTGTGGCTGTCTGCGTGCCTCCCTCCCTCTGCCCATCCCTGTATGGCTGCCTGCATGCCTCCCTCCCTCTGCCCATCCCTGTATGGCTGCCTGCATGCCTCCCTCCCTCTGCCCATCCCTGTATGTCTCCCCCCTCCCTCTGCCCATCCCTGTATGGCTGTCTGCATGCCTCCCTCCCTCTGCCCATCCCTGTATGTCTCCCCCCTCCCTCTGCCCATCCCTGTATGGCTGTCTGCATGCCTCCCTCCCTCTGCCCATCCCTGTGTGGCTGTCTGCATGCCTCCCTCCCTCTGCCCATCCCTGTATGGCTGCCTGCATGCCTCCCTCCCTCTGCCCATCCCTGTATGGCTGCCTGCATGCCTCCCTCCCTCTGCCCATCCCTGTATGGCTGCCTGCATGCCTCCCTCCCCCTCTGCCCATCCCTGGGTGGCTCCCTACATCCCCTCCTTTACTCCCTCCCTCTGGCCAAAATGCTTCCCTCATTATACCCTTGAATAATTGTACACTAAGATTCCTTTTCCATTCATCTAGTCCTCTTTCCACTCATCGATTCCTGCCGGATACCTAATGTTCTTGTCTCCTTTCTGTCCTTCTCCCCAGACAAAATGTCAATCTTTTGGAGCCAGGATTCGATTTGCACCGCTGAACTCCTGCCCTGCCTCCCGTCGGGTGTTTTTCTAATGGTGTGGACATCACCAGGCCTGCTTAGAGAGTAATAAGCTACCAGATAACCTTTTCAGCTGCGACTCACTAAAACTCAGCCAGAAGCAGAATTGCCTGTTTTCGTTCCTAAAATGTTGACGTCCCAATGATTGGAATGATCAGTGCTCTGATAATGATTAAAAAATAGAAGAGAAATGGGAGAATTTTGATTCAGTAATTCATCTGAGGGATTTTAGATGGAGATTATGGTAATGACTTGCTGATGCATTTGATGTTTATGTCATTGCCTTTTAACGGGATTGATCACTGTAGAATCGTGTCAGAAAGCCCCTCGGGGTTGTGTAAGCTTTGTCCTTTTACACATGCCGTGAGCTTAAAAGAAAATAAGAATTCCTTGACTGTCACCTTTCTCATATCAATTGACACAAAAAATGTGTCTTCAGTTTGATCCGACATTGATAAGCAAAGTATAGCCTCGCATTTATTCGTTAGTCCTGACACTTGTTTCGTCTCTGCCAAAATGCGGCCAATCACCCTTAGAACTAACCTACCTTATACTTTCAAGGGTTTTGAAGTAGAAATTGGACATATCCCTAGAAACTATGACAGCAGTGTATGAGAAGAAAGGTCGAACAATTATCTCTCCTTCCTCCACAGAAGAGTTGTCAGGTTGAAGCAGAGATGAGGCAGGAGTGGGAGATGGGCAGGAGTGGGTGCTGGGAGAGTGCCTCCGGCAGGTAATTAGTGCGTTGTAGCCGGTGGTTGGAGTAGGGTGGCGCCACCTATAAACACATGGGTGAAGGGTCAGTAATGTGATGCCCGCCCGTCAGGCCTATCCTGATGTACGACACACGCCGAGCTGTAATTGGGGAGCTGTAGGCCACAGGGGGTGGACGCACAGGGGGGAGGGGTGCAGGAGTATATGGGGGACATACCCAGCAAAGTAGGGCGAGCTTGTGTAAGCCTTGGGCATACCCAAACCAACCCTAGTGGGCATACCCAGGCTAGTGCTAATTTACTGGGTATGGATGGATGGACTGCATAATAGACAAAAGGAGGCAGGTTAGGAGACAGGGGAGGGAGTAGGGCAGAGGGGCAGGGGCGGAGAGGAAGTTAGAATAAAAAATATATAGATGGCGAAGCCGCCCGGGGGGGGGCACTCATATCTGAAATGACTACCCACCTCCAAACGCCCCCAGGAAGCGGTAGCGGTGGATCAAAAAATTAGGGGGCGGTGACTCTTTGTACCCTCAAAAATAGGGGGCGGTAACTCTAGAGGAGGGGCCAGTCATTGGGTCTCAGGTACATATAATTGATAAAATGTAAAGAAAACAATTATTATCCGTGTCTACTGCACTGTTTGCATCAGGAAATACAGGTAGCTTTACAGGGGTACCTGAAATAACAGGGTCGGTGACTCATATGTGAGGAATCAGGGGGCGGTCCTTTGTAATTTTTAGGGGCGGTGGTTTGGCAGCCCCTGTTTTTAGGCAGGCGGTAGTTTGGTAGTCGGCGGGTACTGACATAGAGTAAGTGCCCCCCCCCCCCGGGCGAAGCCGCGATGGCGATGGCGAGGTCGTCATTTTGGATTTCCAAGACACAGGCTTACGCTGGAGTGGGCCTTTGCCTTTATTTCATCCATTTTCAATTTAAACTGCAACTATTTAGGCTGAAAGGAAAAAATCAAATTGCTGATCTGAAGACGTCACAGGCCATGTAGTACGGCCACGTCGTATTCAATTGGGCCATGTAACATGGAGGAGGCAGCAGCAGGAGATGGGGCGTGGGGGGGGGGGGGGTAGCAGCAGGAGGAGGAGGAGACTAATGGTATCAGGTCCTTGGCTGTAGTAGACTAATAGGATGTGCACGTCGTCATTGTCTCAGCCCCAGGGGAGGCGGCAGTGATAGCCCGGCACGCCGCCCCCAGGGACTGTCAGGCCTGGCTGACCCACATAATGTCCTAGTAATGGACGTACACCTTAACCTTACCTAGGTGTGCTGTATCATTGTAGTGATGACTGGACGCAGATACATTATTTTCCACAATAATGGCTTTCTGAAGGAGGCTGATCCTTGTGCCAGGTGTGAGTAGCTTGTACCGTTGTAGATTAATCTCTATAAATGCTTTAGAAATAACAGAGTCGCTAGTGCAACTGATGGATAAGTAATATTAGGGTTGATATCAGAAAGGTTGCACAAGTCTTAAATACTTACATGAGACATGGAGCTATGATATCTAACTTACGCATATGCAATATTGATTTATGTACTGATTGAATATAGCTTTGATTTTTATCACCACAAAACCCATGCACAGAACGTGCTGCAAATGAATTTGTCGTTGGAATTATCCGCATTGGCGGGCAAATTAAAGCATATAACAGTATGAAGTATTTAAATTGTATTAGTAATGCTGGTTTTCATGTCATATCATTATACTCATGTGCTTATTTAAATTCTCATCTCATTATACAAGTTACTATGGTAAATGTAAACTTGCTTCTCATTAAAACTTCCACATGCATTAACATTTATAAAATGCTGTGTCATGTCACATGTCGTGTTTAATTTGATTGTAATATAACATCGAATATTGCTTATTGAACACTGTCTATAATCCTGTGCACTAAATATCTATTCATTTATCTATCAATTGAAAATGAATTGAATTGACCATTAATACAGCTCTGCCCCCTGTGTGTGAGACCTCAGACCACTGCAGTCATTACTGATATGACATGGGCAGAGAGGGCTCGATAATAGTCCAGAAGATGTAGGGGTGAAACAACAGGGGTCTGGTGTGTAATAAAAGACTGGGGATGCCTTGGTTATTAGGAAAGGGATGTGTCGATGACAGATGGAGGGTAATAGGATGGTGTGAGGGAAGGCAGAGTGTGGCGCATGTACCTCCCTTTGATAAACAACTTAGTGCCCCCCCCCCCCCCATTTGTGTTTTTTAACTATGAAAGGTTCAAATTGGTACGATATGTTGTGACAATTAAAATCTTATATACCAAAATGCCATCAAAACTATTTTATAAGCATCACCTGAAAAGGACTCATGCGATCGATACTCTTGTGATGGTATATATCGGCAAAACATGTTTATACTGTCATTTTTTAAACATGTTGTTGCTGTTGTGGGTATGTTTATTGATAAACTATATTCACGCAATATATCTCGCCCCGGCCGCTTATTACGAACAATGCAGTATATCAAGGAGGGGGAGGGAGGGACCGGGAGGGTAGAGAAAGCAGGAGAGAAAGAGGCGGGGAGAGGGAGAAAGAGGGAGGGGAGACAGAGGAGGAGGTGAGACAAGCAAACACACGGAACTAAATAAAACTTGACTTGGCTCCAACACAGCCCTGTAGCACCTCGGGTATCTGTGCCCTCCCTGTCAGTATAACAGTGGACAGAGGCCCGGGGCGGGCGGGGCTGGGGGAGGCCGGCCCCACACCTAGTGGGTATAATTACATTTACATATATCTGCACACGGCCACCATACTGTGCTGCAGGGTAATTAGATTGAAAAGACCCAGTAGCCGCGGCCAGGCCGTGCCAGGCAGGAGTCGGGCAAACACCCATATGGGCCCTGTCTGACCGACACCCAACCCGCTCCTCCAACTCACCTATACTCCGTCTCATGGCTAGTAGTACCTTTTACGGGATATTACACCATCCAACCACATTATAATTCTTATCCCCCACTGATTTTGGCAATGCTATTTTTGAGTAGTAGATTAACGATTCACGAGGAGGAGCCCCTTAACTGTTAAAGCTTCAACCTTAACTCATGTTGTATCATATTGATCGCTAGGACTTCTATTTCTTGGTCCTACAGATACTAGTAGACACTCTAGTGATCCACTGCTGTCAGTGTATGGTCACAGTGAACTAAGAAAAAGTAGTCCCGTCTTGGAAACTAAATTTTACCAAAATGAGTCAAGCCACAGTGTATTCCACGTTGCCGGTCAAATGCCAGCTACGGGCAGTATCCACGTCATACGGATGTGGAAGACAAACTGCTGGTATTCTGCGTTGGTCTGCAGTCATCGAATCATGCATGTATAATCAATGAGTTCGATTTGAAGCTTTTTAGATTCACAAATTATACCCTCCCCCCTTGAAATTCATTGAAAGATAAGTAAGTTATTTGTGTGTGTTGGGTCTAGATATACCACACGATAGCCCGTGCGTTATGTCGCTTGCAGGCTCATTAGTAATCAGATAGTGCTGCCTGCGTGATAGATCACAGTAGTGATCGGGTAGTTTACCCATCACTAACCGCCCCTGTCTTTAACAACGCTCACAAACTCACACAAAAACCTGCTGGCTGCCAGGGAATGTTCCTAGAGAGGCAAATATGTGGACAAAAAGTGGGTTATCTGAACTAGGACGCCAAGAAAAATCAGTGTGGGCGTACTATTGGTTTCTATGCCCCCCCCCCCCCCGCTCCTGCCCGCCCTGCTGCTGTCCCACCCTGTAGAATAAGATGTTTCAGCTTCAGTCCTTTGACTACCAAAGGGCTCCTACGCTGTCTGCATGACCAGCAATCTTGGACTCTTTCCTAATGTATGGTCCTTACCAGGGGGAAGATGTGATATGAGGTAGCATGTAATGTATAGGTTGATGATAATGGTAATGGTGGTAATACGCTTATGGTGCAGTAAGCCCTGAGGCTAAGCAATACAGCCACTTTCCTGTAAACTCACCACGTTATTCAACGTTATTCTACTCATTGAATCAGACGAAAGCGTCATTGAAACGTCCATACTGCATAAATTTATTGTTTTCAATATATACTTTTATGTAGAGAAGATATCGCAGGGCCCTGACTATGCCACACTATCACTTGTCCACCACCAGAACACGCCCCATGACGGTCCCTCTTTAGGAGCTTAATACGGACCAGGCTCAGGAAACAACCAGGGAAAAAACAGCAGCACCAAATCATAAAGAACACCAAATCCTATTATGTCCGTCACTGATACTGCCTGCTTTCTTTTCTACCCCTGCCCCGCTGCCACCGGAAACTCCCCCAATTTCCGTCATTGGTGTACCGGAAGTGGACTGTCTGCCTGTCACCAGGGGCCTTCTGGGGCAGTGAGCTGGTTCCCGGTATAAGTATTCAATCAGGCAGTATTGTCTGCAGTAATCAGCGAAACAGCCCCCGGGTGGACGCCATGTAGTGGGGGGGGGGGGGGGGGATGAGCCGACCGAGGGGGGGGGGTATACGGGCAGGCAGTGGCTGTTAGTGGGGGGAGGGGTACCTATATCGTACCTTACATATTATATCCCATAGTCCTTCTCCACGGCTTCTTGCTCATGCCTTGTTCTTGTCTCTCTCGTTTTTGTTCTGCTGTCTTTTCTTTCTTGCCCACCATTCTCCGTGCGTCTTCTGGCTCTACCTGAATGCTATACTTTATATGCTGTACCTCCTCTGGAGATGTTCAGAAGGTGTGCATCATATTTCTCTTGACAAATAGTATACTAATATCTAATAAAATAAAACGTATTCAAATCTTTTCAGCAGAAGGTGTTAGGATCCGCTCTGTACTGCAGTCTAGCAGCGTTCCGCACAGCCTATTTCCCTTATCTGTTCTCATTAATACAAAAACACACGATTTCTCATTACATCAGGAGAAGTAAAAATTCAAAAAAATAGTGAGAAGCATAGAGCACCAGCAGTGTCCCACAATGCCCCATGGTGGTTATCCGGAAGTGTGACCTGGTTCCGCTGGTAGCTGCAGACTCTAGTCAGGGACGGCCTGGTACCAGCGGGGGAGGGAGCAGCTCCCGGGTAGGCTGAGCACGTCCGAGTTGTTGTTTTGTTAACTCCTAATGGATATGAATAGGGTGAAGGGTGAGGGGTGGGGGTGGCGGCTACGTGAGGGGGTGAAGGGGTGTAGAAATATAAGAGGGTCTACTTTGTAAGCGGAATTAGATCGTATTGTAACTGTGTATTGTAATGATAATGTTATATCACAAAGAATATGTACAGCCGTATGATTTGAATCACAACAACAGTAAAAATAAATCCAATCAGACAACAGAAGGGAAGTCATCTGTTATAGAGGTTAGAAGGTGGAGCAGGAAATGGGTGAATGAAAACAGCGAGAGTTAAGTTTGTTATATGCGAAACTGTAGCTGCGGTAACCACGTCTTCACTGTCTATCTTCCCCCTGATTAGATTGATATTAATCAAGCTCTCCTATGTGTAGCTCAGGAAAACAGTGCCAGAACGCATACATTACATTTACCCTCCTCTGTACCGTAGTCAGGTGGCGTAAGTAGTATACAGAGATGTGGAGATGTCCTGTAATAAGGTGGCGTAAGTAGTATACAGAGATGTGGAGATGTCCCGTAGTAAGGTGGCGTAAGTAGTATACAGAGATGTGGAGATGTCCCGTAGTAAGGTGGCGTAAGTAGTATGCAGAGATGTGGAGATGTCCCGTAGTAAGGTGGCGTAAGTAGTGTACAGAGATGTGGAGATGTCCCGTAGTAAGGTGGCGTAAGTAGTATACAGAGATGTGGAGATGTCCCGGGCACATGAGTCATGTGTTTCAGTGTTTTACAGTGAATGGCTGGCAGTAGGGACTCCTGCGTATACCACTTAATACAGCTAATGATCATGTTGTCAAAGAAAGGAAGCTAGCTTTGTTAATTATATCTATTCGCACCTAATAGTAACACAGCGAGGTGCGGAGCTCCCGGGACAGCGATACACATTTCAGTACAAATTGTGTAGTCTATAACAGTAACACTGGTACAGATACAAATGGGTTTGTAATGACAAGAAAGTAAATCAAGTATCTAAATAACACTTGAAATTTACCTTTACCTACAATGACTCCTTACACTTGTTGACGATTGATATCTGCACATGGTATGAAATACGCTCAACCATCCAGGAACCGACCTGACTTGTACTGAGGCAAGTCTAAGCGGCTGTAACCTGAAGTATAAGTAAACATGTACTTGTCATAGTCCCATCCATGCTACAAATCCTACCTCCTGACACTAACAGTCCAAGTGTCTGACTGAAGGTATGTGGTCGACTTGAGATGAACCTACCCTACTCGTCCTGGAAATAGGCCATTTAGGAAATAGGTCATTTACAATAAGACGGGCAAGGTGCAGCGGGGTATTGATTGGTGGACATGTCTGGATGTCATAAAGAACCTTTCATAGCTTCTGGGAACAGGCAGAAGGGGGCATCAGTCCACCAGGAGGCTCATTCAGAACAACTGATGTGGTCGTAGGGATCTAGTGAAGAGTCTTTCAAAAGATGAAATAGTCAAAATACATAGTTGTTCATATTTGCTGTGAAATCAAATTTATTTTACATCCAAAACATATATAATAACATGCATTTATACATACATATACATAGGTACATGTATAGTTTCTGAAATGATCCCAAATTTCATTTGACGACCACTTGTGATCCATACTTTTGCCATGGTCGTCAGCATCCAAATTTACACTAGTGACACATTTTGACGAAAATTCAATTATGACTACCGGTACTGACGAGTCCATTCTGAAAGAGCCTACAGGTCTTGGAAGGATAGTTCTAAGAAAAGTAAAAGGAACAGTGTTGTACAATATAATACCGTTAAGTGTTGTCTATGAAATAAGGGACGTGATGTTCAGGTGGTTTAAAGGTATCTGTAGTTATATAATTAGCCAAGTACCTATAGGCCCTAACCAACAGAGAGCACGAAAGTACTCATATGCGAGAAAAACGTGCACTTAGTATCAGAATTCGAGCATTGGTATAAAATAGGATAGATAATGGGATATTGGTGTGAGTATTAAAAAAAAAATGAAGATAACGGTTGTTGTTTATGATACTACATTATATTAGTGTAATTAGTGTCATCCCATGCATCCTTATTGTGTTAATGAATGTTTTAACACTGACAGTAGAAGTAATGGGTAACACACGCGGCACACCTTACTACATACAGCGCCTCCTAGTGGCCTCATTGTGGGCCGCGTGCTGACGGAGACACACACAGCCCGTGAGGTGTTTCTTCTAAAAATAATTCACATGAAATGGCGGACGGCCGGACGGAGTGAGTTCCTGTTGAATGGAGATATCGATTTCACCTCACGTTCGCTCGGCGGCCTCGTCAGAGAAACACATTTACCATCCACACAGAAGGGGCTGCCGGGAAGAGGACAGAGCAGTAGACGCAGTAGTGGGTGCAGGCCCCTTACACGTGTATAGGGACATGTCAGGCAGCCTGTAGCAGCAGTAGTAGTGGGTGCAGGCTGCTTACACGTGTATAGGGGCATGTCAGGCAGCCTGTAGCAGCAATAGTGGGTGCAGGCCCCTTACACGTGTATAGGGACATGTCAGGCAGCCTGTAGCAGCAGTAGTAGTGGGTGCAGGCTGCTTACACGTGTATAGGGACATGTCAGGCAGCCTGTAGCAGCAGTAGTGGGTGCAGGCTCCTTACACGTGTATAGGGACATGTCAGGCAGCCTGTAGCAGCAGCAGTAGTGGGTGCAGGCCCCTTACACGTGTATAGGGACATGTCAGGCAGTCTGTAGCAGCAGCAGTAGTGGGTGCAGGCCCCTTACACGTGTATAGGGACATGTCAGGCAGCCTGTAGCAGCAGTAGTGGGTGCAGGCCCCTTACACGTGTATAGGGACATGTCAGGCAGTCTGTAGCAGCAGCAGTAGTAGTGGGTGCAGGCCCCTTACACGTGTATAGGGACATGTCAGGCAGTCTGTAGCAGCAATAGTATTGGGTGCAGGCCCCTTACACGTGTATAGGGACATGTCAGGCAGCCTGTAGCAGCAGCAGTAGTGGGTGCAGGCTGCTTACACGTGTATAGGGACATGTCAGGCAGTCTGTAGCAGCAGCAGTAGTGGGTGCAGGCTCCTTACACGTGTATAGGGACATGTCAGGCAGCCTGTAGCAGCAGCAGTAGTGGGTGCAGGCCCCTTACACATGTATAGAGACATGTCAGGCAGCCTGTAGCAGCAATAGTATTGGGTGCAGGCCCCTTACACATGTATAGGGACATGTCAGGCAGCCTGTAGCAGCAGTAGTGGGTGCAGGCCCCTTACACGTGTATAGGGACATGTCAGGCAGTCTGTAGCAGCAGTAGTAGTGGGTGCAGGCTCCTTACACGTGTATAGGGACATGTCAGGCAGTCTGTAGCAGCAGTAGTGGGTGCAGGCTCCTTACACGTGTATAGGGACATGTCAGGCAGCCTGTTGTAGCAGTAGTGGGTGCAGGCCCCTTACACGTGTATAGGGACATGTCAGGCAGTCTGTAGCAGCAGTAGTAGTGGGTGCAGGCTCCTTACACGTGTATAGGGACATGTCAGGCAGTCTGTAGCAGCAGTAGTGGGTGCAGGCTCCTTACACGTGTATAGGGACATGTCAGGCAGCCTGTAGCAGCAGTAGTGGGTGCAGGCTCCTTACATGTGTATAGGGACATGTCAGGCAGCCTGTAGCAGCAGCAGCAGTAGTGGGTGCAGGCTCCTTACACGTGTATAGGGACATGTCAGGCAGCCTGTAGCAGCAGTAGTGGGTGCAGGCCCCTTACACGTGTATAGGGACATGTCAGGCAGTCTGTAGCAGCAGCAGTAGTGGGTGCAGGCTCCTTACACGTGTATAGGGACATGTCAGGCAGCCTGTTGTAGTAGCATTACCACAGAGAAATTAAGAATTTATCATATCGTTATAAATTGTATTTCTATCGATGCGCTATGCCATCAGGATAATAAAACTATTTTAATTTTGTCTCTAGCATGTCTATAGCCAACAGAATTCGAGATTATTCATTGAAAAAATGAGGCTCCTATTGGAGGAGTGTCCCATAGAGAACTTGCCATTACATGGACCCCCCCTAGGTGTCACTCAGACTGAGCCATGCACGGCTTTCACGGCTTCCTCACGGCCGGAGCCTGTCCACGGGGCTTGTATACGGGGCTTGTACACCTGGGTGTGGGCATTGGTAGCCCCTCCTCCCGGCCAACCCCTCAGGTGCACATAATACCCGAGGGCCGTATGTACTGGAGGAAGGCTGACAAAAATAGCTATATAGAGTTGCAAAAGCCGCGGCTCTTACAATCAACACAGGGAAATGAATTGATTATCATTAGAAACCCCTATTTCTCCTCTACATTGTATATATAGTAGATAATGTGCGCGGAATAAATATATTGAACAGTGCCTGAAATGCTAAGACAGTTTACTTGGCAAATTCACAGCTCTGGCTAGCAGAATCCGATTTAAATGTGGCATCTATCAAAATGTAGCTAAAGCTGTTCTCTAAATGTCTAAGGGATCTCCAAAGACATAGAAAGTCAGAGGATCCCGGCAACCATTAAATTGTGGAGGGAGAGTCCCAGTGTTAGTGACAAACACGGCCCATGCCTGCCTGAGTAAACAGTAGGCAGAGCCATCCAACTGATACGGGTGGGTAATTGGTGAGGCTAGTTGTAGCAGTAGTGGGTGCAGGCCCCTTACACGTGTATAGGGACATGTCAGGCAGTCTGTAGCAGCAGCAGTAGTGGGTGCAGGCCCCTTACACGTGTATAGGGACATGTCAGGCAGCCTGTAGCAGCAGTAGTGGGTGCAGGCCCCTTACACGTGTATAGGGACATGTCAGGCAGTCTGTAGCCGAGACGGGCTACACGACCGACCACCCTTTACTGGGGCAGGTGACAGGGGTGGGTTCTGCTGATTAGGGCGTCGGCTTAATCACTAAACAAACAGAAGTTCGTCCCTCTCTGTATATACATTCCATTTATGCTATTAAGGCTCCGGTCGGTCCTATGACACTTTCTGGTCGGTCATGTGGCCCCAATGTTTCTGCCCGAGGCTGTTGCGTCAGACCCTGAGCCGGGACCCTGAGTCACGTCGGTCACAATCCGCCCCCCCCCCCCCATACGCCTCGCCCTCAGTGGCCCACCATCGGACAGTTGGACAGGCAGTGGTGCAGCGGGCTTCCCATGCAAACAGTGTCAAAATGCAATGTCAAAATAAACTCAGACCGATATTACTCCCAAGAACTCCATGTCAATTCAGAACAACTCATCCTGTCTTCAACTCATTCAGACACATGTATACCATGTTTATAAAACCTTGACTGCTCACTGCTACATCTGTTTGTGGTTAGATATCAGGATGGACACACCTCCTGACAGGGTTCTTGGTAGGAATGAACCGTTTGACAATCAATTTGTTATTCCTGGTGAGGAAGTTAGTGATGTAGAGGAACATATAATACCACCACCCGCTAATCACCCAGACACAGTAACAGAGGTTGAAGGCCGTGGTGGATTTCCCTGTCTGCTCATCGGTGGCTACAAGTTCTTCCTCAATAAGGACATACCAACAAAGGATGGAATCACTCGTTCATATCGATGTGCCAACTACAAGAAGACTAAATGCAAAGTTAAGGTATGTTTTCATCTTTTTAAATTATAAAATCAAGGTTGAAATTCTGATGCATCTTTGTAGGGAATTGCAGTCAACTGATACCCTTGTAGGACTGAGGTCATGGTTAAATTTCTTAATGCCAATTAGCAGCTTTCGTGTTGTTGGCACACACTATATTGCACGGTTATAAGACTATAAGTATATGCAGCTTCTTCACAGCTTTATGGCGGGACCATAGGGTTGGTCTTTGATCCTTGTACCATCGGAATGGGCAGTGTGTTATTTACAATTACAATTTTACAGTCGATACAAATAGCTTTTAAACATTAGTACAAAGATAACTGTGCTGGCTCCCCAGAGGGCTATAGCCGAGAGATGATGTCACAGTCAGCCACACGACCGTTGGTTAGTGTAGACAACAACTGAGGGCAGTCCCATCGTTGGGGGGTGGCGGGGGGGGGGGGGGGCACAGCCATGACGGTGAGCGCGGCCTCCGCCTCTCCATGGAAAATTTTCAAAAAAAGAAAATTGCCCAATCGGTAAAAATAAATGGTCAGGAAAAACCCTCATTTAAACAAAATGTATGTATCACCCAAACCCAATTCGATGTTGTCAAATATAGGCATATTAGGCCTACATATATCGTTTGAAAGAGTAATTCTTGGTCATGCTAAATACCGTACCTAAGCCTAAGACATTAGCCTACCCCAGGTATGCACAGAATATTGAATCAACATTGATAACTGGTTGTCAATGTTACATTTGGTACCTCCAGATCGTTTATACTTGAATTTGTTCCACATACTGTTAAAGTGGCATTCTCACCGAGGGGTGAGAATGCCTCTTTAACATATAAAACTAAACATTAACGGGACAGCTTATGAAACAGACAGAAAGCAAAGTACATGTATATGCCCATTCCAATCTGTGTATACTTGTAAAACTTTTTTGTAGTAAACAGTTAACATCTACTCCTTTTGATGATGCCAGATTTAAAAAAAGGTTTGATTCCGGTCACCCAACCGGGTCTAGCAAAACAGTGCGGGGTCCTTCTCTACCAGTGGTCAGCATGCGTGTGTGTCAGTTGACCTGTAACACGGCAGGTGTTGCCATTTATTGGGAGACTGGGTGTGGGGGAGTGGACAACCAACTAAAATATTATATTTTGCTATTCAAATGAATTCGACAACACTGAATGTATATTGTACTTCTATATGTTGTTAGCATTGTGGATAATATCTTTGATTTCTCCCTGTGATAATAATATGCAATTAGATGCTATAGCATAAAGCTTTGGGGGGAATACTATAGAAAACTACAGTATCTTCTACTGTATCATGTAACAGTATAATGCTGTTCTAATATAGTTATTCTCTTTTTAATGAAAAGGCAGGAGAAGGTTATATGTCATTGGGAGAATGGATGTAGGGCTCTCTCACGGCTTCCTCCTGGTCTTACCCTAGCCTACACACCTCTATAATATACTACCGGTACTACGTATATGGTGTGTTCTGGGCTCTCTCACGGCTTTCTCCTGGTCTTACCCCGGCCTACACACCTCTATAGTATAATTATTAATCAGTGTACATACATAGGGCCGTTCTCTCACGGCTTCAGTTGCTGGAAAGCAGGTAAATGCTTAAATTAGGAGAAAGCTGCTGATAATCTGCGACTCCTACTCTAAGTGAACATTAAAGTTTCAGGAAAGTAGGAAGGTGCTTAAAGTAGGATAAAGCTGCTTGAAGCTGCTGACAAGGTGCGGCTCCTACTTTAAACACCTTTCCTGCAACAAAAAGCATGGAGTAAAGGGCGAGAAATTCGACAGCTCATGCAGTTTTACGTTTTAGAAAGTTTCCTATTTTCCGGATTGTAAATCGGACAATTATTAAGGATTCTATGGCGAAAACTCTAAAACCTGACACTAAAATAATTAATCCGACAGGCTGGGTTTGCTTTGTCAGACCATATGTTACCGGAAACCAACTTTTAAAATATTTTGGCCTTATTGATGTATTATAGATTTACTAGGTGGTATTTGACTGGGCACCCATACCGCCCCTCCGTTTGGCCAAAAGATGTTTTGCTGATTAGCCTAAAACAAACTTTTATCAACGTTCCTTGTTAACTAGGTTAGCCTGAAACTTGTTAATCCTCCACCTGGTTTAATCATGCACTTTCACTAAATGATCAACTCATTTCATCTTTTCATCTTTTGGATAGATCACACGTCGTGATGACGACTACAACATTCCGGTCTTCGACTGTCACAATCACGAGCCACAAACAGCAAAGAGGAAGGCTGATGAGTTGCTCTCTAATATGAAGAAGAGGGCACGTCTTGAAACAAACACATCTGTTCGGCACATCTATAGGAAAAATGCAGTCTTCGCAAACAAGAATGATAAGGGGGAGGCACTGTCCACTATCAGCTATGAAGCTGTATCCTCTCTGCTGAAGCGTGAGAGGAGGAAGGTTCTGCCCCCTGTGCCTCAGTCACTGTCAGGCATTGATCTACCAGAAGGCGACCTGAGATCAAACTTGTTGTTTGACAATTCTGTTGGGGAGAGGATCATGGTATTCGGAAGTGAGGCCAACTTTCGGACAATGTGTTCCTCAGAACGCATCCATATGGATGGTACCTTTCGAAGCGCCCCAATCCTCTTTGCCCAGCTCTTTATTATCTTTGGTTTGGTCAAGAACCAGCTGTTTCCCTTGTTATTCTGTCTCCTACCATGCAAGTCTTCGACCAGCTACACCAGGCTCTTCCAACTTATCAATGAGAAGTGTGTGGCAATGAGCATTCAGTTTATGCCATCTGTGGTGATGGTAGACTTTGAATCGGCAATCATGAGAAGTCTAAGACGTGAGTTCCGGCACATGTCTATCAAAGGTTGCTTCTTTCATTTTGCACAAGCAATTAAGAAGCATGTTGGTGAACTAGGACTAAAGGCCATCAGCAAGAAGAACCAACTGATCAGAAGGACCGTCAGAAGACTGCGCTATCTATCAATGCTGCCCGTGGAAGATGTTAGAGATACATTTGCCCAGATCCAGGACCTGACTGAGGCTCTCTGGGATGAGGAGATGCCCCTGGGGGTGATCCGTGACTGGGTGTGTAAACTTGAGAAGCTCCTCAAATACTACAGATCCACATGGCTAGAAGGCAGCTACCATCTCGAGATGTGGAATACATGGTCCTCTGCTGTTCGGACCAATAACGGCGCAGAATCCTTCAACCGACGCTTGAACCAAGATCTCCCCCAGCATCCAAATGTCTATGTACTAATTGCTCACTTCAATGAGATAATTGATGAGAACGATGCTTTCATCAAATGGGGTGGCGATGGGCCTCGGAATCGGCACATGCAAGCCCCCAAAAAGATGTACCGAGAGATTGACGAGGGCCTTGTCCAGATAAAGATTGACTATCAGCAGGAAGAATACGGCCCCATTGAGTATTTGGACAAAATTGCTCAGCTCTACTTTGAGAAGAGACCAAAAAAGGCAAAGAAACGTAGAAGACCTGTTGCACGGGGCAGACAGACTGCAGGGATAGTACCAGAGAACAATCCTGCGGATGATGTGAGCGATGATTCTGATGACAACTCTGCTTCGGATTCGGATGCTGAATGAATGGAGAGAAATGACATTCATGCAAGAATGATTTCTTATCTAGGTCTGCATTCATTTGTATGGAATAAATAGACAAAGGTGCACGAGTGCAGTTCCTCACTGAGGTGGGGAACTCTATGTGTGCTCCTTTGTGTTTATTTCATGTCATTATTAACAACATTTGTCGAAATTCCACTTAATTTATCCGAAAAAGCTAATTTATAGTGGTTAAATAAACAATTTTGATGATTTGACAGGCCGTGACATACGGGGGAGGGTTATTGCACGGGGGTGTTAATAAATACGGCCCTCATTGGTTAAGTCAATGGGAGTGCTGTATTCGCCATGAAATAAATAACAACCTCCAGAAGGTATATGTGTTGTTGTAAAACGCTAGCTACATAGGGAATAGCCTACATAGCGACTTCCATGGTTAACGACTTAGAAATAGAGTATATATAGGGAAAGTTTACAAATTAAAAACATTCAAGGGGGCCTATACCCTCGGGGGAAAGGATTTGCCTTAGGGGGAGAGATTAAAAAACAAGATGGCGATTTGTTAGCCAGTGATTTTCCACCTACGACAATAGAAACATAATTCAAAGTATTATGTATTTTCCACAAAATGTATGTCCCTTCAGTCTGACAGGTATACATTTTTTATATACACCCTCCAGTTTTACCAGCAATATATTGTACTATACCCCATGGTTTTACCAATTTTCATGCTCCTTGAACGACATAAACATTTTTTAGCAAATTAAACTCCCATCATAGTCCAGGATGGTCTTTCAGAGCACTTCATGGACTCCTGAAAATCACGCCTATACACGTAGAATTGTGCCTTGGAGTGTATTTGAGACATGAATAAATTCACTTTGAGATTGTTGACTGAAATAAAAGTTATATGAGACAACAGAGTTTTTTGTGTTAATTATGTTTGAATATATTAGGGAGTATAGCTTAATGATTAAGGGTCAGAATTTGATGTGAAAAACAAAAAAAAACAAGGACAAATTTGCTTGAAATGACCGTTCTTCCCCCATCTAGACTTGCTAATTGGTACTAATTGGCTTGATAGTGGTGTAAACATGAGGACATGTGGGTGCCGTCCTAAGCTGTTGGTTTAGCACTGATCTTTCTACTCGGTCCTGTGGCCAGTCGGTCGTCCATACCCAATCCGTCTGTAGCAGCAGTAGTAGTGGGTGCAGGCTCCTTACACGTGTATAGGGACATGTCAGGCAGTCTGTAGCAGCAGTAGTGGGTGCAGGCTCCTTACACGTGTATAGGGACATGTCAGGCAGTCTGTAGCAGCAGCAGTAGTGGGTGCAGGCTCCTTACACGTGTATAGGGACATGTCAGGCAGTCTGTAGCAGCAGCAGTAGTGGGTGCAGGCCCCTTACACGTGTATAGGGACATGTCAGGCAGCCTGTAGCAGCAGTAGTGGGTGCAGGCTCCTTACACGTGTATAGGGACATGTCAGGCAGTCTGTAGCAGCAGCAGTAGTGGGTGCAGGCCCCTTACACGTGTATAGGGACATGTCAGGCAGCCTGTAGCAGCAGTAGTGGGTGCAGGCTCCTTACACGTGTATAGGGGCATGTCAGGCAGTCTGTAGCAGCAGTAGTGGGTGCAGGCCCCTTACACGTGTATAGGGGCATGTCAGGCAGTCTGTAGCAGCAATAGTAGTGGGTGCAGGCTGCTTACACGTGTATAGGGACATGTCAGGCAGTCTGTAGCAGCAGCAGTGGGTGCAGGCCCCTTACACGTGTATAGGGGCATGTCAGGCAGTCTGTAGCAGCAGCAGTAGTGGGTGCAGGCTGCTTACACGTGTATAGGGACATGTCAGGCAGTCTGTAGTGGTAGTTTAGTAGTTGCTGCAGGCTCCTTTCCTCAGGTTTCTTCAGGTGATCATTTGCCTACAAATTTGTGACTTGTTCATTATAGCGTTTTAGTACAGTCTCGGGACTCTTGATATTCTATTTTGCATCAAATCCTTTTTTTTTGTATATGAACTTTTAATTTTTCATATTATAAAATTACATCCAACCGTCATCATCTTACACTTATTACCACCTGACAAGGGAACATCTTGCTGGACATGTCTTTCCACCCTGGTGCCCACACCCACACCATGCATTATGGGCCACGGCTTTATGTCCTGGTTCAAGGCCATTTTGTCACTAGAGTCTTCCTTGCATCTGGTTGACTTTCATACCCTATAAGATAGCACTAGCACAGATCAGTTGCAAAGTGCAGAGTATTGTATTTTAAGTTTAACGGCTAAGACAGTGAGACAGTGGGGCTATGTAATATTGTGTCTAAATATACTCCTTAAAGGGGATAGATGTTGGCATCCTGCCATAGAGATTAGCTGAGGGGGCTTGACAACCTTTACACTAATTAACAACTGAAGTAAAGTACAGGGATCAAAGACTACAGCTAACTGAATTAACTATGGCGGCCATCAAAGCTCAACGCCACATAGTTTATAACCGAGGCAGTACTTAATTGTGTTAAAGTTACCTCAGCATACCTTAGATATAAAGGCAATCACCGTTTCTATATGTAACATTATATCCTAGTCGTGATTCACCTCCTTCAGGCAGCGGCTCACTGTGAATGCCCCCTCTCAGCAGCAGAGGTGGCTATAATACGGTAAAGCTTGCTTCACGACCGAGAGCTCGTAATGGAAAATTGAATTAGACAATGTAGTAATAATATATGAGAACTGGAGTTATGGGGATGAAGGCCGTCTGCAGATTCTGGACCGAATCAAGTTAGACTAGTCCTACTACATGCTGGTATTGGCTCAAAGCTGGTGTTTCCACAGCTTCTTTACGTCAGTATGCTGCTGTAATCATTATGCAAATGTAATGTCGTTTTTTATTATAAGTATAAACCTCTTCTGTGATTCAATGGAAACAAATATGATTGCAAGTACTCCTTTTGTACTTTTATGGTTTACATTACAGAATAAACTTATGACAATTAAAAAATTGAAATTGAATCACATACATTGCACTAACGATGGTGTTTAAACCAGCCATTGTTTCAATATGGACCTATGAGGAATGTGACTACATCCCTAATGTGATACCCGGGTGGTATGTGAAGTGTCCATTGTAGAATACAATGCACCAGATGATCATGAACGATGGCCCCACAGTACTCATTGCATTCCACAGAGACGGCGTTCTGAATATTTACATGCAATAAAACTGGCTTTGACACTTTGATGAATTTATCATGTTTTAATTTGGAATTCTGATTATTTCCAATTCACAGCTCCCGCCTGAGACGGCATATTCAGTCATGTGATGCTTGTGGTTCACGGAAATGACCAGAATAATTTAAGGCTGTGGTTGATGTTTTACTCTGCTGTCCGTGGCAGTATATATGCTGCTGTGGGCGCGGGTCGGTCCCCATACCTGTCGCTGTCCGTGTGGGGCGGCATGGCTGCCTCCCGTGTGGTGGCCCCATGCTGCTGTAACCCTGTAAAGGCCGCATGGTGCTTTAATTCATAGTGCCCTTTATCACCATAACGCATACATGTAGCCATAGCAAGTCACTCGATATGGCTACATTCATGCATCATGCCGACCTATCGGCAGTGTATCAACCCCATAGTGTCGTCATGGTGCTTGAATACATGCAGCCCTGTAACTTACTGGCCAGGGCTGCAGTCATGCATCATCATGACCAAGGGCATGATGCCTTAAAGCAGCACGTGGTCCTTAAAGGGTTAATTGTGTCTGAATCATTGATGCTGCTCCCCGTCCACGGCTGAGTTATAAAATCTAATTAAGATTCGAGCTGCACTTTTTGATGTTCTTCATTCGCTATGCAAATTGCAGCCGCTTGCCTGAACGACACATGAGACTCGTATTGAAGCAGTCAAAAAGTCCGGGAAGATATGATGCAGAAGAGGAGGCAACAAGCACGAGTCAATTAGATATGAAGTATGTTCTGTCATGGGATGGGAGCTGCGAACCAAACACCAGTGACTTTAATCTCGGACTGTATTGGTACATGTAGTTCACAATGATACAATCGGTCCCCCAGAGCCAATGTCTGCATTGAATGGGCCAAGGCGACATGGATTAGTTATCTGATTCCTGGCCGTGAGCTGGCATTATTAGCCAGGCTAACAGTAACTACTTGATAAGTTTGCCGTATATTCAACAGTTACAAATGCTGCCTTCCATCGGGCATCACGGCACTGTTCAACTGTTAGCACTTCTCAACTCTAATTCTGGCAATATCCGGTGTAGCCCCGATACCCACAGGATATTGTCAATATCTTGAATGAACTTCAGGATATTGTAATTTCCCGCTGTCATTGCATGTGACAACTTGGTGGCAGAAGTAGTGAAGAATGGGGAAGGAGCTCGAGGTGGGGGCCTGCAGCTGCCGGCTGGTGACGGAGGGGATTAGTCCAGTGTGTTACATACAGGTGAAGGTACTGTGTGGAGGCATTCAAATCAACAACAGAAAGGGCAGGGGGGAGGGGGAATTTCAGATTGTTATTAAATGTTCATATAAAACTCTTATGTCGAGAATAGCTTTCTCTAAATGACGTACAATTAAATGACATAGATTTAATAGATATGAACACATTCATGCGTCTTAGAAGTGTAGGGGCTAGGGTTATACGGGTATGTTATATGACGAGTGCTGTTGGATGTTGTGTTGCGAGCTCAGTCCGAACCCTTCAGTCCGACGGTAGGTGGCAGCACCTACCTCGGGCTTGGGGTATGGACAGAGGTCGCTATAGGCTTCCGGTCTGCGTGTGCGCGCGCAGGCTGGCTGCCTATATATACCCAGCATCTGGCGGTACTCGTCGGTTACTCTGAGCCACGCTGGCAAGGAGACCCTGTGATCAATACGGCTGATTAGCCTACTGACCCGTTCCGAACTCTATAGGGAGTTCGCACACATAGATACTGCTTGTCTAGGTTCTCTGAATAAACCTGATTTGCAACCTGTAACACTTGATCCGAACTGTGTCGACTTTGTTCTTTAATTGATACTCTACCAATATCATAAAGAGACAAAGTATCGTTTATTACACTGGTGCCGTGACCAGTTCTGAGTGAAACGCAGGTTAGCCTGTGCAGTAGCACAGACCTCCTGCTGTGGACGGAGCAGCGAGGTCTCCCGATGAGGCGTCAGCCTCATCCCCGGAGGGGTTAGATGCCGTGAAGGAGGCAGATACCCGCAGGAGTGCGAATGTTCCATCCAGGACAAGCGCATTTTTGGGACACCAGGTTCCCGGAATAATGAATTACTCATTAGATGAAATGAGCCTGTCAATGTTCAACGTTGGTGGGTCAAGATCAGCTGCTCCGAATCCACGGAGGGCTACTATCTTGGAGGAACGTCGTTTCGACGACATGAGAGAGGCCAGAATACAGGAGCGTGTGCAAATGGCCCAAATGGAGTTGTTGACCATTCAGAAACAGTCGAATGAATGGAAAAGCAGTCTGATTGCATTGGAAGGTGCAGTCACACATAGAGCTTCCAAAATCAAGGAGAAAGACGCAAGGCTTTCAACTTTGTTGGAGGAGAACGAGAAGCTGGTGCAATCACTTAGCAGGGTTCGAGTGGAGTTCGATCAGAAACAAGCTGATCTACAGGGACTCCGTTCCGACTTTGTTCAGGCGAACACTGATCTGAATCAGATTTGTGCGGCCCGAGATGCCGTCATCCATGAAGCAGAGGAGACCCGATCAGAACTTGTTCGGGACACTGAAGACTTACGGGAGGCTCGCCAAAGTCTACTGTCAGAATGTGATATTCTGAAGGCAAAAAGAACTTCTTTGGAGAAATTTTTGTCAGAGACCAGGGAAAGTATACAGGATAGCAGTACCTCGTATGCTTCCGCTGATAATGACAGTCCGAAAGGTCCTCATTACAGGAGTTTTACAGACACCCCAAATCTTCCTATGGGACGTGGGATGACTGTAGAAGGTGCCTTGTCTACTTCAACGCCAGGACGACCACTAAAGGTTGGCCGAGCAAGGGGTAGAGGTAGGGCGAGTGATTACTCACCTAGGGTGGGTATCAGTGGTATCCGGCCAATTCCGAAGCAGGTCTTTTCGGTTCCGACGGGTGTAAACACGGCGGGCAGGGGAAGGTCATTATCGGAGTTGGTGCGAAGTCCACGTTCTCAGTTGAAACTGGATGAGCAGCAACTGGATTCGGAACGCTTGAAGAAAGCATCCGAACAAGATAAGGCGGCCAAGACCGACTTAACTCCCTCGAGTTTGTCGCAATGGCGAGAATGCCAAGCAAACATACTGTTCAATGAACAGAAAAACTTGGAATTGGAGAGGCGAGATGTGTATCGCAAGCAGCAGGCTGCTCTTGAGCAGCAACAGGAACGCATGAAGGAAAATGCAGCCCTCGCTGAGGAATTAGCAGAGCAGGAGGCGGCGGTTTTGAGAGCTCGACAAGAAGGGCTCCGGGCGGCCGGTGAAGCTGCGAAAGCTAAATTGGCGGAGGCACAGCAAGAGGAGGAGGCTGATAGACAGGCCAAGGAACTGGAAAAAGAGAAAGCGGCGCATCAGCGATTGCTTGCTCTGGCTCAGCAGTGTCAGTATATGACTGACCAGGAGAAAAACTGGTGGTTCGCTCAAGGTGTGGACCCCACTAAGGATTTGGTGTCGTATGGTACCTACCAGACCTATCTGGAGAGGCAGAATAACGTGCCTACCAGAGGCGCTACTCCGGGGACGACTCCGGGCACAAAGAGTCCGAGGAGGGCTCCAAGGAGAACAATTCTGAGTACAGAGTTGCAAGAGTTGTACGATACAAACCCAGCAATAGCTGGGATCGGATTGCACAACGTGGGTACAGAAAAGGACGCCTCGGCTTCCATTTCTAAATGCCTGGCGATAACCTCTAAGATTAGGGGGTCATCCAACGCTGCTAGACGCATTGCTAGCGAGCCTTTTCCCTACTGGCAGAAAAACTCTTGGGAAGAGTGGTTGGGAGCCACCGTTGAGGACATCAACCTCAGTGGGTGGGATCAACAGGATGCAATTCCTTATGTCTGTAAGGGATTGCGCTTGGGAGATGGCCTGATGGCCGTGGAGCAGTGGAAAGATGAATGCGGACCCCGCGGCACTTTCAAACAACTGGTAGAGATCGGAACTATCCTATACGGAGACTCCGCTCGGATTGACCCGATGGTTGCTTTTAAGAAGCGAGTGCAAGGCAAGCACGAGGCCCCGAGGGTTTTCGGACTTGCACTGATGAGACTCCTGAAGAAGGTACATCCAGCTTCAGGAATCCATGATGCCTTATTCTCTAAGGAACTGTTCTCTCAGTTTGTTGCTGGACTGAGGGACCCAGAAATACAACATGTGGTGTATGATACCTGGAGAGCTGATACGTCATTAGATGACCTTTTTAAGGCCATCGACATACATGCTCTCAAGAAGTCACTGTTAGGGGACCGGGTGCGCACCCGGGCCTCGGCCATTATAGAGTGTTCTCCGGAGCAGTCTGATGGTTCGGGCAGTGAGGAAGAGGGGGCGATAGCTTCTGCAGCTCAGTTTAAGAGGAATGGGAATTCCTCTAAAACGCCGTGGAAAAATAGGAAGCCGGAAGGGGGTGGAAACCCTCCTCCGAAGAAGGAATCATCGGACCCAAAAGCTCCGATAATGGACGCAGCGTTTTTCACATCGCTGTTTGAGAAGATGACGACTTCCATTCAGGGGGCTACACAGCCTAACAGGAGGAAGATCAATCGGCGGACCGCCAAGTGCTATAGGTGCCTGGAGATCGGTCACTTTGCTGCGGAGTGTACGGCTCCGACTCCGAAAGTTCCCGGAAAGGAGGGAAACTAGAGGGGGTGGTCCGAGAAGGCGAGCGGACGACCCCTGCATATGATGTACGCCAACATACCAGAGAGGTAGAGCCTAGTGAAATTCCGAAGGCAGGAAGGGAATCAGGGGTGGCTTCGAGCTTGAGGGGCTCGGATGCCGGCCTGGTTAACATTCCAGTCCAACAGTTGCCCGGCAATGAGGCAGGGAGGCCCATTACGGATCGGAACGAGGAAGTTGCGGCTGTCACAGACACCGTGTGGGTAGGGAGTACCCAGCTTTCCCCGGATCATCCATGTTTCGACCATTTGAAGAAACATGGCCTTGATTTGGCTGCTCCGAAGGATTTTAAACGCTTTACTGTAAACCCGTCTCCGCTGGGGGGGAGGCGGTGGTATGTGTCTGTTACTGTGGCCGGTAGAGCGGGCGAATTTTTAGTAGATACGGGAGCTAGCCACTCCTTTATCTCCTCTAACTTCTATGCTCTTATGCCGGATAGTCGTGATAACTTCAAAACGAGGGTAAACGCCTGTTCGGCCGACGGGTCAAGTATGCAGACGTATGGGCGCGCGTTCATACCGCTCCGAATTGGAGGGAAGGAGTATGTGGCTTCTCCCACCATTGCGGATATTGCAGACGACGGTATACTCGGATTGGATTTTTCGGCGTTGTATGACGCGGTCCTGAATCCGGGTACAGGGGTACTCCTGATAGAGCACCCGTACCGTGCGGTAGAGCAATGTGTGCTCCGACAAGTGTCGACAGTGGCAACGGTGGTCCAAACTGTAAAGATTCCTCCCGGACAGACGTGTGACGTGCTGGTCCGAAGCAAGGGGCTTAGGAGAGAGGAAGAGGCAGTTGTGGAGCCGGATGTGGCCATGTTGGGTAGTATCGGTTTGACGGGCATGGACACCCTGGTGGGTGATGGTGCTTGGACCGTTGTGCCGGTTTCTAACCCCGGGTTGGAACCGAAGTATCTAAGGAAAGATACAATACTGGGGAAGGTGTTCACCAGTGAGGCAGTGATGCCTGCTGGACAGGTGAGCATGAAGGGTGACCCTTCTCCGACCGATCTGAGTGAGGGACTTGAGAAAATGATCTCCGAAACGGATTTGACGGATCGGAGGGATCTCGATTCCCTAAGGAGGCTGGTAGTGAAGTATCAGGATGCATGGCAGGTGGAGGGGGAGCCTTTGGGCCGAACCGACAAAGTGTTGCATTCTATCAATACGGGTGATGCACAGCCTTTCAAGATGCCTTACCGACGCTTGCCTTTGGGTAAGAAAGCGGTGGTAGAGGAACAAGTGAAGACCATGTTGGAACAGAAGGTGATCGTGCCTAGCACTAGCCCCTGGTCCAGCCCGGTCCAGATGGTTACTAAGAAGGACGGGTCTATCCGATTTTGTATCGACTATAGGCGCCTGAATGGGGTAACCAAGAAAAATGCATATCCTCTCCCCCGGATTGATGAGACTCTGGACTCCTTGGGTGGGAACCAATGGTTCTGCACCCTGGATTTGCAGTCCGGATATTGGCAGATCGGGATGAAGGAGGAGGATAAGGAGAAAACGGCTTTTACAAGTCACATTGGACTGTATCAGTTTGAGCTGATGCCCTTCGGGTTGTGCAACGCCCCGGCCACTTTTGAGGCTATGATGGAAACTCTTCTGAGTGATCTGTTGTGGCGCAAATGTTTGGTATACTTGGATGATGTTATTGTCTTTGGCAAGACTTTTGAAGAGTGTGCGTTGAACCTCGGAGAGGTTTTGGAGCGAATTCGGTCCAATGGCTTGACATTAAAGCTGAAGAAATGTGAACTTTTTCGGAAGTCCATGGTCTATTTGGGCCGGATCATCTCCACCGAAGGTGTGCAGGCTGATCCGGCTAAGTTGGAGACTGTGGAGACTTGGGAAGTTCCAAAAGGACCAAAGGATATCAGATCCTTTTTAGGGTTCTGTTCCTATTACAGGGACTTCATCCCCGGATTCTCTAGGGTGTCTCAGCCATTACAACGGTTGAGTCATTGGACTCCGGGGAGGAAAAAAGAACCCTTCCCATGGGGGATGGAACAGAATGAAGCCTTCAAAGAGATTAAGGCGTTGTTCCGAACCACCCCGGTGCTGAGATACCCTACGGAGAAGGGGCATTTCATCCTTGACACTGATGCGAGCAATGAGAGCATCGGGGCCGCATTGTCCCAAATCCAGGACGGAGTAGAGGTCCCGCTGGCGTTCGCTAGTAACAGTATGAACAAGGCACAGAGAAATTATTGTACTACCAAGCGAGAGCTGCTCGCAGTAGTGGTGTACACGAAGAAGTTTCGGCACTTCTTATATGGAGGGAATTTCACACTCCGTACCGATCATTCGGCCTTGAGATGGCTTCTTAATTTTAAGGACGCCGAGGGAATGATTGGTCGGTGGTTGAATCACCTCAGCGAGTTCGGACTGGAAAACTCTCATATCCAGCACCGAGCAGGCACGAAGCATATTAATGCTGACTGCCTGAGTAGACGTCCGGTACGCCGTTGTGTGCGTCCGGAGTGTGGGGATTGTGGTGCTCACAATGCTGTGGTAGCGAGTGTGCGTTTGCCTTATGATGGGTTGTTGCAAAACCTGTTGGATTGGTCCACCGACACTATAAGGACGTACCAGATGGCCGATCCTACCATAGCACGACTGAGGGAGCTTGTCCCTACTGGGGTCTGTCCAGTGAGACCCGAAATATCGCTGGAAAACCGTGAAATGCGACGTTTCTTGGCTCAGTTCCACGAACTGGAGGTCCGAGACTCGTTGTTGTGCAGGTGGAAGACTTGTCCCGGAAAGCGGAGGGTGTTACAAATGGTAATCCCTGCTGCTATGAGGAAAGACATCCTGTACTACTGCCACGGCCATTCCACTAGTGGGCATTTCGGAAAGAAACGCTCGTTGGAAAGGCTAAGCCGGAGATACTACTGGCCCGGCATGTCAGGCGACCTTTTGAGGTGGATCGAGACCTGTCCGGCCTGTTGTTTAGGCAAACCTGGTCCTGGATTAGGAAAATTGCCACTGCAACAAGAGCTATTCGGAGTGAGATTTGCTCGAATAGCTGTGGACATTATCAGTGGAGTTAAACCAACTCCAAAAGGTAATACGTGTATGATGGTGGTCTCGGACTACTATACGAAATACACCCGAGTGTACCCACTCGAGGATCATACCGCTGCTACTTGTGCGGAAGCATTGGTGAAGGGGTGGATCCTCCATTTGGGGGCTCCTTTGATGTTACATAGCGATCAAGGGAGAGAATTTGAGTCCAAACTATGGGCAGCTATGTGCCATCAGTTGGCTATATGCAAAACTCGGACCAATCCGTACCGACCACAGTCCGACGGGCAGGTGGAGCGGTTCAATCGGACCTTGATCCAGGTTTTGAAGCCATTAGTAAACTCCCATATGGATGATTGGGATGATCAATGCGAATTTGTGGTGCATGCGTATAACAATACGGTCCACACTTCGACAAATTGCACACCGAACCTCTTGGTGTTCGGAGAGGACTTGATCATGCCGGCGGATTTGGTATTCGGGGTGGTAGGGATCAGTCCGGAAGCACCATGTACGGTGCTATTTGTGGAATCTCTACGGGAGAGGTTCAAATTTGCCTACGAAACAGTTAGGGCTCATTTGCTCAAAGCTGCGAATTGGCAGAAGGTGGGTTATGACACCGGATTGAAGTTGCGACGATTCGTAGTGGGGGATAGAGTGATCCGCCTACACGAACCGCTCTGCAACGTCAAACTGGCGAATAACTGGGATGGACCACACACTGTGGTTAAATGTATCAGTCAAACGACTGTGTTGATTCAGTCTGAAGCAGGACGCATCCGGACGAGCCATGTGGCTCGGTTGCGTGCTTGGGCTGGAAGGGAGCTCACCCCGGAAACGGAGGTGGAGAAGGGAACTTCGGACGCTAAATTTGTACCTTTGGAGGGGGTGTCAGTGGATACCCCTAAGAGAGTGGTACAAAAGAAGCTCCGGAAGACCGTGAAAAAGAAAGTCTCGGCAGGCGAAGGAAGAAGGGCACGGAAAACTAAAATCAAGGCTGGAGTTTTAGTTAAGAACGAGTGTCCTTCGGCCAGGTTACGAGAGGTGGATGGGAAACCCGTTCGGCGAAGCCCAAGGCTGGTGGCTAGAGGGGCCGTAACCTAGCTTGTTTACACAACGAGTGTGGTGTCCTGTGTTGTCCTATATGTTATATGTATGTTACCAACAGGGGCGCTCAAAGTCAATATGAAAAGAATGTAAGAGTGCTCCCCGAGGGTGGTGGACGGATAATCCGGTGGGGTAATCTTCGATTTCCCATAAATATCCACTAATACTCCTGATGAGCTCTTTATTCGAAGTATATTTTGACTTTTGTGAGCCGCCTACGTAGCAGTGTGATCCCCGAGCCCGAGCTGCGGGCGGGAAAGGTCGTGACCTGATTAAACAGTAATTGGGTCACACCGGGTAACGGGATCGCGTCCAATCACGTGAGACGCTGCGCATGCGCTTTGTTTTAAAAACAAAAGCGAGGGAACGCCATATTGATTTTGGGCTCGCCCCGGTCAATAGTGGTGTTGGTCGGCAGCGTGGAAGTTGGTGTTTTGGGCGGCTAGAAGAGGAGAAAAGTCAGTTAAAGAGTTGTAAGCAGTGAGTACTCTTTCCTGGTGCGTCTGAGGCAAAGAGGGAGACGGGGAACTAGTGTTTTCCCCGTCAAACTCCCGTCGAAAGACACTTTGACGAAGTGAGGATGGCCGAGCAACAGCTCCGTCAATCCGAACTTTCCGGACACTCCGAGGTGGCATCCGCCACCGAGGAGGCAATGGATGCTCAGAGCCCTAGTGGTGATGAGTTGAGCCAGACACTGTCGGAACTCCGTGTAGATCCGGCCGTGTCCCCGATCCGAAAGTCCCCGTCGCCGGACGGCAGCGAGGACTCCGGAGTGCTGCGAGGACTCGCCTACACCCAGGTAGCGGTGGAGCCTTCCGAGACGACTGCACGTCCCTCCCGGATATGCAGTCTCAGCATATCACCGAACCTCAAGCAGACGGTTGCTCGCAAACTGTCTATGGGGAGTGGAAGTGATTCCGACACTTCACGTCCGAGGACGCGCGGTGGGAAGGGTGCTACCCGAGATCGGTCCAAGTCGGCCGATACTAAGGCTAGCACTAAGGCTATCAAACACTCTGGTGTGGGAAAGAAGCCTCCGGGAAAGGACGAGCCTAAAAAGCCCGCTCTGAAGAAGGAAAGTACTGTGAGTACAAAGAAGCCGGGTTCCAAGGCTGCCACTGCAGCGGCCTCCAAGGATCCGAAGACGGTGGACCCCAAGGCTCCTGCTACGAAGGCGCCTAAGGGTCAAAAGAAAGCTGATCCGAAGCCTGGAGCTAAGGACCAGCCAGGGAAGGGGCCGACGTCTGACAGCACGAAAACTGTCAAGACTCCGGGTCCCAGTAAGTCCAACCTACCAATTCCGGCCAAGGGGAAAGGTAGTGGGAAGGCAGTTGTAACAACAGCTGCTCCGACCTCAGCCGTTGACGTGTTGTCCTTCTCGCGAGGGTTAGACAACAGCTCAGCAGTAGCTGCTACAGCCGCTGCGATGGCTAGTACGAAGGGACATGGGGGAGCCCGTCCTAAAACGGTAGTTCCCCCCGAGGCACCTCGGACCGAGGAAGCTATGGATACAGCATCCGCAGCCCATACGGTCCAGGTAGTGCAGGATGTGCTGTCTGGCATCACATTCAACCTCCCGACTCCCCTGGAGCCAAGGAAGGAGGTACCCGTTCGGGTGGAGTTACCTCTTCCAAAAGAGGTACCCGTCCGAGTGGATACTCCTCCACAGTCGACCGAGCCTGCTCTGGAACCATCCAATACCATGGACATTTCAGAGGAAGCCGGGAAACTGGATCAGGCTGCAGGTGGTGGTCCGACTGGATCGGGGGTGCAAATCCTCGCTCCACATCGCCATGACGCATGGGATAAGGAGGAAGCCGACGTCCCATCCCTGCTCCGAGGTGCTATCATCGAACAGATGAGCGCCACAGAGGTCAGATCCTTCGATCTGTTCCAAATGCGAACCTTCCGGGGGCTGGACGAGTTGTCTGCCAGGTTCCCGGCTTGGTTCCCAGATCGCCTAACGGCTGCAATGGAGGATCTTACCAAACATTCAGAGACGGCTCGCTTAGTTGCTGAGTCCGAGGGACGTCCCGAACTTATCGCGGCCTTGGAGTACGACCTGCAAACTGCAGCGGAATTCAAGACCGTGCATAGCCGGCGGGAGAAGAGGAGACATCTGACGCCAGCAATGAAGCTGGCTCGGAGTATGGAGCAGAAGACCAAAGAGTCCATTCTGGATGCCACTCTGGAGGGTGAAATGATCCAACAGAACACAGCCGCGGCTAGGTCTGCAGACACTAGTCAAATGGAAAAGGCCAATCGGAGGGACCAATACCTACGAGAGACCATCAAGGTGACCTCTCGGAAGGGGGGTCGATCCGACGAGGAGGTAGAAGCGGTTCTGAAGGGATTGGATGAAAATTCTCTCCCGGACGACGAACTTCAGGTTCTGGTCCGGAATGCACTCCGAGCCAATGCTGCAAGTGGGTTTAAATATTTTAAACCCATGTGTGTGAATGACTGTGTCAAGGACAAACGGGCCTCACACATTCCGGAAGAGGTGGGTCCTGACGGTCTCTCCGATGACGAGGAGTGGATTAAGACCGATCCACTCGAGAAGTCGGTACAATTGTACCACTTTGAGCTCCTGGACAAGGTTCGCAATGGTAGTACCAAGTACCATTCAATCTTCCAGAAAGCTAAGTTGGCATGGGCTATGTCTAGATGGCATCCATTTAGCAAGTGCCCCTTTGAGCCTTGTCTCAACATCGACGAGACACTGGAAACGCCCCGAACTTGGCCTAGCAAGGTTCGGTACGCAAGACATGTGACCCGCTTTCATTTGCGTCACTACATGCGGTATGACTGCTTGAGTGTGGGTCCAAAGCAGAGCAAGGGTTGTCCGAATGGTGGCTGGTTCTACACGAGAGCCGATATCATCAGGCATCTTGCTAAGCAGCACGGGTTGGCTCTGGATGTCGCAGCGGAACGCATCCAGACAGCCCATCGGGAAGTCTACGCCCACTTCCCTCCAGTAGTGGGCCGGAACGAGAATCTCGAGGTGGATTTTGGCACCAACGAGAGAGGAAAGGTCCGGGTGTTTTACAAAGTAAACCCGGACGGCAACTACAACCGGGTTCCGGAAGGTGAGCTCTTCGATGAATTCGAAGAGTACCAGAAGCGTACCAGCACGCGAAAGGTGCGGCACGCTCAGAAGAGACCTAGTGGGTCTTCCGAGCAGGCCAACTCTAAGAAGGCCAAAACGGATGAAAGGAAATCTGTTATGGAGAAGGCGGATCCGGGCTATAAAGGACCGGCATTCACCTCTCATACGACTGACTGGAAAAAGGGTCCCCAGGGCAGGCCACCTCGGTCTGATCCGGAGGATCCGAACTCCAGCACGATGGGGTCCTTCGCGGAGGAGTTCCCCGAGAGTAACCTGGTTCCGGGGGATGAGTCGCAGACTCTAACCCAGACCGGTAAGACCAAGGCTCCGGCAAAGAAAACGCCGAAGCCAGCTCAGACCCCGGATCTCCCACCCGAGACCGCAGAGGAGGGGCGTCTAGTCTTGCGACTGAACCGCCCTCCTTCGTTCCCTCCCGCCGACTTCACTTCCTATGAAGCCGGACAGGAGGCCTTCGGTCAATGGCAAGACAATTTTCATCGGTTGCTTGCTGGCCTGAGTCAGGAGGTGGCGATGTTGTTGTTAAACACGGTGCATCATCTCCATCAGAGGGAGGTCGCTACCCAGAAGGCAGCGGCTGCGGAGTCCGTACAGGAAGAGCGTGAAAACGCTCGGACTGAACGATGTGCTGCTAAAACCGAGAGGAAGAAGCAGAAGCTGGCAGTTAAGAACGCCGAGGAAAAGCTGGACCACGAACGTCGTCGGTTCCGGGACTGCTTCGCGCATGAGATGCACGAATGGGATGGAACTCGGGCTCAAATCGAGCTCTGGCTCCAGGAGCTGACTCTAGCGGAAGCAGCGTCTGACTCCGAGGAGGAAGAGGAGCCGGCTCAACCCGGTTCCGGAGACGAGTCGGGCTAGATCATCTTATTCTAGGAGCCGATTAGGAGAAAAGGGGGGGTATCCTAAGTATACCAACCCTACAAGCAAAACCCTGAGGAAGGGTTTAAGAGTGTCCGAGCAGAGGAACGCGGCAGGCTGGCTACGCAAGGATCCAGTCTGCCAGGTGGTACTGACGGAGGAGGACAAGGAGATCCGGAAGGGACGCTGAACTCGGGATTGGAGCACTTTACCAACATGGATCCGATACAAGATGTTTTTTTTATATAAACTATGGATATCAGGACCGAGTGCTCCTAATTATAAGTCCGAAGATCGCCTGGAGGCAGGACTAGATTTTTTTCTCTCTATTTATCATCTAAAAAGCTCCCGAGTATGAGCTATGAACTTTCTCGTTCCGGTGAGTAAGAGCTGAACGAAGTAGGTTCTGAAAGCCGGGCGGAATGCGACACCATCAACAGAGGATCCGGATCTTCGCTACAACACCACGTATGATGTCTTTTTGTAATAATACTTTAACATGTCTTTATAACCTTAAAAGAAGTGATATTGTTTATCACTTATAAGTATTATTCATTACGAGTTTAATTAGCTCGGGGTCCTGAAGGGACGAAATTTTTTTACTGTGATATTGTACTTTTTCAAGTGTTTGTATACTATATGTATAGATTAACTCCATCTATCCTAGGGAATGGGGCGTAATTTTCATTACGGTCTATATGTGTAGAAATGTGTGTAATTAATACCTTTTTGTGTTCAACAGTATACGTCATATTGTTTGTAAGGTATAACTTTAATAAACCCCTAAGGTGGTATTTATAAGATAATGCCAGTCCGAAGTGTTTTCGGACTTTAACCTTAATTAATTTTTTACCTCCCGGTTATTATCTGGTAGGGGGTAGTGTAGGGGCTAGGGTTATACGGGTATGTTATATGACGAGTGCTGTTGGATGTTGTGTTGCGAGCTCAGTCCGAACCCTTCAGTCCGACGGTAGGTGGCAGCACCTACCTCGGGCTTGGGGTATGGACAGAGGTCGCTATAGGCTTCCGGTCTGCGTGTGCGCGCGCAGGCTGGCTGCCTATATATACCCAGCATCTGGCGGTACTCGTCGGTTACTCTGAGCCACGCTGGCAAGGAGACCCTGTGATCAATACGGCTGATTAGCCTACTGACCCGTTCCGAACTCTATAGGGAGTTCGCACACATAGATACTGCTTGTCTAGGTTCTCTGAATAAACCTGATTTGCAACCTGTAACACTTGATCCGAACTGTGTCGACTTTGTTCTTTAATTGATACTCTACCAATATCATAAAGAGACAAAGTATCGTTTATTACAGAAGTCTAATAGAATACATATAGATCTGAGGTCTTGTTGTCAACAATTTTGACATTATATTATGAGTACCCTGGGAAAGCACCAGGGTACTTAATTAGCACTCACACGTCTTTACCCAGGACAGTAAGTTCAGAGATGGTATAGAGTCTGTCCAGTTGGCATAATGGTTACCAGCATGGGCTCAGCACCTGGTCTTTACGGTACATCTCTCAACGTGCAGCCCTTTGTTATACACACGTTATTAGTATCCTCGTCTGCCCTGATACCTCCAATTATCAAATCCAAGATGGTTATCACAGCAAATCAACATGTTTTTCCGAATTAATGGCCAACTTGTCATGCACGACTACGAGTGCAAGTAGTACGAGTACCACGAAGCAGACGCATATTCAGATACTTCACACTCAGAAATGCCAGTGTGACTGTCCCCAAAACCTCTTAATTCTCAAAGTCGGGCACTGCCTGACTTCAGGAAGTAAGTGGTTTGGCGACAGTGACGCTCACATTTTTTTGTGTGTATGTATATGTTTCACCCACACTGAAAGTATTAAGAAATTTACATAGGAGCAGTATTAAAAGAAAAGACCAGCGTAATTTTATCTGGCTTTCTATCACTAGTATTGGTATTGATTTACAAAATATGCAGCAGTTAGGAATTATACCTGAAATAGATAAGTGCAGAGTGACGTCACAAGAGAACAAAAATCTTCCCAGACACTCAGCCCATCACAATTGATTGGTCTAGACACAACTATAACGACTCCTTGATTGGTTGCTCGGTACTCTATACCACTGTTAGTATACCTTAATGACCACTCAAGGGCCACTCAAGGACCAATCATAGGGCAATGCAGGTGCGGATGATTTTTATGCTTTCAATTTGCTCCTTTTACATTGCTTTTTAGTATCTTTTTCATGAAATGTAAAGGGACATTGGTTTGTAACTACTTGATAAAGACAATGGATAACTCCTTTATCATAAAGTGACTGTCTGATACATTATAAATGATGCTAGAATGTACTGTATTTGTATAGGTTTGGTATGGCCGGGAACATTTTTCTTCTCTCGTGACATCACTTTTTACATGAGCTGTTCTTCTATAACCAGGCTTAAAGGTTACATGCTGCATATTTCAATACTATGTGTGTCCAAATATTGCAAATCAATCCCCATACTAGCGATAGAAGGCCACATGCAGGACAAAGAAATGAAGGCTAACCGACTTTATAGACGAATTGTACATGTTACTGCTGACTGACTATTTTACTGCATAAGTCTCCCTTTAACCCCCAGAGTGGAGGATACACCGTTACTGCTGCACCCACTGCCCCTCACAGGGCCCTCCTCCTCCCCCAGCCGGGCCGCCTGCACCAAGAGGACAGGACGCACACCAGCCCCATGCAGCTACTCACCACACAGGTGGGAGAAGGCACACAGGGAAATAACATTACCTCCACAGGGAATTCCCCACAAGATGGCGCTGGGGCAGGCTAGGCCTTACAGGAGACAGCCGCACCACCTGGTGGGTGAAGTTTGAGTTACTACTGTCCCTCCTCCTGGCGGCCGGTAGCCAACGTGCCCCTTGGGAACCAGCCAATTAGTCCGCTGGATGCTGGCGAGCGTCGATAAAATGCACTAATATGAAACAAATAATGGGGCAGGCTGGGTACAGGCACCGCGGGCAGGGGACCAGCAAAACTAGACCAACACGTGCAGGACCAGCGTAACACAAGAACAACAGCAGCGCCCTCTATGTTCCCCTACTCGACGGGCAACCAGCACGATTTATGTCTGTTGTTAGGCAGCCATTTGCAATCCACTGCTCTGTCCCCTCATAAATCCACCCCTTCTCTGCAGCTCCTACCATTCTCTCTATATCCCTCCCCTCTACCTTTATCACTATTCAACTCTCAGAGTCTCGATTTCCCATCCCATGTTCTCTAGCACTGGCTACCTTGGTCGTATGTAACTTCATTGACTACCTTTCGCACTGCATCCTCCTCTTCTTATTTTCAGCCCTCGTTCGCTCATTTGTGCACATGCTCCTCTTACTCCTTCATTCTCCTTCCCTGCCCCTTCCTCACGTCTTCCCTCTACCCATCCCTCTCCTCAGTCAGCCATCCGCAGCCGCTTGCCATGCACAGAGTAACGGCTCACATAGGGTCACTCAGTGCCTTTTTATTCCTCCTTCCGGTGCAGCTTTACCGCTTCCTGTCTGAGATCAGAGTGCGACTGCGCGCCGCGGATCGATCCATGCGGCCGTTAGCAGGACACCAAATCAACTGTCACACAGACTTTAATGCGCTGTAAATTGAATTGGGGGATGGGGTTTTCAACGCTGTCCCGACGCTCTCTGCCTTCCTCGTCCATGGTCTCACTATTGGTTTGTATGTATATAGGCATTCTACTGGGGGCAGAGAAGGGAAGACTATGTTGCTGCTGGAGGTGTTCGACAGACAAAAGATGGCAGCCAGTTTTTCTAGGCATATCTCCCTGTCATGGATACAACCCCACATCCGGTCAAATATTACCCAACAACAAAGTCACCATAAATGGCTTCTTCGATTTCCCCTCTCTTCGACCATCTTCCACATTGCCTGCTCCTTTTCACCCTTTCTGGTGCATGTGCCAGACCCCCAGGCATGCAGGAAGCGGAAGTGGCGCGGGAGGCGCCGGCTAAATTAGCCAATTGGAGCGTGCCTGTTCTGCAGTGTGATCAAAAAGAGGGGTTCCTTGTGAAATGGGCAAGATAAACAGTAACTTAACACTTGGTCTAATCGATAACACAGTAGCACGGTGGGTGGCATGTGGCGGGGGCGGCTTCCTGCCTCTGCCTTATCTGGGGCTGCCCCCTGGTGACTACTTGGCGGCGGTCAGTGGGTCAGCACCATGCATCAGAGCACCAAGCAGCCCCGTGTGTGGGTCTGCTACACCAGGCAGGGGGATCCGCCTGGTCAATAAACACAGGCTGAGCTATCTGCTACATGTGCTGAGTGGCCAGGCTTATGCCTCTTTCCTCTTGCAAGATCTTCCATGAGCATTTTGTGTGCAATTTGCAGCAAATTCCCAATCTAATGACTTCAGCCCACGGCGCTATAATCGATCCATTGGAGCCTATTTCACATATGAGTTGAATGCACACAAATATGCGATTCAAGCAGTGTGGACGGTAGCCTTTTTTCTCATTATCAAAGAGATTAGTGGCTTCTTCCGCATGCTATAGATCTGTTAACTTAATGTCTATACACTGTTTTAGATTAGATTGCTTTCACTCTTAGTTTCAGGGAATAAAGCCAAGCCCCACATTCTTTAAATAACAGGGCTCCGATCGGCCGATTCTCGCATACAAATCCAATGTATATATCTAAATATCAAAGTCCGTCCGGAACCAAAGTCTATATGGGTGCTGAACACACTGGTAGCTGCCCCAGTACAACCAGGGAGTAATACCATCATGGATGTTAACCATAGACGCCCATGTGCCAGTCCCATAACATTAATTACATTGTATCCTCCATCCTCCTCAGGGAAGTCGGATCACCCCTGTGTGATTTACTTTATGATCAGAGACAGCAGAAGAGGTCTGCAGCAGGGAGGAGTAATGATAACCTAGCCTGGTCCTATATCAGGGTTATTAGCCCCCTGTGGGCGCTCATGTCATCTCAGGGACAGGATAAGACAGGCTGCCAGCAGCTCCACATCTATGGCAACCATTCTCGGCGTATTTGATGGTTTGCATTTACATCATTGCATTAACCGTAGGGCAAGCATCACTGCATTGTGTCAAGACATGTACCGTGCATTAATACCGAAGGTACCTGCCGACTAGATAATTGATACAAGCAGGATATGAGACAGTCATGTTGCACTACTCAGCTACTCCATTTGCTCATTCTAATGATAATGATAACAGGAAATACATTGGTCCTATGTCTTTGTATACTCATTTGCGTTGCATGCTACTTTATTGCTGTGGTATTAGAGTTGTCATTTTTTTAAACAGAAGGGGGAGGTTGTGGATTTTTTACCCAAGCGTGCCGATTTGCTTTATATTACACCCCGTGAGAGGGGTCCAATTTTTTTCGGTCCTGCCCACAGCAGGGTTCAAATTTGATGTGAGCGACTCCTTTTAGTTATAGTTGTATGCTGGCCTTTTCACTAAAAAGAGCTCTACATTATTTTAGTCACCCCCCCCCCCCCACCCTCTTCAAGGGGTCCAAATTTATTTGACACCCAAACCCACCATACCCGCTATTGTTACAAAATGTTCGGATCCTCGTGCTTAAGGCTTATAAACACCTCTCTTCACTGCCTTACGAGTGGTAGTACCACTATAGGATACACTCTTAACTGCTTGTGAACCACTAAGTCTTGTCAAATCTATAATTGGTTGGGGCTTAGCAACACTTTGATTAAGATTGATCTATTACACCCCTTCTGAAACACTGGTGAAACTAGTGTTGCTCCAGTCATATTTACATGTATTTAAACGCAACTAGTATGTAGGATGCAACCATTGACATATTGGAAGTGTTTACTCTGGTGGGAATTGTATAATGTAACCAAAGTGAACCAACTTCGCCCATGTCCGATAGGGACGAACTGTAGAACCCAAGGGACGAACATGTTGGAGCAGAGGTCAAAGTGACCAGCCATGACAAAGGCGCGCAGTGATATCTCGGAGTAAAGTGGTAGCCTCCAACTGAACCGAATCTTGGCCAGAACAAAGGAGACCCCAGTAGAACGCCTCCTGTCCGCCTCCCAGATCAAATGTCAAACAGTTGAAGCAGCAGGCCCTAAGGAGCTCGCTTCCTGCCGCTGTGGGCGGGTCGCTGCTGGTTCCGGGGAGCTGCTGTGAGGTGGACTGGGCCTGAACGAGATGACTGCCCTCAGCCCCGGGGTGTAGCAGGCACTGGGTGCAGGTGGAGGGGGGGGGGGGGGAGCTACTTCTCAAGTTAGAGCCTAGGTTGTATTTTACCAAGCATTGTCATCTCCTTAACATGGGTAGACATTTTGGACCATGGACCACCGGGGCCTGCAGCCTGAGAGAGTTGTGGGTAATTATATAGTGCGTGTCGTTCTTTTGATCTTTTCCATTCACTCTCACTTACTTTCATTTGACCCATATTTGTTTTTTTGCAGGATGAGAGGGAATTCAATGAAATTTATCATTTTCCTGTAGAAATCCATGATGATTTCTACTTTTTTTTGTGGATCAGGGAGAAAACACTTGGCATGACCCTAATGTTTTATATCCAACATAGGTTGGGCATACAGGGAGCCAAAATATGACTAAGGGTTTCTCATGCAGTCATTTTCTGGTTCCCTATACGACCAATCTGTGTTAGACAATGCTGTCAGGTTAGTCAAACTGACTAACCTACCTTAGTCTTTTCTTCTTATGCGTATTATGGTTAGTCATTTTGACTAAGGTAGTAGTTTTGCCTCAGTCATCTTTGAACATAAGTTCGTGATCTGACTAATGATGGATGAAAGCCCCCATGACAAACCTGGGATAGCCAGTACTGACTAACCTCTTAAACTTATGGATTTCCAGTGTTGTAGCAATGTGAATAATCAGAAAACTATGGGCCCGGACCCCAAAACTATGGGCCATGGGCTCCCGGACCAGAGTTGGTGTCTTGGCTATCAGTGATCTCTGGCTGATCTGTCTAGATCTGTATAAATCATAATATGTTGATGATGACAATTCAAATGCCCCTCGGTGATAACACGGGTGTGTCAAGTAGATCATCCACTGAGCAGGTTCTTCTAGAGTTTAGATTTACTCAGTATCCATGACGGCACCCAGATTACACCAGGATTGCAGCAATCGTAAAGCAGCCAAAGTCGGCCATGTTCATAGCAAAAGTAAAAAACACAATGAGGGCAATGCGTAGGGGAGAGAGGGGCACGTTGACCACCTGGGCATGTTGAACCACATGCTCTCTTTGCTGTTCCTTTGGGAATTTTCCAGCAATTTTCCTACCACATTACCCCCTAATATAGACAGTTCAGAGCAGCAACATCATATTTAATTTGGGATGCCGAGAAGAAGCTCAGACAACATGAAAGATTTAAGCCATTGAAAGTAAAAATTTGCAATTGTTGAACTTTTTTTGTTATGTTGTTACAAAACATTGCTGGCCTAAGATCTATATGGAGGTCAAAGTATGTATCTGAATGCTTATGTAGAACATGATTTTAATCCTGAATGTGTTTTGTAATTTGAATTAAATCAACCTTATCTATGATGGTCTGCATGGGGTGCATTGAGCCACAAAAATTGGGGCACCTTGAACCATGCTCAAAGTACCCAAATCTCTGTCTTGAAGGACTAGTTCCATTATTTACCACATACATGCCTGTGCAATGCATAGAGGGACAAAGCATCACCACTTTTCACCAGGGGGCAGACATTTTAAGGTCCCCTTATCTGCTTGTAGGCAATAGATGAGATGATATTGCTCAGTTCCATCTCTGTGTCAACCATAGGCTAACCCAACAGGTAGGCCTATGGGTTAAACCACCCATAGTTCATTAGAATTAAACCACATAGAAAGAAACACAATATTAATATACACTTTGATTATACAAGTACAATAGAATACATGTTTTGTTAGTTGTGATAAATTATTTCATAGCATATTCATAGTGTATTTATTCTCAGATGTATCTTTTGTCATAAGCAGAACAGCCTGTTATATCATATAAGAATATAATTAAAGATTTATATGATGCGTGCAAATAGCAGCAATCCTCTGAAGATGGTTTATATTAACCTAAAGGAAAATGTGTGAGGCTCTAATCCAGTGACTAAACTAGAAGCTATAATTTAATGACTTGTATGCATTAAATATGTATTTTTCATATTCAATCCTATGCAAAAGGAACAATAGCAAGTATTTCCACCTTAACTTTCAATAATAAATCTATATTGCTGATTGTTTGAACGATTCAAGATATGTGATTCAAGGTGCCTCAGTGGGTGGGTCAACCTGCCCAGGGCATGGGGCACATTGAACCACCCAAAGATTTTATTTTCAAAAAATCAAAAGAAATACAACAAATGACCATACTTGCTTTGCCATGGGTCGTTATATAGCGCAATGATATAAGGTAACTACTAGATACAAAATCAAAGTTCAGATGACCTTGATAAAGTCAGGAAAAAAACGAATGTGCATAAGTGGCTCAACGTACCTCTCTCTCCCCTATCAGGTACAACTGTCTAGAGCAAACTGCTATTATTAACACCAAATAAACTGCACATAAGTTATGTTGCCTGAGTCTGGAATTTGGACATGAGTAACATCATATGGCGGTGCTACCAGACCAGTGATAATTAGTTGGGACGCAGTATCAGGGTGACATCCGGGTGAGGCAGGGGAGACGCTGCTGGGGGAGCCTGCAGGAATTCAGATCCCATTACCAATGATACTGTTACCGTGAGTAATAGTTCAGGGGGTATAAAAAGGGGATATCTTTCTTCTTCTACTTCCTCCAAGAATAGCGTCCCGGCATTGATTTGTAACATAAACCAGGTCATCTGTACTCCCAGCATCATCCTATGGTTGTATTGCTTATGTTGTGTGTATGTCTTCTTCACTTCCCTTTCCCGCCCTTTTTGAGCTGCTCACACAGTTTCCTTATGGAGTAGAGTATTGTGAATATAGCGACCCCTGCCCCGCTGTACATGTACCAGACAGTGGCACGAGGAGGAGGTTACATGTAGGCTTGTCAACACGCTGCTCATGTGGACGTCCCCACAGCCGTGCCCTCAACACTTGTATCAGCATATTATATCTATACCCCCTTATCTTTCTTTGCTTAAGGGTGTATTCCACTGACATACTTTGGCAGTGATTCTGTCCTGGGATGAAAGTTCACAATGTTAAACTTATGGACGAATCTCGTCCGATTTACGGAATCATGGCCGATCTCATACTCCTAACATCTGAACCACTTGGATAGTTCCTAGCGGCACCTTATTATATCTCTACTTCAAGCTTAAACTTAACTGAAATGGGAGATATGTTTGTTTCAGATTAGGCCAAATAAATAAAAAGGTGTGTTCTGTGTTACCCGACCCTACCTTCCAAAACAGGGCCAATCCTAGAAATTGTTATCCAATGTTGAGAAAATATTTATATTTAAATAATTTTGGGGCTATTTCAGAGTCAATTTGATAGTCCCTGAGTCAATGGCGTTCTTAGCTAGTTGGCGCTGAAGTTTGCGAGTTAATTTTTGGCTATTCTTCAGGCCGAAGTAAAGAAAATGAAAACAAAAATAAGCCCGACCTACCTTACCTACCTACCTATTCAGACTACGTAACCTGAAACACACCTTTTATTTGTTTTTGGCCTTATGTAGGATATAGAAAGGCCTGCCATAGGGGGAGGAGAGATGTTACCTGAGTGCATGCTGGTACATGCACATCTAGTGGGCGACAGGGCCAGGTCTCATCCAGCCTCGAGCATCCAGATCCCATGACCGGTGGTTGTAACGTTGGTCGGGTCACATGCAGTCTCACCGATCACACTGTTTTATCATTTTTGTTCAGCCTTTATCTGTATGTAGGACTATTACTGGGGCCCTCTGGGTATTGGACACTGAGAATGATTTTTTATTCATTTTCCAAATGTATAGATTGTCCTCTGTATGACCTCTATATGCCCTCTCTACAATGCTCTTTGCTCACTTTTCCAGCTTTGAGGTGAGCAGGTGAGTGGCCGCTTTGTGAGTTGATAATAGGCCACCCAGAGTGACCTTATAGTGAGACAAGTGACAGGTGCCCTGCCCGCTGGCATGTCTATGGGGTTAAAATGGAACATACTACACGGCCAACACCACGTGTCATGAGACAAATATATATATATATGCACTATGTTACCATACAAATGTGCATGGTTACCATGCAAATACGACCATAGCATGCATGGTTACCATACTAACACCGCTATAGCCCACTAGCGGAATACACTTTAGACCAATGAAATAATCCCCCCTATTCGCTTCGGAGTTCTTAGGCTACACTGTGTAAAGTCTGGTACCCATTGTGACAGCTGTTATCGGTGATTATCTCGGCAGTACCGGCTAAGGTTATGCCGCAGAACCGGACAATCAGCTTAATTCTACAGCTATACATGTGTGGCACCAGATGTCATGTGTCAGCTAACAAGGGAGCAGTATCCACCAGGTTGGTCAGCTTTAACTCCGTACAACTGAGTGTCTTGTTCCCGCTTGGCGTCAGAAACACCTACTCACTACACCCAGCCTAAGATGGCAGCAAAACTGGCTTTACAGAAATAAAAGAACTTGTACTTGCTTGCCCCAAATTGTCCCTTATACAACAACGGTCTCTTCCATAACATATAGGTTATGCGTTTGACCATGTCGTTTTGGCCCTTGTTAATCTCATATATATATATATTTCTTAAGAGATATGCCTAATGAATATATCTGCAGTTGGGAATGAAAAATGGAATGGTATTTGTTATAAATGGAAGAATGAAAACATAAAAACCAAACAGTGATAATTTTTATTGAGGTCTGCATACATTTTACACTAGCGGTGAATTACGAAATAGACTCCCATGTTTATGTACACGTTAACCACCACGGAAAATTGACCTGTATTTTTTTATAAACAGTGTGAGAATGAATTCTCGTGCTATATATATTTAGTCAAAGCTTTTCGGATGGTATGGGCTTTTAAAAAAAATCCATTATAGGGATACCTGTAGCCACCTAGATTTGCCTTCTCACTGTAGGAACACTCAAGAGTTAGCCGATCCCCAGTAGTGGGTGGCTGTGTTTGTAAGCAAAACCACAGGGGGTGATTGCACAGTATTTATGGGGAGCTGAACATTGTAAAGTTATGTGTTGGTGGCAATGGCCATGTATTATGTAGTGCACTAGTGTTTCTTTTAATATAATGGTCTGTAAGAGCAGGAAATAATGATTTATGATAGATCTATGGATGACTAGGCTAACTAGATTGGTGTACATAACAAGGACTAGGATAACTACAAGTACATGACTAGGCTAATTAAGTTAGTGGGGAAGAGGATATATGAACCTATGATGATATAAAATGACCACTCAGTGCCTTTTTAGGGCCTTTATGTGATGTGCCATTAGTGATATTGGTATGCAGATATAACATAGTGTATGTGAAGCATAACAGAAGAAGAGAATTTTGTATGGTATGCTGAATGATTCACCATAGTGATTCATTGTTGAGTTCACAAAAGACACACTGGAGATCCCTTGTAACTGTCAAGGAACAACATTTGTATCAGGATTAGTTAGCCTAGTACTTTTTACTCAGTTAGCCTACTCATCTCTTCTCACAACATGCTGAGTTAGTCTAGTCACATCAGCAGAGTTAGCCTAGTCTTCAATCTTTATTTCAGGCTGATTTCTCTATTACTGCATTGATTTAATGAGGCTACCAATTACCTACATGACCACATATACCTAGACTAAGATTCTACCAGCTATCATGTAAGAATATCAAGTATTTACATTACAAATAGACAACATCTGTTTAGCATTGCTTGCTCATCATCCGCCATTATGGATCAGCTAACTCAAGATTGCAGGCCCAGCGTTCCTACAATGCTTGTACAGGTTCTACATGATGTCCCGCCCAGCAGGGATACCCTGTGCAGCAGGTGTGCTCCTTACGACACCCACACCAGGTGGCCTCCTGCTGCATCAAGACACCACCTAATTATGGTACTTGTCTTACATGGAAGATGTTCTGGCTACTCTAGAAATGGAGTATTTTAAGGCTATGCTGTCATGTTTTATGTTAAGAACAACAAGAATGAGTAGACATAGTAAATGTGGGAGGTAATGGTGTAGCTTTCTGAAAATGAGCGTGGGAGAAGTTACATTGTTTCATGAGGATGAGAAATTTGAATAAAAACCAAATAACATTTTATACATGACAGGTGACAGGTGACAGGTAAAAGTAGACAAGGCCATGGAACATGCAATCAGTACTAAATACCCCGCTGTTAAACAGCACTACTACTCACATGAAGACTAGATAGTAATATGGTCCTTAGGACTGTGGATCTGTATACTATTCTGAGTAGCTTCTCTGTGACTACCAGACTATAGAGGAGGCTTCAGGAACGGGGCAGGGCCTTGGCACTTAGGTACACCCCTCAAGCCACATAAAAGTAGCGGTTCCCATATGTCTGTCAGATCCAGCACCCCCGGCACAGCCCGCCCTTATAAGGGTACAAGGTCTCACAGGGTGCAGCTGTGTGTGTGTGTGGGGGGGGGGGGGTATGACAGGTATGTCCATGAGAGCCTACCCTATGTTAGATATATCTACGTGTGGCAGAACACCACAAAGGGTTAATCAATTATTACCACCATCTCATTTTTTCTCTTCATGGTATGGCATGGATTTTCTAGACAAATATTACAATTATTTTGAATTCCTTTATTCATAATGTTTGATTGTGAAGAGCAGCTCCCAGCATTATGATCTCATAAACAAGCCCTCCTGCATTGAATTACGTTATTGACCTTGTTCACCATGTTTTTCGTGTATTTATACCGGTACTGATATACTGATATAAACATAACTGTTTCATATTTATATGAGAAGGAACAACATGAGTCACGGGGTGCAATCTAAAGATACCACCTGTATGTGTTTATTGAAACGAGTCTCAATCTAAATCACACTTTGTCAATTACCGGTAACCCATGTATACAGACATATATGTACAGTTAGGTTAGCTTAACCTGGGATGAGCCCCGTAATCGCGACAAAGGAATGATCAAGCAGTGAATCATAAATGTATGAAATTAAATGCAAATAAAGATATTTAAAACAAACTTGCCGGACCTACTTTTGTGGTCTGAGGCACTGATGAGTTGTTGATGAGTTATTGAGAAACATTCTCTTACATACAGAATTGTAGCACCAAAGATGGAATACCAAAGATGCACCATTTTATGAGTTGCCCAGGGGCATTTCCGATCTATTGTTGATACTCTTTGCCATTTTGTTGCCCCCTAAACGTTCCGCTTGTGACAGCAGGTCACAATTTTGATCTAACTAACAACATGGCAGTGGGATATACTGTTGGTTTACAGTATAAAAAGCTATATTTTTGGTTTCACTATTTGTTGTGCAGTACAGCCTGATTACCAACATGCGTCCATCTGTTCCCTACAATGTAGGCAATATTTCTATACTCAGCTGGTGGAGGGAACTGACTTTGATCCCCGAAGGCATGTGCTATAGCCTTTGTATACACACTACCACACGACCATTACAGCTCTATATGTTATCATTGGAAATTGACGGTTTGAACCATGGGTAGCACCCTGAATGTAGTGCCCTGAATTTTAATGGTCTGAATTGGATAGAAGAAGAGGGAATGAGTATTTGACAGCAGGCTATGAGGAGTGGCATAGCAGTAGTCTTATGTATTAGAGTAGTACTCAGAAATGATAGAGCCCAGAGAAAAGGGTAAGGAGGAAGGTGGGGCGGAGTTCATAACCTGTAAATATGCACTGGTATTGCACGCAGGTTGGAAGGGAAGTTGATTGTTATGGCATATGGGGGGGGGGGGGGGTAGGTGCCATTAACCTGTAGTTGTAAGTAACCCATGATTCACTGCCCAGCCAACACACCCTAGTGGGCCCTAGGTGGGTTACAGATGGGCTGCCTTATGGGGCCCATATGGGCTGCCCATCTGGGGCCCGCTTCGTTTTGACCGGGGCTATCAAGTGGGGCCCAGAAGGGCTTGCCCAGGTTTGAAGTGGGCTGGCCCTGTTCAGATCTAAGTGGGACCCAGGTGGGCTCCTTCAGTTGGGGAACATGTAATTGGGCGGTGGGGGCTGGGGGGTTGGAAACAACATTTTTTAGCTATAAGCTTAGTCGCTATGTAGTTGATGACCATATGTTAAGAGTAGTTACCAACAAGTATTCCAGTGGATCAATTGATATATGTGCATTTAATGTCATCTCTTCCCTTTATTTAAGGAGGAAAAGCAAAATGCATCCTTGGACTAACTACAACTCTGATCACATTGGGTGACACAGTCAGAGTTCTTATAAGTCTGATACTGATACCTGAGGGAGTCCTGGGCTTATGTACTATGATCATATCCGGGGAAAAGGTATTAGTATCAGAATGCTCCTTGTTTCTCTATTCATATGCACAATTGTGTAGACAATTTCATATGATATGAATGTACTGTGAAAACTGTTTCATTTCAATGGTTTTAAAGGAATTGTGAATTTATGGCTCATTGTAATAAAGACAAGAAAATGTCTATAGGATATCAAATCCTATGTACTCTCAATGATGATATCTAGTGGTAAACTCAGGAACAATACTTGCCCACTTAGCCCAGGGCTAGCCCAGATGAACCCTACTCTGTTGGGAAAAGGTCTTTAAACCATGATCATGAAAGTTGTGTTGGTAGGATTAGCCCAGAAAGTGAAGTTGGTGGGCTGGCCCACATGGAGCCCGCCTGGCAGGCCACACCAAGCCCATGGAAAACCTATGCAGACCTCAGCCCACTTAGCCCAGCTCTAGCCCAGATGAAACCCAGGTAGACAACATAGCATAAGAAAAATAATTTGAACTTGCATTTTCTAGAAGAAAGGGACAAGCGAGGATGAATTAAAGTATCTGCAATGCAAGGAATCCATTAAAAACTAAGTTCAGTACATGGGCTGAGCCCACCTGGGTCCTACCTGGCTGCCCATGCTGAGCCCATGGGGAACCCAGGGATACCATTGCCCAGTTGGCCCATTTCCAACCCAGGTGAAACCCACTTTTGCAAAAACGCATATAAGGTCAATTTAAAATGTAAATTAATTGAACATTTTCAGAAATGACCATAAATTGAAGGATTTGCAGTGCAAACATGGTATGTTGATATTCTGGGCTGAGCCCACATGGGCCCCATCTGGAAGCCCTGACAAATACCAGTAAATACCCAGATATGGGCTAGCCCAGGGTGCCCAGAGAATGCCCATATGGGGCCCATTTGTGTGTGTTGGCTTGGTGAGTGAGTTGTTTAGAATCCACGACTCCAACCACTGTCAGTCTGCCTCCGTCAGTCTGCCTCCGCACCTGTCACTGCGGGTTATTGATATACAGGTTTGGAAGCCTCCTCTATCTACTATAGGTTATTAATACATCTACATCTATACAGCCTTACATGTATGGATATCCTATACAGTACGTCACACATGTGGTTATAAGTATACTTACACCACAGTTGGCTAAGAGAACAAAATAAATGGCCTGGCTATATTTCACGTACATGGCTGTATGTGGATGCGATCCATTGAGCACACTCTCCTACTGTAATTGTAAGTAAGATATGATATGCGTGACTAGCTGCATACATATTCTAAGCCTTAGACAATGGTAATTATCCATGGCTAGCGCCTTGGACAATTACCCTGTCCTTGGCTTATAACACTTATACAGCAAGTCACTTGTACCATATCTATTACATGCATGTGGTATTCACAGGATAGAGTTGTTATAACTACAGCAGTATTCCTGTATAAAAAGCATCGTCCTATGTAATATATTGTACCTCACTGAATGGGTAGCCCCCCCCCCCGTCCCAGCGTGCACAGAACCTTAAATCAACATTCATAATTCACTTTAAACATAGATCTTAGGTTGAACCGATTTTTTGAGTCCACTGAAACTATCATTCCTCCTCACCAGTATATACTACTCAATAATTCGTAATATCCGTGGGCAACTATCTTAAAGCTTCAAGAGGGTTCCGTTACTGTCCTGCCAGACGGATAGAGCACAATACTGATTATGTGTCCACCTTACACAAGAGGCACAGACGTGTGTGTCTATTTTCTGACCCTGTACTAGTAGGGCTGGCTAAGTTTAGCCTGGAGGTGACAGAAATAGGTGCTGTCTGCTCTAAGAAGTGCCACTGTGGGTGTGGGCTACCCCACCAGCTGTATGTTACCAGCTGCCACACTACACCCCATCATGTGTGGGAGCAGGTCTGTGGGCACTGGGCAGGACAACCACAGGGGGCACACAAACACATCCTCTCCTCACAGGTGTGCTGGATATAGCTAGTCATCTTACTACTGTAGGTGGATATGAACAAACAAACTTACAAACTCTGGGCGGGTCTAGCCTTTCAGTATTGATATCAATGACTCTGAAATAGCCATTCTTTCAAACGTGATTATCCTGGGATATTTAGCCAGACGAAAAAAGTTAACTGCATGGCACAAATCAACCAACCTCTGTATTTATCTCAAGTATAACCCACATAGATGTTTTTTTTTGAAATTCCGTCTTGTTATTAGCCTTCTGTGTGTCTGATCCGGATTCTGTATCTATAAACCTATGAGGTCCTGTCCATATTCAGGATGTCTTATCGCTAAATGTCTGACAATGTGACCCAAATCAAGAAAGGTATTGAGGGTTTCACTGGGGTTTCCACTATACAGAATATGAATCTTTAAGGCCTGCCTTAAACCAGAGCCCGGCGGGTAGCAGCATAATTGGCAACACGTGACAGCAGACCACTTTGTGAGATGATGGATCGTCCAGAACCCTAGCCTGGAGTCAATAGGTGTCAATAGTGGACGAGGCACTGACAGTAGGTACCACAGGTATTTTGAAGATAAATGGCCTAAAGATTCGGCAATAGTATCGTTAGAAAGCTTGAAAAGAATGTGAAGGAAGGACATCAGTTATGTTGAGATCCTTTGAATGGTTGATTTATTATGATTTTTTTAAGAAAAAAAGTTTTACCTTATATTTGTCTTTTTTTCCTGATGGGCCAATTGAGCATTTTTAGGTTGTTCATACATCAAATATAACACAGTCAGATTGTGCTTGATAGCTAATTCATGATAAACCATATGCTCCCTTTGGGAAATGATCTTGGTATAACATATATTTGCGCACAAATTGACATAATATGCCCCTCAAAATGTTACTTTGCACAGGAAAGGCTAGTGAAAATAGGCATTCTTCCATTTTCAGGCCATATACAACTTCAAGGGTTTTAGGTTGAGCACCTTTATATTGTGGAAAACATATGTGCAACTGGTATAGAGTGTCTTGAATTTTTTTTCATCACATTGCCATTGAGATTTAGTGACCTACAGATGTTTAAAAATGACAAAATCACTTATTTATAGCCTTGTCCCAGTCATAAGCCAGTGGTCACCTGCAGGCCCATCCTATATAAAGGGCAATAGAATCACAACCAGTGGTCGGATTCTCTTGAAATTCGAAGCATAGGGTATCTTGAAAAGAGATTTTGGGAGAGGACCCAAGAAAAATTCACCCCCCCCACCCCCCCCCCCCCCCCCCCCCAAAAAAAAAAAATTCCCAAATTTCTCAGAGACAAGCCTATATATTTCTATAGATAAGGGAACACAAATAAATTTTGCATTTTTGGGGGCAGATCCCCCTTTTTGAGGAAGGAGAAGAGTTGCATTGAGATTCTACCATCTGCTCTATTCCCTTACTCTACCATGGAAGTCAGCACATAATCATATGTTAGGGGTCTATTTTAGATCATAATGAAAGCAGGGTTAGTATCACAACGCTTAAACTATAGAAAATAATATAGATCACAAAGTGGTGTTTGGCTTGGTTTTATGGTAAACATATATGTACACAGGTAGTGTGAGTGGAGTGGTGGTGGCTGCTAGCCCCACTCACCTGTCCTCTGCCATGCATGAGTACACCTGGCCCCAGCTGTAAGTCCAGTAAATAAAGGTACTGCATTCAAACTAATTGCAAAGAAAGCTTGATCATTGGTTATCACCTACTTCAAATGAGTATACAGCAAGAAAATTATACACCACATTCATCCCTAGGAGTGCCTCCAAAACCAATATGCCCACAACAAAAATCAAAGTGAGAGAATAATGCATGAATGGGATAAATCATAATCTCCATATAATTCATCTATATAGATATGTATGGAAGGATCTATTCTATCAACATTTTGAGATTCATGTACTAGAGTCAAATCACCTGGTACCAGTAATTTTCAAGCGAAAAGGGGTGTGTGTATGTTCAATGAAGATCCATAGCATGTGAAATAGCAATATTCAAAATATTGATAAGAAATACTTCCATGGAATTCCAACTGAATGATCCTATCATATAATTATAATATAATCCTCAGACCTTGTGAGTCATTTAATGGGGTCTGCCTTTGGGAGAATAATTATTTTCCTCATGCATGGGCTGCCACATTGTTCCTCCAGTCAATGGTAAAGGAACCACAGAAGGTTCATCCATATTTGTATCACTGGTGGCCATGTCATATCTAATCCACTTTCCCAACAGTAATCTGGTGCTGAATATTTTTTCTGTCAAGCAAAGGTGGGAAACAGTTAAGAAACATGTAAGAAACCTTTTCTTGCAATTTTGTTGACTCTAAGCTATATTCTTCCCTTCACTTACTGGAACGTGGGTCTGTATTGAGTGCCTGTACCTAATTGTGCTCCCATACACTTACAGTGCATACACCTACTCAATTTAGGACATGGCCAGGGGGTTATCATACTTATTTTATAAAGATTATTTCCTAGATTTAGTCTCACATTGGCCCCATCCATCGAATTGCATAGCTGTTTCAACATGGGTATTCTAGAGAATTCGAGCTTCATGGCACGGTGCGGCACAATCAATTCTTTTGAGAATTACTTGTCTATTTAAGATGTTTTATTATTGTTAATGCAGCCATAATTTCAAAAAAAATTATTCATAATTGTGCCGGGGATACAAATAAAGGTTTGAATCATAGCTATCCAACGGTGCCTATATTGTATAGGTCCAACCCATGGTGGAATGGCAAGACCACTGGAAAGGAAAGGTAGGAAAATAGCCTGGTAGAAAACAGGTGACAAAGTGTCTAACTGATAGAAAATCAGCCTTCAGTAAAGACCAATTTTTATAGACTAAGGCTGCACAAAATTCAGAGCATTGATAATAGATATCACCAAGAGATCCATATCTTTCTGGTGAGTGGTCTGCTATTCCTGTATGATTATTGGTCTGGCTGTGAAGAGCATGTAAAGATTGCTCTTATGCTCTGACATTTTGTCCTTTTCACGGGAGCGGAGCGCTCCTCTGGGGTACCTACTGACAGCAGCGGTGACAGCTACACATGGGGCTCCTGTCACAAGAGCTATTCTTAGCACAGCCCTGAATGCACTCATACTGCAGCTCAGTAAGGGTGGTCATGGTATCAGGCGCCTTTGTATCCCACATGTGAGGTTTCTGAAAACAAGCTATGACTGAAATACATAATAAATCCAATAGTCTGACACATCTTCCTGGACCTGTTACAAGATAACTGCACAAGATAACTGCACAACCCCTCCCCTGTCCCTTATATACTACTACTGCACCGATGGTGTATGAACGCCGCCCCAGTCTATTCTCAGCACCCGCAGTGAACTCGCTGACACAGCACGTTTTGAAATTACCCCAGGCTGGTGCGGTAAAGAAGGAAAAAGATGGATTAAAAAGATAATAGAAGGGGCAGGGAACAAGCTTAATAAGCCTGCCACGAGTATAAGCAAATACATCATGTTCATTAAAAATGCACCGAAGAGCGATTAAATAGGGGATTTGATTATATGCTGAACGACCTGCCTTCCTCCACCCCTCACCTCCCGCTAGCTATACCCTGCACTACGCCCTGGTGTCCCCTTCCAGCTTTGTGATCTCTCAGGCCCCGATAAGACCTTCCAATATCTCCCATGCCCTAGCATCCATAGCCCACTCATAATCCCTCCTCTTGAAAAGCCCTATAATTCCCTGACTAGTACTGTCAAGACATTGCTCTTGCTACCCTAGCTACCCCAGTCATTGTCATTGCCCTAGCCTTGGCCTGCCAATCACTGAACTGCCAAGCCCTGTCCAGTCTACCAAGCCCTGCCAAGCCCAGGCCTGCCAAGTCTTGTCAAGCCCTAATCATGACCTGCAAAGCACTGCAACACACTTCCCTAACTCGAATTCTGGTATTTTTAAAAGTCCTGTCAACCCTGGTCTGCATGGCCAGCCGAACACTGCCAGTTTCTTCTTTCATGGCCTGATAGCGCTCTTCGCTTCAATTGAAATAAAGTAGTCTGCTGATCAACTTCGCAGACAGGGCTATTTTAAGATTATGTCACATCGTGTGAACATAAACCAGGGTATGTCAGGGCACTAATAACGGGGCCTGGCAGTGCTTCGTCATGCCGGTTCTGCACAGGAGGGGAGTGGGGGGAGTTGTAACAGCGCAGGGGGTAATTTTTAAAATGTTGTTCCACCCGATAAATCCTTACAAGCTCCCGGTCTATTTCCAGCGTGGTTCCTGAAGAAAATGCAATTAAGTGTGCTCGTTAAGTCCGGGTGAGGGGCATCAATCAGCCGGCACAGGACAGTGTCGGGGTGGCCTGGTAGAACATCGGCTTTGTGTATGTGGGTACACCCTGGTAGCATGTAGACCCGCACACCGCGTAACAACAACAGCACAATCAGGGTAATTAAAGCTGTTTTATTGTCTGTAATACTTAAGCTTCGTGTATCTACATGCCCTGATAGCCATATTATTCAGAAAGTATGAGGGGTGAAAAGTGACTTATTCATGGTGTAGTGGGACAAACACAACCTCTTTACTGATGAACTGGCTTAGTGAATATCTACAGACCCTGAATATCTTGGTGAGACTCTCCTTCCCTCTACATTAATGCACTGACCTGCTTCTCTATTAAGTTCAAAGACATAACTCCAAATGGTGACAGCTTCTTGTGTAGTTCTTAATGATTAACCCAGCTGTACAGCTTAACGGAGGACAATATGACGCTGGCTGGGATACTGCATTATGCGGGACAATATGGCGGCTAGTGGGATGTTGCATTATGCGGGACAATATGGTGGCAGGTTAGGGATGCTGACAATATGGCCGCCTGTGTGGAACTCTGCATTATGGGTAACAAAATGATGGCTGGTATGGTAGTCTGCATTATGGGTGACAATATGGCAGCCTCGGTGGGACCGCATGTTAGCGGGGTATTCACTTTCACACAGTTGTGTGATATTGAGAAGGGGTGGTTTTTCACACAGCTGCTGGCTTCCCTGTTACCTCTCTGCTGCCATTCTTTGATATCATATAACCCACATGACAGCCCCTGTCACTGTGCCAGACCTCCCAGAGCATCCCACCCCCTGCCGCCACCTCAAAAACACGTTGTATGGGGCGCCATAAAGGCTAACTCTCTCTCTAGTATTGTTAAAATGTATCAACATATGTATAGCAAGGTAAGAATACAAATCAATAAAATTAATTCTGGATGACCCAAATATCTATTAGCCTGCTTAAAGACTCTCAGCACCCAAAATGCACTCAAACAGTTTGCAGGGGTTAGTTCCAGGTAAATATCAAATTCCTTCCATTATTTCTCATTTTAGTAGCTATGGAATGTGGATGGAACAAAAACGTTCCATTTTCAGCCTCTTTTTTTCTCTCAACAGCATTATGGGATGGGAATTGGGCTAATTTGTTGTATTTCTGAATTGAAAATTGAAATTTATGTCAATACCTGGGGTCCCTTTTTTTTCTTTTCTTGATATTTCAATTATTAAGGCCTACAGAGCTCTTCAGAGTTGCATAGTTAGCCATAAAGTGGGCGATAATAGGGGTAAATAGCCACTTTTACCACTTTTTAGTAACTATGCAACTTTGAAGGGCTCTGTAGACCTTAATAATTGAGATATCAAGAAAAGAAAGAAAAGGACCCCAGGTATTGACATCAATATCAGATTCAAATAGTTTAACCTAAGAATTATCTCCTATTTCTATCCCATAATAGTGTTGAAATGAAAAGAAGATAAAAAGGAACGTTTTTGTTCCATTCACGTTCCACAGTGACAAAAATCCCAAATGATGGAAGGAATTTGATAAAAGTTTTATAGATGGTTCAAATGATGTTTATTTAATATGTACAGGTTTAACACATTTCCTTGGAATTGAACCCTCCAAACTGTTTTAGTGCAATATGGGTGCTGAGAGTCCTTAAGTACATGTACTTGGTTTAAAGAAAGGAGGAAATGGAGTACACATCCTCTCTCTACATCCACTACCACTGATCTGCCTTTTGACGAGGGAAAGCTGTTGAGGTATGCGATTTGGTTCTTAAACAAGGACAATACTCAAATAAGTAATGTGCTTGGGTTGCGGTTGAATTGCATAAAGCACCTGGCTTCACATATGCTACGGGTCCTAGACTAAAATAATGAAGAGGAGAACATAAAAAAGCATCTGGGTACGGTATATATTTATATGTGGTGTTGCACATAGACAAAATGGCAAGACAGCGTACAGTACTTCCTTCTTTGTATTATTGACTTTCCAGTCATGGTTCATGCTAGTAATAGCATGATGTATTATTTGCATTATTACATATCTCATGTCAATTACATTCCAGGATTACCATGATACTTTCTGTCTGAATGACGTATCATAAATGTCAGCTATGGCACCTATACACATATAAAAACATGAGCTACAAAATATGAGGAGAAATGTACTTTTGCCATGCAGCATGTTTTAACTTTTGATATTAGTTTATATAGAATTCTCAGTGTTCATCTATTTAAGGCTTGACATGTTGCTTTGGTTATTGGTTGCGAATTTCCATCAGCATTTCGTCTATCACTAGAACAAGTAATTCTACCATAAATCAAAATAGCAACACACTTCCCTAATACAGAATGATTGCGTGAGCAGTGATTAATATTGAAAATATGACTGCTAGTTTCACACCACTGGGTACACCTCAAACCACAGCCTTCTCCCCACACGCACACACTTGCACACTACTGTAAATTCCCACGTATAACCTGCTGGTTATATGTGGGAATTTAGGGTATATCATTTTTTTCTGAACTATATCGCACTCAAATGTGTTTAATCCTTCGTTTCTTCCCTTCGTAACATCATTCCTTCCCTCGATTTTTTTTCTTGGGTCTATCCGTTATTCCTTCTTGAATAGCTCCTTCCTTCCTTCCTTCCTTCCTTTCCTTCCTTCCTTCCTTTCCTTCCTTCCTTTCTTCCTTCCTTCCTTCCTTCCTTCCTTCCTTCCTTCCTTCATTCCTTCCTTCCTTTCCTTCCTCTATTCATTCCTCTATTCATTCCTTCTTTCCTTTCTTAACGACCTAGTTTTGAATTTCTCCCTTACATCAATACTCTCTCCCCCTCTCTCCTGTTCTAGCATCTGCCAAACCTCTTTCACTCCAGTTCACACACCATACTAGCAAAATCACCCCCAAAAGGTTCCCTCACCCATCCTCCCATTCGTGCCATCATCCCCCTGGCCCTTGCCATGAGGGGGATATTTGCCATATGAGGAATAAGATGGACCAGATCAATCAGAGCCCGTGCCACCCTCTGTCCTCCACCTGCCGTACATGGAGTTAAAACTGGTCAGTCAGAGCCCCGCGCCACCCTCCGTCCTGCCGCACGTGGGGTTAAATCCGGTCAGTCAGAGCCCCGCGCCACCCTCCGTCCTGCCACATGTGGGGTTAAATCCGGTCAGTCAGAGCCCCGCGCCACCCTCCGTCCTGCCACATGTGGGGTTAAATCCGGTCAGTCAGAGCCCCGCGCCACCCTCCGTCCTGCCACATGTGGGGTTAAATCCGGTCAGTCAGAGCCCCGCGCCACCCTCTGTCCTGCCGCATGTGGGGTTAAATCCGGTCAGTCAGAGCCCCGCGCCACCCTCCGTCCTGCCACATGTGGGGTTAAATCCGGTCAGTCAGAGCCCCCGCGCCACCCTCTGTCCTGTTGTAGGTGGAGTTCAAGTTGGTCATTAAAGAATTTGCTTAATCAACATTAAGTTTATTGGACATCGCCATGATTGACGTCATCATATTGCAGTATTGCAAAGTTGATTTTATTTAATTGAAACATATATGATCCTATTTTATCTTTTATTATATTTTTGAGATTACAGATTAAAAACTTGTCAAATTGAAAATTGAATCAAACTGATTGAGTAAACATTGTGATCTGCTAGTTCCCATTGTTACCCGAAACTTTCTTTTCTTTAAAGGAATTCGACCTATCTACCTTAATTTGGCCTTATTCTAAATGTGGACCCTCTTATCTTTGGATTGCTACAGCCCATTTGATTTCATCTTTGAATTATTACTCCAATATTACGATTCGTATTCCGTGATATGAGGTGTTACCCAAGAAATTACTCTTTCCTGCTCTCACTACTCCTAAACTGCTAAATCGAATATGGTATAACGTTTAACGCGGACAAAGTGAATATAAAATTTTGACATGTATGTGCCTCGTATGACAAAAACATTCTGAACCAAAGTTTCTCTAAGATAGGAGATCATAGGGTATGGCATTTCACCTCAGCGGATGTTAGGCATAATCAATCACACCCAAGAGGGAAACTTATAGTAAGAGATTCTGGGCAAAAATATAAGGCCTTTGATCACCACAAGTAAAATGTGAATATTCTTTCCCTACATTTGCCTGCTATCTAGAAGTTGTTGCCATGGAAACATTTTCTTTTAATAATTTTTTTATTTCATTCCGTGTTGCGTGACACATGGAGCAGGCTTTTATCAAAGACGGAGGCGGTAATACACCCTAATCTACTACCTGCAGGCCACTGTTTCATGCCACGTCTACAAAGGCGGACATTACTCACTCCTTCTGGAGCAGCTCCTTAACTCATGGAGTCCTAACCTCATTAATTCTGATGTTATCTGTCCCTAAAATCACCGTCAACCACAGGCTCAAAGACATGGTTAACAAAAAGGAGAATAGACTCCTGTATCAGCCGCTAATGGCAGCTACTTTGTCATAAAGTTGGTGCAATTATAGGAAAAAACTATTTTTACACTGTCACTTTGGGATGTGTCACACACACTCTTAGATCATTATATGTAGGGGTGGTGTACAATCAAATATAACCAATAAACAATAAGTTAAGTTCCATCAGACAGGTTCTATGGGACCTGGCCATATAAACGTATTAGCTATTAAGTACAAGTTCGAGTTGTATTTTACTAAGACAGAGGTATCATAAACTATGTCCGCCCAAATAATATTTGAGGTAGGATGCTACGATTCTCATTCCTCTTATGTCATATTTCCTTTGGCTAAATCGTCAGTGAATGTACGGTGGCCGTTGATGAGGACAGACTCATTGATTCCGGCAGAAGTGGCCACTCGAGCCTGGAGAGGCACATCAAAGGCTGCTGATTGGTGGCAGTACCTCTGGTACCACTGCTACTAACAAACCCAATAGTGGCTGTCTTATACCGTGTGGGGGGCTTTGATGCTGTCTTGTATTATTGTAGCATTACAGGGTGCACTCATGGCCCTGTGCTGGTGTAGACTTCAATTCCCACTACACTGGTAACACGTCCATGACAAGAGAACCAGAGGACACTTTGTCATTGTGCGCAAATTGAACTGGTTGCAAATGTTTTTTTAGATGCCAGGCTATGCCTAAAAAATATTCATAATGCCGTGAGCCTGCCTGTTTGTTTTAGGTAGAAGTTTTGTTTTCTGATGGCTAATAAAGTGAGATCCTGATGATGCTTCTGCCTTAACCCTTCAAAAACCACATTATGTGTTGATGCACCATGCCCATTGAGGTCATGATGCATAACTCACATTCACCCACCCACAGGTCAGGGACAGACATGTTGCTCCCTACACCCACACACAGGTCAGGGACAGACATGTAGCAGTCTACACCCACACACAGATCAGGGACAGACATGTTGCTCCCTACACACACACACACAGGTCAGGGACAGACATGTTGCTCCCTACACCCACACACAGATCAGGGACAGACATGTTGCTCCCTACACCCACACACAGATCAGGGACAGACATGTTGCTCCCTACACCCACACACACAGGTCAGGGACAGACATGTTGCTCCCTACACCCACACACAGATCAGGGACAGACATGTAGCCCCCTACACACACACACACAGGTCAGGGACAGACATGTTGCTCCCTACACCCACACACAGGTCAGGGACAGACATGTAGTGCAGTCTACACCCACCCACAGGTCAGCGACAGACATGTTGCTCCCTACACCCACACACAGGTCAGGGACAGACATGTAGCCCCCTACACCCACACACTGGTCACTGTCAGTGACAGACATGTAGCCCTCTACACACACAAAGGTCAGGGACAGACATGTAGCCCCCTACATCCACCCACACACAGGTCACTGTCAGGGACAGACATGTAGCCACCTACATCCACCCACACACAGGTCAGGGACAGACAATGCTTTGCAAATCAATAAGGTCAGACAAAGTTTCATGAAAACAGCCCTGCCTTCTTTTGTCTACTATGCTTAATTTCTACCTCCACCAGTCAGTCTGCATCGTAGGGTGATTTCACAAAGGTATTTTTTGCTAAAATCCCCTGACAAATTGTTGATCTTATAATTGCATATTTGCAGATTCTGGCTAACAGTGGCTAATAGTGGTTGCTCAATATATTTCAGTTGAGCTCCCACAGTCTGCATCACTCGATCTTATATCACATTCCTTTGGCGAATCTAGCACTGTATGTGAAGTGATGTCCGTGGGCCCCAGTGACCACTGGAGTAGTTTCCCAATGTTGAGATATGGTTGTGACAGACTGGCTAATGACCTTATAGATAACGCGGCAGCGGGTCTCTGTCTGCTGCCACCTATAAATCTCCATCACTGCGCATGTGTACTGCCACCCACGCCCTCCTGTGAATGGCTGGGTGAGACGCAGCACTCAGGTCGTTGTGTGCTTAGAGCCCCCCCTCCTGCCCTACACATGGTGAAGTAGTACAGCTTTGACAATGCAGCCCTAACAGTACAGCCCCGTGTATCAGCCTCACCCCGTACAGCATCCACACTACAGCCCCGTGTATCAGCCACACCCCGTACAGCATCAACACTACAGCCACACACCGTACAGCATCAACACTACAGCCACATCCTGTACAGCATCAACACTGCAGTCCCGTGTATCAGCCACATCCTGTACAGCATCAACACTACAGCCACACCCCGTACAGCATCAACACTACAGCCACACCCCATACAGCATCAACACTACAGCCCTGTGTATCAGCCACACCCGTACAGCATCAACACTACAGCCCCGTGTATCAGCCACACCCGTACAGCATCAACACTACAGCCCCGTGTATCAGCCACACCCTGTACAGCATCAACACTACAGCCACACCCCGTACAGCATCAACACTACAGCCCCGTGTATCAGCCACACCCCGTACAGCATCAACACTACAGCCCCGTGTATCAGCCACACCCCATACAGCATCAACACTACAGCCCCGTGTATCAGCCACACCCGTACAGCATCAACACTACAGCCACACCCGTACAGCATCAACACTACAGCCACACCCGTACAGCATCAACACTACAGCCACACCCGTACAGCATCAACACTACAGCCCCGTGTATCAGCCACATCTTGTACAGCATCAACACTACAGCCCTGTGTTTCAGCCACACCCTGTACAGCATCAACACTACCGATTTTAAGACATGGCAATGGCTCCATATTAATTTTAAGAAATTCCCTAATGCTCTGCACACACTTCCTACGCAGAAAATACCCTCGCCAGCTACTCATAGACTCCTTAGCAAGGGCAAAACTGCAACCCCGATCCGAACTAATCAAACCCAAAACAAAACTCAAGAACACTGGTAGACCAAAAGCATTTTATTGCATCACTACCCACAATCCTCACAATCCCCCGATAAAACAAATACTAACAGAAAACTGGGACCAAATGAAAAAGACCAAAACCACACGAGAGTTTCACGAGCACAAATTAGTCTTTGGCAACAGACGAAACAAAAGTCTGGGTGACGAACTAGTGAGAGCCTCCACCAGCCAAAAGACCCCCGCAACAAAGGTCCCACACATTAGAAAGTACCCGTGTAACTCCCCACTGAACTGCAGATACTGTCCAAAACTAAACAAAAGTGGTTACATACAATCCACCACTACTGGCAGAAAGTTCAGAACTTTGACCTCTGTCAATTGCCAAAGTGCCAACATTATCTATGCCATAACTTGCAAATCTTGTGGCATACAATATGTTGGACAAACCCTGGAACGCTTAATGGACAGATTTCAGGGGCACAGCGGGGACATTGAGAACAACCGAGATAAGCCGGTTGGAAGACACTACAACCACCCAGTAAACACAACGACGTTGGTCAGACGTAAATCTACGTTGAATTTTGGTCTGAACTACGTAATTTTAGTAGGTTTATCAACGTCAAAACGTTAAGGTTTATTTACCAATCTCAAACCTGCAGGTCTGATTTACGTAGCTCCTGAAGACTTAAATCTATGTTTAACACATTACATATAATTCTACATAGTAGGACTCAGACAAAGACTTGTAATATATTGCAGACAAATTTACATTTACAAACAATATTCATACAAAGTAACTACTATAATTTTCAATCTCATCTCATTCTACATAGTATATTCTTGTAGTTCAATTGAACAGCCTGACAGTATAGATCTGTTGAATAGTTTTGGCTGCAGAGAGGCTTTGTATTTCTTCCATTACCACCAATGTGGTGTCCTCACAGTAAAGTGCCTCAAAGCACCTATTCATGCACAATACTTTAATCACCTGTCCTTTATATATAAATATTCTATTGAATACGGTTTATTTGCATGATATTGAATTCACAATTAATGAGAATTTACTGCTTGAATGTGGTAGATTTGTTAAGGAGCTGTAATATACTCTCCATAATTGATAGTGCTGCCACCTAGTGTGACACGGAAAAGTCATCTACCCAATTGAAGTTGAAAAGTTATGTCTTTAAACATAGACCTACGTAGAATTTTTACGTCTGAAGGAGGTAGATCAACGTAAATCAGATGTCTACATCTGTTGAACGTAAATAAACCTTAACGTTTTGACGTCTACAAACCTTCCAAAATTAGCAATCTCAAACCTTTTGGTTGGACATCTACCTAGAGAAACCTCTGAGCTACGTTGGAACTACGTAGGGTGTTTACTGGGCAATGCCCCCCTCCTCCACAACCCCCGTCGAAATGGAAAGGCTTTGAGATAACAGTCCTAAGTTTCATAAAGAGCCCTCCAAGAACCCCAGCAGGTATCGCGGAATTAAATGTGGAAGAAAGACGGTGGATGCACCGACTCTGTAGCATCACACCAAATGGGTTAAATCTACTAGACTAATCTAGACCTAGGCCTAAGCCCTCAATTATCCGTTAAATCAAAAGATCATAACAACGAGGGTAACACATACCTAGGTAAAGAAGCTACACAACACTCAGTTTGTGCGGACATTGTCCAACCTTTTACCCTATGCTCTGTTAGCATCACCGGGAGCAAGAACTTTTTTAAACTGCCCCCACCCATGAGCCTACACTTAATGGGACTATGGCCTACTAATTCACCAAGTCTGACCAAGTGATCATCCTAACCAGTGTACCATGCCAAGTCACACTAAACTACACATATCTGAACTTATCATTATTAATCCCCTCTTCACTCGTGGACTATTCCACAACATACTGGACACTCAAATCTGGACACACAGTAGGATTAAAATGACACAAACAAAGAGATTTATCCTGGCCCTAACCACCATTTATCAATCTCACAGAGTTTAACAAGTTCTACTTATTCTCTTTATTCTATCTATTTGTTTATTTAGAATACTCACATTAGCATGATAAGGATCTAATCAAACTCATCCTAATATATAATTCACACCTGATGAGACATTTAAGTCGAAACCACTACCTGTACCACACCCACTGTACTGAATACAGTGAGTCTCAATAGCCCCCAACTTCATTGGGGCTTCATGATCCCCACATAAATTCTCCTAAGTCCTAAACATCTGCTGCAAGATAGTTCCCATATTAGGAAGTGCACACACACTCTGCTAGGAGAGTGCACAGAGGAAGTGAGGTCATAGACTAAATCCCTGGGCCCTGATTGGTCAGAGTCCTTGGGTAACCATGGTACACATAAGCATAGCCCAGTGGGCACAGAATTCAGTTCAACGTTGATTCAACATTGAATTAACATTGAATCAATATTGTCAACCATTGGTCAATGTTGATTCAATGTTCTGTGCCCACTGGGAGTGAGCCTTGTCAACAAGGCATTCAGTGGTTGTGTATAGTAGGGATAAGAAGTCCTTTCCTGTTTTGCCCTAATTTTAAGAAATACCCGATGTCCCCTGTCACTATCTATATTTCCCTCCTATCCCATGTCACTAAACCCCAAAATGGTCCATGTCACAGTGTCGAATTTGGGATTCTAGGGTCATACAAAACAGCACAGGGCCTCGTGTATGAGTCATAAACTGCTTTAACAGCTTGTGGCGAATGCTGAATAGCATAAGTATCTAGTTATTCTAACAGCAAGAAATAATTACTGGAAAGATAATGAAATATAAAAGATCAATCATAAATAATTTGACCATAATACCAAAGTATATTGAATGGTGATTTTAATACCAGCGAAATATTTACATCTATAGTCCCTCAATCAATTACCTTTGTCAAAAAAACAAATAATAACACGTATGCATGGAAGCCAGGGATATTATCTCTAGTAAATATGGGTTTTCCTAGGTTGTTTGATTTATACACTTTCTAATCAGGCCAATGTCAACATGCAAATCAAAATCGCTTGCAATAGCTGTAGTACATGCAAGCGATATAGCAAGATTGAATGATTAATTCAGGATCTAGACTTTCATTGAACGATTTCCCGTCATATATCTCGTGCATAACCGCCATGTGAACCATGTGTCATTTAGCCAGTGTGCATCTGATGATGCTACACCTGCATCTTATACCAACTCTGTATAGCAATGATTCTGGTTTCTGTGCATGGGCAGCCATAGAATTTGGTCCTCAGAATCCCTCATGAGATTTAGACAGTGATCAAACACTCACACACTATAGATTGCCAGGTACATGCTACATTGCAAGAGCAGAGCCAAGATTTCATGAGATTGCTGGCGTTGGTGTTTACAAACAGAGTGGTCGCGGAACAAGTCCGATCAGCATGGACGAATTATTATCGCTTATGATAACATGCATTTTGCTGTATGCATTTTTAGGCAGCTTCAGACAACCATGGGCCTGCAACTAAATCTGCAGGCCTGAATAATATTTAATAACTTTTTTTGGGAAAGTGTTTCTATAATAGAAGTTAGTTGTACACAATTAGTAAGACTGACATTAGGTTTTATCAATTGTATACTGGTAATAAAAGTGTTTCACAAAGGTCTACAACCAAGATGTTAAGTCAGGGTCTTTGGCCTACAATCGAGATACAACTAATGTATAAGTGTTTCACAATGCACATTAGTGTGTACCCCATACCATGCCACTTAAGACCGACTTAAGTTAGACTTACAGGGTAAAAGTAAACGTGTTTCACAACGTGCAATGGTATATTCAGTTGTAAAGCGGGATAAGACCAAACATAATATTGCAACTTTAGAAACACCAACCTAAAACTGACATAGGTTAATGTCATGTTGGTTGTAGAATACATGTACAATTGATGGTATTTAATTTCGCCTTGTGAAACACCCCACAGGTCTCTTCTCAGTTACTTTTTTTCAATGGCTTATACCACGACTACTATGAATAGATTAAAAAAAATTGAAATTCTTGGATGAAATTCTGACAGCCATCCGGGCCCATATGAGATAGAAAACTGGAGGCCCATACCCGGCTCTACAGGCCATTGGCTCCAGGCATCAAACAGACTACCCTGATCTTGCAGCAACCCTGGAAAATAAATTCACTTTCTGTGTATGTGCACTCAATGGGATTGATTGTAAATTAAAGTCGTAATTGTACATAAATACCTACCAGTGCTGTCTAAATGATACAATGCATCTCAGTGGGGGCTGTGTGTATTACCTATTTATGCTGCATTGTTATAGTATAACCAGTTGTCTATACGGTGCAGAACAGCCTCAGCCTCAGCTCCCTCCTCTATCGAATGTAGCTGGCAGCACTCCCGAAGCAGTTCTTGAAAATAGGCCAATGTAAGAAGAACATGTTTTCATACTTTTAAATGAACTTCAAATTACTTCAAAGGCCAACTTATGTATAGACTTCACATAAGGCCAAATTTAAAAAAAAGGTTTGTTTCAGGTAACATGGGAAGAAACTCTACGGTCGGTAGGTCGGATTTATTTTTTAAACTTCTTTTTTTTACATACCCTAAAAGTGACCCCAAAAAGTGTAAAAATGGGAAGATTTTTTTCTAAACATTTGTAAACCTAAAATTGACCCCAAAAATGTGTAAAAAAATAAAAGATTCTTGAAAATTGCATAAAAAATGTAGAGTCGGCCCTGTTTAGATAGAGTCGGTCGAGTGACCTGAAACAAACCTTCTTTTTTGGCCTAAGTAACACAGTATCATTCTATAGGTTCTCGTATTCATGCCACTCTCTGTTAGAAAATGGTTTATTTAGACATTATCTCTTTAGCAATAGAATCAAATAAAATGAACACCAAAAGGAAATCAAGTGTTTCATCACGATCATTAAGTGTTGTAAAGGTGTAGGTGTGACTGAGATGACGTTATATGTTATGATGGAGACTTGAAAACTAGTTATTTTCCATCTAATTCTTTAATATCGATATTGTGAGAGAAGTATACAAAGTAGAGAGTAGCCAAAGATACCACTGTAAAGCTCTTTTAATGCTAATCATGACTAGATTCATTTCCATGTGGCTTGAGATAGGTTGATGCTGTTTATCAGGATATATATCTGGATAAATATTACAAAAAGTCCCAATAAATAGTGTGTTTGATTTGGCGATATGGACATTAAAGAAAATTTTTAGTCTATTTTGAAGTTGTTGCATTTTAGATGTAGAAAGGACATATTGGGGATTAATTATCTGTAAAAAATCTTAAATTCCAATCAAAAGAAAGTTTTCTGTGACTTTTTGAAGTCAGAATTTGAAACGAAATAAATTACTTTTTTTTCATAAATCAAAACCTTGGGACTTCTGCGTTATCTGATCACAATGTAAAGGGCTCATATTAGAGAACTCTCCTCTGGTCTGAGGGTGACATGACAAATTTGTTTTACAATTTGATTTTATGTTGCGCAAATTGCACATGTTTCAAATAATTACTAATGATGGTCTAAATAGTATGACTTTATGATGGCTATTTATGCCAATGGCAATCTTAATGTGTTCCAATACATGAAATAATGGAAAATTGGGGGAAATTACAGAAAATGCTAAATCTAGCACAATTTGGGCTGAAACTTTGATAAATGCCTTATTTTGGCCTTAAATATGTGAAAATTTAATTTATTTCTATAATTTCTGTATACCTTAAATAATATTTTGCTAGTTTTCTTGAGTTGCTTAGTGGTGCTTTTGAATATTCCCTTGTTTATCACCTCTAAAACACTGGATAGGCCCTAAGTCCCCTATTTGCCTTCCTCACCTCTAGTGCTCCCAATATGCTGCCGCCCTTCATTCTGCCTCCCCTAACAATGATGAAGCTCACGCAGACTTGGCATGAATTAATTCTCTCCAGATTCACCAAGTAGAAAGCTTTACTCCTTTTTGTGTCCATTTTCAAATTAAAAATCAGAACCCCTGCTGCGAACAATTTCACAAAGTCAGAGGGCCAAGAAATATTTCACTTCAGATCGCCCCAGTAGGCGTTAGGATAAAATGAAGCAATTTTCATTAGCCTTGAACCCATTCCCCCTGATAATTAGTTCAATCTAGTTTTTCGCCTCCCCTTGTTATTTATTTTCAGTTTTTCTGACTTTCTCTGTGGACTTTCCAGGGGAGGTCCTATTACCGAAAAAAGGGGTCCATTGTTGAAGAGCTCCACCAGGCCAGGGTAGGAGCATAAATAGACGGACATTCTAACCTGTAGTTATTATTTACCCACCACACTTAAACCCACCTGGTTAACCACAGTCATCTAGTTCCTCAAAGAGTCTGAAATCCCGCCCCCTGAAAGGAATTCTATCAAGAACACAGAACTGGCATCTTTTTCTTAACCTGCCTCCTCTTGGAACTACTCCACTGCAGCCCCATGTACTGCACCCATTAAAATGACGACTTTGGACTCTGGATTTTTGCTGAAGTTGAAATACTATGTATTTGTTCTAATTAGCCACTTTGATGTTCTTTCTGTCAGAAGGTTCTGCTAAAATGATTCACATTCATGAACATGCTGTTGCTAAAAAGGGACTATGGATCAGTATTCAAGTTGTCAGGTCTTTACCTCTGGTTTTATGAAAGGTTGTGATGCACTTCTTTGATAACGTCATTCTTCAATGTCAAGGCATTCCGTTATCATTCAAGCCGACTTCAATCACATTCAGGTATTTGCAGCTTGTCGGAGGGAATTGGAAAACGATTTGCTAAATGCAAGTAATAACTTACGGAATAAAATAGTACTTTAAATGCCGCACTCGAGTGTGTGTGTTCTGTCGCTGTACTTGTTGTACTGATGTTTGCACTGATTCTAGGCCCTCCAGGAGGAAAGGTCCTCTTTCACGTATTGACAGTTTAGAACTGAGAGAGTATCTTCCTGGGTGATGCAGAGGTAACCACGCCCAACGTGCACCGTAGCTAATACCGGCTGCTGCACCAGGAGTTTCTACTGTCTTTGGAAGGCGTACTTCATAGGCATGCCACTCCAGGAAATGGCCAATAAGTCTAAATCCTTCAGAATAAAATGGCTCACTGTGTTCCTAAAACACATGTCTTCTATTCAACCCCATTTGTAAAGTTGGTAAATGTAGAAGATAATGAACCCTTTAATGGCGCATGTCGTTAAAAGATTACATTTGTCATCATGATGCACCATTGCAAACCCGGTGAGTAACTGGCCGGTGCTGCATTAATGCACCATGCCGACCCGTTGGGAGTGTCTCACCTCCATAAGGTCGGCATGATGCTTGAATACAGCAGGTGCATTCATGTATCATGACGATCAAAGTCATGATACTTTAAGGCATCATGCCGTCCATCACCCCCTGACGTCTGTGCACCATGCACTGTGTGTGAGTACCATGTCTATATGGGGTGGGTGACGAGGTGGTTAGCGGGGCAAATGGTTCTTACAATTCATTTCAATAAGAGTAGATATAAACCTCCAATATGGGCACCTCTGGTTTAATATATTACATCGCCAAAGCTAAAGCAGGAGGATTACAGTGTAAGGAATACAGGAAATAGGTTTTTATTTTAAAGAATGTGTTTATTGACCAAACGCTCATGGGGGAAAAACACGTTCTACCGAATTCGTCATCGGAAGCTGTGTTTGTAATTGAGGAGTGTTTATTATGGTATTCCAATGACAATCGATATACGAGTTCATTTACATTTACACTGAATTCCATTGAATAACAGAGGAGGTTGTTTATCGTATATAATAAACCTACACTCTTAACTGGCGCTTCGATACATCACCTCCATTTCACTACTACGCTAATGAGTGATTGGCATACAATCACACATGGTGATTTTACTTTTACTGGAGGGGGCAGGGGTAGGAGAGGTGAGAGATGTACTACATGTGCAGTTCTCTTTATTTCAGAGTATATTTCAAGTTAGACATAGTCTCATTTTTCAGCTGTTTGAAGAACGCTGACGTTGGAACTATGGTTGTGCCACCTTTAAGTATACCATTTCTGTAGGACGAATTGGGAAATCTTGCTAAACCACACCAAAAATCCACTGAGGTCCGAGCTTGTACCATTCCACATCCAGTATTCTGATTCTGCCTAAAATGTCCTTGCTCTATTTATTGCAATATGCTTCTATACTGTTACCCATACATTATGTGAGCGGATCCATAGGAGTGAGGAAAAGTGTGGTTGGGATGAAATTAATTTTTTCCTCAGCTAGGCTATAATGAGAACTCTAATATGGAGACTGCAGACAACTAATGGCAAATCTCTCTAAATTACTCCATCATTTCACAGAGCGCCACGCAGTGATTAACTCAAACTCAGGATGTTCGTGCGAAATAGGATTTTCCGGGAATCGGTGTTTGTCGAAAAGCTAATGCTAGTTACCCGCATAGTCTATTAGTCTACCATTCAGCTGCCAGAGCCTACTGCTGGCACGGCCCGTCTGATGGTACAGCCATGTTGTAGGGAATTCCCCATGCACGCGAAGCTACACCATGTTTTTTGTGGAGTGATGTGTGTCTGTGATCTAAAGCTGTATCTTATCTTGATCAATACTCAATTCGCTGCCTACTTATTTCTCTGTGTTTTTTTTTTGTGTAGAGGATTGGGATGGTTTGTTTTGCTATTTGTATTGAATCTACATACCTTGTGACATTTGCTTTTTTTTAAATGACGTAACTTGAGGAATCGCTGTCAATATAAAATTCACCCATGCTATGAAGTGTCCATTATGTGGGCCGGGAACAACTCCTGTAGAACATGACCTTAGCAGCACCCTCATGACCCTCACCCCGTGCATGGGGAGGACCTGGGTTAGCAGCGGTGATGAGGCATCTAAGAATAGAACCCACTTTGTGGAAGTAGAATGGTCTTATTGTAACCGAAACAACTGCGCCTGATTCCCATGCAATTTCTAAATTTGGCTTGACTCTCGATTTCCCCCAGCAATCATGGCTTCATGGCTCCCCGGCTGCCTATGGACTCATATCACAACTTCATGCAGGCCCATGTGTCTGAGAACGCTGTCAGTCACACCCCGCAGCCCACCTCCCGCTCACTCTACCACAATACTAAATCAGCCAATGGCTATTTTGGCAAACTATTATGGCTCAGTGTCATCATACATAGCACCACCTAGATAACCTAGATTGCTGATAGGAATTCATGTCCAGGATTTGAAAATCTACCAATGCGTAGGACATAAACCAAGTCATATTACACATGTTCCAGCGATCATGAATTCTTGAGCAGTTATTCATGAAGAAATGGTATGTACGTTAGTTATAATTGTACAATTATTATACTTTCGTTTGTTGAAACAAACCTCTATAGCTCTACTTTCTGCAAGTGTTTATTGCTAGTATCGATTGTCACATTTATTTGGCGACAGCCATTACACAAGAAACAAAGGTTCTCAATTAGTGGCAGGCTCTGCAATAAAGAAAATAACACAGTATGGTTTCATTTAACATTATGACATTATCATTGTAAATACGGGCACTCTCAAGATTTATACAATCCTTTGCCTTTTATAGGCTTGTGAATGATGCAATTGGATTTGTGTGGATCATTTTCCATTGCTGAACAACAAGACTGTTCCTTGAGCAGCTCGTGGTGGGAGCCGCTCAGTGAGCAGCTCAGTGAGAGGAGGCACGCGGCAGGCTGACATTCATCTTACCACCATGGCCGTTCAGGGACCACCCCAAATGTCACCACATCCATTCCTCAATTTCACAGTTCTACCGGCCGCCAAGCGGACAAGGCCGAGTGTGTCGATTCAAAAACTGATTTAAATTAATTTCAAAATTGGGAAAAAAATCTATTTCAGCCGACTGGAATAAAAAGTGTGTGTCTGCATAGGTTAGGCGTGAGAGGAGACAATGGTGTAGGCTGGGTGAGTAGCTACAGGTAGGGCCATGGTATGTGCGGTATGGCCGACTCGGGCAGGTAAAAATGGTTTCAGTTTCTTGGACTGGGTGGTGGTGCTTTTTAATGCCACCTGCTCTGGCCTCACGTGCCAAACATTAAGGCTGCCTCCTGACATTACCTGTTAATTTTACCCGAGGTTCCTACAAAGCGAATTAAAATCTGAAAGTCCTGCTGTGCGCATGTGGGACACAGACGCACATTGTCTATCGGGAATGAATGACATTAAGTCAGACTCGTCAAAAGGCCATTTATGGTTAGGTCATAAAAGGTAGAAAAACCCAAAGACTGAGGTTATATCATTGGAGATTCTGAAAATGGTGTATATCAGTGAATCTAAAAGGAGTTTCAATTCCATCGCTGTTCTAATCGCAGAACAAACCCTATTGTGATATACACATCTTCTATACATTACCTTAGGACAATGTTCTACCTTCATTTATACACATTATATCGAATTTGCACAGTGCTTGCTTCTTAAAATCTCCAAGGCTAATGTTTATTCAGAGTTATATTGACAAGCTTTTCTATTTACACTAGGGATGATTTCTCCCAGGAAACGTCAACATGATTCATCCTCGTCTGGACTTCTGAGGATTAACTGAATTTGGATCCTCTGGAGTTTTACTCTCAAACAAAACTTGTAGAAGCACTCGATGAAGTCATTTTTAGGTTGACGTCGAGAGATTGATTGCTGTTAATATTTCAGAACTCTTATCTTTTTGGAATAAGTTATTGATTAGTTCTCTAGAAATGGAAGTCCTTCTGTTTTGCGAAATAGCTCTTTGATAAAAGTGATATTTGCAATAATACAAATTGAAACCTAATGAAAAGCTGCAGAGATTCTTGGTGCAATTCCCTAATTGCCTTTAATTGAACTCCACTACTCTAACCATGATGGAGTACCGGTGGGAATGTATGCTATTCCTACATTTTGAATAAAGTGCCATCACTTATAAATACGTGCCTTTATTCTTTACCACATAAAGAGTAAAGGCTATCAATTTTAAGCAATTGTTTTGAAATCTAAAGGTAGTTTTTAAATTAGCTTTCTGTCAACTGTATATTAGTAAGTGCTTGTGTTAAACTCCGTGGATTCAATGGACTTACACAGTGGTTAGTGTAATCACCCGGGCACTACTTTATTTCATTTCCCCGTTATCCCTGGTGACTGGACAATATTTTAGTTAGGGATTACGTGGTAGATGTGGTACAAGTGAGTCCCTGTATAAATGGGGAGGAAAATTGTCGAAGGCGCCAGATGATAATTGCCATTGCCAAAAGCTTATAAAGCTTATGCAGCTACTCACGAGTATCATATGTGATATACACTCACAGTAGGAGAGACTGCCCAATGGACTGTATCCCATGTATGCAATATACAGACAGACCATTTCTTGTGTTCTGTCAGCCAACACCAGAGCATTAGAAACAGGTGTTTATTCCACAGCCCGCCGGATAAAGTTTCAGGCAACGCTATTTCATCCATACTAAACCCTTTTATAAGTTATACCACATGATAGAATACATCCCCCAAAGTACTATGGGAGAAACAAATGTTGAGACAAACTTCATAGGCTAATATCTTGTCATTTAGTGCATAAGTATCAATCTATAGTCTCCATATAATATGGAATGGTCTATATTAGAGCACTTAGACACAATATGAGCACATGGGTCTATAAACCCTGGGTTAGAGGGAATCTGGAATGTAACTGACACCCTAACAGTCCCAACAGGTGGTATTACCTACTCACTTTCCAATCACATAATTATCATGTTACAATCCCATTGGAATCCACCAAATATGTAATTGGAGAATACAAGGGAGGGAACACTCAATCTGAAGATCTAGGCCAGATTCCAACATGTAATAGAAACTATTTCCCTCTATTCTAATGGAAATTGTAATAATACATGTTAGTAAAGTCTCATTTCATCATGAACATTTCCATTCTTGGGGCGGAGTAGTCCTGAATGCAGCCTTAATAAGAGCCTCGGTCTAACTTTCCTGTTGCTATAGACACACCCTATGAGTGCACACATGTACATGATCCAAATAATTAGTATTGGCTATTTAAAGTGTTACATGATACACCGAAATCATACCGACCATTTATGCAAGATCATATGCTTTTTATTAATAGCTGATATCTATACTGTGCATGTAAGGAGCAGATACTATACAACATGTAACATGATACAACTTGTTTAATAAGGCAGTGTATCTCACTAATGTCTGTAGAAAGCTGCGTAGTCTTGCTACTTACTCCTATTGGTCTCACGCATCTACACGCCGCTGCTGTACAGCTTCCGCATGTTATACCGATATGAATTTGGCGAAGGGGTCATTATAGGAAGATGTATATCTCTCAGAGGGGAGCAACCCTGAATGACCTGTGCTGGGATTCATCAACCTTAGGGTCCACTGTCAATCATAAATGAGCACTGTAAATCTGTGATCTCTGAGAGCGTTAGATTGTCAGCACAGGGTGAGCTGCTCCTTAAATGACACTTGTAATGGGGTGTGAGGTGGTGGTATCTGGTCAATGACATAACACCTGTAATTGTGATTACCTTCGAGGAGGTCTCGCCAAATTTTCTGGTCTTGACCATATGCAGACACGCACCTGAGAACCAAAGGTACAAGTCCCTTCACTTATTGACAGCGCACACTGCAGTTGTCAATAACAAGCAGAACACACCACGGTCACCATTTATATGGGACAAATTCAAACAGTTGGCAAAATATTTCCTAAAGATATCTCTAAATGTTTAGCATACATGTATGTTGCTATCCAGTTGCGTGGCTAGAGATTTTTTAATAAGTTTATTGACACCTCTCGTGTACTTTACACGTTCCTCCGAGTATGTCATGGGATGAAGAAGATTATTATGATTAAATACAGTTATACCAAATCAATGATATTTGTTGTCTTGTTTATATCTCACCTTTAAGTAAGAAAGTGTTCATGTGCCTGTTTTCCAAAGTCATTTCTTGGAGACACACGGGGGCATCTTACTCTCGTGACGAGGATTGTTCTTGTATAGTCTTTATAGACATGTAATTTACAATACATACATTAATAGTTTGATACAGTAATCTATGTAATGCAGTTTTTAAATGACACTATTACACCATTATAACAGCCGCATTTCAATTTCCAATGCAAGGTTGGTTAGCATCTAATTTGAGGGTTGGTATTTATTTATCAATTACAAAATATATTAGTTTTCTTGCAAAACAAGAAAATAATATCATGTGACCTACCTACTATAGAGTATAAAGTGTTCATGGACGGCGCCATGCTAGACACACCAGCCTATTAGAGCAACGGAATGGGCTGAGAATGAAATGCTTTCCCTGTCAGTGGTTAATTGTTTGCTTGTATTCGCCATGGCATGAAACTCAAAGAAGGCGTTTTAGAAGGAAGGCAAGAAAAAGGAAGGAAGGAAGGACTGAAAAAGGTGACAAAGAAAAGAAGAAAGGCATGAAAGAAAACACAGTGTGCATAGGAATTGAAATATGTTAAAAGAAAAGGAAAAAATAGGGAGAGCATTGGGAAAGCTGCGGAAGATATGAAGGAAGCAAAAGAAAAGATATTGATAGAAAGAAAAAAAGCTGTAGGGTTAGTGTTGGTAGTGGGAGGGCAGATTGCCCGCTCCCTGGTTGGCCCATTGTCTGGCTGGAGGGGGGGGGGGGGGCTGTGGTGGTGGAACAGTGCCAGGGCCTTTGTGTGCGCCGCGCTTTTATGATTTTAATGACGATAAATTTAGCTCGCGGGAGTAGTTTTTGCTATGACAATGAGATATTGTTCTTTCTGGTCAAAGGGTTCTCCGATCTGATGATTAAATTATATACCCAGCACTGCCTGCCCAACCATCCGCTTCTTCAAAGCGGCTTGATGATATATACCATGGCAAATACTCCCCCACTGTGCAGCTTGTATTAATCCCTCAGTGATACTGTCATAGTCTTTGTTCATTTGGATCTCTTAATCTTTCAAAAAAAAGTAGTGAATACGCTGTTGTGATTTACGACTTCCCTGCGTATATTTCAGAAAAATAAATATCCTTTTGTGTACGCGTCAGTGACTGAAAATGAAATTGATATATTTTTCAGTTTCTATTTGTATTTTTTTTTACTATGCTTGGACTGCGTCATCAGCTTCATTTTCATTATTAAAATTAAGGATTTTTCCCACTTGGCTGGGATTGATTCGGCTAATTGGTTTGACATTCAGTAAGAAAGACAATGAAAAAGAGCAAGGAAGTACGCGCCAGTCGGCCTTAACATTGGAGCATGACTTCATTTGAGCATGAAGTCCAGCCTAAGGTGTCCTAGGGACTAATGATAGGCCGTAGTGACGCCTTATTGTAAGGCGTTGTCCCATCATACAATTCTCCAGGTATAAGCCATTCCCTTCTAGCTGCCACAACCTTGTCCACAACATGCAGAACTCCCCTTCCGCCATGCAGAGTACCTAAGCAACACTATACCAGCAGTGCATGGACTAGTTATTAGCCACACCAGGCATGCCTAATAAATACCAGCTCACCGGGCACACCTCTGAATCACACACAAGATAAAAAGTCAAAGTTTGGCTTTTGACTTCTGTCGAAACAACAAATAAACTTTTTTGATGTGTTTGCGAGGTTTTCCGAGTCGGAGCCGGGATAGCTCTGACATTAGATAGAAACACAGACCTGGCATTACCGACTGCATCAGATTGTTCTATTGCTGCCATGTTATTCTGCTACCCCTAAATCAGTTTGTGTGATGAATATTTGGTTTGAATATAAACGAAAGGATTTCGATGGTTATCTGTTATATATGGTTGAAACAACACAATAACAGCCTGGTAAAGTGTGTAGTGGATTTTAAAAACTTCAACAATACCTGACTCTTACGGCCATGATTCATTGTCCTATACAGGTTAGGGAGGCTGATATCCCGGCTACTGATGCAAACCAGCCGCTTATTCAATGAGAAAGAAAGAAAGAAAGACACAAAGAAAAAAGAAAGAAAGACACAGACAGGAGCAGACCCATAGGCCGACAGACCGTTTTAACCAGAGTAAAACAGACAGCTAAGTAAACACAGGATAGAACTAAATTGACACGTCAGGCTTACAGATACAGAGACTGACACACTAAAACAGACAGACACATGTCAGGCAGAGAGGAAAAGATGGGGAGAAGCGTTAAACTATGTCATGGTAACTTTTGCAACTATGTGCCTACCATGATGCCGTTTAAAACATACGGGATATTATACGCCAACGACATCGAGGAAGGAATAATTAAGCGGAGTTGAGAAAGCAGAAGTTGTTACGATAGCTGGAATATCTGCATATATACTTGACCTCTGTATACAGAGTCCTTCCATATGGAATAAATTAATCTCACGTCATGGTGTATCCCTTATGACGTCATAATCCAGACTCTGATATGATATCTGAACTATAAACAGCAGCTCCACATTATATGTGATCCCAACTCAACCATCTAAATCAGCAGCAGCTATAATAACACGGTCTGCTCCCTGCAATAACTCTATGGGAATTCACTTATATTGCACCAACACATCTGCACAAACTCCAATCAGGTGTTGACCTGACATTCTGTAGAGTTCCCGACATTCTAAATGAGATTGCTATTTCAGACAGCTAGGTAAAACGGGGTAGAACAAGCAATGTATATATATATATATATATATATATATATATATATATATATATATATATATACATATACATATATATATATATATATATATATATATATATATATATATATATATATATATATTTAACCAATAATATATGAATATCGCCGAACGCGGGGTGTGTATTCTTGAATAATGACCGAGGTGCGTAGCACCGAGGTCGTTATTCATGAATACACACCCCAAGTTCGGTGATATTCATATATTATTAGGTTTATTATACGATATTCCCATTCAAATGTCTTTAATTACCTTATATGAGTCCTAATTTGGCCATTTTGAAGGATTATTGACTGAATATCACTCGTACACCAGTAGCGCCATGTTGTTTTGACCTCCCACCAACCCTGCTCGCTGATTGGTGGAGCCTGGTGACGTCATGCCCTCAATCTCCAACACTGAGTCCAACATAGAATTTGTGAGGGGGCCAGCTTGGGGCTATGTTATATACTAACCAGCGTTTCCCTCCATATTCACCACAGCCCGATAGGCATGGGCGCTAGCTACTTCGCCTCACACACCAGGGGTACCCGGATCGAGCCTGGGTGGAAACGAACCATTTTCAAAATGCCTATTAATTTTCTATGGGAAAAAAAATTCCTAGAATTATTTTAACGAAAGGGGAAGTAAAGTCCAACTTCTACCTTTATAGCAAAAAAGAAATTAGAAAAAATATTGATTTTCAAAGAAACTATACCAAAAAATGCCTTTTCTTCTGTAACTCGGTAAACAATGGTCCTACAGGGCTGGAAATCCGCCTGTAGACTCCTTGTTTCGCCACCTACCTCTACCAGCGCCTTCACGGCGTGGTGGTTAGCACATCGGACTTCAAGTCTTGATGTAGCGTGTTCGAGTCTCCATAGAACCTCGGATTTTATGGCTGCCGATTCCCATTCAGAATCGTTCTGATATTCAGGATATCAGAACGATTCTGAATTCCCCATTCAGAATCGTTCTGATATCCAGAATATCAGAACGATTTGACCCCCCCAAGTGTGGGGTATGCAGGAATATCAGAACGTGAATATCACGTAAAAAGCACGGTGTAAGCCCATATCGTATAATAAATATATATATAGGAAGGGCTATGGGCTATTGATATACAGCCTCTTAACTTATTCCGAGCAAAAGCGATATAACGACAGTGTTCCGAGTTTTCAAGTGATTGCCTGCACACCACAACTTTCATATACCATTGTATCACAGTGATAGTGGTCAAAACAAACATTTTCTGAAAAGAAGATAAATACCTTAGTGAACGGCTCTGTTACATCCACATGCATGTGCCTCCCCCCCCCCCACTCTGCCCCTCAGTCTGCTGTCCTCCCCCCCCATTGCCCCTCAGTCTGCTGTCCTCCCCCCCCACTCTGCCCCTCAGTCTGCTGTCCTCCCCTCCCCCCCCCCCCCCCACTGCCCCTCAGTCTGCTGTCCTCCCCCCCCCACTGCCCCTCAGTCTGCTGTCCTCCCCCCCCCCCCCCCCACTTCCCCTCAGTGTGCTGTCCTCCCCTCCCCCCCCCCACTCTGCCCCTCAGTCTGCTGTCCCCCCCCCCCACTGCCCCTCAGTCTGCTGTCCTCCCCTCCCCCCCACTCTGCCCCTCAGTCTGCTGTCCTCCCCCCCCCCCCCACTGCCCCTCAGTCTGCTGTCCTCCCCCCCCCCACTGCCCCTCAGTCTGCTGTCCTCCCCTCCCCCCACCCCACTCTGCCCCTCAGTCTGCTGTCCTCCCCCCCCCACTGCCCCTCAGTCTGCTGTCCTCCCCCCCCCCACTGCCCCTCAGTCTGCTGTCCTCCCCCCCCCCCCCACTGCCCCTCAGTCTGCTGTCCTCCCCTCCCCCCCCCACTCTGCCCCTCAGTCTGCTGTCCTCCCCCCCCCCCCCCCACTGCCCCTCAGTCTGCTGTCCTCCCCTCTCCCCCACTTCCCCTCAGTCTGCTGTCCCCCCCCCCCCACTCTGCCCCTCAGTCTGCTGTCCTCCCCCCCCCCACTCTGCCCCTCAGTCTGCTGTCCTCCCCTCCCCCTTTTCTGCCCCTCAGACTGCTGCCCCTCAGATTGCTGCCCCCCTCAGACTGCTGCCCCCCTCAGACTGCTGCCCCCCCTCAGACTGCTGCCCCCCCTGCTCCCCTCTGACTACTGCCTCTGCCCCAATCAGATTGCTGTCCTTCTTCCCACCCCTTCCTGTGGACGCTGGTTGCCGCCGGAAGTAACATATAGCCAGCAATGCCCAGCAAAGTTCCAGCAACGCTTGAAGTAGGTCCTCTGTCGACTGCTGCACATGTCCCCTCTCTGGTGTGTTTCAGGTTACCCGACCCTACCTAGCAAAACAGGGCCGAACCTAGAATTTTTTTATCCAAGTTTGAAAAAATATGTATATTTTGAGTAATTTTAGGGCAATTTGATAGTCTGCGAGTCGATGCCATTGTCCACGAGTCAGCGCTGAAGTTTGCAAGTCAATTTTGGAGACTTTTCAGGCCCAAGTAAAAAAAAAATTAATTAAAAAAAACAAAAACAAATTCCGACCTACCCTACCTAGATTTTCAGACTATGTAACATGAAACACACCTTTTTTTTGCCTTTCTATGGAGTAGAGTCTTCATCACACTTTACCACTGGTTATAAGCAAACTAATATATTGTCAAATGATTACTAATGTTGGAATAGTGCAGCTATATAATTGATGTTGTCAAGCAACTTTACTATGTTGTCAAGGTTGTAAAAACAGGGCGTGCTGATTTGTTTAGAGCATGAAAGAAAGTTACGTTTATATAACAGACTCCTGATTTCGTATTATATTTAAGATTGTATATTCAACAATTATTTCTAACGATGATCGTCTCAAATGTTACTGTCAAGAATAAAATTGCACGTCATAAACAGCCTACGAGCATGTGACGTGTTATGAAAAGCCTTCCTGTCCCCCTCTCTGAATGGGCGGCATGGCAACATAAAAGAGTAGGGTATGTAGGAGGTGGGGGGGGGGTAAGTAAAAAGGGCGTTCTACATATCTGTGTCTAGCCTGGAAGGATATTGCATATAGCTGATTAACGAGACCATGTAGGACAGGTTGTGTCTCCGGTCCCCCCCCCCCTCCACCACACACATATCCCGCCCCTGTACTGACAGGTCCCGGAGTCGGGGGGAGGGGGTTCTACCTCCAGGTTTCATGGGTAATGACGTACGAGCAAATGTAAATTGAAGGTATTGAAGGATTGGTTTAAGGTGATTTGAACAGATCTAACGTGAAGGTGATCATCGTGTCACAAAGTTAGGTCTCAAATTTACTCACACCCTCTTATAGAGGATGACAGCAGCAGATAGAGACGTTACCTACAGAGGTCTACACCCTTTACAGACACCCAGTGGTGGCAGATGGAGATGTCACGCACATAGCTCTACACCCTGTACAGACACCCAGTGATGGCAGATGGAGATGTCACCCACAGACAGAGGTCTGTACAGACACCCAGTGATGGCAGATAGAGACAGAGGTCTGTACAGACACCCAGTGATGGCAGATGGCTCTACACCCTGTACAGAATACCCAGTAATGGCACACTATGATATAGCAGCACATCATGTACCCAGTAATGACACAGGTACATTGTGTTGATCATACAGCAGGCAACATGCCAGACCCAATAATAGCACATCGTCCTACCAAGGCTACCCGCCTTTGTAGCAGGCTGATAAGACATAGCTGCACCCATAGCCAGCCTGCGGCACATCCAGATAGCCGCAAATAGCCGCAGATACCGCCTGCTCCACACCACCCGCCTCACAGCACTGTTCATGGCACAACCAAAGTAGGAGATGGCTGTATCATAAAAACTAAGGCAGATCCCAGTAAACACCCTACGTAGTTCCAACGTAGCTCAGAGGTTTCTCTAGGTAGATGTCCAACCAAAAGGTTTGAGATTGGTAATTTTGGAAGGTTTGTAGACGTCAAAACGTTAAGGTTTATTTACGTTCAACAGATGTAGACGTCTGATTTACGTTGATCTACCTCATTCAGACGTAAAAATTCTGCGTAGATCTACGTTAAAAGACGTAACTTTTCAACTTCACTTGGGTAGATGACTTTTCCGTGTCACACTAGGTGGCAGCACTATCAATTATGGAGAGAATCTTACAGCTCTTTAACAAATCTACCACATTCAAGCAGTAAATTCTCATCAATTATGATTTCAATATCATGCAAATAAACAGTATTCAAAAGTACATTTATATATAAAGGACAGGTGATCAAAGTATTGTGCATGAATAGGTGCTTTGAGGCACTTTACTGTGAGGACACCACATTGGTGGTAATGGGAAAGATACAAAGCCTCTCTGCAGCCAAAACTATTCAACAGATCTATACTGTCAGGCTGTTCAATTGAACTACAAAAATATACTATGTAGAATGAGATGAGATTGAAAATTAAAGTAGTTACTTTGTAAGAATATTGTTTGTAAATGTAAATTTGTCTGCAATATATTACACGTCTTTGTCCCACTATGTAGAATTATATGTAATGTGTTAAACATAGATTTACGTCTTCAGGAGCTACGTAAATCAGACCTGCAGGTTTGAGATTGGTAAATAAACCTTAATGTTTTGACGTTGATAAACCTACTAAAATTACGTAGTTCAGACCAAAATTCAACGTAGATTTACGTCTGACCAGCGTCGTTGTGTTTACTGGGATGTGGCGTGATATGGGGCTGTAGCTGATAGGGCTGACACAGGTGAAACCACCACTACCTAGATGTACTACCAGATATAGATTCTGCTGTAACCACTACAGGCCTACATGATAGTGTCAGTGACGGGGGTGATGCTGGGGTGTCTACTGTAATAGAATAATTCTGATATATTCACAAGATAATGCCAAGTTTAAATATAGTCAGCAGTGGTTGGCCGTCAGTGTTGGATGTAGGACTGCTCTCACCTCTCCTGTCTGCCCCCATGCCATTGTCACACCCTTGACTCAACTCTACATTCCGGCCTCCTCTCTGCCTTGCTGCTCCATCAGTTAGATGTCTCTGACTCTCCTTCTATGTACATTTCTTTACTTTACTTTTCTTTCGCTGTCCCTCGCTGTCCCTCGCTGTCCCTCGCTGTCCCTCGCGGTCCCTCGCGGTCCCTCGCTGTCCCTCGCTGTCCCTGTGTCTGTCTGCCCCTCTTTACTTCTCCATCCCAGCTCTCCTTTTCTGTTAGGCCAATTTTATTAATTGTGGCCTCCTTTTGTCACTCTTTCCTCCTCCCACCCCTTTTCTACCCCATCCCCTCCCACCATACTCTATTTCCCTTTAAAATAACATCTCTAGGATTTCTTCAGCTTCTCCTCACTTTCTCCCCCTCGACTCTCGGTCTCTCTGTCGTGCTGTGTCTGTGTCTGTCTGCCCTCTCCCTTGCTCTTTTAACATGCCTTCTGTCTCTGTCCCTGCCTGCTCTGCCTGTCTGCCTGTCTGCCTGTCCCTACCCCTGCCTCACTTGCTGTATGTGCTGCTGCCCTGTATACACACGTGCACGCGCGGTGCGTGGTGGGTGCGTGGTGCCGTGTGTGGGTGCGTGGTGCCGTGTGTGGGTGCGTGGTGCCGTGTGTGGGTGCGGCGTCCTGACGTGGCTGTGTCCTTATATAGAGTGGTTCAGACGGCGGCAGGAGGCGGCGCGCGGCAGGGACGCAGCGTCTACGACGTGCTGCAGCGTCTCCCGCTCCTCCCAACGCCATTTAAGGACACACAGGTGGGCTTTGTCCGCCTCTACACCTCCTACAGCAGGCTGCAGCCTGGTGGCACACAGTACAGCAGCATACAGCGACCTGTGGCCGCCTACTGGGGGCTGACAGCTCATTGTGGGGCACCAGAGGTCCCACCTTCTGCCTCACCTACATGATCTCTCAGGTCATTAGCAGAAACTATTAGAATAATGGGTTATCATGCTATATAATAGTAGATGGGAGCCTTGGGAACTCTGTGTATGGAGGTTAGAATGGGGTTCGGGATAGGCATATTTTCTTTTGAAGGTGGTTTAAAGATTGTACTTTGTATGTACACTGTAAAAGGTTGGATGCCATTTTTGTAGGTATAGGCCTACAGTAGATTCCACTGTAGGTGTACAGTTTATTGTAGGTAGCAATGCTGTAAATCTACAGTAGATTCTATGGTAAATCTTTTCTACTGTAGATCTACAGTAGATTCTACTGTGTACATACACTTACTATTTACAGTGCAGTGTATATATCTTTTTATAGTCTCTTACCTACAATGGTTTGAATAGCACTTGGTTTAATATGACATCATACATACTATAAAATATCATAGTGTCAGCCGGATGGTTGACAGCTAGGTGTCTCTGGCACACCTTCAGCGGGAACGCAGATAGCAATTTTGTCTATGCAGTATGGGTACAGGAGAAGGTAAACTATGAGAGAATAGGGACGTGGTTTCTCTACCCTACTTTTGGGACAAGGACTATCATATATATAGAGAGGCTGTATGGGCAGAAGGCTGTGGAGGCACAGTGGTATATTAGGAATTGTGTCATAGGACGACTGTGGGCTATACACTGCATGTGGGGTTAGTATAAACGTTTGGAAAATAGAAGCTAATTTACAACTAAGGGACCGGAGGCAGCAGTAACTTTGGGTGAGGCTATGCGACTGAAAGCTCGTAGATATAGCACCAATGCTGTCCCTGAGCCTATTGGAGCTTGTAGGGGCCCAGTTTACATCGAAGTGAATCCCCGTAAAGTTAGTGGACAAAGGAACTTTTAGATTCAATGGGTGCTTTGTGAATATGATATGGTTAAACATATATGTAAACATCAACTTTACAGGGACGTCAGTAAATGCCGAGTTTCATGCAGTATGACAATGTAACTCCGTAGCATAATATAGAATCTAGATAACAAAGGCCATGGATGGCAGAGACTGCCATGTAAAACGCATACTGCTGTGTGTAAAGCCTGCTGGACAGGGACAGGGCACTGCTTGTGATTCAGGGGAATCAAAGTACAAGGTAGAACATGTGGATAGAAATAAAATTGCAGCTTAATATAATAGAACCCATGATAAACCGATTGTTTGGACAATTGAAGGAACACTGCAACAATAGCAGTGGCCATCACCCAGAAAATGGGGCAAGGTGGAAACACTAGTGCTGACGCCTTAGTTTATATACACATGATTACAATTAATGTATATTAATGTAGATACACATATATGGGTAGCGGCCGCGGACTAGCTGGCAGCTGGGCTGTGTGTCTAACTGCGGCCACAGGGCGGCCACCATTGGGCGGTGTGTGAGGTACATGCTGGTCAGGCTGCAGCATGGAGACTGCTGCTACAGGACTGGAGGCTGCAGGACTGGACAGCAGCCTCCTGCATGCCCCCCCCCCCCCCCACTACGCCTCCCGCTGTCAGCAGGACAGGGCAGCGTATTGTATTTGCTCTGTACCTCTGCTTACAAAGCACTCAGAGGCGCTCAGTGCCGCGGCAGCCTGCAGCGGGAGGTGACAGACGATACCTCCATACTGCACATGTACTGTGTGCTGTATGGTATAACCTAGTGTATGCTGCACACAGTATACACACATACTGTATACACACACTGTATGCTGCACTCAGTATACACACACTGTATGCTGCACTCAGTATACACACACTGTATGCTGCACACAGTATACACACATACTGTATACACACACTGTATGCTGCACACAGTATACACTCACTGTATGCTGCGCGCAGTATACACACATACTGTATGCTGCACTCAGTATACACTCACTGTATGCTGCACACATTATATACACACTGTATGCTGCATGCGGTATACACACACTGTATGCTGCACTCAGTATACACACACTGTATGCTGCACACAGTATACACACATACTGTATACACACACTGTATGCTGCACACAGTATACACTCACTGTATGCTGCGCGCAGTATACACACATACTGTATGCTGCACTCAGTATACACTCACTGTATGCTGCACACATTATATACACACTGTATGCTGCATGCGGTATACACACACTGTATGCTGCACTCAGTATACACTCACTGTATGCTGCACACGGTATACACACACTGTATGCTGCACACAGTATACACGCACTGTATGCTGCACACATTATATACACACTGTATGCTGCATGCGGTATACACACACTGTATGCTGCACTCAGTATACACTCACTGTATGCTGCACACGGTATACACACACTGTATGCTGCACACGATATACACACACTGTATGCTGCACACAGTATACACACAAGTGTAGCTGCATGCAGTATACACAAACTGTATGCTACAGTCCTCACACCTTCACCCTGTGCTACAGCAGGCAGCCTTTACACATTCAGCCTGTGGTAGTTTGGGCAGTTCACGCACCTGCTGATAATGAAAGAGTCTAGAGGGCATCTCCACATCTCCCCCGACACGGGATCTGACGTGAAAAACGACCTGTCCGTCTATGTGTTGGGATCTTACAATATACACCCTCATCCCTTTTTGTTGCTGGCCACTGTTACTGTTGTGTAGGTGTCACAAGTGTTTTGTGAGGTTTATTATTTTTTATGTTTTATCGTAGCATTTCGTCCTTGCAGCCCCTCAATGTCCAAGCAGTAAGCAGCGCGTAAAGGAGATAACGCCGGCATCAGTCCTGGTTACCTACAGCAGCTCGGCGTCAATGGTAACCATGACAACAGGTCATGCCGACACCTAACGGCCAGATCCCGCGAGATTCCGTCATGTCACGTGCACGCCGGAAGTCAGGAATCAATGGCAGTGGAGAGCTCGGGTTGTGGATGGAAACGGATCGTTGATCCCGGTAACCATGGCAACAAAAAGAACACAGGGCTGGGCTGTTAGGGTGTGGTATAGGTGTGTGTCGGGAATGCATGATCAGTCTATGTGGTGATCCTCTCTTATAATGATGCAAACACCAAAACCATGATCCAATTAAACAGCTAGCAAGACTTAACAAATACTTTTTGAGAATGAAGTCTGATAATGAGGTTTCCAACTTTATCGATCAACCTAACAAATGTTCATGCCTCACAGAGGCTCGCCTGCATCGTCAAAAAAAACTAGAAATGAGGAAAACACTGCTTTTCATCTGACAGTAAACGAAAAAGAATAAAAATTCCATTATTATATTTTAGATGAAATCATGTACTGGCACGTATTATGGCAAACTGAAAATACATTATGGGGATACATGTACAATGGAGATATTTTATTACGGACCATGAGCTCGGGGAAAGCAAAACAAGTCATAGTGCCCAATCCAATGCTGGCAAAGAAGAACTATTACCAGGCACGGGTGCACTTCTTCACATAGAAGCCCCCCCCCCCCCCCCCCCCCAACGGTAATTTCCAGTTAACAGCTAAAGGGCTAAAATAACACCCGGGAATTGCTGGGAACGTTCAACATTCACTGGCAAAAATAATAGTCCCTGTTCAGCCTTTCTCACAACACCCGGGGACAATTGCTTGGTGCAGACTTAAAATGGCCCTGGGAAGCACCAGAACCCTAAATAGGAATCAATAGAGAAAGAAACCCACTAAATAAACAAACGTCCCCACTCAACGGGAGTGCTACACAATGGGCATCATAACTCAATCAATCTTACCTCCCTCACCCCTCCTGTCTCCAGCCCTCCTTCTCTGCCCCCAGCCCCCCTACATTCTGCCCACCTCCACCCATGCACCCCTACTGTCGATGCCCTACTTCCTATATTTTACCTCCCCCTCCTCCCTACCGCTATCGACCTTGCTTACTCGGGTGTGTAATGTACAAACCTAGCCCGGCATTAAGCTTTTCTGCTGGCCACTTTTTAGGATTGCCTTTATATAACGGGTTCTTAGCCTGCTCCCCGTGCATTCAGACTACATATCTACATACCAGTCCTTCTGCTTTTATTCCTTCTATTTCTTTACTCCCTCCCATCATCCCATCATCCTAGATTTTTACGTTTTGATCAATATTGTTAATAGCAGATTCTATACAATATAATGTATCATAAATCGTTTACTACTATCGATTATTGACAATATGTAGCTATCCTAGACTTTTCAGTTCCATTTTAGATCTAAAGCATCTGTCTCCTTTTTCTCATATCATTTCTATAGTCATCCTCCTAAAATTTGAGGATTTTTCTATTGATCCAATAAATGTGTTTTTACACATGCACCTTCATTATGAAGCGACTATAATGGCACCCCCCGTGCCTGCACCCACGTGGCCTCCACTGCCGTCACCCCGGGCTGTGAGTAGGACGCCCCGGGTATCCCGCAGTACCAGGGCCGTAGTTACATGGTAGTAGTATAGGCACAGTAGGATTGTTATCAGGGTCAGCTCAGGTAGCATGGGGGAAGGAGGAACCTAACACAACTCACATTCACCCTAGTGCTCACAGATGTTTAACCAGACCAGACTCTGTAAAGGACATAATGCGTTAATGCACCATGCGGCACTTAAAGGTAGTTAATTATTATATTAGGCCCTATAGCTAATGCAATAGTCTCAGACGTGCGTGAACTAGAAACAACAACACCTGATGTTTTCAGACTAGATGTAAACCAACCTGGCTAGGATTACCGATATCAGACACTGTCAGAATTAAACAACACGGTGTGAACTGATGGTTGATATATAATCGTCATTTCAGTTGTGGTAAAATCTAACCATTTGAATAGTACACCAATGTTAATAGTAGAAGAACACAATGTAGACTGTAGTCTCTCGTATTTTATACAGGTTCAAGCTATTCGGCAACTGTGTCACGCCCAGCGGTCTGATACGCGGATAGAGCCCTTTAATATGTATAGTTCAGGAGAGGGATTTATCATTTTGTTTCCTCTCCTATTTACCCCCCATTTAGTTGAGGAGAATCAGCGCTCCTTTCGCGACGTCTTATCCGCACTCCCCGATACCCTCCCCCCATACCCATGAGAGCCACACCCCCACCTAGATCACCACCCTGTATTGATTGTGCGACCTATATTTAGTTTGAGACCCGTATCAACGTTTGTTTCTCTCTGGTCAGGGATATTTTTATACAGACCACACGTGTGCACACTTGGGAAATCTGCCACAGAAACGTCAATACAACTAAAGTATAGATACCTCTTACAGTAGTGCGCCATTGTTATCTTTTATTGGAGGTTCTTTGTGCCCGTGTGGCTGCTACAAAGGAGGAGTACTTGGGTATTGGCAAAGGCCGCTCCGCCGTCATACAACTAGACAACACAGAATATATCTTCACCTGTTCATCTGCCTAGTCTTTCAAATGTGGTATTTATTTTTACTGCTATAACCTATACAATTTTACTATGTGAGTTTTTGTCCCGCTATAACTATAGTATCCGTGCATCTATGCTCCTTACTTCTACGTCTATAACCTACAGTGTTCCTCCATAGCTACATGATAAAAGTGTCCATTATCCTTACTGCAGTAGATAGGTAGTCATTTTCCATAGTGTTCTGATAGAAATTGTTTTGAGACATTTTTCTGGAAAAACAGCTATTAGAACACGATTTTTGTAAACCAAGAATTTAGTATCTGCTCAAAGGCCTCAGGGCCCCAGATTGTCTTTTCATATTATTATATCTAAACCACATAAGGGAGGACATATTTCATAACAATAATAATCAGTATCCATGCTACTACCATGTATAAATATACTTATCAGCAAATCTAACAGAAAATTCGGAAAAGGACTATTGGATGGCGGATCATTAAAATCCCTACGACTACTCCCCATAAGAGAACGTCCCCTCCCCCAACCCGTTCCCAACACATGAGTAGTCTTTTCACAGAAGCATTTTGTGGGAAACACAGTGTCTCCGCCTTGATGTCTCTGAGTTGCGATGAATTCGACAAACTGCGTCCTCATATATGTTTCTCTCGCTTGTTGAGACAACTTGGTCAGAATTAAACTGGTTTTGTCACCATACATTAGAGCCATGTTAATTTAATCAGGGTAATAGTATAGGACTGATGGAGCACGGTGTCCGTCTGTGACATCTACAGAGCCGCCTTATGGTTCATGTATCATAGTATTCCTTTGATACTACTCTTCAACCTCAATTGCCACATGTACGTTTCCTTGATAACATTACACATGCATGGTGCAGATGGCTGTAGAATGAGGGCGGCATTATAGCAGATCGGATTATTTAAACAGGTCAGTGATGACCAGGGCCTTATGTCATGCCCAGGTACTAAAATGGCCGTTCTCCACACGCCGTGGAAAAACTGATGCTGATTTTCTCTGTAGACCTCTGTGTATTTGTTATAGTAGTGTATGGGGGTAACCGATGGTCCTACGATGCAAGCTGCGAAAACGAAAACTATTTAAATGTTGATGGCTCCTGATCATGTTGATCTGAAAGGCAAGGAAGATGGGCATCGGTGCTATATGGCGGTGTACATACATGGTGTCAGGTTACCAATTAGAGCAGGGTGTGTGTGTGGTGGGGGGGCGTGCAGCAGGCCCCCTAGGCGGTAAGCAGCATGGTGACGCCGTGCACAGGACAGGACGGACAAAACGGGGGAACGAGCAGCCTCACCAAAAGACGACTGCGTAACCTATGTGGGAAATAGGCGAAAGGTTATTTTCGGTAAAACTATTCCTAAATCAATATTAGCACATGAGGGCCGCATACTGCTATAATGTGTCATGCTTTTGATGCATGAAGACCGCCCTGGCTAGTGACTCACCAGGGCTGCTTGAATGTATCATGTCAACCCGTTGAGAACATGTGAACCCTGCGGGGTAGGCATGATGCATGAATGCATTATGACAAACAAAGATGTACTGAATTATAGCACCATACTGCATGAGTTAAGAGATGGCAGGTGCTAGAACAGAAAGAGGAAGAGGGACAGGCAGATGCAGACCGACATGTGAGGACGCTGAGGCAGGCAGACAGATGCAGACTAACATGTAGAGACAGCTCTAGAGACATATACTCTACATTATAGGTTAAGTATGCAGCAGTAGGCAGGCAGATAAGACGGACACATGTGTCGACACGGCGGCAGTACTGCTGCTGTATCTGCAGCAGCACCAGTGACAAATACCTTTGTAATAAAGACCTTCTCTCACTAAGTACTTACTATCCAGGTACGCAGCCAGGATATCGACACCTGCGTGACGTCACTAGCTATGGCCGTGACGTCAGAAGCATCCAGGCACCCCTGGGACGGTGCATTAGCTACATCTTTATACCAGAAGGTGAACTATCTCTGCAACTAAGCTACTTGACATAGGATAAAGCACTCCCTGACGTATGGAGATTAGTCTTGGTAGCTGGTGGTTAAATACAGTAAGGTATGGATTGAATCAGAATACAAACTACCATATTCTTCATCAAATAGATTAGTATGGAGAGATCTGAACACAGAGCAGACTGATGTACGAGAGAGAGGGGCTTTATGAAGGGGGTGAGGAAGGGAAAAAGAGAGAAGGGAAGAGACATGAAGGTAGGGGGCTGAGATGATATCTTTCACAAGAGATTGATTGGTGAAAGAATCACTCTTTCACACAACCTTATCTCCTGTGAAAGAGTGTAAATGGGCTGGGGAAACATGAGGTTTGGGGGGAGGCATGGGGTTTGGGGCAGCAGGGAGGGAGGCATGGGGGTATGGGCAGCATGGAGGGAGGGAGGCATGGGGGTTGGGGCAGCAGGGAGGGAGGCATGGGGGTTGGGGCAGCAGGGAGGGAGGCATGGGGGTTGGGGCAGCAGGGAGGGAGGCATGGGGGTTGGAGTAGCAGGGAGGGAGGAAGAGAGGCTTGGTAGCAGGGAGGCGGACAGAGGAGGGGTATCTACTATCATGCCGATCAATACTTATTAACTGACTAATAAATGTAGACAACAACATAAAATGGCTGGTCACATATAGTAGTATGGTAAACAGCATATATCTTTATCATGACTACTGCTTTTATCTGTTTATATTTTTATTTTATTTCAAACGTCGCATTAAACATCACGAACCCCTTGCTAAAATAAACCGACAGAAAATATCCATCAGAGGACTATTCTGTCATCCGTTGAGTATTTGCACAGGTAAATACACCACCTGGTCCCGTTCGCTGGTCTACTTGGTCTGTGGTGGGGGGCGGTCATCGTCTCAGACTCATGTGCATCACATTGACCCAGCAAGTCAGTATTTCGCAGTTATATATCAAATTCTAGTATATTCTTTATATAGAAAATAAAGTTACAGCAGAGTACCCTGTCCGTGCCAGAACTTGTGAGGGGGAGGTGTGTGTGTGTGTTGGGGGGGGGGGGGGGGTGGGTGATGGGGGGGGTGGTAGGGGGGGGGGAGGAAGTCATGGCAGAACCCAGATTTGACGATCAAAGACGGGCGGCGTGCTGTCCGTCTTTATCACAGACCTGCAGGCAGCCAGGACTCTAACATACAGACCCGGGGGACGCCCTTATTTTATTACACCAATTTAGTCTACATGCTCCCGCCAAGTGCTGGGCACATAAAAGGAGCACACAGAGCGAGAAAAAAGAAGTCAATTTGTTTCTCATTTGGAGTCATTTGTCGTGGTTTGACAACCTGTAGTTGGGAATGGAAAGGGGATGCCCGGGGTATGAAAAAGGGTTTGAAGGGGAAACAATTCCGAGTTAATTACTATTTTTAGAGCAGGTTAGAAAGAAATGTAATGAACCCCTTGGTTTTACTCCTTCTGTCAAGAAATAAAATAGTGCTTGTGATTTTTTGTTAGAACACTTTGTTTTAGTCCAAAGACATTCACAAAAAATACCCAAACGCCAAAGTCCCATTTTCCCGGTTCACATCTCCTTCTCAAATGTACTGCAATAATTTATTTTGCTCCAACCTATCTATCTATCTATCTATCTATCTATCTATCTATCTATCTATCTATCTATCTATCTATCTATCTATCTATCTATCTATCTATCTATCTATCTATCTATCTATCTATCTATCTATCTATCTATCTATCTATCTATCTATCTATCTATCTATCTACCTATCTACCTATCTAGCTATCTACCAACCTATATGATATATATATATATATATATATATATATATATATATATATATATATATATATATACTTATATCCCTCTGTCTAATAGATCTATAATTATCTGGCATCTTTCTATATAATATTCTAACATCAAAGCAAAATGTACGGGGATCGTATGTTGCTGAGGAATCAAGGAGCTATTTTGTTAAAGCTTTAAATGAAATGTTCCATGATCTCCTTAATGACATAAAATCTTCTAAGTTTCAGGTACATTGTACTGCCGAGCTGTCAGTTCTTTAGATTCACCTTAAATGAAAACACAGAAATAGGACCTGGAATCCCTCTGTCAGCACCCTCCTGGCGGTAGGAGATCGGCCTGAGGAGTAAACACAAGTAGGCAGGGCTAAATCCTTGAGACACACCTTTTTACATAATAAGACAATACTGAGAGAAAAAAACACAAACTTTAAAACATCCACTTCAGACAACCTGGTGAATGGCTAATGCCACTGAGGGGATGTTTTATGGCGGACCATTAGCTGCACGATAACCTTTGGGATTATCTTATTTACCTTCAACCCTGGGGAAAAAAGGATTAAACAGAAGAGGTTATAACACCTCCCTCCCCTAGGAGGCCTTCTTGGACTGGCTGCAGGTTACAAAGTAATAGTCTGTCTGACATTGAGGCCACACAGCACAGCCCACACTTACTAGTTCCCATAAATGTCACAGCCCCAAATAGTGCTGCCACCTCGAGGTGTCACATCTCAAACTGTCAAACACATAAAGCAAGATGAGTTCCAAGTGGCCAATAGTTAAGGTAAACTATTGCCAATATCACGGATATAATTATAGAACAAGTAAGGACCGAGCGAACCAATATGCCACATGTCAATACATCCATAGATGCACAGTTTATTTGTCTGATTATTTTACAATTATGTCTGGTGATCCTGTGTAATGCTTGGAGCAAATCATGGATCCAAGTCAGTGTATAATATGAGCTTAAGAGGAAAATTATTTAATGAACATGACACTTCAGGCCTAAAAAAGGTTGTATTCAAGTAACCCGACCTTACCTATATTTTAGCCCTTACCTACCCTATCGAATATCATGAAGATGAATAGAGTATTTGTATTTAACCAAAAGTAACATTTGGGGCCTTTTTGGAGGCCAAAAAATGGGGAATTAAATGTGGTTGATTTAGATATGTCTTTGCATTAACACGCCGATAAAATGCATGGTAAGGGTATCTACATGATGTGTGTGTGGTATACAGCCTTAGCTGTGTCTGGTCGCTGGTTCCAGCAGCATCAGGTAAGGCTGTAATGACGCACCAGGTACCAGCAGGGCCCGTGGTGGCATGGCAGGCACGTGGGTGCCAGCTCTAGGCCTCACACGGGTAAATAATACCTCGAGGTAGAACCTGGCATCAAGTCTGAGTGTGCATGGCAAGGTTCTTAACCATGTCGTCCTCACTACTATGACATGTTACCCCTCTCCCTCCCCTGTGTCTTCAATGTTTATCATGACCTGGCATGTATAATACATTAAATAAAGAGAAAACAGTACAATGCGGTGATATCTATATTTGTATTCACCCTGTCCACCCTCTGATCGCACAGACACTAAACCTCACGCAAGCTATAATGATAAATTCAGTATAGAGCAGTGTACTTGCGACGTTTATGATACTGTGTCTATTAGTCTTCTTGTGCTTACACAAGCACTCACACGTCTGTCTGAGATTTCTACTAACCTGTAAAGTATTGCAGGTGTCCTAGGGTGAAAGTATATTGTATTGTGAATGGGGTGTACCTAGACATCCCTTATGTCACCTGTCCGTGATAGAGCACAGTGGACCCATAGTTCTGGGTCCCTAAGCTCAAATCCCTCCCAAGCCATATTCATGCATATCCTTATATATTTTAATATTTTGGTTACTGTATCATTACACTTTAAAAAAAACTCGTATTACCCGCCCTTAGACTTTGATAGTATTATAAAAGTCGCATTAGATGTTTGTTTCGCGTATAACCCGCGGGTTATACACAGGACTTTACGGTAATTCACCCTAGGGTGCCTGCACTCTCCCTAGACTCTGCTGGGAGAGTTGGTCATATTAATTATCCCTCCACTCTCCCTCCTAATATAAAGAATATGATTAAAAAATGCTCACAATTACTCTTTTTTATCATTAAACTCTCTTAATATTATCCCCATCATGTATACTCTCAGAATTATGTATACTTTTGCAACTATATACCATTATTTGCATGGTAGACCCATATATTATGTGTTGAAATGCAAAAGATCTAACCAATGTTATATTTTGTCATATAAACCAGTTCCATGAGCACCAAATATCATCAAACATTACTGAGACCTGTCTGCCTTGACTCTCCTTGAATAAAACAGGTTTGGTGTTTGTCCTAGATGGCCAAACTGATTTAAAACACCCATCTAGGGTCTCCACAGGCTGTTTGAAAACAAACATTTCACACTTTTGATTTCTTTTGGGGAAAATTGAAGTATCTGAGCTATGGTCCAAATGCCACCATATGCCATTTACTACGTACGTGCTCATATATATACTAACAGGCTGAGGAAGGATATCTAGTATAGTCACCAGAAAGGGCACGAGGGTAGGGTGCGTGTTTTAGATGACAAAGATGGCATAGGATAACAGGCTCATGTCACAGCTGTTGAATATGCAGAGACAGGACTTGTATGTTGGGCTTCTAATAATGCAGCAATAGTAGCAGCATACAACTTCTTCACAATCCTACCCAATTACATTCTACCCCTTGCTGATTATGTGAAGGGCCTCAGGTAGTATTTCAAACACGGCCCCAAAGCAATATGAGGATTGTGGAAATCAGACAAAGAAAAACCAATGGTGTACGGGAGGGTGTGAGGGTGGAGTAGGGGGCACGGCGGGGTGACCAGGGTGGGATTGCAGTATCGGGGACAAGACGAGGCAAGAACCGGGAAAGACGATCTATTGATGTCCACAACACGAACAGCTGCTAAAGTACCATGATAGGCCTCCCTACTTATACCTTTACCTACCACCTGCCTCCTGTCAGTTACCCCTGCCTGTCTTCATCCTCGATCTCTGCTGCCTGCCTGCCTGTTGCCTGCCTGTCCTCTGCCCCCTGCCCCCTGCCTCAGGGCCCCTGCCTCCTGCCTGCCTCTTCCTGTCTCCTACCCCCTGCCTCCTGCACCCTGCACCCTGCCTCCTGCTCCCTGCCTCCTGCCTCCTGCCTCCTGCCTCCTGCCTCCTGCCCCCTGCCTCCTGCCTCCTGCCTCCTGCCTCCTGCCCCCTGCCTCCTGCCCCCTGCCTCCTGCCTCCTGCCTCCTGCCCCCTGCCTCCTGCCTCCTGCCTCCTGCCTCCTGCCTCCTACCCCCTGCCTCCTGCACCCTGCCCCCTGCCCCCTACCCCCTGCCTCCTGCCTCCTGCCCCCTGCCTCCTGCCTCCAGCCTCCTGCCTGCCTCTTCCTGTCTCCTACCCCCTGCCCCCTGCCCCCTACCCCCTGCCCCTGCCCCCTGCCTCCTGTCCCTGCCTCCTGCCTGCCTCTTCCTGTCTCCTGCCCCCTGCCTCCTGCACCCTACGTTACGCCTCCTGCCTCCTGCTCCCTGCCCCCTGCCCCCCTGCCCCCTGCCCCCTGCCTCCTGCCTCCTGCCCCCTGCCCCCTGCCCCTGCCTCCTGCCTCCTGCCTCCTGCCTCCTGCCTCCTGCCTCCTGCCTCCTGCCTCCTGCCTCCTGCCTCCTGCCTCCTGCCTCCTGCCTCCTGCCTCCTGCCCCCTGCCTCCTGCCTCCTGCCCCCTGCCTCCTGCCTCCTGCCTCCTGCCTCCTGCCCCCTGCCTCCTGCCTGCCTCTTCCTGTCTCCTGCCCCCTGCCTCCTGCACCCTACGTTACGCCTCCTGCCTCCTGCTCCCTGCCCCCTGCCCCCTGCCCCCTGCCTCCTGCCTCCTGCCCCCTGCCCCCTGCCCCTGCCCCCTCCTGCCTCCTGCCCCTGCCTACTGCGCCTGCCTCCTGCCTCCTGCCTCCTGCCTCCTGCCCCTGCCTCCTGCCCCTGCCTCCTGCCCCTGCCCCCTCCTGCCTCCTGTCCCTGCCTCCTGCCTCCTGCCTCCTGCCCCTGCCTCCTGCCTCCTGCCTCCTGCCCCTGCCCCCTCCTGCCTCCTGCCCCTGCCTCCTGCGCCTGCCTCCTGCCTCCTGCCTCCTGCCTCCTGCCCCCTGCCTCCTGCCCCTGCCTCCTGCCTCCTGCCTCCTGCCCCTGCCTCCTGCCCCTGCCCCCTCCTGCCTCCTGCCCCTGCCTCCTGCGCCTGCCTCCTGCCCCTGCCTCCTGCCCCTGCCTCCTGCCCCCTGCCCCCTCCTGCCTCCTGCCTCCTGCCTCCTGCCTCTTGCCTCCTGCCTCCTGCCTCCTGTCCCTGCCTCCTGCCCCCTGCCCCCTCCTGCCTCCTGCCTCCTGCCTCCTGCCTCCTGCCTGCCTCCTGCCCCCTGCCCCCTCCTGCCTCCTGCTCCCTGCCTCCTGCCTCCTGCCCCTGCCTCCTGCCTCCTGCCTCCTGCCTCCTGCCTCCTGCCTCCTGCCTCCTGCCCCTGCCTCCTGCCTCCTGCCTCCTGCCTCCTGCCTCCTGCCTCCTGCCTCCTGCACCCTACCTTACGCATCCTGCCTCCTGCCTCCTGCCTCCTGCCCCCTGCCCCCTGCCCCCTCCTGCCTCCTGCTCCCTGCCTCCTGCCCCCTGCCCCCTGCCCCCTCCTGCCTCCTGCTCCCTGCCTCCTGCCTCCTGCCCCTGCCTCCTGCCTCCTGCCCCTGCCTCCTGCCTCCTACCCCCTGCCTCCTGCACCCTACGTTACGCCTCCTGCCTCCTGCCTCCTGCCCCCTGCCTCCTGCCCCTGCCTCCTGCCCCTGCCTCCTGCCTCCTGCCCCCTGCCCCCTGCCCCCTCCTGCCTCCTGCCTCCTGCCTGCTGCCCCTGCCTCCTGCCCCTGCCTCCTGCCCCTGCCTCCTGCCCCTGCCCCCTCCTGCCTCCTCCCCCTGCCTCCTGCGCCTGCCTCCTGCCCCTGCCTCCTGCCCCCTGCCCCCTCCTGCCTCCTGCCTCCTGCCTCCTGCCTCCTGCCTCCTGCCTCCTGCCTCCTGTCCCTGCCTCCTGCCTGCCTCCTGCCTCCTGCCTCCTGCCCCCTGCCCCCTGCCCCCTCCTGCCTCCTGCTCCCTGCCTCCTGCCTCCTGCCCCTGCCTCCTGCCTCCTGCCTCCTGCCTCCTGCCTCCTGCCTCCTGCACCCTACCTTACGCCTCCTGCCTCCTGCCTTCTGCCTCCTGCCCCCTGCCCCCTGCCCCCTCCTGCCTCCTGCTCCCTGCCTCCTGCCTCCTGCCCCTGCCTCCTGCCTCCTGCCCCTGCCTCCTGCCTCCTGCCCCCTGCCTCCTGCACCCTACCTTACGCCTCCTGCCTCCTGCTCCCTGCCCCCTGCCTCCTGCCTCCTGCCCCCTGCCTCCTGCCCCCTGCCTCCTGCCCCCTGCCTCCTGCCTCCTGCCTCCTGCCTCCTGCCTCCTGCCTCCTGCCTCCTGCCTCCTGCCCCCTGCCCCCTGCCCCCTGCCTCCTGCCTCCTGTCCCCTGCCTCCTGCTTCCTGCCCCCTGCCTCCTGCCCCCTGCCTCCTGCCTCTTGCCTCCTGCCCCCTGCCTCCTGCCTCTTGCTTCCTGCCCCCTGCCTCCTGCCTGCCTCCTGCCTCCTGCCTCCTGCCTCCTGCCTCCTGCCTCCTGCCTCCTGCCTCCTGCCCCCTGCCTCCTGCCTCCTGCCTCCTGCCTCCTGCCTCCTGCCCCCTGCCCCCTGCCTCCTGCCCCCTGCCTCCTGCCTCCTGCCTCCTGCCTGCCTCTTCCTGTCTCCTACCCCCTGCCTCCTGCACTCTACATTACGCCTCCTGCCTCCTGCTCCCTGCCTCCTGCCCCCTGCCCCCTGCCTCCTGCCTCCTGCCTCCTGCCTCCTGCCTCCTGCCTCCTGTCCCTGCCTCCTGCCTCCTGCCTCCTGCCCCCTGCCTCCTGCCCCTGCCTCCTGCCCCTGCCTCCTGCCTCCTGCCTCCTGCCTCCTGCCCCTGCCTCCTGCGCCTGCCTCCTGCTCCCTGCCTCCTGCCCCCTGCCCCCTGCCCCCTCCTGCCTCCTGCTCCCTGCCTCCTGCCTCCTGCCCCTGCCTCCTGCCTCCTGCCCCTGCCTCCTGCCTCCTACCCCCTGCCTCCTGCACCCTACGTTACGCCTCCTGCCTCCTGCCTCCTGCCCCCTGCCTCCTGCCCCTGCCTCCTGCCCCTGCCTCCTGCCTCCTGCCCCCTGCCCCCTGCCCCCTCCTGCCTCCTGCCTCCTGCCTGCTGCCCCTGCCTCCTGCCCCTGCCTCCTGCCCCTGCCTCCTGCCCCTGCCCCCTCCTGCCTCCTCCCCCTGCCTCCTGCGCCTGCCTCCTGCCCCTGCCTCCTGCCCCCTGCCCCCTCCTGTTTCCTGCCTCCTGCCTCCTGCCTCCTGCCTCCTGCCTCCTGCCTCCTGTCCCTGCCTCCTGCCTGCCTCCTGCCTCCTGCCTCCTGCCCCCTGCCCCCTGCCCCCTCCTGCCTCCTGCTCCCTGCCTCCTGCCTCCTGCCCCTGCCTCCTGCCTCCTGCCTCCTGCCTTCTGCCTCCTGCCTCCTGCACCCTACCTTACGCCTCCTGCCTCCTGCCTCCTGCCTCCTGCCCCCTGCCCCCTGCCCCCTCCTGCCTCCTGCTCCCTGCCTCCTGCCTCCTGCCCCTGCCTCCTGCCTCCTGCCCCTGCCTCCTGCCTCCTGCCCCCTGCCTCCTGCACCCTACCTTACGCCTCCTGCCTCCTGCTCCCTGCCCCCTGCCTCCTGCCTCCTGCCCCCTGCCTCCTGCCCCCTGCCTCCTGCCTCCTGCCTCCTGCCTCCTGCCTCCTGCCTCCTGCCTCCTGCCTCCTGCCTCCTGCCTCCTGCCTCCTGCCCCCTGCCCCCTGCCCCCTGCCTCCTGCCTCCTGTCCCCTGCCTCCTGCTTCCTGCCCCCTGCCTCCTGCCCCCTGCCTCCTGCCTCTTGCCTCCTGCCCCCTGCCTCCTGCCTCTTGCTTCCTGCCCCCTGCCTCCTGCCTGCCTCCTGCCTCCTGCCTCCTGCCTCCTGCCTCCTGCCTCCTGCCTCCTGCCTCCTGCCCGCTGCCTCCTGCCTCCTGCCTCCTGCCTCCTGCCTCCTGCCCCCTGCCCCCTGCCCCCTACCCCCTGCCTCCTGCCTCCTGCCTCCTGCCTGCCTCTTCCTGTCTCCTACCCCCTGCCTCCTGCACTCTACGTTACGCCTCCTGCCTCCTGCTCCCTGCCTCCTGCCCCCTGCCCCCTGCCTCCTGCCTCCTGCCTCCTGCCTCCTGCCTCCTGCCTCCTGCCTCCTGCCTCCTGCCTCCTGTCCCTGCCTCCTGCCTCCTGCCTCCTGCCTCCTGCCCCCTGCCTCCTGCCCCTGCATCCTGCCCCTGCCTCCTGCCTCCTGCCTCCTGCCTGCTGCCCCTGCCTCCTGCGCCTGCCTCCTGCCCCTGCCTCCTGCCCCTGCCCCCTCCTGCCTCCTGCGCCTGCCTCCTGCGCCTGCCTCCTGCGCCTGCCTCCTGCCCCCTGCCCCCTCCTGCCTCCTGCCTCCTGCCTCCTGCCTCCTGCCTCCTGTCCCTGCCTCCTGCCTGCCTCCTGCCTCCTGCTCCCTGCCTCCTGCCTCCTGCCCCTGCCTCCTGCCTCCTGCCTCCTGCCTCCTGCCTCCTGCCTCCTGCCTCCTGCACCCTACCTTACGCCTCCTGCCTCCTGCCTCCTGCCTCCTGCCTCCTGCCTCCTGCCTCCTGCACCCTACCTTACGCCTCCTGCCTCCTGCCCCCTGCCTCCTGCCTCCTGCCTCCTGCCTCCTGCCTCCTGCCTCCTGCCCCCTGCCTCCTGCCTCCTGCCTGCCTCTTCCTATCTCCTACCCCCTGCCCCCTGCCCCCTACCCCCTGCCCCTGCCCCCTGCCTCCTGTCCCTGCCTCCTGCCTGCCTCTTCCTGTCTCCTACCCCCTGCCTCCTGCACCCTACGTTACGCCTCCTGCCTCCTGCTCCCTGCCCCCTGCCCCCTGCCCCCTGCCTCCTGCCTCCTGCCCCCTGCCCCCTGCCCCCTGCCTCCTGCCTCCTGCCCCTGCCCCCTCCTGCCTCCTGCCTCCTGCCTCCTGCCCCTGCCTCCTGCGCCTGCCTCCTGCCCCTGCCTCCTGCCCCCTGCCCCTGCCTCCTGCCTCCTGCCTCCTGTCTGCCTCTTCCTGTCTCCTACCTCCTGCCTCCTGCACCCTTCCTTACGCCTCCTGCCTCCTGCCCCCTGCCCCCTGCCTCCTGCCCCCTGCCTCCTGCCTCCTGCCTCCTGTCTGCCTCTTCCTGCCTCCTGCCTCCTGCCTCCTGCCTCCTGCCCCTGCCTCCTGCCTCCTGCCTCCTGCCGCCTGCTTCCTGCCTCCTGCCTCCTGCCTCCTGCCCCCTGCCTCCTGCCTCCTGCCTCCTGTCTGCCTCTTCCTGCCTCCTGCCTCCTGCCTCCTGCCTCCTGCCTCCTGCCCCTGCCTCCTGCCTCCTGCCTCCTGCCTCCTGCTTCCTGCCTCCTGCCCCCTGCCTCCTGCCTCCTGTATCCTGCCTTCCCTTGCCCCAGTTACACTGTCTGGACTGTTGACGACTGTAGAGGTTACGTGACCCCAGCTGTGATAAGAAACGGGCCATCAGCGATTTCCTTACGCCCCCAGACTGGTCGATGTGTGCATCTAGGAGGGCAGCGGTGGGTAGCCTCTCCCCACCCAGGCGTCATGCTAGCTGGGATGTGTCTGTGACGGTCCGTCAGAGTGACGTTATCATACAATCTCCGTACATATAAGTGTGTACAGATTCGTCAGTCGCGACAATTTCTACTTAAAACCCAACAGAAAACAGCCCACCAATTAGTGACATGTTCTGAAGACCACCCTGTACCACAACTAACCTCCGTTACCCTGTGATAGACGTGCAGCACAGTGGCCTGAGGTGGCTGTTGAGGAGTGGCAGGGAGGCCGGGGTGAGGGGTGCAGGGAGGCAGGGTGCTAGTAGGGGTGCCGATAAGGGCGGGAGGCCAGCTATTTAAGGAAAGTGGCGCTATACGGTAGGCACACCACGCGCCTCTACCATCCATCCTACACCCCTACACCTCCACACCTACCACGCCAACTGTTACAACTCAATCCCACCGCCTGGGGTTTCTACTGGTCTTTTCTTGGATCTAGTACGTTTTGCTATTCATGGTTGCCCTTGAAGGAACCTCAACCTTTTTCACTTCTTTTCGCGAGCTCTCAGCATTCCCATTCCTACCCAGCCGAATCCTCAGTGAGGTGGTTCAAACGTAGGTGTCCCGCGGGTGCCATAGCTCTACTGCCTTTAGCCCTGACCACTGTACCCCTGCAGTACCCACCATTGTCCCTATTCGTATAACTCCCCCTACTTAGCTTATTCCTCTTCACCTACCCACTGCCCTGCTTCCTCACCCTACCCCTGAACACTTCTCCCTCTCCTGGCGCCCGGTGCCTATTGCAGCTACAGTCCCACCACCCCTCTGCACAGTGCGACACAGCGCCTACCGTAAAACCTCGCGTATAAGCCTAACTCGCGTATAAGCCGCACCTCGACTTTGGGCCGATCCTATAAGCCGCATCAGCGATCTGAATAGGGTGGCTTTAGTACTGTACTATAGGAGCAAAAACTTGCGTATAAGCCGCACCTGGACTCTGTGCCGATCCTATAAGCCGCATCAGCGATCTGATTCGCGTACTAGCCGCAGCTTATACGCGAGGTTTTACGGTACTCCACCATTCAATTTTCACCGCCAGCCCCGTTTAAGTGAAAGCATGGCAGATCTTGCCAATTCTTGACCTATAGGGTATCCTTGGCATTTCGACAGGCTTTCTAGGTGACTATAAGCCGTGACCGAACATTTGGTGGGTAGTGAATGGATATAAGTTGTTTTTTAGGGTTGATAATCATCTTCAGAAAAACACACCACTAATATGTAATAATACTGTCATTAAGTTTAAACAAATAAAATGGAAAATTAAGGTCTTTCTAGCTGCACCAGTGGCCGAATGGCTCCTTACCGAGCTTGAGTTGTTACTCTGTATTGATTTATATACGAAGTTTAACCAATAACGCGTCATTGACTACCAGTGAATTTTATCTCCCATTTATTTCGTCAAAATCGCTTTACATTAGGTTAGTTTGAAGGTTTATTAACAAAAGATTAAAAAAAAAACACCTTTTTTAAAAACTATTGAAATGCTGAAGGAGTTTGACACCTGCCACTACTTTACTTCCTTGCCACCAGAGGGCCCTGCTGCGCATGGTCCCTGAAAATGGTTCAGGAATTTCCAAAGGGGCGCACACGGAAGGTGGAAAGGGATATCTTTAACTGTTTAAGGAGGCATGTCGCTAAAAGATGACATTTGTCGTCTTGATGCACCAATGCAGCCCCGGCGAGTAACTCGCCGGTGCAACATTGGTGCCTCACGCCGACCCCTTGGGAGTGTATCGGCCCCGTAGGGTCGGCATGATGTTTGAATGCAGCTACTCGCCAGGGCTGCATACATGCGTCATTACGATCAAGGCATGATGCACTAAGGCATCATGCCGACCTTGAAGAGTTAAATGCGATAGTTGTCCGTGCTTGGTATTGACACAAAAGTATAGAACCTTGCGTGAAAGATCATTGCTTTTGTCAATGAGACGGGATAATAAGTAAAATATATAACAACAATGCATGCCTAGATCTATACGGAGTGTATGAACTGTAGTTATAGTATAGCCAAGTGCCTAGACGTGGCGTATAGTCCTTGTGTTGGCCATGCTAAAGGCCTACATACATCGTATAGGGTAAACGGATGGCGAGCAGCTCGGTGTGAGCAGCTCGGTGTGAGCTATTTTTAGCCGTGAGTTACAAATATCGTACCACCAGGTGGCAGCACATGGGGCACGGGCTGAATATCAATACGTCCCGCGGAGCACGGAGCCCCTGTGTGTGTGTGGGGGGGGGGGGGGGGGGCAGTGGTCCAGGTCAGCGAGAGCAGGTTATGGGGGTGGAATATAAATACAAGTTTTCCAATTTATTCTATTGAATTTGAAATGCAGTGTTGGAACGTTACACACATCGCCCACTCTCCTTTCCTGTATTTTACCTTAAGTTCATGCAAGAGTGAAATGGCTGACCACCGAAATTCATATATGGTATTCTACCTGCCCTCCTCCTTCCAACATGCATCCCTACCTACCTCCCTCACAGCTCTCCCTCCCTACCTCTTCCCTCCTTAATTCCTGCTTCCAAACCGTTCTTCCTCCCTCTCTGTCTCATCCCTCCTTCCTCTTTCCATGCCTCACATAACCTCCTCCTTCATACCCTCCTATGTAGAATGGTCCAAGTATATCTAAGTCCTTTAATAAAGCGTCTATAGTGCTGCAGGCCGTGTGGGGCGGTATTGAGGCTCTAGCCCCGGGCTGTGCTGGGGAGGGGGCAGCTGTAGAGGAAAGCCCCAATGTAGATTGATGGTGCCAGCACTGCCGTGAATACCCGATATAGATGAGGGCTATAAGGGCCGCCATATGGCATAGCTGCAGGAAAAAGGAAAATTATAACAATAGCAAAGATGAATGTCTATGAAAGAAGCGACAAAGAAGAATACCAAAGAAAAGAGCTTACTCATCTTTACCCCCCCCCCCCACCTCTCCCACACCTACTCCCATCTCAGTGTGGTTGCTGAACGCCGTCTTACAAGCAGGAAGGCTCCCCATAGTAGGTGCTGTGGGTATGGTAGATAACACCACCAGGGAAACACACGCGTGTTTACAAGCAGTGGTAGAACGTGGTCCTCAAGAAATAGGGATACATTTGTATCAGGAGTGTAAACATATACGTTTCGCTTCAGTGTGAGTAGTTATTTTAGATCTTAGATGATTATCTTAGATGGTGTAAGAGAGCTGGGGCGGTGGTGGTGACTGACATGCTAGATAATGGCCTTATTGTTGAGGCCATGCCCCACGTGATAGCTCCGGCCGCTGCCAGACCCTGTATGTCAGAGCCTACAGCACGGCCGGGGTATGGGTCTGCCTGCCTGCCCTGTGAGCTGCTCCGTGCCTCGGGAACAAGGACACGTCCCGCCTGGAGCTGCTCCCAGGGAAGGCCTTGTCTTAATGGGAACAGTATGAGCTGCTCAATATCTAAATATAGCATATAGCAGCCGGAGGGGCCCATGACCCGGGAGCAGCTCAATCATGGTCATCTCACAGACCTTCTCCTCTGCCAAGTTTTACATCCATCTTGTTGCATTCAGCACCCTGTCCTTCTCATCGTGCCTCCTCTTGTCTCTACCTGTCCATTACTGCGCTGTTCCTGACCTTCCCCTGTTCCATTCTGTCCCTTCCTGTCTCTTCCTGTCTCTTCCTGTCCCTTCCTGTCCCTGTCTATCCCTTCCCGTCTCTTCCTGTATCCGCCTTTCCCTGTCTGATCCTTCCTACCCCTGCCTGCCTCCGTCTGTCCCTGTCTGTCATTGTAAGAGGCTATTTATTAAAATATTCTCTAAGTTGAGAGTAATACAAATGTATGGAATAAGAGGATCTTATAATTGGTTTGGGGAAGCAGGGGTTGAGACTCCATTGCTGTAGCTGCTGTAATCATGCCTGCTGTGTGCGCATCACGCTGGGAGTGCGTGACCAGGGGGAGGGAAGGGTTCAGGGTTGTCTCCAGGGGCACAGTAGGCAGAGGGGGAGTATAGCTGTAGATAGATTGAGAAAGGAACACGACATATTAGTAAAGGAGGCTTCAGTTGATAGGTTATTAACATGCCATAGTGGAGGCATCTTTTGATTGCTAATCTGAGGTTTTGGTAGAGATAAGCGTTGTAGATGGGGATTGAATGCTGCCCAGCAGTTCTATCCAGCTATTTCTGTAGACTGCCCTGACTAGATGCATACTATAATGCACATATCCAGGCTGATCAATCAGAGGATAGAGACACTAGCTACTATAGTCATAAAGGGCAGTAGGAAATCCATAAAACCCCACAGAGCGGAATCAGGCCCAGAGTGCAGTGAATATTGAGCCGGTTGCGACCATTTTGCTTTTAGGAGCGGTTCTTATACTATAGAAAAACATCTACTGACCGCCTGTTCGCAGACCAAGTAGTTCAGATAGGAAATGGATAGCAGACTTGATTTTAAATAAGCTCTAATGCAAACTTTTTTGTTATAATATTTCATAGATGGGTATATCTTGCTACTGTGACTGTGAGGTCCTTAGTTTCTAAATATGATGCTGAGTATATAATTTAGCCTACTATCTTAAGTTGTCGGTTTCACAGCCAGCATTAAACGAGAGCAAAACAACAACCACTCAACACTTCAACGATCTGAATTAAGTCCCAGGTAATGCATTAGGCATTCACAATTAACTTATCTAGTCACAACGCCAAGTTAGCGCCCACCTCGTTAAACGCCCTGGGCACCAATAAACTCATACGTGGTAATGCTTTTTTATCCTCTACTTGACCTAAATAACGAGTGAGGATGCAGAACAAACAAAAGCTGCACCCGCCCGCCCCTCCACTACCTCATTTGTCTCCGGCCTGCCCAGTGGGCACTGACCGGCAACAAAAAGCCAGCAAAAACACCCGATACTGAGGGATAATATGTCGGTAGTGGGAACCGGCATGCCCGCTGTCTCCATTCAACGAGTCAGACGCTCATTTCACCAGCCAGGTCTGGTAAGGGGGGGGGGAGGGGCAGGGGTGAGGGTGTGGGAGATTGGTTGGGGGAGAAAAATCAATAGTAAAAAGGGGTCTGTTGTTGCGGTGGTGTGCCTGAAGGTTGTGGCGGTGGGGTGTGGTGAGGACGGGTGAAATAGGTGGCAGTTTTAGTGTCAAGGAGCTTTCCCGCACAGTGAAATTACATCCGCTAGATGCTCACTTGGGTAGTGAAAAATGCTCATCCTATATTTTCTATTTTTAAGTCATTGGCCTGATAGTCTAGTATTATTTGGCGTTAAATGGGAGTATTGGCGGCTGTTTCTAGATGGTGACCATGCTTGTCCGCATCCATTGGATGGCCATGTACTTATGAGCGAGTCAACAATATTCAAGTTGGATAGTGTGACTTCTTGGCCCTCAGAAGGAAAGAGATTGGATTCATAAAGTATAATCCATACAGCTGTTCTTTCACTGACAGTTGTATAAAGTATTTACTCATTTATATCCGGACCACTTGTAGAAAATGCATTAAATAATTAGAATACAAATATGTGGAAAAGGACCGCCTCCACTGTACCACCGCTAACGGTAGGAGACTAACGATACCTAGTGAACACTATATCACAGTGTCCCCCAACCCCCACCCCTGACATGGCAAACCGCAGCCTGGCCAATCACACCCACCCAGGCTGTAGCATGACTCCCTAGACACTAGACGGGGAGTAGAGGGCAGATGGGAGGACGGAGGGAGGATGGGGTAGGGATGTGTGAGGGGCTCCAGGGAGGGGCGTCAGGGGGTAGGGAAAGAGGGCGTAAGGAGAAGAGGAGTGAGTGAGAAAATAAAGGAGGAAGAGAAGAAAGGAGGAGGGAGGAGAAAGGAGGCGGGGAAAATGGACGCCAATCCATAGCATGACTGTTAGAAGGTAGACTGTCGGGTCAGGGCTGCGGGGGCAGAGAGGAGGAGGCCAGGGGGTCAGGGCTAAAGGGCCAGAGTGCAGACCAGTAATGGAAACGAATTTCCCCAAATAGAGTGGTAGTGAGATTTAATTCCGTTGGTGGCGCTACAGTAGCAGGTAGCTGGTTGCCGGCGGGTGCTGGCAGCTGATTGGGATCACGATAGGGGAAGGCGCTGGTTGCAGCCTGCCAATAACTGCCCTGAGCTGAGTAGCAATGTCTACCTAGTACATCAGGATTACACCACACACGTGTATTCTTATAGAGCTATTACTCATGTCTCTTCTAGACGTCTACCGTATCACATCAACCATACACATCACGTTCTGAACTCACTAGAACATTTTTAGTTCCAAAAGGACTGTTCACACGTAACACTTAGTCTGAGCTAAACATGTATGATTAAACAATGCATCATGCATCAGCTAGTATCTGCTGTTTATTCCAAGGAGCTCCAGGTAATACCCCTTTCTAACTGGAATGCATTAAGGGTATAAATAGTTATAGTCTTTTCCGAGCAATTTAAACATACGTAATATTGCCAACCTGAATCAGTAGGCAAACAAGCAATTGGAATTGTTGGCCCCAAGCAATAACTTGCCTTACTACCACCGTTATGGCATCATTAAAATCGCTCAGATCAATTTAGTGGAGCTAGGTGGCCCCATAAGTTATAGCATTTTAAGCATTATATGGCTGCTCGCAACCGCTTCTATCAATGCATCTTCAGGGTACAATTTGGAGGGGGGTTAGGTTGCTATAGGGACCATACCCATGCTATGACAGAGAGAGAGTTCTGATTACTTGGCAACAATCTTTGGTTTTGATTTGTCATGCATCCGGTTAAAGATAAAACAGCCATATTTCTATCGGCAACTTTTCTAAGTATATATACCAGCTGATATTCAAAGAAATCTAACCATAAATAAAGGTAACACTCTGTTGTCATTTCTCTTCCTTGGATATGAATAATTCTAAAAAGTATTGTCAACAAGTTTTGATGAACATTGAATGTGGCAGTGAGAGGTAACTTGACACTTGTAGGACCGATCCTACAGCAGCACGTCCCCTAGTCATGCATGACTATTTGTATCTATGTAGTGTGGGCGACCAGAAGGATGACAACATGAATAAAACATGCGTTTGAAATCAGCGTCAGGCTGTATGTGTATTTATACATGTATATAGCATTCAGCGCCCCCGGCTGGACTATTCACGGGCTGTCAGCGCGGTAATACACAACCCTCCCTGCCCGGGTCAAAGGCCGTATCACACACGATAAATATGAACACTAAAAACCAACCAGGCGATAAAGGGAGAAAAGAGACAAAATATAAGACCGACAAAGCGGATGTGGCACGCCCCCCTCAAACACATGATCACCCCTGGTGGACGGAAACTGAACCAGCAGGGGTCAGGGGTCAGTCAGGCCGGCGTGCTGAGGGGGAATAGGGGCTTGGTTTAATGCTGGGGTAAAATCAATTTTCACCTCTACCCTTAGAAGGTAGGGCAGGGAGGGGGCTGCAGAGACAAGTAAAGGAGGGGATTAGTGCAGGTGGAAGAAGCCGGCGTAGGTGGACGGTAAGGTAAGGTTACAGACTCATAGAGGGAGAGAAGGGACAAAAAAACATAGAGAGAGGGGGAAAGAGAGATAGAGATAGAGATAGAGATAGAGAGAGAGAGAGAGAGAGAGAGAGTTAAAATGGAAAGAGGGTATATATATATATATATATATATATATATATATATATATATATATATATATGACAAAAAAACATAGAGAGAGAGAGAGAGAGAGAGAGAGAGAGAGAGAGAGAGAGAGAGAGAGAGAGTAGAACAGGGAAAGAGTGTTATATATGGATGGAGGGAGGGTAGAACAGGGAAGGAGTGCTATAAGAGACAGGAGGAGGGTCCATGTAGTAGGAGTAACTGGAGGCAGGGAGTAAGCACAGTGAGTAGGGGCCTCGTCAGGGGGCTGCAGAGCGATAAATGGGGAGGCAAAAAGGCCTTCTGTGCTGCGTCGGTGCCGCCTCCCCGCCCAATGGGTTTGCCGTGTTTGCCCTCCCGCGACACGGCACGATTGAAAAGCGGTCCGTATTTGAAGTCCGGTTGCCATAGGGCGCGTGCCTCCACAACCCCCTCCTCCACCTCCCTCACACGCTCCTACATCGACTAAAAGCCAAAAGAAGAAACCCAATCCTACCCGACCCTGCATTAATGTGCCCTACAAAGTGCAGCTTCCACATGCTCCTCTTGTTTTGCCTTTTCGAAGTCATATCCTGCCTCTCTTTACCCTACTCGGCATTGCTTTGCCCTGCCTTCTATATCCTGTATCCCTTGTGCTGCCATGCCTTCCTGTACCATGTATTTATCTGTTTGTAGGAATCTAGTTCAGGATGTATACATACACCTTGTCCTGCCTTCCTATAAAGTCCTGCATTATCCTGTTGTATATAATTATATATGCGCCCTGCCCTGCCTACCTCTAGACACCCTGCCCTGCCTTCCTTTGCCCACCTGCTTGTTCCTGCCTTTTACCATATTTTCTCTGTCCCTGCTCTACCCCCCCCCCACCCCTCCCACACCTCCCGCCCCTGCCTGAAGCCACCAAAGGCCACAAGGCTAACTTGTTATTAGCCCTTGCGCGCCAAAATCGTGAAGCAGACGGCTTTTTCCCGCGCCATTATTTACGTTTCACACGAGCAGCCGACATTTGTCCACGGCCTGCTGGTTCCCGGCGGGTATAAAACAACAGGTAGAGTATGCAGTAAGCCTGTGGGTACCAGCAGTTAGGCCACCAGGCATAGATTATAGGACCCTATTTCACACTTTTCCCTCTGTGTCTGGCAGGACGCGGACTCCCTGACTCCAGAGCAGGCTAGTGGTTCTTCAGGCATGTAGCTAATACCCTTTCCTCAATTTCCTATGTTGATAATAGGGCCTGCTACTGTTATTTTTTCTCTTTGCACACAAGCAGCCTACACATACACAATTTGCTGGTTACCTTTGAATTCAAATCGTGTTGTACACGCAGACTGCAGATCTCCAAGTAAGTACAGGTTTTCTCCAGGCAATGACTTTGTCAATGTAATGTAATAGTTACAGTTATTAGATATAAAGTAGTTGGACATGTGTCCGTTTTTGAATTATTGATAAGTCGGCTTATTATACACATAAAGTACTGATAATACTAAGCACCCTGTCGCATTGAGTGACTCTAGCTGATGAAGCGCATTATTATTTATGCCCTGTGGCTGAGACCCTTCTGCTCCCTCCCCCCCCCCCCCACCTACCCCTTACTCTGAGCTGTGCCCCGGGGGCGGCCTACCTAATGCCGGCTAGGTGTGGGGGAGGCGGTGTAACTGATGGCCGCGCGGGGAGCCCGGTGTACTACCGACTAACTTAGACCCATCTACAGCCGGGCTGGGTGCTAGGTTGTAACACCTGGAGGGGTGCAGACACACTAACAGCTACCAGCCACGAGCTGCAAACATCTAACAGTAGTTTTATCTTTTAAAAAGACAACAAGAACCACATATATATATATATATATATATATATATATATGTATATATATATATATATATATATATATATATAGATATATATAGATATATATAGATATAGATATAGATATAGATATAGATATAGATATAGATATATAGATATATAGATATATATAGATATAGATAATAGCAGGTGCAACACATGTGACTAGCCCAGGCGCTTACTCTATGAGTAGTATAGGGAAAAGAGGCTTTGTAACAGTCGGTCCTAACCAGTAGTGTACTGTGTGAGTAGTGTAGGGGAAGGAGGCTTTGTATCTGGGGTAACAGTAGACGCTAACCAGTAGTGTACTGTGTGAGTAGTATAGGGAGAGGAGGCTTTGTGTCTGGGGTAACAGTAGACGCTAACCAGTAGTGTACTGTGTGAGTAGTATAGGGAGAGGAGGCTTTGTGTCTGGGGTAACAGAAGACGCTAACCAGGGGCTCGATTCATAACAATGTACGACAGCTCAGAAAGTCTACGACCACAAAAAACATGTCTGTAGGGAAAACAGGGCAAATCGTATTTTTTTACAGGTAGTAGTCCTGGAATCCTACAAGGCAGTCGTACAGAAAAATATGGTGCATTTCACAATTAATAACCATAGGACATATTTCTTTTACTCAATCGTATTACTTGCATTAGAAAGTTGTTGTAAAGTAAAAAGCTAAAAATTTTACTTTGTATTACAAAGTACATTAGAATAATACCCACACTACGATTTAGGAGGAAATAGTTGAATTATGGTTTTCAAAATATGTATGATATTTCGAATTTCTGAGCCACTCATTCTTACAGGTTAGTATACATGTCATTATCATTTATTACATCTTGGTTTGGTACAAAATAAACCATTATTAAAGATTTTTTGGATGGCTGAGATGACTTCAGAGGCTGTCTCAGCCATATATTGTGCAATGGGCATTTATGCCCTTAAAACCACCTTATACAGGTATTCTGTACAATAAGGTAGATGAGAAATTTTCTAAAATTTTCTTGTGAAATGCACCCCTTTTTTTGTACGACAGCATTCTACGATTTTGTTGAGATAAGCTGGTCGTATGAGATAAGCTGGTCGTATGTGTGCTTATTTTTCTCCACCCTAACAACTGTTCACCAGGTGTCGTAGGCATAGCATAAAATGACCCCTGGACGATCAGCAATAGTCGTAGCAGCAAAATGACCCTCTATGTCGTAGAAACTTATGAATCGCCTCCCAGTAGTGTACTGCGTGAGTAGTGTAGGGGAAGGAGGCTTTGTATCTGGGGTAACAGTAGATGCTAACCAGTAGTGTACTGTGTGAGTAGTGTAGGGGAAGGAGGCTTTGTATCTGGGGTAACAGTAGACGCTAACCAGTAGTGTACTGTGTGAGTAGTATAGGGAGAGAAGGCTTTGTGTCTGGGGTAACAGTAGACGCTAACCAGTAGTGTACTGTGTGAGTAGTGTAGGGGAAGGAGGCTTTGTATCTTGGGTAACAGTAGACGCTAACCAGTAGTGTACTGTGTGAGTAGTATAGGGAGAGGAGGCTTTGTATCTGAAGTAATATTAGGTGCCTACCATAAACCTTTGCATAGAAGCCGCGGCTACTACGTGAGTGCGGCTTATGTGCATTTTTTTTGCTACTATACTACAGTACTAAAGTTACCATAATCAGATCGCTAGGGCGGCGTATAGGATTGGCTCGAAGTCGGGGTGCAGCTTCTACGCGAATTAGCTTCTACGTGAGGATCTACAGTACAAGTATTTTACTCTGTGAGTATTTTAGGGGGAGGGTGCTCAATCTATGATAAAGTAAAGGCAGAACGCCGGTCTCGGATAATAGTAAACCAACAACTGTTTGAGTGAATAAGTGGATAGTGGCAACATATCACACTGATGAACCTGCTTTTCCTATATGTCTCATCGGTTCTACATTATATCCCCCTATACTGTCTAGCTGTAGGGCTTATAATAGGTTGGAAACGATAACCCATAAGTGACCACTGGAACATGTGTGTCATCTAGGGTGTGGGGTCGGACATTTCCCAGAATGTGTTAAACCGTGTCAGAATGTGACCACTGCTTGTTTTATACAGCCACACGTAGCCTTATGTTCCCACATAGAATGGGGCAACATACCGAGTTATGTGTGTGCACACATTATGTCTCTGGTATACATCAGTACGAATTATACACCTGTATCACATACACACACGTACATAAGCATAGTGAAAAGGAGGGAGGGAGAGATGGAGGGATATGACCAGGAGATAAGTGCCCCCCCCCCCCAAACCGACCGGAAACAGGGGTGTGTGTTCTGATTCTGTCATCAGGGGGGTCACGTGACTCGCCGTGTGGCGTCAGAGCCCCCTGGTGGACGACTACAGCAAATCACGTTAGGATGCACGTGACCAAACACAGACGAGAGGTGGGGCGAGAGCAGATTTGTTCTTGGGTGGAGGCGGGGAGTGGGGCGTGTGGGGGGAGGGGTGCAGAGCTAGTAATGGGGTGGAGGCGGGGAGTGGGGCGTGTGGGGGTGGGGTGCAGAGCTAGTAATGGGGTGGAGGCGGGAAGTGGGGCGTGTGGGGGGAGGGGTGCAGAGCTAGTAATGGGGTGGAGGCGGGAAGTGGGGCGTGTGGGGGGAGGGGTGCAGAGCTAGTAATGGGGTGGAGGCGGGAAGTGGGGCGTGTGGGGGGAGAGTTGCAGAGCTAGTAATGGGGTGGAGGCGGGAAGTGGGGCGTGTGGGGGGAGAGTTGCAGAGCTAGTAATGGGGTGGAGGCGGGAAGTGGGGCGTGTGGGGGGAGAGTTGCAGAGCCAGTAATGGGGTGGAGGCGGGAAGTGGGGCGTGTGGGGGGAGAGTTGCAGAGCTAGTAATGGGGTGGAGGCGGGAAGTGGGGCGTGTGGGGGGGGGGGGGTTGCAGAGCTAGTAATGGGGTGGAGGCGGGAAGTGGGGCGTGTGGGGGGGGTTGCAGAGCTAGTAATGGGGTGGAGGCGGGAAGTGGGACGTGTGGGGGGGGGGGGGAGAGGTGCAGAGCTAGTAATGGGGTTGACAGTAAGTCAAGAGGAAGAACACGAACCAGGAAGAGGACAGAAAAAACGAAACAAGGAATATAACATACTTGCTAAATATGATATTACGGTGACCGGCGGGTATGGGTTAAAGTTCTTTTTTATCAAGGCCCAACCATACCACGTTGCAACCATTTGGTCATATACTTCACATATCTGTCTGTGTGGGCGGAAACGGTGCAGAGGACGTGTCTGTAGTATTTGATACAACTCCTGTGGCAGATGCGGCACACAGAATACATGTACAGTGTAGACGGGCGTGTGGGAGTAGGGGCAGACACGTGATGAGATGGCGTGGCTGGAGAGGAAGATGGGGAGCACAGCCCACATAGAGGTACTAGACGGTAGCTAAGTCGTCATGGTGCCTTACCCATTGAGGGACACATCTTTAATGTTTAACGCCATTTGTCGTCATGGCAAGTACTCAACAGGCCTGTATTCCTGGATCATGCCGACGCATTGGCAGTTCATCAACCTCAGCAGTTCATCAATCTCGGCATGATCGACTAATGCAGCACAGGCCTGTATGAATACAGCATGGTGACAAATGGCATATTTTCATTAAAGCACTGTGCGTCCCTTCCCAGTGGGCACAAAATGCAGTTCAACGTTGAATCAACATTGAATTAACATTGAAACAATGTTGTCAACCATTCCTCAACATTGATTCAATGTTCTGTGCCCACTGGGTTACCGGTTTATAGGGTGACGGTTGCTGCTATAGAGGAGTGTAGGAGGACCAGACTAGAGGTTCACTGACTACACACCAGGTGGCACTACCTATCGCGTTGCTACGTGCAGACTGTGATGCCACACTGTAGGGTTGCCATAACGTCATTGGTGTTTGCACCAAAGTGTGTTGTCAAAATCAACTTTAAACAATTCTATAATAATTGTTTATAAGGCCCTACATAAAGATGGCGTCAGTACTGTGTGGACCCTTCCGTGGTGGTGGAAGGTAGCTGGGGGTTGGCGTAAAGCAGTTCATGCCGAGGTCAGGCCGAGTCAAGCTGACCACGGCCGCTCCCCTGTAGCACTAAGAGGGGCGGGGTGTTGTATGAGGGGGTGGTGTATGGCTTCTGCCGCCGTATTCAATAGCAGCCCCCTCTGAACACGGCACCAGGCTCTATACTGCAGATTCAGTCAGTTCTAGGAAACCTGACCGCCTCCCATTCAGCCTCCCCCTCTCACGTTCACCCCTCCCCAAACCACACTCAGCCCGACCAGCCTGCCTCCCTATCCATCTGTTCCCTCTGAGTAACACAATCTCCACCCTCCCCTCCTCAGACCCCACCCTCTTCTACTCGTATCCCGTCCATGTTAGTCCAAAACACCCCCTGTTATCCCCTTCTCCCCCGCCCGTTATCCCCACCCCCTTCCTGCCTTTTGGCGTTTCCTCTCTTCTCCTTCTCTTCTCCTCCCCTTGCTCCTCTCCTTGCTTCTCCCCTTCTCCTCATCTCCTTACCACATTTCCTCCTCTCACCTTTCTCCGCTGTCTCCACCTCTTTTCTCGCCCCCTCGTCCAACATTCTCTACCCATTGCCCATCCCCTTGCACCCCTTGCCCTCCGCACTGCCCTACTCCTAAAGGCCCCACCCGTCCCCACCCTTCCCGACCCTGCCCCATCCTGACCTCACCGGCAGGACTAGACGTTCTCAAAGGAACCGCTTCTGGTGGCTGGAATGTCAGCTTCCGGTTAGTTGGATGTGGGCTGTCTTGGTCTCCGACCTACAAGCTGAATTTCCTGCCTTGCCATGCTGGCACCCTCCCTATCGTACCCGTTTAATCCCTGCACTGCCCTACTCTCTGCTGCCCTATCCTACCCTACACTATATATATATATATATATATATATATATATATATATATATATATATATATATATATATATATAATACTAATACTGATTGTATGAACTTGCATATATGTTTATTTATGTATGTACATGACCTCGTAAGTGATCACGAGTGTTCAACTTATCAGATGCAATTGACCCACAATTGTTCATCATTATGTTATCCCTTTCTGGTATTGGACAGGCCTGGACAATCCGGGAAAATCTCCATTACAGGCAAATCTGCCCACCCGGGGAAATCTTCCCTTACTTAGGGCAGCCCCAAAGTCGGCCTCCTGCCCTTATCTCTGTAGAGATAAGGGCCGCCGGGAGAGATAAGGGCGGCTGCCGGTCCACACCTCCAAGGGGAGTTCTCCCAGTATCTAATACAGGTGGGCTGGGGAGGGAGGGGGAGGGGGGTAGGAGTCCACGTTTAAATATACCTTATTTAGGCTATATTTTGTCATTCAAATCATTATATCTCAAGAAATACAAGACCTTCATACAAGCCCATTCACATATACCTAGCCAATTAAATTGTCTACTTGTATGTAGGTGAATATTTTTCAGCAAATAATGGTAAGGTATTAGCAAATCGGATTTTCTGGTTGAACCTAAAAGTACATGTATATCAACCCAAAACCAAGGGGAGAAACCCCCTCACTGTACTTTTTCCCTGCAAGGTATTAAAAGTAGGATTTTCCCAACCTGTTGGAGAATAGACATAGCCCTGTATCAGACTCTTTCAAATGCATGTAAAAATGTGTGATCCCCACTCATATTAACAACAAATTGGCATGCAACAGTCCTACCATAGGCAATAAGCCTGCAGCCTACTTGTGCATGTCATGAACACATGGATCCCAGATCTCCTATTTATAACGGTATTACTGAACATAAGTGGTTAACGCCTCTTCCATGAAACTCCTGTTAATTATCCAGCTGCATATGTACCATCCCCTTCATCATTACTGATTTAAGGGGATTAATGTGAACTTCTAACTCAGCATGGCCAATCAGTCCTTAGGCCACCGCATTTGCATCATTGCCACCATAAAAGTCCCTCTCCATCTAATTCCATCAAGCACTCATCATGTTAAGAGCAACAAATCTCCTCACCCTACTCTCGCTCTCTCATAACCTCCAGTTTGCTGAGGCACCATCTCCCTGGTCTCAACCCTCCAATCCCATCCCCCACTAAGACCCGTTTATTGACAGCAGAACCACCAAGCTGGGTTGATGAGAGGAATATGCAAGAAGTAAGGAGTATTAGGCAGGCAAGCAGGCAGGGAAGCAGTGAAAAATAGAAGGAAAATGGAAGGTTGGAAGAAAAAGCTAGGTAGGAGAGGGACCTAGATGTCGTAACATGACCAGATATGTATCTCGGCCCAATGTCACCAACCTGCCAGCCCCCAGGAATCCACACACGCCAATTGTGTGTTATTTTAAGGACGCTGCTGTCAGGCCTGTCCCTGGGACTGTGCCCGACCTCAGACACACCAAGCTGAGTTCTTGGCACTCACTCCTGTGGGAACCAGAGGGGGTGCAGGAAGTTGGTACCAGTGGGTGGGGGACAGGGTTAGTCGGGGGAAGGAGGGGGAGAAAGTGGGGAAGGGTGGTAGAGGAGACAAAGGAGAGAGAGGGAGAATTGGTAGTTAGGAAAAGATGATTAGGGAGAAGGCAGAGTGCATGGAAGGGTCGCATTTTAAGATAAGTCTTTCCATAATCGCATCAGATTTGATTGCTTTCTATTGGAAGAAGCTGATATATGACTGTATGGCTATCCTGATTTCTATTGAATACCTTAAAGTATGATAGTGGACCATAGAGCGGAGCACCGCAACTCAGTTCAGGTTCTGTTGAGGGGAGGGGATAGGCATGATGTTCATGGCTGTTGTCTCATGCCATCTAACACGCATGGTTGGGGAGGGGAGGTAATGCATAGAAGCATGTCATATCATGCTCCAAACCACGCCCCTTAACCCCCATATAAAACCTGAGGTAACTTTTAGGGTTCAAAGAGGTTTACTTTGTAACTAAAGATGCATAGAGCCACAGCATCAAGTGAACATGACATCCATTCTGGGGGTTTATTCAGTATATAGCTGCATTATACCTGCGTTTGCCTACATGAGATTTGAGTAGACTAAACTAAAAGTTGCACTATTTCACGGTAAATACAGCATTGATTGTATCTACAATGCTGCGTTATTCAATCTTGAATAGCAAGGCTAGGTCTTAAAAAGGTCTTCTCACGTATCTCCAGTAAGGACAGGAAAATTGAACTATGGTGTTTTCCTTTGAACTGCTCTGTCCCTTTTCTTTGAAAAAATAAAAATAAAATTGAGCTTTGACCGTATTTATGCTGAAAGGTAATTTTATTTCGAGGTTATTCTTGTGTGGTGTTGTAAAGTGTCCCTATCACACATGGCCAATATATAAGTAACAGTTATCGGGGAACCTCACACATCCCGAATTTTATATGTCATTTTTCTCTCATCCACTAACAACCAACTGTCCCTTGGTTTCCCCATTCCCCGCATTGTGCTGGAGGCCTTTATACATATGACATAGATAATTATGATAAAATGATAGTGATAGAAATGTCCATATTTTATTACTTACTGCAGGATGTTATATCTATATGACTTAACTATATCTATTCTGACTGCTAATAAATGGCTCCTGTCATGTAACCCACACACCTACATAACAGGAACAAGGAATGGGAGGTGATGGACAAAAACATGTCAATTTATTCACAGAACCCTAGCTTCCCCGTTACCCTCATTAAAACCTAGATTAAATCGGGGGCTCAATGATAAAAAGCTTTATATGAGGGAGTTATGTAGCATATGGGTATAAATAGGCTGGGTAGGCTGTGGGGTGTGTAAGGGGGGTGGCATGGCTTAGTGCCTTAGAAGCAGTAATCGATGGGGTTCAGTTGAAGGTAGAGGGGCTGAACCTGAGAGAAGGGTGGACCCAGGGGGCTGAACCTCAAGGGAACCCCTGTTAGGTTTAGGGATGAGGGAAGGGGATGTTTTAAGGGCGTAGTCTGCAAGAAGATGTGAATGTGGGAGCTATAATGGAACTTTTTCCAATGTGTCATCAGATAGCGCCCGTGTTTACCCTACATTAAATATGAGTAGGCCAAACAGAAAAACATTAGATACAGGGAGGCTAAAGTCTACAGAATCCAAACCACGTCAACCATGCCCCTACTTGTTACATATTATTCTAAGGGGAAGACGAATCAACATTAAACTTGGTAAACACTGGTAGAAGGCTGGTTTTTGCAGTAACAATATCTCGACATCTCCACAATTATATTAAATGCCTTCAAAATGAAGAATATCATCATCATCTATTTTGCTTTTAACCGATGTCCTGCTGCTCAGGTCAGCTTATATTGAGAGACTGTAACAAAGGGGTTGCACACGAATGCCAGCTTCACAGCCATCTATAGACATAACAATCAGAGGACAGGAACTACACAGCATAACGGATGATGAAGTTTATGAATGAAAGTAATTTCAGAGATATCAAAAGGGGAGCGTAGGACTGCAGAGACGTGGGTCAGACAAGTTGTATGTATATTTGTTATGGCAATTACACATGCCATACCAGAAGATATGTATTAAAAAAACAATTGATTTTGCAATGTGTGAGTTAATCTCAATTTACGTTGACTGCTTTACATCTGAATCATAAAAGTCGATACAAACATAAAGAAAATATGTACAGTGATGTAGATTTCCATATAAACTATGTTATTTTGTTTACCCTTGTATACCCATGATAGCCATCCTTTATCCATGTATCATAACAATGGATGGGCACTGGATACTTGGTGATTCTCCATCAAAATGGCCTCAGGACCCCTGCCGTGTGCTGGAAGGTGCCCAGGCCAGGCTGGGATACAATAGAAAATGCATCCATAGGAGCAAGGGGGAGGCCCAGCCCTGTATGGATACAAGGGGATGTTAATTTACAACAGACAGCTTTTGCTGCAGTGTGTTATATCTGGAAATATGCTGACTTTCTGAAGTGAAAAAAAAAACAATGCAGATATTTAAGCATCGTTAGGTGCTGTTCTCTGCTACAGATTTTCTAGGATTGTATTTATTTTTTCCTATATATTTGGCATCCCTGCTATAACATCTATAATGTTGGTTATTATCTACATTCCCTAACATCATTAAGGACTATTGTTTACTTGTGTAGTGTATCCAAGGCCCCAGCGCTGCATTATACATAATTCTTCTCTATTGACGACATAACAGGCAGCATAACCATGCATCCAAATAGCAAGAAAGGTTCGCTCCTCAGAAATTATTTTTTCTTCTGAAGTCTACATTAGGTAACTATAAATTTCATACCATTTAATATGACCTATGAGAAATGATTTCTGTCATAAATTCTTGACTTATAGAACAATTCCAGGTTTAATCATTGGTCTATTTCCTATTTAAGGCATACATTTTATGTTGACCTACAAAATGGGCCATTATACAATTTCCTCATTACCCTGTGTAAAGCTACTAAATCTTTCAGTACTGAATCTATTATCCCCTTTATCATGAAGAACCCGTAATGATCAAGTGCTGATGGGCTAGCTATGGTCAATTAAGACTCTGGCCGACATTTATATTTGACTCTCAGTCTTCGAATTGGCCAAAGTTCCCTGATGTGTGTAGTGAAAGGCCTCCAGAGAAGCTATTGGAGAAACCATGAACTGCTTTGCTTTTGAATAACATGGATATTCAATATCAGGAGAGTTCAGACTACCAATAATATAAACATTTTGGGGTCTAAAATGTATATGGAATCCCATCTCTTGGAATTAGCATTTAGTTGTGTTGAATTATATTTCAGTCCACCATGATTCACAGCACAGTACTATTCAGTACTCAAAGGTGCATTGTACCCCAACCCCTTTTCAAATCCTGGGTCCATCCCCGGGAGAAGAGCCTATTCAAAATGTGATACAGATGTGGCAACATGAGCACCCGTGCCCCAGCCCTGTGTAGTAATACCCCAAACCTGCCAGCCCTCAGGAATCCACACACGCCAATTGTGTGTTATTTTAAGGACGCTGCTGTCAGTCCTGTCCCTTGGACTGTGCCCGACCTCAGACACACCAGGCTGAGTTCTTGGCACTGACTCCTGTGGGAACCAGAGGGGGTGCAGGAAGTTGGTGGGACTAGTGGGTGGGGGGCAGGGTTAGTCGGGGGAAGGAGGGGGAGAAAGTGGTAGATGCAAAAAAAGCGAGAAGAGTGTAGGGCAGAACAGTGCTCATGGTTAAGAGGATGAGAATGAAGGTGGACGCCAAGTCTTTTAATAATCATGTCACATTAGATTGTGTGTTACTAGATAGAGCTTATAATGATATTGATATCTGTATGTGTATCCTCATTTCTATTCAGTACTCCTTTAGTAGACGCTATAGGGGAGCACCACAACTTGGTTTAGGTACTACATAGGAGAGGGGCTCTGATGTCCATGCCTGTCGTCTCATGCCATATAACTCGAGCAATCAGGGAGGCTAATGTATGGAAACATGTCATATCATGCTTTGAGCTCTGTAGCATTGAGCCAAAGCTTCATATTAAGAGTTTCAGAGCTTTACAAAATAGTTGTAGGGGAGCTTGCCAGTGAAGTAGTATGCATATAAGGAGGGCGGATCGGATGGGGGCAGGGTCGGTTTCCTACTTTAGACGGCTGTAAATAATGGGGTTTAGGTTGAAGGTACAGCAGCTGAATGTTGGAGCGAGGAAGGTGGTCCCAGGGGTGCTGAACCTCAACCCATAGCAGGGGTTTAGGGATGAGGGAGGGGCGCTAGGAGGGCAGGTGGTCTTTGAGAGCGGGAGATGTTTCAAAGCTGTGGTCTGAAGTAGGTTAAGGGAACATGACAGGCATTCTGGGGGTTTATCCGATATAATCGCTATAGATCACACTCGCGTTTACCGACATAGCATTTGAGGAGACTAGACAGAAAAGTATTATAGCCAGCTTGGCATTAGGCACCCGTATCTAACCACTACCCCACTTCCAACGTCTTCTGTATTTTACTTCATCAGAGGACCTACCATGCTCCTTTGTTATCAAGTGTTAGGTTCTATTTCCGTAACGGCTGGGATAGTTCGACATATATTCATGGCCAACATGATTTAACCAAGAATGGTGAAGGAGCACCAAGAATTACCCCTATACCTACTATGACCATAAATCACCATATAATAATGATACTTATTTTTGAAAGACTTTACTTGTAAATGTATTCTAGGCCAAATACAAATTATAAAACTCAAACTCATACATCATAACTGGTAGATCAGAATTAGGCAAAAATAAAAGAAGTTGTGTTTTAGGCAACATGATCCAAATATTTGGGTGGTTGGATTTCTTTTTAAATTTAATGTTGAAAGTACCAGGATGAGTCGGGAATCACCCTTCTGACTCACAGGTCATCAGGACGACTCACTGTAACCTCCAATAACAAGGAATATCACAAGATTGTTGAATATTCTTGCTAAAGACCAATTTCCTGGGGTCCGAAAATAAGGCTACTGAAATCAGTTGGAGCTTGTTCTTCGTCACCAAAGATTTTGTCAATATCAAGAACATTATAAATCTCAAAAAATAAAACGATAAATTATCCATGAATCGGAAAATCTTCTTAGGGTTGGCCCTATTTTGAAGCTCGGTTGGGATTGCCTGAAACACATATTTTTGGCCTTATCTGTTTGCAGACATCTAACATCAAGAACAATAGCCAAGCAAACATCATATTCCATTGGGTTTTCTTCTCTATACAACAACATGATTATACTGCACACTACATACGATACCAGCCTGCCACCTCAGCCCTATCATGTATACCCCACTCAGATGGGATGCACTGTGGACAGGGCTATATGTAAAGGAGGGGTAACCAGGTGACTGCAATGTACACTGGGCTGGTGTGCAGGTGGGCCATGAGGTCGTGGGGCTGGTGTTCAGACTTGTTAACGAAGAATCTGAACACAACCAGGGTACAAGGTGCTAAAGACTGCATGCTGCATGTTTACCATACAAACATGGCTGTTACGAGTATTTGCTGCTGGGTTGTAAGGTCTATGAGCTCCTGCTCCTTCTTGTATGCAATATAGTAGGGTTCCCAATTGAGAAGTATTACAGCTCTTCAGCTCACTACTGAACATAAGAAAAGATGTTCTATGCCTCGGGCTAGTTAAAATAGGTGTTATTACTGTCTTCTATCTTGGGAACTAGATGACAATGATTCCCACAATGACCATGTGTAGGCTTGCACATCTGCACTGTCATATAGGTTTGGCTGTGTCATTGCACTCTGCTGATGCCTGACAAATGAAAAAGTGTGTTGTGTGGTACTCGGCCTAAACCCCTGAGATCAGAACCAACATCGACCCGTTTATTAATCCTTTCTTGGGGAATATTCTATAAGATGGTAGTGTTGCAGCTCTTCTTGCCTCTTCTTGTCCTACAACATGGAGGGCCAGCCTCATATGTCTACAGGGACACATTGAGTTGGATATAAAGTAAGTCCTTTATGCCACCATGTATACTATCTGAATATGCTGACTCAGTCAAGTGTAAAAAAATAAAGCAGCTTTTCAAGCACCATTAGGTGCTATTCTTGGCTTAGGTTTTGCTATAATTGTACCTTTCTTATATTGGTACTTTAATGTTAGCCATCTTCCTAACAAGAAGACACCATTAAGGGCCATTGTTTACTTGGACATTGTGTACCTGCTAGTACCCACTTTTGTGTTCAGGCCCTCCCGTCTTGATTGTATAAATTATTCTACATTCGCTGGCATGTCTAATGACATCGCTTTAAATTCTGTGCCATAATTTATGTATACTTTAAATGACAATGATCAGAATCAATCCCTGAGTTATACAAAAATATGCACTTATATATTTTTGGAGGTCGACTTGTAAAGAGTACTGAATATGTAACGATTACAGGGGCTGTTGTAAACCTGCTTCATTATACTGTTTCAGTGCACCTTTCACCTTGTTTTCCGGGTACTAAATGGTCCGGTGTTGAATCTATTATCCCTTATAGTCTGATTATAGTTATGGCCAAGAAGCTAGTGTGATTCACCCCTAATGGGTTAATGAGGGCGGTTATTAGCATTGTTATGGATGGACCCTGACCGAAATCTGAACTGGACTATCAGTCTTTGAACTAAGCAAGGTTGCAAGATGAACAAGACGAGTAGGCTATGGGACATTTGGAAAATATGACTTCATGAATCAGTGTCCTTTGCATTTATAAGGTTAAAAGCTAGAAAAGACATTTGAGGCTGATAATTATCTACATTAAATAGATATAATCAAAAGGGTTTTAATGTGATTGACCAGTTTTAGGACATCAAGTCAACATATGCTGCATATTTAGTCTCAATTAGGTCCATGCTTTGGCTACAAGGATGTTTATCTCGGCCTATAAACCAGTGTAGGTTACAGGTGCTGGGACCGAGAACTGAACTACATGCAAACCAGCAGATCACTAGACAATAGGGGTTACACTCTATGTATAGAAAATTGTGATCACATGTCATATCATGATCCGAGTTTATTTAACCTTTGACCTTAGAGCTGTGAGCTACAACATCTCAGATTCATTTTCTTTGAAATCACATGGTATTCTGATGTGACAAAATTCGGAATTTTCAATTGCTCATGATTATTTCTTGATACATACCGTTTCCTAATCAAATAGCATTTTATTTTCAATGCTCAGTTGCTGAATCTGTATGGCATATATACCTTTACACTCAACAGGGATGTAATCTACACAATCACAGCTTTCCACTGATACCAGATGCTATAAAATTTCCACCGTCCGCTGGTCAGGTGTAAATTGGATTAAACCAGCCGTCAGGCTGATTCAACTCTCCGACTGGCTGATGATGCATATTCACAGCAAGCTCCTTCTCATCTTGTAGTTACATTGTTGGCCGAGGTTGAACTGACATGTAGAAATGGCCCAAAGGCAAGAAGTCCTGATATGGAAGTCAAAACCACAGTTTTACATTGTTATGAAATCCCATATCTGAAAGGACCTTCTCAAATGGATATTAATGTCAAAATCACACAGGTTTAGACCACTCCCCTTTCCTGCATATTTATACCCTGTCCCCACCACCCCAATTAGGAGATGAAACTCCTGTTAATTATCTAGCTGCATATGTACCCTCCCCTGTCATGATTGCAGATTTAAGGGGATCAATGTGAACTTTTAACTCAGCACAGCCAATCAGTCCCAGGGCCAGCATATTTACATAATTGCCTCCATAAAAGTCCCTCTTCATCTAATTCCATCAAGCACTCATCATTTTAAGAGCAACAAATCTCCCCATCCTACTCTCGCTCTCTCATAACCCCCGGTTTGCTGAGCCACTTCCCTCCTGGGCTCAGCCCTTACACCTGCCTAAACATGGGTTTATTGACACCATTACCACCATGTTGATTCAGATGATTCTCTAGATAATTATACTTCAAATAGCATATATATGAGAATCTAGGATTTCTAAGTTACATTTGTAGGTCATGCCTCAGGATTGTTCTAAAGATTTATCAACAATTTTTCTAAACAGAGACCCTTTCTTGCCACATTGGTCTATGGGAAGGAGAGGGACCTACATGTGGCAACATGACCACCTGCTCCCAGATATGTATCTCAGCCCAATGTCACAAACCTGCCAGCCCTCAGGAATCCACACACGCCAATTGTGTGACATTTTAAGGACGCTGCTGTCAGGCCTGTCCCTGGGACTGTGCCCGACCTCAGACACACCAGGCTGAGTTCTTGGCACTCACTCCTGTGGGAACCAGATAAGTTTAAATTGCTCAGGTCGTCTTCTCAATTTGCCTTGAAACACCCTCCATATCATATACTTTCTTTTCTTTCATGGACATATTCTTGGCCTTACGCAAGTACCCACTTCATGTAAGAAAAAAACGTTGTGTGTTCTGATTTATTTGAGAGAGAGCCTCGAATCTGCCTTGTATCCCAAGTCTGCATGCGCCCAGGGATCAACACATGCATGTGTTATTTCCAGGAAGCTGCTCTCTAACCTCAGTTGTTTGCTTAACAGCAAATACATGCCATGCATTTGAGTTTATGAGGAAAGGTTAGAACAATGTTGATTTAAACATTTTCTATATCTCTATAACTAGGGTTATTGTGATTAGTAACAAATTGCAGTTGGTAACAAAAGAAGGTAAAGTATACTGAATGTGCCATGCACAAAAGAGTGTGCAAATGGCTCCTGCCGTGTAACCCCCACACCTGTGGGATCAGGGGACGGGAGGTGATGGACAAAAACATGTTAATTCATGCACAGAACCATAACTTCCCCCGTTACTCTCATTAAAATCTGAAATGAAATTGGAGTGCAATAGTAAAGAGGTATTCACTTGAGAATTATGTAGCATATTTGTATAAATGGGTGGGTATGCTGTGGGGTGAGTAAGGGGGGTAGCCTTAGAAGCAGTAATCAATGAGGTTCAGTTGAAGGTAGAGGGGCTGAACCCGAAGGGGAGAGAAGGATGGACCAAGGTGGATGAACTTCAAGGGTCAGGTTTAGGGATGAGGGAAGGGGATGTTTCAAGGGCATGGTCTGGAAGAATGGATAGACCTGAAATTGTTGTAGGTTCTCTTCTGGTGTGGCAAATGACTACATAGCCGTTTAAGTGACATTGTAACAAATGTCTGACAGACGGAAGTGAAAACAAATGTTTTGGAGTTCTAGGATTTGAGGACGAAGGTGCGGTGTTCACTCTGCCACTACTCTATCAGAACTGAATCAGGTAAGTCATTCCCGCCTTCACCGGGCATTCAGGGTCACAAGATCTCAGCATTTCACAGGGAGCTGTGTGATTGGTCAGCTGTCAGAATGCAGGTCACATCCTGGCACTTTCTTTTCCAAACTTTTTAAATAAACTTTCGGTTATCTTAAGTAGCTTTAGGTTTTGGCTCTGGGGATCAATCTTTCATTGATAGTCTCCCGTGCTGGTGGTATAGACCACAGGCGCAGTATTGGTTAATTATAATAAATTATAAACTACCGTATATACTGAGCCATGAATGTGGAATTCAGTGTAGGAAAAAAAATGACGTTGCATTTTGGGGGGGTGAGCCTAACCATAGCGATTCTCCATTATGTTCATCCCTAGTGGGACGAGTGTCTTCAGCCTCTGTACCCATTTCCATTCAATGGTTTTACGCAGTGTGTTTGCGCGTTTTGACTGTGGGTGTTCATAGATGAACTCAAGGATGTACACCTTCATGTCCTTGTCCTTCTTGTGTCCAGGTCTGTTGAAGTGGTAGGCCACTTCGCTTTTTTCATACCTTTTGTGTTCCACATCTCCGATGTGTTCACCGATTCTGTCATGTAGGGTTCTTTTCGTTTCCCCCACGTATCTCTTGCCGCAGCAGATGCACTCAATGCAGTACACAATGTTTGAACTGCCGCAATTGATGTTGCGTTTTGTTTCCTTTGAGCACTTGGTGTTTATCTTTATGTTGCCACTTGTGTCCAGCTTTGGACACACTTCACACACTGGGTGTTTCTTTGTGGGTTTGTGTACACACAAGTTTGGGCGGGGTGGTTTGGGTTCAGCCTCTGTGCCATCTTCAGAGGGATGGTAGTCCACCTTAGCCCTCACTAAGTAGTCTCTCAGGTTTTTTGGTCTCCTGTGACCTACCACTAGTTTCAGTCTCTGTAGGCCTCTAGTGGTACTGGACTCACTGAGGTCGTCCCATCTGCTTTGTACAATCTTCTGCATCTTGTTGTAGTTGGGTCTGAACTGAGTGGTGAGGAAGATTCTCTCTTCTTCCTTTTTCTTTTCTATATCTCGTTTCTTCTTTTCGAGAAGTTCATGTCTTCTCTTCAAGGTTGCCTGTTTCTTGGCTTCTTTCAGAAGCTCTTCTGGGTAGCCTTTTTCCCGGAATTGCTGTGCCTTTATCTCGGCATGCATTTCAAAGTCTATCTCCAGTCTGCATATGCGTCGCAGACGCAGAAATTGGCTGTACGGTAGACTTCTTTTTACTGCAGGGGGATGTGCAGAGTCATACCGTAAATAACTGTTTGTGTCAGTTGGCTTGGTATACAGATCTGTATACAATTTCCCATCATTGTTCCTACGGACCTTTGTGTCCAGGAAACTTATCTCAGTCCTCGATTTCTCCGAGGTGAATTTGATGCTGTGGTGTTGCTGGTTCAAGTATTCTCCAATTCATCATCTCCATGGTCCCAGACAAAGAAGATGTCATCAATGTACCTTAGCCAGACTCTTGGTTTCTTATCAAGGTTCTCTAGGAACTTTGATTCCAGAACTGTCATGAATAGATTGGCATACGAGGGAGCCACTCTGGTTCCCATGGCTGTACCACTTATTTGTAAGTAGTTTTGCCCATTGAATTGAAAATTGTTGCTTTTTAGAACCATCCCTAGGAGCTCTATCAGAGTCTCATTTTAAGGATTCAAATCACCGATACGGTCGGTGTTCAACATTTCCTGGATGCTGGCTATGCCTTCATCATTGGGAATGTTGGTGTACAGTGAGGTCACATCTAGTGTGCCTATGACACTCTGTGAAGTGAGTTTTTCCAAACCCTCCACTTTATTTATGAAGTCTGTTGTGTCTTTCACATATGAGTCACTTTTTTTCACCATGGGTTTCAGGAAGATATCTACAAATGCAGATATTCTTTCTGTGGGGCAGTTATTGGCAGACACTATAGGTCTACCTGGGGGTGCCGTGGCGTTTTTGTGGATTTTAGGGAGAAAGTAAATTTGAGGTGTCCGTACTTTCTGTGAAAGTAGGGCTTTCGCTACCTTTTTACTTATCTCTTTGTCCTCTACCATTGTTTGCACCCTAGATTCTACCCTGGCTTTATATAGGTCAGTGGGGTCCTGATCTAATTTCTGGTAAGTGTTAGAGTCATCTAACTGTCTATTCCCTTCTTTTAGGTAATCTAGAGTGTCCATCACTACAACACACCCACCTTTATCAGCAGGTTTTATTGTCAGTGATTTATCTCTGGCCAGTTCTCTGATGGCCTTTCTTTGATTTGTATTTATGTTGTGGACTTTCACATCTTTGGGGTAACTGGACTTGTTAAGACTTTTGATATTTTCATGGCACCAATTCTCGAGAGGGATTGAATCACTAGGGGGTTTCCAACCAGAATTTGAATTCTTTATCTTTATAGAGTTAGCGTTGCTGAAGGGGGCTGGCTGTTTCTTGGTTGTGGATAAAGCTTCAATGATTGTGGGTTGTATCAAACCGTTTCTATCTTTTTCTTTACTGTTTGGTTCGCAGTCTATTGTGAAAATTATCTAGGTCTTTTCGTACCTCAGCTAGGTCTACACTCTGCTGTGTAGGACAGAACTTTAACCCTTTATTTAGAATGTCCATTTGTGGTTCCGACAAATCTTTTTTTGAGAGATTAATTACACTAGATGTTATTTCATTTTGATTGTTACCAGTATTTGATTGTATTTCAGATGATGAACTATTAAATGAAGACAAACAAAGTATCTTTACTGTTCAATTGGTTCATTTCATTTTCAAGTACAAGGTCGGTATCAAGGTCAAGGTCAGCATCATTATTATCATTGAAAGAGTTCGTTTTCAGTTCTTGTTCTCTTTCCCGCGTCCTGGGAGACGCGGTCGGTAGTTTCCCCGGAACTTCTTGTTACCGCGGCCACCACGGCCACAGTTGTCACTCTCGTTGTCAGCAGCGTGCTGCCTCTTCAGAGATGTGCGGGCAAGTGCAGGGTTGAGCACCTGAGCGCGTGTTGGGTTGGGAATGCAGGACTTCTGGTTTTGGTCCTTGTCCAGATTGGTTTTCTGGGTCGCCAGGAGGGCGGCCTGGGTTGTCGCGGCCGCCTTCAATTTCTCGTTGGCTCTCTCGATGCCTTCAGCTAGACTGGTGGTGGACCTGTTGTGGGCCACTTTCACCCTTTTTTTTTCCCTACGCTGAATTCCACATTCATGGCTCAGTATATACGGTAGTTTATAATTTATTATAATTAACCAATACTGCGCCTGTGGTCTATACCACCAGCACGGGAGACTATCAATGAAATGTTTTGGAGTTCATCAACAGAATGACGTTAAGTAATAATAAAAATGACAGACCATTGTTTATCCATGGTAGCTATACACCAGCGATGTTGATTGGCAGTGGATGAGTACTGGCTGAGTGGTGAATATCCAACAAAATGGCGTCTCTGGCCTTGGGACCGCATCCTTGTGCTTTAAGGTGCCCAGGCAGGATTATAAAAGAGGAGGAGGAGGGGGGGGGGCACTAGCCTGTATGAATACAAAGGTGTTAATTTACAATAGGCACGTCTTGCTGCAGTGTATAATATATAAATATATGCTGACTCTATCTAGTGAGAATAGACAATGCAGATATCTTAGCATCATTAGGTACTATTCTCTGCTGCAGATATTCTAGGATTTTATTTTTCTTACTTTCATGCTTTCATGATGTTGGTCATCATCTACATTTCCTAACATCATCAAGCACTATTGTCTGCCTGTATATTGTATTCAAGTCTTAATGTTGAATTATATAATCATCGGCAACATAGACACAGCAATAGATCAAAGTAGCAAGCTTAATAAAGGTTGGCTCCTCAGAGATTCTTTTGTATTTTCCGAAGTCTAATTAGGTCACTTTAATTACATGCCATCTAATATGGCTCATTGGAAATGTTTTGTCAACAACTGGCATAAATCCTTGAAATCAAAACAATTCAGTGTTTAATTGCTCTTTGTATCAGGCATGCATTTAACGATAAGCTACAAATTGATCAGGACTATTATAGACTTTCTTTAATTTCCTGTGTAGCTACTGAATAGTTCCGTGCTGAATCTATTACCCCTTTATTAATAAAAACCCTTATGATTCAGTTCTGAGAGGTAACCTATGGTCAATTATTAGCAATACCATAGGTGGACTCTGCCCGACATTTAAACTGGACCATCAGTCTTTGGATTAGCAAGGTTCACAGGTGGGTAGAGTGTAAGCAGTTCAGTGCTGAATCTGTTACTCCTTTATGAATTTAGGGTGAACAGGCTTCACAAGGAGCTAATGGAGAAACTTATGAACTGCTTTCCTTCTAGCTCACACGGAGGTGCAATAAAAGGGTAGTTTAAACTAGTTGTCATGTGAACTTGGGACACAAGTGGGCAAGCTTGGTATGTTAGTATGTAACTGACAGTCAAAAACAGATCTAGAACAGAATTTAATCTTCATATTGATGGTTCCACTTTAGTTGTGAATATCAATTTAATTCAATTTCAATTCGAAATCTTTATTATCCTGAGCATATAATCCATAAATAAGCATAGGAATTTATTACATATTTTAGGAATTAACATAGGAATTTGCACATTGTGAATAGCTAAAACCATGATTGTTATCTACCATATTCAATATTTTCAAAAAAAAATCATTTAGGGATATTCCTCCTTATAACAGTCCCAATTGCCAATGGGAGGAACTGATGTTGATCAAACCATCAATAAGGAAGTTATTGCATACGATTGCTAGATAGATATCTGGCACCAGTGTGGGCGAATCGAGTGGAGGCAGAACGAAAGCAGTCAGAGAGAGAGAGAGAGAGAGAGAGAGAGAGAGAGAGAGAGAGAGAGAGAGAGAGAGAGAGAGAGAGAGAGAGAGAGAGAGAGAGAGAGAGAGAGAGAGAGAGGGAGAGAGAGAGAGAGAGAGCGCGCACAGGGAAACAGCCAGACATGCAAAGATAAAACTATAAACACTGTAATGTTACCTGTTAGGAGCGTTATATGGAGATTTGAATCCTTACACCAGGGGCTACAATCATGGGAAACATTGGGCATGATGTTCTTGTTCAGATTCAATAAAGCACTCTCACTGCTTTAAATGTCACCCAGGGCAGTTTTCTTTATGCTCAAACAATTCAACCCGTGTAGTATATAATGATCCTGCCTGTCCGTGAAGAAAGGAGAGCAAGAAATACTACCCTTTGTACATACAATGCTGAAGCAATTCAAAGGTCAGTGGTCAATGTCCAGGGGCCACAAAGGTCAAACAGCGCAATCGAGAAAGGTTTTCTAAAAGGTCAGATTGTTCACTTTACACATATCAACGCAGCCTCGTAGATATGTACACGACTACATGTGCATGTAGCCTAGATTCACCCAAAGACGGACACACACCTTACGACGGACACTTTCAGCACTATAAAACGTAATATATCGTAAATTGTATGCCATATATGTGAGTATTACAGTAAATTTGAAGTGTTCTTCTCATCAACAAAGGAAAGGGCATACCTATAAACTTGTTTTGTCTATGGCTTATACTGTCCTAAACTAAGCCTGTTTCATGGTGCCGAGCTGGCACAGAGTATGCATTGCCGTAGTGTACCTGATGTCGGACAGGGTGACTACATGCCATGTCCTACTGCTCCATCTACACCCAAGTAATGTATGAGGACTTAGACAATAAGATACATGTATTTTAAAGTAGTTTATAGCAAAAAGGGGCACAATAATTACCAGAAAACATATTTAGAGACCTATTAAAATCGAGATATAATTACACCTTGAGTCGGACAGAATTATGTACTGGTACTTTATCCTTGCTGCAAACATAGAGATAACAAATCTATAACTATTACAGTAAATGTTACAAAGTTCATCCCGATAATAGCTTTGTTTGGAATATGTAAAGATCCACAGCTCAGAGAAAAGAGGTCGCATTTGCACTGCCAACGAGCGTCCGAAAGTGGTGAATCTACTCTAGTATGACAATTCTGCCTGCTGTTTCTTTTTTAATAAAGGCTGTTCTCATCAGGAATGAGTTTAAGTGTGTTGGGTGATGTTGTGTTCTGCTGGTAGCTAATAGGACAAATATCTGAGTACCAAATGGCAGAGTCCTTAGTTGAGTGTGTAAGGGAGAGCTCTTAGTATGAATTTGTCTCTGCCATATCGATTGACATGATCTCAAAGTATCTCTTTATAGTTCCCAATAAAGTTACTAGATTCTCATAGACTTTATTTTCCATATTCAATTAATTCCTATAAGGACCTTTACCTCTACACAAGCTAGGCCATACAATACCATAACGGTGTACAGTCCATTGCTGGTCTCTATGAAGCTCTATATGGCTGCATGCACAGCTACACATTTTCCAGGTTCGGTCCGTATGGGCCCTGTGGACCTGCTGACGATGTGTTGGTTTATATATCTTCATCACCTACACATTTTACATCCATCCCATCCAATGGTTCGTCAGGAAGAAGCCAGGACTATAAAGCATTATGGGACAGAAGGTCTATTATATGATTCCCCTTCCACAGTCCTGTCATCGTTCATGTATGCAATGCTACTTGTATTATGAATTGATGTTTAACTACAATGCATGTGTTAGTCATCACTGTGAGCTGCGTGTAAACATTGATGGCAAGTGTAGCAGCACATCAAGGTTACATCCTCCCCCTACCTTCATTAACGGCCATTCAGAGCTGTCCGTCCATAAATGCCACGTCACCACAATATGTTGTATAGAGTAATCATGTCCAAGTGGCCCATCACTACTACACCAGTATAGAGTGATGGTGCCTTAATGGTCCATGCTAACACCTGAGTATGGCGCTCTGCACACTAAAGTGTCAACTAGTTTTCCTAACGACGCATACCAAAGTATGTCTGCAGCTCTGCCTTGTACTTTACATCTCCTCAGTGTTATAACTAAGGATACCTTTACGTGTTTATTGGTGACTGCTGTATAGTGGGGGGGCAATTGTATTTCCGTGGGAATTTTGTGGTTATGGTAGTTTCTCAACTGATTTCTATAGTTTGAAAGGTGCTTAAGAAGATAGGATACCGATCCATTTTTGATTTTTACTATTTGAGCTGTTTTTAGACCAATTAAGTTAATTAGTGTAATTAAAGCTTAGGGGGGCTCTGTTTCTTCAGAAAATAGAGCTATCACTTTTCTAACAATACCTACCCCCCCCCCCCCCAAAATCAACTATAGGGAATCTTGTGGTGAGATTTATTTTTCTGTATTTCTAATGGTTGCCTAGCAACAGGCATATTTTGCTACTTATCTATAGTAACAGAGCCAAATACAGTTGCATTACGGTTGGATGGTATATGGATAATCTTGCAATGTTCTAAGGCAATTATATCATAACATGTACATCTATATATGTTTTGGCCCATGTATTGCCTAGCAACAGACATACTTTGTTATTTTTGCATAGCAACAGTGCCTCTAACTGTAGATGTACAGAATAAAGTTATTTCTAGCATCTTGTTCATTCAATGCTAAGGTGGTAGGTATACCATGCATTCTAAATACATAATATATACATTAGCCCAGTTATTGCCTAGAAACAAGCATCAATGTATTCTTTACCCCTACAGACAACACTCTGGAGGGAGGCCCAGCAACTTGCAACAGCAACTTGCAATAGCATTGGTGTGTTTGATGAGTTAATTAACCCTTTAGGGCCGACCAAAAAAAGTATTTGCTGGTGACGGGGCCGGGCTATTTTAACAGGAGCCTGGGCTGAGCCATAGCTAAATACCATAGAGTTATGCTGACTATAGTCAATGTTCAGCCAGCCATGGCATCAACTATAGTCGATGCTCGGCCAGTCATGGCATCGACTATAGTCGATGCTCGGCCAGTCATGGCATCGACTATGGTCCCTAAAGGGTTAATGCTAGGCAATATCCAGGCTAATAGCTATATATGTTCATGACATTTCTTTTTTGGTTTAAAAAAATTTATTCATAACTACCTTAGCATAGAATGAACAAGATGCTATATAATGACTTCATTCTGTTCAGCTACATAGGTGAAGAAGACATGGATGCTTGTTGCTAGGCAATATCTGGGCTAATATATAATGTTTAAGCATTACAGTTGCATAGTATGTGTATAGGTATCCGGAATACAGGCCCTCCTGACGGTAGGCCTACATCCCATAGGCCCCCTGAACACAGGCCCCCTTTCCACAGGCCCTGCTGATCTCGGCCCCCCTGCATTCAGGCCACCCCTGACTACAGGCCCCTGGCTTGTAGGCACCATTCTCATGTTCATTTCATACGTCCATAACATATTATCTCATTCAAATTCCTCATGTCCAACACTATCTCTTACAAATTATATGTCCAACCCCCACCCTCACGTCCATTTCATATGTCCATAACATATTATCTCATTCAAATTCCTCATGTCCAATACTATCTCTTACAAATTATATGTCCAACCCCCACCCTCACATCCAACCCCCTCCCTCGCGTCCAACCCATGCCCTCACGTCCAACACCCTCTCTTACATCCAACCTCCTCCCGCACGTCCAACCCCTTACATCAAGTCAAACCCCCTCCCTCACATCCAACGCCCTCCCTTACATCCAACACCCTTCCTGACATCCAACCTCCTTCCTCACGTCCAACCCCTCTGTCATGTCCAACCCTTCTCACACACACACTAGCACCTTCTCGTCACATCGGGAAAGGAGGTGGACGTGAGGAAAAAGTAGTGGAAGTGAGGAGAAGGTAGTGGGTGTGAGGAGAAGGTAGTGGACGTGAGGAGACGGTAGTGGATGTGAGGTGAATATAGTGCACGTGAGGAGATCTATGGTAGTGGACGTGAGAATAATGTGGACATAATTAGCCCAGATATTGCCTAGCAACAAGCATCCATGTCTTTTATACCCCTGCAAGCAGGAATCATCTCACTAAGCAAACTACTGTTATTACAAGTTGCTTAATCTCTAGCTGAACAGAATGAAGTCATTATATAGCATCTTGTTCATTCTATGCTAAGGTAGTTATGAATAAATTAGTTTAAACCAAAAATAAAAAAGTCATGAACATAATTATGTAACTATTAGCCCAGATATTGCCTAGCATTAATTAACTCATCAAGCAAACCAATGCTATTGCAAGTTGCTGTTGTAAGTTGCTGGGCCTCCCTCCCCAGAGTAAGCTATCTGTGTTGTCTGTAGGGGTAAAGAATACATTGATGCTTGTTGCTAGGCAATAACTGAGCTAATGTATATATAATGTGTCTAGAATTCATGGTATACCTACCTTAGCATTGAATGAACAAGATGCTAGAAATAACTTTATTCTGTACATCTACAGTTAGAGGTACTGTTGCTATGCAAAATGACAAAGTATGCCTGTTGCTAGGCAATATATGGGCCAAAACATATATAGATGTACATGTTATGATATATTTGCCTTAGAACATTGCAAGATTATCCATATACCATCCAACCGTAATGCAACTGTATTTGGCTCTGTTACTATAGATAAGTAGCAAAATATGCCTGTTGCTAGGCAACCATTAGAAATACAGAAAAATAAATCTCACCACAAGATTCCCTATAGTTGATTTTTGGGGGGTAGGTATTGTTAGAAAAGTGATAGCTCTATTTTCTGAAGAGACAGAGCCCCCCTAAGCTTTAATTACACTTGTTAACTTAATTGACCTAAAAATAGCTCAAATAGTAAAAATCAAAAATGGAGCGGTATCCTATCTTCTTTAGCATCCTTTTATCCATACATTCCACTTGAAAAAGTACCATAACCATGAAAATCCCACGGGATGTAGTAAACATGACAATTGCCCCCCCACTAGTATCATGACGCTGTGCTGATGGGGAATAATATATCTTTGAGACCGTGACATCGTTGGTCTGTTGTGGGATAACGGAGCATAGCAGCATGACCATATATAATAAAACCATACCACATTAGAGCAGGGTTACAGCTAGGTCACTTAGTTTGATATTCGGTTCTATTTGATTATTCATAAGATCATAATGCTGTTGTCATGGACATAGGGAACCCCTAATATAAATAAGCAGCCTGTAACGTAACGGCAGTGTTTCTAATTAGTTTACACACGTACATTTAATTGGGTTTGTTTCAGTTGACCACATAGCACAGGACATGTATATGATTATTTAACAGACAGCAGGTATTACAGGGGTGTAGCACCTTAGGGCATGGTTTGCATAATGGATGATGTTCTGCTGTCTGATGACATCTACAGCCTCCGTCTGAGGGCTAAAGGCGACAGGCCATCAACATAACACTTATAGGGACTGCTAAGTCTCATATGGGTCCCAGGTCGGCGGAATATATTGGACCTACCATAGTTCTGTCGTAGGTTATCAAGCGGGTCTCATATAGGCTTGCCCAGATTTTAAATGCCCATCCCCAGCCCAATTCAACCCCTTTTAAAAGCGTTATCCTCGTCGGGGGGGGGGGGGGGGGTATAGTGGGCTATACATATGACAGGCTATTGTTAACTACAAGAACGTGGATAGGCATGCAGCTGTGTCGGGAGCTGTGTATGAGTAATACAGCCTCTCCAGTCCAAACTATCTATTTCAATACATCTTAATTGTTTCCTTCCATCGTATTAACTGTGGCATCGATGTCATTCTAAGGCCACCTAGTTCATGGAGACTTCAGACACGGTTCTCAACCTGGTACTGAAGACCATGTTTGAAACATGGAATTTCAGGGGTCCTCATGATTCCCTACCCCAGTGACTTAAGACCTTAACGCCTACATTGACTTTCCTCATGCATTTTAAACATTAGTTTCAAACACAGTAGCCATGGCCTATACACCCGCAGTTTTGTCATTTCCGTACCCTGCCGACTTTTAAATATTCCTGTCTTGCCCCCTGCACACGCCCTCTTCCACCCACTCTACGCCATCCATTTCCTCTTTGGCCAATGGCAATACAGGGCTCCCCCTGGAGAATAGGACCATTTCTCCAGCTCTGAAAGTTCATATATATTTATGACTTGGCTGGTGTTTTTAAGTTAAGGCTTGTCAGAGTCTAGATATGGGAGGTGACAGAAGGGTCTGATACACCATGGGTATGTACACATCAGTGTATACTGTGCCTAGTGTATAGATGCTGTGTGTAGTGTATGGTGTGTGTAGTGTATGCAGTATATGGTGTGTGTAGTGTATGCTGTGTGCTATGTATAGTGTATGCTGTGTGCAATTGTCGTGTAGTTATAGTGTGGCTGGCTGGTCATAAGGCACAACTTTCAGAAATTAATTTTATCATAGGCATATCATAGGAGAGTATACAGTAAGCAACGTCGATCTAATTAGTCTCTATTACTTGGAACAGTATGATATAGTTATAAAACAATTTGTTTAGATTAGTTCAGTTTACCTTTTTTGCATCCACAAAATGGAACTGTTCACCTGATAGTTTTCTTATTCACATAATTATCTTATAGCAAAGTGCAAATGGAAATAAAGAGAAACAGCAAACTAAACATGAATAAACCAGTGTACACATCCTGTATGTAATTTCAAGAAATGCCACTGCAGCCTAATATCAAATTCGGGGGATTAGGTATTTGAATTCACAGAGCGCCATATTCACAGCCAGTCTGAAATGTACACTGCACGACTATTTGCATTTAGGTAAGTATGCTTAAAGGAACATTCTAATAATTTAATTCGAGTAAATGCCAATTAAAGTCAGTTAAATACCGTTATGACCTCCCTGTGACATTTAGTGGCTTAAGGTGCCCCTTTAAAGCATTTAAGCATTTTAAGTTAAGTTGCTTAAATGCAGACACTCGTGCAGTCGTAGTTTTACGTGAAGTGATCTATGAGGCTGATACCATGATGCATGCTTGGTTCACATACGAGTGAGCGAAAATAGAAGGGTTAGCAATTCCTGCCACCGGAACTTGCTGCCGGTAGGACACATGAGAGAAATGACAAACCATAGTAAATTATCAAGAGTTTGAGATTTCTAGTTGATATTAGTCGTGTTGGGAAGGTGGTGATATTAACTATGCGGTCCTTAACCATTTAAGGACCACATAGTGTATTAGCATAACATGACATGAATGCATGACTACAGCCCTGGCGAGTAACTCAGCAGCAATGTATGCCTGCGTTATGCGGACCCTATTAAGTTGATACACTGCCGGATGGTCGTCATAATGCAGTGTCGGACAGTTACTCCAACCACACCAGTAACTGTGGCGGCACAAACTGTTCCACATGATTCACGGTTTGTGATAAGTTGATGATGCTGGCGTACTGAGCCATGGGACGGCACATGGCCCGTTCCCCTCAGCACCCGGCCTGTACCACAGCCCACTTGGCGGAACTGCTAATGCTGGTCGGGGAGATAGCGGTTATCGTACCCGTTACCACGCCCCGCCCTAACCACACCTCTTACCCCTGATCCCCCTGTGCCGCTGCCTCCTTACATCACCTCAGCCTGCTGGTGAGGCTGCGTCTACACTGTGTCTACACTGCGTCCACACTGCGTCCACACTGCGTCCACACTGCGTCCACACTGCGTCCACACGGCGTCTACAGCCGCCTAACGACCCCGTCCACGCCCGGACCCTGGAGGCAGGGGTCAGCAGCAGCCACCGGGTATCAGCAGAGGTCAAGCCGTGACCACCTGACCTCAGGTCGTCCCCGGCCTCGTTATTCTGGACGATGTGGTCGTGGGAAGAAGCGTCTTCATCCATCGGAGGTACAACAAGGGGGGCAGAGGGGGGAGATCTAGAGTTATTCCCCATTTTTGTTATTTATATTTCACAATTATCTGATCATGTAAGATACCCATTCGAGCTGTGGACTAGACATCTCTAACAATAAAATGTTTTTTCAAAGGACAAACATAAATTGACAGACATGTGGCTACCCGATGCTTCAAAAATGTAGCCGGTGCTGCAACATTGTAAATTTTGCAGGACCGAATGCCCTGTGGGATGAAAAAGTTTTCGCGAAGGCTGCAGTCAGGGGGGGGGGGGGGGGGTGTCATCATACAGCAGCTACACTGGCTACCTGAGCCTCCTCAGGCCGCCTACCCGGCTGTTACGCAACACTGACAGGGGTATACACGGACACCACATGTGACCATCACAGTATATCTGGTAACAATAAGGCCGTTCCGGTGTCATCTCTTTGTGTCTGTGACTTATGCATGGTAGTGTAGGTGCTCTACGCCCCATGCCTTGTCACCACACTTTCCAAACGGCTTAAGTCCATGAAAATCCAATTAGGACTGATATCAAAGTTCTTAACTGGTTCGGATGGACAATTATATATAATTAAAGCTGACGGGTATCTGCATTTGACAGCACCATACAAGTGTATACGCCACTGGTCATACCCCTGTCCCCCCGTCGTCCTGTCCTCCAGACTGGGGGCAGTCCCCATCAGGAGCATGGTGTACGGAATTACCTAGAGTATCTACAGTGCAAACGTAACCCACCACCAAAAAAAAATAGCCTCAATTCACAACTGGAAAATTCCTTATCTTTTAATAAAGAATTATCTTATGATTGGTGAATTAGTTGATATGACCGGCACACAAAAGTCTTAGGGGATTGCCGAGGTAGTAAAATTACAGATATTTCAGACACACACACCCCACCGCCAACACTTATCATTCCGAGAGTATGATACTTTTTGCCACCGTTTTGCTGAGGGTAACGGGTTCCACGTTCCAGTTTTAACTAGCTCCCTGCCGCCCCACGCAGTACTGTCTGTGACTAGCCCAACCATTATGCCACATAAGTTCAGACTCATGGAAGTTGGCCAAAACGGTAAAGTGTTTTCCATGAAGTTGCCTCCATTATTGTTTTAATTAGGATAGATCCACTTTTTGTTTGTCTGACCTATCACTTTTGTCAGCAAACTGTGGACATCAAAGCACCTGGTTAATTTACATAGGATCCTGCATGGCTATATGGATTGGGGTGGGTTAGCTATACACTACCGAGCCCTGGAGACAACATGCACACCAGCTTTACTATGGGACTATCTGGGCCTTGCCGTATGTGTGGAGTTGACGAGTAGATGGACTGTATGAATCCCTGCAAGTCGCCTTGGTCCCCCTGCAGCCATGTTTGATATTACACAGCGTTCATTGTATGACGTCACAATCCCCCGCTGGTATCCTGGATATCAGGCCGGTTCCCAGCCTGCATTCTTATCCTGGGCACCAGCGAGCTTTTACTGTGAATGGGATTATGGGTGGAGCTTGTGGCAGTAAATATTTGATTTTTATATGCTGCGGATTACTCGGAGGCAGATTATGCAGCCATGCCGCCTGCAGGAAGTACATTAGGGACAACATGGTGGAATAGTGTATACCTTGTACCCGGGTAATCCTGTTGTTGACAATTAGATGAATCTATTCGTGGATGAGTCATTGCTCGTCAGTGTGGGTCAGGAACCTGTGTGTCTACTTGTCACAGCAGTATCTAGGATTGTATTTGATTAACGCATAAAACTGATTTCTAGTGGCATGTGTCTGCCACATAACTGTGTTTAACTACTTGATTCTATGTTATAGAACACGTCACTTCATTTTATATTTGCTTAAATTCCAAATTTGATGCAATGTTTGTGTAATGTTGATCAGTACATGCTCCGAACTTTGTATACAGAATTGAACTGGTACCCTGATTAGCAGATCACATGTTACAACAAACTACATGATCGAGGTAAAGAATAAATTAGCACAAGGGTATTTCCAACATGTTCATCTTAAAAGAGTGTGCAGTTGCATTCCTCAAGTTCAGCTTGGCTTTTCATGAAACGCATTTACTACATTCAGATAAGCAGTTTGAGACCTTCAAACAAAGGAGTTTGTCTTTCATTATTTATATTGGGTGTTGGTTAGGATAATGAAGAGGTAGGCAAATAAAGATGCCAATTGTGAACAAATTATCTCAATTTTCGTGTAAATATTTATGATTTGATAAGAAGATTGAAAGAAAACATGAAATAGAAAACGTAATTGGAATTGGTTATAACAAAACTAATCTCATGATGGTTTTTATCCACTTCAATAAAAAGTAAATCATAAAAAGACTTTCGTTTCAATTGAGGCATTTGGCATAAAACCAGCCAAACGAAGCAGCTCAAGCTGGTTTTAAATTGGCATAGAAACCACTTTGTGGAAGTTCTGAAAGTTAATAATCTTCCTTGATAAAATGAGGGGATATATGCACTTTCCCTACGGAGAGAGGTGTGGGAGGTTGCATATTAGCAGCAGTGACTCTTTCAAATAGCATTAGGTGTGAGGCTTTGTTTGACGCGTTTCTAATCTATGTTGAGGAAAACCTCTCCCGGCATAAGTGTTAGCACTAGCACAGATTTCGTGATTTAAAAAGACACTCTCGGCTAATCAGAAGATTAAATTGAACTATTTGCTGTAGGTGAACATTAAAAAGACACATTCATAGGAAAATCCATTCAAAATTACATGAGACGGCTTTAAGGTTTTCTGAAGCCTCCATGGTTGGACTTAAACATTGCTTATACAGAGTGGAAATTCCAATGGCCCGCCTTTCAAAGGCACAAAAAGAAAGGGAAGCAAATCATTTTAGGTCGGAGTTGGAGCTCATTTGAAGTAAAAGCAGCCGGCTGGCTGTAAAAAGGAATGAGGCAATGGGCTGATTGGGGCGGGGCGGCCGGGCCGGCTCAATACATCAGTAAACCCTCTTCACCTGCCGCTCACATATAACGCCCTACCCGGTCATAGGCAGCACGCCGCCATCTTGTTCTGTCAGCAGCAGCAGCTTCATGTGGACAGATCGAGTCTGGTGGGAATTAGACTGGGCACTTTTTGAGGTAAATTCAACTTGCATATAAACAGTAGTCGTGTCAGGGCAAGTGGTATATATATGTGAGTTTAAAGGACAACACTTGAATATATCAGGTCTTCCAGTTTATAGGCAGCTGTTCTATACATATATAGGGATTGCTTTGACTGTAAGCACCAGTAGTCTGAATATTTGGGGACGGTCGGTATGTATGTATATGGTCTCATCTTCCGCTTTTAGTTTGTACATTGCATAATATTCTAGTGCACTTGTGATGGCAAATGTGATGGCAAATCGGAGAACATGTTGGTGCTGTATTTGTATATTGTGATGAAAATACTTAACCAATAATATATGAATATCGCCGAACGCAGGGTGTGTATTCTTGAATAATGACCGAGGTGCGTAGCACCGAGGTCTTTATTCATGAATACACACCCCAAGTAGCGCCATGTTGTGGAACTCTTCAGTAGGGGAGGTGAGGGGATCGGTCATTATTTCAAATCCAACATACCCTCAGTGCTAACGTATAGGAGTGTACTTACGCCGCGCGACCTGCTGCTTTAAAAACTAACTGCTCCCTGATACACTGCAATATACACAGCGTTTCCCTCCACAATCACCACAGCCGGATAGGCATGGCCGCTAGCGTCTCCGCCTCACGCACCAAGGGTCCCTGGATCGATCCTGGGTGGAAACGGACCATTTTCAAAATGCCTATTTCTATGTGAAAAAAAATCCCTAGAATTATTTTAACGAAAGGCTAAGTAAAGTCCAACTTCTACCTTTATAGTAAAAAAGAAATTAGAAAAAAATATTGATTTTCAAAGAAATTATACCAAAAAATGCCTTTTCTTCTGTAACTCAGTAAATAATGGTCCTACAGGGCTGGAAATCCGCCTATAGACTCCTTGTTTCGCCACCTCCCTCTACCAGCGCCTTCATGGCGTGGCGGTTAGCACGTCGGACTTCAAGTCTTGATGTAGCGTGTTCGAGTCTCCATAGAACCTCGGATTTTATGGGTGACGATATTCCAAATCGTTCTGATATCCGCTCCCATTCAGAATCGTTCTGATATTCAGGATATCAGAACGATTCTGAATTCCCCATTCAGAATCGTTCTGATATCCAAAAATGCACCCCCCCAAGTCTCCTGTATGCACCAATATAAGAACCCGAATATCACGTAAAAAGCACGCTGTAAGCCCATATCGTATGATAAATGTGAACAAAACACTTTGATACACCTTGTCACTCGTAAAGACTAGCTGACTAGCTGATTAGCTTACTGACTGACTGATTGACTGATTGGCTGGTTAATCCCAGTGGGCACACAACATTGAATCAACATTGATAACTGGTTGTCAACGTTGCTTCAGTGTTGATTCAATGCTGATTCAACATTGAACTGAAATTTGTGCCCACTGGGATTGACTGGCTCACTGACCGGCTCACTCACTAACTGACTGATTAACTGACTGGCTAACTGACCACCTGCATGACTGGCTGACTGCCTGATAAAATTACTGACTATGTTATTGCCAGATTGCCTGACTGGCTGGCTGACTGGCTGGCTGGCTGGCTGACTGATTGGCTGATTGGCTGATTGACTGATTGACTGATTGATTGACTAACTGACTGACTGACTAACTGACTGACTGATTGACTGATTGACTAACTGACTAACTGATTGACTGACTGACTGACTGGCTGGGAGGTCATATGTAGGGTGATTATGCCTGCCCTACATGGCTGGTAGTTCCCTTCCCCACCACTGGTAGTGCTGTGCTGGCGCTGCAGTGGCATGTTAGCACCCTATGGCGGCACGTGTGTACTTCCCACCTTCAGCTCTGGAGGAAGCCGCCAACACGAAAAGCACATTACGGAGCACCGGCAACCTCCCCGTGCAGTCAATGACACATATTACATATTCATATCGAACTGAGATCTGAGCACACATTCTGATGGACGCAGCGGGCGCTTTATGAAAGATTGCTGAAAGGTGTGGCGCTAGGGGGACGGTGTGTGAACCTGTGCACTGGTAAGAAAGGTGCAGAAAGGGCAGAGGCTCGGACACTGTTGGAGAAATGAAGGTAAATAGAGCCTAGGGGGTAGCAAGAGCAGAAGAAATGGAAGGGGTGAAATTTCAAGAAGCGGGAGAAAATTTCAAGAATTGGGAACAACATAAAGTAGCAGAGATAAAAGCTAAGAACAAAATTAGGTCATCACGATTTGATAAAGCAAATGGGAAGAAAGAATGATAAACATCAGGGAGGGGGGGGGGGGTTATGTGAATCAAGAAAAATGATAGACATGAGAGGATGGAAGAAGAAAATTGAGAAGCTGGTAGGGAAATCTTGCGCAGTCTAATATACTGCCAGATATTCCTGCATATGTAAATAATTAAATACTAATATGGTCCTTATGTTGTGGTCTGAATCATCTTCATCAATTCCCACCCCAACAGTAGGATCAGTCAACTAGATGATGGGAGGAGATAGGTAATAATCGGAGGAGATTGGAAAAGGTGAGGAAGAAGGGAGGGGATAGTAAGATGTGCGGATAGTGAGGTGTAGGAGGGACTAGGGGTGTGGGAAGGTTTGTGGGGATGTGGGAGGGTCTGTGGGAATGTGGGCGGATCTGTAGGAGGCTCAGGGACTGGGGGGAAGTGGGTGGGACTGGAGGATGTGTGAGGGACCAGTCGGGATATAGGAGGCTCGGGACTGGGGGGAGTGGCTGGGACTCGGGGATGTGGGAGGGACCAGGTGGGATGTGGGAGGGACTGGGGGTGTGGGAGGGACTGGGGGGATGTGGGAGGAACCAGGTAGGATCTGGGAGGGACTGGGGGTGTAGGAGGGACTGGGGGATGTGGGAGGGACTGGGGGTGTAGGAGGGACTGGGGGTGTGGGAGGGACGGGGGGATGTGGGAGGGACTGGGGGTGTGGGAGGAACTGGGAGATGTGGGAGGGACTGGGGGATGTGGGAGGGAATGGGGGATGTGGGAGGGACTGGGGATGTGGGAGGGACTGGGGGATGTGGGAGGGAATGGGGGATGTGGGAGGGACTGGGGATGTGGGAGGGACTGGGAGATGTGGGAGGGACTGGGGGATGTGGGAGGGAATGGGGGATGTGGGAGGGACTGGGGATGTGGGAGGGACTGGGGGTGTGGGAGGGACTGGGGGTGTGGGAGGGACTGGGGGTGTGGGAGGGACTGGGGATGTGGGAGGGACTGGGGATGTGGGAGGGACTGGGGATGTGGGAGGGACTGGGGATGTGGGAGGGACCAGTCGGGATGTAGCAGGCTCGGGGACTTCAGGGAGTGAGTGGGAGGGGGATGTCGGAGGGACCAGGTAGGATGTAGAAGGGACTGAAGATTGTGGAAGGGGCTAAAGGGATGTGGGTGGATCTGTGGGGATGTGGGAGAGTCTGTGACCATAAGATGAGAGGGCAGGAGAGGAGATTGAGGGGCACGGGAGGAGATGATAGGAATTGTAGGCAGATGGAAATAGATGGTAGTAAATGGGGGTAGATGGCAGTAGGTGTGAGGGCTGGTGGGGAAGGAGGATTGGTGGTGTGTTATATTAATGTAAAGTACTGATCAAACAAGCTGCGTCCTACCTTTTATCATATTACGGCACTGACCCGCCGCTACCCTACTGCCTACCTATAATAGCCTCGCTATAGGGGGCTAGCGGGCCCACTGCAGGGCCAGCACGATGACAGTAGTTGCCTCATAGAGATCCACAAGTTCAACCGTATCTAACGTGACAGATTATTCGCAGGTTATATATGTCACGAGACAAGGTCAAGGGAAATACGCCCAAGGGCATATGAAGTGATGAAATTGCCAGATTGGGTCGATTTGAGTTTATATCATGACATTGCTAATGTATACTATTCCACGGGTCCTTTTAATATTGGTTTGATAATTATCTTGTTAACGTCACAGCAAAGAATGAAGCTGGGGTGATCTTGTTAGGATACTGGTTATCATATATTGATACCTCAGTCCACATGAATTAGAATCCACCCGCGTTAGAACACATTGACCTGAACAATAACCAATCAGGAAGCCCTTTCCACTCATTGAAAACCAACCAAAACAGTCAAAACCACCGAGCGGACCAGATGCCAACGTGTTGCTTAAAATTCTTATTTTAACATATGGCCAAGAAGTATAACGTAATTAGCTTCCTACAAGTACATGTAGAACACACCTCATGCCGACAACTAGGGGAAGAGATTGTTCATTTTGCCTGACGCACATGATATATTCCTTGACAGAAGACAAGACCGGTCCTCTCATTTGGACTATATTATATACATCAATATGTATTGCATTTATATGTGCTTCGATCCTCTATCGATCTTCCATGTAGGTTAGATGCTGAGACAATACAGAATTATTGCACCATGATTATTTGAATCAATAGGCCCCAATGAGAGGCCAGACTTACAAGATGGTGACCTGCATATGTTGAACCGTTAGATAGCAGTGTATAAACACCAGTTCTATGACGTCACGGGCATGACGTCACTAATGCAGCAGCCATTAAAGGGGAGGTGTCCGTTCACAGATAGTTTGTTCAGACAACACCAGGCGGCCACCAGTCGGACAGGGTGGGTGGCCATTATGTGGTTCAGCAGAGGTTCGGGTTACACAGTCCGCTCGTCATGTCAAGCTCCTCATGACTTCTAGGAATGCACTGGTTCCCACGACTCTGTGCCCGACATATATCTAGTGTCGGATCTATATGTGCAGGGTAATGGGACGAGGTAATGCACAGGCAGTGGGATATGACGAGAAGGGAGAGCGGAGAGGGGTGGGAAACAATGAAGTGGAGTGGAAAAAGGAGCGGGAAGGAAATATGGAGAAAGGCAACTTGGGGAAGTCAAGGTAAGGCATGGGGACAGGTAAGATGGGATTGGGAAGGTAGGCTGAGCAGCAAAACAAAGTGATACGACATATTAGAACTGGGGAAGAGAGGAGGGGATAGAGAATAACAAAGAGGAACCCCATTGGTCTACGATTATGGACATTGTATATGTCACCTTTAGAGGTGGAAACAGCTAGGAGGCGCAGTGGGAGGAACACGAGTGGAGAATGAAAATATCGACGTCATTAACAATTATCAAGCATACAATGAAGAGAAGAGTAGGAAACCAAAGAAAAACAATTTTGAACCTTTTCGGTAGCCCCTACTCCTCCCCAAATTACCATTCTGAGTTCCGGCCGTAAATCCTGCCACCGGAAGCCTCTGCCAGACAGCGCTGCGAGTGGTTCACTTCCGGTAAAAGAGAAAATCAGAAATTGAGAAGCAGTCCCCCCCTCCGCCACCCGTTACTAACACACCCGTTGCCTTTCACTCATTCAACCAATCCCTTTAAAATAGGTGGCACGATGGGCGTCAATTTAGAAACTAATAAAGCGCAGTGTGCAGAAAGCCATCCATCATAGAACCCCCAGCCTCCACCCTGGTGCTGGTACCCAACTGCCGCGGGTACAGACTGCCACAGCCTGCCCCCGGGGTAGCACTAGGGCAATCTCCATGTAGATGCTATCTGCAGATGACGTGGGGCCAGCAACTCCTGTTTATCAAGAAGTGCACCATCAAAGACCCTCAGTCCGACTGCTGCAGCCTGTGGGTAGTTGCTCAATACAACTACCGCTAAACCTGCACTGCGCCTCCCAACACACTGCATCCTGAATTGGCTACAATCTGATTGAACTGTCTGCTCGCCGTCTCCCACTCCCATAGTGGATTCGATACTAAGTTGTAAAACTGAGAATTAATCTTAAAGAAAGTCAATCCGCCTCCCCATGAACCGACCCCCGGTCTGTAGCTGTCTCTTCGGGGGCTGACAGCACCTTTTGTATTGGTTGGTCTGTGACCCTCATCATGGTTGTCATTTCATGATGAATATGGTCTATCAATGCTAAAGCAATGGGAGGGCCGTTCCCCAGGGGGTCGACCATGCAATAACCCTATGCGATATTGCATGCTGTTGTTGTATTGCACGCTATGGGAGTCATGTGACTCCCGGGAACGTTTAATTTCATGATTTTTCATGTGTTTATGGTAATTTTTGTCTATTTTTCATGGCAAACCCTGAATAAACACAGAGCGTCACTTAAAAGTGTCCTCGACAGTGGTTATTGCACAAGCGGTCCTTGTGCAGCAGGCCTACAGCCGAAGGGCCGCTTGTGAAATAACCACTGTCTCGGCCACTTTAGCGTGCAGCTCTGTCTATCTATAAAATGTCTGTTATCCTTATAACTGGTAAACCCAATCATAATTTAGGTATACAAGCATGCCATCTGGTAGGATTTTGAGGCATATAACGCTGGTCGTTCAGTTCCCCGTACAGCTAGATGAGCGCAGGTGCAGAGTTTGTGGATGAGCAGTCTATGACATACTACTTGCATAACCTCCCATATGCCATCCGCCAATCTCCATAGATCCTTATGATATGTGAGCTGAAGGTAGTGGGAGACAGTTCCACATGGCCACCTACAGTGACTGTATCCATGCTGCACTTATTCACCCTGTCCCCACATCCACCCACACACACCAACACGCTCCTGTTCCATGGAAATTAAATTGTCCAAGATGACTTGGCAATAAACCCTCCCTCCCTCCATCAGTTCATGGAATTAGCATTTTTAACCTTTTTGTTGTGCTGTGTCGTGTAATAAGGGTGTAATGCTGAAGCACTACCCGGATAGTAGCTGAAGGCAGAGAATGGACTACCATAAAACGTAAGAACTATATCATCTCTTCTCTATTTGGAAATTAGCCATGGTTTACTGCGACATATACTAATAAACCAAGGTGCAATGACCCACCAAGGTCTGTGGCGCTCTGAACCATAAGACCTGAAAGTAGGGCCATGGTTTTAAAGATCCCAATTCAGTGGTGCTAGTTTCTCTGTCCTTGTATTGCCAGTCTTTTCAGGCAGTATATATATTAGACACATGCTGTGGCTGGTACGTGCGGCCCACCACAAACGAATTGTTGGTAATGTATTGCTAGCTAAGACCTTTCATCATGCTGCTATTTCTGATCATCATTGAATCCTACAATTGTTCATCAATATATGGACTGTGTGTGTTGCTGGTAATATAGTTTCAAAGACCTGATTTGTTCATGAAAACTGAGTACATGCTGATATTATAATTACCGGCTTCATATACCGATTATTTTTGCATTCAAGAGTTAACAAATGTATACCACGTCTCAAACGTGTTATTTGTTAATAACCGAGAGTCGAGAGCTCTCCTTGAAACAAAAAAATATAGGCCCAGGTGAAACATGGGACAAGATGGCATCCCATGGACAGTGACTCTCCTGTATCGTGGCAGCGCCCTGTATTGAATGTGCTGATACGACATCCACACCGGCAACAGGGGGTGGGTGTCCTGTATTCAGGCTGAGTATTCAGATTGCATTAATTCTAGATGACGCTGTGAATAACTGCTGATACAGAATGTTGAGTGTTCTTAGGGATTCACAAACATTGTATTGAGATGTGGCAGTGTTTTAACAATTCTGTATTTGTACACCTACTGGTAGCCATCCAGCATTTGGTAGTCACTCTAATTCAAGGCAACGGCCTTTAAACCCCCCCCCCCCCCCCTATTGTAAAGGCTAGGTTAATCACTTAGTTCCTTAATATTTGGATTTAAAGCTGGCACTTAGCTGGCATGTATCGAGATGGGTGACAATCAAATGTAATTCATAGGCATTGAGAGCTGGGATACCATAGGGGGCTGTCCATTGGTTTGTTACAGCGTAGGTCAAAAAACTGATAAAGGGTGTACTATGACATATACGTATTTTGGTATTAGATGTTGACAATAATATTAGAGTGAATGAAGGGTAAGAAGGGAAAAAGAACAGATCTCAAAGGGGATACTTGTATCCATCCTGGTTTATTTTCGAGTAAAGTCTACTTTTTGAGCTCCCCTTTTAGGACGTATTTACATTCACGGACACCATCAACTTTAATAATCATGAACTGCAGTGAAACAATTAGTGCAAGATGCTACCAGGCAGGTTGTTGTCGCTTGGAGTTAATCCTTGTTGGAAGATGCCCCCGACATGTCCCTGGTATGTCCAATGCTGCACAAAGTGGATATAACGTCCGTACATATATACTGCTGCCATCTAGTGCTGAAAGCTTACGACGGCCAACAAGATATAATGCTATACTTTATTGAAAAAGCATCTTGTAACATGGGGACATTGTGCCTGGCATATTCACTTTCATCCTACAATACTAAGCATGACATACCCCATTACAAGATGGTAACATAAGAGTTCACCACTGTAACACACGGCAGTGATACTTTCATACAGAGGGAATCAAGCAATAACTGCATGAGGTAGCTTTTCAACAGCAGTAGTACAACCACACACTATACAAGAAGTGACTGCACATATAGCAGTCCTCAGGGGATAAGAAGGCAGCCAACATGGAAGTAAAGCCCGTTACAGTCTTATATTCATATAGGCAATAGGCACTGTGCAGCTTGTATAGCAGGAGGGGTGGCTTTTCGGCAACCCCCACCCCCTCCACACCCGACATCGACTACAGCCAATACATCAAAATTGCCCGAGTCTCTCCTTCAGGAGCCCTATTGTAAATGCCCCAAGCAGGCCTCGGAGGGCCCGGCAACATGAATGATACATTAGGACGGTGGAGAGGGAGATTTGCATTCTTCCGTTGTCGGACGTCCTGGACACTACTGAAGGCTTCAATAATACAGAATACTACTGGGTAGTGGGAGAAGGGTGTGGGGTAGAAGGAGGGGGATTAGGTTGAGAAGTGAGGTTAGATAGCCCTTGTGGTAGAGGTAATATGGACCAAGGTTTGGTTATTCAAGTACCCAGAATTTCTATCGTTTTCTGTCTATGTTGTAAAGACGAGTGGGGTGTAAAGCCATTTTGCATGTGTCTCCCTAGGGAGGATGCATAGATTGATCAGTGCTAGTCTGAAAGTTGACCAACATTTCCGATATAGGTAAGCAAGGATAGGCAAGTAGTCAATGAGGATAGAGCCGGTTTGGCTCGAATAAGTGTGGATAGTTTTGTTACATGGATCCCTTTTAAGTAGGCATTACAACTCTAGAGAAAAAAGATACTTTTTTTCAAACTCCAATATGTAGGAGGAACACGTGGATTACCCATGGTTTGCAGCTATTGTGCGGATGTCCGACACAGTGCCTTGCACTGATAACAGGTTCAGAAAGGAAATCCCGACTAAATGTTACGACTTCCCATACACATGTGTACAACAACCAAAGCATCCCACAGCACAGAACACTTGTTCCTCCTCCACCGGGCCCTGTGCCACAGCAATTCAGGCAGTAGGGCCTCCTGAGCACCAGAAAACAGGCCCCCTGCCCGCCTACCGGGGCCGCTCACAACAAGGATAATGAGGCTGCTGTGAATATTTCAGCAGTCGGGAGGCTGCCGCTTAGTTCTATCAGGACAGACAGCTCGTAGTTAGTCAATGACAGGCTTCTGGTGTAACATATCTGTGACCGCCTCCATGGGCATCTTGTTGATGTAGGTTGGGGCCAGTTTGGGCTTATGACAAACAGGAAATTCCCTGTTTCTCAACATGGCTGTCCTCATTCCATCACAGACTGTAAAGTACCCCTCCACAAAGCACAGATAGAACTACCTACCTCTCCACCGGGCCAGACCTAAATATGACAGACTCAATTCCTATCAAATATGGCGGATCGCTTTGGGGGGAAATAACGCATGGGACAGTGACGTCATAACCATGACTTCTGGGAAAGGGTAGGCAATGTGGGTAGATGGGGGGAAACTCATGGAGGGTGCAGAAGCTAAAGGAGTATCTAAAGACCGGACAAAAAGAAACGGAAATCGGTGCCCTTTGAAAAGGGGGAAAGTGAAGCACATGTATAAGACAATGTCCTATGAGAGTGGGATACATTTGCAGTGTGATATAACAAGTCCAGTGTGTGAAGAATGATAAGACATAGAGATGCTTGTATGAGAATATAATGAATAACTAGGACAATCAAATGACAACATTTCCCATAAAGTAAAGGCAAAGAAAATGTAAAATGTATCAAGGAGGGAGCTAGCTAGGGCAAAAGTACCATTATATTTACATCTTAGATTTTACATTTAGTTGATAAAATAATATGCGATTTGAAATCAGTGTAACTTTTCATGATATAGATTTGTGCACTCTTAGCTAGCAGATTGAGTGATGTATCGGTACTCACTCATTTAAAGCGCAGGTAAAGAAAAAGAAATGAGGGAAAAGAAATGATATAGGAATGTCAACGTTATTTTATGTGATGTGTTTGACGGTAGTTTGTTGGTGGGTGGAGGTGGTGGCACAGTGCGGACGGCGCGGGTAGCAAGGAGTTAATGGATGAGGTGGTGTTGGTGGCCGCTATAGTCCCTGGTTTCTCCTCCATCTGTCAAACTCACTTATTTCAACCGCTCAAAGTGAGACATATGCATCAGCCTCAGAATAACACCCGTCCAGCACATTTTACATCCTCAAGTATGCAGTAGGTTGGCCATGAGGCCGTGGTATAAGGGCACTTACAGAGAAGCTCTACATGAAGGCTGAGGTGAATACCGGTGTGGATCTCATTACCCGATTGTAATGCAACAGAATGTGGTGGATTGATGTATGATTTGGGAACTAATATGTAACTGAATTTGATATCAAGAACAAGGTTGTAGTTAACTTCAATACAAGATGGTGGCTTTTGTAGGGTAACCAGTTACAGTCCCATGTATAAGCCGTCTTCCATTGCTCTCCACAGGCACAGTGGTGCCACCTACATTGTACAGAGAAAGTGATGATCAAGGAGTCGTGCTGTGACTGATGGATAAGCAGGGCTGGGCGATAATAAAAGGAAACACCTGCTTCTTCTCAGCACCTCCCATGATACATCAGTTATAGAGATCTAACTGCGTGCCGCCTACAGGCTGCCATGACCTAAAGAAGCTGCTAGAACCTGCAGGCCGTCATCTTGTCATTCCAGTGCAGGTGCCCAGAGAAACCTCTGCATGGCTGAATGGCTACTGGTTACAGAGAGGCCACCGGTTCCTGCAGACTGCCATCTTGTCATACTAGAGAGCCTGCCGGTTCCTGCAAGTAGCCATCTTGTCATACCAGAGAGCCTGCCGGTTCCTGCAGACGGCCATCTTGTCATACCAGAGAGCCTGCCGGTTCCTGCAGGCGGCCATCTTGTCATACCAGAGAGCCTGCCGGTTCCTGCAGGTAGCCATCTTGTCATACCAGAGAGCCTGTCGGTTCCTGCAGGCGGCCATTTTGTCATCCTAGAGAGACATCTGGTTCCGGCAAGTTACCATCTTGTTGTCCAGGAATAGCTGCTGGTTCCAGAGAGGCTGCTGGTTCCTGCAGGTTAGAGGAGTTTAGATGCAAAACGACATATCTCCATCCCAGAATTAAAGCATACACACAGAAAAGAAGTAGAATCACTGTAACTCCCGACGTGATCACTGAGGTAACTCTCCCCAGGACTCCTTAACATTAGCAGGACTCTGAAATAACTCTATAATGACTCTATAATGACTCTGTTCTAAGACTCCCTAATGATTGGGAGTTACTTTAGAGTTGTGGGGAGAGCTACGTCAGTGATCGGGGCTGGACTCCCATTTGAGAGTTGCAGTGATCCTATTTCTTCTCTCTGTGTATAGTAATTTTTTGTAAAGACACCCTGGTGTCAATTATTATAAAAGAGATGGTAACATAGTGTATATTGAGTAGGTCCTAATGATATGAAAGATAGTAAATCTCGGAAAAGTAGTTTGAGAATTATATTTTACAATCCCAAATTTTCATTTTTGACAGTTTTTTGTCCCTATTTTTAGAATGGCGCTTATGTCGTTTTGCATCCAAACTCTTCAATTTTGTCACCTAATGTAAGAACGGTGCTATTTTTAGGACCCAGACATGGAAGTAGCTAAAATATTATCATGCATGTACTCAAGCAACACGACAATCTTTTGGTCAACTTGCTTCACTATTGAGGTAAGACAAAGTAAGATGATGATTTGTCAGAATCAGTGAAGGAAAAATGTCACATTTATCTTCTACTAGTGGTGTTGCAGATGTGTGCTGAACCTCTATACTCGAGTGTCAAGTCTAAACCGCCCACACGATAGAAATTAATTTAGATGGCTGCCACCTAGATTATGATACCGACCGTACAAGTCCTTTCTTATCTGCAAAAAAACGGGCCGCAATTTTTGTCATATTCTTTACGCTAAAGAGGTGTAGCTGTGACAGGGGAAAAGCTTTTAAAGAAAAACAAAGTGAATTGAGTTGTGGATGGGGATGTTGATAATGGATTTGTCATGTTGGTAGTGCAGACACGCTCAATGTTAAATTGCTTTGGCGTTGTCAATGTGTGGCTATTAAAACCTAGATTAGATTTTTGTCACTGTCTGTGTGCACCTCCGTCAGACGTATCTGGCTTACACCCCTCTTCCACATGACACGCCACACACAGTCTCTGATGGCAATCGGATCACGTCGGAAGATGCCGTATGGCAATGGATGTTACTGACAAAGCAGATGACGCAGTAGGATGATGGTATAATGTTGGCTCAACCATCGGATGTGGACATTCCACTAAACCTGATCCTAGATCAGAGATGATCAGGACTTGTCTTTTGATTTCATCCGACAAGCTCGCTATCGTTATAAACAGATAGAAAATATGTGCATGTCAGCAGAAAAATATGTAGTAGTTATAGGACGTGTACCAATCTGTATGCGAAATACAGTGAAGGAGCACTAGCTGTAGAGGTGTGAAATGCTTTGTTCTCCATGCCCGCTGTGGTATAAAGAGAAATCTACCATATTGATTGAACAGATGCATGTGGCCTCATGTGTTAGGCCCAGTACTGTAGACTCCTAGAGCCCACAGCTGGACAGTTAGCCTCTATCATATTATAAGACATGGACGTCTCATGGTTAATGTCGCATTGTAAAGCTGTTCGTCATTCTATAACCAGTGAAACTTTACCACAGGCTCTTTCCCTGCGTAATTTGATGATGTATGTGTATTTTTCGAAGATGACCTTGTCAAATAAAAAACACTTATAAACTCAAATTCTTTCTCCTGTGTATGGAGCATTGGCCTCAGTCCCAGCTTAATTCTTGCAAGGGGTCTGCATTGGTTTTAAACTGTCAGGTAGTTCATCTTGAGCGTGATTATTTGAAATTAAATTCTAATAATATCCAAGTGGTCTAAAATGATTTTGCTTGTGAGATGATCTCATTTGATCTCTCCAGCATTCAGAATCAACAAATTCAACAAAATAGTAGACTGCTCTGGTGTTCTGACCCCCCCCCCCCCCACCCCACCGTGGTGAGAAATGGATTTTAATTTTGTAAATGTCCAATACAAGATGACCCAGTGTTTTACCAGCCGGTCTTTAATTACTAGTGGCCTCTAGTATGATGTTATCATGAAGAGATACTCAAATTATTCCATGGAGGTATAGAGATACTCACACAAGTTAAGGAGTTGCTTTCTAAAAACTTTGGGTTTCTATTTGAGTTATGAATTATGAAGGAATGACAATCACAGCTAGCAGTAAGCATGATGAAGTGGCCCGTCAAACAGGCCTCATGCAATAACGACACCAACCCTGAATAATGGCCGTTTTTAGGCCTAACCGCGGGGAATAATGGGCTTTTTAAGGCCTACCCACAGGCCTATTAGGCGCATGTTGAGGCGGGGACGTGCCTGAGTGGAGGTCAGGCACCTCGGAGGGCCTTATTAGGCCTACATTAGGCCTGCAGGTCACGGCATCCGCCCATCGCCTACATGAGATAGCTGCATTGCGTGATGGGTGTAAAGTGTTTGTTTCCCTACTCAGGGGGAGGATAAGGGTTGTAATGTAGTCTTTATTCAAACTTGGGTTGCAGATTTTAAACCTGTGTTAAATTTGCATGTCATTATTGAATGCATTATTGCAACGTTTGAGGCCACTTTATTCTGGAAAATAAGGTTGTACATTGTTTCTGTGTCTTGTTATGTGCATCAACGTGCCGTGATTGTGGATGAGTTATTGAGGATGCAGCTGACGCCGCTGTGTCATGAGTTACACATTGAGCAGACAGAAACTATGGTTAAGGAGCAATCATTCAATTAGTCAATACTTAAAGCTTACTTACAGCATACATGCATAAGACTTATACCCATGTATACTCTTTAGATCTATTTTAGAACATCCTCTTTTGTTTCACCTTTTAAATGCGGGCATATTGATGTTGTATTGGCCACCAGAATGTACTGTAAGTATACCTACAGTATTTGCAAAATCAATATCTTGCCACGTACGTATATATATTTTGAATTGAATTGAATCGAATCATTTATTTATCATTTATTGAACTGTAGCATCTTGCGACACTTTCTCCCCACACAAATCCTTTTACATGTGCTTTGATGTTATGATGCTTATGCAATTAATGATTCATATTCAAATGTTGATATTCACTGGACAATATACTTTGCCAGTGACTCTGTATGGGGCCACAACATTCTCGGTCAACATGTACACACTCCCTAGCCCTTTGGGCTTGATGTTTATAATACTCGAGTCGAGCAGTACGACGATTACTCATGAGTATCTATTAACCGGTTAGCATATCACATTATATATATGGTTACTAGACAAGTATTCACATGCTGTCAGTCTAATAAGCAGTCATTCATTTGTATTTGCTAATTCAATATGATATATACTAGATATGGATAAGAATCATTTATATTGGACTTTGATTCAGGACCGGCGCCTTTCATGTTATGCCGGCACTTATATAGGCACCAACATGATACCACGGCCTACCTTATACTATAGTGTACGGCTGGGTTGTGTGCACCCACACACTGGGTGCTTAATTAATGACCTGACATCAGCCGGCAGCCAGGGGCTGTGGACGTTTGAGGAGCGTGTGCTGTGTCATCTAGCACTGTATGTTGTAGCCGTTCTGACTGCTCAGATACCAGTCTGCATGGGCCTACAGCACTTGAAAGTTGAGCTGTAATTGAAGCCTATAATTGCAGTGTAAGAGCCTTTCAATTCATACATAAAAGAACAGTTTCTGATTTAAGTAATTATATGATGTTTTCATATGATTGTACCGTTTGACTTTGTCTATGTTTGGCGTCATCTCTAACCGACCCATCTAAAAATGTTTACTTCATTTGACCCAGGGAGGTTTGGGGCTATATTCCGGTGCTGTTTGAATTTTCATAATATGACACCTATCGCAAAAGGGGAGTAGAAATGGATATTTTTCGTTGGAATGTTTTCTAATTTTTGTCTTACCCTAAAGAGGGTCGCAGAAAAAAATATTTTTCGTTGGAATGCGATTGCTTTTGTGGAAGGCTACATTACTTTCCATCCGTTGTGTTTTACTCCCTTATATGTTATATGTGTGGAACACGCTCACTTTGTGACAAAACATAATGTATGCACCTCCGCAATTGTACCCATGTTAAACTGCAGATAACAATTGTGATTACAATCATATCCTAAGAGACAGTGTATCAGGGGGTTATCCTAAATGAACGTTTGTTTCCGCCAATCAGATGCTCTGACATTTAACTGTCAATGTACTTCTCTCCATTACAGGCAATGACATGGTGTCGGGCACCCTGTCTCTCTAAGCAATTTCACCACTTGTCACCCACATCCTCCCCTATCTCGCCTATATCTCCCCTAAGTAAACACATCCATTTAATCTTCATGACAACTGTTGTACAATTGGTAGAACATAGACGTTAGCTGATCCATCTGAAAACGCAGGATGTATTCGTTTTCCGTTTAATTACAATCAGATATGAAAATCTATAGAATGGCTTATTCTCGATGCAATCAAGACCAGTTCATGTAATCAGAAAATCGTGCATCGCTTTTAGGTTCAATAGGGTCCGGAGTCAACTTAAAACAACCGATATACAGAGCTACAAAAGAATACAGATATATAAGCACTGTACCACGATAGCATATAACAAGGCGTCTAATCGTATAGCATCACACTGAGCCATATCAGCTTTCCTGCTGCAGGCAGATAATTACCACCAATTAGTCAGTCAGCGAGGCATCGCAGGCAGCCCCGGCCGCCATTACCCCCTGCCTAAAGGCTCATCCCACTATAAGCGCATTAGGCCCTAATCTGCGCTGTCGCCACCGCCCCATTGAATTAATGCGTAATGCCCAGGACGGGGAGTATACAGCAGGAATTCTGTATTGACCTTAAGCAGTGTTGGTAACACAGGAGGGAGGGATATACGTAATAGGGTATTGTCTTTGTAGGAGAAATAGTGATTGATGTGTGTAAAAACTTTACATGCGCCAATTCATGAGATATCTTATGTATTTTGTCTCAATATCAGCATGACCATGAGATGGTTTACAACTAGCAAGCAGGTCTAGTTCCATTAATTTTACAGGAGCTACTATGGTATCACAAAACAATTTAATTGCACAACAAGATACGATTTAACAAGATCCTTATGTCTATTCCCCTGATTAAGCCCTTCACTAAATGCTGTCAATACGTACAGGCTGAAGGTGCCTAGAAGTCCCCAGTACGTCTTACCCAGTACGTCTTACTAGCTGACTTTACATCACCCCGGCAGCAGTCATTGTGCGGCACACGGCACAAGCAGGGACAACTCCTCAGGGAGATCCCCTCAATCTGGTCCACTGCGCCTTGATCGGTCTATTCACCTAATTAAATAAACAGACCCAAGCTAACACAATTACCGTCTCCGAATAGCTCGGTGATGTCCCGCAGTGCCTTACTGTTTTATCACTAGGGTATCAAACAGAGGACCGCAATTCAGCATAAGGCATAATTAGGAAATGTTTTCTCCTGTTTACAAATCGATCTGTACATGAACTGTAAGTTTGATCATGCCATTATGTCACGATTAGTTTATAGCATTATACCGAATACTTGAAACAAACCTAATAACCCCTTCTGCTATCTTATAATATCGAAATCCTTGTTCTATAATTTAGTCACTGAAGAAACTATTAAAAAATGTATGTATATTCTACGCGTTAAAGCATGGGACGTCATTTAGATATATCCTTTTGCTGTGCAGTGTCTGATATAGTATTGTGTTCCTTGGCTTATTATTGGTCACCGACCGTGCACAGTACAAAGACTACAGATCTATAACACAGTACAACAGTCTGCTAGCAGTTCCCGACACTGGACGAGCTTCTGTCACAGTAAGCCCATTGTCTAATTGAATAAACCGATGCACAGTAACCTGGTTAGCATCTATGAATAGCTTGGTGACGCTTTACGAGGACTCTGATAGGTTTACCACCACACGATTACTCCCACACAACAGACAGAGTTATGGTAATAGTGATATAACTGTTATGCTTCCCTAAGCCTATATATACATTTATACCACAGCGGGCACGGAGAACAAAGCATTTCACACCTTTTGTATACTGTATACAGCTAGTGGCATAAAGTAGTTATAGGACTAGTACCAATCTGTACAGAACAAGATGGCAAAATAGGTACACTCAATTTAGCACAACATTATCCTCTAAACAGCACTCGGGAATGACATGAGAGATTCTCCAGGATAGTGAACATGTTCATGGTCTTACACTGACACACGAGGATATGTTATGAGGGTATAATGACAGTCCAGAAAATAACATTGAACCAATACTAGATCTATACCCCGGGATCTATACAGTCTGTGAAGTATTGAGTCCTAATGTTAATGGAAGTTCGGTCCTTGTAAGAGGCTCATGGAGAGACGCATATTTCACCGATGTCAGCTGTGGTTTAGAAAGAAGGCAGAACAATCAGGGACCACCCAATCTACCCCGACCTATTCAGCTAATTAAATAAACACACCCTATCTAACAAAATTAACAATTCTGAATAGCTCAGACTGTTCTCCCTCTTCAGTCTCACAAAAAGACAATTTGTGATTAGCCATTGAAGGTTTCGTACACTGCAAGACTAGAGATATGCGTAGAACAGGATAAGATCAATAGAGACTAGAAATAGAGCATAGTGTGGGATGAGCCACTACAGTAAAGGGTGAAGTATCTCTAAGCAATTGTTCTATCAGTTATTATTCAAATCACTGATACCAACGCATGTAGGGCAGACCACTGGACCGCTACACGAAGTTTAACTATTTGATGCCACAGCGTGTTACATACTGTAACCATCAGCCTCAACCTGTAGGCACACACTCCTCCAGCTATACAGGTCCATTTGTCGTCATGATGCGTAATGTATCACTGCAGAGGACATGGCTGGTGCTCTATTGTTTCATTATGTACCAACACTTCAGGAGTGTATCAACCCACGCAGTATAGTTACGATGCATGAATGCAGCACCCGCGAGTAGCTCACCAGCGTTAAAGGATAGCACTGGTGAGCAACTCCTAGAAGGGTTTACACCACGGCTCCTACCTGACCCTGACCTCCACCACCACCTATAAATAGCCCTCCTTTATCTAAACCCGATCCATACCCGTTACAACCTGCGGGATGTGTCAGGGGAGGTTTAGAGGGTTGCCTGTTTTACCATTAGTCGGTCGTGTTAGCCTCTCCCATTGTAATACTCCTGTGACGGCTAACTGCTGTCTTGCCTTAATGTCAATCTCCATAAACATTCGTTTTGCGGTCGGGCTGGTACCAGTTTGGGTAGAGAAGTGCCTGCTGTCCCAGATGGAGCAGGTACATGGGTTACGGCATGTTACTACATGCACCCCCGGCGGCCATGATGGATGCTAGTTCCTGGCCTGCCCGCTAGGAGGCAGTCAGTCACCCATGTAAGATGTGGACTGCAGTGATTTGTCAGTTAGATGTATGGGGCAGGGTCCCGTCACGCTCCAACTAACCGCCCTCACCCTCTGTAGCTACAACCGGCTGCTCCTCATGTGGAGGCGGCCATCTTCACGCTGGGGGCTTTACTGACAACAGAAATGTTGCTGGTCTCTGGTTGCTAGCGAGCATTTAACCATGACATATACGGGTGAGAGGCTACCCAGAGTGGCGGCGGCAATCTTGAATATGTCACCCGAGACCAAGGGTAATACTAGGTGGCGGTATTGTCGCCCTTGTGGCGCCCCCTGTGGCTTGTGGGTGCACTGGAGTCCCAAGAGATGTAAACACCCCCCCCCCCATTCACTGGACCCCAGCTTTTTTGTAGGTGCTGACCTGTGGCAGGGGGGGGGCAGGGGGAGGCAAGGGGGTTTTGAGTGGGCTTCCCTGCTTTCATATGGGCGACACAGGATCCCTACACTAGAGCGATGTCCCTACACTAGGGTGGGTGATGTCCCTACACTAGAGTGATGTCCCTACACTAGAGCGATGTCCATACACTAGAGTGATGTCCCTACACTAGAGCGATGTCCCTACACTAGAGCGATGTCCCTACACTAGGGTGATGTCCCTACACTGGAGTGATGTCCCTACACTAGAGCGATGTCCCTACACTAGGGTGATGTCCCTACACTGGAGTGATGTCCCTACACTGGAGTGATGTCCCTTCACTAGAGCGATGTCCATACACTACAGTCCCTACACTAGGGTGATGTCCCTACACTAGAGCGATGTCCCTACACTAATGTGATGTCCCTACACTGGACTGATGTCCCTACACTGGAGTGATGTCCCTACACTAGAGCGATGTCCATACACAAGAGTGATGTACCTACACTAGAGCGATGTCCCTACACTAGGGTGATGTCCCTTCACTAGGGTGATGTCCATGGAGTAGTGGAGGAAGGGGGACTTTGAAAGTCGCTCTCCACCTCCCACAGCGGCGTAGGGGAGTGGGGGGGGGGGGGGGGGGGGGTGAGAGACTGGGGTAGAAGCCCTACACCCCCCCCCCCCCCCCCCCAAAAAAAAAAAAAATTCGCTCACCACGTCCTAGAGCCGCACAGAGGACAGGGAAGGCTGGGGGGAGGGGGGGGGGAGTACACAGTGAGCATCAAAGAGTAGCCTCCCCGGTAAACACAAAACGTTATACAACATTTTATGACGTTATCTAACGTTACAAAACGTTTCTCCAAGGCTCCTTACAATAGCATAACGTTATATAAAGTTTTAATATGTTATTTTGACGTAAAATAACGTTTTTGTGTTAGCTGGGTCTGTCAAACGACATCATGTTTTTATACAATTCAATTCAATTCTTTATTTCAGACTTATCTGAGGTACAAAGGTCCAGAGGGTATATAAATGGGTACATAGCATAACAATTATAAAAGACAGTAATATGTTATATAAAATCTATTCACTGGCATATTATTCGCCAGCCATCCAACATGAAAACATATTGTCTAAATGATGTTAGAACAATGTGTCTATGAGGGGAATGTCACACGACTTGTGCTGCCACCTCACTGCTCAAACCTGCATATGCTACTAGCGCCCCCTGCTGGGTTGTGGCAGAACGAGGGTATCGTTAGTGCGGTATAGCTAATTAGAGATTTTCATCTATGAGAGCACTAGTTGTGAGAAAGAATTTTAAGGCCCTGCACTGTGCGGTTAATCTCAGGTAAGTGCTGCAGGGGCTAGCTGTCCAGGGGCCTGCTGCCCGGGGGCCTGCTGCCCGGGGGCCTGCTGCCCGGGGGCCTGCTGCCCGGTGGCCTGCTGCCTGGGGGCCTGCTGCCCGGGGGCCTGCTGCCCGGGGGCCTGCTGCCCGGGGGCCAGCTGCCCGGGGGCCTGCTGCCCGGAGGCCCGCTGCCCAGGGGCCTGCTGCCCAGGGGCCAGCTGCCCTTGGCCCTGCCGCTGCAGACACTACAGGACTCGCTGTGTCTGACAGAATATACCCATATAAGTGACTGGACACAGGGTACATGGGATGATTGTAGAATTATGCGGTGATGCCCTTCTCGACAACCGCTACCACAATTACCCCTTTTGTCTATAATCATTCACTATCATTCATGATCAAGGCCGACTCACAACCAAGTACATTTATCAGTGCTCACCGATACCCTTGAACTCGCTTTACGTGCATTGGACTTGTAAGAGATGAATATCCCTACGCAATAATCAAGTACATACTCTTGCTCTGCTGTTTCCCGTCTCTGAATTCGCTGCCCATCTTTTAGTATGTGTTTTCTGTCATGTGAAATTGCGAATGATCCACTTCTTGATTGATTTATTCTATCTATGAATTATGAGATGAATCATGTATACACTCGCTCTCTTTGAGAGACGTGACTTGTCGCGGAATTGTTGTCGATAAAAAAGCTACCAAAATCAAACTCAAATGAAATATGTACAATGTGTCGGAATGGAATGTGTGATTAATACAAACAGTGTCTGTTGTACAGCTACCACTTCTACTAGACGGACATTCGTGCAGTCCTTGAATTTCCAATTAATTATGGTAAGGGAGTCTTGTGTAGGTATGCCAGGGAGAGCAAGGAGTGATGTGTCAGTTAAGTTAGCCTAAGCTGCCTTGACTCTATTAAGAGTAATGCTTTCACAATTCCTCTTATATTTGTCCCATGTACATGTAAAGCCGGGATGTAAAGCAATGCCCCTAGTAATCCTTGCCAGACGTACCAGCAGCGTCATGGCTGACTGAACACGTCACAGGTCACGTCCTCCATGACATGTGTAACGTGTTTATGTGTTACACACTTTAAGTGTAACCCTTGCCGTACACAATGTTTTAATACACCCGAGAGTGAGCCTACACATGGAATGAACACAGCCATGCAGATATGCATGGAAGCAAGTGAGCATTTAAATGGGAGCAGAATGGGGGAGAGATCAAGGAGAGGAGAGGAGCAGGACGGCAGCAATATGAAGACCACAGGAGGGAGTGGTGGACGCCTTCAGGTGCTGGTGTCATGCAGGGAGGGTTAAACCTACAGCAGCCCAAAGCGGGTCAGCTGGGTGCACTGGTGCCCCGCGGCCATGCCTGCCCCGACCATCGATCACCGGTCACCAGTGGAAATTACAACCACCAGGGGGCCTCTAGTTCCTTTCACCACCACTAAAAGTCGCCACCGTCGTCACCGGAAACGCAGTGGTGGCGGAAACGGAAGTGAGACAAAATGGTGGCGGTGACGCTCCAGGAGTTTCTAAGGCTACTCAATGGGGCGGGTCTGATGTTTCGCTGGTGGCCGGTGTGGGTCTGAGTTCAGGTGTAAGAGTTAGGAGTGACTGTGGGTACTAGCGGAATGTGAATGCTGGTGGTGCTAGTGAAGGCTATGGCTATGCATGGCGTGTACTAGTTACTCGGACTGACTGTATCTATATGTACCAAGGAAGGGTGGCTGTTGATTAATTTTGTGCCTTCCTGTATTTGACTAACAGGAACACACATATGACATCAACACATTGCCATGTAATTACTACAGAGAATTATCTTGTGGATCTACTGATATAAGATATTTGCAAATGTGGACAGTAGAGACTTTCGCTAAAAACAAAGTTAACATAGTTTTCTTATGGAAAGTCATTCTTTCTTACCGCATGGTGACATGGGGGGGGGGTACAACCTACCTGTATTTACTCACAATGAATATTGTTGTCCTAATTTACATTGGTGAGATACTACACCCTCGCCTTTTACATCAACATGTTGGGACTAGGCCGTTGGACACAAGCAACGGATATTGGGGGTTGTGAGGCCCCTATCTCACAAACGGCCCCTATCCCACAAAGTTTTGTGAGATAGGGGCCGTTTGTGAGATAGGGACCACCTGAAGCCCCTATCTTGCAAAGACCCCCTATCTCACAAATATTTGTCAGATAGGGGCCACTCTCAAACAGCCCCTATCTTGCATAAATTTGTAAGATAGGGGCACTTTGTAAGATAGGGCCAGGCCAGGCCCCTATGTCACAAAAAATCCCTATCTCACAAAGTCCCTATCTTACAAATAGTAGGCTAGCACTATATCAAGATCAAAGTAACATCATACATGTGAACTAAAATACAGTAAGCCCTCATAATCAGTTTCTCTTCAGTAAATCAGTCAAATGTTTTGAGACATCAAAGTTGAAGTGGTCCTAAAAAAGGGTTGAGTTCTAGTAACATAGTTTAGCAAGCTAGGGTGGGGGGGGGGGGGCGGGGTGGCCATTAGGAGGGAGTTGACTGTAATACATGTACACATGTATAAGTGAAGGGACACAGGTCACAGCGTGGTAATTTTTCTTAAAAAGAGGTAAGGAATTCTTTAAAAACAAGGAGATTTTTCCAGCCCCCTCCTTCCCACTTGGGCTGAAAAGGGTTTGGGAATGTTCCCGTCCCCCCCTTGGGTCCAGCTTTGGAAGTTATCTACCCCCCCTCCCCCAGTAAACAAAAAACGTTGTATAACATTGTATAACGTTATAATTACCTAATCAATTTATTATCAGCATGGTCACATCATTATGAAATAGATTTTACAAGGTCTATAAAGCCCTAATTAGCTACCAGTGGCCTAATTATTGATTGATGACCTACTTACTCAATCCTTTAATTATCAACATGGTCACATGATTATGTGCTGCATTTGAAAGGCAGGAAAATCCTTGATTTGCAATGAAGGATGGATGACCTAATTAGTTGATTATCCTGGCTAATTAGCTTCAATTTCCCTTAATACAAATGCCAATTCTTACCATAATAACTGCTGTCAGTCAAATACCAAAGAATACGCGATTTATGGACTTTAAAAAAGTATTTGCCACTTAGGGGCCTGACGTAGGCCCTATCTAGTAAATGGTTTTGTGAGATAGGGGCTTTTTACCAGATAGGGGCCTGATGTGGTCCCTATCTAACAAAATGGATTAGTTTGTGAGATAGGGGCCGTTTGTAAGATAGGGGCCTCACAGGGGTGATTGTACCATGTGGATCTACATACCTCTCACTGACATATTTACATTGTGTGTTCAGCTCCTCCCTGGAGGTGTTCCTTTAAAAAATGAAGAGAAAAGAAACAAGAATTGCGGTTGTTGCCGCGTAAAAAAATGCCTCAGGCATTTTCATACGCGGCAACAACCGCAATTCTTGCATTCGAAGAAACATAATGTGTACATGGTTGGTATGTTTGAAGGGAACCCATTCAAGACACCAAAAAAGCAGGGCCGGGAAGGGGTTATCAGGGGGAAGGATGATATTACTTCAAATATGGTATTTCCTATGAATTCCTTGGGTCCATGTTAGGGGGTAAGGAAATGTGTGTTGCTTGACAGATAAACAATTACAATAGATGTTGCTAGGCAACCAGCTGGATTAGCAACAAACTAATAGAACCATTGAATTCCTTGGGTCCATATCAGAGGGTTAGGTTTGATTATGATCAACCTTAGGACCATGAAAATTTGCGTTGCTAGGCAGATAAACAATAAGAATAGCTGTTGCTAGGCAACCAGCTGTATTAGCAACAAACCGAAAGAACCATTGAATTACTTGGGTCCATATTAGGGGGGGTAAGTATAATTATAATCAACCTTAGGACCATAGAAATGTGTGTTGCTAGGCAGATAAACAAATAGAATAGCCGTTGCTAGGCAACCAGCTGTATAAGCAACAAACCGACAGAACCATTGAATTTCTTGGGTCCGTATTAGGGGGGTAGGTATGATTGTAATCAACTTCGGGACTATGGAAACGTGTGTTGCTAGGCAGATAAACAATTAGAATAGCTGTTGCTAGGCAACCAGCTGTATTAGCAACAAACAGATAGAACCATTGAATTCCTTGGGTCATTATTAGGGGGGGTAGGTATGATTATAATCAACCTTAGGACCATAGAAATGTGTGTTGCTAGGCAGATAAACAAATAGAATAGCTGTTGCTAGGCAACCAGCTGTATAAGCAACAAACCGACAGAACCATTGAATTTCTTGGGTCCTTATTAGGGGGGTAGGTATGATTATAATCAACTTCAGGACCATGGAAATGTGTGTTGCTAGGCAGATAAATAATTAGAATAGCCGTTGCTAAGCAACCAGCTGTATTAGCAACAAACAGATAGAACCATTGAATTCCTTGGGTCCATATTAGGGGGGGTAGGTATGATTTTAATCAAACTTAGGACCATAGAAATGTGTGTTGCTAGGCAGATAAACAAATAGAATATCTGTTGCTAGGCAACCAGCTGTATTAGCAACAAACAGATAGAACCATTGAATTCCTTGGGTCCATATTAGGGGGGGTAGGTATGATTATAATCAACTTCTGGACCATGGAAATGTGTGTTGCTAGGCAGATAAACAATTAGAATAGCTGTTGCTAGGCAACCAGCTGTATTAGCAACAAATGGATAGAACCATTGAATTCCTTGGGTCCATATTAAGGGGGGTAGGTATGATTTTAATCAACCTCAGGAACTATCAAAGGTTGATTTATATTATTGTTATCACATAGCATAAATTTGTATTGTGACACCTTAATCCAAGATGGCGGCATAATCCAAGATGGCGGCGCCCGTTCTGACTTCTGGCAAAGTGCAAACATCATATACCTCGTTCTGGTGGTGCCTGGCGGCACCACCAGGTGGCTACGCCACCACTTCAGCATAAAAAAAGAATATCTCAATGGCTTTAATGGTGGGGGCATGATACTCTTCGGCCAAATGGACAACAGGGAATATAGAACTATACAGTTTCTGTCTATTGTGTATAGTATTGGTAGACCACCGTCTGGGTAGCATATGTACATTATCTAACCTGTATGTGGGTGCTATGCAGACATGACGCTATGACGTCACAGTGTATCTGTGACCTAACCTGATACCACTGTGACGTCATCATCTAACGAGTACAGTCCTAGCTACCAGCCCTGTCCGTGTCCATACCACACCAGGTCTCTGTTGTCACATGACGTACCTAGCTGGTACACACACAATACTCCATTCAATGTTAGCTCGGTAGCACCAAGACGGTAGTCAGAAGGTACAAGTTCTACATGTGACACCTCATACCTAGTTGCACTGACCTTCTGTCAGATGTCAGTCACTTCCACCTTATTCTTCTGGTAGCCATGTATCTGTTATAGTCCCTGACGCAATGTTCCAATTCAGTATACTACTTACACCTACATTCTGCTATATAGGCTGGGGTAGTGGAAGCGACGAGCGGCTCTATAATATATATGAAGGAATCTGGGAACAGTACAACAGGTGTTTCTATTGTAATATTCCCAGATTCCTTCAATGGCAACACAACATATGATATGTGACCCCCGGGTGTCATCTGATCGGAGAATAAAAAACGAAGAAAGTCTGTTACTCCTACAGAATGTATTATATAGTCTAATGCTACGTATAGCAAAACATTATACTGATACATTTAGGACTAGGGTCGGGTATAAAATAGTTATGACACCCGTTCAGACTGCAGCACTAGGCATGGACAGAGTTACCCTGCACACAGACTGCACCAACAGACACAGCTATAACCGGACCTGACACACGGCAAGACAACTGAATTTACTTGACTTGAAAAATGTCCCTTCCAACCGGACCGTGCTACCGTGTTATGTCAGGGACTGGAAGGCAGCAGGGTAATGCCACCATGAATTTCCTGTGAAAGTCCAAATACTGTTTGGTCACCCAATAGTGGTTCCCCAAAGCCCAAGTTTATTTTTGTGGCAAGGTGGTGTAGTCGGTAAAACGCTCGCTCACTGTGAGTAAGTAAGCAGCTCGAGGCGGTGACAAAATGTGAAAGCGTAGCGACTACAAGTGACTCCCGTGGGCACTGTGTGTGGATCCTGAGAGATACACCTCCTGAGAGCTGGTGGGTTAAATAGGGAAATCAGCACCCAATACTCTATGTGCATTGGCACGGTCATAAAAATAGGGGTTTCTGACACCTCCATGACAAAAACAAGGGCAAGAGTAACAGCTTACTTTCTTGCTTACAGTATATGTATTAGCACAGATTGAGGGTCCTGCTGGCACCGTGTGGACCCTGTTAGATGTGTAGAAGGAGACTGAGAGCTGGACTCGTACTCGGGCTGTCCGCACTGCCCCCTGTTGGACACAGGCAGAGGTAACCAATATGGTGGCCGTGAAAGTAGACGCAACACAATCTGGTGGTGAGGGTGGTCAATGCTGACTGGCGTATACGCACCCTCCAGCCTGATTACTCGTAATGTCTGCCCCTCAGTTTCTAGATCCCCCAACCTATTTGTTCATGTCGAGCTTTTTTATTTTGATCTATAAGTTTTCGAGCCTTCTCACCTTTCTCAGTGTGATATATTTCTATCGCCGGGTTTCTTTCCCACTTGTTTCCCTTTACTCTCGGTCATACTCTTGCCGGCTATACCATTCTTACTGGTGACCTCTTCCCCAAACTGGTCCCAACTTTGACGTCCCCATTCCCTCACTTTAATACCCTCTCCCCAGCGGAGAAAGCGGGAAATTCACTCCCGCCTTTATCTGGCTGCACTCTGCCTCCTCCCACCCCTTAATCCCCTGCAATAGCTGCGGGCCTCCTGCGGGATGTATCTGTGGGCGGCCCGCCCCCTGGTGGGGCTGTGTGGGGAGCCCCATTTGTAGGCTGTGCAGGCGGCGGGCCGGCCTGTTAGTCTTAGTGCGGCTGGTGGTTGGTAGTCAGATGAGCAGGGGGAGCTGGAGTTGGTCTAAGGGGAGTGGAGTGCTATCAGGGCGGCCAGCCTTATGGGTGGGGTGTGGGGCCGGGGTGCTGAGAGCACTGCTGGGTGATGAACATGCTGATAGGCCAGGTCCTGCAAATGGACTTGTATATACAGGCGTGTACCTGGGTAGGTGAGGGCAACCCTTTAGGGGCAGCATGGCATTGTGGTCTTTGGTCGTCATGGTACATTCATGCAGCCTGGTGAGAGACTAACCACTGCAGCATTCACACACCATGATGACAAAAAGACACACCCCACAACAGCACTATGCGAAGAGTATCTCGCCAGTGCTGCATTCATGCATCATGCCCATAGAGCACATTAAAGCACTAACCGGCACTTAAAGGGTTACCATTGACCCAGGCCATTGACACACTCCTGGCCCCAGCCCTGCTTGCAGCGTCAATACACACACCACCGGTCAGCGTCACAGCTAACAGTGACTGAGTGCTGTTATCTGTTTATCATAATTATGAAAACCTATCTAAGGCCGAATCATGGATGAGGTTCAAACACAGGACATTTAGATCGCAATGTGAATAATTTCAACAATACTGAGTACACTTCCAACTTCGCCGTCCTATCGCAGGTGCCATAATGCAATGGAGTTACCGTTGCACAGGTAATTCATGTTGTGCTTGATGCATAACTTACAGTACATGTGCTGCTGCCACTAATTAGTAATAGATGAACACTCTGACACCAATTAATATTGATACCATTAGACATTACCATGCTACGCGACATGGAACTAACATACCATTGGCAAGATAGTGGACAGTACTTTGGTGTATAATGGTAGGCAGCTGCATGGGTGGGGGAGGGTACGTGATATGCTCCATTGACACAGCAATGTGTCTAGTCATGACAGTGGTAGCACAGGGATGGAATACAGCAGCTTCTGTGTAAAAGGGTAAAACTTGATCATGGGGGTGGTCTCAATTTGGTGTAAACATGTCAACATTCATGAAACATAAGTTGACATACTATACCACACGAAATTACTCGCTAAAATAACCATATATATATTCAGAAGCATCAAGAAAGGGATTTAAGTGTGGATTACCAAATAACCCACGTCCAAAATCATTTAGTGACAATTGGTGGTGCCAAGAAAGTAAGCAAAAGGCAATACAACCCACAAATCATGCGATAACTGTCGGCTTCAGGAAGTGAGCCGTTTATTGTACAACTGTAATATATCAGAGTAGGATGACGGATATTCGGTTGACCATATAGAGTCACCTAGTGCTACATCTTCCTGCCAGGCACCCCACCCACTATGTAGCTACCTCTGCCTCCCCCCCCTACCTGCCTCCCTGCCCCCCCCCCACCTGCCCCCGTCTACAGCCTTAATTCGGCCCTGCCTGCACCCAGCCTGTAGGGCGGGATGCCCAGCAGCTCCCGCTAAATTATCACACTGTCCCCCTTTATCGACAGCCTACATTTATCAGTCTCACTGATTGCTACTTGATTGAACTCCCTCTCCCTCCCCTTGTAGCTTCCCTGGGGGCGCATGGAGCCGGCCCTTACCTTCTCCCTCCCCTCCATCCTCCCCTGCCCCCTCCCCGTCCACTACCTTCCTGCCCTCCATCCGTGCCCGCCTCCTTCACTCCCCATCACACACCTCTCTCCCCACCCCAGTGGCCTGATTCAGAAAGGTGAATTGAGCAAGAATTGGTAAAGGATTAAGAATTGTAATTAACGCCAAATATGAACAATGGTCAGCGGCTGAAAGGTGCAGCCTTCAATATGGTCTTCACCTATCCATGGATCTTTCCGGATTCCAGTAGCATTTTGCAAAGTTGCCCATCATTATATGAGAAAATATTGTTATCAAAAATTGGTGGAGCATGTCACCCCCTGTGTGCCCTTCACCAGCGGTGGGTGGTACTGCCCTTATACACAGGCCTAGGTCTGCTGTAATCACCGCATCTATTACTGCCATGGTTCCCTGTGTGTCCTCCTGGTACCTCGCTGGCCGCAGTAGTCCAGGAACCTCTTTCAGAAACACTTACTCTGATGACACGTTCAACACTCCTCCTACCCGTCGCGAGAATGTCAAATAGGCCAAATAAAAAAACAAGGTGTGTTTCAGGTTACCCGGCCCTACCTATTAAAACAGGGCCGACCCTGGAAGTTTTTATGCAATTTTGAAAAAGAATTATATTTTAGGTCATTTTGGGGCTATTTAGGGGTCGATTTGCTAGTTCACGAGTCGAGGCGGTCATTGCTGAGTCGGCATTGAAGTTCGTGAGTCGACTTCTGGGTACATTTCAGGCAAAAGTTAAAAAAAAAAAATCTAAAAAAAAGAAAAATCCGACCTACCTACCCTAGATTTTCAGACCATTTAACCTGAAACACACCTTTCTTTTTTTTTGGCCTTAGTACATCACATGTTGGGAAAGATGCCCCAGGAAGCTCAGGACACATCTGCATTTTGTGATGTGCTTAGGCCAAAGGAAGTTGTTTCCCTTTAGGGCAGACCCTTGAGATTCTTATTCAATTTTGAAAAATATTATTAGTTAAGGCCATTTTCGGGCTATTGTAGAGTCGATTCGATTTTCTATGAGTCAAGGCCGAGGTCCAAGAGTCAAAGCTGTTGTTCATGGGTCAACTTCCATGAAGTTAGTTCTAGTTCTTGAACTAGATTATCAGACCATGTAACACGAAAGACACTTTTTTTGGACCACCCCCTCGTTCTCACTCCAACTCTCTGCACAGAAACTCATTACCTCACACGTGCTCCATTGTCCCCCTATACTACACCCCCAGCACGTTACCCCGCACACTTCCCCTTGGGGATTTCCCCTTCCTCTCTAACACCTCATTTGTTTCTGGCTTCCTTCCCCTGTGGCTTCCTTCCACCAGTTTCCCCCTACTCGCTAGCACCGTATCCTTCCTTTATGTGTTTGTCCTCTTGACTCCTTCAACACGCCCATAACACCATGCCTTACATCCAGCCTCAGTTCCCTTTCCGTACTTTGCCCCACATGGTCTTTTCCTCATCTCCTTCAGTTAAAGTTGCCCGATATGTTTTCAAAGTCTACATCCTACTTACTGCTGTAACGCTGTGCTATAAGAAGGATGAGGGACAATCAGATGTTGTTCACGGGCAGTTTCAGACAAGGGGGTTTCACGGGGCACAGTCATGGTATTTGACAGTGTTATGCCTTTACCATGCACTCCTAAAGTATCATATTGAACTTAGGGTAAAGGCGCGTTGAGTCACACAGCTACTTTGAGTCGGACACCATTGGCAACATTTCACATATCATGTCAACAGAATATGAGAATTCAGGTGTTTTCCCTTCTGTCTCAGCAGACCACATATAGCTCATTTCCTACATGGTTCTATGACACCTTGAAAATGGGGTGTTTTGGCAATATGCTCAACATAAAACTCACAAGCAAATGGGAAAACTCGTTTCCGTGTTCTATCTGTTCTGGGTTTTCCGTTATAGTTACGTCATTTCTAACCATAATAATATCAATGTATTATCTATTGCTTTAGTTCACGTCAATCAATACTAATGTATTACCTGCAATACACTGTGATACACTGTGAGAGGGGACTTCACAGCAGGATCAAATTGACCTTAAGTTGGACACTAGTTACACGATTACCTGGACACGTTATGCCCATGGCATGAGCTTATCTTTGATAACATTATCATACATAATGTCGATTCCTCCTACTTCTTCAACAGGCAAAAAAGGAAAATTAGAAGAACCAGAGAGTTTGCAAGAATAAGCAAACACGAAAGAAGAAGAAATAATAGACATCACATAATATTTTATATTATAGACGTCTCTATTACTACTGTAATAAAACGCATAATTAATGTTTTGGGTGTTGACCCTGATACCAGCATATTGCATATATATATATATATATATACAGCAAGGTCAACTTATATAACCAATGGTAACACCGGTACAAGTGTCGTCAAGATTATTATGCAGTTTAATATTTTGAAACCTATATGTTATTTGGAGATTGATTTATACTTAAATAATGGAACATGCTGCAGTTTTGTTTTTGACATAGAAACTACTAAACAATGCTCGTCCAATAGCTACCCATCTTACATTTGAGGACCATCCAAAATGAGGGTGTCCATTTGACCATCCAAGAGCGTCCGAAACGGGTGTCTTTACCTTAGATCTGACAATGACATCAAATATAAACTGAATAGTGGCCTCCTGTGACGAGAATGAAATAGGTGCTGTTTATGGTTGTGTAAGCACACTGTTATATATATGGCTTCGTCGATCCCAATTTAAAAATGAGTGAGCCATCAAGAATTATAAAATCAGTGTTTCCCTAAATCGAATAGACTACAGTGTTGTCTTAAATAGACAACTGTGTAGGGATAAAAAGACCAAAGATAGTGATCCATAAACAAGTATAAAACAACACCATCAAATCATTTACAAACTAGTCTAAAATAGACAAAATTAATGTATGGATATAGTAATAGATACAGTTGTACGGAGAAGGACCTACTGATCAGGACTTACCTTGTTTTTGTCTGCAGCTCCCCTGAGGCCGCCTCATTACGGCTATCTGGTGCAGCGTTATATCCTCTTTAGGGCACATCTCCGTCTGCTGCTGGGTGGATTAGCCTGCCTCCCAGTTACACAGTCTACAACAACAACAAAAACACCACACTCCACGGCCTGTATACTGATTTAATACACCATGCCCTTTGTTGTCCTGAGTAGTATAGTATGTATCGGAACGGGACTATAGTTAAGTACTGTTTATTACTCAATCGACATGCAGCCAATCAGAGGCCTCCATTTGGTCACGTGACCCGTTGCCATGGTAACGTGACCTACTTAGGGCTCTCAGCCAATCAGAAGCCAGCATTCTGGGTGACCTACTGACCTACTTAGAAGCTCTCAGCCAATCAGAGGCCGGCATTCTGGTAACCATGGTAACGTGACCTACTTACGTCACGTGACCTACTTAGGCTCAGCCAATCAGAAGCCGGCATTCTGGTAACTAGGGTAACGTGACCTACTTAGGGTTTGTTTGTAAACAACACCACGTGGCTTTCTTGTTTGTAAACAACACCACGTGACACGTGACTGTTTGTAAACAAACAAACAAAAAAAAAGTTATGTAACTTATATATAGAAATAAAAACACAACAAGATAATTTCTTTTCTTTTCATTTTATTCTTTATTTTCATTTCAATCAGAAAAAACACACAAGTTTATGCTTTTTTAGCTTGCTTCTTCGATTTGCAGCAACTCAACAGGCCGCAAAGTCTCACGCCGCCGTCACTCGCACCACCACACCCCGGACGACTTTTCTCCAATAGACATTGCACGACTTTGGATAAATCCAACACCATTTCGGCAAGGCAGAGAATCTTTGCCTCCATGAAACGGCCGCCATCGCAACAACCCGTCACAACAGCATCATCGATAGCTTCTGACTCACGACCCGGTCGCTCAGCTTTGGGATTTTGCTCATGCGCATGACGCACTTCTTGGGGTTTCTTGTTCGACATGCTTCAATTAGGAAATGAACGCAATGAGGTCCACAGGTGTCAGCAGAAGTGTCTTGTAGTTGAATGCGGTTTCTTTGCCACTTGAACGGAGCAGAGCGTTCCACGAAAGACAAGAACTCCGCACTCAGCGGCGGTAAGCCGAAGGAATCAAAGTAGTACACTTCACCCGTGCTCGACACGTAAAACGCCACCCAATGCTGACCTGGTAAATGTTGCGGATCTGTGTTGCTCACGAAACAAGTGTCTTTGATAGGGTGCTTCGGAATAGTGTCACAAGAGAAAACGCCCAGGAAACGATGTTTTGTGTGAACGTTTTCCTTCAACACTCTGCTTATTTCAAGCGTGTTCATACGATACGCCAAGTACCGCCGTCTTGTCTTCAGTTCATGTGGTAGTCGGTGACGGGGTGTCGATCTCGGGTCAGCTCGACGACGTTGTCGTACACCAAGTAGAGTAGCACCGTTGTTGTCGCTTGTAGCGCCGAGCGGAAACTGACTTCCACCCTCAGCTGACCCGCTCTTATAAGGTTCACGCGACACCCGTCGTGCGATCTGTCTGGGGTTAAGTCGAGGGGGAACACCGTGTAACCGTTCAGGAATTGTTCGTATGAAATACCGCAGGAGCGCGCGCCCTCGTACATCCCCGTTTCCGTGTGTAGCGCCAAGTACTCTCTCACGGCCGCTTTGGTCTTAAAGTCGGGCACGTAGGCGTCGTTCGGCACTTTCTGATCGTTCACTATCACTTGAAGCGAGCTGATGTCGTAATGCTTCATCTCGAACGGGTTCTTGGTGTAGCTACCGTTGAAGGCGTCGTGGTCAAGGAAGCAAATCATCATCGACTTGGGAAGCTGGCCTGTGTTGGAGTGCGTGTAGCTGTGATCTCTGTTACCTTGAGGGATGGCGTAGGTCGTCACCTCCACTCTGTTCACCGGGTAGTCGAAGGGCCCGTGTTCTATCACCGCTCTCTCGTGCGTTTCCGCTACAGCGTCCGCCACCAGCACGCGTCGCACGTAGAGCTTTGCTTTGTAGATCTTCAAGCTGTAGCCTCCGTCAGCGGCGCACATCAGATAGAAAGAGGGCGCCGCTTGTTTCAGAGTGAGATTGATTTCTGTCTCTCCAACGATGAGCTTCGGTTGATGAGCCAGGTCAAAGTGCAGTCGCGCCATCAGCGAAAAGCGCTTGTTGGAGATTAGCTTCTTGCGCGCTTTGTACCCCGCATTCGCGTCAGTCAACGTGTCAAACTGACCGGGCGTATCTTCATGCCACCCCTGGGCGCTCATGACGCCGTCCTTCACGTCTTTGTTGTAGTTGAGTAACCCTTCCAAGTAAGCTTGGTAAGGGTAGGTCTCGGTGTTGCCAGACACTTTGAAACCGCCGATGGAGACTTGGACGTCTTTGAAGAGCGAGTGAGCCAAGTTGTTCACCGGAGCTACCGCGTCGGTGTCCTCGATCGCCGCTCCGTCCTTTAGCACTTGACATTCCAGATGAAGGTAATTCTCGTTCAGGTCTGTGTACTCTTGCGACTTGTTGATGGTGAAATTTATGTTACCTCCATCCTCTAAAGAGTTTTTTGTTTCTATCCCCAGGAAAGACGACTTTAAGATAGTAGTCTGAGTCGGCGCTACGGTGTGCAGGTCGAGCTCAGAGAGCGCGCACTCGTTACTGCTCTCGTGTACGTAAGCCATTGTGTTCTCTCTTCATGCGGCCGACAGACTGACGCCGGCCGCCTCCAGTCTTTTTATTTATACCTGAACGCCTAGGCGCTTACCGGTCGAATACATCCCCTCTACGTCTCTTGCAAGAGCCACCGCCCGTCTGAGGAGAATGCCGGCGACGTTTCGACCCTTTCTTAGACGCGACAGGCGTCTTTCCTCCCGAGAACGCCGTACTCGCCAGTCTCTTCAGAGCGCCTGCGCCTCGGTCTTTCACGCTGCTCTTTAAAGTCCGACCCGCCAGCACATCTTTAGCTACGCCCACACCGGCGCGGAGCAGCGTTTTTCCCACCGACTTCAATAGCGGGGTAGCCGAGCGCATCAGACCTAACAGAGCGCCGCCTAAACCGTGCCCGCTCTGGAAAGAGCGCCCGCTGTACACGTTGACGCCGTTGCCCAGCTGCGCGTTGTAGTAATCGCTGTACCCTCTGCCGACGGTGCGCCTGGGTGGAAAGTACGGAACGCGTTGACGCATCATTTTTCTCTCTTTCAGCGCTCAATAGGTCTCAGATGAAGTGTCACGGTCACCTCGCCTCTACCGAATGGGATGGAATGACCGGATCGGTCTCTTAAATAGATGCCGACCTCGGTAAACCTCTTGGATTTCAAGGGGAAATAATCCAAATGGGGAAAACTGATAGCTTGCACGCCACCTCGACGCTTTCCGCCTCTGTCCACCGCCACGCAGCGCAACAGCGGCACTTGCATGTCGCCCACACGTCTCTCCTGGATCATGTCGGTGTATATGTACACAGAGTGCACGTCCCCGTAAACATCCATCGAGTAGGCGCCGGTAGTCGGCGACGCGAAACACGTCTTCTCTCCGAAGCCTAGAACGCATGCGAGATGCTGACTCAGCAGGACAGCACAGTGTCTCGGCGGTTTGATGGTGACGCGTTTCGTCTTGGCGTCGTACGATAAGATCCGCATCGGTTTGAGCAAGAAGCTGTCGCCCTCTAGTCTGTCATCTCGCAACGTCTCACTCAAGCGCTCGATTAGGGTGTGGTTGCTTCCGGTGAAAATAGGAGGTATCTCGAATATGTTTGGCATGAAACTGCGCACTCCCATGTCCTTCTCCATCTTTTCGATCATCTGTCTTGCTTGATGGCTGATCGTCTTCTTCTTTACCGCCGGGGACAAGAACTGCTTGTATACGGCATTCGTCTGTCTCAAGTCGACCTCTCTCTTGAACCTTTTTGTTTCCGGTTTCAATTGCTGCTCTTCCGACGTGTCTGATATCTCTTCCACCGTTACATAGCTCGCTTCCTTCCAGTTCAGCGGGAATTTTGAGCTGAACGTTAGCTTGCTCAGACCGTTCGCGTTTTTCATTCTCTTCCAGTCTACCTGTGGTTTTTTTCCTTCGGAGAATTTAGTTTCTTTTAAAACCTGGATCGCCTCCTCTAGCGAACCTTTGGTGCGCAGAGGAACAACGATGATCAAGTCATCGTCGTGCACGTTAGTCCATTCTGTAGGGAGGATGATCTCAGTCAGAGCCGCTTCGTACGCTTCGGGCAGAAGGAGCGGCGAGTCGAAGTGAGTTCGGAAAGACGTCAAGCTGTTGTCAGGATAATACTCCATAGAGCTGTTGCTAGGTAGAGTGATGTTCATTTTTTTTTTTTTTTTTTTTTTTTCTACGTTATTTTTTTGACGGGGATCCACTCGTTGAACTTGTCGTCGTAACCTAACCAACGTACGAAAGCTAACTCTTTACCGTCGACGGTCTTGCGGCGCAACACCTCGTCTATCAGGTAGTTGTTGTCGTAACGACTCTTGTACACCTTCTGAACCTCTTCCGGGTAGAAGACGCCTTTTATCTCCTCGCCCTTGTCGTCTTTCAGCTCGAACCCTCTGCTTCCCAACGTCTTAGCAACGTCGACCACTTCCTCGCGCCAGTTTCCCTCGTACCCTTTGTCGAAGGCGCCTTTAGTTCTCAACATCCTCACTCTGTCACCCGGAGCGATGACGTCGACGGCGGACGTCTTTGTTTTTTTCTTCTTTTTCCATATTTCGTCGATTTGTTTGTTAGTTGGGAGATCTTGTCGGTAGAAAACTGTTTCGCTGTTTTCCGAGCTGACTTGAGCCGGCGCCATTTTCAACGTCTTGTGGTGAGTGCGATTGTAAGAAGACACTACATGGTGCAGTACGTCTACGTAGCGATACGTGCGCTTGTGTGTGAAATAACGCCACAGCTTCTCCTTCAGACTGCGGTTCAAGCGCTCCACTAGACTAGCTTTGATGTCGTCGTTCTCGCCAGTGAAGAACTCTATGCCCTCGCTCTTCAAGTGATCTTGAAAGATCTTGTTCAAAAACTCTTTCCCCTTGTCTGTCTGAACAGTGCGCGGTCGTCTCTCGCCAGTGCCTGTCATCTCTCGGAAGGCCTCGGTGACATCAGCGCCGCTCTTGGATTTAATGGGAACGGCCCACGCGTACCTAGAGAAAACGTCGATCGCCGTCACCACGTACCGGAAGCGGTCGTTGTGAGACGCCAAAGCTTGCATGTCCATCAGATCTATCTGCCACTGCTGATCGATTGCGCCGGTTATAGTCTTGTTCCTTGCGAATTTTCTCCGAATGGGTTTATGTTTAGTGTAGGCGTCCAGCGACACTAAAGCATCTCGGATGACGGCCGGGTTCAGGTGGCGAAAATGATGTTTCTGGAGTTTAGTCACGCTAGTGAAACTGGAGGGCGCTTTGACGTCGGTATATCTAGCTACTACGCGCTTCTTTTCTTTTTCCTTCTTGGTCAGTCTCTTCACTGGTTTGCCCATGGTGGGCTTGTTGAGGGCGTGAACGACGAGCTCGCCGCTAGGCGGTTGCGCCCTTTCCTTTTCTTACGCGGCACGCTCCTATAGGAAGTCGGAGTTTGGAAAAGTTCACGGTCGTCCTCCTCGTCTTCAGAGGATTGATCGTCCACCACCTGGAGAGAAGAGTCTGCTGCTGCTACTGCTGCTGCTGCTGCTGCTGCTTCTCCTTCTTCCGAGTCGAAGCTCGGTCGTTTCCGACCTCTGTCAGCAAGCCGTGTGTCCAAACTTTGGCCAGGTCCGCTCGCTTTATACAGATGGTTTCCGATCAAGGAGTCTGTGGGAACTGCTTCGCGCAGCGCTTTCGTGAACGGCGAGTAGCCCGCCGGTCTGGGCGCCGTCTTCCTGAACCTGGCGGCGTCGTTCAGTAAGTCCACTATGTTGATGCGACGCTCAGGTGGTATTCTCCGACCCGACATCTCGCGCACCGCACCGTCCTCGTTCCACTTGATCACACCGGATTTCTCCAATTGTTTGTACAGCGCCACGGTCCGAGTGCGATTCCTCTTGGGAACTTGGTTCACCAACCGCTCGAGTAGGGACGCGCTGGCCTCTTCAGCAGACTGACGGAGGTGAGCCGGGGGCGAAGAAGAGTAGGACGAAGAGATGTTGCTGTTGTGGGGATTCGCGAGAAAAAATTGCAATCTATTCAACAACCTTCGGTATTTCAACATTTTCTCGCGCGATTCCAAAGTGGGGTCGTTCAACACCAAATCCAAGTCCCTGTAGATAAACTGTAGCACCTGGTGCAAGGCCGCGTCGGGATGAAGGGACTGTTCTGCCTGCTTGTGGTAATAGGCCATGTCGGCAGGTAGGCGGGCGGCGGTGGCAGGAGCGGAACTCTCGTTCTTTTCAGTGCGCTCATCAGGAAGAGGAGGAAGGTTTGGAGCAGTAGAAGTACTAGCAGCAGCGACTGCAGTAGTAGCAGCGCTAGTAGTAGCAGCAGCAGCGGGCACATGATGAAGTAGACCTGCTCGTGATGATTTGTAGAGCGTCTCAGGATCCACGAGCGCTAAACGTTTGTAGTGTTGTTGCTGCTCTGAGTCCGTCATGGGGACGACGGTGGCAATGACGCTGGTGGTGGCGGTAGTGGTGGTGGTGGTGGTGGTGGTGGTGGTGCTGTCGGCGAGTAGGTGTCGAATGAGGTGTCTCATATACGGAGAATGCTCTTTATAAGCGGTAAGGCCATCCCTATGAGAGCCGGAATGAGGAAACCTCCCTCTTGTACCAAGACGCGTCTCTTTTTTTTGATGGGCGTAGATTTTTTGCCGACCTCCCTCAACACGTCAGCCGATTCTCGAAGCTTGTCCAGTTGTTTGTCGCTGAGCGGGATGTTCCCTACCAGTAAATTGTGACAGATCTCACTTAACGCTGCGATCAGATCGTCGCTTCCAGAGTCTATTAGATGCGAGCAGTCCTTTGGCGAGCACTTAGCTAAGTGCTTGAGAGTACCAAAGTGTCTTTCGAGTAGATGAGAAGACATTTTTTTTGCTACTGCTTTCTCTTGTTCTTTTTTTTGTCTAGCGGTACGAACACTAGCTGAGAGTGTATGGACGTCAAAGAGGAGCGTATTCTCAGATCGTCAGGTGTTGACTGCTTGAAGTCCAGAAGGAGGTATGAGTGAGGTCGCTTGAGTTCATTCAATGAGAATGAGCAGCGAGTGAGAGAGGACGCGTCAGTGCCGGGCTCCGTGTTACCTTAGACTTTACGTGGGTTAATCTCAATATATTGGATTAATTTTCATATAAACGGAACAATACTAGCGTCAGGATCACTTATTGAGTGTTTGGAGTAGAAATGTCTGCAGACCAACCCAGGAGGACAACTTTAAATTCTCGCCGGGCCACCACCACCGCTGAGCCTTCTAACAAAGGAAACATGGCCGCTGCCGCTGCCGCTGTCGCCCAGCCCCAACACAACCATGTCAAGGTAACATCACCCCTACCTGAGGCTAACAATGAGTCTATCCTTGGTAAAATTTCCAAATTTGTATTTTCCCCCCCAAAACCTGATGGGGGCAGATGCACAAACATAATTGAGTTAGAAACCTATTTCGCTCAAAAAATGAAAGAAGTGGCTGATACTCTCAGTGGTGTCACAGAGCAGTTACATAAAGCCTCCACTACTGCTGCTAATAATGCCACCCATTTAGATCGTATTCTGAAACAGGTAGAGGGTCATGAAACATCTATTGACAATCATAAAGACAGACTGGAAGTCCTGGAGGACAGGGTAGATGCCTTTGATGTACGGAGGATCGTAGCTTTGGAGAAAAAACTTGAAAGTATTAATGATGCTAAACTGTCCCAAATTGAGGCCAAACTTGACAAATTCCTCGAAATGGAAGAAAAAGTTGATGACATTCTTGACATTAACGACAAATGTGAACAACTAGAAAAGGTGTCCACCATAAATGGGATGAAAATTGCATCAATTTTGAATCAAATGGAAGAGTCAAATGTGGATGGGAGAAAGTGTGGTATGGTTCTCAAAGGGTTAAAAGAATCTGATCACCCCAATGCGCGTACATCGGTTATAAAGCTACTTAGTGATCTGGGTACAAATTTAACACACGCCGACATTGCGTCTGTACACAGGCAGGGCCCCAAACCCCCAACTGACGCTAAGAGACCAATTAAGGTGGTGTTCACTCACCCGGGCTGTAAGGGCACGATCTATAATCATGTCAAGAAGCTCAAAACCCTACCACAGTGGCAGGGACTGCAGGTAACAGATGATTACACCCCCCTCCAGGAGAACCAACAAAGAGATTTTCGTATCATTTCAGCTAGGGCGAAATCATTGAACATTCAGTCCTCTCTAAAAGGCAAAGGTGTGGTGATTGAGGGTACTCACTATACAATGGAGAATTATGATGACATTCCAGCAAATGTGTTACCTGCTACTGCAAAGACCCTTGAGTTTAAGTGCGGAATAGGCTTCCAATCCCACCATAGCCCACTGTCTAATATGTATCCGGCATACTTCAAGTACAACCTCAAGTGGTACCATTCAGCCGAGCAGGCCTACCACCACCAAATGTGCCTATTAATAGGTGCAAACACCATAGCGGAACGAGTCATGCTGCAGACCGATGGGTACGACGTGAAGCGTGTATGCAGGAAAATCTCCAAAGACCCACAGTGGGTGGCGGGGCAAGAAGATGTCCTCTACAATGTCCAGCTTGCTAAATTCACCCAGGTGGATATATGCAAACAAGCCCTACTGAAGACAAAGGGTAAAACACTCCTAGAATGTGTAAAAGACGATGTATTCGGAACGGGCTGCCTCCTAACTGATGGAGAGCTCAATGGTGCAGCAAGTCGTACCGGGCAAAATCTTTGCGGCCAGTTGCTTGAAAGGGTGCGAGCGGCAATTCTACCAGTCCTCTCATAACATTCAAGTATGGCTCCTACGCTTGATCTAACAGGGGTCAAGGGCATGCATTTTGGACATTTAAATATAAGAAGTATCATGGCAAATACAAACATGGACCTTTTCAGACAATACCTAATGAACTCTGGCTTCCATTATTTCTGTGTTGGTGAATCATGGCTGACCGATAAAATACCCAATAGCAAGGTGGATATCCCAGGTTATAATATTTCAAGATTGGACAGGCAGGTAGCGGGGCGTGGAGGTGGCCTTATTACCTACATTAAACATGGTATCACATACTCTGATTCAGAGCTGGCCAGATATAATATTAGCAATGATGACATTGAGCTTCAATGGATTGTCATTTCCAGTCCCAATATGAGACGCCTAGTAATAGCTAACACATATAGACCACCCTCAAGCAACCTTCCCAATGCTATCACTGCTCTGTCTGATGCTTTTAATAATATTGACTCCGATAAATATCCTGAATCATATATAATGGGAGATTTCAATACTGACTTTATCAGGTTTAGCCCTAATAAGGTCAAGGTCAGAAACATGTGCGCTCACCTTGGTTTAAGGCAGCTAATAAAGCAGGTCACTCGCTTTAACATAAATGGGAATCACACTACTATTGATTTAATCATGACAAGCTCCATTCATGTTGTAAACAGTGGTACTGCTACAATGAACCTGTCTGACCACGAAATGATATTTTTCACTCGCAAGCATACTAAACTGCCCCAAGAAAAGTTATGTTTTATTGGCAGGTCCTATAAGGATTACTCACCCATTGCTTTTACTAATGAATTATCCAACCAGGACTGGAATAACTTTTATGCATGTGAAGATCCCAATGTAGCATGGGAGTTATATACCTCTTCAATTACCCGACTACTTGATCTGTATTGTCCGGTAAAGCAGTTCAATATAGGGCACGCTAAGGCCAAATGGCTAGACGCAGGCCTCCTCTCACTTATTAAGGACAAAAACCTTGCTATGAAAAAATATAAGAAGACATTAAATGAAGATGATTACAATATTGCTATTTACTTAAGAAATTACACAAAAAACCAGTGCAAAATTGCTAAAAATAGATACCATAAGAATTTAATCGACACTCACTTAAAAGACGCACGGAAATACTGGAAAGCAGTAAATGCAGTAATTAACCCAAAACCCTCATCAACCAGCTTTAGCCTTATAGATCAAACCACTACTAACCCTATTCCAACTGATAATATTGCTGATTACATCAACACTTATTTTGCCACAATAGGAGCCAACCTGGCTGCAAATCAAAATACTCCCTGGACTTTTGATGGTACAGAAATAGATGCTAATTTTAACCTTACGCCTGTTAGTGAGATGGATATTATTAAGCTTGCCAAAGAAATTAATACAACCAAATCCTCAGGAGTAACTCATATTTCTTCTCAGGTACTAAAAGATTGTATACTCTCCATGCCAGATAAATTTGTCCATATTTTGAACCTGGTAATAACCACCTCTATTTACCCCAGGGATTGGAAGAAGGCAATGGTCAAGCCCCTACCCAAGGGTGGCGATCCCTCAGATGTAAACAATCTAAGGCCAATCTCTATCCTGCCTCTTCCAACGAAGCTTATGGAAAAGGTAATGCACAGGCAATTGGTCTCTCACTTGAATGACTACCATGTACTTACCAACACACAGGATGGATTCAGAAGCCAGAGATCCACAATAGATAGCCTTACAAAATTTACAAATTCTATCAGAAATGCAGTCAATAGAGAACTCACAACCACTGCCATATTTTTAGATTTCAGGAAAGCTTTTGATACAATAAATCACAATATTTTAATACAAAAATTGAAAAAATTAGGATTACACTTAGACCTAGTCAATTTGATCCAAAACTACCTGTCTGAAAGGGTTCAGGCAACATGTGCTAATGGGATGACATCACCTCCACATCCAGTTGACTGTGGTGTTCCTCAGGGTTCTGTCTTGGGCCCTCTATTGTTTATCATATATATAAATGATCTCCATAATGTCCTTAAAGACCTCTCCTGTCAGCATTATGCAGATGACACGGTCTTATTCATAGAGCAAAATCTGGACACGCCTAACCTGCAAGCTACCATTAATGATGATTTACACAGGGTTTATACATGGTGTGAAAGTAATAAGCTCTCTCTTAATACTAAAAAGACTAAGGTCATGCACTTTTCCACAGATGCAATAGCAAGAAAATCACAGAAACCTATTTTAAAAATAGCAGGCACTAACCTAGCTACCACAAACTCATATAGATATTTAGGCATGACTTTAGATCACCTCCTTAATTTCAAAGAACATACCAAAATCCTACTTAAAAGTGTAAATTTCAAAACTTATCTATTTAGAAGGGAAAGGCCTTCTTTAACCGATGAGTCAGCACTCAGAGTGGTCAAGAGCATGATTCTTCCCGTCATTGATTATGGAGATATTATATATGGTACCACCAACAAAACCTTATTGGACCAGCTCCAAAGCGCCTTTGATAGGGGGCTCAAGACAGCCTATTATCTCGATGAGGACAAAAGGGATGTAGTTAAGCTCCAGTGCAAAGCCAAGGTGAATACATTATCAGATCGTAGACAGATGCATCTGAACACGGCAGCCTTCAAAGTGTCTCTGGTAGATGATAATATTGATAAAAGAAATATCAATACTAGGGCACATGATGGTAAACTTCTAAAGATTATATGGCCCAAAGACCCCTTCTATAGAAAGAGCCTAGAGTATAGATTACCCAATATCTGGAATGACCTAACAGTTGACACTAGAAATATAACTACTCTTGTCAATTTCCAGAATTGGAACAAACAATTTTACTTGGACAAATGCACTACCTAGTATCCCCCCCCCCATATAACAACATCTATGGGGTTATGTCTCCCCCCCTCCACACACAAAATGAAAAACTATTAGTTTGCATCTCATAATTTGCTCATTATATGACATGTGCTATACACATCTTAGCACATTATGTCATGCACATTACCATCGTGCTTATAGACACATAACACCGTGTCTGGACTAATAACACCAAGTCCTATTTACCAATGTTTATTGTATATAAGTTAAGTTGGGATTATATCCCAAGCACAAGTATATTATGCTATTCACCACAAAGTCAATAGTGGTCTTGTCTCATCTTACGGGACAAAATATTAACCATTTCAAAAGTAATAACTTAGTATTAAGATTCTCATTGTGTATGCTTCTCCATCTGGGCAATCCCTATGGAGAAGCATTCACATTGTGTAGAACATATAATTCTCCCTTAGGGAAATTTATGTATACTCATAACATCGAGATCTACACACCACTGCATGTAGCAAACAGGCCCTGGGCCTACTTTATGCAGTTTAAATAAAAGAAGTTTCAATTCAATTCAATTCAATTCAATTCAATGGGTAAATATACTAGAGAGGGCCGCCGCGTTGGACGGAAACACCTGGCGAGACAGACTAGCTATTTGCCCCATGTCGCGCGGGTTCTTGAAAACGATCATGTAGTGAGCGTTCAGACTCATAGTTCGAAAGTCGGGTGATTTCTGGAATAGGTTCTGAGTGATGTATATGACGCTCACGTTCCAGTGATGCGAGTATTTAGTAAAGATGTCGGCTACCACTTGCTGATTGGAACTGCTCATCAGATCGTCCAATATCAGTAGAGTGTGGGGTCGTAAAGCGTCTTCTGCTACTTCCACGTCTCCCGCTATAGACTCTTTGCTAGGAAGACCTTCTCTGAATTCCACACCGTACTGATTTTGCATTTTTTCAAACAGAGGTTGCCACTCGCCGTAATGGTAAAAAGTCTTTTCCACCGGCGGCGTGACCAAATTGTTCACGTCGCTCAGAAATTGATCCACCAAGCGCGATTTTCCACAACCCGACGGACCGCTAATGATACAACTAAAGGGTCCTTGTAGTCGAGCGTCGAAATGAATTTCTGTGAAGAGTTTGCTTTTACTACTGGACATTTTTTTTTGTTTTTTTTTCAGGACGCGTCAGAGAGCGGTTGTGTGTCTGACTGTCTGCTGTGTTTCTCACTCGAACGGTCGGTAGTGAATGGTTGTGGAGAAAAGTCAGCCGACCTTTTTATTGATACCGGCCGGTGTCACAGTAGCGGCGGCAGAAGTGACTTTTTTTTGCGATAAAATTCTATTTTCACTCAATAGTCATAAATGTTTGTATCAGACTCCAGAGGAGTCTGATACAAATATTTATTTTTTTTTAAAAAAAGAAGAAGAGGAGGAGGAGGAGGAGGAGGAGGAGGAGGAGGAGGAGGAGGAGGAGATTAATTTTTTTTTTTTTTTTTTTTTTTTTTTTTTTTTTTTGATCATTTAGGCAAAGCTCGTCGCTTTGCCGTTTTTTTTTCTATTTCTGTGTTGTGACACGATCGTCTCGAAAAAGCAATAAGGCGTGTGAGCGCGGCGGTGACAAATACATATTGGAGCGTATGGTTTAAAATAGTGCGTCCCTATCTTCTTCAATTCGGCTGCGTTGCAATATGCGGGATAACAAGTGACGACGTCGAAACGTTTAGAGACCGTGTTCACGTCGGCCACAACGCGCGCCCACCGAGTGGGAGCTGCAGTCGCTCCCAAGAAACCGATCGGCTTGTCGAATCGTTTCATAGCACTTATTCTCACTTTATAAGAGGAGGCAGGGTGAGGAGAGTAGCGGCGCTCTTTCTTTTCATGAAACGCCCAACGAGTGGGGGCGCTGAGAGCAGCTGTTATGCAATAGTAGAGTAAATGCTGTTCTGAGAAGACGGCTCTCGGCCATGTCGCTACGTTTTCCTTTTCCGCTCTTGTATAACGACGATGGCGCTCAGCTTTGCATTTCTCGAGAATTCGGTACGCCTCAAGAGAAGCGTGAACCTCAACTACGTGACGCTCTCTCCTTTGAGATAAAAAAATAGCCGGGCAGTTGAGGAGAGCGCTTTGTTCGCGCGACCGTCTTTTAGAAACTCGCGCCCTCTGCAGCGCCATATTTCTTTCCTCCGAAACAAAAAAGACTGAGTGAAAATAAAAATTTAAGAAAACAAAAAGCTCAAAGAAAAAAAATAAGCAATAAGCAGACTCAGCTCGAAATTCCCTGCTGGCGTGATGGCGGTGACTGCAGGCGGTGGCGGCGGTCGGCTGGCCGGCGGTGGCGGTGTCGGCGGCGATGGTAGAAGGGTGTGTGGAAAGAGAGACGCATCTCAGTCTTTTATAGGAGCGGCGAGTCTGACATTTTCAGCTGTCGCATGCTGACCTGCTGCTATCATAAGAGAAACAAAAGCCCTAATCACACTTTTCAGCTGGATCCTTCCACCCCGCCAGACATGGATCCCAGATGGGAAGGCGGTTTAAAATTAAATCCGTGTACCGACTGTCATACAATAGGGTAATTAGTTGAACGCGTGTTACCTGTATAAAGGATTAACGGGTCATGGGCTCAGCGTGTGTATAGAAAAACAACTACAGGTAGCGTGAACAAAGCGACCCCCTCCCTTTCTGTCACTCTGTCTGTGACTAGAGGGTGCGCGTGTGGTAAGCGGCTTATATCTAAAGAAAAAAACAAATCACCCTCGCCTGTCATCAGCAGACAGCCGGCCGGCGGCTGGAAAATGCGATTAGAGGGATGATGAGCCACGTAGTAAGCGACTTAAGGCTGATCTAAAGACCTGCCGTGAAGGGGCAGCTGGCCGGTGGCTTGAAAAAAGGCGGGGCGTAAGGGTATATAAGGGGAGTGAAACCACATTCAGCATCGTCATCATCGTTCACGCTACTACTACTACTACTACTACTACTACTACTACTACCACCACCAGCACCGCGCCTCAATTTGCAGATCCTCGTGATGGAAAGTTGCTACCGTGACATGAAGCGGAATGACGAAGCGGCGCGCGAATGTGAAGCTGATGCTGTAGCCTCTGCTACTGCTGCTGCTAGTGCTGCTCAGCGTGCTACTGCTGCATTTACTGCGGCTGTTAGTGACGCGGGTCGTGATGACGTTGTTGTTGTTGCCGCTGCGGCTGTGACTGCTGCTGTTGCTGCCGCCGATGCAGCTACTCATGCCACCGATGCCGACGCTGCTGCTGCTGATGCTGTTGCGGCTGCCGATGACGCCGCTGATAACGCTACTAGTGCCCGCTCTGCCGCCCTTGCTACTGTCGCTGCTGCTGTTGTTGCTAATGCTCACGCTACTGCTGCTGCCGCTGCTGCTACTGCTGCTACCGCTGCTGCCGAGGCTGCTGCCGCTGCTGCCGATGCTGCTGCCGATGCTGCCGATGCTGCTGCCGATGCTGATGTTAGCAGTCGCGTCGACAAAGAATCGTCATTTGTCACTCTTAAAGCCGCTCCAGTGGAACGCGCGACGGGTAGTAGGGCTACCAACGCGGCGGCCGGATGGTGCAAATGGTGTCGTCGCTTCTGCTCGTGCGCTTGCTTTTCTTCCGGTCCTACCTGCTGCTGCTACGGTATGATAGTGTTATAGTGTTTGAATGAGAACGCGCGTAGTTACACATAGACGCTGTTACAGATGTGCTTTTTTATTCGAAAATATAATTTTAACATAAGATGGAACTTGTTGTGTTTTTTTCTATATATACGTTGTTTGTTTACAAACAGTCACGTGTCACGTGGTGTTGTTTACAAACAAGAGAGCCACGTGGTGTTGTTTACAAACAAACCCTAAGTAGGTCACGTTACCCTAGTTACCAGAATGCCGGCTTCTGATTGGCTGAGCCTAAGTAGGTCACGTGACGTAAGTAGGTCACGTTACCATAGTTACCAGAATGCCAGCCTCTCATTGGCTGAGAGCTTCTAAGTAGGTCAGTAGGTCACCCAGAATGCTGGCTTCTGATTGGCTGAGAGCCCTAAGTAGGTCACGTTACCATGGCAACGGGTCACGTGACCAAATGGAGGCCTCTGATTGGCTGCATGTCGATTGAGTAATAAACAGTACTTAACTATAGTCCCGTTCCGATACATACTATACTACTGTCCTGTATACCCACCAGGGCTGCATACATTCTTGTGTCGTGCTGACACTTCGGGAGTGTGTACAACTTGTAGGGTTATCATGATACGTGAATGGAGCCCTAGCAGGCTAATGGCCAGGGCTACATTCACGCATCATGAGGACACAAGACATACTCAAAGGGTTAAATACACAGCAATTAGAGAACAGTGTTGTGGCTGGCATATTATAGCTTGAGTTTTTGTAATGGAGATATATAAATGGAAATACTGAATAAATAGGATTGCTAGATTTTGCTTTAATTATGATCACTGATGATATTGATCACTTTTGTCACGACCATTTATGGGTCCCTGCTCTCTGCTTTCCTGATGACATGCTTGAATTACCTTTTACTCTCAGGCTACTCTCATTCCGAAATCCTTCTTGGTGCCAGTACTGAAAGCTGTAGTAATTTTCCATAAAAGGTGAAAATAATTCTAAACTTTGGTGTGACAGCCCTTAGATCAAACAAAGTGCTAGCTGAATAATGTCTTTTTCTAAGGCCTATCTCAAGCGAACAATACACCTATAACAATTTTTTACCAATTTGGCCTAATGTAGAAACTAAGACCTGTAAGGTATAATAAAAAAAGAAGTGAATAATCAACAACCAAAGATAAGAAAGAATCAAAAAAACATTGACCTTACTCTAGTTTCCTAGCCGATCTTACAGTTTACCGTTCAGACACACAGACATAAGCTTCTATATGTGTATGGACTAGGCGGTAGCAGCACAATCGTGGGCCCCTGGGGATGGGGGAGGGAGAGAGGTACATGGTAGAATGTAAGAAATAGACATCTTGTCTGTCCCTCAAATCTCCATGTCCCATGTCACCTCTGAAGACCTGTCATGTCTCAAAGCGAATTTAATAAACACCCTGTCACTTATTTGTTTTTCATGTTTCTTAAATCTATCTCGCTTGTTGACTTACCCCTACCGCCATGTCGAAAAACAAGAAGATTAGAGTGCTGGTGCCATCATCACTGAATATGTACCAATTCTACAACAGTGAACAGTGAAGGTGATTCTCGGATGCTAAGCCAATGGACCAGTCCTACAAAAAAGACATGCCATCTCAGAACTGAGCCAATTTGAACCTATTTTTCTATGTGGGTTTAAAATCCACCAACACTGCAACGTGCGAAAGCTATTAATTCGTTATGTTTCCACCACAAGGTCTAGCACTCCTTTCTACAAACTGGTGCCCCACTTCATTAGCTGTGAGTTGTCACCATTGGGATTTTTCACGTCGGTATTATACTCTTCAATCAGCAATCTCAATGGAAGCTGTCACTTATTAGATTTATGTTGCTGAGTGCTACAGTATTGGTCTGCCCTGTCATTGACATGTTGTTACATGGTGCTATCAGCTACTGTCATTATGGGCCTACATGTGTATTTATGTGTTAATTCACTTTAACCATTCGATTTGGAGGCAGGCCCTTTTTGGACCACCAAACTGCGCACGGGTCCTGGTATCTAGGGTGCCATTTGACAGGCAATATGAGATCTATGGAAGTCACTCTGCATGCTGCTCACCTGTCCCTTGTAGTTCTACCATATACAGGTCCCTAGAACAAACTGTGCGCTCCGTACCAGCTCTGTAGATGAGGCAGACCGGTTAAGACGGGCAGCAGGATCCTGTCAGTTAACACCTGCTGTGTTGTGCTGCTGTAATGCCACCTACTGACGTGTGTGTTATAAACAGCAGATTGCAGTATAATGATGGAGGACGAGACAGTAACTGCAGCACGAGGCACTGCCATCTAACCTGGTATGCTTCTCCTAAAGAGGTCTAACCAAGACTTCAATGGTCAACAAACTGCATGGGGAGAAGTCCCTTCAAACCATGCAAGGGTCTTTTCACTTTGTGGGGGAAGTTCATGCCTTATCAGTACGTGCCACAACTAGTCTACAATAGTGTGTATTGTAGTATGGAGGTCCGGGATAACCATGTATCCTGCAAAACGCTTTCCAACATTTATGGGTGGGTGGGGGAGGGCGAATTTCCAAACAATGTGAGAAACTGTAAAGTTGCTACTATAATGGGAGAGAAGAGAACTAGAATGATGTTGCATCTACAGGGGAACGCCTACAGACACACCATGATATCTGCCTCCTGCGGTTAGCAGCTTAACGAAGAACTAAGATGATATACATCAGGATACCCCACCAGGCAATGTACGGAGCTGCTATATAGCCCGCGTTCTGATTATCTGTACTGGAGAGGTGTTATTGTGACAAAGATGGCGGATGGGGATGTCACAGAATGATGTCCCAATGCAGGTCCTTTCTCTGGTGTCTGAAATCGCCAATCAATGGTACAGGATCAAGTAGGTTTTCTGAGACAAATTACAAGTGAATCTTGGGCTAGTTTTTCTGATCCCATAAACTCCTACTACATTGCAATTTTCCAGTTTCCCGATTACGTTTTAATTGACTAATGGGTCTTGTCTAACATGGTAGCATCTGAGTGGGCTGTGATTGGTATTTTCTCCTTGTGATTGGATTTGGGGGACTTTCTGTTTCATTGATTAGGTTTCCTTTATCATTGGAGCGTACAATACCATTCTGCTCGGTTCATGGATCATGTATCTAGGCTGTAGATGGGGCTAGACTAGATTGAGGGAGTGGATATTGGTAGATGACCGGGGATGGTCAGCGTATTTCTAGACCCCTTTCTTATTCAATAATGACCCCTCCATAGGTATACAGGTATAAGCTCTCTGCAATTAGATACAGGGAAAGCAGTATAAATGTCTATATTTACCGGAAGCAAAGCATTTACCGGCTACATTCAGTATTGTTAAAAGTGAGCAAGATCTAAACCATTCTATTCATATGTAATCCGTCCGCCATGAACATAATGTAGTCAAATGTAAAAACTTTCAGATGGCTTCATATGTCTTCGGCCGCAGAATAAAAGTGAAATTCGACATCTAAATGAATATTCCCAAAAAATCCTAATGTGCATTGATGATAGACGGAAGATAGTTAATAGATATAAACTGAAAGCCAGCTTCAAGATGGTATTTGTTTTCAGTAATCGCAGGGGAGTCTCGAGAGTAATAAGGATTCTCGATACCTAATCTAAGAGATGTCATTTACGACTGACATTATCATTACACACAGCTCTGTCCGTATTACAGCTCATAGTATAGTGCACCCATCACTACAGTCTAACCCATGGGTCTGGGAGTCAGACCCCCTATAGCCTATTGGTTCACAAGTCGTGTACCCAGGTACCAGGCTCCTGATGTTGACAGGTAAGGCCTGGATGGTAACAGCGTCATCTCATTTGCCGTGTTTGAGTGTGAGAAGATGCAGAACATATTGCCTCATAGAATATGCTAAGCATCTGGTACAGAAGAACCTCGGGATTAATATGTGTTTTCATCCTGACGATGCCCTAGCAGCCCTCAGGACCCATACCTGCTTATACATGGCACCCAGGCAGTACCGTGTAGACGCAACTTGCTAAGATGGAAATCCACCAGACCCATGGTTTATAGCCACACAGTCTGCCTTTACACCTTGCCTGTAAATACCTTGGATTTAGTGTTGTCACAGCTAAAGTCCAAATTATGAGGCCCAAATCGTGGCCAAACCCTGAGGGTGTGATTTGTGCGAGAAGCTGTCCTGGCTTTCCGTATTGCGGGGAGAGTTTGTGGCGACCACGAGAGACTGGTTCTGGCAGGAGGTAAATCTTCAACGCTAAATATGCCAACTGGAGCTATCCATGAGTTCACTCAATTTCATTTTCACACCAGTTAAAGGTAGTGCTATACAGATCGTAGTATTACTGTATGCAGGGGCTGAAGGGGGTATGCTAGTCCCGACAATGTGTCGCATAGCATCAACAGTCACAAAATAATTGCTTAAATCATAAGATAAGTGACTGTATGGAATTAGGTAGCAAAGACCTATTGACCGTCCTCATATCCTTCTGGGTGAAAATGTGTGCAAGGCCATGAGCTAGTCTCAGGCCATAATATATTTGACCAAAAGCTCGGCTCGTATGAAAAGTGATATAGTATGAATATTGTTTGGCAAAGTCGAAGAAAGTCAAGCAAAACCCTGTGTAGGCTGTGTCACAAATAAAATGATGCGATCTGCTGATGACTACAGGCAAGGCTAGGGTAAAGGCACCTATTTCGGACGCTCCTGGATTATGAACAGGTGACCATCTTTGACTTTTAGTTTTGACCTATTTCAAGGAATTCAATCTCGACATGGGGTACACTAACGTAAGATATGCCAGCTGATATTTCTAAAGAGATTGCAGTGAATTTTCAGATTTAAATATGTTTAAATCTACATCTAATATGTTGATTTCTAAATATTAAATGACACCTAAAGTCGGACACTTCATGCCAGAAATGATCCTGGAGTCGGACACTTGCCATTTCATTGGTTTGATAGGTATGCTTGACAGTAAATACAATTTTCTTGTGGAAAAAATATCATATTATGTTTTTGAACCAGTTTTGCTTCTATTTATAAATACATCCCCAATCATATGATATTGGTCCCCAATCAGATTAAGTGTTGATTCAACATTTAGTCATGTATGCATCTAGCTACGGCTATATAACTTACTTAGGTATTCAACATACTATATTAATGTGTATGATGGGCCACAGTTACATGTGTATATTAACTATATAATTCAAAGCTAATGGTGTCTGACTCAAGGTATTTGTCCGAGTCAGGGTGCCTTTACCCTATATCAGTTTGTAGGAACATAAAATCTACACAACATTAGCTTCTTCCCAAACCTAAGGCCACTCAAAAAAAATTGTTTCTCATCACCAAGCAATGAAAAATATGACGAGGGCGTTTTTTATTTAATTTTTTTTTTTTTACTTGGGGCAATTTACATAGGGAAATTTGGACATTTCGCGATCAATTTTCAAATTTTAGTAATTTGGAGTTTATTGATCAGCAAAAGTTGTAAGAATGCAAGTTACACCTAGCTAATTGCATTGCTGACCGCATAAGCTTTAATTTGATACCAAACTTGCCAATATTTTGGCAATTTTAACATATTTTTCATCAAAAATGTTTAAAAAAAAAAAAAGGTTTTCCCCAAATCATGATTTTTAGGATGCGCGCGGTGATGAGAAACAACTTTTTTTTTTGAGTGGCCTAATGTAGGACATATCGATGCCTGCACACCTCTTCAGTATACACCTTCATGTCCCTATCCAGTGTTGCCTCCTGTAGGAAGACGTGTTATCAATCCTAAGGAGAATGGAGAAGGTCCTGTAGTGTAGCTCCATTGTGTCTCTCTACACCAAAGGCTCTGATGTGTACTGCATACAATCTGCTCGGAGATGAAGGGGAATACTTTGGTATTCGGGTGGCTGGAGCATCTGTTGTGTCTATGGTAGATATATAGGTACAAGTATCAAGACCTCAGTAAATCTTGAGCGTTGGTTGTTTACTGTAAACCCACTGACAGCCACTACTACTTACTGTACTCCTCAGAGCCTACCTGGTACATAGCAAAGGCCATCCCCATCACTCAGTATTTGAGAGTATGGCCTAGGGATTGTGAATTCATCCAGAATTATCTAATGCTCTGCACCCATTTTCTACGACGAGGTTACTCCAGACACCTAGTCATATACGGACTAGGTGTCAGAGAAGGCTTTGGTATGAGAGTGAGTCAATTTGTTGCCAGGAGGTCAGGTCACAAGCCAAGATACTGGGCTCTGATTGGCCAGAACTCATAGTACTCGCTACAGAATCAGATGTGTCTTTGCCAGTTCTTCGTAGTGATTTGTTTTCTTCAGTAACCCCATAATAGCTGGAAAGGCATCATTGATGAGATCATGCCTCAAGTTGAACAAGAAACACATCGTCTGATTAAGCAGTTCTGTGTTGTCTCGTAATGGGCGGCTGTACATCCTGTCTCCGTGTGCCACATGTGGCCCTCTTATCTAGTCATCAAGCCATCTCAGGGTGAACTTGTCTGTCAGCATCAGTATGTGCTTTTAGTAGCTGCATGATACCAGCTAGCATATATTGAGGATGTAGTTTATGTATTATGCAGCATGGATATTTAGTCTACTTAATATCTGGGGACTGCAGATGTGGGGGAGTGTGCATATCAGATAGTACTGTTAGGCAGAGAATGGATATCAGGAACCGCCACCAGTCTACCTTGCATTCTGTTAATTATTTAGTTGGTCAACATCATGAGCCATATCTTTATTCCCTCTCTTCTCACTGGGTGAGCTGTTTCTATGTTTAGTAGTTGTAGACTACACCCAAGATGTTTCTATGTCTTACTGGGGTCATCTAAACGCTAACGTACCACTCTATGCCTCATACAGTTTTCAACCCATGGCTCGTCACTCCCTTGTCTAGTCACCATGCCCTGCTCAATACCGTATTTCCCACATGGCACTTCACACCCCGAGCCTCAACCCTTGTCCAAGATTAGCTGTAAACACATTCATGAGACAAAACGTGGTGATGGCTGGGCGGTCTGCTGGTGTCTGTCACCCTGACCACGTGATAGTTGGCTAGGGAGTAAGGGGGGTGCAAAGGCGTCCTCTATCCAGGCCACAATATGTTACACAAGATCGGCAGTCTAGGAAAAATCGGGAGACAGATGTGGAGAAGACGTGTAAGGTGAGGGAAGGAAGGGACGTATAAAAAGGCATGTACAGGACGGAAGGAATGACAGGAGGGAAAGGAAAGAAACATATTAGGAGGTAGAAAGGATACGGGAAGAGGCTTTGTGCTAAAGGAAAGACAGATCGAAACATGACACGACAAAACAATGGCAATATGAGATTGGGGGAGGCTGAGAGCACACCAAGCATGGCCAAAACTGGAAATGCTTTTCACCTTTAGAGAAGAAAGGTCAGTCCAGGGGGACCCAGGTTATAAGATAGCAGTGTTAGACTTATCTAAAGGGGTGTGGCAGTTAGAGATGATTGAGGGCTGATGGTGCATGTGTTCAGGGTGTCCTGGGGTGACCTAGAACCCTCACCTGGTGGGACTCAGATGAACCAGAGGTAACCCAGGTAAACATGGCCAGCTAGCATGTCAATCTGTGGTGGCGTGACGGGAGCCCATAAACACCTCAAGGACTATAGCTCAAGACAACAAAATGTAGTAACATATACAATTTAAGCTGTTATCACTAGATCTACAGGTAATAGGTGAATGTCAGTTTTTCCGTATTGCTTGATTGAACCCCTCATTTATGGCCTTATTCGTCAATTCTTTGACATTGTCACGAGTTTAAGATTTACGATGCAAACATTCCATTAATTTCTTTTCTGTTTCAAAAATTCAAAAAGAATTGTGATTTGATACTCTGCCAGTAGGCTTCTAAGTAGCATTGCAAAAGTAGCAAATACCCCTGATATAATCACTGTGCCCTTCTCTGATAGTTCTTAATGCTTTTAACAGCTACACATAGATAGCTCCCTGTGGCATTCAACAGAAAGGCAAGGGCATCATAATTCAGCACTGAGTTTGAATAATTTGTGTGGAAATATATATGCCATTATCCAAAGTCCCACAAGTATTAAGAATAATATCTAATGAGTAGAAAAAGGCAGCCCAATGCATTAACTAAACCACAGGGGAGTGGTTTAATAGGGGCTACTTACTCACACCCTTCTGTCATCTAGACTCTACAGCTAATGAGAAAACTCCTCAGGGAGGTGGGAAACAAAGAGGCAGGACAGGTCTAGATGAGGTATGGGAGAGATGTCTTAACAATACCAAGGAAACATGACGACATGATGACGATGTATGAAGATGAAGACCATCTTTAGATGAAAAATCAAGATTGAAGATGATCAAGATGGAACCCCTCCCCTCCCCTTCCTCCAAATCCCCAAAGAGGAGATTGTCTCCAGCGTGTAATATGTCATGGAGGACTATTGGGTCTAGTAGGGGACGAGGCAGTATAGGACCAGGGGGGATTTGGGGTGGAGGCATACAGGAGCAATAATCAAAAAAGCTTCCATGGTGACACTTAAGGTGACATCCCTTTTGCTATACCCTTGACACTCACATGGCAGTCAGTTAGTGTCTGATCAATTAGCCTCTTGTCCCTTACTGTATCTGGCCCTCTGTCCCTCTCACCTCTTTTCCCAGATGGACATCATAGAAAGCTACACAACAAATAAAAACAAAAGACTTTACAATCTACATATATATCTGTATTCCAATCTGCTCTTATATCATGTTCTCTCAGCCAACTGTGGTGTAATTTTCAATATTTCAGGATAACACAATGCTTACTGTGTATATATGCCTAACTGCTGACACAAATTGACTGACTACTGTTGATTATCTCTCTCCACAGCCGTGGTTATCTCTACACCAGTGTTTGTGGTGACTGGTCAGGGGGCAGCATTATCTATACCAGATTACACAGCATCAGAGTGTCTGAGTCCGGATGTGGTCAGTGAACCAAGTAAGGACGTGCCGTATCAGAGATGTACTGTCCCATCCATTTACTAGGATACTGCTCCTAGAATAGAGGATGCAGCCTATACCAACACAATGTTATTGTGGATGCTCTGTGTAGCTCTGTGGTGTTCTGTCTATGGAATGCTGTGTCAGACACTGTCACTCTAGGAGGACCCTAGTACATTAATATTGATATTGATGAGCAGTCCTAGTGGGCATGAAATCACTTATTAAGTGACTGATAAAAGCTGCACTGCAGTGAGTACTAACCAGCTCCAACGGTGCATAATAAGTGATGTTGTGCCCACTGGTTTATCTGCAGACCTATTCAGCAGACGTTGACGGAGCAGCCAGGATTGGTAACTTTTCAAGGGCTTATGTTAGGTAAAGAGGTGGATTGGAGTTTGGTTTTAATTTGTGTGGTAAAGTTCTGTAGGGGTTGGGGTTTTGATAGTATCAGGTGTATGGTAACTTTATGTCTGGGTGAGTGCCAATCATATACACAAAAGATCAGCCGAAAGTCGAAATATGCAATAGCCATCTGGGAATCTGAAAATATTTTGAACTAGGATACATAGCCATGCGGGGCATGCAAGGCCCTAGCATACAATATAAGATTTATAACACAACCAAAAAGACATTTCTCCAGCCCTCCTACTATTTTGTTGTTTGGCGAGTTTGATGTCAAATTGGCGAGTTTTGGTGTTAAATCGGTGAGCGCTTTGTTTATATTATAGGTGCCATTGCCCTAACAAGCTGGTGATCAAATGCTGCCTTCTAGTTGGTCTAGAACAGCAAAAAGCTTGCCACACGCCCTGGTGGTACGCAAAGAGTATTACACCTGTGTGGTACATTTTTGTTGATTACACACACATAGGATCGTACCAATGAAGTTAAGTTGTGTGATAAATATATGTGCTTAATGCATCTCAAAGTCAGGTTTTGAATTGTGGAAAGGGAGGGGGGGTGACACTGAGTGTTTGTCTGGTACACCCTGAAGGGAGGTTCATACTTCCCATTTTATATTACGCTACATTATGGTCGTACAAACATTCATTTTATAAAGGCCTTACGTACACTGTAAAAAGTTCCTGTATCTAAACAGCACAATGTGCTGTACATTTACAGCACTTTTTAGTGTAGTTGGTATGTACACTTACAGAATTATGTACTGTAAATTAGGTCTCCAGTACTGTTGCTGTAAATTTACAGTACATTGTGCTGTAGATTTCTGGCGTAGGTGGCAGCAGTATACCATTTTTGTAGTAATTATTCGATGCAACCCTTTCCCGAGTCAAATAAAGCGCCACAAATTCTGAAGTCATTGTAGAATATGAATGGATGAGAGATACTGAATGCAGTTATCATAAAGTGTATTGATATTTGTATAATTGTGTCGAATAATACAACAAACAGCATAAGTATAAATTAGACACCACATTGGTGGTGAAGTTTAATGTTTAAGTGCCTGGACTGGGAAAAAGCTGGTATCACAGTTCATCTGTATTAAAGCAGGATTAAATCATTACATTGTGTAGTGTGTATTATCCTTGCTGAAATTGAACTATTATGTAGGGAAGTACTTGATCTCCATGCATGCATATTAATTGATATAGATTTTATAGCAGTAATATGAAACCTACAGTAGAAGTTGCTGTAACATTACGGCACCCAGTTGCTGTACATGTACAGCAAAATCTACTGGAACAAAAGTTGCCAGCAATTTTTGCTGTAGATATACAGAAGAAGTTGCTGTAAATATACGGTAGAAGTTGCTGTACATGTACAGCAAGTCAGTTGTTGTAGGCCTGCAGCAAAATCTACTGGGATAAGAGTTGCCAGCAACTTTTGCTGTAGGTGTACAGTACTTACTTTTTACAGTGTACAGTAATGTAGTCAATCAGACAGATTCCTTATTTCTTCAGCAGATTGCCTGATTTCCCCCCTTACAACATGAGTGCGCATGCAGAGGGGCAAGGGCAGGCAGGGAAAGGATGGGACACTGTCTGATGGGTCGAGGTACAGTGAAGGGCATGGTAAAAACGGATATAAAGGAATGGACAGAGAACGTATGAAGACAACGGGGAGGACTTAAAGATGCAGGGGTCAGGGAAGGTGGGACTCTTTAAAATTCAACCAGGGGGCTTTAATCAGCAACTACTCTCATTAAAATTAAAAAAAGACTTTTCTGTTCCGCCCGGCCCATTTCCATTCCTTCAATTAATGCATTAATGATGCTTAAAAATAATGGCAGTGATTTCAAGGAGAGGGTCTCCAGTAAATCTCTCCTCCTCTGATACGACTTGCGTACTAGCTGTGGCCTATGCCCAAGGTTTTACGGTAATTATGTCATTAGATGTCATATTTTGTGATCAAATGACCCTCACAATAATCAATTGCGCAGCTTGACCGTTGTAGAATCTTAATATGTATTGTGTCAATATTCACATGAAGTAACTCCAAAGGAGCACTCAGCTCTATCAAAATGGCTTCACCTTTTTGGCACGAGTGACAGACGGTGGATTGATTGTTTTTGATTGAGCTCGGCCTAGGATTTTGAAATAACCCTCAGTTTCAAATGATTTGTCTCTTCTTGCTAAGCTGTGTATACTGTGCTACATGTACACTGAGAGATATTTATATATAGACTCCTTTCACAATGTTGTTTGATATTAATGCATCTTTATTGTGTTTGTACGTGTGCGAATATAATTCAACAAAATAAAATGACAAGATTATACAAAGAGATTTGCAGTTCCCATCTTATCTCTAAAGTTAGTATGATAATTTATAACTCTGGGAATCACTCACATGTGTACAACAAAACATTTCTTTAATAACAGTGCATTCTGGGCTCTGATTTAACAATATTATCCAAACAATACGGTGTAACTCACGTAAGTGCACGGACATACGTTTTAAGCATAACTTTAATAATCTCAGCATAATCTATAATTTCAGGGTTAGGGTGTAAGATTATGGACTTTTAGGATTATGGTTAGAATGTTTGTCCATGCACTCACGTTAGCTTCACTCGACAAGTCTGATTCACACAATTATGCAGTGACCTTCCATATGATCTCAGTGGTGAATTTATAGCTGCCGTACAGAATATCTTATACAGCCATTCTCATGATACTAGAAGTGCCACAGCGAAGAGGACCCGGATGATACAACTCAGCAAGTACTCACCAGAGGGAGCCATGATTAATTGGACCCTGGTGATGTTCCCGTATTATCGCCCATTAAATAATCATTGTGCATGAGGAAGGGGGCTCATACACTGATGCAGCAGTGTGTTGCAGGCCGTGACGTGCAGGCTTTGGCGGACAATTTCTTTTTGAGTTTATACGTTTCTTTATTTCACAGAGTGATCTTACAAAGAAAACGATACAATCAAAGGGCATATGCCATTGGTGTGATTGAATGAGTAGATTGCATATGTATTATGCAATATACAATCCATTGGTTGCATACAAGTAAGCCGGAGATATATTACGGTATTACAATAGGATATTTACAATTCATTGGCATTTCGTTTATGGTTGTTTGAACCCACATGCGTTATTGAGTTTGCATGTATATTCCAAAAATATTGGTTCATGTTAAATCATATTATGTTATCTCAACACAATAAGGGTACTAGGTACATATATAGGGGTGCCCTTCTCTACCATTGCTGCTGTAACCATGGCGCTGTGGTAGACCTGGAACACCCCTCAACCCCACAACACAGCAGCCTGCATCAGCTGGATGCATATTTGTGATATTGACATTTTGAAATATTTTTAGTTAAGTGGGTCCATGGGACCTGTTGTATAGTGTACTACAAAGACTCTCTGCAAGAAGGGGTATTTATGGTACATATAGGTAAAAAAAAAACACATCCCGATGACACCCCTCCTCCTTGCCCATTTCTCCCATCCCCTCATCACCGAAGTAGAGCAGCCGACATTTCTGCCCTCTTGCCGCATTCCAGGTCTCCAATATTTTTCCGCCCTTTTCCCCGCTGCCTCAGGGCCCTGGTGCCCGGCAGGTCAGGCCCGGGATGTACACCAGGAACCAGCTCCTACTCAACACCTGATGCATCATGGGAACTTTCATTGATCAGTTTCTTACCACCACTAGAGGAGATTTCCTTTTCCTGTTCTGTATTTATAGATGCCTTTCCATGTGGGTAAATCTGCTACAGGCTGTTCCTCCCTTTTCCTACTTGTATTATATCATGTTTGAAAAGGGGGGCACATGCTTTTTATATTGGGGGACAAGTGATGTGAACGTAACGTATGCAACAAAGTGATTTGTAGCAGAATGTATACTGCAGTACAACAAGTATAGTAATATAGTTGAATTACAAATTTGATATAATTCATAAAGTAATTACAGTTGATAACTCCGGCTAAACTAAATGGGAAATGCATACAAACAAACACACTCAATCATTTCAGATCATTTTAGAATTGATCAAATGATAACAAATGCTGGATGTCCATTATATTGATGTAATCTGTTATTCATTTGGGTAAATGAATAAAATCCTGGAATCCAAATTTTAAAGGTCATTTCTTAACAACATTGTTTTCTTGCAGCAGCATCCCACGCCGTAGACACCATCCGGGAAGTACTGATGGCCACAAGCTGTACATACCGGGTCCAGCCTGTGTAACCTTTGTATTGCATTTTGAGGTTGCAGCTAAAAGATAGGGTCTACTGCTCCCCTTGAAGCAATGTCTCCTGATATGGTAATTGGAGCGATAAAGGGTTTTAAATTTTAAAATACACGAAGGACATCGCTGGGATAGGATAGCCATAGATAAGGGTGTTGCACGAATTCTATTACTTTAGGTATAAGCCCTTTGGATCTAGGAAAATCACTGGCATTGTGTATGATTGGACCAGATTATGACAACATCTTTGAAGAGAATTTAAAGGAATCAAATAATACTGGAAGATTCTGAATCCTATTTAACAGCGGCAGCATTTCTAACAAATTTCAAACTAACTTAGCAAACGAGCTTGTGAATCTATAATACGGAGCCTAGCTACAATTCTCCTCAACCACACTAAGACTCGGGACTGTATCTGACTCTGTGTGATCTAGTATAGATGATGCTGCCTCCTGAGCTGACACCACAAAAACACAGTCCATCATGCTTATTAATTGCAGAAAAACATAGGTTGTACTCGGCAAACAAATGTAGAATTATTGGAAACATTATGGCAGTTTCTATCATATGAAGCTGTCATATTTATGGTGTACTGGTGGTTAATGAGGAATACTATTGTATAATCGTTGAATTAAGCATATCTTTGATATGACAGTAAATTTAAAAGTAGCCTTGATCCAGTTCTCTTTATCTGTTGCTAATAACAAAGTATACATTAGTTTAGTGGCTATGACATAGGTCACTCAGATTTGCTGTTTGGTAAAGTGATATAGTTCAGCTTCCTCTTCATAATCATCCCGACTCCTCCTCCATATCCCCCAGGCTCCCTACTGTGTGAACGCAATAGTCCTCTGTGACGTATTACATGCCGGCAGCAATTTCCCCCAGGGGTCTGTGGGACTTGGGAACCCCAATCCTGATCATCTTCAATCTTAATTTTTCATCTAAAGATGGTCTTCATCTTCATACATTGTCATCATGTCGCCATGTTTCCCTAGTCTTGTTAAGTCACATCTCCCATAGCTCATCTACCCCTTCCCTCCTTGTTTTCCACCTCTCTCAGGAGTTTTCTCATTAGCTGTAGAGTCTAGATGACAGAAGGGTGTGAGTAAGTAGCCCCTGGTAAACCACTCCCCTGTGGTGGCAGCTAATGTATGGTGCTGCTTTTTCTGCTCATTAGGTATTCCTCTTAGGACTCGAAAGACTTTGGATAATGGAACATAGTTGCCACACAAATTATTCAAACTGTGCTGTGGATTATGGTGTTCCATCTTTTTATATAGACCACCATGGAGAGTCCCATATATAGCACATATGTCTTAAATCTTAACTGTTTTAGATTTCTAATGAAAAATATGTCAAAAAGTGACCAAATATTGACATATTTGGTATCACATTAAAGCCTAGACTGTCAGTAATGCAGTGAGCTAGGAATAACTTACAATATAACACCTTTTGTGTATCACTAAATGTGAAAGTCATTCACGAAAAGTCTTAATTTTCCTATACATTTTAGCCTTCAGTTAAAAAAGGAAAAAAAATAAGATAAAAAACGCTCTCGTCATATATTTAACTGCCGGGTGATGAGAAACAACCTTTTTTTTGCGTGGCCTAACAAAAGCAGAGGAATCCTGCCTGGGTATGAGTTGCATAGACCATTTCAAAAGTTTTCATTGAATGAGTAATCTGCATTGTACTGCAAGGTTTACTATCATATTATAGATATGCATTATATAACATCTATTTCTTTTATTCAAAGTTTGCCTTTCATGTGCTGTCCCACACACAAATCTATGTGTCTCTTCTCTTTGATAGGCCTACCTCTTCCCCTTCCCCTCACCCCGATAACTTTACCTGGGTACTCCTCTCATCCATTGGCCTAGCACACTGCCATACCTTATTTTGATTCTTTGTTTAACCCCAAAGACATTAAGTCAATGTTTGTGATTGCTTCGATTTCAATGAAAGTTGTCAGTGATTCTATGTGAATTCATTTTGGAACAACTCTAAGCCAACATAAAATATAGACATTGATATTTCAGAGTCACTTTAGTATGAATACTAATGCTCAATGTTGCTATATTTACCTTGAACTAATTGCAGCCTATCCTCGGATATACCAGGCCCTATTTCTTAAGATAAGAAGAGCCTGCAGTCATATACATAGTATATACTTGTGAGGAATGCCTCTACAACTGATTTACTGGGATCTAGATACAAGTAACTGTAACTCCACCATTGACAGAATTGATGCTTCATGTACCCGATATCGAAGTTTCACAGAGTGTGGAGTACGCAACAGTGCCTTTGATGTATAGAAGCACAATGGTGTAGCCACACCACATAGGAACTTATTCTCCCCAGAATTGATAATACATCTTCCTAAAGGAGGTAACATGGCCCAGTTATGTAGAGATATAATAAAGCAGACTTTGAACATGTCCTGCAGGTGTTGTAGGAGGGATACAATATGGGGTGTGTGGTACATGCCCTCTGGCAGGACTAATATAGGCAGGCTTATGTCGTAGACATTTTGGTGTTACTGGTTGCAAGGCATGTAATTACTACCAACGGTCATCAGAAGGTTTGGGCACTCTGTGATTGTCTCCATAGAGCTTAATGGCATTTTACAATTGCCTGTCTGAATTGACAATCTAAATTGAGCCAACGCAAGATGTCATTACAGAGTTTAGCCTTCTAGAAGACCTCTATATATATATGTACACATATTGAGGGCCGCATAGTCATTATGATGCATTATGTGTATGTCGATAGATATACCTTGACTAGCCTATTGTGGATACATTTATGCTGTTACAAAACATCGATTTCTACTAAATCTACTGTGTCCATAATCAAATTCTAAGTTTTTAGGAGCAAAGATAACTATGCATACAGCTTCTGGCAAAAGCACAAAATGAGTAGGCTGACATCACAACCCTGCAATATCATGTTGTGCCACAGACGGACTGGGATGTGTGAGTGTATTATTGAGGGCGGCCCTGTGTGGCTGCTGGACATGGTGGTGTTCTGGGGGCTCTGGAGGCTCATTCAGAACAACTGACGTGGTCGTAGGGAACTGGTGACGTGACGAAACCTCTTTGGCGACCACTAGTAAAAAGTATTTCTGTTGAAATCTATAGTAAATACCACATTTTGCCGGATACAAATACTCTCGTCAATTGTAAATATTGCAATATTGAGGAAAATTGCATTATGACGGCTTATGATGGCTTATGATGGCTGAGTGGGAAATAGTTAGATTTCTGCAAAAGACCAGCATTGCATTACCAGGTTTAGTCATATTCTACACAGGCTTGCCTATGAGGGTTAGCCAGAAAGGTCCCACTGCTGTGTCTTATCGTCCTGTACAGTGTGAATTTGTGAATGGGTTTGATTAATAAGGATATATATAGACATGAATGACTGTATTCGTTTTATATCCAGTCAAGGGTTTATTGAAATTATATGTACATAAATGGTATTAGATTATGATAGGTCCTAATCATATGCCTGGAAATATGATCATTTGCAAATAAGTACTTCACCTTGGAGACTTTCTACAGAAGATTTGTTTTTATATGGGATCTCATCATTACTGATTATCTTGTGGAGGTTTATATCCTCTGTCGGGCATGTTTTAATTGATGGCTGATGGTTGGGTTAGGCTGTCCCTGAGTTACATTATTTGCGCAGCCAACTGTGTCTGTAACGAAAACATCCACACCCACACCTTTAAAATGGCTAAACTAACACCAATTAGAGGAAGGACGTAATCATTTGGATATAACAGTTTTGAGGTTCTAAAATTGACCCATGAAATCCGAAATAGAAAAAGGAGAACTGGCAATTGTGTAGACCATCTGTTGAATCATTATTATATCCTTTTATGGCCTATACTGCTCTTTGTTCTCACATGACATGTAATGATATGTACCTCATAATCCACAAAGATCCTTGCTGCAATGTCCTGAGATAGCCCACACATAAATGTGGATAGGTAAAAAGCATGATAAAAGATATTCCCATTTATTAATCATGCCTAAAGGCAATATAACCAGTCCTTCCCTACTTCCAGTAACAACTATGCCATTTTCCTATCGATTCCATTTATATAGTCGAAATACAATGGGGTGAAAGAAATTTGGAAATAAATATGTAAAGCAGAGAACAGGAAAGGCTCATTGACTTTTCACAGGTTAACAGAAACGTCCTAATGAGGCAGGGTTAGGGGAACACTACTGAAACATATTGTGTAATATATTGGTTGGAATTATAAGTATAAATAATTCCAGCGCATTATGTAGGGTAGCACGTCTACTACATACTCAATGGACCGCAACGGACACTCACTGCCCATGCGCAGTAAACACGGCATTCCCGCCGTCAAATTCAAACCTCATTCTCCGTTCAAACGTCTTCTAAGGTGGACATAAAAAATTGAGTACGTGCGACGCCGCCGCCGCCGACCCGCCGGGACACAAAGGTAGTGACTGTATCGTAAAAATCTAATATACTTTCACACTCATCATGCCTCCCAAAGCGGCCACAAGGAAGTTGAAGCGTACCGCGAAGGGGAATAAGAAGCACCAGGACGATCCCCCTGTCGGATCGCCCACCCAGGAGCCGAGTGGCCCGCCGGCGCAGCCGCCACCCACCCAGGGCCTCCCTCCAAACCCAGTGCCGCCCCCGGGGCCGGCCACTGGATCCGCGCCAGTCACCAAGACTGACCCACCGAAAAAGAAAAAGAAGCCCACTACCGGCAAGGACCTCATGAAGCGCATTAAGGTACTGGAGCGCATCGTGGCGGGTAGGACTCCTACTCCCTCGCCCACCCGGCGCCGGCCCCGCAGCATCCGCTGCCCCCGCCGGCACCCCAGCACGCTTCAACACCGAATCCGTCCGCAGCCACGGTGCCCGAGCTGCCGCCGACCACCGGCCCGCGGCCGTTACCAACGCCGCCGGCCGTGGTCGCCCCGCAGCCCGGCGCCTCGACTGGACGAAAACCCCGCCCCAGGTCGAGGCACACACCCGGTGGACTGCCGCCCTACCCGATGCCCAGGGGCACACACAACCCCCGCCCACGCAGACGACCCAGGGCGGACAACACATCCGAGGAGCAGGAGAGGACCGACGAGGACGACCCCTTCCCCATCCCCGCAGGGCGCCACCTCACTCAGCAATATGGATACAACCCGTTCGTGGACGCCGCCATCGCCGCGCAGTATCCACCAATGGGATGCCCGACAGGTAAAAACACCGCCCCCCTTTACACTGCATACCTTCCTCCTGATATGCGCAGGAGGGTGCGAAAGGAGAAACGTGATATAAACCTGCCTGAATTTGTATGTGCGTTTACACGCATGACCCTCTGCCAACAGCAGCCATCCACCAACAGCACCATGGCCCACTTACTCACCCACCTCTCTCAGGTGGCTGAGGATACGGCCACCAGGGGTTTTGACGGCCCCCGCCTGTGGTCGGAGACCTGCCTGGATTATATACAGGAGGGCGACCACTCCTAGAAGGATTACCCGTTCATCGCCAGTGAGCGCACCCGCCTCAGCTGGCTTCACAGCACGCCACAGGAGAAGGATCACGCTTCACGCTCCACTGCTGCCCAGCCAGCCGGAAACAATAAGCCGGCCGCTCAGCCAAAAAACTAGAATCCGGGGCGGCGGGGACGGTCATTACACGCCAGGGGCAGGGCATCGGCCGTATTATCCTCGGCCCCCAGCCTCTCCCCCTCCAACCCACGTCCCCTCCCCACCACTACACGCGGCGGCACGCGACACATTAGTGACGTCACGCCCCCGCACCACAACAAACTCCGGTCCCCGCGCGGCGGCACGTGCCCTCTCGGTACGCGTGCACCCGCGCCCGGGAACCAAAACAATAACAAACTACACGTGCTCCCGGCCGGCCCCGGACGCCTCCCCCGCACCGCCAGGTCACCGCCAGCAGACGGGGCGCCACCGGACCCGGCCCGCACGTGCAACCCCGCCCACTCCGGCGTAATTGGATTAGGCTTTATGCCACACACACCAGTGCTGCAAAGCATCGCGCCTCGCAGCACTGTGGCCCACTCCGGCCATATATTGGAGATACAGGAGGCATACCAGGACACGGGACAGCGGATCGAGCACACGCCCCACCGCACCCTAGTTGTCATGGCCGCCAGTGTTGATAAACAAAGCCACGTGCTCGACGTCAACACAGCACCTCCACCCCCGCCTGCTGCACTGGGACCAGCACACACACTCACAGCGCGGGCACCCCACGCGGGCCGCCCGCATCCCCCCCTGCCCCGGCCACTTCTACGGCACCCCAGGAGGGACACAGTGATGAGTGCATGTTATTCCCACAGTTTATGCAGAACCTGGATTACCCACACCCGGACCCGCCGGACATGGATCCAGATGGCGACCCATACATGGAGTGGGACTCCCCTCTCCTGGAGGAAGCCCCCACCCACCCATCTATAGTGCAGCACAGAACTCTGCATTTGACAATTATACCAACTGGCCATTCCCCCACTACACATTCCCACACGGCCTAGCAGCAATATACGACAAGGTTAGGATGCATAATGCACACAATGGGAAAGGTGCACGCACCCCCCTCACATCCACCTTGAACGTAGAAATGTGGACACGTGTAGCAACGGGACACCCAGACGACTCAATGGTACTGGAGGGCATAACCTACGGATTCTCCTCCAGTACACAGGCGGTCCACAATACACAACCGCTCACCCTGACAACCACCCCTCAGCCAAGCACCACTCCCCACACGTCACAGCCTACATACAGGAGGAGACGGAGCTGGGCGCCATCATAGGCCCATTCACCGCCCCACCATTTACACCATGGGTCAAGGTCAGCCCTATGATGACGAGGGAGAAGTCAGGTACCAGCCAAAGGCGGCTTATAGTCGACCTCAGCTACCCAGATGGAGGCATCAATGCGTTTATACACAAAAACATGTATAATGGTGTCAGGGTCAAACACACCCTCCCAACCATTTCTGATGCCCTAACCATCATCACAGAGCAGGACAACAGTGACCTACATCTCTCAGTAATGGATTTACGGAGAGCTTATCGTCATTTCAAGATATGTCCAAGTGACTGGCCATTAATGGTCATATCCCATGATGCATCATACTATGTGGACACAGCCCTGCCCTTTCGAGCGGTCATGTCGTCATATGTGATGCAGAGCGCAGCTATGTTTGTAGTCAGAGCCCTCCAAGCCCGCGGACTCACGGCCTTGATGTACCTAGACGACCTACTTATCTTAAGTGGGTCAAGGGTCAAGGCCGACCAGGACTACAACACAGCCTTGCAGCTGTTTGAGGCCCTAGGCCTAACAATCGCCCACATGAAGTGCCAGCCCCCCTCACGATGCACAACGTGGCTGGGAATACACTTTGATTTGCCAGCAAATGAGATCAGCATCCCCCAAGCCAAATTGGAGCAGATCTACAACAGTTTGGTACACATCTCAACTTGCAGCAACATCACAGTAAAGCAACTACAGTCAGCCATTGGCCAAATAGCACACCTGGCCAAAGCCGTCCCCCCGGCTAAGCTCTTCATGCGCCGACTACTGGCCGCTCTCCGCGCCGCTGGCGACGGCCCTGTAACTGTCACAACATCAATCCAGGCGGATCTACAATGGTTCAAGAGGTTCATGAGACAGTACAATGGTAGGGCCATCATACCCTCCCACCAGGTAGACATGACCATATGGGTGGATGCATGCATGAAGGCCAGCGGGGGCACAGACGGGTCTACCTGCTACATATATGAATTCCCACACAAATTCAGGCAGGGCAAAGACATACACCACTTCGAGGGTATAAACTGCCTGGCAGCCACAAGGAGGTTTACAGCCAGAACCCCACCCGGCCACACCATCCTAGTGTGCTGTGACAACTCAGCCAGCGTCGAGGCCTTCACTGGAGGTCGGCCCCGCGACCCCATACTGGCCGCCACCACCAGGGCCTTTTGGTACCTGGAGGCCCGCAGCCAGATCAATATTAAGTTTGTCCACATCCCCGGCAAACTTATGACAGTCGCCGACGCCCTCTCCCGGGCCCCACTCTCCGAGGAGGCGGGGGCCCGGGCCCAGGTCATGATCAATGACCTTGGCCTGACTAAGGTCAGGATTGATCATGCCTCATTCAGTATCTCTGCCTTCTTTTAGATCCTGTTGCCGCCCCATACGCCAGGGCCGCCCACAGACGCCAGAGGGCAGCATACAGACCTGCTACCATAAACAATAGGAAAAGTGCCATTAGGGCCTACCTCTCCTTCTGTCAAGCATTGGGTATACCCCACTTTGCCCCACAGCCCCACCACATCTGCTGGTATCTGGAGCACCTGGCCCGATCCACTGATGTTATAGGGACAATAACTAACAATCTGGGACATGTGAGAACATACTTCAAGAACGCCGGTCATGACACCGCCTCCCTCTATTCAGTGGCAGTGGCCAATGCTATAAGAGGCCTACAGCTCACACTCAGACATGTGCCCGTCCCCAAGCTCCCGGCGCAGCCAGAACTTCTCAGGGACTTATTCATGCACCTATACAAGCTGGACTACCCCTACCGTATAAGGTTTGCTATAATCATCATGTTCGCTGGATTCTTCCGCCAGAGTAACCTGGCCGCCACATCCGTGGCGACCTTTGACCCCACACGCCAGTTTGTTAGATGGGACATCACACTCAACCCCTCCCACCTGGTGGTCAAAGTCAAATGGTCAAAAAAGTTACAAAAATCTACAGCCGCCACATCAGTCACCTTATACGCCATCCCCCAATCACCACTGTGCCCGGTCAAGGCGTATCAGGACCTCATTAAGGTGGCCCCAACTCTATCGCCACAGGACCCCCTCGTGGCCTTCCCGGATGGCAATCCCATCACCCTGCCATACCTCAATGAGCAGTGGGACACCCTCCTCCAGACAGTGGGGGCGGACCCCGCAAAACTATCATTGCACAGCCTAAGGCGTGGGGGAGCATTCTACGCCTACAACAATGGAGCAAATCTACAAGACATCAAGACCCACGGCACGTGGGCCAGTGATGCTGTCGGGGCATATATACGCCCCGCCCACAACACATACACTTCAGTACACCGAGCCCTAGCTCACGTCTAATCCTCCGGATTGGACTCTATTTATTCACATAGACAATTCAACGTTATTCACTCTTACCTATGTGGCTCGTACCAAGTGTATCATTATTATTATTATTATAATTAACTGACGCATCTAAAATGTGTCCCACAACAATTTTACCTCCAAATGCTATTAATAAAACTTTTAAATGTCAGACTGCTTCTTTCTTATATAATGTGGTTGGAATTATAAGTATAAATAATTCCAGCGCATTATGTAGGGTAGCACGTCTACTACATACTCAATGGACCGCAACGGACACTCACTGCCCATGCGCAGTAAACACGGCATTCCCGCCGTCAAATTCAAACCTCATTCTCCGTTCAAACGTCTTCTAAAGTGGACATAAAAAATTCCCACCCACCACCCTATCAACAAACAATCGAATTATTACATAATTCAACAAAGGACTCTCTATTTATTCACATAGACAATTCAACGTTATTCACTCTTACCTATGTGGCTCGTACCAAGTGTATCATTATTATTATTATTATAATTAACTGACGCATCTAAAATGTGTCCCACAACAATTTTACCTCCAAATGCTATTAATAAAACTTTTAAATGTCAGACTGCTTCTTTCTTATATAATGGGAGGAGAACAGTAGTCAAAAAAAGAAACACAAACACCGTCACTAATGTTTATGTCAAAAATAGATTGAATCTATGGGAAAAAGGTGTCATCTACATAGCATTTCTCTGCCATCCTATTGAAATTTAGGTCCCAATGACACTTTAGAATACACCCATGACAACCCATTACATTGACTGGTCACTACCATTAACTATTTATATCATCACATAATAGGGAGTTTTAGCAGGGCCCACATAGCCTTACATGTAGACGTAGGAAGCACGTATCCTAGCAACTGTTCTAGTGACGTCATCAATATGTGTGGTCTCTGCTACGTTCAGTGACTGCTACGTACGTCATCTATGTAGAAAAGCAGTTATCTACGTTCACCACCAGACCACCACGTATCTAAATAACACAAGATTGAGACAACATATCGGGATGAATTTAACACACAGTCATCTATGGGGATATATGTCTATGCTCCGTGAAAATGTTAAAGATTGACATAAGAGAATGTATATTAAACTATAGTCAAACATACCAATGACATTAGCAGAACTTCTGCCACTGAAGGATGTTATTTCTTAAACTTTAGGCTTTCATTCCTTTACTTTGGAGAGCTAGCAATATCAGGAAGCATTAGCTATTCACTATTATTTATCTTACTGCATATACAACAAAATAGATATTGTCAATGATATCAGCAGATGAAGCAATATCATTTTATATATAGACCATTAGGTGATGACTTAATTTCATTGCCTCTTAGCATCATGATGACAGGTGTCTGTACACATTCACATATGCACAGATAAATGAGGAATGCAGCAACTCTGTGTACATGAGAGGGGGGGGGGGCTCTGGGAGAGCGTAAGGGGTGAGAAATCAGAGATTTCGAGTAAAAGGGAGGAAGAAGATTTGGGATGAGAGCTTAACAAGGTAGCCAGATCAATATAAGTGAATGGCTGTGATATTTGCCTGGTGGCCGCTGGATACGTTAAATTATTTTTCTTTTGGTTTGAAAATATGTTTATTGTCTTCCACAATTAAATAATGTGATTACAGACAATCATGGCTATTGCCAGACAAATTGTGTATAATTTACAACGCTCGTTTGCAGCAAAGCTCCTTTCCTCAGTCATGGAAGGTTGCCACTATTTCACCCATCCCTAAAAAGGGAAATTCCAAATTAGTAACAAATCTCAGACCCATTAGCTTATTGCCCCTCCCTGGGAAAATCTTTGAGAAGCTCATGGCTAAGAGATTACGAGGTTTCATGTCTGAAAATAACATATTATGTGATAATCAACATGGCTTCAGGCCAAAGCACTCAACAACCACTGCTACTACAGCATATCTTAGGTATATATATGATAACATTGAGCAGGGCCTCAACACATATTCTATGTTCTTGGACTATTCTAAAGCGTTTGACACGGTATCCCATCCCTCATTGTTAAATAGATTGAAAAAAATAGGTCTAAGTGGGAAAATTTGTAGGTGGTTCCAGAGTTATCTTTTTAATAGGAATCAGAAAGTCTTTGCAAATAATACCTTATCCCAATTAAAAGCAGTTAAATATGGAGTACCCCAAGGGTCTATTTTAGGCCCCATCCTATTCACTTTATATATAAATTCACTTCCAAATTGTGCAGAAAATTGTCAGACATTTTTATATGCTGATGATGCAGTAATCTCTTCCACAAATCTACAAACACTTGTGTCTAGCGCTAAGAACATAAAAGATTGGTGTGCAAAAAACCTCCTCACTATAAATAAGGACAAAACCAAATGGATGGCCATAGGTTATAATGATAGTATACCAGAACTCTGCCCAGAGATAGGAGGCACAAAACTTGAGAGAGTGTCTGTCTTTAATTATCTTGGTATATTATTAAATGATAAGCTGGATTTTAACAACCATGAGGATAAAGTATATAACAATGTTCTAGGCAAATTGCATCAATTTGGAAATATACGTACCTATTTAGATATACCTGATGCCTTGACGATATAAAAAACCATGATACTCCCATTGATGGATTATATGGACATCGTATGGGATAAACATACTGTAGCTTTTTCTCGCAGGTTTCAGTTATTACAAAACAGAGCCTTGCGAATAGCATATAAAGTCAGGCTGGGCCCAAACCCACTGTATAACACAGACCAGCTACATGATGTGAGCAGTTGTAAATCCCTAAGGGATAGAAGGAACATGCATTTATTGTTTTTTGCTTATAACTTGCAGTATAAGCCAAATGTTATTGACCAAAGGGATGCTAATACCCGGTATAACACAGGCTTAAGGTACATTCAGAGATTTTCCAGAAATCCGGTAATCTATAATTGTTTCTTTGAGAGGGCTGTACGTGATTGGAATAAGCTTAAGCCAGATATAACCCGCATACCCTCATTAAAACTTTTCAAACTCAAAATAAAGAAGCTCACCCTCAGTGCTATATGAAAACCCCGGTATACAATATTAGGTGGATAAAACCACCTACACATCATCATCATTGTATCACTACCTTGATGTTATTTTTATCAATTATCATCATTTTCTTTTTTATAGCAATCCAAATCACGTACAGGTCTCTATACAGGTATACTCTGCTTGGTCAAAAGGAGTTTTCCTTCCTCCTTACCACACATAGTGATTTTTCATGATTATATTGTACCTGAATTTGAGAAATGTTGTAAAAATTACTACACCACAAACACCCCTCCCCGCCCCCACCCCCATAAGTCATGAAACATTGTCATATTTAAGCATGACATAGATGTCCATTAAAAATGAACTAAGTGTGCATCGCCATTACACAAAAATGATAGTATAGTAGTTAGTTAGGCATTTAGAGAAGGACCGGATGGAGGATCGGCGTGTTGCCGTAATCCGGATATCGGCTGTATACTATTTAGTATACTATGCTGTATGATACCTTAATAAAAATCTATAAAAAAAAATCATTGAGTATCCGTTGGGATGTAATCCATTACCAAATATCATAGAAGTTTGAAGTTTGAATATTTTTATTGGCTGAGACACATCATTACAGAGAATCTTTTCAATTGACAGCCAGGTGAAACAATGCAAAAACAATGTAGTCGAGTATGTAGTAAATCATTCACAGTTAGACACTTTGGAGTATGCACAAAGAAATGGCTTCCACGAACGTTATGAATACAGCTAAGTTTTGATACAATGCATTTCTGAGTAAATCATCTGTATATTAACAACACTTCTTCAATGAATATGAATATGAATATGAATATGAATATCACAGGTTGTTTTAAAACAATGGCTATTAAAGTGCACCCAATATAAGGTCTCGTCGAGTTACATGATCTCTACATTAATTCCCAGTAAATGTGTTTTGAATATATCTATGCTTGTGGCATGCTGTACATTCGCGTCAAGTTGTTGCCATAGGAGCATGCCCCTATATAGAGGACTGTCCCGGAATGACTCTAATATCGGTCTGGCCACTTTCAGTTTTACATAGGCATTGGCCCTAAGTACTCTCCTGTGCTGGATTAAATTGTCCGGGTCTTTTGACCAGTTATACATCAATGATAATAGATGGCATTTTCTCCTCGTCAATAACTTCACAATACTACATCTTTCGTGTAGGACAGCCGTACGTATATCTCTAGGATCAGGTATACCCAGACATAAGCGTAGACATCTATTTTGAACAGTTTGCAACCCTCTAACAGAGGTAACAGGGCCTGCATCCAATACAAAGTCACAGTAGTCAAAAATTGGGAGGATCATTGACTTGTATATCATAATAGCCATTTCCTCTTCAATGCTGCGATTTATATTACATAATTGGATAAATCTGCTGTTGGCCATAGAGCGGACCTTCCTGCATTGTTGCTTAAAACTAAGGTCTGAGTCGATTTGCACACCCAAGTAGTTGAATACAGAAACACACATTAACTCTACATTGTTCAAAAATAGTTTACAGTTAGACAAGTCAGGGGGATAGTGAACAGGGTAGCACCATAAAACTTTGGTTTTGGCTTCATTTATGGTTAATACATTAGCAAAGCACCAACGACCAATTATATTCAGATCCTCTTGAATTAAGGCACAAATTATATCTGCTGAACGACCACTCACAATGATAGCCAAATCGTCAGCATACATGTAATGCACAGAATTATTTAAGTTATTTACAATGTCATTAATATATATAATAAAAAGTAATGGGCCTAGCACAGACCCTTGCGGGACGCCACAGGTAATAATCTTCCTATTAGATACTTTGTTATTGGCTCTAGTTGTTTGATACCGGCCAGTGAGATAGTCCCTGAACCAATTTAGACATGTCTCACTACAACCAATTTTGCCTAATTTATGTAAAAGAATGGAGTGGTTAACCGTATCAAAGGCCTTTTTTAGGTCCAAAAAGACTATTGCTGATATTTTACTTTGATTACGTGCTGTGTATATATCCTGGATAAGTCTAAAAGTGGCATCTCCGGTAGAACGGCCTGGCATAAAACCAAATTGATTTATATCAATATAATTACATCTGATTAGGTGAGATAATAGCTGTGCATGAACAAACTTTTCAATGAGCTTACTGAACATATTAAGCAGACATATGGGCCTCCAGTTCGATACATTAGATAGAGCACCAGTCTTGGGTATTGGTACAACACAACCAGTCTTTAATGCCAAGGGCAACTTGGCATGTGATACTGAGTTATTGAGCATATGCATCGCAATTTCAGGTTTACATAGTAAGGCATCCTTGACAATACTGGCCTTGATATTATCTATACCAGAACTCTTATCACTCTTAATCTTGGAGATCAATTTCTTAGCTTTATCAATAGTACATATACTGAAATTAAAAATATGATTACACTCCGGTACTTCAAACAACTCAGCTTGAGACAGGTCAAAATGTAGGGCCAGCTTCTCGCCTATAGTTACATAATAATTGTTAATATAATCTGCAGTGTTAGACAGTTCTACGTCACCACCGTCTTCATCCACCAAATGTATATTACAGTCAGGACTTGAACCTTTCCAGATACTATTTATAACCTTCCAGAAACGCCTCGGGTCATCCTTGTACTTAACCAAATTTTCTCTAATAACAGACCTTTTTTTGTTCAATAGAAGGCGCTTTATTTGTGACATAACTCTTTTTGACGCCAGCAAGTAAAAATTAAATAAACCACGCGCGACCCTGGTGGATTTTTTAAATAGAAATTTCTTATGCTTTGTTAAACGGCTTATTACAGGGTCGTAGAATGCATCATGTTCCCTGACAGTAAAACTTCTAACAGGATGGTGGAGGTCTAGGTACTCACACAACCGGTTTACTACAGTTGAGTAGTCTATCTCCAAATCATGATTATCCATTAGATCATCCCAGTTTAAGCTTAGCCAGAAAAGCCTTAATGAATCAACATTATAATTTTTATAAGAGCGCCCCGTTATTGTAATTTTTTCTTTCTTAGGCACACGTGATTGTTTTTTGACAACGAATACCGGTACATGATCCCCTATCATTTCATTAATCAGTCCTACACTAGATACATGCTTACAGTTAGTATATATGTGGTCTAAAGTAGATTTTCCATATTTATGGTAATAGGTGGGTCCCGTATTAAGTCGTGTTAATCTACTGCGACGTAGAAAACTAGTCATTCGTCTAAACTTTATACAATTTCTACTACGTGCATTTACATTAAAATCCCCAATGATCCATATTTCCCTGCGGCCAAAAATATCTTTCAACAATGACAATCTCAAAAACTCATAGCATGATTTAACATTACCCCGCGGTGGTCTATAGATAATAAATATAAATCTAAACTTCTGACCCGGATATTTTGTTAGTAGACATAATGATTCAATATCACTCGTGGACACGCTGAGTTCTGGAATTATTTCAGTATAAGGAGCATATCTGTTTGATACATAACAGGCTACTCCGCCTCTAATGCCCCTAGTCCTGTCATTTCGAAAAATGCTAAAACCCGGGAGATTAAACAGGGAGTCAGGGAGTGCAGGTTTTAACCATGTCTCAGTGATACCTACATAGTCCAAACCGGTAAACCGAGTTTTAATATAATCAAGTTTATCATTCAAACTTTGCACATTCATTGTTACAATCTTAAGCCCTTTGGACTTAGCAGTTGATTCTAAGCTTTTATACAGAATCAGGTATTTTAACGTCCCACTTCTCGCTACTCGGTCCACTCTTACTCAAAAATACATACATATCGACTAAAACAACAATATAAAGTGCATACAAAACTTTAGCGCTAAACATTTTAGGGCTAGAGTGTAGAGTATCGGTAGCGTTTGGTACCCTATGTGACAGGCACAGTCAGCGCATCAAGCCTACTTCAGTTTGATGCAACTGACAAAAAAGTATGTGCCCAGTGCAGAAAAAATTCTAGTAATTAGAGATAACTTAGCACTAAGTTAAGTTGGCTGTGGCTAGGCCACAAGAACTAGCTGGGATACTGCTAGTTGATTTAAGTAAATAATTGGCTCCCCCCGTTCTTTGCTATCAATTAATACAAGCAGACATATAACTACAGCTGTCTTCACAGTTACAGTGTAGATATTATACCGGTACTTGATTCTTACAAACGGAATAGGAATAGGGTATCAAGTGGAAAATTGACAACATAACCATTCCTTTAAATAATAAATGCAACAAGCACAGATTAACTGGGTCATAAAAAATAACTAGGTCAAAATCATTATACGCCTTTACCATATACGCCCAATTCTAGATGACATTTAGTTATAACAGGGAAAGGTTATTTTTCAGCGAGTAGGCATTTGTTGCTCTAGATTTTATATCAAATTACACGCTAGATGGATATAGGTGCATAATATACTGGCCAGTTTCCACTCCGCAACATAAAAATCTCAATCCCAATCCCTCAACGAGCAGCCATGAGATACCATTAACGAGCAGCCATGATATACCATTAAGGATATATATATTAGTCACAAATTGAAATTGAATTGCAGGTGAACACTAGTGTAATATATTGAGTCAGATTTACAGAACTAGATTTACAATAGAATTATGTCTGAATTTAGTCAATTTTCAATGTTTAAAATACAATTTTCAAATTTCAAAATATATAAACCCGATTAAGTGATATGGACTTCTACAACTGAGTGCAGCGAATCAAGTTTTAATTAAATTAGATTAGGCCTTGATGCTCGTTCCTACGGATACTCTCTGCAATAACGTGGGCCATATGGAACTGGCCGTCGCTGTTGGCATGGCAACCGTCGTAGAGTGCATCGTAGTTGTGATTGAAGCCACTTAGGAAGGATCCATGGTGACATAGTGATGCCGTAGGGGGAGTGTAGACTTGGTACAGTGTATTCAGTCTCTCAAGGTGCCAATTGACGCTGCAGATGGTTTCCTCACACAGTGCCTGATGATGGGGGTCGTACAGGTTACCATTGCTGACCGCTAGGTTAACACCATAGAGCTCTGCTACAATAACCTTGACATAGGGGTTTGCAGCATTCGCCATGGCCAGTAGATGTTCATAACCCGAGACGATTTCCCTAATTGCATGGTGGGTACTAGGTGTACGTAGAGACAGACGTCTTGTGACTTTATCCATGCGGGTAACATTACAAATGCCACCCACTACTACTATGGCCGCTGGTGGGTTTAGCATTCTAACCCGGTTGGTCACAGCACCGGACAAGGCACTCAAACTGGCACCCTTCATTGGTATTACATTCCGGATACCCGAGTATGCAGCCCTGAGTGGTAATTCCAGAGTCCGCACACGTGAGTCTCCTATGACGTCTATAACTTTCATAGTTATTTTGCTGTGAGTGAGGGTAACTAGAATATGTAGCTGTCTGTCGAGCTGTTACCTGCAGAGTGGACAGGATCCTCGGTTTCACCGCTCTCGTCGTCTACCTGGGAGGTGACGTCATTCAGGTCACCCCTCTGGTCAGGTTTCCCTGCTTCAACAGCCAATCTATATTCGGCTCTAAACTGGTCCCGCAGACCGTCGAGCAGAATACCTAACATGTTTTCGCCTGGGTAAGTGTCGCTGTCATAACACTTATCCCCGTAACTCGCATTACTGGTCCAATATTGATCGGTTCCGCTGGCTACAATGGGAATTGTGCCTGTCTTCCTAAGGCGATGCTTGTATTTCTTGTTCTGTCTGAATTTCAGAGACAGTGAGAATTTCATGGCATGTATTCTCTCCCTCCTCCAGGCTGGTTTGTTATGTAGATGCTTGGTCAACTCAAAAGCATCTCTGGCACTGGAGGCTTCAAACACCTCTTTCGCTAATTCATCCTCATGCAGTGCCCTGGTCATAACCCACTGAAACAGCTGCTCACTAGATGTGAAAATAGTACCTTCATGAGATATGTTGATCGGGAACAAATTACTCAAGAAGCAATTATCACCACTGAAGATGATGCCTGCTTCTGTTTCCCTAACCAATAGTGGTTTGGACGTTGATTTTGAATAACGTCCTGATTTGTCTTTTCTGTCGTCGTCAGGCCTTGGAGTACTTGACTGTCCCCCACTTTGGTTGGCATGTTGAGGTGGTGGGGGATGACGAGCAGGCGGTGATTTTCTCAACACAGTCATACTACCTCTGTATTCTCCAGCACTGAGTCTAGATAGCCTAGTACTGATTGTAGATGAGCTTGGCCTCGGCGAACCATTGCTTACAGGTAAAGAACTCCTTGGAGGTGGGCTGGTTGGGGGGGGTGAATGCCGGTTGCCATGGTGACTTCGGTATTCTTTAGGCCTACCTCCATTATATGATTGTTGCCCATGTTGTACACTCCTTGCTGTGTTGGCATTTGCTTCCCTGTTGGGAGGACGGTAATGTGGGTTACGGTTGTCAGTCGGTCTATAGCGTCGTGGTATAGATTCAGGGTCATTCCCATCGTACTTTTGTCCATTCAGGACGATGCTCGTGCCATGCATAACAACCTCAGCCAAATTATGATCATAACAGTGCTTCCTTACTCCCCTCAAGAAGCCTTTAATCTTCCTAGTGCTAATGTCTTCATCTGGGTTTATAAAAATACCGCTGTGTAAAGGCTTTTTAGCTAGTTGTGATTTGGCTCTTAGGCAGGAGTCTCGACGCCATGTAGTGCTGAAGCATATGAGTAGGGGTCTTGGATCATCCTCTCGGGGGACTTGCCTGGTGATCCTTTTGACTAGCTTAATCTCAGTGGGGTCTGGCCTGATGCCAATAAGGGCAAGAAGGTCAAGCGCCTGTTTCAGATAGTCAAAGTCTCCCTCCTCCTCTTTGAGACCTTCCACAACTACATTAAAACGCTTGGGAGATCTATACTCATCACTCTCACCAAAATCATTGCCAGCAGTTTGAGCATAACTCGGTGATATTTTCTTCAAGTCAAACTCCCTCTTTGTACCTGTAGCTGTATCCAGCGCTCTTTGGGCCGTTTCAGATGCTTTCTCAGCCAATTTACTGATTTTTTTCAATTGGTCGTCAGTATTTTTGGCCATTTTCCGGTTTCTGGCTTCCATGTCGTCCATGCGGGTCACCATTGCACTATTGGTGTCCCTGACTGAAGATTGTAGGCCTACAAAGTCTGAGCGTAGGTTGGTAATATCACTGCGCAGTTCTTTATTTGCCTTACTCATGAACCGCTTTAGATCCTGGAAGCCATTTACACTTTGTTTCTTTTTACCACCTTTTTTCTGGCGGGGGTGACTGGGGGAGTCAGTTGACTCAGACTCTGGTTCACTGCCTGTAGTCCAGGAGTCACCTTCTTCCTCGTCATGAGATAAATCTGACTCACCAGTTTCAAGCAGATGTGAAGTAACCTTTTTAATAGACACAGAATTCGATCCTTTGGCGCGTCTTTTAGCTGCTTGATGTTGTGTCACGCGCCGGGGTGATTTGTCTTCACACAGTGTAGTGGAGCCGAGTGAGGCTTCACTGCTGGTGGTTCTGGTGCGCTTTAGAGGTTTAGAGCGCTCATTTTTCTTACTAGATTTCCCTGGAGGCCTACCTCTTGGGCGTGGGGCAATATATCCTTCATTCTCAAAAGCTGCACGGAGATCAGCTCCCGATGCACGTCTGCTCCTGCTTGAAGTCGCCATTTGTGCCTGACGGTTACTCGGGCAGTGGGTCAGTCGGTCACCGTCCATACACAGGCCGCGCAGTACAGCTGAATACCGACAACACAGTGCTTGACTACGCCTCGGTCACTTTGTTTACCTTGGCAACCACGGCGTTTCTCCAAGTCCAGGTGCGTAGAACCTTTAATAATTATCCATGAGACCAAAGGCTAGTCTTATTGCATGCTCTGTACCTTCATGTACATTTGTACGTGGTTACAGGCCTCTACAGCTCCTAATACGTGACATTCCGTGGATTTATGGGGGAGCGCTTCGTGGGGTAGTCTACTCGGTCGCCATCTTGGACTTGCCAATCAATGATAGATAATAACCCATACCTCATATTACTTAAGAAAAGAACTCTGCATACGTTTGGTCATATCAGGCCATTGTCAAATACCATTGGACTAATATCTGAGATTTGATATGCACGAAAGTAAGTAACACTACAATCAGCGATTAGGTGTGTAATTTGGGTTTATTGTACAATAGGTCTACGATGGTATGCACCTAGTACCCTACCCAGCTCTCTCTGACTGGCTAGTAGCGTGTACCCCTTATATACAATAAAGTGGTGCAGCGCCACTGGTGGTGGGTGTGGGTACTGTAGGTGTTCGTGTGCTTTGTCCTCGGCTTGTATGTGGGAACAAAGCAATCGTATATGATATTCTTGGTCAAGTAATAGCGGTTTGAGCCTTCATAATATCACAGTTTCTCAACATGGCCTGTAAGTGAAAATCAAAGCAATACAGAAAGTTAGATTCCACGTATGCAGGAAGAGAAGCAGTGGTGGATCGTTCATAGTTCTTGATATCTCTCTGTTAAAAATAAAGCAATGAATCTGTGTCATTTTCTTAGGATTCATTGCTCTTAGAAAAACTGCCTTCAGTGGCAGATCTCCTGCTTTTATCTTTGGTATAATATACGGCAAATCTAATCAAATGGATGAATGTAAATATTTAATGAGAGCAATCATCGAATATAATGGGTTGTCAGGGTATGTTTTAAGCTTCCATTGAGGCCCTAAAGCTATTTGAATAGTATAGCAGAGACAGGTCTGCTGCCTTTACTAGATCCCTTGTGTAAATCATTGCTATTCGATTCACATGCACTAGGAAAAGGTGTGATAGCACATTACATGCATAAACATTGATGGACATAAATTGAATTGATCAGCACCCATTATATGCCCCCAGTAGACGAGGTGTTGTATTGATGCCTGTGTGTTTGATACTGGAATATATTAGTATGAACAACATGCACTCATCCGATAAAACATTTATGTAAGAACCCAACACAAGGCTGCTTCCACATTTCCCGGAACCCCAGCTTGAGTGCCTTATTCGCATGGATAACTGGATAAAGGTTTGTATGGCACACAAACAGTACGTTTAGTTCATTCCTTAGTCATGAACATTTTGCTACAAAAAGGACACAGGGGAAAAAGGCTGATTGGCTATATTGAACGGGAGTGATTGAGGGAGAATTGGTTTGAGGTAGTAATGTCATGGACCATAATGGTGAAAATGTCAGTACATGGACTGCACATGTAGTTGGGCTCAATTTCGCCAAGAGGCATCTAGGGTTGACACAGCTATCACTATTTGTGATTGTTCTGCATATCAATCATGTTGCAGCTGGTCGGTTGTGAAATACTCTGTGGACTTCTTTAAACTTGAAGCCGTTTGGACATTGGCTAGTCAGCACAAGTCCACCTAAGTAATAGTCGCATCCCATTTGAATTTGTTAGAGCCTCTCACGTTTCAATGCTGAAAGGATGATTTACCTTGTGTAAAGAAATTCATAGTTTTCATTTTATTTAGATTTCTTCTCACTTTATTTTTACATATTTCTTTTACAAACACATTTGCAGGCCATTGACATATGAAGTTTTGCACGTGGGAGCTTTTACAAGTGCAACAGTCCACCATCCATCAGCAAGAACAAAAGTGAATTCTTCAATGTTGTCTTGGATGACGTGTTATACTCTGATTGTGTCAGCAGAGCTGTACGTATCCCATCATCAACGCAGCCATTTACACTGATGTAATTCATTAGCCGCAGCATAATACACGTCTTAGCTATCCGCTTTCACAGCCAACATATATCCGACTTGAGCATTTTATACAGTTTTGCTTTTTGATAATGATGTCAATTATATTGTGTACTATGCACACTCTCAGCAATAAGGTACATCTATGATGATATCTCTAGGTATATTCAATACATCCCAATTGAACCCCCCCTCCACATCTCCCCCCTTCCATCCGGACATCTAAAAGGGAGAGCAGATGACATTTCTGCCCTCCGGACGCGTTCCAGATCTCCAATATTTTGCTGCCCCTTCCTCCTGCTGCCTCCTACTCAACACCTGATACATCATGGGAACTTCTATTGATCAGTTTCTTACCACCACTAGAGGAGATTTCCTTTTCCTGTTCCATATTTATAAATGCCTTTCCATGTGGCTAAATCTCCTACAGACTATTTTCTCTGGTTCCTGAGCATTTTTATGCAGAAAAATGGAAAAAGTACTTTTTGTTGGAAAGTAGGGGATATACAGTGCATGCACAGCTGATTACCCTTACCTGATCAAAGTGATAGATGCATACTGGAAAATAAACCGGATTTATAAACATGGCACATTAGGGAGTGGTCATTCTTAAACAACAGGTGCGGGGAGACTTTGTTGAAGATGGGACTCCATCTTCCTCATTGTTACTTATCTCTATCCAACACCGCTACCCTACAGCGTAAGCATCAGAGTGTAAGTACTAATGACCACCTCTGTAAGCAGGTTCTGTAATAGACCGTAGGTCGTTTAGATAAAGAGTAACAAGCACATGGGCTTGTAACTACCATGAAATGAGGAACTCTTTAGAGAAGTACTCATGAGAATTAACATGAGGGCAGTGCTGGTCATTCACTATGAATATTATCCGAGAGAGGCAATCAATATCCTCATGCAGAGTGATCATCTGTAATTTTACACTCTGTTGCAAGATGAAAAATCTATACTGTAAAGCGGATTTGCTAGACAGTACAATTCTGTATGTTAGATACATAATTAAAGTCCTTTATATATTGAACCATTGATACAATAGACATATGTTTATTGTTAACTGAATATTGGGGGGAAATATCATTCTAAAATGACATTAAAGCCCTCATAGACTGGTATTGTGCAGGGGACAAAATGGGTCCAAACGACCACTTGTTAACTAGTCGTTAACAAATGTCACTCCCACCTATTGTTGGGCTGTCTTTGTTGGGAAATGGTATAAGTAAGCCTCGTCTTCATTATTTTCCCCAGTCCTCCTGCATATCCCACATGCCTCATACTGCCTCATCCCGTACTGTGCCGAACCAATAGTCCTCTGGGATGTATTACAGGCCAGCAGCAATTTCCCCCGGGAGTCTGTGAATCTGGAGAACCCCAATCCTGAGCATCTTCAATCCTTATTTTTCATTTGAAGTTATAGTCTTTATCTTCATACATTGCCATCTTGTTGCCATATTTCTCTAGTCTTGTTAAGTCATCCCTCCAATAGCTCATCTGTCCCTGTCCTGCCTCCTTGTTTTCCACCTCTCTCAGGAGTTTTCTCATTAGCTGTAGAGTCTAGATGACAGAAGGGTGTGAGTAAGGAGCCCCTGGTAAACCGCTCCCCTGTGGTGGCAGTTAATGTATGGTGCAGGTTTTTCTACTAAGTTTCTATTAAGTATTCCTATTAAGACTCATGGGACTTTGGATAATGGAACAAATTTGCCTGCGAAATCAACACAAACCATTCAAACCGTTTCCATTATCTGCAACACCATAGAGGGTTCCTCATATGATGCATCCATCTTAAATCCTCACTAACAAATGCACAAGAATCATCCCGGCAGAGAATTCACATTAAACTGTATTAGTGAGTTGCCTCCTTCGGGTGAGAGTGCTTTAAGCGACAATGACGCTGACTTTTCTGACTGTGTACTCTAGATATTTTGATGTGATTGATGTTTGTCAGTAATTCAATCTTGGAACAACTGTGAGGTAACATGCAACATAGACAATGGTTCAACATTGACAAATCAAGGTTATTTTCGTGTGAAATATTAATGATGAACGTTGCTATATTTGCCTTGAACCAATGGCAATTGCAATCCATCCTCCACTTTACCAGGCCCTATTTTATGACAATTAGGATCTGTAGTCATATATACATAGTAAGCGTATATGTATGTACATGTATGTGAGGATTGTCTCAACTACTTCATCCACCCCAATGCTATAGCGTCCCACGAGTGTCAAGCATAAATTAAAGCCTTTCATCTATAGAAGCACAAAGGAGCTACACTACATTCTTCCCGGGATTGATAATACATCTTCCTATGCATATGGCCTGGTAGACATATAACGAAGCAGACTTCGGATATGTCCTGCAGGTGTTACAGGAAGAATACAATATGGGGAGTGTGGTATATGCCCTCTGGTGATACAGGCTGGCTAAAGCTGTAGACATAGGGCTGTTACCATCTCCTAGGCATGCAATTACTACCAACAGATCATTTCACTCCCTGAGTGTCTTTGTGGAACTTAATTGCAACAAAAGATTGCCTGTTGTAAGGCAATGTCAAATCCATAAGATTATTTTCACTCTGTTGAAGAGATTGTTATACAGCAAGATGTAAAAAACACCCCTATGCCCATATCTAGTTAGACCCTGCTCTTACTAAGCTATGGATCAAGCTGAATAAATACCTGCAACTGCACTGGTATCTGAATTCGGAATCCAAACAAACACATTACCTTTATCAGACACAAATGTAAAACACCCCTCTTGAAAAATCCATGTTTATATTTTGTGCCACACAAGGACTCAGACTAGTGTGTGAGTGGGCCCTGTGTGGCTGCTGTACATGGTAGTGTTCTGGGGGCTCTGGTGCTGGATTGCCGACAGTAGGGGCAGATGAAGGTAGAAGGAGAATAGCTCAACTGGGAAATCATCAGGGAAGCATGCTGAACATCACCCAGCCTTCTAGGGGAACATCCCACCCTTACTGTAGAGGACGTTAGTAGAGAGAGTTTAATATTCATAAGGTTCCAGTAACCATGACATGTATAAAACGCTGACAAGCTGACTTTTATCCTATGTTCAATGTTACTACTAATTAACTAAGATATATGAAATAAATGAATGATATTGGCATTGCGAATAATGTAAATTGAAAAACAACCCTCTATGGAGAGCTGTGTACAGGAATAATATACATTGTGTAACGGTCATGGAAAAGTCTGGAGAACGCAAACCCATAAACCACAGGATTACCCATTGTGGGTTTATCAACAAAGGGTGAGTTATCCGAGCCCCTACAATTGCCATTGTACATATAAGGTTAAGGTTATTCCCTCCATGACTCAGGCATCAATAACTAGAGGGGAGCCAACTACTTACCATTACCTAAAGGTGTAAAGACCTCCCTCCCAGTGTGCACAAAACCATGTTTTAACATTTATGTACAACTGAATGATAACATTGAATCAATGTAAAATCAGCCTATTTTTTCAGAATTTGAACAAATTAGTTACTCTTCCAATCCATTGCTCTCAATAACAACGCCATTTGTGTGTTTAATCTATTCTACCTCTCTATTATTCCAGCATTGCTACATGGTATCTGAACCAGTAACAATGGCATCCTTTAATAACAAAAAGGAACTTTGTCAATCAAAGAGAAATCTCTTCCAAATCCCGTCAAAAGGAGACAAATTCCATTCCAGTTCCTTCAGTTGTTCCAATGTTAGATTTGTATGCCTGATAGGATTAGCATCGCTACACTAAGGTTGCTTGATGACTTTGAGTTTGCTGTCATTAGCTTGGTTCTGCATGGGACACATGGCGCCACACAGAATGAGGGCCGAAAATGTGATTGTTATTTTTCCTTTTACATAAAATACCGTAAATTGTCATACATATAAGCCCTGGGGAAAATTCATTATTAGTTGCACCCCCACCTTTTTGTGCAAAGGACTCCCTTCTCCCCTTCCCCACCAGTAGATGACATTTTAGGGTCATTTTAAAACTTGCGTAGAAGCGCACACGACTTTAGCACTGTTTAGGCAGATTCTTCATGCCACGCTGGGGATGTGACTTGCGTCAAAGCCATGGCTTCTACATGAGAATTGACAGCAAACATTGCACACCAGGGAGCACTACATTTTTGGCTTTCCTGCATATGTCATACTATTTTGCTGCATTTATTAACTAATCTATCCTCTTTCCTTATGATAATCTTAACAGATGTAATTAACGTTAGCAACACATAAATAACATGCAGTAAATTTACCTGAATTCCTTAGATGTTAATGCGTTGCTGAATAAAGAGGGCAGCAAGATTTTAACTTACATCCCGGAATGGAGCAGGATAAAGAGCAGCCCTGCAATAATTGGAAGATTAGAAAGACCTCGCTAAAACCATTTCTCCCATTGTGACATTATGAGTACAACCTGCCTACTGACAAAGCCTACACTGTAAAATGAAAGTGTTTAGACCCTAAAGACTTATCTAAACACTTATTGTGTCCGTTATCATACTTCTATAGTAAGGTATATACAAGTGTTTAGGTGAAAAGTGTTTAAATTCAAAACACTTTACAAAAAGTGTTTAGATAAGCGTTTAGATTTTAAACGTTTTTCTATAAATGTGTTTAAAACACTTAAACACCTATTTGAAGTGTTTAGCTAATATGTGTTTAAATTCAAAACACTTTTGAATAGAATTTATCTAAATACTTTTGTTCTAAACACTGTTAATCTAAACACTTTTGCAGTGTTTAGGTAAAAGTGTTTAAATGCTAAACACTATTCAAAAAAGTGTTTAGATAAGTGTTTAGAACCTAAACACATTGCACATAAGTATTTAAACCAGTTGAAATGTGTTTAGAATTAGAAACACCTTTGATAAGTGTTTAAAATAACGGACACAAAAAGTGTTTAAATTCTAAACACTTTTTTACGGTGTATTTCATATACTGAAAGATAAGGCACTCCTATTGTATATGGTGCAGACTCACTCGATGACACACAACAAGGATGATCCTGGATATAACATAAAAGAATAGCTCACATTTTTGTGATGGAAGTTAGATTCGTCAGCTTATATTTTGTTGAAGATGCCTACAGCAACAGACATGATTGACAAAGAATCAATTATTCAAGAGTCCATGGCCTAGATGAAAAATGCAAGCAATACAAAACTAGATTTAATGTATGTTGGATGAGAAGTAGTAGTAGCTAGTTGATGGTTTCTGATATTGCTATCTCTCTAAAATTAAGTGGCAGATCTTCTGCTAATGTCATTGGTATAATATGTGCCAAAACTAATTGAATGGGTGATGATGTAAGTAGTTAATAACGGCAATCATCCAAAGTACTGGGTTGTCATGGTATGTTTTATGCTGACATTGAGGTCCTTAAGCTATGCAGAGACATGCTATATGGATGGCACTTCTTTTTGCTTTTCTTGCTTTCCTATAGACTCTACCTTGAGGGAGCAAAGAGGGCACATAACATGCAATAATGGCAGGGTTGATTGATTATGTAATTCAAGATTGAAAGCCGAAAGGCACACTAAATGGAATACATAACGATGTGTCGGGAAGGAAGGTGAGTGGATCTTGAGCAATCAAAATTGTCAGTACATGGATGGGACACGTAATTTGACTCAGTTCCGCTAGGAGGGAAGTAATATAAGGAGAGGAGTTGAGTTGGATACATCCAACATTAAATAGGATTGTCCTGGATGTCAATCACGGCACAACTGGACAGCTGTAATGTTCTCTGTGGAATTCAACTTGAAGGTATTTGGACAGTGGCTTGCCAGGATGTGTTCAGCACACACACCACAGCAATACATCTGTTAATCTCCTTCACGTAAACTTTTATAATAATTGTGATGAATCTTTCTTTATACAATAAAATGCATTCATGGTTTCAGTTCACGATTACTGGATAAACTGTTTGAGTACCAGGGGAATTGACAAAAGTACTTTGCCATTGGCTTCACACTTTCTGCACTACATTCATGAGTATGCAACTGAGGGGAAAATAACAGAAGTAAAACATATGTTATTAACGCTTATGTTGCAACATTTTACAATCATGTTTATCAGCCATTTACCACCCTATTTACCCTGGTTTAGTTCCCTGGACCTCACACTAATAGAGAGAGGTCCAAACAGAACATGGCTCCCAAGCTGGCCCAAACTCGTCCTCGGACGTGTCCGAGCGACTTTGCTGGTATTTGAGGCGCTATGACCTCGTCAGTTCCCCCGTACATTGGGAAGGGGGATTCCTCTGCCGTCGCCGTCTCCATTAAAAACATTACAGCATCAAGCATACCAGAACTATTTTCACCATCAACCCTTTGTCCCAGCGCGCGATGACACTCAGGTTACAGAGGTCGAGGTGGTGCCAGATTGCAGCTACCCCCTCCCCAATTTTTCGACCTCCCTGAGGAATCTCAATAGCTGTAGGTGAAAAAAGGATGTACCGTAGGTATGTTTATTCTGCCTAAGCCGCTCGCTCCCTTGTAGTGGCAGTTAATGTATGGTGCAGTATCTACTATTGATTACATAGCATTGTATACTAGACATTCGTACTGGCTGTTTAAAACTACTGTCCACTTACACTTATTAATCAATGTATAAGTGGATGTTGCCATAAAGTGGCAATGGTTTTCTCAACGTGATTCATTACCTTGGACGTAATCAGATTAAGACGAGTTGGTACATGACAGTAAGGAATACACCTGTTTCCACCTTAGTTTACAGTGCCGCTACCTGTAACCCATTCCTTGACCCATGCACATCGGTTCTCTGTCCCTAGCGGTCCCTTACATTTCTGAGCATAGTGTATGGAGTACACATCGGTGCCTTTGATGTATCGAGACACAATAGAGCTACCCTACAGCAACATCTCCATTCTTCCCAGGACTGATAATACATCCTGCTACAGTAGGCAACAATAGATAGAGCCTGATAGGTGTATAATAAAGCAGCGAGCAGACTTGGCATATGTCCTGCCATTGTTATTGGAAGGATGCAACAGCATTGTGGGTGGGGTGGAGGGCTGGATGGGTGGGTGGAGGGCTGGAATGGCAAGGCTCTTCTCACTAATCACACTCTCAGAGATGGGATACGATTGGTGGAATCTGCCCAGAACTTAGAAGGCATTCTAGATCAGAGTATAGTATGAGCCATAGAGGAAATGGTGACCTTGGTTAACAATGTCGTAGCTGCTTAAACATAACTTTTCAATGTACAACTTTAAAGTATAATCAGATATCCAAGGCTCAGTTTTCATATATGGTTTAGCATGTCATGCAGGTGGGTTATGCTAATACACAAGACTGCAACTATCTATATAGGAGACTTGAAACCTCGCATTTGAACTGATACGAAGACACATTCCAATGTGTTCATAGATTCATAGATAGCTAGTGAACATAACGACTGGGCCAGTCTCAGTGGGTGAGGCTGTAGTTATGGGTCCACTGTACTGCAAGCTGTAATATCCATAGCGTAGCTGTTGTGTTTAAAAAGCTTTAACATAGAGTAAGTCATCCGTGAAATCCTGCAGACTAGGTTTACCCAATGTCTTTCGGGTATCTTTGCAGCAAATGGCACCAATGGCAGGAAAACTCCACAACATTGTTGTGTTAATGATTTTCGTTTTCTGTGAGATACATCTTTATAACAAAGGATTATCATTATAATCATTACCTCAAGAAGACCTCTGCCACGGCATCCTCACACAAAATCCATAGCATGAGAGAACAATAAGACTTATATTGCAGTGTTTCCTATTAATAGCACTAACTATACAGTATCTATAGCTGTGCCAATACCAATATAGATCCTAATCCTATCAACAAGGGGTCTGAGAGTGAGCTGCCTGAGATGATGGCACTATGAGAAAAGTGGATATTGCAAGTTAAATATGTTACATATATATGGCTGCATAACTTTCTTGGTGGTAGTATTCTGGTATTATAACAATAAGTCGTACACTTTACATTACTTGACATATAAATTTGTGTGCATTTCTACATGAACACAAAATCTGTAAAATCTATTAGGTCAATATGTTTTCATTTCAGGCTTTCATGTATTAAAGAGAAATGCAAGCTATCCCTCTTGAAAAATCCATGTTTATATTTTGTGCCACACAAGGACTCAGACTAGTGTGTGAGTGCATTATCGAGGGCGGGCCCTGTTTGGCTGCTGTACATGGTAATGTTCTGGGAGCTCTGGTGCTGGATTGCCGACAGTAGGGGCAGATGAAGGTACAGGGAGAATAGCTCAACTGGGAAATCATCAGGGAAGCACACTGAACATCATCCAGCCTTCTAGGGGAGCATTCCACCCTTACTGTCGGGAAGTTATGGAGGGGCACTTACAGTTTTCTTTGTGTATGAGCTTTCAGTACCAGTGATATTTCAAGGCTATTCCCAAATTAGAAATATCGAAGCTGTATTGACGTCATCAAAATCTATGTTGGGCTTTAGATAGGTGGGATAAGTGTTAGTGGGTGTTAGTGGACTTATGGAAGTCATGCAGTAGATGATTGCTGGTAACCTAAGCTGTATTACATGATTGCACGAAATTCTGATGAACACTAAGAGGATGAAACCAGTCATATTATATTTTTGTTGGCAGTCATTATATTAATTCAGTGATTAAAACCTTTAGGAATTGTTGGCACTAGTATTAATACCCATATTCAAATTTCTACACGGGTTTTCTGAGTGGACTAAGCTCTTATTTTGAATCATGACATTTCTTTGTTCTTGCCTTCTTTAAGAGAATCCGTAGAAGAAGTTAGCTTTTCAGCTGAGACATAATGAATTGAAAGAAGCAGGGCCGTGGATTTAATCTATTCCTTCTACATCATGATTATATGATCCCTGGACCGAGAAGAATTGTGTTGTAGGCTTCAATGATAAAGGAAACCTAATCAATTTAAGAAAAATCCATGCAAGTCTTCCAAATCCCATCAAAAGGAGATAAATTCAATTCCAGCTCCTTCAGATGCTGCCATGTTAGACGGGAATGCCTGATAGGATTTGCGTCACTACACTTCATTTCAGCTAGCTAGATTAGGGATTTCCCCTGCATCATAAAGACACCATTCCACCAACTAGTGCCACATTTCTAGTTTTCATATCACGTGTCCATCACTTATTCATCAAACCGAAAATATATGGTTACATTGGTGGTCAGATATTTAGAAATATGTTGTCAATTGTGTCTCTAAGCAGGGTCGAAGAGCAATTGACTCAAATACAAAGGTGTAGGCTAAGCCCATAACAACTGTGCCTGGATGCTGTTTCTCCACAAATATGCAAAGGTCCGTCCATTCCGTCCATCACAGAGTGGCCAATCAGGACGGAAAATGTCAGTTTTCTGGTGGAAAATGGACGACCATATCCAACTTTTTAGATATGGCCGTCCATCCATGTTTGCCACTCTGTGATGGATAGAATGGACGGATGGGTCGACAGACGGACTTTGGTGGAGACACAAACTGTCTGTCCGTCCACGAAAAACGTCCATGTGACGGACGGGCTGGACGGACGGTCCGTCCGTCCATGAAAAACGTCCAAATCCCTGCTTTTTCGGACGGTTTTCATGGACGGACTGGTGGACGGTCTCTGATGGAGACACCCCTTAATGCACCCTGCACTAAGGTCCCTTTTTGCAGATCGTGGCATATATATTAATGGAGGTCCGCAAATATATATGGAAATCGTTTTTTAGTACTTAAGCATACAAATGCGGAGCTCCATATATATTTGCGGACCTCCGCAAATTTATGGAAGAAAATTTATGGACCTCCGCAAATTTGCGTACCTCCGCGAATCTGCAGAGAAACAGGACCCAGACAATACCATAGAACTAACTGTACATGGTAGACAAATACATCTAGTAATGTGTATCTAATAAGTGACAGATTCCATTAATAGTTATATAAGGAATTCTTATTGAAGAGTCTAGAGCCTTCATGAAAAATCTCAACTATGACAAATTAGACTTAATTAAGTTGGGCACCAGTGTATTGACGATGAGTAATAGGCCTTTTGGTGGTTAGATATCAAATCAATATCGGCTGATGAAAACACAAATAAGTCTGTCATTCCATAGGGCATAGTTGGAGCAGTAGGCTTAGCTATCTGTCCTAATGCTCTGGCCTGAACTAAGGCATTAACATGTCTTGCTATTGTTTAATTTCTGTCCTACCTTCAAGTTCAAGTTTCAAGTTTCAAACACTTCAGTGGTAAAGCTTCCACTGACGTCATTGATATAGATATGGCAACACAAAATGAATGGGCCGTTATGTAGCATGAGTAAAGCCTGGTAACCATCATCCTATATCACATTTTCTCATTGGGAGACGCACCGTAATCCGCTGTTGAGGCTACTTCATACTTGTCCAACTTGGCCATGTTCCTAACTAACCTGCGTGATATTCAAGATGGATAATACTGCAAGCAACACTGTAGCAAGGTCAACTTTAGAGTCTTGACATATTGGACATCCACTGCTATAAATAAAAAAAGACCATGATTAGGTACGTTTTCCAGTTTTTAATAGATCAGCATTTCTGCTCTCTCCAATGTAGTATAGTGAGACCTGCTTCATTGTAGATATGAGTCAAGCATTAAGGTACTGTGTACAGCGTTACCACGGTGCTCAGCCCCTTCCCCCAGTACAGCCATTGTCAGCCAGCTCTACATCCTGTATCTCAATAACCACATTGTCCCAACCCCCAATCCTCCCATACAGGCCCAGGAGGGATAAGACTCCCACAGCCAGGACTTTTGTTACTTAATCCCCCGCGCAGCAGTGTGTAGAGAAGAGCTGTACATGCTAACCCTACAGAGGCAGCAGCTAAATCTGATTACTCATGTCTGCGTTGGGGGCTACTGTAGGGCCTTGCATTAAGCCTGCTTGGAGTACTGCCGTGGTATAGATGTGTCTCTTGTCGCTGATTGTAGAAGTCTGCCAGCAGAGCAGGATCTGGGTCTTGTTGTCCCATCTCTCCTAGTTAGGTGCCAGTAAACAATATTCTTTGAAATATGGGATATCTCAAGTTTTGATGACAATAATGAGCCAATAAGTTTATCTAGTGAGATGTTTAACCTTTTTCCATGAATTGACAATTTTATGGCGTATATATTGACACTAAATTCACAGTGCAGTGTTTCCATGGTCTTGCTACTCATAAAACCGATACAGAACACACTGGTTGTTCGGAGGGGGAGGGTTGTCAAAAGAAATACAATATGATCAAATATTGGATACTAGATCTAGACTGCACAATGTTTTGAAAATATAGCGGAAAACCTGATGCTATGTGCATCACATTGTTGCACAATCTGGCCGCACAGCCACATGATCCTCGCACCCTCATTTCCCATATAAAAATGATAATTCTGTAGTCTATGAATATTAACAAACCCGGTTCCTGCTTCAGTTTCAAGTAACAAGTCTTTTATTTCGTTATCCTGCTTACAACAGCCATGGTTCAGGACTGTAAGATCATGATAAGATTATATAAGCAATAGGGTGAGTCCATCTGTAATCGACCAATGGCTCCGGGATGACCATCTCAGGCTGTATTAAATGTTGTTTAATCTAGTAGAGCTAAATCTGTACCCTGACAAAACAACGTGAGGAAGGATGCAAAGATAACAGCCTCTAAAGATCCATCACAAAGGATTACAATAATTGAATGCACAAAAAAAGTATTAATAAGGAACATATAGTCTATCATGACAAAGCATTTCCAGAATATTTGTTGTCTCATAAATAAATCCTTGATAAGATATTTTAGTGCGCGTCCAATAAACTAAGGATAATTTGATTAAATAATAACTTTTAAAATACCGAGGAAAGGGTGATGATACCGATTGATAATTGGTCCAGACATTATAAAAAGAGAAAGGATTATATAAGGTGTCACCACCCTAAAGCACTTAGTGGCTGCACTCAGAAATTTCAATATCAACCAGTCATTTGAGACGTAAAACTCTCACAGTGTTTAGCAACCTATACCAAGTTTTAGCTCATATATGTAATAGGTCTGACCCCAAAAAGTCAGCCTAGATTTTGCATGAATAGCCATATAGTAACGGTCTTGTACCACGAGTACTCTTTTTGACACATGTAGATCTTTGAACAATACAGCATATTAGTTTTTTAGAATCTGTTCCTACTTTATGTTTATGGTGATAAGAGACATTTGTTGGTGCTGTTAATAAAGTGGAATTTATATTTTTCAAGGTATTTTGCTGTCTCTATAATGTTAAGATAATCGTTCAACCGTCTTAAAAAAACAAGACATTGAAGGACAAACCTGTTTCCACCATAAAATCCAGTATCCCTTTATTGACCCTTGCAACAGTGGTACCCAGATCTCCAGTCTTCCCATGATTGATAATATATCCTGCTTCAGTAGACAACAATAGATAGGGCCCTCTAGCTGTATAATACAGCGCTAAGCAGGCTTGGCACATGTCCTCCTGATGTTATTGGAAGGATGCAATAGCGATGTTGGGTGTGGAGTGGTGGGGGGGGGGGTAGGGTAGGTTCACCACTTTCAACCGGTCTGATTCATGTTTTTTCATGAGCTACTTTCCAGGTCTAACTGCTCCTAGAGTTTTTTGTGCATATCCTTCAGAATTGAACCAAACTTTAGGTATTGCTCTGGAGAGTAACTTTCATGATGTCTTACAATGCCATATATCAGTTTACAGTATTTAATTCCATGATTTATCAGAGTATTCAGAATTGCCCCTTTTCACCCTAAGTCAGCCAAAATGCACCTTGAGTCAGCCATATTTCAACCACCAGAAATATGTGGAATAGACCAGTAATTTTCTGATTTTCATAAATGGATGAATGCATGCATCACATATCAATATGTTACAACTAACAATAGAGAAGAAAATGATTTATTGAATATGGAATAATCAAGACAAAGTCAGTACTGTACCTCAGGTGAATACAATTGCATTATGAGCTATCAATACAAGTAAATATTACTTGTATGAGCAATGAGGACTAAATATAAAATTATAGACATGCAGTATGGAGTTCTATTGAATATACCAGGGGCTCTGCATTCTCATCCCCTTTTCCCCCCTCTTTTGGCTTTTCACCCTTGCCCTCTATACAATGCACAAGTAGGCCTGCTATCCTTAACCCTGTAGTAGAAGAGGGTATTCTGGAAGGAGGAGGTATTAAAAAGGGTGGGGGGAACGTTCTTAGACAGAAATTCAAGGTGAGAGAATTGCAGGGGAGATTCCCGAGAAGAAAACCCCATGGTTGACTTAGGGTATGATGTGGCTGACTTAGGGTGAATTCATGGCTGACTTAAGGTGAAATGGGTATACCTTACGAAATCAGTCCTAAATATAATTTAGGAAATTAATTTTGCTCAATAAAGACATGATTTGTGTGATTTAGATACATATGCAGCTCACAAAACTGATTGACACTGTGTATGAAAGGGACAAACACTTCAAATCAACTACCAAAGAGTATGAACAGTGGGGAGATTTTCATTCTCTGTTTCCCAAAACAGGTCAAACAGGAGTATCTCTGACTGATTTTACAGTAAAAGAGTGATGATGCCGATGCAATGTGCAGTATATATTTGAAAAACAATTCAATTCTTAAATCAGTGGGAGTTTATTGTCACCAGATGCATATTGAACTTGTAATTTCATGTCAAAAGTGGTTGACTCAAGGTATACGTATAGCTATAGCAAGGCTCTCTGTACAAGTTACTTCTCAGGGATGGGGCACGATTTGTGGAATCTACCTGCAAATTAAAAAAGCTGACCTTGGTTGAAATGGTTAAAATAACAGTCATGCAGGTAGCTTCTGCTAATACACAAGGCTGCGACCATGTGGACGGTAAACGTAAAACCTTGAATTTGGACAAATATGAAAAACTTATTTCCAATGTATTCCTGGGTTGCCCCAGTTACTGTTTGAAATCCTGTCCACATTGTTTCAACCTCAGCTTGTGACACGGAAAAAGGGCTCTCCTCACCAAGTACACCCTCATGGATGGGGCATGATTCGGGCCTCCTAATTTGAACTGTAAGCGTGAAAACACCAGACCCAGGATACTAATTAGAAGCAAGGTGTAAAGGTGGTTGCTCGCTATAAAGTAAGATCATTATATTCCCTCTCTGAGTGATTTCATAATAGATAGGTCCATCTTCCAGATGTCATAGTAAACCAATAGGCTGGGTCTGGCTCATCGGGAGAGGCTAGTTGGTAAACTGTACTATGAGCTGTGATAATCATAGTATAGATGTTTTGTTTCATGGGTGTATAATTCCCTCTGCCAACAGCAGCAAAGGTCTTCCTTAGTATTCAATCGGAAAAACTCCACAATATTGTGGTCTCTTTTGATTTTTCTGAAGGAAATGCAATATGAGTGGTTACAAGCATCCAGGATATTATCATAAGGATAGTTGGGGTTTGAGTGTGATAATGACACTGCTTGAAAATACCATTGAACTAACTGTCAAGGACTTGGCATACAAATACAAAGCCCTCTAGAAATGTATATCTAATAGGTGACAGCTTCCATTAATAGCTATATAAAGGATTCTTACTGGAGAGTCTAGATCCTTCTAAAGAATCTCAATTGTGATTAATTACACTTGGTTAAGTGGGGCACCAGTGTAATGAGTATGAGTGATAGGTCTATTGGTCGAGAAATGAAGAATTGACATCCACGGATGAAGCACAAATAATTCTTTCAGTCTGTGGTGCATTGTCAGAGTAAGGACAGATTTTAATCCCAGCTGAGAAACTAAGTAGAAATTGAATAAGTTGTGCAAGATAGGTGATGCGGTCTGTGACAACATATTCCTCAGGAATTAATGTCATTCAAACAAAGACCTGCTGTCTACCAGCACCTTTATTGCGTCGGCTTGGTACCCAATTGAGGATGGCGCTGTCGCATTAAATATCACCGCCTATTAGGATTGCACGCCCTCCCGGGTATACCACGGCTCCAGCCACACAGGTGACGGGACACACTGGCCCATGACCCCGGGAGGCTTACTCCATGCTCCCCGCCCCTCTACCCCTATGGAGGCATGCATTATGTCACCCATTGTATGCATCTTTAGTATTGATAATTACCATAGCCGTTCTGTAATAAATATCAGTTTCTTAGCGGGGAAAGAATTTCTCAAATATTCCTGTTATAATCCGGGATATGATCTTTTAAGCAGCATATATGACAAAGAGAAAGAAAATGGGCTGCTGAAATAACATTTCATTGTGTGAGATGAGATATATATCATGTTTAGAAATAGAAAAGTTTAGAGACCCATTTCACCTCCTATCCTACATTAAATGTAGCCTCATTTACTTTAGTAATGCAGTCATTTCAAGCGACAAAAGATGCTGATTCTTTCCTGTTAAATCTATCTATTATCTATAAAATAACCAATATAAATTATTGTCTTATATGCTAGACAGTAGTGGATTCATGATAACCTGTTATATTTGAGAGCAAAGACATTCCTGGGAGCAACCCATTTAAAGAAAGATCCGCCAGAGCTTTATCTCCTAATGGCGGCGAATTTTAATACAACAGCGCCACTACCTGCTTGACCTTGACAGCTCTGTGTTTGGATGGTAAAACACAACTATGGAACTAGGTCAATAGTGAGTATGTTTTTGTTTTCTTGTGTGTTCAGCTAGGACATTGTCCAAGAGTATATGGTATCTATGTCACAGTTTTAAGATACAATGGAAAATTAGATTTCAATGACAAAAACTCCCAATGACATCATTACAGACAGCTACACCTTAATCAGCCATTGAGACTATCTAGTATACATGTCTATATAGGATGGAAAATAAATCTTCCGTATTGCCCCTACGAGAATAGATGATAATTATTAACAATTTTTCCTTTATTTGTTTTAAAGGCGACAAGCGTCTGGTTATGTCATTGACAGGTGGTCGAATGTAAAAATGTTATTATGAAGTGACATCTTGAGGCATTGAGGGACATCAGGTGCCTTTGGGTGACATCAGGAAGCATACTGATACATAACACTGGGAATTATATTGGTAGGTCTTTAATACCAGGCATTGGCTGAAGGCCTTCCAGGACTGTTTGTTTGATACGTTGTAATTTAAACAAATTATCCACATGTTTTATTTCCTCATGGTACATACACGCGTTTCACGTGGAGATATCTTTCTGTACGTTCATATCATTCGTCATACCTTGTCAACCAACACTTGTGGATGGAGCTCAAATGTATACTTAAAATATTCATCAAATAAACACGTCCAAATCTTTTCAAAAAAAGAAAAGAAAAGGAAATTGATGGCAACAGGAAGCATTGGGTGGTATCAGGAGTCTATTAATAAAATCTTTCCCAAATAGCCTGTAGAAAGCCACTCCCAAGAAGATTGCCCATGACGTTGTTCATGGCCGTACATGCTACAGTGCCAAGGAATCTAAGCCAACAAGTTAGGACTGTCATATTGTAGATATGAGTCAGGCCTCACCAGCTATGTGTACAAAGTTACTATTGTGTTCAGCCCCTTCCCCCAGTACAGCCATTGTCAGCCAGCTCTACATCCTGTATCTCAATAACCACATTGTCCCAACCCCCAATCCTCCCATACAGGCCCAGGAGGGATAAGACTCCCACAGCCAGGACTTTTGTTACTTAATCCCCCAAGCAGCAGTGTGTAGAGAAAAGCTGTACATGCTAACCCTACAGAGGCAGCAGCTAAATCTGATTACTAATAGGGGAGCCAGTCTGGAATCTTGGAGAGGACCTGGTACGGCTTGCAATAGATGGTATGAATGGTGAACTAAGGTATTTTGAGGGTGCTGATTCCGAATCTGGCGTGTGTAGAATGATATCTAGGTCGGAACAAGGTCAAAATCAAGGTCAAAGGTCACGGGTTTAAGCACCTCTAAAGGGTATATACACTTTGAGATAAATGCAAAGATACTGAACCTGAGTGTTAGTCATCTTACATAGCAGATCTTATATATGTGGTTCATTACCGGACTGACTATGGTGGACCTTGATTGGGTGCAAGGTCATGTTTTACAAGGTCAAACATGGAAAATACTTATAATTCTCAATTTACTTCCTTTCTGTATGCACAGATAATAGATATATGTCTATATAGGTACACTTTTCTGTCTAAGTCAATGCCCACATACTAGCCATTCACAACTAATAGCAATAGAGGGTTAAACCATGGTATTTCCATGATAATCCAACCTATATCTGAATTTGATATCAAAGCGGTAAATTATCAAATGGTTTCATCCAGTCAATAATCTGTGCTGATACTTGCTATTGCATTAAGGAACCAACTGTGACCTAGTACTCTGTCTCATGGTGTTATATTACCCTGTGAAAGGTCAAGGTCACATGTGGCATTAGGGAAATGCTACAAAAGCAGTAATATCAAAATAGCCACACTTTGGAAAGGAGGTGTGATATCTTGAGTTAAGTAGGTGAATAACCTTTATTCTAAAATGCAAGATGCCATTTTGCTATTTTCAAGGACATTCTGGTTGATAGAAATGGTCTAAATTGTGATGAAATGCATGGCAGCATTGACTATAGTGGGCACTTCTCTATTCTATTATACTTGCCATGTTAGTTCCTTTGATGATAATGAATTCAGGACAATAGCCCCTGCCTTGCATTACCGAATATAAGACATCCAAATGACCTTGAACTGGGTTAGGTCCATTTTTAAGGCAAATCATTAAAGCTCTAAGGGTCACAATCATAGTGACCTAATGCATTGTGCTTATCATTCCAACCCTACGGTGTTGACTTTCCCAAAGGTTTGGCATGATGAATGTATGTGACCTTGGCATCAATACAAGTAGATCTCTATAATGCAGGCAGTCTTTAGTCAAGATCTGTCTGTCAACAACCATGTATACAAGTAAACTCCCCAATACTACAATCATAACAATAGATGGAGAGTCTGATTGTATTCACTACCATTGCGTTACATAACCTTGAGAAAGGTTAAGTTCAAATATGCTAAAAGGAGAATCTATTCAAATCATCATGGAAAAGGCACAATGCTTTCATGACAGGGTAAAATAACTTAAAGACGATTATAGATCTACCATTCATGGTACCAAGATGAGCCCACTCATCAGGCATGCATCCATTCGACCCCTTAGTAATGTATCAGCTCCATAAGGTTTGCATGATGCATGAGTGAGCCCCGTGAATGCCTGTCATATAGACAAGTGCTACATGCATGTACAATGCCAATGGATAAGCACATTGCAATAAGTGACCATGTCACTCTTAGAGTTTGAATGATTTTCCTAATAAATGGACCTACCCCTGTTCAAGGTCATTTGGATGTCTTATAGTCAGTAATGCAAGGCAGGGGCTACTGTCCTAGATTCATTATTGTCAAAGGAACCAACATGGCAGGTAAAATAGAATAGGTAAAGTGCCCACTATAGTCAATGCTGCCATGCATTTCATCACAATTTAGACCATTTCTATCAACCAAAATGTCCTTGAAAATAGCAAAATGGCATTTGGCATTTTACAATAAAGGTTATTTACCTACTTATCTAAAGGTATCACACCTTCTTTCCAAAGTTCCTCTGTTATAGTGTGGCTATTTTGAGTTAAATATCGACATTTAGGATGCTTGGCTCCCCTATTATAAGTAACGAGGATAGGTGTGTTCTCTTCAGAACTCAGATGGTACTTCAAGTTGTCATTACAGTAGTGATCTAACTATGTAACTTAAAGTAATGAGATAACAATTGGTTTGCGCAAAAGAGTGAGATTTATTACCTTCTGGCATTTTTACCATGTAGTCATGGACAAAGTGTGTACGCATACTAACAAGATAACAAACACTGGCAAATGAATGAGAACTACACAGAGAGAAGTAAAAGAGTCGCTACGACTCTGACAGCCGCAGTTTGTCTCCTATGCGACACCTGTAGAGGAGAGTCTAATGAGTTTGACTCTCCATTCCTGAAGAGTCAACCACAGTTGACCCATCAAAGGAGGGGGAGTCAAAATTGATACTTGAATACATGAGGGCATGCAGATCAGGTGGATTGTGAAATTATGTCAGGCGAGGCTGGGGGCAACAGGTGTATACAATTAGTGGACAGGCCAGATGAGGCCTTTGAAAGAAATGAGTAGGTAAAGTTATTGCCTGAGAGAGGTCAAAAACAAGACATGTTGTCATGTCCACCATTTCCCCTTATGTGAGAGGGCTAAGTTATATCTGCCTCACATTACACTCTGCAGACCATTGGCCACAAACATCAAATTAGATGCCAATATCATACTCATAGGTCTATGTGTAGTATTAAGCAGTGCCATACATTGTATCTCAGACAGTTAGTGCCCTGCCTTATGTTTGTTTCCCTTACCCACAAATATGGTGGCTAAGCTCTATACTGCTGATGTTCTTGGAATGTATTACAAAGTTTATCATCATATTTGATTCAGGTAAGTTAATTGGAAAAGCTTTTACATTGACATCTCTCAACTACATTATTCAAACAAATAAAGACATAGTGTACTATTTAATTCTATGAAGGACCAAAACTGTTTGGCATGTACCAACTGTCTGAAGTATTGATAGTGGATCTAGCCTGTGGTTGCCACTGGTACTAAACTAGTGCAGGTTGCCCCATCATGTGGTTTCATATACAACTACTATCAGAGTCAACACATTTTTTATTTCACTCTTCATGGAGAGTCAAACTATGTATGACTCTGCTGTGGGCAGAGTCAACTGCACTTGACTCTACACAGAAGGTAGAGTCAAGTTGTACAAAGTCCAAGGGGTATGACTGGAGTGGCTGTGACACCTCTACCAGAGTCATCATGACTCTACTACAAGAGTCAACTAGAGTTGACTATGGTAAAAGAGTCATGGTGGCGCCTTTACTTCTCTCTGTGTAGATATATAGTGATGTTACCCATATTACTCCTAATTTATTTCCTAATTGACGTCAGCTATCGAAGAGAACTAAAGCATGCTGCAGCCTAATGATATCCTTTGTTACCCCATTGTTGGAAACATCATTATTTCTCTTTTATTACATGCTGGGTACAGCCTATGGGAGTAGGGCCATGTAATAAACACAAAACCCCACTCATTAACATAAATGCACATCACACATTACTTATTGAAGCTTGGTCATATCACACTCAGCCTTTAGCATCAGGTGATATGACCCAGCTTGAACTTGTGAAGTATGATGTGCATGTATATCAATGGCGTGGGGTTTTGTCTATTTATTCTGTTTTAACGGGAGGTATTACACCTCATCAGCTTTGGTCTCATTTGGCTTTGCTTCTACAGAATGCAATATGATCAAAGTTTGGAAAACGCTATTAAATCTGGATGCTTGGCTGTGCGTGGCCATATTAATAGGCCAGGAATAAGCTACCAGATGCAGGGTCCCACGAGATCTACATCATAATGTTGATGGTGATATGTGCATCACATTGCTGTACAACACCAGAGTATGATCATCCCACTCCCATGGCTCCATATTGTAGCATCTGCCCAGCCTTATTCCAATCTAATGCGGATATAGAATCTATGGTTGTGAATTTTACACAAGAAAAACACCGGTTGACTTCTTTCATACACGTATATAGACCACCAAACGGCAGTTATGTTAAATGTATAGACGCCATAGTCAAAACCTGTCAAAATGAGATCTTTACCGGAAGAGAGAGATGGCTCATCGGAGATATTAATGTGAATCTCTTAAGCCCGGACGACTGTAAAACTAAGTATTATAGAAAGGCTATGGACACGGTGTGTCTTAACGATATTATTACCAATAATGTAACTCGTCCGTATCCGAATAAGCCTGGTGGGACCTATATAGATCTCATCAGCACGGACTGTGATATCGTAACTTGCCATGGAACACTCCCATTATTTGTGAGCGATCACCTACCGGTATTCGCTATAAAGAAGAAAGCAAAAGAACCCTTTGTGACGAAGACTATTGTTGGCCGCTCGTATAAGGCCTATAATTACGATGATTTCCAAGATTATCTGTTAAATGTTCATTGGAATGAATTTTATAATACTGTGGATATTGACTGTAAGTGGGAAATTTTATTGAACGTAATTGTATCCTACCTCGATGTGCACTGTGCGATCCGTGAAATGGTCATAAAAGATATGAACAAACCATGGATGACGCGCGGTATATATGAAGCTATTTACGAACGAAATCAGTACATGCACGATTACTGTACCGGTGGCCAGGTTGACCTAGACCTACTTGAATTGGCTAAGCAAACACGGCGTGATATTAATGCTATGACACGTTGTGCGGAGGAAAACTATTTTCTAAACAAACTTGAGGAGCATGCAAAAAATCCGTATAAATTCTGGAAAGAGTTAAATGAATTACTGGGTCGCACAGGTAAAAATAAGCCCGAGGTAATTCTTGACCATCACGAAACCGGTCAGGAATTAAAAGGGAGTGAGGTACCGGACTACATAAACATGTTTTTCACGGGTATTGGTGAGAAGTTGTTTGATAGTCTGGGTGATAAGCCTAAGGTCAGTAATATTGATGTGCCCAGAAGTAACTGCTATGTACCGAATGATGAAACTAGGGTCTGTTACACAAGAGTTGTCAAATTGCTGGGTGAAATCGATGTGCATAAGTCGAGTGGGATAGAGCACATTAGTGCCACTGTTATGAAAGACGCATTGTTAATCCTTGCGCCCCAATTGACTAGCCTGATAAATGACTGCCTACACGGTGTGGCCTTCCCCGCAGCCTGGTCGACCGCTACGGTGGTCCCGCTGCCGAAATCTGGTAATGAGAGAGAAATCGGCAACTGGAGACCAATCTCCTTGCTGCCGATGCCCAGCAAGATTATGGAGAGGGTGGTGTATGAGGAAATTTATGGGAGACTCAAGAGAGATAACAGATCTCGGGCTGCCAGTTTGGCTTCCGCGCGTCCAGGGGGACAAGTGACGCGGTGTTTACCCTGGTCAATGATATTTTCAGGGCACGTGACAACAGGGACCCGCTGGTTGCTTGCTTCCTGGACGTGCGGAAGGCCTTTGATTGTATTCATCACTTAGAGTTACTTAGTCGTATGAAAGAATTCAATTTGCCAGAAATTTATTGTGACTGGCTATACGCGTACCTACGAAACCGGACGCAGAGCGTCCTGTGTAATAATACCAAGTCAAAAACCGCCAAAATTAATTTCGGGGTCCCCCAGGGATCGATATTAGGACCCCTCTTGTTTATTTGTTATATTAACAACTTACCAAAAATTGTAAAATATTGTCGTGTTTTAATGTACGCTGACGACGTGGTGTTTTACATAAATCGCAGTAGTCTGGAAGAGTCACGTAGTCTCTTACAGGCAGACGCCACCGCCGTATACAACTGGTTTACCAGCAGCGGATTGTGTATAAATGCTAACAAGACTCAGGTGGTAGTGTTTACCCATGAGCAGCCCGAGGTACAGCTGAAACTAGATATAACAATGGGTAATAACACACTCGCGACCTGCTCCCAGTATGAATACTTAGGAGTTATACTAGATAGCACTCTAACTCTAGAGCGTACTATAAACAAAACTATATGTAATACTAACTTCAGACACGTCATGTTGAGAAAAGTGAGGGGCAAAATGTCGCGTCCTACTGCTACTTTAGTCTATAAACAAACTATGTTACCCGTGCTAGACTATTGCGGCTTCCTGTATAACGGTGTTGTGGAGTCGCAGCACAAGCGCCTACAGCTGACGCAGAATAAGTGCCTACGAACCTGCCTGGGTGTTCGCATACGGCACCATGTCTCTGATTTACACAGTGATGCAGGCGTAGACTATCTTGCTGTTAGATATGATCTACAACTCCTATTAATGCTTCATAAATATGTATATGGAACAAAACATGACTGTGATAGAATGGGGCTGGAGTTCCGGGGGCCAGTGGCGGGGGGGAGAGTGATGCGCTCCACCGGTACTGGCCTGTTGAACTATCCGGATTCCAAGCTACTTGGCTACAGAAAAAGCCCACTCTATAGGGGCATCGACATGTGGAATAAACTCCCTGAGATGTGCCGTCTCGCAATATCGAAGGACACTTTCCGTCTAAAAGTTAAACCTATCCTAGCTGCCCTTTATATTGAGAGGCAAAGAGCCAGGGGCTTTCTACGCTAATCGCCCGACAATCTTATATTTAATATTTAATATTTAATATCTAATATTTACACTGCATGTTATTATTGTCAATATGTATGAAATATTGATTCTGTACCATAACATTGAAGATTATACCGACTTGGAGAAATGAGTTCTCATTTTGAAATGTAAATTGTGTTTTGAAAATCACTCAGTGCAAATAAACACATTTATAAACTCAATACCCCGTGTACAGAGAATGATTTCATCTGCGATGATACCAGAAGGTCACTTGTATCATGGCTACCCCTGGTGAGTGATTGGTGAGGTGTATAATACAGATCCTCATTACAAAGGCACTCCTGGCAGAATAAAAACGCTGGTGTATGCTATTCTGTATGGTGGATATGCCTGATGACTACAAGGCTTACACTAAACGAATATATAACAGTCTTTGTAAAAGAACGATGCATCATATTCTTGATTTATCGGCCGTTTATTCTGTTTTCTGAGTTGTACAGTTCTGAGAAATATATACGTTGCAGATTGATGTGGAGATTTTGTATATTATAACTGATGTAAATTAAGGATTTTTGATTATGTTTATCCATACCCCCGTTTGTTTACTAAATAATGTATCCATGAGATGCACAGAGAGAACATGAACTTGCAGTACGTTTGTACTTTGTATACTAGTAACCCAAAAATATGTAGGCATCAGTGGTCCCAAAGCCATGTGCTTTCGTTACATGTCTGGGGATCATGCAGGTACATAGATATACACGTATGATTGAGTTTCAATTGCCTACTTGGTGTAGCCTGGTTGTTTTGATAGTTTCCTTTTGAGAAGAAATCGTATGACATGATATGTAATCTTACAGAGCATTGGTGTAATTCAGACCTATAATCATGCCCCCTTGTACAATTTAAACATCACATACTGTGTCATTTCATTGTCAAAGGGCACAAAACAAAATCCCAATCCAACTCGACATTGTCAGCTAGTGGGAAGCCTGGATGATGTCCCTGTTTTTGATACTGAAAACTCTTTAGTATGCACCATATGCATCCCTCCCATGAAACATTTAAACAGAATTCCAGCACAAGGGTGCAATTTCAAGGCCTTCGGAGTGCCTCATTTGCATACTAACTGCCTAAATGTCCGTATGAAACATCCAAAGTGCGTTTTGGTTTATGCCTGTCTGGGGCGATCTGTTCATCCAATTCACCCTGATCTCTCCAAATAAAAATACTGAAAGAGAGGAGGAATTACTGGATTTAGTGAGAAAACTCACCAAATCAAGGGAAGTAGAGGCGAGGTGTTTTTGGTGAAATAATAACCTGCATGTTAACAACATGTATATGGAGGAAGACAGTGACAGGCAGATAGGCAGACATAAGAGTAAACCATATAAAAACGGAGAATGTTATATCAGTATTGTGTGAGAACAACCAAGCGTAATCAGGGAAAGACCCCTTGGTGCAATCATTAGGGCCAGGTCAGTTTTTAACATAATGGACGCATTTACAGGAGGAGTGAAAAATGGCAGAATGGGATGGAAAAGTTATTTTAACATTTTGATGACTATTGAAGCTCCATGGTTGCATTAAGAGCTCCCAATCAAACTCGGCATCACTGCCCTGCTCTTCAAGAGAGGGCCTCCTGTTCTAACTTCAGCAGTCATGTATCCTCCGCTACTGTCTTCTTTACCAACGGTACCTCGAGAACCCTCTGCCCAACTGTCTGACACAACTGGTTACACAAACGTTCTATACATTAATATCAAGCCTTTATCGGCATAAAGTTGTTTACACTCCCCCAATACTATGTTTACTGGGGAAATGTAAACAAAAAAACTCCTGTAACTTTACATAAAGAAATTAAGATTCATTTTTACACCGAATACCATCTAGGGGCACTGGGTATGTAATACGGCCTCTGTAATTTTAATACTCAGGATAATAAACGGAATACTATACTATACTAGTTCCTTCCTTTTCACAGAGGTCGATTGGGGTACTCTCAAATGTGGCACACAGCTCATACCCATAGAAAACCTCTCAAAACGTAGAGGAAACCTTTGGTTGACTATACATGACTGACCTACCAATGAGCAGAGACAGTAGAAACTAGCAAGGGTTCCTTCAGGTGTTTTTGATATACGTGTGAATACAGCTACCTTAAAACACATTTCTACTTTGTCAATCAAGTTGTCTCAATTAAAGGTGTGAGCCTCCATATTTTTCTTATTATTCCATTCTATACGGAATAGCGATAATATAACGAAAACTAAATAATATATAACATCACTTCCATGCATGTAGCTTATAGGTTACATTTCCCTCAGACATACAGGCTATTGTCAACATAGCGAGTCTAGAGGTAAATGTGCTCCTAGTCCGTTATGAAACAGACGGCTGTAGTAGGAAGGCTCCATTGTGCGCCCTCACACATCATGCCCCGGGACACCCACCTCTGTCTGCAGCAAATACTATCTTCCCCCACGTGTGTATCTGCTGATGTCTTCCACTCCGTTTAACCCGCAGTGCTGCAAGCTACAAACAGGCAGGACATGGAAGTAGCCATGGGCACGGGGAGGGACATGGGGTCATGAAGGGAGATGCAGGGAGTGTGGGGAGGGGCATGGGGCCATGAAGGGAGAAGCATGCAGAGAGTATGGGAAGGGGAATATGAGATGTAAGATAATTGGTATGAGAGAATAAAAAAGCAGTGACATTTGTGGGTTATTTACTACAAGGCTTTAATGAACTTGATCTACTTTATTATATTGATCCATGTCTTCAACTCTGAGTAAGTGTTACAACTCCCAGACCCATGAAGGGAAAGAGAAACAAAGGCAACATACAATCGAGACACTACATGGTTTTGTAGAAATCAATTAAGGGAGAAACTAAATGTATAGTGGTCGAGAGCAATGTAATTCCGAAAGTTAAGAGTTTGAGAGGTTATACGCACAGTGACTATGCAAAGCTGTGCATTGGGTGGAAAAGTGAGGGTTGGACGCTGTACTTTGGAAGCGGTGCTGGAGAAGGGTAGGGGAGGGGTAGTGGGGTAGGGCCGGAAGACATGCACATATTTCACGGTTGGAGGGAGTGGCCGGGCCCCCGGAGACATGCCCATATTGCCTCCTACCCCAGTGTGAAGATGCGCCTGTGTAGAACTGGAATTACCACTGTGGGCAAAACGAGACGAGATTCAAAATAGCGACTGGTCTTTTCCCGTATTGTGAATGATGAGCAGAGGGTCTGCTTGTTGGGGGAATCGGGAGACGGTATGAATAGGCCTACTAGAAGGAATAACCATCTTGTACATTCTGACTCAAAGTCCTCATCTATTATATTATGCTGTTTTGAGTTTATAATGTATTTTATTCACGGAGTGATTTTCAAAAAATATGATACATTCAATATACTATGCATATTGGTGATGTATTGGTGGTGTTGATACATTCGCAGTAGTATTCGTCTATCAGTGTATGTTCATAGATCGGATACGTATGACTTAGGCACATGCCGTATATATGAACACAATTGATACATTATCATTCAGTATAATATTCGATGATGTCAACATTATATTTATGCAGTGGTACATTTTAGCTGTTTACAATATTTGTAAAGATGGTATGTTACAATATTGCAATGGTTGCAGGCGTTATTGTCTTACTTGCCTAATAATAAATATTACCTCATCAACCATTATTTGGCATTTTTGCCAAGAATAAACGTAGTACAGTTTGTCCTGCTTTAACCTTGAAAGCGTTTCGATCAGGTTGAAGCCGACATGATGCGTTAAGGGTATTCCAGAGGTCTATACCCCTATACAGGGGGCTCTTGCGAAAGCCTAGGGTGTTGGATTGTCGGTAAATTAACAAGCCAGTATTAGTAGAGCGAGTAGTACGCCCACAGGCAAGTGGTTGCTTAAACGCAAGGCCCAGTGCAAGCGGGTCATGGTGTTTAGTATATATGTATTTATGGATTAGTAGTAACAGTTGCATATCAAAACGGACTCCCAGGTAGTCCACATTAGCTTCTTCATGTAGATCACAGATGTGGTATCTTTTCTGTACGTTTAAGCTTACACGGAGGCATTTGTTTTGCATTTGTTGCAGCCTTTTGCGTTGGGCATGTACAACTCCATTAAAGAGATACCCACAATATTCGAGCACAGGCATTATGGTCTGCTTATACACAAGAACAGCGGTGGTCAGAGACATTCTGCGCCGCATATTACCCAACATGCAACACCTGTTAGAGGCGCTACTGACATTTTTACTTATTGTACTTTTAAGTGTTATGTCATGGTCTAGGATTATGCCAAGATATTCATAGCTGGTGCAACATTGCAGGACCACATTTCCCATGGTTATCGTTGGGGGGGGGGGGGGAATATTTTGGGTGGGTGGGTTGAAAACCTCAATTTCGGTCTTGCCTGTGTGAATTACATGTCCACTTTTGCAGAACCAGCTGTGAACTCTTGTAGCATCTTGTTGAAGCTTGCTCTCAGCAATATGGAAGTTAGACGAGGTGGTGTAAAAAACCACATCGTCTGCGTACATTATTACCTTACAATGTTCTATAATATTAGGTAGGCTATTTACAAAGCAAATGAATAGTAGGGGTCCCAATATGGATCCTTGGGGAACTCCATAGGAGATTGGGAGGGTGCTTGAAGAGCTGCCATTACATGTTTAAATGCCTTTGGTTATTATTCATTTATCCCCTTTGTTATGGCAAAGTATCTCTGACGTATATGGATAGCTAAATAACTATATTGAAGTATAAAATATACACATTGGAGAGTAATCCTCATCTGTTTCTCCTTTTCGTGTTGGCATGTATCCATGTATATCCTTAGCACAACCATAGCGGGCCAATGCGTATAGTAAAAAGGGCCCCCTGAAAGCCAGGATTTTGCGTTTGCATTGGAAACAATACGCTATGGCAGTGCGCCTCCAGAAAGTACTGGCAGTCCTAAGGATATGTGTTCAACCTGTAAGGCTGACATGCAAACCCTTTCAGGCCGACACAGTGCTTTAAAATGAGCTGTGCCCTTTTGTAATCATGATGCATGAGAGTAGCACTGCGACTACCCGGCGCTTCATCCATGCATCATACACACCGTTATACAGTGAACGATGAAAAGCAACCTCCACATTCACTCCAATAATACAGGCCTACGTTGTAACACGAGCTTAATCCACACTCAAATCAGACTACGACGCTCTTCTAAAGCACCGAAGATTTCTGTTCTTTCTATATCCTTTCTATAAAGATGCATCTTTATATTCCTTGAAGTAATCAGAGAACTTTGTCACTTTAAGCAGTAGTGCACTACAATAATCTAGGATACAAAAGATGTTCAATGCTCACCACCAGGGGCACGCCCCTGGGGTCTGTTACTTAAAATGGTGTATACGTCGGTACAGGACGTGGTTCTTACAATACAAATACATCTATTTATTGATATAGTCGTCCGGTGCATTAATTCTTGGAGAATGATGTGATGATTTTAAGTATATTCAAAATCCTTATCCATACATATATAATGATGAGGATGATGACATGAAATGCCACATTTGACAAAGGACAACATGGACATTTTTGTAACTATCTGCTCAATAATAAATTTAGACCATTCCAAAAAGAAAACCTCAGCCTCAAAATTGTGTATAAATTCACATTTAAATTAAATCAGTATGAATACGCCTGAACTTCCGCCATAAGTGCTATGGTTACCTCCACCCATGTACATGCTGAGATAGTGCACTCCATTTGAGAGCATACACAGAGAAAAGAAGTAGAATCACAGTGACTCCGTCACTGAGGTAACTCCACAGGCGACCAGAAGCTAATCCTCACAATTAGGGAGTGTGTGTGCTGACCCCCTTTGTATAGAGAGTAGAGCTAACATTAATGACTCCACAACACACAGGAGTCAAATCGAGTTGACTATTATAGCAGGGGAGACAACATGCGGCTGATTGCCCTGATTCCTCTGTAAAATGATTTCTACAGTAACTTTCTGGGTTCATCATTTCTATCAATATTAATGAAAGACATCCAGCATTTGAATCTGTTTCCATTTTCTTTTCTCTCTCAAGAAACTTTTTCCATCTTAGGTCCCCCACTCATTGACTCCTGTACACCTTACATCGTTCATTGTGCAGACCCCTGTACCCGCTGTGTAACACGGCCCTGTCTGCAGGAGGAAGGCAATGCTTTCAGACAGTGGCAGTGAGATTGCTCACCCACAGGGGGTGCTTACACTCCACTGGGCACCGTCTCCATGCGGCAATTGGGGGAAGAGGCTGGAGGGTTCTTCAGGGTGTGAACGGGTAAAAAGGGCGCGGGTAGGAGTTTGTGTAGCAAAGAGAAATTGGTAGTAGTTTACATTGGGATCAGGGAGGGTGAGGATATTACCACATCTGCTCCGAATTGCCATATATGCAGGAAGTTGGAGAGCTATTTAGTCCGCTTCTTTCGTTTTTCTTTTCCTTCATCTCGGATCGATTTCTGTTTCTCTCTCTGTATGTATCTTTATGGCTCTGACTTTCTCGCTCTCACTGTCTGTCTCCGTCTTAGTTTGGGCGTCCTTGGCGGTGTCCGGCTGTCCCCGCCCGGCGCCGTGTACTTTATGTGCAGCATTGTGTATTGGTGTAAACGCCGGCTGATGGTAGCTCAGCATGCCCCCTGGTGGGTAATGAGGTGAACTAATGGGGCGGCCACTGCATATAGTGGGGACTGGGGTGTGAGGTAATGCCTACAGGAACAGGGCGGCTTCTGGCAACTGCTGCAGCAAGTAGTGCGGGTATGGTTTAATGGCAGATGTTATCTGTAATGTAAGCGGCAGGCACAGCATTCACTACAGGCTCTGCACGCTGCAGGGTTCATGTTAAATACCAGTCAACTCACTGTGACGCATATTGGGGCAAGTCCATCAGCACAAGGAGTGAATCCCTTCTAGACGTCTCAGCAAACTAAACTCTTTGGCTGGTACTAACAGGGAAGCTGTGTATAATTTGGGAAGTGGTGCATATCAGGTTCATTACATGAATCCAAGCGGAACCCAAGCCAGTATGTTTGCCACTTTCCACATGAGTGGTAAAGCCGATGGACAAATCCAAGGGCCAAAGTTTCTCCTTCAGATAATGCCTCAGCCGTTCACACCAGCGTGTAGCATGATCTGTAGATGTCCATGTCATGATGGTCACTCACATGCCGGGCTCACATGCTATTACTGCCATCTGAAAGGTATATCTACCACACTGCTTGCCATGTTGACCTGTTTCTCATTATCAACCAGTTTCCCCATTGTTAATACATCGGGGATTAGAGTGCAGTTATCAGGTTCAATGCCTATCTTACAGGGCTGCATATTTTAGGACACGGTGCTGAAAGGGACCATTAAAGTATACGTCAAAATATCATATTTAAAGCGCGATTTAAGCCACTCACCTATGTGGACACTCACATACTATGACTACCAGTTCTACATGAGGTCCACATGCTAGGACACTGCTAGAAGTGGCTAAAATCTGTCACTTTCTATGGAAATAGCAACTGCCTTTCCGTTATATGCTGTTCGGGCACTGAATGAATAGCACTTGGTGGCCTAGCATAATCTGTAGATGTCCAACGTCCATGTCATGATTAGTATAGCCCCAATACCCACGGACATTAGCATTGTGGGTATAGGATATAAGAGTCTAAAAAGCTTTGGGAAGATAGACCCATTTGCGAGGTGAATCTGCCTCACATTCCCCTGGCTTTAGTATAGAATATACAAACTTAAAAATGAATGTGTAGTATCTTACATATGAATACTATAGTTGATTCATAAATTGAATTATGGGTGTTATTTCATTTCCACACATTACTAATTTGTACATTTCACCTCATCCAATTAAGGCCCCAAGTAGCATAACAGCCACTCATAGCCTGGAGAAAGGTACATGATTGGTTGGCACAAAGACAATCAATAGAAAACTGACCCTTCTGTCCGTAACTCTCAGACAGCCCATGGCCCCATCATAGATTTACAGCCGTAACTATGTCATGATGGTCACTCACATGCCGGGCTCACATGCTGTTACTGCCATCTGAAAGGTATAGCTACCACATTGCTTACCATGTTGATCTGTTTCTCATTATCAGCCAGTTTTCCCCGATGTTAATACACGGGGGATTAGAGTGCAGTTATCAGGTTCAATGCCTATCTTATAGGGCTGCATATTTGAGGACAAAGTGCTGAAAGGGACCATTAAAGTATACATCAAAATATCATATTTAGGGTAAATTCACTACTTCTCGACGCTTGTTGGCAGTGGGAATCTGTCTCATTTTATCAGATTCTAGTTATGTTAATATTTCACTTAGAGCAATAATTAGGACATAATATTATGTGGAGAGAGGAGTATTGGGACGTTATAACCAATAAGTTATTATTGCATTATATGTACATTGGAATGAGCTATTCCTCATCAAAGTTAGGGAATTTTAAGTCCCAATTTCACCTGAAGTCGGACACTTTGGGGTTCCATTATTTTCTTTGAGTAATAGTGAATGATCTGTCTTACTGATATAGTAGACATACTGTAATTTACTAAGCCTTCATTTTATATCAACGGTATTTATCTCGGATCGATTTCTGTTTCTCTCTCTGTATGTATCTTTATGGCTCTGACTTTCTCGCTCTCACTGTCTGTCTCCGTCTTAGTTTGGGCGTCCTTGGCGGTGTCCGGCTGTCCCCGCCCGGCGCCGTGTACTTTATGTGCAGCATTGTGTATTGGTGTAAACGCCGGCTGATGGTAGCTCAGCATGCCCCCTGGTGGGTAATGAGGTGAACTAATGGGGCGGCCACTGCATATAGTGGGGACTGGGGTGTGAGGTAATGCCTACAGGAACAGGGCGGCTTCTGGCAACTGCTGCAGCAAGTACTGCGGGTATGGTTTAATGGCAGATGTTATCTGTAATGTAAGCGGCAGGCACAGCATTCACTACAGGCTCTGCACGCTGCAGGGTTCATGTTAAATACCAGTCAACTCACTGTGACGCATATTGGGGCAAGTCCATCAGCACAAGGAGTGAATCCCTTCTAGACGTCTCAGCAAACTAAACTCTTTGGCTGGTACTAACAGGGAAGCTGTGTATAATTTGGGAAGTGGTGCATATCAGGTTCATTACATGAATCCAAGCGGAACCCAAGCCAGTATGTTTGCCACTTTCCACATGAGTGGTAAAGCCGATGGACAAATCCAAGGGCCAAAGTTTCTCCTTCAGATAATGCCTCAGCCGTTCACACCAGCGTGTAGCATGATCTGTAGATGTCCATGTCATGATGGTCACTCACATGCCGGGCTCACATGCTATTACTGCCATCTGAAAGGTATATCTACCACACTGCTTGCCATGTTGACCTGTTTCTCATTATCAACCAGTTTCCCCATTGTTAATACATCGGGGATTAGAGTGCAGTTATCAGGTTCAATGCCTATCTTACAGGGCTGCATATTTTAGGACACGGTGCTGAAAGGGACCATTAAAGTATACGTCAAAATATCATATTTAAAGCGCGATTTAAGCCACTCACCTATGTGGACACTCACATACTATGACTACCAGTTCTACATGAGGTCCACATGCTAGGACACTGCTAGAAGTGGCTAAAATCTGTCACTTTCTATGGAAATAGCAACTGCCTTTCCGTTATATGCTGTTCGGGCACTGAATGAATAGCACTTGGTGGCCTAGCATAATCTGTAGATGTCCAACGTCCATGTCATGATTAGTATAGCCCCAATACCCACGGACATTAGCATTGTGGGTATAGGATATAAGAGTCTAAAAAGCTTTGGGAAGATAGACCCATTTGCGAGGTGAATCTGCCTCACATTCCCCTGGCTTTAGTATAGAATATACAAACTTAAAAATGAATGTGTAGTATCTTACATATGAATACTATAGTTGATTCATAAATTGAATTATGGGTGTTATTTCATTTCCACACATTACTAATTTGTACATTTCACCTCATCCAATTAAGGCCCCAAGTAGCATAACAGCCACTCATAGCCTGGAGAAAGGTACATGATTGGTTGGCACAAAGACAATCAATAGAAAACTGACCCTTCTGTCCGTAACTCTCAGACAGCCCATGGCCCCATCATAGATTTACAGCCGTAACTATGTCATGATGGTCACTCACATGCCGGGCTCACATGCTGTTACTGCCATCTGAAAGGTATAGCTACCACATTGCTTACCATGTTGATCTGTTTCTCATTATCAGCCAGTTTTCCCCGATGTTAATACACGGGGGATTAGAGTGCAGTTATCAGGTTCAATGCCTATCTTATAGGGCTGCATATTTGAGGACAAAGTGCTGAAAGGGACCATTAAAGTATACATCAAAATATCATATTTAGGGTAAATTCACTACTTCTCGACGCTTGTTGGCAGTGGGAATCTGTCTCATTTTATCAGATTCTAGTTATGTTAATATTTCACTTAGAGCAATAATTAGGACATAATATTATGTGGAGAGAGGAGTATTGGGACGTTATAACCAATAAGTTATTATTGCATTATATGTACATTGGAATGAGCTATTCCTCATCAAAGTTAGGGAATTTTAAGTCCCAATTTCACCTGAAGTCGGACACTTTGGGGTTCCATTATTTTCTTTGAGTAATAGTGAATGATCTGTCTTACTGATATAGTAGACATACTGTAATTTACTAAGCCTTCATTTTATATCAACGGTATTTAGTACATTTACCTTTCTAATATGGTTTTACTACTATGGAACAGACAAAACGTAGAAATTCTATATTTACTTTCCTTACACTGATATGAATTGATATTCATCGGCCCCTGCAATCTCAGAATATATTTTGAGTCACATAGATTTGATGAAATATACTGGGATACCAATTGTTTTGCATCTGCTATATTTTAGAAGTGATGAAAAACATAAGGTACAGTTGTGTCCGGCTCAGGTTCTAATTATATGATATCTTTTGAAGGTCTCAAAATAATAGTTTCTCTTTTATAATAAATATTTTTCAACTATTATGGACGTCAGATTACATATAACTTTCTGTCCAGCTCATAATATATTGGTTAGGTGTATATGAAACAGCCAGATCTAGTGTGACAGCACTCCTGTCTGACTCAAGGTACCATTACCGAAATTATATTGTGATGTCCATACAAAGGTCAAATGATTTAGGAATATTTATGCTTGTTAATGCTAAAGTTGTCCGACATAAGATATGTGTCCCTCTTTGAGCGAATCTACCCTAAAGCGCGATTTAAGCCACTCACCTATGTGGACACTCACATACTAAGACTACCAGGTCTACATGAGAGACCACATCCTGGGACACTGCAAGAAGTGTCCGAAATCTGTCACTTTCTATGAAAATAACAACTGCCTTTCCTTTACATGATATTCTGGCACTGAATGAATAGCACTGGATGGCTAGCGTGTTGGCCTTATAGGTGTGGACATCGTTTAGTGCTTCTTTCTGGTCACGTTGCTGTCCTAGCATCTCAAAGGTATATCTACCACACCGTTTAGGCCACTCGAAATAATATATACCTGTTTCTCATCACCACGCGCATCACCAAATTCACCTTTCTAACTTTTTTCTTTGTTTTCTCCTGCAAATTTTAATGAAAGAGACAAGTCAAAATTAGACATATTTGAGCATATTTGGTATCAAATTAAAGCTTGCAGTGCAAAAAATGTGATCGGATTGAGAAGACATGTATATTTACAACTTTTGAAGATCCTTAATCTTTTCATTACTAAAATATTAATTTGGTTCACTGAGAGCCTGCAATACTCTATGTGATTTAAACCTCAGCAAAAAACAAGAAGAAAAAAAGCGCCCTCATCATATTCCCCTCTAGCTGGATGTCCACTGGACAGCGCCATATTGGACTGGTCCCAGTATGCACTCTCTCCTTTCCAGTCACTAGCTTCAGCAAATTATGTGGACCAGATCAGGGGGCTAAAGCTCTGCTTGGAGAGTGGAACTACTACATTCCCTGCATGCTAGGACACCTGCAATCTTTTACCTGTCCAATATAGGGTTGTGGTTAGGACAATGGACTCATGACTAACAGTACCTAAGTTCAAATCCCCTCCAGGCTAGGTGTGGTGACCATTTTAACCCCATTGGTTGCAAAAGCTTGCACCAAAAGTTTTGGCAAAACGTTTTTGTAAAACATTTTATAAACCTTTGCAAAAGGTTTGGGTATAGTCTTTTGGTAACCACTTTTGGTAACCATCTATGTTATACTAAAAGCCACACCAAGGACCGAACCCGGGACCCTTAGATTGGGAGTTCCAGGCTCTCCTGGTTGAGCTATGGAGGCTGCTGGTAAATCAAGGTACAATAGGTGAACATAAACTTTGTTATTGATTATCCTCATTAATGATCAATGCTATTAGGGACCTTTAGCAACCACGTAAAAGCTCATTAGGGACCTTTAGCAACCACGTAAAAGCTCATTAGACGTATCCTATGTCTTCAGCACTGCTATGTCTGTGTTTAATGAGCTTTTACGTGGGTTGCTAAAGGTCCCTATTAAATGCAGATGTAGCAGTGCTGAAAGGATAGGATACGCCTGCGTTTAATAGGGACCTTTAGCAACCCACGTAAAAGCTTACAAAACGTAGACGTAGCAGTGCTGAAAGGATAGGATACGTCTGCGTTTAATGAGCTTTTACATGGTTGCTAAAGGTCCCTAATGAGCTACGTCGGGTTTGCTAAAGGTCCCTAAATAATGGTGCACTGTGATAGGGACCTTGAACAACAAATGGGGTCGAACCCAGGCTAACAGTCTAGAGTAGACCATTCACAAATAAATGTTGTTTATTTTGGGTCTGCCCCTGATCTGTTAGGGAACATGCCTTTGAGTTTATTACCTTGGGTTCGACCCCATTGGTTGTTCAAAGTCCCTATTACAGCGTAGGCCTACCATTAGGGACCTTTAGCAACCACGTAAAAGCTCTTTTAACACACAGGGAGCAGTGCTGAAAGCATAGGATACGTCTGGGTTAAATAAGCTACGTCGGGTTTGCTAAAGGTCCCAATTATTTAGTATTGATCATTAATGCGGATAATCAATAACAAAGTTAACCTATTGTACCTGGACCTATCAGCAGCCTCCATAGCTCAACCAGGAGAGCCTGGAACTCCCAATCTAAGGGTCCAGGGTTCGGTCCTTCGTGTGGCTTTTAGTGTAACATAGATGGTTACCAAAAGTGGTTACCAAAAGACTATACCCAAACCTTTTGCAAAGGTTCATAAAATGTTTTACAAAAACGTTTTGCCAAAACTTTTGGTGCAAGCTTTTGCAACCAATGGGGTTAAAGTGGTAACCACACCTAGCCTTGAGGGGATTTGAACTTAGGTACTGCTAGTCATGAGTCCATTGTCCTAACCACAACCCTATATTGGACAGATAGTAAAAGGTGCGTCCAGGTACAACCAATGCATAGTACACATGTAGAGGCCTAGTGTAATCATTGCTCCACTCTCCCCCTGATGTTTGGCCCCCCCTGACACCCACACTGCTAGTTCTAAGTGTCCCCAATTGTGGCAGCACTGGTATCCCGCTAGTGAGGAATTTCTCATGACTTAGTGATGAGAAACACGTATACATTTGGAGAGGCCTTACCATATTGATCTGTTTCTCATTATGAGCCGATGAGAACCTAAAACCATGATAAAAGCATATCTCCTTTTTGCATATGACCTAACCCACCTTTATCAACCCTTTAAATGTCTCACTATGGCATTCTAACACCTTGTTACTGTTTTTCTCTGCTTCAAAAAGCTATGCCCTAGGCTATTACAGGTGTCTTGGCTGACTAGAAAATATTGGATTAAATCCCAAACTTTTTTTAATTTATCGATGAATCACTTCTTTTTTTTGTTGTAAAATGTGTCTTTTGATCCTACGGACAGATGGCTGAAGTTTTGATTGCAAAATGTTGGCCAATTTTTTTTGTGTCGCTAAATATAGAGAAAATTGAATATTTCTAGTTAGTGTTTTTTCCCTAAATAGGTCATAGCTCATTGGTCTCACCTGTGACTACTCATTTTCATGGATTTATCATGTTGCAAATGATCGCTACACATCTGAAAAGTTTGGTTGAGATACTATGAGTCAATCTTTCAGAATTTGAAAAACATTGAAAAAATAGGGGCTTACCCATACGTGCATGGTCATAGTTAAGGATGTCCTATTTCTAAATCTCAGTATCTCATAAGCTATCATTATGAGGTATCGATTTCTTTGCTTCTATTACTTCATCACATATCAAACCCATATAATCCAAAGTGGTTAAGAGAACTTGTGGGAAGATTAGAATTGACCGAACCTTGATAAATTACCTTTAAAGTGAGATTTAGGCATGTGCTTTTATTCTAATATACCCCTCCCCTCCCTAGCCCCCCCCCCCCCCCCCGTCTCCAACCCCGCCCCTGATCCTCACCCAGCCACCCGTGGCTATTCCTGAGGATGATACCGACCAGGAGGATTCACTAGTATCTAAAACACCCGCCAGGGGCCTCTCACCAACAGGATCTAGCCACTGCCATCCCCGACAGTAAGAAACGCTGTGTGGGGAAATTAAATTAATTTGGGGAGGGAAGGAAAGTAGACTGGAGGCCGATGGAGTAGGTAGATAGTCCTGGTGGGACTCGGCCTCCACTACTCGGCAATGGTCCAGAAGCATCCTCAGCAACTTTGCAGGAGAATCCCGTCAGCAGGGAAGGTGTGCAATATTGCTAACTGTGACAACTACAGTCAGCAGTCAACCATTCGACTTACTGTATCAATTTACTGCTAAGAATATCGAGCAAATTATTAAACAATTTTCAAATGAATTCAAATGAATTCAAATGAATTCATTGATAAAGTTATCATTTGGATGTCTCTATACAGGATGTCTCTCTAGTTACTGCACATAACATTAGTTACTATACATATCAGTTGGATGGTTGCTAAATCAGTAGTTTGATACAGTTAGCAGTTGGAGTGTTACATGTATTTACAACAGTTAGCAGTGTTGATACACTTAGCAGTTACACACAAGATATGCTAGTACACAATTACTGGCTGTTTCAGTGAAACTCCACACTTTGTGGGATGTATACTATGGTAATCATGGCGGAACTGAAAGATGCGTTCTCATGATGCTTTCCATCCTGGACGCATCATTCTACACTGTCTACCCGAGTGGATAACATTTGCCCTTTCCCTTCTTTGTGAAATGCTGTAAACAAAATGGCGGTGGTTGTATCTGGTACAATGTCCACCACTAGAAGGAGCCTGGGTGACGAATGGTCCACTGCTATAAGCCAGGAGGATTGCACAGAGAGAGGGCTTAAAGGCCCAGCGCCCCTACATATACGGCTGAGTACCTGTCCCGACTGCGCTCTGACTGTTACTGGACGTGCAGTAAGAACTGCGGGTTTAACTGGTCGGGGTGCGTACATGTATGCCTTAGCACCAACTGGTGGTGTGTCAAGGGAAGATGACTGGACGGCACAGCACTACTCATGGTAACAAGTATGATCCACACCAATGCATTACATATATACTGTATACATATATTTACGTGTCTGCACTGTAAAAACTGTGTTTGGAATTAAAGTTTAAGGATATTAATTTAGACTTTAAACACATTCAATCAAAATGTCTAAACATGTTTAGGTGTTTACTCATTAAACACACCTGTTTAGACATTTAACACTTGCAGTTTAGTCCACTAGGTGGCAGTTGACCTACATACACAGAGCGTGGGTCAGGATTGTCGCTTCTAGAATTATTGAATGTCAGTTTTTCTGTGCAAAGTTCCTAGATTTCGAAAAACATGTTTATTGCAAGGGGTAAATTCTTTACTGAACTTCAAATCCCACTATCTATTCTCCAATATCGAACATATAAGTTTCACTATGGTCCCGTTGCTTGCTACATGAGTTTACAGCCGTCGTGCATTGTCCAGAACAGCCTCCCGGTGCCTGCGTGCGTAACTTCTACCAAAGGTGTGGCCATAACATGCTAGAGTGATCACATGCTAGCACATAATGCCACATGCCATGGGATCCAATTGAAGTAACTTTCATGCCATAGCTCATGGGAAGTAAAATCTTACGTGTGTAAACCCCCAAAAAGTTGACATATATCCCCCTTTTGGTGGGGAAATGATCACCCCAAATTTGGTACCCTATAGCTAGGTGGAATTTTTTATTTTATTTTATTTTATTTGTTAAACTGGTACAGACAGCATCTTGGGTAAAGAAACGCTGGTTTCCGTCGTTCACCAGTTGGGCTGAACAGGTACATAATGCCCAGTGGTTAACATTGCAACAAATGTGTAAAACATGCTACTATTGACCTTCAAGGATTGTACCTATACAGGGCTTCTTGGAATAACAACTAATACTACACAGATAACATACAAATACTACACAGATAAGATAACTCTAGGGTTTAAGATGAAATGAGATGAGATGGGATGGTTCAGAACAAATTAAGAAAACATACATAATTATGTAAAAATATAAGTATCAATATCTGAAGTATGAAATCTTCTACTCTACAGGACAGATACATGGCCTTTTATGACTAACCTTCGTCTACAGCTTATCTACTATCTATCTTACGTTTACGCGGCTTGCTATAACTAAAGTTTGTCTACAATCTATCCTATGTGTACATCTATAATAAACAGATATGTGGTGGCTTATAACTACAGTAAACAATAACAGGTGTATGAAACATCAAAAAAAGGATAAAGTGTAAAGTTCGGTAGACTGAGCTGCTCCTTAGTAAGCACCAAGTGAGCACTTCAGTCCTGTAAGATGAGAGGAAATTGACCATTCAGATAACCTTTTAATCTGGCTTTAAAACAGTTCTTTTCTTCTGTGTTCCTCAGGTGAGGGGGGAGTGTGTTCCATGTGTCAATAGATTTGTAGGAAGGATTTTTGGAATGTCTAGTCAGTCTAGGATTTAGCTGTTTTATCAGTGGGCCATCGGCGGCTCTGGTGTTCCTATTTAGAATTAGGTCAATTCAATCTTGTTTGACTTATCTATAACATAAATTGCTTTGCAAGTATTTTAGCCTAACATCAACCTTGGTGATTTTAACTCTTGAGTGAAGCACATCAACATGGACCTCTCTAGGTACATAAATTTTCAGACAAATTTGAATTGCAATATTCTGAAGTACTTGTAGTGAGTTGAAATCAAGTTGGTGTAGCCCCGAGAGGAAAATTAGACTATAGCTCCAGTCATGAAGTATAGGTAAAATGTTTTAAAGTTCATCCACATCTTTTAGTTAAATGGCATTTATTTAATGACCTTAATGGCACACAAAAAACGTTTTGATACCAGTTTAAAGCTAAGACATCATGGAATATGAATTTTTCATTAGATAAAAAAGTTTTGAAAAATTGTGGATTCTGTTGCCATGGCAACAAGGATTCTAAAATGTTGAAATTTCAAATTTTTCACTCTTTTACGAGGAAAATTTGCCATGACAACCAGAGTGACACCTTTTAGCTAAATGTTTCAAGAGGGGTAGTTCAGAAACTAAATTATCTTTCAAATGAGACCATTTAGGGCATTGTATCTAGTCTGGTCTCTGAAAAAGACTCATTCAAAGTTGGTAGCGAAATGTTGAATTTTTGCATTTTTTTGCCATTTGGCTCAAAATGGATGTTTCACCCCATTACTTGTACAGCATGATCAATCGTACCAAAAACGTGAAAATTTACTTGCACAAAATATTAAATGCTGACAGTGATGATGAAAATTGTACAGAATGGGGTCCCCTTATGTGTCTATTGGAATAATAAGAGGTCTATATATGATAAAATTCAGCTGTTCTATTTGAAATGTATGACAAAAACATGCTTTTTGGGGCCGGGCTTCTCAAAATCCCGATCGGAAGTATATTTCTCGATCCAAAATGGCCGACATTTGGAGGATTTATCCTGCATTATCAAGCATTATGGATCTTTAACCAACAATTGATGGTTTCTAGTACAGTATGTCTACAAAAAATTACTATATTGCAAGACTGACAACAATAGTAACCACAATTCTCCCTTGAGAAGTATCGCTGAGTGTTCAATACTCCCTGATTTAATGGTATTTATGGGTATTAATGCCCCAAAAGGACACTTTCCGAGCAATTGATAATGAGAAAAACATAAATTGCTCAACAATTATAGATATTTTACTTTATATTAATGGTATATATGCATGTATCAATTTCCTGGAACAAAAGGAAACCCTTTACAGCCTAATTTATGTGGGTATACTAGAGAGGCAAAGTAGGTGTATTCAATGACCGTTTCTTGGTGACTGGAGCTATAGAATCAATTTGTGGTAGAATTAATGACTTCAATACTGTGATAGAAGCATTCTGGGTGAGCATAGGTCTTAATTGTCTCAGGAGCCAGGTTTTAGAGTATATCGCTTTATTGGTCTCCACCAGTTGCTCTTGGAAAGTGAGTGTCTTGTCCAGAATTATGCAAAGATATTTGTATGATTGAACAGGTTCTGAAAAGGTACCCCATAAAAATATGTTTCTTTACTGGAAAAGCACTCTTTCTCGGCCACTGCCTAAAACACTGAAATATAGTTTGATCTTAATCGGGAAGTCAAGGAAAGTTTATCATTTTTAAAGCGATATCATTAGAAAAAGCACCCCTGCCAAAAAGACGGCTATGACGAAAGGAGAAGCACCTGAAATATTATGATCTGGTGAATGTTATAGAAAGCCCCAAATATGTGCTTTAAAAAGATACTCCTTTGGCCCAAATGACCAAAAAATGCGCCCCTTACAGAGGTCCTGCAGGTACAGTTGGCAGGGTCCAAAAAGGGCCCTTTGTGAAGTCACATTTTGTCCACATGCTGCAAAGTGTCCACGCCCATTATCAAACTCTTTGTATGAACTTAATTCATTTCTTCATACGAGAAATTTGCAAGGTTCATCATCAGTTTTAGTAAGAACATCATTAGATGACCAAATCTCCTAGCCTGGCGATACATAGTGCATGACAGAATAAGATGTAGCCTCCAATTATGCCACAATAAACTGTAACTGATATTTCTTGTCTGGGTGGGTCCTAAAATTACCTGTATAGTGAAAACATCCTTGTGGCAAAGAAATTATACTCCAAGTAAAAATACAATTCATTTTAACAGCACCAACTTGTGTCTTTCCTTGACCTGCAATGACCCTGTGGACACTTTGTGGCCCGTGGACAAAACGTGACTCCACACCTCTCCACTTGGTGACTGTTTGCATTTAAGCTTATTAATTTTAAGATGCCTCGACACTTTAGGTGGCTTTACATTCAGTAATGTCAGGAAAAGGTCACAACGGCATTAAAGAAGCTTTAAGTGGAACTCACTCGAATTAAATATGCACAAAGTGTTCCTTTAAGTATATTTAATTTGCTTAAATTGAAACCTTCATGCCCTGCTCTCTCTATTCAGCTTGTGTACGCACATAGCAAACAGACGTCCAGGAGTGGACCCCTGGGCTTCTACTGTACATACCCCGTAGTACTTTTCTTTCAGCAGCTTTATCAACTGAAAAATCATATCCTTTCATGAGTGTTTTCTGAAGCTGATCATGGGAGGAATCCGCTCTCCATAACAGGCGGCCATAACTGTGGTGTCAACTGTAAAAATAAAAGACAACTAGAACAGCTCCAGCAACATCAGCCGCAACATTATCTGTGTGCAGTCTAGTGTGACCAGATTGCTACAACACCCCGCGCAACATGTGTGGTAGTCATGTGCACTAACAAGACGGCTTTTTATGTCTTAGCAAATACATCTTCATCAGTTCAGCCACCAGTGCAGCCCCATGGTACAAGTCAGTGCTGAGTTGTGCCGTCTCCTGCCTGCCGCTGTCTGTAACTCGTGCCCTCACCCACTGTCTGACTACCTCCATGTATGACACCCACACCTGCTGCCAGCCCCCAGTCCTGCTGCCCTGTGCCGTCCCCGCTGCTGCCCCTGCAGTAACAGGACATGTGTCTAGCCGTTATGTGCCACTTGCCGCCATCCATCCTCATCATGCCGTATAAAAGTCTATACTCCCTGCCATGTAACAATCAGCCCCTTGTCTCCCTACTGCCTGGTCACTTGACACGGACAGGGCAGCTGCCGGGTTCTGGGCATTATGTAACAGCAATGCCATTTTTCAAAATATTACCTAGGTAAATGACGTCATGATTTGTCAGTGCATCCCTTAATACTACATGTGGCTGGTTGCCTGTGCTCTGTGACGGGTGTCGGCACATCCAGGTGGCGCTAGTGACACCTGGACCTCCCTATATGCAGCTACTAGACTGCTGTCTGCATCAGAGCCACCTACAGTAGACGCCAGGAATCACTAGCAGCGGATCGTCATGATGAATTAATTAGCCAATCAGAGGCGAGCGGCGCCGTCAGTTCGGGGTAGATTAACTGCAGGACTAGCAGACCGGAAGAAGGAAAATAGCGCTGGGGGTGGCAGCGGGCGATAAGCGTACTTAGATAAACATTGACATGGCCCACAGGGGGCAGCAGGAGCGGTAAGGTAGAGCAGTAACAAATGCGGCATGTGGGGGAGAGGGTATGGGGCCAAATCACTTAGGGAGGGTTCATTATTTATGGCAGGGGGGGGGGTGAGCATTTGAGGGGGGGGGCAAATTTTTTTAGGGGTATTCAAAGGGGGGGGGCCTTTTTTTTTACCCTATTCTTAGGGGGGGACCTTTTTTTTTAGGGGTATTCCTAAAAATGTCGCGAATTTAGTACGTTGAAATGTCACGAATTTTGGTAACAGCCTGTGTTATATTTTACCAAATTATGTCAATATTTTCAAAATTTTCCTCAAACTCCCATCAAATTTCTCACTGCATCACTTTTGACACTCAGAATAGCCCACCGTTTTGTCAGTCTTCCAAAAAGTGCCGGCCTCATGTAAGCACTGAGGGTATGGGAGCTTCCAATTTATAAGCACTGGGGCCCTTAAACTCAACGGTATGTAAGTCAAGTGTCTGAGGTTTGACTATTATCACTCACCGGCGAGTATCATGAGACGTTTACACTAAAACACCGTACGAATGGATGTATTTGTTGCAAGGTAGTAAATTGTAGGTAAAAAAGTGCCCAGGATTAAATGCATACAATTAGTAGACACCAACATCGTTTTTGTAATAAAGTTGAAAACGATCCAGGGTGAGGGGGGGGGGCGCTTTTTTTTCAACCTATTCGGAGGGGGGGGGCCTTTTTTTTTCAACCTATTCGGAGGGGGGGGGGCAATTATTTTTGACATATTCGATTTGCCAAACGCTCACCCCCCCCCCTGCCATAAATAATGAACCCTCCCTTACCCTGCCAGCGCAATACATTATAGTACCGGATATCAAAAGACCACTGGTCATGTGACCGCAGGCACTAGGGGTAGAGGGTGAAATAGGGTATTGAGTAAGTGACTGTCTTGTTTAGGTGCCGTGAATAGTGGCCCCTGCAAAGTTGAAAACCCTGGCGTTTCTATAGATCTACACAATATCTATATATCTATAGAATAATTATGAGGCTATAGCTCTGCTCCTACACAGGGTGCTATGGGGGTTGTCAAGTTGCTGCCAGGAGGTATACAAACTGGTGCAGGTGAGTTTAGTATACCAACATGGACACACATGGGTTATCTGTAACTGATACGGTCAGCCTATATCATACCAGCTACCACAAACATTTAGACATGATAGACGCAGGCTAAGATTCAACAAGGTTATATTGTATCCCTTCTAATACCCATAACGCTGTCCTTCTTTCTGATATGATATCTAAGAGGAAATGTTGTTACAGATGTACTTCCAGTGATGTTTTAACACGTCCCTGTTACATTGACCACACCCGTACTGAAGGTACCTGAATAAACTAATAATACCAAACAATAGAGGTTCCGCCAGGGTTCCGCCATGCGTTTGTAACATTCATGGACAGAATATACGTTTGTTGTGATTGTGATAATGTGAAAATGTTGGTGTTGGTGAAGGATAGTAATCCAAGTTATGTAAAGAAACCTGCCTGCCGGCCCCTTTCCCTACCGACCCTGTTGCCTTCTCGTTGCGTATACCTACCTACATGATGGACGACTGTTGTTATTAGAATATTATATTATTTCATTATCATCTATCGCACATTGCAATATGGGGGCGTGTAAGACATTACTTTGTCATATTATATCAAAGTGCAGCCTATGGCTTCTCATACAGGGTTTTAGGGCTTACACGCATAAAGAACGCCCTTCTAGACGGTGTACATACTGGCAGATCACCTGTATTGATGATGAACCTTGTCTAGAACAAATAAAAACAATTGAAACTTGAAACTTGAGAATCTGATGGCAACACACCCACGCACCCCTGGCCTCCGCACTCCCAGATAGAAATGACATCATGCTTGTTCCCACCTCAGACTTTGATCAGAAAATGACCCCTTTTTGCGAAAAAAAAACATGGACATTTCATGGTAAAAATACACCCCTTTTTTCTACAAAAGGCTGACATAATTTTCAGCCTCTCTTGTTCTGAAATTTCAAGAAACTTCTCAACCTTCTATGGTTCTACATTTCCTTTGTGTGTTGACTTAAGACCAGACATTAAAATTTTTCCTACAACCATTATTCAATGTGGGTGTTCAGTTTATGAAAAGGACCTTTTTGAAATATCTGAGAATGTGTCGTATAAATATACCCCCTTTCCTCTTAAAAATGAGAAGTTATTTTGGAAAAATACCCCCTTTTCTTGATTTCTGGGGACATTGGAAGAGGGTGTAATAAACACCCCTCTTTGTTGTCTTTGGGATCGAGCATAGGTGTCACTTCTGTCTGGGAGTGCAGGGGCCGGGCACGCACCCGGGCACGCACCCCTATCACGCAGTACCACCCTAGTTAGATGGACGTGAGCTGTGTGGGTGGATCGTGAATGATATACGGTAGTTTTAGATGATATGTTTGTCCATCTACAGTCACAAAACACAAAGTACTGTAAAACCTTGCATATAAGCCATGGATGACTTGTACGCGAGTCAGACTTAGCTTTCTGTTGATACCACCTACATAAGGTGTGGCTTATACGGGAGTTTTTTTATAAGTATACTCTAGTACCAAATAAAGGTTTCAAAACCCCTCTGTGGCTTATGTAATCTGTCAAAGTTAGGGGAGCGGCTTATATGCGAGTTCAGCTTACACACGAGGTTTTATGGTAAGTTATTTACAGACGAGTCCTGATAAGACTGGGCCCCACACTGGGACTGCAGTGGTCCCATTGAAAACGGGACCACTGCGCATGTTTCCGCGCATCTACCTTAAATAGGTCAGAATGACGTCATATTTTGTAGGTGTATGGTCATAGACATATGTGCTTTGATATATCCCTGGCTACATAATGAGACCATTTCACACCATAATTATTAGCATTTTACCCATAATGCAATACTTCAAATATTTTATTTAGCACACTTTTGCAGTACTTTTTTTTACTTCAAAGGCCCAAAACACCAAAATAATGTGTGGGACCCTATGCTAAATTTAGTCTTACTAGTTTGCAAATTATCATAAAATTCTTTTCATGAAGTTTAAGAAAAATGTAAACTTTTTTACTATTGATTTTTATCAATTTTGTGTTTAACTAATGACGGACTATTCCATATTTTCAACCAACCATAACTTTTTTACCCAGAATGCCACGTCACAGAACCATAAAAGTATTTTTGGAATAAAGAGAAATATCTGGGGGCTCATTGTGTGATGTTTCATATTTTTGTGGTTGCAGGTTATGGCAAAACAAAATCACGGAACTTGTGATATTTTTTTTTATTTTTTAGAGAAAAATCAAAATATTTTTATTTTTCAAAATTCTGTATTTAAAAATGTAGCTCGGGATATTTGTTCTAAGTGATCTAAGGTATCCCTGGAAAAATTTGGTGGAATTCTAAACTAATTAAGTCAATGCTATCGACCTACCTTAAAGGCCTAGAGAGCCTGCAGCTTCAACTGTTACTGAAGGGGCAGCAATTTAGCGCTCCACCTTTTAAGGTGGTGCACAAACAGCTCTCTCAGACTGCATTCAGGGGTGTCAGACCGGGCCCTATATGCCGCCACCTGTGTAGGGAATCATCTATATCAGGACCCTTGCCTCCTGGTGGGACCGGCCAGATCAAAGATGTGCCCAACATGTTTCCGGAAAGGGCCAGGAATAGGTGGCGTGAGTTATTTGTGCGTCTTCAGAAGTCGTTTATTGTGGTGTTATGTGGCCTGTGTGGCCACTCTCCCCGGCAGCGACTCGTGCCTCATCTCTGCCAAAACCTACTAACCCCTCTGTTGAGGAAAGGGATAAAACAGTACCACTTTTCCGCTCTCCTATACCGCAGCACATACACCAAAAGCATAGTTTCCAGGAATATTTTCATTTTCTACCCTAAAACTATGGCTAAAACTTCTATAATTCGTAGAATCTTTTTTATAGACATTCCTCCGAATTTATTATTTCAAAAATGTTACAGTTGAATGTCTGATGCCTTAGGTAAGAGGCAGGGAGAAGTTTTAATGGTGATCGCCGCCCTTTTGCAGAGATGAATTTAGTGCAAGGACAGCGAGGTTTGGAGAGTGGTGTAGTGGGAAGGAGACATGGCCTCCGTTAACCCGGTTATTTTGACACTCATCGGGAACATACTTTATGTGATCGCTGCCAATATAAAGAAATGAGAGCCATGCAGTAAGTCTACAATTGTTTCTGTGAATGCGTGATGTGTATGGTTAAAGCTAAGCGACACTCAGGTACCACGGCCGGTGTGGAGGTCGGAGCAATATGAGTTGGTCCAGGGTCTTTGCCATAATACAACTATTTTAATCTCTATATCTATATGCCTATATTTTCTTTCCAGAAATTGACACCCTTATCCCTGTAGGGTTTGAAGAGGCGGTGCGCAAATTTCCACCCAAGGTTTGCACGTGATTGCATTATGGAAGCCTCCTAATCCTATGTAGCTGTTGGGCCGGGGTGTTAGGCTCGGGTAGGACTACAGCTGGACCTTTGTCCCACCCTGTGCCTCCCACCAAATGAAACTGCATCCTTTTTGTCCAATCTCACACCGCCTCACTCATCGGCCTCCCGGGTCTCGGCCTCTAATGTCTGCAGGTATCTAGCCGATTTCCCCTGAGACAAGTGGTGACTTAAAAACCAAGAGTCCAATGGAGGAGAGGTTAGGGGGGTGGAGAGGAGGAGGAGGGGAGGGTGTTGGTTATGTCCTTTCTATCCCTTCTATATGTATTGGCGACCAGAGGGAGCATGATGAGAATACTCAGTTCATGATCTAGGGGAAACTGGGAAGTTAGTGTCTTCGCCCCACTTCATGAATGCCACATGTTTTTAACGGAATTGATTTAATCCACCCAAAAGATTAGATTGGAATAATTGTCAAAGCTTCATTTCAGTGTCATACACATTTTTGTGCCCTGTTGGAAGTAAACACAGTATGTCGTTATCTAACTAATTGTATTTATTCCATAACTAATATCATAAAGACCGTATTCGTGCTTCCACATCAGTGCATTAATCCACTCAATCGTTGGACGTTCACCCGTCACATTTAACTATACATATTAAAACGTGATGGATGAGCCATAGATAACAGTATATAGAATACTGTCTTCAGATGACAATGTTAGGACATGTGACGTATTGGGCAGATAGGATGTGCATTAGGTCTAAATTATCAGAGCATCTGAGTATCTACATCCGAACTTGTGCGAAGAAGTTAAGTTCGGGAGAGACAACGGGACAAGTAACCTCATTCAAAGACAAGAAGATAGATTGTTCATTTAGGTGAATATCTAGAATTACCTTGGCATCCCTCAGTAACACTACATGTAATATGTATGTAAGACACAATACAGTAAGATACTTTATAGCATGGAAATGCATAATACCTACGTTACAGGCCAGATGCGGTAGATGATGAAAACCTAGATAATAACTTTTTACAATTAGCAAACAAAATAAAGATGCTGAATGTAGCTTCTGTCCCGCTCTGACGCCAATAGACGCCACATGCCGCCATCAGCCTTACAACCAACAGCCGAGTACAAGGTGCAGTGTCAGCTGGTCCTGCAGTAAGACGGATGGACGAGATAAGGGCTGCCATGCTTGTACACTGCTCATTGTTAGCATGATAGATGACCTGAATACCAATCACACCTTCAATCATGTAACCCCCCCCCCCCCCCACTCCCGCAGGCTGTAGGGTCGTTATTGTCTCACCAGGTGACGCTGCTGAGTTGTAGAAGGGTTAACACGTACAAGGGCCATCTGAAGCTGGCCCCAGCTCGTCCTCCAGCGCACCGGAACTATATTCACCAAGACGCTTTGGTGCCAGCGATGACGCTCAGGAACGCAGGTCGATGTGGTGCCACCTTGGGGCCATCTGCCGCCCCCCCTCCCCCAGACATTTGCATATTGAAACTTAGTATATCATATCATGCCGGTTATATGGCACAGTTAATACATGAGCCTTCATGCAAATGCTGTCATACAGTCGATGATAGACCCACTCATAGATCATGTGTTATAAATGCGAAAAAGGCAAGAATGTTTATCACCTGAAAAATGGTGAAGCGTTACAATCTCCACGAAAACCTTTACACCATGCAGGACATTCAGTTTTGTAGCTCTTTTATCAATCTTTTAATAATAAGGTGTACCTTGAATAAATGTAGCTCTCCTGTATATTCCCATAGAGACTTTTTATTGTTGAGAAATGTTTTTCAAAATCTTCGAAGTCCCCCTAGAAATATTGATAATGGTCTGGTTAACAATCCGTAAAAACCGACATGCAGCCCCGGATCAGTTCAGCTGAATCGACGCAGTCACTCAACATGCAACTAAGCTATGTGCAAGTATATTATATTAAAGTGACACTGTCACTGTCCGAGCCCTTCCAATTTGTGAACGATGACCACACGCATCATTCTTATTTCCTATCAAATACCAGAACGAACTACATTGTAGGGAATTATACCAGATAATGATAAGAGAGACGAGACTTTTGTATAAAGTGGGTTTTATCCTGTGAATCACGACATGTAAAACAGTTACATGAATAAAAGTCTATAAGATACGGTAGTTGAACATCTACCCAAACATGAACACAGTAGTATATATGTGATTGAGTCAGTCTTTGTTTAGTTGAGGACTACCGGTATAGTTGAATGAAGTAATTTTATAAATTGAGATTATAACAACTATTAAAGTCTTGTGTGGGTGGGTGGGACAAGAAATATTCCCAAGTACACCTTTTTACACCGAAGAAGCTGCAACACTTGTGATGACGTCACAGGGGTGGAGTTAGTCCTGGAGGTGGCGGCACTGTCTTTTGCCGCCACAGATAGAGCGTCTCCCCTCCTACCATTACCCGCCAACACAAGTGTTAGCAACCAATGATAAGAGAGACGAGACTTTTGTATAAAGTGGGTTTTATCCTGTGAATCACGACATGTAAAACAGTTACATGAATAAAAGTCTATAACATACGGTAGTTGAATATCTACCCAAACATGAACACAGTAGTATATATGTGATTGAGTCAGTCTTTGTTTAGTTGGCAAATAGATGTGCTAACTTGGTAGCAACATCCAGTGAGAGTGAGGAGGGCACATATACTTTGATACTCGATTCGAGGGTGCTGGTGGAGTATTCCAGGCTTGAACTGTGAGCGCTGGGACCTGAGGTCATGGATGGCAGAGGCGTTGTAGACCCAGTGAAGGCGACCAGTGGCGACCTTCGTCAGGACGTCCTCCGACCACTGCCTCACCTGGGTCCAGTGGTACTCTGCAGCGTCCTCAATGACATGATAGAAATGCTGAACTAAACTGGGCCTAATATCAGACGGGGTTTGGGGGTCCCTAAAGAGCCTGACCAGACCAAAGAGGTACTTCAGGGTGGACAGTGACTCCAGCGTAGTTTTGGTGCACAATGGACCCCTAGTGATGTAGTCGTGGGGGTGCGTGTGCCTACCTTTAATTGCCGACAGCTGGTGTGCAGTGGTAGACAGCAGGTTTTGCACCTGCTGATTGACGACAGGGTGTGAAGCTTGCGACGAGTTGAGTGGGAGGCCCCCATAGCCTACCAGAGGTGGAGCTGCAGCCTGCAGGATGGCGCAGAGGTCAGCCTCGGGGGTTGACACTTGGTTATTGACAGCACCCAGTGCAATGGCGACCTGGGGCTGATAACCTTGATGAGTAGCAGGAGGGGTGTAGGGAGCGTACCTGCTGGCTGTTGAGGCAGAGCCTGCAGCAGCTGACACCGTCCTGACCTTACCATCACCCGGTGAACGAAGGTCAAGAGGCGTAACACTGACAGGCCTAAACACTCCCTGGGTAGCAGCCGGGGCAACGACCGGGTTGTTGACGGCGGGGACGTTTGTGACAGCCACTTTGACAGCGTCAGTGACTGTAGTTACAGCAGTGGTCACCGGGGCCGTGGTCACCACGGGAGCGGAAGCCACGACTGTTGGGGCCGTAGTAATGGCAGCAGCATCCTTAGGCTGATCCGGGACCAGTACAGTTAATTTAGACAGCATCGTGGTAGACATTGTTTCCACAGAAGTGACACATCCTTTCAACTCACCGACTTGTGACTCCAACGCAGCGACCCTTCCTGACATTGGGGAGACGGGCGGCGTTGGGCTTTTCGGCACCGGGGTGACATTTCTGGCTGCAGCAGCTTTCTTTGTCCGCTTTTTCACTCTGCCCGACGACCTGGTGGGAGCCTTGGGACTCCCGGCTGTTGTACTCCTACTAGCCGGCATCTTAATGCAAACTTAATGTCGATAATTTAATTAAAAACAAGAAATATTCCCAAGTACACCTTTTTACACCGAAGAAGCTGCAACGCTTGTGAAGACGTCACGGGGGTGGAGTTAGTCCTGGAGGTGGCGGCACTGTCTTTTGCCGCCACAAATAGAGCGTCTCCCCTCCTACCATTACCTGCCAACACAAGTGTTAGCGACCAATACAGGGAATCTATAAATGCTAGAACTACCAGTGGCATCGCGCACCAACTCCAACATCCGGGTCCCCTGACGGGCAGATCGCCTATTCTTTACCATTGAAATTTAGCTATAAATGCAAATCTTTCATCAGAGCTTGACTTAGAGGAGTAAATATCGGTAGAAAATACCGTCACGAGTCCTTAGATGCCCATGGTTTGTTGGTACGATCAACAATAATGGTTCTAGGTCTTGAAACGTGAGTTTCCCCGTAGGAAATTAGCAGACTCGCCCGTCGAGCGTGGGCGATATTGGGTGCACTTGCAATAGCCCATGTAGTGCTACATTCACACCGGACTGCTTAATGGCTAATGCTGGCATATATTCTTGGCAGATTTCGTACTCTCTATTCAAAAGGTGCAGTTTCGGATCCCTTATTCGACTGTCACATGATGATAAGTAGGCCTACATGAGATCAAGTTTTGGAGCAAATCTAAATACTTTTGGTTCATGATCCGGACCAACCTGATGTGAAGTAGATGTACTGTGGTATACTATGTGATATGCAAACCTCAGAGGGTGATAAACTAGATGATAAAGATAACTGATAATAATGCAACATTCTATCCACAAAACTGTACGTACAGTTAATCAATCTGCAATTTTCCACAACATTATTCATGATGAATGCTATCAGCTCACTGTTAGAAGTAATTAGTGTTCCTGTACAGCAAATATTGGGGGTAACTTTGGTTCCAGTAAATTCTGCTGTAGACCTACAGTAGAATCTACTGTAGACGCGGACCTGAGTTCTAAAAGGGCTCACATATATTCAACATCTTGGAGATTTGAACCAACAAATTCCAATCCATAGTCCAGAACCATGACCACTACACCAGTGAATCCTGCATGCCAGGTCCATTGAAACACCTCCTACTTATGTGTGAATGGTAAAGAGGTCAACACAGAATCCCTGGGGGCAATTTTAGAACTAGACTGTTCATGTCTTAAGGGTTAAAATGAAAATTACCCTATTGCAGTAATGTACTTATAAGTACTCAACTACCATTAGCTGGAGTGTAATCTTGATGGCCTATGTTTTTCAAAGTAAATTTTACTATCTTTCCTGCAGATTGTAGGGATACATTGTTTTTATCCTCTGCATATTTTCAATAGTAACATTTCACTGTACCAAAATATATTATACTTTAGAATTGCATCAGGAAAAATATAGTTAGTATGAGAGTTTCCTTCCGGGACCGGAACTGCTGACCCTCAGACTACATCACCCTTGGCTCTACCGACTGAGCTAGAGGGGCAGTCACTATGCAGCCTGCATCAGTGGGCTTTTGAAAACATCAGGTCATATTTGAGCTGTGGAGTATGGAACTCCTTCCAACCTCCCTACTCTCTCTCCCTCTGGTTGCTGGTTATGGGATTCGAACCTGCATCTACAGTAACAGAATTGTACATGTACAGCAAAATCTGCTGTATTATTTTTTACAGCTAAAGTACTGTATCGTTATAGCACATTTTGCTGCTTACGAACAACAACTTTTTACAGTGAGTGTCGAAGACCGCTGCATCGGTTTCAATTGTTGGGACAGATGGTTTGAGCTAAAACTGAGAGAATAGCTCCTCCCACGCTGACGGTCCCCCCTGGTCTTACTTGTGAACCTAGATAGTGGTAGTAGTGCATGCCATCTCCCCGGTGCTGTGACGTCATGGGGAGAGCTACGTCATGGGCATGGACCACAACCACACCTAGCTTGTACAAGTTCAAGTTGACCCAGTCATTGAGACCCTGCACAACCTGGGGGGTCATGAACCTGCCATGGAAACCATTGGCATGGACAGGCATAGTCTCTATCCATATGATGTTAGGGGCTTTTTTAAGGTGCAAGATCATTTTGAAGATGTTGAAGACATCACTCATGGTGGCTATGTAGGTTATCATGTCTAACTCCCTGAGGTCATGGGCTCCTGTATTGACCACCAAGGTGTCAGCAGGCAGCTCACCAGTCAGGGACCGCTGGTAGAGGTCCAGCAGGTTACACACCAGGTGAATGCTATGGAGGGTCCAGTGATATACCACATTGCTCAACTTGTATACACCTCTTAAGGCGAAGGCGCGATTCTGTCCATGTGAGTCACCAAAAAAGTAAATTCTCTTTCTACGGAGACATTTTAGAGTGGAACTATCAAAGGCAAACGGATAATAGCATGATTTAGTTGCCCAGTAATAGATGGATCCTTTCCTGAGCCAGTGTCCTGTCTTGTGACCTTTACTATCAGCACATTTGGTTTGCATACTTTTGGATAATGTTGTCCGTTGTAAATCAGTATTATTTTGTTTATCCTTGGAGAAGTCCTTTGGTCCATAGGATCGTAGCGTCCGAGTATCATCCGGCTTGCACTTGAAAGCCGAGTCTGTAATACTAATATACACTGCACGGATGCTGATGTGGAAGTCTTCTTGTAGAAGGTTACAAACGATGTGGTAGGTACGGTTCTTGGCGAAATCAACCAGACTACATGTACTGACAGTGTCACTCGTGTTTACTAAAGCGAATATGTTATTCATTCTATGCTGACTTGGGGTATTCATCAGTGCCATCTCAGTCACATGAATGTGGATCTGTCTATCAATCCGATATGCCTTAAAGGAGTAGGTATATTCCTTTGCTGGATTGTAGCTGCAGTTTCTGCCATCAATATCAACTCCTGCTGGTAGATTGAGTAGAGAACGGTTGTTACCAGTCAGTAACCATTCATATTGGAAATACTTTAGTAGTTCCTTTCCCTCGGCAACTAATTTCTCTCCTGACATCCAATCGTATATCTTCTTGTGAAATGCTGGGTGATCAAGGAACATGTGTGTCTTGAACCTGTACAGTGTGGACAGGTTGGTGGGGTTGTCCGGGAGAGGCAGCCCCGACATGCTGTGTATAGCACTCCGCACCCAGCACAGCTGGAGGTGGCCGTGACAGTCTACCCCTGCAGGACGGTGCCACACCTGGTGCAGGTCCTCGGGTGGGGGTGGTAACTGTCTCTGTAACCCCACCAGTACACAGCATGTAAAGGCTGTCACCACAAGTACAATGCCTGCTCTCCTATACTCCATGTTAGATTGTTTATACATTAATTGCTCTTGAACTTACGTTTCTAGTAAAGGAACGCCATCCTGCTGTGTGCATATATATAGGTGTGTCCTGTATAGTGGCGTAGTGACAGACAATATGACTTTATAATCCAGGTCAGAATGCCACGTTCAGGGTTCAGCGAACATCTAGAACAGTATAAGAGACTGTACGTTGAGCATTGTCAAAATTAAGGATAATTCGGACTTTCTGGTGGCGGTACCCTGTGGAGATGTTCAGAACCTTTAGAAACTCACTAACCCCACCTGGTGGTCAGGCAGCATGGTCTGGTGAGTCAGTGGTTCATGATTATAGTTTAGAATGTTCCATTTGGATGATATGTTGGCTATTCATTTCCTGAGTTATCATAGAAATTATAATGATAACCCACACTGATATTTTGATATGTTACAGTATGGATATGTCCCCAACCTATGACTAGGTCTGGTGAGGAGTCCATACACCATTCTTGATATATGTCATGTCATTAGGACAGAACTCTGTCATTTTCAGTGTAGAGATACCCATTCTGTGGAAGGTTGCAGTATCAATATGGCGTGGCAAATCACTTCCATATTTGGGTTGAGCATTGACTATATAGTGTAAATGACCTATGAGAAGTCTCAAAGGCTTTACATGCTATTTAGAGATAGTTCGAATTATCCTTAAGGGAACGACCTCCCTATGACTTGATTTATTTCTCTTCCAGTGTGAACAACTTAACAACCATTAGTCTAGTGAATTAAGGGAAATTTACTTTATTTCTGGATAAAAGTACCAAAGTTGTTTTATAGGTAGATAAATATGTGTTATTGAATTTTTTTCCTTGCTCCAAAATAAAAGTGTCCTGCAACACCATTTTTGGGTCATTTTCCTGAAAAATGTGAAATAGGACAAGAACAATTTTATAAGTTAATATTTTGCAGGTTTCTAGTGTTAAGACCTAATAATATTCCCATAATAGATATGAAACAGTTATCCCTTAAAAAATGCAATATGGGTGCAAAATTAAAGCTATAAAGCTGACCTAACTGAAACGATGATGATAAACAACAACAATAGATAATTGATTGACCAATTTGGGTAGATTTAACCACCCCTTATTTATTAACGTAAAAAAAAAAAAAAAAATACACAGGTGTGGATCCCTGTTAGATGGTTATGGTCCAGTGGACAAGGAGACCTTGACCCTGACCTGGGGCATACAGAGCCAGCAGGCCAGGTAGGCTTAGTATAAACCTAAGTAAACATATATAACCAACTATGACTAATCATACCGGTAGCATTATACTTATATAATTATGGGGTAATTATATACACAATAAAGCTGACCTAACTGAAACGATGATGATAAACAACAACAATAGATAATTGATTGACCAATTTGGGTAGATTTAACCACCCAACACCCAAACACAAATAGGGTAAGGAATTATCTAGAAACTGCAAGAAAGTCGACGACAGTTTTATCTTTAGAGACCTTCCACTCCAGAGTGTCTGTCAGATACAATAACACAGCGAGGGACCTCCAGTCTCCCCTGGACTTGATCTCCACCAGGGTGAAACCGATAGAGAATAGGAAGGAGGCCCCACCTCTCCGCAGAGAATGACTGGAAATATCCTTGAGGCCAACACGACTGCTGAGACTTTTCAGTCGTGCGGAAAAGACACTGTAGGTCTGCGGTGTGCGACTATTGCCGGTCCCATACTGGAACAAATAGTCAGACGAATGAAGACGAAGACTTACTATGAGATGCTTCACCAGGTCCAAGCAACAACTGGGAGAATAGGAGGTCCTGTATGCTAAAGTCCGTCCCCATTCCCGGGGGCGGTTTTACCCCCCCCCCCCGCACATTACTCCACCCGCAATACACACCCTGTCTCAGGTAGCCACTCCAGGTAGCTCCCTCCCGGCCTTGCCTTGGGCAGAGGGCCGGGAAAGAGGCTGGGAATTGGGGGTTTTGTAGAGGGAGTTACTTTATTTCAGTGCTACTAAGTGTCTGTCAGTGAATTCTAAATAGCAATACGGTTCTGTCTATATATATGTAGACATACATGTGTTCATTCATTCGTTGTTTTGTGGCCGGAAATGACTACATTGATAGAGTATATCAATTACCATACATCATCATAATTATAGTTTTCCTATATGATGTGGAAAAGCTTTCTTCATTTCCTGCAGAATAATATGGTCACCACAATTTTAGACGTTTTTCCCCAAGTCAAATATTTCAAAAAAAAACCCCACCCTGCGACCCCAATACACTCAAAGGGAAGGATTAGCTACATACAGTTCACAGGACCACACACTTGTCAAATGTGTGAAGCCCTGGTGGCTGTAAGTATGGAAGGAGCATTTTATGAGTGGTCACACCTAAAGGTGTGGAGGCTGAACTGGGAGGTGCATGTGGCATCCAAGCCAGTTTGCCTTTAGTCCAGTGAGATGAGAATCGGGCCTACTGAGTGTGTATGGGGGGGGGGGGTCGGCGTGTAGGGACCGGGGGAGGTGGGGGAGCGGACAAAGTGACACCCGATCGGGGGGTGCAGGGCTACCTGCCGCCAACCATGCACATACCTGCCCGTGCTACGTGTGTGTAGATGTAGCATTTTTTAAATGCAATATTACTCAGTTGCTCCAGTACGGGGACCTTAGATCTTTTGGATTCACCTAGAGGAGATAAGTATCTATCTTTCCATGTGAGCTATTTTTTTCCAAAAATTCGCAAAAAATTCACAATCGAGTTACAGTCCCACATTGCATGCATTTTCAATGGATCTGGCCAAATAAAGCCATTTTTCTCATTTTTGATGTCATTTAAATGCATGAAAATCGCACCAGTATAAAAACAAAATATTAGGCTTTCTATTTTACCTAATCTTAGGCACCACGAAGAATAATAACATGCATAAATTACATGTTTTCTAATATAACCTTTGGATGGCAGTGATACATTAGGACGCTGCTATGGCTCACACCCTGGGCGTCCTCCGTAATAAGGCCGCCCCTAGAGTGAGCCATGTACTAGGATGCCGGAGTTGCCGGGACCTGTTCACGTAGGTAGCTACACAAAATATCGAGTCTTGGGCATAGCTGAAGGGGATTTCCAATGATCTCTCCCCATACTGTATAGTCTTGGTTCTGCTCAACCTCAGCAAGACGCCCCAGGGTTTGAAGGTGACGTCAGACACCTGGATAGCCTGGTCACTCACCGTCACATGGGCCTTCCTCAACAGTCCTCTGAAGGCCATTATGGCCGCAGTCCACCAGCACAGATCGCGAGACAAATACATGTCTAGCAACTTATACATCCTAGACAAATCCCTCGGAGACAAAGGCACAGCTTGTTTGACTGTGTCACCCAACGATCTCCGCGCCCCCGCCATGGTGCGAGACACGGAAAAGTCCTTGGTCGATACTGGGGCAAGGCCATGCAGCTTCTGCAGATATACTACCGCACTGATATACTGCGTGATGGAGGAATATTTGAACTTCCGGCACATATGCGTGATATAGAGGCACAAAGTTTTTGAGTCACATGGTATAGCTGACAGGTTGTAGCGAGCGCAGAACTCATAGAAGTGTTTCCACTGTGACTTCCTGGTGAGTTTCGTGGCGGATGCCAGTGCCATGTCCTGGAGGCGCACCAGCTCTACTTCTAGCCGGTGTCGGTCTGTAACAACAGAGGGAGAACGGGGGATCAATTTGGGCTACACCTGGGTAGAACAACCTCGAAATGAAGTCGGCCACCACATTCTCCTTGGACCGAAGGTAGCAACACACAATTCTAATATTAAACACAAAACACATCCAGAACAGTTCACGCAGCAGAGACATTGCGATGACATTCTTGCTCCTGCCCGTTGCTAGCATACGGCAAACTTGAGTGTTGTCAGACCAGATCAAGATGGTATTGTTATTGAGCGCACGACCCCACCTAGCCAAGGCCATCACCACTGGCCACACCTCCTGGACATTGATGTTCTCCAGAAGATTGTCAAATGTAGGTGGGGGGAAGTAGTGGTCCGGGAAGAAGGGGAGATCCTTAGCCCACTTGTCTAGCCAGACCCCATACAACCAGTCCGAACCGAGACTAGAGCCAAAGCCCCGTGACGATGAATCGCAGAATATCTCGGCCACTGGATTAGAGGGCTGGAGTATCCGGGCCTTGCCATTGAACACACTAGCGAATGACCTCCACCACTCCAGATCTGCCTTGAACGTGGGCGACAGTCTTGCTCGGTCGGTGGATTCTGACAGGGAATTGGTCAGATTAATCACTCTCCTGGAGAAGGTCCTGCCCCCGTGCACCACTGTGGCACAATGTGCCAAGATGCCCGATAGCTGTTGGAGTTCCAACTTCGAAGCACTGGTCTTTGTTAGAAAGTCACTTATCGTTGAATACAAGTTGTCTAGCTTTTCCGCAGGGAGGCTCAACTCCATGTCTACACTGTTCACCTCTATTCCCAGACAAGTCAGGATCTGGGAAGGGCCTAGTACCTTCTCCCACTTGATGTCAAACCTGAGGCGCCTAAGCACAAGAATGAGCATGTTCATGTTGACCTCACAGTCTTGCTGGGACGAACCCAATACTGTAAAGTCATCAATGTAATTGGATATTCTGTCTACACCACGGCGTTGAGACACCGTACCACAAAGTCACCTAGCTGAGTGAAGAGCCAAGGGGCTGAGGCTAAGCCGAATGACAGGCACCTGTCCACTAAGACTTCCGGGCCCTCGCCGAAGTCCCAACGCAGGCCCTGATATGTCACATGGTCAGGCAATATATTCACCGATCGGTACGTCTTGGCTAAATCCACGACCGCTAAATAGTCACTGGGCTATAGCATGTCTATGATATAGTCCAACCCTTTGTAAGAGAACTTTTGATGAGTGGTGGACATGAAGTTGTTGATGCTAGCATGAAGTGGGCGCTTGCAGTCTGTAATAGGCCTAACGCCTACATCTTTTTTCTTGATGGCTCCCATGCTGTGGATGCACTGAGGTGCACCAACGGCCTTAGTTCTGGCCTGCCTTCACCTCGGAAACCAGAAGTTCACTCATCATGACATTGAACTCACTACTGACAGTACTTCTATAATTGGATCGATCATAACCCGGGATATAGACATCATCCACAATATGGAAACCAGTATTTATACCCCTCAGTACAAAATCATCCTCAGAGCACATGGCATTGGGGAACAAGACATACTCAGCCGCTACTCTACAAGGCTTGAGTTGGGAAACTACAGGGCCTATCATGTGAACACAACTGCAGGTGCCCAATACACAATCACTGAATACTTCCACTACACAGTCTTCAATACACACACATGCTACCAGAGTTCTCACCCCTAAAGGCAATGTATCATTTGGATTGACATTCACAGTAACAGCCCTAGAGCTGTTTTGAACCTGCCCTAGGGCATCACAACTAGTCCTCCCAATAGGGGTAACAAAGTCTGGACCTAAGTCCTGTTCATCAACACTGTCATCAACATTTAGGCCTGGGCCATCTGCATACATATCACTAAATGACACTAAGTCACATGGAGAGTCTGGTTTGCTAGACAATGGTTTGTCCCTAGGGACCTCACTGAGTGCACACTTTGCTTGTGAACTGGCAACACATTCATGTTCGCCGGGCGAACACTTATGTTTGTTGGGTGAACTTACAGTACTGTAACCGACCACAGTGCCCTGTCGTCGGCCAAGACCGACCACCGGATCAACATAATCATAACCAAGGTTAGTTTCATCGCCATTCTTAGCCTCTACCACCCCAGAAGCGACATATGCGACATAGTTATCGTCAACTGACGACATTTTGCCCGACTCCACGCTGTTTACAGCCAGAGCAGCAGAAGACAAAGTACAATTGGAACGATTGCGGCTCAACACGGACACTGAGCTGTCCGAAACTTCACCCGCAGACATAACAGGACAAGAGGAAGCAATTACAGTGGTTTTTGCGGACTTACCGAGGATTTTTTCGTCAGAATCGATGAATTTACACTCCAGCGAAGCGCTTTGTTGCTCCTCACCGTTCCCCTGCCGCCATTTTGAATAAAGCATGCTGGGAGCCAGCGAGGATCGGGGCGCTACATTTCGACAATCTTTTTCGCTATAAGGCGCTAAATAACCAGAATTTGCTGCAAACGACTTAGATATACCTCTAAAAGTATTAATTGTGGACATACTGTCCAATATTTGGTCATTTGCGGAACAAAACGAATGCGGACCAGTGGCGCCCCCACCACACCAGCGTCCAACGACGGAAGCTTTTGCTCCCGCGGCCGCGGAACTCTTCGTGACGAAGAATGTGTCGAATGTGGAGGGTTACCCTGGGGCTCTGCGTCCTGCTGGTCCTCTGTGTTTCTATGCTCCTCTCTTTGTACAGTCTGTTTATACTCACCAGCTGATGTACTCTGGGCTGCTGCTGGAGGTGCTGGTGCTGACTCTGGGAGTCAGGCTGCAGGCTTCTGAGCCCGCTTCTTGATGTTGGGACAGTTGGGGGCTTTGTGGTCACCATATTTGCAGGAGTAGCAGACATGGGGTTTCTTGCAGCTGGCCTCATCACAGGACTTGAAGTTGTAGTACCAGCATGGAAAGCCATCCCCTTCTCCATCCCCTCCTCCTGACTTGGCAGCCCTCCTCCTGGCCCCCTTAGACTTCCCCGAGGAAGGCGGGGCCCTACCGCCCCCACCCCCGGTCTTGAGGGAACCCAATCCCAGGAATTGGTGTATTAGGGGTTGGATGCCGTAAGCTAGCACTTGCATCCCATCTGTGGATGCCAGACTCCGGACCGCCGCATCATAGGCCAGGAGGTAGCTGAGGTCGTAGATGACTTCTGCAGACCGGTCGGACAAGTACCGCATGTGGGACAACAGCTTAAGGGCATCCTCGGTGCCCTTCTCCACATGCCGCTCCAGGAGACTGCACAGGCAGGAATTGAGCAGCGAAGCTCCTGGGCTTATCCTGGCCATCCGGGAGATATCTGGTGATATCCATGTTGACCACACGTTTGGCCCTCCTCCGTCGTCTGCGGTGACGCCTGGTACCGCTCGACTCAGATGACAGGGAGCTGTCCGACATAGGGCGGCCAGGCACCGGGAGGCCAGGCACAGGACCCGGGCTCAGGTTGTTGGCTTTTGAATACTCCCAGGCGTTTGAAACCTGTACTGACGGCAGTGTTCAGCCCCTTGACAGAGGCTGACAACTTAGCTATGTCCTCTCTCACACTGGTCAACTCCTGTTGCTGGTCCTCCACCAAGTCCCTCAGCCCAGACACTGAGATGTCGTCCTCCTCAGACTCCTGGTAGTCTTCGTCATCGTATTCGTTAAGGCTGACTATAGAGCCATACTGGTCTCTGCCTAGGGCACCTGCAGACTGTGACACCTGTACTGTGTGCCTGGTGACTCTCCCTGTGGGTGTAGTATAGGCCTCCTCCTGGCTACCACCTGCCTGCTGGCCACCTGGTACAGGCTCCACTTTCTCCAGGCCTAGAGCTCCTAACTCCTCTTCAGTCATTGCTGACAAAGCACAGGCCTTGCCAGTAGGTGGCTTGTGTCTATGCAGGCATGTTTTACAGACCCTCAGACCTGACATAGTGGCTGCACAAGGTAAAACTCACAGAAAAAATACACAGGTGTGGATCACTGTTAGATGGTTATGGTCCAGTGGACAAGGAGACCTTGACCCTGACCTGGGGCATACAGAGCCAGCAGGCCAGGTAGGCTTAGTATAAACCTAAGTAAACATATATAACCAACTATGACTAATCATACCGGTAGCATTATACTTATATAATTATGGGGTAATTATATACACAGAAAGGCTAAACTAATGTTATACCCTGTAATGGTATAAAATTGGTAGTAGGACTCTCTAGGGGGATATGTGACCAATCTAGGGGGATTGTGTATTGCAGCAGAACACCACAAGTGAAGCACCGTGGCTACAGAAAACTAAGTGCAGGGGTCACACTTGCTGGGTTTGGGGGGAGGCATGCCCCCCCTAGAAAATTTTGAATTTATAGCCTTGAAAAGGTGCATTTCTATAAATTTAGCACACAATTCATCAAAAAGTCTGATCTACATCTAGCCTCTATCATTTGGTTTGACTTTTTTTTTGAGGGAGAGATTCTTTGGCCAAATTACTTTTGTCAACTGAAGACATGTCTCCCCCATCTACAAAATATTTGAACACAACCAGAGTGAGGGACCACGTCCCCCCTCTAACCTCAACACATCCCTCAGCCTGCAGCATGCCCCCCCCCCCACACCTGAGAAGAGGAATTGGGGGGGGGGGGAGTGGGAGCTCATAGTGTCCTTTTTGCAATCAAAATAATCTTTTACACAAATCCAATTACCAGCAGTCATAGATCCAATCATAGTAACGTACATACAGCAGGTGGCATGAATGGTAGCAGCCCCATTAAGGGGTGAATCCACTGAGGTAAATCCGTCGGATCGGACGAGATTCGTCCATAGGTTTAACTTTGTGAGGTCCATCCGATCCGACGGATTTTGCCTCAGTGGATTCACGCTTTCAGGAGGAGTAGAGCCCTGTGACTCATGGGGGCCCAGGCAGAGGGATGGAAGCCAGTAGCATAGGGCCCACTAGGAGGGGTGGGAGCCTGAGGGAAAGGGGTGGGGATCCAGAAGAACCTTGTGTCTCAGGGCTGTCCTTTCGAGGAGGTCCAGAAGGAGGGGCAAGAGGGACCTGCCCAAGGGGGAATTTGGAATTAAAGCTGGTGTCAGCAGCTGTATAAAACATGGCAAATATTTCAGCATGTTTTGTTGGAATCACTTCTCAAACATGAGTTGAAATATATAACTGAAAATGGTTAATAAGTTTTAGATGCATTATATCCCACAATGAATATAAAACACTTGCACCAAAGATTATTTAGAGGAGAATATTATACATTAAAAGTACCCTAGTGCATTTTGTGGCCTATTTGTCACTCTTTTGCTATCCCTGTGCACTCTGCGGAACTAGAACTAAACCCTCCACATTTTCCCCCACCTGCTCACATATATATATATGCCTCCCTCCTCCAAGAAACATTTCCCATCTACTCCCCTGAAATACTGTTTGTTAATCAATGGCCAGTTTTCCCCATCTTTCTTTTCAATCCTCTTCTCCTCTCTCTTTTTTCTGGGGGGGGGGCAAGGCCTGTCCTCCCCCCCCCCCCCCTGGATCCCCCGATAGGCTGATTTGCAGCCGCACTTAGTCAGTGCAGCACTGACCATCTTGCAATATGAATCCCCGCCTGTCAAATGCAGGTGCCTTGGGCAGGGACTGATAATTATACTGATGCTGTTTCCTTATAAATTCAATATTCACATTTATCTGACATTTCTTGTCATCCCATAAACACCTATGGGTTCAATGATATTGTTTCTGGTGTATTGTATCTCATTCTGCTATAGAGCTTTATTCAAATCATAGAAACAACTAAAGGAACCTGAAAAATATGGCTTCATGTGATCTGACATTCATCTTGAATTTTTAATGCATAGATTTAGATTTGGACATTCACCTGCATATATAGTTATTAGTAAAGCACATTTTACAGTTTCAGTCCTAAATATTTCTATTATAGTTCTTCAAATTAAGATTTCCGCTCTATTTTAATGATTTTGGTGATCACATTTTAAAATAGCTGAAAAACAGTGATAGCATGGACATTTTTTTTGGAGCAAGGAACAAAAATTTGGCACTTTTATCCAGTAATAAAGTATAATGCCAATCCCTTCACTCACTAGACTAATAGTGCATAGTGTCAATGTATGATTCATAAAGTCGCTGCTGTAAAGGTCAGCCGGGCTTGACCAGCTGGCATGCTTCACTGCTGATGCATACAGTAACAGGGTGGTGTATGTTCTACTGCACAGTTAGTATGGGGAGGCTGACTTATAAGTATGATGGTGCATTGATTAAGGTAACTATGATGTTCTGTCAACACACATACATGCTTTATTTACAATACACGCAGAGACAGTTCTGGGTAGCCTGCTTTGTGGCTTTTCCATGAACGGTGTTCTGGAATCCTGAAGAACATAACTCGCATGTCAGAACTGTCGGTTCACAATGAATAAATCAAGCGAGTTCGGAGTATAGTTATACTATCTATATTTTATAAAATACACAATAATTCTGCATACTTGGGTAGTTTCATGTTACGCGTTGGTCCTGATAATCATACTTTTATGTTCATCTTGCACTCCTGAGGGATCAGCATAGAAGCATCATCTGCAAGTTACTGGCGAGTACTGCATTGGTGCATCATGAAGACAAATGCACTTAAAGGCGTAAGGTATCATGCCAGTCTTAGAGTATTCTCTGTGAATGCGAGTGGTTCAGTCACTCTAAATACTGCATGACAGCTCTACATGGTCGTGGTAGTATATCTTTATGAATTCTAAAATGGCAGTTTTGGTTGGAGATTCTAAATAAATAAAGCTTGTATTGATCTCATGCGGGTAGGTAGATGATGCTGTTGGGTTGCTCAGAAGGAACATGCTGTGATAATTGATTCAGCAGGGGGCCTTTCACAGCATGACCATGTCTTAGCTACATGATAACCTGTCTTTACTATTACCTGTACATAACTTTGATTTGTGCAGCTCAATAAAACCTACATAATTATGAGGATAGCTGTTTTGATTATAATCTTGTGTACCGAAAGATTATAATCTTGTGTATCACAAGTTCTAGTAACTTCATCTTCATGAAGGGCAGCCATCCTGAATTTGTAATGCATACATTTAGATTTGGACATTAACCTGCATATATAGTTACTAGTTAAGCATCTTTTACAGTTTCAGTCCTAAATATTTCTATAATAGTTCTTCAAATTAAGATTTCCTCTCTATTTTAATGATTTTGGTGATCACATTTTAAAATAGCTGAAAAATGGTGATAGCATGGAAATTTTTTTTGGAGCAAGGAAAAAAGTGAAAGTTATTGGTTCAAACAATGTGTAAAAAAGATTTGGCACTTTTATCCAGTAATAAAGTATAATGCCAATTCGTTCCCTTAATTCAATAGACTACCTGTTAAAGATGGGTTCGGAGCTAATTTGGGGTCGATTTAAAATTTTTTTGTTACACATTGTATTAGTATTCATAATGCTTATATCAATGCATGTGTAAACTTCTAAATCCATCTAACACTAAGAAATGCATAAATTCAAGGTCAGAGTACCTGTTTTTGTAATAGAGTGGGGTCGCCCCACCTATTCTGACAGGGGTTTCCATCTATTCTATGCCTTTCTAAGTATCAGTAGAACTTAAAAGTTTACACACACATTTGTATAGGTATTATGAATACAAATACATATTGTAACTGAAAAATAAAAATTGGCCCTAAATAAGTACTTAAGTACTTATAGTATTTAAGTACTATGTAAGGCATTCAGACGTTGGGCTATACATGGTGTCTGAAACATGGTTACATTACCTGATTCATTAATGCATGTTAATGGCTACACACTCCTCCGTGTTGATAGGAACCGCTATTGAAATACATCTGAATATTATGTGCCAGATCAAAATCATCAGATTAAAGCAAAAGATGAACTGTGGCTAACTCATGAATTAAAAAGGACAATTTTTAAGCTGGTCGCTTATTTAACAACCCAAATAAAGGGAAACAGTTTCCGTTTGAGAATTACATTCTTCTTTCCATAAAGTTTTATATATACAGACAGAGACTTTTTCATGGTAACAACCTTAGTTTGTTTACATGGTTGTGTGAGCTGAAATGTAAGTTGCTTAGAGAGAGAAACATTTCAAAGAGAGAGGGAAAGTTGAAACGGTTTGCTGATTTGCAGATACTATTGGACAGCATGTAGTTTCTTTTTGGGGTTTTTCTCGTCTGATCATTCATGTATTGTCAAATATTTTATGCACTATTTTACCAGAGCTTTTGTGAACCCTTGTTTTGTCCTGTCTTGTCTGTCTGTTTTGTCCGATGTCTTTGTAAAATATGAAAAACAAAATGTAACGCTCGATTGAACATTGTCTTTCTTTCTATGTTTGTGGAAATAAAGTGAGCGTTGCTCTTTTGAAAAAAAAAGAGGAAAATTTTTGAGAAAAATTATGCTTAGCGGCATGCTAGTAAAACTGGTCTACCTGCAGACGAGGCTCACTCCAATAGACTTGCTAATCAAGTTAAGATCCTGGTGCTAGAGCAAAGAGTAACTACATTCAAGATTATCAAGATGAAGATAATGAAACCTTTTGGAAAAAACTTGAAGAACTATTACCAAAGAAAAATTCTAGTAATTCCATAAATTTAATAGACCAAGCAACAGGAACCCCAGTCTCACATTCTGCTACTGCTGAATACATTAACAATTATTTTGTGGGCATAGGCCCGAAATTTGCTGGTAATTTTAATGTACCGTGGACATATGCTGGCACCACTGCTAACTTTGAAATTCCTGAAGTTATCATCACTCCTGAAACTGTTATAGCAGCAGCAGTTGGCACTCTCTGGAACATGCACAATATAACATGGTAACCCGCAAGAGATTCCCGCCACTGCTCCCATATAGTATACACACAGAATAGTTGGCCAATTTTATTACAAAACATGGACTATCACAGGTCTGTAAATTTTATAACTAACATAAAATTTTGAGGCACCTCTTTTTTCCCTGTACTCTCTGCTTAATGTTTCTGCAAATGCCGACAGATTGTGTAAAGATGTACTTTATTTGAGAACAAGTAGAGACAAGGCAGTGTTGTGAAGATAAAGGGGCTGCTTTATATTGTGCACACACAGTGGCTAATTAGTGCTAATTAATCACCTCACTGTGCCGGATTAGGGCCTGCAGTCAGGGCTACCTCCCTTTATCTCCCTGCACCACACTCCCCTGCTGCTGCTGCCTCTTATAATCCGGCCTCACCCCCACAGCCATCCTACACCTACACCTACACCTCACTCATACACCCGGCCCTTCCTCTATTCGTTACCTAGTGAGAGGTGGGCCTAACCGACGACGTCAACTACTTCTTCGTAGAAATACAGCCATTCATCCACTACTGATCTCCAGACGTAAGGAGGAATCCAACCTGCTTCCATGCATGGAGTTAAATTTGCCTATATAAATATTAGCACGAGTACAAGCACAGCCTTGTTCCATTACAAGCATGCACGCTGTGCATGCGTTCCGATTAGAATTTCTGGAACAGTGCAAGTTGAGCAAAATGTGGTAATGGAACATTGCAGTCTGTTCTGTTACGAACTCCATGATTCATAATGGAACATGCTGTAAGATGTTCCCTTACGGACTTGTAAATGCTATGTTCATGCTGATGCTAACGTTAAGGCAAATTTAGCTCCATACATCTCCGACAGTATCAACACTAAACAAATTGGGCTATGTAACAATTAGGAGTTAAGGTATTGAGCATGAGAGCTATATGTTGCAATGTCCTTAAATCTGGATGATCCTTGTCCTGTTGGTCTATGTTCTGTTGTCTGAACATTAACATCTACTGACGAATGATTGCTAGCACATTTTCGGAGAGGGTTGATTGACACCTAATGCCACCAAATTCAATCTCACCGTATGACACCCGTCACTTCTAATTAATAGATACAGCTCTATGCATCTCTAATGCTAACTGTTACTCAATGGTAGTACCCAATGTTTCTTAATTCGACTAAATGTAATTCAATTCCACAAAATGCCGACCCTATTGAACCTAATGGCATGACTTGGTCATTGTAGCCCCAACCCATGACGTGTCAAAGGGCATACGTTTGTACATTGACCGTTCGCGACTCAACCTTTTATTCAGCAATCTCAATTAGATGCAGTAATGGATGGTGAACTGCTGTCCTCCTGATGTCTGCCACTGCCTATCAGTACCGATGTTGTGTGATGCCTCATGATATATACTTTAAGACACAGATTCTGTACGGGGATTGTATCATGAATTATCTCCAGCTGTAGTCTACCATGCTGCTCATTTGAAATGCACAAGTGTTTCCTCTTGTGTGTCTTTCCTTATTTAAACCTACTTCATGTTTTCTTTCATTCAATTCTTGATTAAGAACGTGTGTTTTGTTCAGATTCAAGATTCCAGCTGTCTAAAGGGAGTGACGTCACGCCAAGTCACATGGCATCTCATTATGTCATCAATGACGTGAATGACATCAGAGTGTGGTGGGGAATGTGAAGGACGATTATTCAGATTAAAAGGGAAAAATAAATGTGCCATGCCTGGAAAGACTTACTTGGACCCTAGTCCTCTCCCGGAAACTGTGTGCACTAAGTCCAGGTGGAGAAGCTGAGTAAACAGTAGGTGTTACTCAGAAATACTGTGTATGGAGATAACATATAATAAAGTACCCCATGACATACAATTGTCCTATGGGAGTAGACCCCTAAATTTGACAAACGGCATGGCATTTCTGAAAATCAACATGCGACATGAGGACATGGCCATTTTTTTAAATCGACATGGGACATAAGCATTATTAAGCGACATAGACATGCGACATGGCTATTTCTCAAAATCGGCATACCCAGAATTCTCCCTTTTACAACCTAACGTGCATTTAAGTGTGATCAAAAATATACCTATATATTCTGATACATCTTCCCAAACCCCAAACCTCCCACTGCAGCGCAAGTTCTCACTTGTCTCCCATGATGTTGTTCAGCATGGATTCCCAATTCTCCTCTGTTTACATTCCTTCACTGTTTTTAATCCATTTCCATTTGGTTTGGCAAACATCCTTTCTACCCAGTTTTCTCCTCCTGTACTGGGCCTGGCCAACAGTTGTTTTCACACGGAGTTCTCGTCCCTCTCTCCTGTAGCAATGTACATCTATATGTTAGCTGCCATCTTGTCCACCAACCCTGATATTGAAGCCTATCCTGAAGCCTGACACTGGAGCTTTTAGCTCTGAAGCACCCAGGAGTGAAGCCTAGCTCTGAGCCCTACCGCAGAAGTTTGTGCCAGATTCAAGGTGGTTGATTTGTGGCGAAATTACCCTACTAACGCTGAATCCAGTGCTGGAAGCTTTGGAGCGTGGAATACGCGATATCTTACTACATCCAGTATCAAGAGGCAGTGTTGGTGGAAAACAAAGTTGAAATTCCCTGCCTCAACATACACTGTCTTTGGGGATGGTTGCCTACCCTCCCCCCGCTCCTTGGCTGCCCCCAGTACTTCTGTCACCAACTTTCTGCTGTCGGCTTGTTACACCCCTGGAAGCTCCCTGCCTATTCCCCATCCTCATGTTGACAAGCATTCAAAAAGGGAAAACATTGCCTTCCCCCTGACAATTAGAGAGCAAACAACCAGTACCAGCCCCCCCCCCCAGGCTGCTGAGCAGCAGCTCCAGTCACTCGGTGACCTACATCCGGGACCTACATTCATGACCCACTTTTCACTACAGCTCCTGTCCACAAACACAAATTACTCTAAGCATTAACAATGGCTCCTCAACCCTTTGTTACCAGCATTGTGTTTAATGCATCCTGCGGCCGTTTGTCATCAAGAGTATTTAATGCAGCCCTGGAGAGTTCTGCATTTATGCATCAAGACAACTTTATGTGTTGATCACGCGCATTAACTAGGTCATTCCAATCTCCAGACAGATGTTCTGATATATTACTAGCAGTGTGGGAAACCATTTGACTACCACCTGCTGTGCAGGGCGGTAAAATAGGCACTAGGGACAATCTGAGTGAAATTAGATGCCCCAAATGGTGCAGACCTTACTTATATCTTGATTCGGTACCCTTGATTCAGTTACACCCTGCTATTCCAGAAACTAAGAAGTACTTTATATTTGAGATTTTAAGCATTTTTGTGTTTGTCTACCACCTCCTATGTCATCTAACAGGGGGCAGTGCAAAAAAAATGGCTGACATTCAGAGTGTCCCACACTGTACCTTACTATAGGTAACCTCCGCTGTGAGAGTGTATTGACCCAGTTTATGCACTTGGTGTTGATAGACTCCCCAAAGTTTGGCTCGATGCATGGCTGGTGAGTTCTTCGCTGGCACTGTGTGGAAAGAGTTTAAGTCATCATAATGTTGGTGTCTTTCTTTGGGCCTGTTTTTAGTGTATTCATGTATTCCTATGATGATTCACATACAGCCAAAAGAGGAAATAAATATCCAATGATTAAGCCAAGATGATTCTGCGGCAAGTGTTGTTGTTGCTGTTGTTGTTATTTCGTTTATTTTTATCCTGAGGAAATACATAACCTTGTAGATTGTTTTTTTTTGCATTCCACAGCATGCTATTATATAGATAAGCCGTTAAGCGGTGGTTATTCCACTTGCCCTATATGGGGGGTAGCAATAGGATATGAAAATGTGAAAATGTGAAAACCAAACTATCAATAAAGGACACTTAATATGAAAAGGAACAATATATGTTTCAATTCATCCAGAAATGATGTCAGACATCTACGCTCTGCGCTTGTAATAAAACCCTGCATTACCACTCTATCACAGCCAATAGGAAACGTATTTTCATGTTTGTCTCTTTTGATATTGCTCAATACCAACTTGGACCATTACAATAACTACAGAGGCCTCAGTGAGAATTCAATGCAATCTGTTACTGTGTGAATTTCATTGATTTCCCGTATTGCGATATGTGTGAGAAATCTGTGGTAAATACACAAATGATAACTTTGGATCCATGAAACCAATGCGTTAATGCTACCAATCAGGGAGAATGTCCACTTCTTATAGAGAAGCATAAAAGACTTATAGTAGTTTCACAAAATGTAAAACAGCTTTTATGTAAATACAGCAAAGACAGAGGATCCAGATCAGAAGCTCTTCTAGTTTAAGTCACTGGGGAAATTCCTTCAACTGTAGAGATAGTTGTGAGAGTGATTCCTTGTAGCGATACCTCTTAGTTAATCCAATCTCAAGATGCAGCAGCCAGGCCCATTGCTGAGACAGCTCCCTTGTGTTGGGAGATTTATTGTGGTCGTAAGGCTTAAAGAATAGGTCCATTGGGAGCTGATGGCCTGGATTCACGGAGGTGGGAGGAGATGGACTGCCTGTGTGTCACATGTTAGTGGTACAGAGTGACTTCACTGAGTTAACCTTTTAATGACGGCATGTCCCTAAAAGATCACATTTGCTTTAATCCAGCCATGGCGATTAAACCGAAATGCGGCAATGTTTCTTTGAGACCCTTTTGAGTAAAAATCCCCCTCTGCTGATGTTGAATAGTGACATGGCGGTAGAATATATCATAATTAAAAACGAAGACAGACAATGCCAGCTGGGCGGGTATGCCTATGTTTAATTTAGTCTCATGTCGCATTTCGATTTTAAGAAATCATAATGTCTCATGTCACTACATTTTTATTTTCCTGTCGATTGTCACTAAGCCACAAAATGCCCATGTCGCAGTTTCGAATTTAGGCAGCCACCCCCTAGGTTGAAGAAGTGGCGGCTGACCCAGCCATTCCAGATAGATGAGGGAGCAAGGAAACATGCTTCGGGAGTCGCACATGTTAGGTGAGGCATGTATATCAACACTGATTCATCTCAAAATACAGAAAAAAAGCATATAAAAAAGAAAAATGGATTCAGAAAAGAAAAAAAACATTTCCAAAAGAAGGAAAAATACACAGATAAGTGAAGAGTTCTTAGGCTTGATATCAAATCTAACAAGCTATCTCTGGCTGCCATGCCTGGCCGCCAGTAAACTAGACCCAGGGTTTGCCCCCTGTACAAGACAGATAACCCTCTTTGATGCAGGACAGAGGCCACCACCCTGTGGGGTGGGTACAGCAGGGGGGCACATCAAAGGTAATAATGCTCCTGGGATTCCTAAACAAGTTGGGCAGGTTACACAGGCCTACACAAGGGCCTTATCTCCCCCACATGAGATGCAGCAGAGCAAAGGCCCTGATTCCTTTGTCATCATGATACGAATGTAGCACATAGCCTTTGATGCTGCAGGCTGATGGCTGAGGGTGGGGAGGGGTCGGGGGGAGTCAGACCGGGAGGGAGGGGTTATGATGGCAGCTGATGGAGCCAGGCTCCAGGACAGGGGGAGAGCAAGGCAACACAAGGTGGGTGTGCGCTGACAATCTAAATGCTCCCGGTCTTAGTCTGTAGTGGCTATCCGAGGTAAGTCATAAGGATAATGGTCAGAATGATAAACTGATATCCAAAAATATGACTAAGGACTAATACTCAAAGGAATGGAATGAATGAGGTCGGTCAGACATTACTTACTACACTTGATAGTATTAACTAGCCATGGATGGTCGTATAGGGGACCAAAATGACTAACTAAGTTGGTCTGGAGTTAATCTGTGTGGGTGGGATCCAGTATGTAAACTGAACAGCACAGAGATAAGGGTATATAAACAGAAGAAGAAGAGGAAGAATATGAGGAGGAGGAGGAGGAGGAAGATTAGGAGGAGAAGGAAGAAGAACAGCAGGAGGTAGGTAAGAGGGGCAGGCAGGAAAGGAGGATGGAGTGGGTGTTGGGGGGAGGTAAAGGTAAAGTGTGTAAACTGAACAGGACAGAGATAAGAGTATATAAACGGAAGAAAAGGAGGAAGAGGAGGAGGAGGAGGAGGGGGAGGAGGGGGGGCGGAGGAGGAGGAGGAGGAGGAGGAGGAGGAAAAAGAAGAAGAATATGAGGAGGAGGATTAGGAGGAAAAGGAGGAAGAACAGGAGGAGGCAGGTAAGGGGGCCGGCAGGAAAGGATAATGGAGTGGGTGTTGGAGGGCGGTAAAGGTAAAGCATAGAGGTATGAGCTGCAGACGAGGGCAGGCCGCCAGGAGAAAGCACTGGGAGCTGGTGGTGCGAGAGGAGGGGCTCTTCATGACAGCAGACAAGGGGGGGGGGGGTGCAGGGTGCTTATCAGTCTACTCCTCCTCCGGCATCCCCCAGCATCCTCCAGCAGGCCCCGCTTGTCTAATCTGGGGGTAGATCAAGTAGATTAATCCTGTAAGGGCCCATAGTGCTTTATTGCACTTTTCCCATCATCACCGTGCAGCCCTGGTGAATAACTCGCCATGCATGTCGGCATCCAAGTACCATGCTGACCATACAGGGTTGATGCATTCCTGAACGGTCTACTTGATGAATGAATGCAGGCCCGCCGAGTTCATCGTCAGTGATGCATGTATCATAAAGGGACATGCATTACAGCACTATGTGGCGGTGCAGGGCTGAAGCCGGTAGCAGCAGGAGGCTGCTGTATCATACAGGGGGTGGGTGTGTTTTGATGCTGTTATCTGTCAGCCACCACAAAACCTGATCTCTGGGCACCCACCTCCCAGCACACTCAGCACGCCCGGCCTGTTATGTCAGGACTTACATAGCTTTAGCTGTAATGCTATATGGATCTATAATGCATCATGGTAAGTCATCCTACCAACAATAGGCAAGAAACGTATATAGTCATGCAATCTGTTTATCATCTCGTTAGAATATTCATCATGAATAAACAGTAGTTTAAGCAGTGTTCCTGAAGTGGATGAGTCACAAGCACCTGCGTGCATCAACATGACACTCCATCACTGTTATCAATACGTCACCAGTCCCTTATGATATCATGCATTAAACATCAAAGCCATAAGTTCTGTGTGTATTGGGCATTGGGTATTGGGTACAGTGGGTATTGGGTACAGTCTTGTCCTGTAGCCTGTTGTACTGATTTACATAGGACGGTATACCCTCTATTTTTAGTTAACAAGAAGATCTTCCCAGGCAGCTCACACATTTTAGTAATCATAGGATAGGTTTATTTGGTGCGGGCCATACCTTCTATAGTGAAACAATATATTAGGTAGCTTGAGATGTAAGGAATGGTCAAATTTGATATTTATATTAGTCCATTGCAACTGGTTGTAAATTTAACATAGTATTTTTAGCATATACAAGCCGGTGGTATATCCTTGTTGGAGGTTACAGATGTACGTGGAAGGTAAAATAGGGATGTGTGGTAACATGACGAGTAAAGTTCCGGCTTAAGGCACCAGATGGCACGTGTGTGCTGTGTATTGAATGCCCTTAATACCTGAATCACAGACGCTAGAGTCCCTTTCACAAAAAAGACCTGAAGATGATCATTGGAACACCACCGAGACCGCGGCATCAACCACACAGGATACTACGCTGGATGCCTGTGGTTCATCATACCACTAGTAGTAGCTGAACTGCTGATATAGGCAGGGCCAGTTGTGGCTACTATACCACTTGGGACATGTGCACTTCTGGTGTGAGGTTTTACAAATATTGTGCCTGGAAGGATAGGTTCGAGCACAGATCACCCTCCAGGCATTGTGTTTCCTGTTTTGTGGTTTTCTGGACCCTTTATTAGTTGCCTCAGGGACTCGGCGTAACGGGATCGCAGCAGGGAATCCCAGCAGATTCACCCTCCAATACACACAGCATCAACGTCAAAGCAATCCGCCTTTTCATCCCCTAATTATGTGGTGTCACTCCACTGGCACCACTCCCGCAGATTACCATAGCCAGGCCAGCTGGGCTCAGCTTTAGTTTGGGAATTATTATTTTCTTCTTCACTTACTATTTTTGATCGGGGAGAAATAGCATTGTGGGGGGATTTGGAGTTTGGGATGTGCTTGGCTTGTGGGGCTTGATGCGTAAGCCCCGGCTTTGATGTAGCAATTTGCTGCCGGGCGGCGCGCCTGGTGCGCTTTCAGTGTGTGTGTGTTAGGGGCTGCCCGGGGAGTTTGAGGCACACCAAAACTGGATTTGTAATTCTCCAGTGCATCACGTGGCTGGTGTCATGGAGCAGATGGAATTGAAACCGGTCAGGGCGTTCGGATTGAGATCTGTACTTTGATATTGAGATGAGCATTGGATAAGCCTCTGTGATGAATTGTCAAAAAGTCTGAAGGATTCAGTATTGAGCTGAACATGAACTTGGTTGTATAACATATATGATACGATATTTTGTTTCCTGCTAACATTCCGGTATTTAAGGCATATTATTAGCCCACATCATGGGGAAGTTCCCTTTTTGAATATGGTGGAAATTTATTTGCTGCAAAATTACTGTTCGCAAGTGCTCAAGAAGTTGGAGGTCGAAAGAGTATCATTCGGTCTCTACTCTTCCTGAGTCTCCCCTCCAGTCCAACCAATTACGGTAACATGAGGTGAATACCTGACACCCTGATCTACATATCTATGTTATTCTGGGTGCTGGTGCTGATTTCTAGCAGCAAAAGGCAACTTTGTGATGCACTGCCAACATTATTTCTCTGACAGCAGAAGCATTGGTGTCACCACAAGATCTGGTCATCCGATGAAAATAAGGCCTTTGGAAATAAGGCCTCTTATAAGGTCAACTTATAATGCATACCACCAATCCTCCAATCACAGGGGAAAAGTAAAGGAGTCACCATGACATTGTTAGTGAGAGTCACAGTTTGCCTCCCACATGAAATCTGTAGATGAGAGTCAAATGAGTTGGACAAGGTAAGGTGGATTGTGAACTTATGTCAGGGTACAAGGCCGGGCCAAGGGGTATGATGGAGTAGATGTGATCCCTCCACCAGAGTCATCATGACTCTGCTACCAAAGTCAACTGGAGTTGACTATAGTAGAATAGTCATGGTGATGTCTTTACTTCTCTTCGTGATAACATGGTGTACCAATGCGTTAGCTGCCTACACTAACCGTCTTCCAGGATAGAACTCTTTGGGTCCTTGCAGGACATGGACTGCCTCGTTCTAATTGATGCCCCTCTCCCCTGTACTAACAGGTCTGTACTATTCCAGCCTTCTAGCCCTCTGTGACCATCATCCATAAGGTGGGTGGAATAATGGAGCAGAGCCATTCCCATCCGTCATAACATATTTGTCCGCCATCAACAACCCGTCTTGCGCTGCTCTGTGTGTGTCTGGTATAAAAGCACAAACTACACAACACACTGCACCATCTGTCCCTCCCTCACACACAGACAACCCATCAGTCATCTGCTTCCATTGGGTATTTCCAGTTTTTCCTTACAGTAAATGGACAGAGGAGGGGCGTCCTGTGGGTGCATGTTGGTGCTCACTGTCCACAACGAGGCAGAGGTCCTGCGCCTGTGTCCACATTATGCAGGGGCTTCCTTGTACTTGAGGCAGTGACGTCATACCATTGTACTTCATAACCACAGGGTGCTGGTGTCATGCAAGTGAAAGGGAGAGACAAAAACAATGTTAGATATAAATAGATATAGAATTGAGTACCCCCGGGTTAGGGACAAACGTAAATTGTACTGTTATCAGGTTATACGGGTGTAACTATAGGCTCCCTCTATATATAACATTACAAAGTAAATTTTAAGCGGCATATTCACTGAGAGTGCCCCATTCAAAATTCTAGTACTATTCTAGTTTACTATGGGATAGCACAACGAATGGTGATATTGCTCCTTTGATAAAAATCTAATTGCAAATTCACATTTGATTGTGAGTTTAACTCTGGTCCTCCAGTCATCCTTCTGCTACTGCCGCTGTGCCTGGCACGATGCCTCGTGTTGGTGGAGGCTGTTGCTAGCATTACCAGAGAGTAGACATGTTTCTTACACTAGATTGCAACATAGCCGGCCCTGCATGTCTACATTCATGCTAATTCCCACCCAGCCTCATTCTCAATCCAACTTCCGGTGTGCTGGAGTACCCGGATGTCAGATGGCCTTAACCTTTTGACCCGTAAGTACTTCCATCATGCGCAGAGCTCGGCAGGATGTCTCGGCGTCAATCATTGGACGATTAGAAAGCAACGTTTTCCGACCAAAACATGCGAGAACGCACGAGAAATCAATTCACATGCCATCTCCAAGCATACCCTGAGTTGACAGATACTACCACTCTCTAGGGTGAAGGAGACTAGGATTGTGCTGGGAGAGGGGATATTTGTAGGTTGTGTAGTGCAGACAGGAAGGAGGGTGTGAGAGGAGGAGGGCTGTGTGAGTTTTGTCTTTAATAGGGATATCGTGGAAACTCAATGGATGTGTCATTGTATGCAGCAATTCCCAGACAAGTGGTTTGCCATTGCCATTGTTCAGCCTGGTCTATGCGTACTGTAGGTACTTGCCAACCTCGTCTTTCCCACACTAGGTACAGTACTGACTGAATAATGGGTAAAGTGCTTTGAGGGGAGAATGCTGTCTACAGTTTTATACACACTTTAAAGGAGCAATTTCACCACTCCCGGTGCTACCCCATAGGAAACTGGAACAGTACTAGAATTTTGAATGGGGCACATTCAGTGGATATGCCGCTTTAAGAACAGTGTGTTACGTTTGCACACTTATCAACACGCTTTTCTGCAGCCACTTTTAGCACACATTTTGGTGTAACACACTACACACTAAACACTCTTTGCAAAAGGTGTGTTGACATCAAAGGTGTATTGCAAATATGTGTGTGTAACTCCTTTTAAAGGAGCAATATCACCACTCGTGGTGCTACCCTATAGTAAACTAGAACACACTTATTGTAATCTATCTGAATGGAGTAAAATTGAGTTGTAAATGTACACATATTGATAATAGAGGAGAGTGGGTTAACATTGCCAGTGGAAAACCTTGTAACGATATGTTGTGTAATGGAATAGAAAGTCAAGAACTCAGATATATATCACCAAATGTTCATTAGTGTACCCTGTCACGGTTGACCACAGCTCCAAATACTGCACTAAAGTAATTGGATGTTTGTAGCTGACGAAAATCACAATCGATTCCATTCAGTGCTTTGGACATCAGTTTTTGGCAACTCAGCCATCCCAATAAATCAAAGGAACGAGATGAAAATCTAGTAAGACAGAACGTGCAATCCACACTACACTGTGATTGTTGTGCCACTTGTCGAATATATGAAATACCAATGTCCCTCGTCCAAATGTTCCCTGTCAAGAAGTAGGTCCTGTCCTTGCCAGCCTCAATCATTCCCTTGTCACAAGGGTTAAAACAGGTGCTTGTCGCCTTGTCGAATTTACCTGTCTGGACCTTTTACTATATATAGCATTAGACTTTAGGTAAACCAAACGAGATGAAAATCTAGTAAGACTTGAATTGGAGAAAATGATAATGTAGAATTGTAGAAACATGGAATTCATACAACATCACTAAAAATGTTAATCAGGCTAATAGATCTAAAAGAGAGAGATGTGATTTTGACAAGATTGCTCCTCAACACCCCTATTATCACCCACTGCACGCAGCGCATGGGTCGTCCACCATCTGTTTTCTCAGTGCACCATCACGGGGGGGGGGGGGGGAGGAGTAGGGGGCGCTCAAATCGATTTCACCTCTCCCCAGTGCACGCCGCACCCTAATTACCACCGTTTCCACCCCTGACTTTATTGAATTGAAATAGATGTGGCTTGGAAGATAAGCATTTGTTCTGCTCGCACTTCACAGCCGCCGACAATAAGCGACAAGTTCCACTTGCAGCCCCATCCCCCAGACCCCGGCCTCTGCCTTTGTTCCACTAGATTGGCAATATTGAAGTCCCTCTGCACCCTGAGTTATTTTTCTCCCAGATGATGTAATTATGAACCCTTTGAGATGGGTTGTCAGTGTGAGGGTGAAGGCTGGGGTGTCCGACAGATGTTGGAATTTCTTTATCTGCTCTCTCTGTAGCGCCGGCTATTGGTTTTTGTATCTGACTGTATTAGGGCGACTTTGAGCTTACATACCAAGTTGTAGTTAACCCTCCATTCTTCACATCTCTCATTTTCCCTCTCCAATCCCTCGTTCTTTCACTGTCTTTCTCAGTTGATCAGTTGATTGTTACTCTGCCCCCCCCCCTCATCGCTCACCCCACTTCTCTCTCTCTCTCTCTCTCTCTCTCTCTCTCTCTCTCTCTCTCTTCTGTGTCTTTCTCCCGTGCTCTTCCTCTCCTTCTCCCAGTTCTATCACCAATACTGTCTGGGGCGCTGGTATGAGAAAAACACCAGAATGACACTTGCTGCAGCTCATTGATTGGAACAGCTCGTACTTGATTCCTAAGGGTGAGTAATGGCTGTCCTTTTATCGGTTTACCTAACGTCATTGCCATACGGGTCAGACGCAACTGTGCCCTGCTCTTGCCTAACATCATTTTGTTCATATCCATACGCTGTGTCCATAGACTAGAGATCTGAAGGTCGCAAGACCTGGGCAGCAGTTTAAACTGGCTACAAACGGCATTAGTTCTGGAGGAAATGCCCACACACTCTGGCTGTTCCGACGTTAAGGCAATTGCATTTAGGGAGTTTACATAGTGAATATGTATGCATGTCTATCACATAAAGACATTGTGCTTATGAAAAGTTCCTGACAACAAGCTATAATACAATGTAAAGTTTGCAAGAGCAATGTGAAGTATAGCCGGTGGGGCCTGTTCTGTCCAGATAAGGCTACACCAGCCGACGTTGGTCCTCATCTGTCTCTGACAATTGCTTCCAGTTGTGAGTTACCGTTGTGTGTATTAATAACACCCGTTTTGGTGCCAGAAATGCTTCCCATCTCTGGCCCCTGTTCCCCAGACTTCTCTGGATCCCAGAGCTAATACTCACCCTGCCCACAGGTCATTCCACAAGTTCCTATCAATGCCGCCATCCAGCCCTCGGCATCCCCTCTCAGCCTCTGTCGTGTCATACAGGTCTGCCTGTGTAGGCTGCCATCTTGTCCCCTTATAGTCCTGTAGCACCGTGTGTCTGTCTGTCTATATACATGTAGTCATCCTCTCCCTGTATAACTTTTAGCCAGTTCATGAGCATAGACAGCCATTTTGTCCCCCGAGAGCACTGTTGCTGGTCCATTTTGTGTAGGCAGGCAATAATCCTTTCCCAACAAATTCATCGCAGAGGAAGTGCTTTAAGCCATCCATTTCTTTTAAGTTGTTCTCCTGTGTCATACCACCGAATCTCCTTGAATACTTTCATCCGATCTCTATAACGCTTATCACTTCCTCATTTAGAAAAAGCGGAAAATCATCAACTATAGCTATTTGTTGTCTCCAAACTCTTTCTTAGTAGCGAAATCGGACTTAATGTTTTCGCTTAATATGAAATAAGAACTGTTTGACGTCTCAATGCTTTTACTACCAAACAAAACATAACCATTATTCTAAAATGAGAGCTTTAGGGTATAGACGACGATGTGGGTTGAGACCCTTATGTTATAGTAATATGAGGTAGATTTAGGTAGTTGTGTTTATCAATTTCCCCTTTATATACCTCTTTGGACGCATTTCTTATCAATTCTAGTGTTGTCACGGCAATATGATAGCAGAAGAAATGTCCACAAGCGGTTTCGCATTCCAATGAACCTGTTAAAAAATGTATTTGGTCTGGACAAAAATAACAGCAAGCGTGCCCGAGACACGCAAATCTCTCCACATAACTAAGCAATGTTAGAACACCTTTAACTTCACCCTCAGAAAAGTGAGAGTCATTGTCGCTAAAACTACCCTCACCTGAGAGTCAGGCAGTGCCTCAGGTGAGGGTAGTTTTAGCGATAATGACTCTCACTTTTCTGTGTGTGTAATCACAATGCGCGGACGTCGTTACATGCTGCTGTATTGACATTGTTATAATTGTATACAGGACAGGAGGTAAAACCACGAAGGTAAAACTGAGTAGGTAGCAGTACGAGGTGCTGCTGGTGTGGACTTATACAGGAGCCGGGGTGGCATGGACGACAGACGGAGCGGGGGGGGGGGGGGGGGGGTGCAGGGGCTCTAAGTCTCTGTGAGAGGTACCCTTGATAAAGCCTCTAACGAATTGAACAACGACCTCTCCTATCTCTAATATGGTACACCTTGGTGGCTGGGGATAAGAGGAGCTCCCCCTTACATCCACTAGGGGGCACCACCAGGTTGGGTACATGTCTGTCACCGTTTACAGGGCGCCACCTAAAGCAGCAGGACGGTACCCGTTACAGCCTGAGACGTCTGTGACGTATGGAGGTTGGCATGATGACGTCACAGCGGGAATTGTGACAGTCCCTTATATGACTTGATGCATCAGGGATGAGCGTCTATGACGGAGGAGGGAGGAGGTAGGTGTATGTGTCCCTTCTAAGACCTCCACTCCCAGCACATCAAAGCCCACAGCTCCTCTATTTCTTCTTCTGATCCTTCCCTGTATGATGAGATCAACTGCAGGTTTTTACTCAGTTCCTTTATACCCCCCCCCCCCCGCTGTGCCACCCCAGCCTCCCCACATTGTCTGCACTCTCCTCACCCCTCCCTACCACGTCCCCACCCAGCACACAGCACGGCCCTAGATTTGGTGATTTTATGGAGTTTTGGGATAGCAGAGGTAGGAGATTGGACTAAACGATATCGGGGAGGGACCTATAGCCCAGCTATAAGACAGCCGATATGAAAGGATAGATGGTGGGGATGGAGGTCGGGAACGGGAGAAGAGATAAAGCAGGGAGGAGAGAAGGGGAGGGAGCAAATAGAGGAATGAATGAGGTTTGAAAAGCGATATGAGCATGCAAACATGGTCGTTGATTAGTGCGTATGGATAAACATGTTCCCACAGGTATAGCTTATACTACGTATGTAGTCATATACTAATGCATGTATGAAAAGTCGGGCAGAGTACAGAGTGCAGAAACTTTCTCGACAACTCCGTGGAGAGGTCAGTCAGATTGATCTGCACCAGTGTCCATAGTTTAACCCTTTGAAGACTGAATAGTGCATTGTGCAGTGTGCTCTTTGTCGTCATAAGGCATGAATGAATGCTTCCCCGGTGAGTAACTCACCAGCGCTGCATCCAAGTACCATGACAACCATGCGGACCTGATACACTTTTACAAGAGGTTCCATCCATGCATCATGGCGACCAAGGACTTGACCCATTAAAGCACCATGCGGCCATTAACGGATTAATAAACTGGCAGGTCGGTAGTCCTTAGGGCAGGCCGTATACAGGTACATACAGGCTGGAGGCTGCAGGGTGAGGCCCCAGCAGGGTACAGGTGCGGTCAGGCCCCGTCTTAATTCGCCTCATTGGGAGGCGTGGTGTGGCCGGTGTAAAGGAACATGTGGGTGGTTGTCCAACTGTGAGATCAGGTCGGGCACTGGCCGCCTGCCCCATATGTGTGCTGGAAATTAGTCCTGATAAGCCGCACCCCGCACAATGAGCCTCAACCCGACCCCGCCAGCAGCAGGAGGCGCCGAATCAGGATGTTACATAGAGGGAGGAGGGTAGGGAGGGTGAAGGCAGGGAGACAAGGGTATGGGGAGGCAGGGAGGTAAGGCCCTGGCAGGGAGGTTCAATTTCAATTTGTAAGGCTTTTATCTTTTTAAATATAAGAGTAAGTACCATTATATTTGATTCCATTGAAATACAGAAAAGGTTGATACTTATAATGATAACATAATTTAACTTGCACATTTTGTATTATAGTAGGAGGATGCAGGGGACAAGGAAAGAAGTGAGGAGAGTTTTTAAGGGAAGAGGGGTGGAAGATGAGAAGGATGGACGGCGGGAAGATAGGAGGCAGGACGGCTAATAGGAGAGTGGAGATCATACGATTCAATTGAGCTCTGGGGGTTTTTGTAAGACATCATTTTGTATCATTTATACATTTTATACAGGCTAACACAAACGGCCTCATACTTTGGGTATATTGAATACCCTCACATAGTGTCCATATGCTACTTCCCCGACTCAGCAGGCGGGACACCCCTACCTGCCCACCCTTACCACCTTCATGTGGGCCGCCCCACACACCCTTCACCCCTCTCTCACTTGGTACCGTCCGTCCCACCAAAAAGCGCCCGCAACCCCCGCTCTCCTCACAGTCCAACCCACACACTCCACACGCTACGCGTCAGTTTGTGTGCGGCACAGCGCGCAACTTCAAAATTTGAATTTTGTTATTTCTCAACCGGCTTTCACCATGACACGAAAGCGCGCCAACAAGACTCCTAAAAAGCAACAAAGGAAGTCTAACCGGACTGTATCTACAACACAGCACCTCAATACCACGAGAGGGACCGCCACCTATGGTGCAGCAGCAGCAAGCCACACAGACGCTACAGAACCTCAACGGCCAAGGCTTCGCACTACCACCACCTTCATGGAACAGAGAGGGACGCCAGCGGGCCCGCCACGATCGGCACAGCACTGCCAGTCCCCCTGTGGGTCCACACTACATCCCTCACCATGATGAGCACCGACGACACACGGCGACGCCGGACCGACTTCTGAATTCGCCGCACTCCGACACCAGGTGGCGGCGGCTGCAGCCGACGCCATGCCGCCGCGGCCAAGCATGGCTCATGGTAAGAACACTGTCATAAAGCCATGCATGTACTTACAGCGAGAAGGGGTCATTCATGAAAAGGATCGCATTGATGCCCAGGTTAACATGACATTTCCAGAATTTATAGGGACATATCTTAACCTGATTGACTTTGCAGACATACAGGTGGATGACTACCCAGCAAATTAGTTCCAGATTGTTTCACCCTGTTTTACCCCTGGAACTGTGTGCTCATTTCGTGCATTTTGTGTGACATGTATACCATGTAACAGACTCACACACACTGACACAGTGTTCCATGGAACAGATTCACACAGTTCTGACAGATTTTTAAAAAGCTTATTCACACCAAATGACAAAATATATAATGCCCTAAACCAAAATGTTTAGTCATGTATTTTTAGTTTCATTATGAATTACTAAAAGATAGGAAATACTGTAATACTTTTTACAACCAGCAGTATTTGACATAGATAGTCATAGCACACTATTGGTGTGTGTGCTGCTGGTTTGTACAAACTCATTTGATCAGGTTCCTAGCATTTCAACATAGGGCTGAGAAATATATGTACCATTATAACCATCAACATTAGAGTTTACATGAGCAGCAGGAGATAGCCAGGCTTTATCCAAACATGATGACCAGAGGAAAGGTGTCTAGCATCTGGACCTCTTTATGCTGCTTTCATTAAAATGATATGGCATCTATTTATATACATAATGAATGTTAATAGAAGGACAGGTGCATTGTCTGATTCACAATACATTGGGACCCTGTTTAGATACTTATAGCTAAAGAAAATCATTCTCTCTAATCAGGAAAAGGGGTACAATCAACTTTGATGACACCTGGTGTCACACATAACAGGTATTTGTGTGATGTTGTGTCACCTAGTTCCCCTTCTGGCACACACTCACACATTTTCAAACAGAACCATTATCACTTTGTCAGGTTGGAATAGTTCATGGCTTTGACACCAGGTGTCATCTTTGTTGTTCCTTGTTATTCTCATGGGTGAAATGGAATCATTTTCAATGTTTATAACCATACTAATGTGTTGTCAATGCAACTTAGACCTAGCTATACACCTCTAATTCTATCAAGTTCCATTAGTGATTGAAATACACACCATATGATTTGATTAAAGCTGCATTAAGAGGGACAGACCACAGACACCTTTCCTCTGGTAATCTTGTTTGGATAAAGGTCTGACCTTTTGTTACATGTGTATACAGCTGATAATTGGCATGAATTGTACACAACTTCATCAGGCCTACACTACCATGGTAGAAATCTTGTTGAATGAGATAGTATGCCCATATACAGCAGGGAGTGCACCAACAGACTTCTGCTAGGGTGCCCTATGCCAACTTCTAAATATAATGAGTATTACAAACTAAACAGACTTTCCTTTCTTTTTTTAAAAAAGAAAAAAAAGTGAAACAATATGGTTGGAAACATTTTTGTGCCATGGTACATGATGCTGTGTGAATATGTGTGAATATGTGTGAATATGTGTGAGTATATGCCACTTCTTGTCCTATGGGGTATGGTGTCATATTGTGCCAATTAGTTCCATAGGACACAGTCACACAAAGTGCACGTTCCAGAAACTAAGTCAAACTAATTTGCTGGGTATGAATATGTTGAGGCACACCTCAGGGAGGTAGTTGCTGACGCAGCTGACCGCCCATGGGAAAATGTCCGCAGATGGTCCAATTCTGTTTTTAACAGAATTGATGCCAAACTGCTATCATGGAGCAACCAGGCTGCAATCCAGCGGGATAGGTATAAAATGTTGTTTGCTGCGCCCTCCAATGGTACCCCGGCAGGTGACATCATCCCATGTCCAGGTTACAACAAGGGCTCTTGTACTCATAAAGAATCCCATGCTGAAGGCGCTGTTACTTTGTCCCATGTCTGCAGATACTGCCATGCTATAACTGATAATGCCTATACACACCCTGCCACTACTTGCTTCCGTAGACAGAGAAACTCTCAAGGTCAGAACCAGCAGAACCAACAAGGTCGTGGCCGAGGCAACCCCGGACATGGCGGCGGCGGCGGCAGAGGTGTCAACAACAACAACAACAACGCGCCACCGCCACCTCACCAGGGTCAAGGTCAAGGTCGCGGCCATGGCTACAACAACCAGGGCTACACCAACTACGACAACAACCCGGGCAACCAAGGCTGGCACCAGCAAGGGAACCAGGGAAACTAGATAGTGCTACTCAAGGGATGAAAGGTCAGTCTGTTAGTGTAGATGAGAATCTGTTTGCTCACGCCACAACAAAGGCCAGGCATGTTAGCATAGTAGAAGGAAGGAAGGATGCACACGCACACATACAAGCTAAGCAACCAAACCACCTCGACCATAGTAAGCAGCCAGAAGTTAGCCTCAACACTGTAGAAGTAGATAAACAGACGAAGAGTAGCACTATATCACATGACCTTGTACCATTGCAGGAAATCCCCCCGGTCACAAACGGGCGGCCGTAGATGATGCACTGGAGGATGAGTCAGACGTAGCGGCACCAATGGAAATAGGGATGGAGGATCCAGCACCCTCCAGACCCTTACACCCCGGCGCCCTCAGATCACACAGGATTGAAACGTGGCCATCTCCCATCACACAGCTACACACATCCAAGCATGGTGAAATTTACAGGTTGGTCAAAGAAACCGGGGTCCCCAATGCTTTAGGAGCACGAATTAAGGTCCCATCTAGCCTTAACATACCGGCATGGCGCAAGTATTTGTCAGATTCCCCACAGGACCTAGAACTCATTGACTTCCTCTCATATGGGTTCCCCGCCGCATATCAAGGCCCCATCTCACCTCAGCTTAATGTCAGCAATCAGGATACAGGACAGTCCCATATGTGACATTGAAGCTGCCAATGTCGCGCTGGCCATCAAAACATTTGTTAACATGTCTCACGCTGGTAGCACCATCCTCCTCAAATCCGATAATGAGACTACTGTTTCTGTATTGCGGTCAGGTAGAGGCACAGACCCACGCATCCTGGCAGCCGCGAGGGATATCTGGTGGCATCAGGCTTGGTGCCAGGTGAAAATCATACCCATACATGTTCCAGGTGACACGCTGACACTCCCTGACGCCTTGTCCCGGCGCCTCTTCAGCAGGTACCACAGAGAGCTGTCAGACCGCATAATGCGCGAACAAGGCATCTCGCGCATATATGTAGACCCCCATGATATGATGATGCACGCTGACTTGTAAATATGTTCTAAACTCCTCAAACCTGTTTTCCAGGACCAATGTACGCTAGCCTGTACGCCAGGGCCGCCAGACGCCAGCGACCCAAGGCCCAAGGCCCAAGCCAACATGAACAGGGGAGCCAATTTGTTTCTATCATTTGTGTTTTATTGCTCGTTGGATATCGACCATATTAGCCACCTGAACATTCTAGCATATTTGGAGTACCTCGACATGCATTATGCACCGACCACGGTGCCCATATACCTCAGCTATGCAAAAACTTTTATGGACTTATCTGGAAGATCAGTCGCCCCTTTCTCACATAGGATGGTCGCCCGTGCACTCAGGTCAATCTCAAAGAACAAGACTTACATTCCTGTGGCCGCTGATGCACTATCTATGGAGCAGTTTAATTTAATATTATCCGCAATCCCTGATGATCTCAACCCTGATGATCTCCAACATCGCCCCTGAGACTGCGAGGGCATACGACCCAACACGACATCCATCCAGGGACGACTTCATGCGCCTCCCCAGTGGACTCAGGATACACCAGAAGTGGGCCAAGAATCTGCAGACCGTCAACCAGCACGCCTACACGCTCATCGCCCCCTGTCCGGGCAACCCCCTCTGTGTCGTAAACCTATATGACATGGTGGTCGCAGCTGCGCCTACTACCCGCCGTCTACAACCGTTCCTAGTCTTCCGGAACTCCGGCGCCATCGTCACTGCTTCCCACCTAGCTAAGGTGTGGTCAGCTGCCGTCACCAAAGTTGGCCTGCCTGCGGCTATCTTCACCCTTCAAGCAATCAGGAAAACCGCGGCCTCATTGGCAGCCTCCCTCGGCGCCTCTGAGCGCCAAATCATGGACCTTGGCTTGTGGCCGTCCACAGCCTACCATAGATATGTCAGAACAGTTACTTCATCACCACTGTAATCCCGCATTGCCTCACACATCTTAAAAATATAAGGCCTATAAGGTCTTGGGTCATTTATATTTTCTAAAATGTACCTCCACTGTTAAATGTAAAATTCATATCAAATATATTATATTTTACGGTGCCCCTTATTAAGAGGACCGGATTTTATGTCAAATATATCTCAACAACAAATGTGATAATAATAAAATATATTGAACTCCAAGTTCATTTCGTCTTACTGCTGGGTAGGGAGATAGTCTCATATGGATTTATGATGAAAGAATTAAATCATAGTGTCCATATGTTACTTCCCCGACTCAGCAGGCGGGACGCCCCTACCTGCCCACCCTTACCACCTTCATGTGGGCCGCCCCACACACCCTTCACCCCTCTCTCACTTGGTACCGTCCGTCCCACCAGAAAGCGCCCGCAACCCCCGCTCTCCTCACAGTCCAACCCACACACTCCACACGCTACGCGTCAGTTTGCCCATATGCTCAGCCACTGCCCACCTGTCCACTGGTCATCGACTCGGTGTTATCACACCTCGTCTTGACCCTGTGGGGCGATGGTTATATGGCATAACCGTGTGCAGGTGTAGGCTATCTAATACATAGAAACGTTGCTCAGTGATTATCGTTAACAACTCAGTATTCCATGTTATGTTAACAGGAACTGTTTCCACCAAAACCACCAATGGTGGGAAGGGATGTCTCATTCTTCACTAATAACAAGATGTTGCTTCCGTTGAAGACAGCTTTACCCTTATTATCATACAGGACAGTCAAGGGGTCCTTAACTATGGCCGCATATGGTGCAAACCCTACTTTTTCAACTTATTTGAATTTTATGAAAAATTGACCAATAATCAAACTTCTCAGATGTATAGAGAAGATGGTCTGGGACATATTCAATCCATAAGAATTACTAGTCATAGTTGAAACCAATGAGCTGTGACCGACCTAGAGGAAAAACACAAAATTAATTAATTGTATTTTTTCTATATTTTGTAATGCAGAAGAGAAAGTTGTCAACAATTTGTAATCAAAACCCTAGCTATATACACATAGGATCATAAGATACACTTGACATTCAAAATAATAGTGATTCATTGATAAATTAATACAGTTAGGAACATATGCGAATATTTTCTGGTCGGCCAAGACAGGTCATAATACAATATCAGATAGCGTTTTGTGGGTTGGGTTTGGAGAGACATGTCCACAACTTGAACAAACACTCATATTAATTAGAATTGGGGGTGAATGGGGAAGGGAGGAAGATGAAAGGGGTGCCGAAATACACCAAGGTGACATGTCAATCTACTACAGTGAAACGCTTTTCCAATCTATGCTCAACACTTTATGTGTTCCTATCAAACAAGGGAAAGGGATGTTCAAGTGAACTGCCAGGTTTCAATACTGCACCAAACTCAGTACGGTGGTGGGGAGAAGTAGGGGGAGAGGTTGAAGGGACACGGCATATTGCACTGACCTTCTGAGCTAAACGCCGCCCTCAGCACCCCTCCACTCCCCCACTCTACAGGATAGTATGATGCCCATATTTCTCATCACCCCCCCCCCCACCCCCACACCCTGTGCCTACAGAGAGGCAGAGTACATGGCGGGCTTTATTAGTGTCGACTTGGGGGTGGCTTCAATCGATCAGAAGCCACAGAGAAGCCACATTGTGGTGCATGGTAGATGAAGGTTTGTGGCATCTTCTCCTCCTCCTCCAAAGTCTGCCTATTTATAGACACATCCCGGCCACTTCTTGGTCCTTCAACTACAACTATATATCCACTTGTCTTGACGAATATGCTGGAAAAGGTACATGTCTATTGATATCTTTGTGAAATGACGATTTCTTTCCTTAGTTATATGTAACAGAACCTTTAACATTGCGTTTGGCACTCATTGAGCCAAGAGAATACTCAAGGCGTAATAGGACCCCCAGCAAATATCTGCTATAGTGCATAAAATGCTGAAGTAACAAAGGATATGTATAGCATAATCGTTAATGAAACATTCCACCTGTTATCAGTCGGTATTATGTGCTCTTATACATGCTGGTAAACGTTAATTAAAAAGATGAGGAGTTCCATCATAGGTAGAGCAGTGTAGATTGGAGTTGAGTATACATTATTTTAACAATAGGGAGATGCGGTGGAAATTCCCCCCTTTACGGTGTCAACATTTAGTCAACTTATAGGAACGCTTGAATTTCTCACGCAGTATAGGGTCTATATTTCCCTGCAGGTTTCCCTCATCCAGACTACACCAATGGATCTTAGTGCTTAGGGCTGTTCGTCTTATTCACATTGGGATATGTAACCTCTTGCCTCGAACCTCTCTTAGTTTATAATCTCTCTATTTCAACATACCTGCTAAATGCGCTAAGACCACAGGAAGGGGGTGGTGGAATGATTTTCGGCTCCTCTCTCTTACATGGTCTACATATTTTTGCCTCCCTCCACCCCCTGAGGGATTGAAATCATTCACACGTGCACGATTTTTTTGTATCTAATTCCAAATATGTCTGAGCTAAAGTGCGCTAAACTGTCTCTTCATACCTCCTTTCTCCATGTTTTGTCCTTTGCCCTTACACCCACACATACTGCAAACTGATGAAGGCCCAATAGGATATTGACATAGAGGAAACAGTATCCAGGAGTAAGTCCACTACACCATTTTGACACCAGCTCCCTTCCACAGGTCTATACGTGTGAGGCAACATAGTTATGAAACAGTACAGAAGTATTGGCCTATAGCTGGTACAAATTAAACATATCCTGTACAAGGGAAAAGGCTCTTTTGAAGCAGAAGCTCAAATTGCTGAGAAAAACATTATGTGCAGAAGAAGTTGGGCCAAGATGGTGGCCTGGACAGGAAGACCAGTTAGAATGTCAGTAGCGGCATCTACAGGGTGCTTCCTGTTCCTGTGTGGGGCCTGGATGGGGATTCCCAACAGCCTCCTCCACGTGCAGATGAGGTGTCCTCATGCTGAACTAACTCCACCTTTTGTTGCAACACTAACCCTTTAAGGGCCGCATGATGCATGGCTGAAGTATGTCCTTTCCCCGGGTACTTTCTCGTCATGATGCATGCATGCAGCGTCGGCGATTAACCTGCCAGGCCTACATTAAGCCATCATACCGAGCCTACGGGGTTGATGCACTTCTTAGCTTGGCATGGTGCATGAATGCAGCACTGGCTAGTTACTTACCCGGGCTACACGCATGCATCATGACAACCAAGCGCATTAAAGCAGTATACGGTCCTTACAGGTCTAACCGCGCCTAACCTGGTTCCCGCTGATAGGTGCTCCACCCCTCGGTATAAAGCGGCACACTTTACAAACAAGTTATTGCAGTTCATCTGGTCGGTACACAATGCTGTTTGATAAGATTGCTGGTTTGGTATGGAAGGCAGGATACATGGCTACTTAGGATACATGCTGACCAGAATCATCGCCCATGGTGCAGTGGCAAAAACACGAGCGGCTTCTAGCAGAGAGCCACAAGTGTTCTATTTGTTCAATATAAATCATGTGTATCTCTCTCTCTCTCTCTCTCTCTCTCTCTCTCTCTCTCTCTCTCTCTCTCTCTCTCTCTCTCTTTTCTCTCTCTCTCTAGTCCATGTGGATCTTTTGATAGTACTGATGTTATGCTATTTAATTCAATTGAAGCCAAGCATTGCCCTTCGGGACATTTCTGGGTACACTGTCATTGGTATAGACACCATGGCACTGGCCTCAGAGCTGATGGCCTGTTCTCTTGGGTGCTTGCCCACAGTTTCCTGGAGAATGACCTTACAAAGGACACGGGTGGCCCACAGGAATATATGCAAATTCAAATGAAATTTTCCTGACACCTCGTGGAATATATCATTGGTTCTATCATGGTTGGCTGTGCATGTCCCATTGAAAACAGTGGACCAACGTTCATGGTGTTGGTCAGAGGACCAACACCATGCTCTGCCATCATTAAGGCAGTTTTAAGGTCATTTTAACATATTACCATGTGATTCTCCTGTGCAGGTAGGTATATATGTTATTAATTAATTGATTAAACAATGATAGAACCGTGTTTACACACGTAGACAGAGGAAAGTGGCAGACTCCGTCATATCGGTTCTATAACAGACCAATCAGAATATTTCCCTTTTTGCTCTTCAGAAAGTGCATACTTTTGACCCCTGGTCAACATGTCTCTAGTCCAATGCACCAATAAAGGGTGACTTTCCATAATAAAGTAGTGTTTACTTTGGTTTTAAGACAATCACCATTACATTGTCTGTAATAACTATGTTTGCCAACATTACAATTCAGAAGCTTCCTAGGACTAATAGTATATATTAGAACACAGGATGTTGAGGTTATATTTTATGTATTTGTCTGTCACACTTCAGAAATGTCAAAAAAAACTTTATCAACAACCTTTCTAAAAAGTCACCCTTTTTTGCGGCATTGGTCTATAGCTGTGGGCCTGGAGCATGGGCCGCAACTGACGCTATTTATAGCATTGCCATGACCCACTTATTATAGTAGGAGGAGGGTGCGTCACTATATGCCCTATACTGGCGACCTGTGCATGGTTCTCTGCAATATTTTGCTCCCCTACAATGCTGTGGCTATGGAGGTCAGTACCCCAGCAAGACTGGTTCAAAGCAGAGGGGGGACTTTACTGAAGATGGGTCTATTTCTTAGTAAAAAAAAGTATTTCATGTTCTGGACCCCAGGAATATTCTTGATTATGCCTAGTAACAAATATGTGACCTCTCAATGAATTTAAATACATACATGTATTCTCTCCAGAATACCATGCTCAAAGGAGATGGGGGACTTCTAGTGACGGACCCTTCTTCTAATCACTCACTCCACTACCAAGACTGTGCTTGGACATGTAGGTTCTCGCCCATGGCCTGGAGCTTGTACCTGAGGAACACGGATCTTTACATGGCGTCAGTTAACTTTACATTGTTTAATTGGTAACATTGTTTTGGATATTTAACTTGGCACTCAAATGACTAGTATCTTCTTAAAATGAGTAGTGTTCTAATGCATGGTCGTGTAAGGATAACTAGACACTGCTAATACTCATTCATATATAATTATATACAGTAAAATCTCGTTATAAGGAGCACCTTTTGGCAAGGAAAATTTGCTCCTTGTAACCAACCTTCCTTATAACCGATTTTGGTCATTTTATAGAGATAGACATATAGAGATAGACAAAGCCCCCCCCTCCCCCGCCCCCCCCCTCATAGGTTCGCACCTACACCCTTGTAGGCCGTCCACATCACAGGAGAAGTCCTGACAAAGCCCCCCCCTCCCCCTCACAGGTCCGTACCTACATCCATGTAGGCCACCAATATCAAAGGAGAAGTCCTGACAGAGGCCTCCTCCTCCCCCTGCCCCCCCCCCTCACAGGTCCGCACCAACACCCCTGTAGGTCGCCCACATCACAGGAGAAGTCCTGACAAAGCCCCCCCCTCCCCCCTTCCCCCTGCCTCCCCCCTCACAGGCTCGCACCTACACCCCTGTAGGCCGCCCATATCACACAGCATCACAGGTGCTGTAGGATATGTGAGATTTTTTCTATAAAAAATGACATACTATCTTGAAAAAAATTGCTCCTTATAAACGATTTTTGGCAAGAAATGCTCGTTCTAAGAGTGTTTTCTTACTATAGAAATGTATAGAAACGGTTTTGGCAAAGCAAATGTGCTCCTTATAACCGTCTGCTCCTTATAACCGTCCTCCTTATAACGAGATTTCACTGTTTATTATATATATATATATATATATATATATATATATATATATATATATATATATATATATACTTTACGTACTGACATGGGCACCCATGTACACAGACAAGGGGCGTACACGTACTTTCATGCTCCGAGACCGTCCATTGAGTGAAATGTGATATATTGCAGCTCTATAGGAGCAGTATCTCTAAAGAAAGGAAATAAAACACTACAGTGAGTTTTGTGCCGACTAATTCAGGTCACGTTCCTGCCCTAGGGCAATCAGGGGCACAACAGGACCCCCACCCCAGCCCCTCCCACGCCGTATTACAGCTCCTCTCTCATCCCTCATCAAGACGTACGCTATAGTCCCATGAATTAGGGTGTCAGGCCATTTCCCCCTAGAATTCTCCTCCTTGGACAACTCCCCCAGGAATTCTCCCCCTTCTATTACAGGGCTAAAACCAAAGGTTTGGTTGTATAGAAAAGAGAAGAAGGGGGGGGGGGGTGCGGGGGGCCACAGAGGATTCTGTGGAATATGTTTTCCTTTATATATTCCATTATCCTTTGATATGTTAAAACTAATTGGGGGATCCCGGAGAAGGGGTGCTTTTCTAGGGTGGGCGAACTCCAGTTTGACAAATAAGGGGGGGGGGGGGTGAATGCCTAGCACCATGGATATTAGTGGTTGTATTAACAGCTCCCTTATACACCTTAAAGTCGAACATAAATAATACATAAATCGATTTATCATGCAGTGGAGTGCTTGGATATTTATTCTGAATCTGTCATCACCAATATTTTACCATAGTCAAAAACAACCTCCCCTTTGACACATTTGAATTACATTATATCAAAATCAAATCAGATCAGTGAATCTTCAGAGACACGTGAGCATCTTTCTAACAAGAATGCACACGCATGCCCTCCCTGTACTGCCGAGTGTATGAGGAGATAATTGCATTTATACAATTTCCATATGATGCATGATTCAAATTCATGACCATTCACGCATCCATATTCCTCCTCTGTGCAGCGCACAGACCAAATAAAAATAAAGGTGTGTTTCAGGTTACATGGTCTGAAAATCTAGGCTAGGTAGCTTTAAACTTTGCTATGAAAAGTACTCAAAAATTGACTCACGAACTTCAGTGCCGACTCCCCGACAATGGCATGGACTTATGGGCTATCAAATCAATTCTAAAATCCCCCCTAAAATGCCTGGAAAAATTAAGAAAAAAATCAAAATTGGATAAAATCTTCTAGGGTCGGCCCTGTTTTGCTAGTTAGGGTTGGGTAACCTGAAACACTCTTTTTTAAATTTGGCCTTAGCAGGGGAGGGACGGGGTGGGGTATCTGGTAGTCCCATCTCTCATTGATACACAGACCGTGATGTGTCCCCTCTAACCCCCAGCAGAATCTCCGGCCACTCTCCAAGCAGATGCCTACCACTCTGCCATGGTGTAGCATCGGTACTCCGGGGACGATTTGAGATCACAGAATGGGGCCATTCTCTCTGCCTTATCACTGGCGATTTATATAACGATTCACATTGCAAATATTTGCATTGCGATTCAACCGCAAAATGTTTAATCCAGTGCTATGAGATTCTTATCAAACTAACGGCGTGCATTTACCTGAGGTTATGTTATCCATTCATTTAGCTCGATACAGGACTAATATAAGAAAGGGAAAATATCAGGGCAGAAGGTGACCATCAGAGTTTGCATAGAGAGTGATAATCATTAAGGCTATACGTCATCCTCCACTCTCTTGGCAAATATTTACATGGGTTTGCTACAAGTGAATCACCTTTAAACTGCCTCATCTCTGCTCCCGTCTGACAGTGTTAGTACCTAATGTGGCCACTACGTGGCTGCTGAGATGTCCAGTCATGATGCCACTCTGCATGGTTTGTCATCTGATGGACGGCACACCCACATCACCCATGACAGTTTGCTTGCCTAGAGTCAATGTGAGAAGGTTATGATCGTGCTGGTTAATGGTCACACAGAGGAAAATATGAGAGTCAGCTGGACTCACATGCCATAGTCAGGCCAATGTCGCCAAAACCACCCTCATGTGAAAGTCAAGCTGACTTTGACTGTAGAGAGAGTCCAGCACTGCCTGACTTTCATCACAACAAGAGTGCAGCACAGCCTGACCTTCATTACAGCGAGAGTCAGGCAGTGCTGGACCCTTGTTTATGAAGTTCACCACTGCCTGACTTTTGCACTAAGGGTAGTCTGACAATGCTGGACTTTCTCTAGAGCGAGAGTACAGCGATGCTAGACTCTGGTTATCGAGAGTCAAGCCAAGCTGGACTCACATACAGATGTGAGTCTAGCAATGCTGAACCTTTGCCTCATTAAAAGTCGGACATAGCTGAGCTTTAGTAAGGCTAGTTGCTTATTAGCATTGGGGAATAATGTTTAAAAAGATTTGTATGGCACTCCCTGACACTTATAAAGAAATCCCATACAAAATGATATTCTTGTCCTGAACAGACAACGGTCTGCTATCAAAGACCACAAGTCATTTTGGTATGTAACAACATAGAGATACATGTACATGTACATGTACCAGCATATGTCAGAGGTGATCCTAGAATCTTAATGTATATCATTTCCAAATCCACAAGAATGGTGACATATATCCGACCATTAAACTCAATACTGTATTGTGTCCCCACCTGGTAGCAAACAAAGAAGGCTCAGGCTAACTGACCCTCATCCCAGAGTCAGACATTACCTGACTGTGGAAAGAAGGTCAGGCTGACTCTGGTATGAAGATTTGTCTTGCTTGACTGTCATTCAAGGATCAGTCTGACTCTCAAAAGAGAGTAACCTCATGGGACTATGAAAGGAGGCTCAGCCTGACTATCAAAAGTATCATTTAATGGAAGTGAGAGTCCAGCAGACTCTCCTACCTGAGTCAGGCAGTGCTTGACCCTGGGGAGAGTCCAGCTCACGCTCACATTTTTCTCTGTGCACTGGTCATCAGCAAGAAACAAGATGGTCACCTCCAGTGGGGATTGTAACATGTAAACAGGCAGCTTGTGGTCGCATTGATAGAGTAATGGTTGTATCAATGTCAGTAGGCTAGTTTTGGAGAGCCCCCCTTCCCCCACCAGTATGAGCAGTCGTAGCACAGTATAGGCAGCAAGTTTTTCCCCATATTAATGTAGCTTCAGATTATTTCTACTCTGCTTTCCTTGATGTTTCAAACGACGTTGCTAGGATAGGATTAATGCTTAAGGTATTTCCAAAATACACCAAACAGGAAGTAAGGTTAATGTCGGCACCACTCACGCTTCACCACACAGTAGACTAGCTGGAACAGAAATGTGAATGGGAAATGCTTAGGGATTAAGCAACCTAGTCATTATGCAACTTTAATGCAAGTCCGCCTCAACTGAGATTTCTTTTACGTTTCTTTGTTCCGCTGGTATTGTCGAAATTGTACTGGGTTGAACAAGAAGACGTAAAGTCAGGTTCAGCGGTGTCAGTCCTCTCTGTATATCTGTCTGGTATGTTATAACTGTAAAGCATAGCATGTGAACAGTACCCTATATATGTAGGAGTGATGGTCAACCCTTTAACAGCAGATCCCAAAGCATTCGCCATCTTGAATGGTGTTACCATGATGCACCAGCAAAGCACCAGCAAGTCACAGCATTAGTGCACCAAGTTGACCTTTTAGAAACGTATTGGGCCCTGCAGGTTGACATGATGTATAAATACAGCACGGCCAGTTACTCCTGGGCTGAGTATGCAAATTATGGCAACATGATGGCGAAGCTTGTTGAAGCACTATCATACACTTATATGTATTGATGGTAAAAATTACCGATGAGAATACATTAAATAGGGGGTCAACCGCGAGTTTGCATTGTCAATGTACATACTTCCCACAGTGTCTATAGAAGAATACATTCTTGCTTTGGAGAGGGTAACAAAGCAGAAAACCTCCTGAAATATACGTTGTTGGTTTCTGTCTTTGGTTGTGAATTGCATCTATGTCACTGTGTGTTCAGATAGCCATAATTGAATCTTCACAGATAATCTGTGTTACTTTGTAGATTATGCAGCAGACACAATCTATTTCTTCCTGCATTTATACACTTTATTATTACAAATGGTTCACCCTGTGGTATAAATGTTGACTAATACATTCTGAGCAGAGGTAACAGGTAATCCGTCAAATGTTCTGGCGAATATCTTTGTTCCTGAGCTGATGAATATCATGGTTCCTGTTGTGATTAAAATCAATATTAACTCTAATATGGCATAAACTCCCCAGTTATGTTGTTTTGGCTATTTCTGGCCCTTTTCAGGCTTATACCCCTACAGAATAACAAGTTTTGCACCAATTTATTCAAATTTTTGGTATATGTGAGAAAACATCCTAATAATTCAGGAAATCTCAATTTTTTGTGTATTGGCCCGATATTTTCCGTTTTCTGGCCCTGCAAAGGCCCAAAAACCCCTAAAAACGTCAGAAACGCAAAAAAAGGCATGTTTTACATGTCTCCCATGTGTACTGAGGCAGTAACAGCTTATTCCTAATATCATTTTCTATTAGGTCTATCGTTTAGTCAATTGATTCACGAGGATTTCACTAGATATGTTCCGTATTTTTTTCTCCATAGTCATTTAAGTGTGTTTTGTCAGCAAAATATTCAAATGTCATTTCAGGTTGATACCTCTATATAGTAAATAAAGAAGATCCACACAGTCTCTATTGTATCCCAGAGGTAACTCTTGTGTCTTCTGCTGGAAAAAAGAAATTTTGAAAAATATCCAATTATCTTGCCTCCAGGAGCATATGTCTATTGGGATACATATTTTCCGTCACGGAGTCACCCAGAATATTCGTCACGGAGTCACCAGCCACCCTGATGAAAATCTAAACCTTCATAGAATTGTTAATACCCAATATATTTAAGTTATCTCTGGTTTTCCTGTGTCCTACCCACTCCCTCTAATGTTCTAATGCAAAAATCCACCATTTTTATGCTCATTTATACAAGAGATAATTTCCGTCACTGAGTCACCCGGGTGACTCCGTGACGTAAAATAGGTTAATAGGGGTACTTTAGGCCTATACTGTGCAAATTTGGTCTAACCAGATATCATGATGCTTCATATTTCTTAAAGGACACATGATCAGGACACTGTAGATTGAATTTAACCAATAATGGGACCATTTTGAGGAAACTAGGGTAAAGTTGAGAGTATGTAGTTGAAATGTTCATATTTCTGATAAATGTTCAAAATTCATCGGGCTGTATCTTAAAAACTATTACTCAGAGGATATCCATTCTTGGTATGCTTCAAGATATATGTTGGCCCAGCTTGTAAACAAAATGATTAGTTGCTGTGATGTATTTAAAACAAAATGTTCATGATCATGGATTTTTCGTCACGGAGTCACCTGAAAAAAGGTCAATAAACTTCTGACGTCTGATCACCAACAGCTCCTTCATGAGCTTCCTGTATCCTCTGCTGCCGACGAGCATCATTTTTTATGGCCTTATCGATCATATTGTCTCTTCTTCGAGATTGGACTAACACCTCTGCGTCACATTCATCAGCAAAGTCCTGCATTTTCACTTTTTTCATCTCAGCCACTACCTTCTTACGTCGAACCTCAGCCAGCTCCGCCCTGAGTCTAGCAATCTCTTGGCCTTCCTCATAATCCAATAATTCCTACCGCTCTTCCTCTAGCTCTTTCCTCAGAGCATTCACCATCATCGCCTTTGTAGCACTATAACCTCCTTCGCCAAAATGTTCTACCATTGATGGGCTTCGAACCACACCTCCTGACGAGCCGTCCTCTGGGCTATGGACATGGCGCACACTTCCCTTTGGATCAATGTGATCTGATAACCTAAGTCCACCTCCCTTAGGGGCATGAGATCTACCGACACCATGGTCTTCCTTCGTATCCAGTCTCCTGGCGCCGTCTGAACCCTGCACGACACCCGTACCAACATCTTTCTCGTCAATAAATTTCTTTCCACAATCCTTATCGTCGTCCTCATGCGACAGCCCTGAACAAGTCCTACATAACTTACTCTTAGGGTTAGTCCTGCCATCGTAATGTCCTTGACAGATCTCGCACAATGGCATAACACGTGCGTTTGTTGTTGTTTTCACCCTTAGTTCCAACGTTTACACAAGATGGCGCCTCCGAGAAACCACCGGCTTCGCTCACCGACACAGCAAAATCCGGTCTAAAATCCCTCTTCTCCTCCAATTATCCTCCAGCTTCTCAGGAACCGTAGATAATACCTTCATGCAGCTCTCCGCCTCCTATTAACTGATAATTCACCTTATTTCAGGCTAAATATCAAAAATTACATGCTGGCGACTGCACTCCTCGAGTTCCCAAAGCAATATGGCGGATCCACCCCGAGCAGGACGGAAGTTGAACAATGCGCATGCGCGCTGGACATGTTACCCGGTGGTTCCCGCCACTCTTAATCGATACTAATTATACCCATGAACGCAGGTTCGTTCCTGGCACATAAACTTCACGAGGCAATAAAATCTGAACCGCTAGGGTTAGACATGTATCAAAAAGTGTTCCAAGGAGCCAAGATATATACCTTTCAATATACTAAACTTGTTTAAACATATTAGGAACTTTCTGATTTGTCCTTCCTCTATTCTAAAACAACATAAGTCAGGAGTTTGAGCCATATTATTGTGGACTCTAGATCTTCCATTAAGTCAAGTCAAGTGAATACAATACCCTAGTCTTTCTATTTTAGGCTTTTAGCTATGTCCTTTTGAGTAAGGCATTAATAGTTTTTAGTCATAAGTTGTTTTGGCTGAGTCATTCTAGAATCGCACTTGGTCATGCCTGACCGATGTCCCTGTGACCAACCTGGGATAGGCACTATGACTAAAGACTAAGGGTCAGGGCTGTCGGATTATCTGTGTACCCTGGGAAGATACTTACATGAATTTATGTGCGCTATCTTCTAAAAACCTTATGCACAAACCAGGCATACATCATGCAGCGCAGTGCTGACACTGCATGCTGTTTATGGAATGTTATAACAACTTGAAGATCAGTCCTGGTGATTGTCAGTAACAATTTGTACCGTAAAACCTCGCGTACAAGCCTAACTCACGTATAAGCCTCACCACAACTTCAGGCCGATCCTATAAGCCGCACTGGCAATCTAAAGATGCCGGCTTTAGTACTGTACCATGGTGGCAAAAACTCGCGTATAAGCCGCACCCGACCCTGGGCTGTTCCTATAAGCAGCACTGTCGATCTGATTCACGTACTAGCCGCGGCTTATACGCGAGGTTTTACGGTAAGCAAAGTAGCAACTGTTCATCCACAGCAAATGCAGGATTGTAAGGATTTGAATTTGATACTGAAAAGAACCTTAAAAACTAAAGGCCTTAATCATTATTTACCTAAAGTGAAGATTATCTTGTTGTGCTTTGATGAGCGGGCGGAGTGGTAGTGGAGACGAGACATGTTTGTTTTGCGACACTATTCAAGACTATGTCACCTCCAGTTAGGCTCAGATTCAGAGAAGGACTTTGTTTGTTAGTTGAAGGAAAAATTGTTGCCAAGCTTTTAATGCTGCTTCCGCACGTGAATGGTAGCTGATCAACGTCCATGAATATCTGCACTGAATTCTGATGAGTCAATGGTATGACATGACTGAAGTAGATCTGTTGTTATAAATGAATTTAGAATTTAGAAATGAATTTGTAATGCTGAAAGATGCGTTGTATGGCTGAAACTGGGCTGTATATTGCCTGCACTTATGGTGCCTGAACGCTAGGTATAATCCTATATCAGAACAAACAGACTCTGCTCTAGTTATAATGCAATACAGTACGCTGAACATTGTCTATATCATGAGGTGCCCTTACAGAAAAAAGATAATAATGTGGATAAGGCGATTCGAATATTAGGATAGGAAGGTCGGAATCTTTAACCCTCTAAGTTGCCAAAAATTGTCGGATAAAAAAGAAACCTCCTTTCTAAATATACTGAGGTCAGTGGTAGGCTTTCTCTTTTTTAAACCAAGAATTGCTTATAGGTTTTTACTACACCACACATCCTACCAATCTGTATATAATCATGGTTTGATCATGCAAAGGGGTTACTGATCATATATGACATTATCTAACAACGGGGGGAGGGGGTTTGGTGGATTTTCGTGCGACCCCCCCCCCTAGAGGGATCGAATTTCTTTTGATCCCCCATCCTCTAGAGGGGTCGCAATTCTTTTGGCCGCCACCCCCATACCCATTAACCCCCCTGTGGATAGATAATGACCACTCCCTAAGGCTTAGGCTTATACAAGTGTTGGATACGGTGGCAGCCGTGAAATTGTCAGCTAGTGTCAAGTCTGTAGGAGTGGTGGTGACCATAGGCGTCCAGCCTCACTCCTATAATTGGGTCTGAGCCTACGTACCCTGATATTCGACATTTGCTGATGGATAGTTCACTCTTGTCTCATTTAAGAAGCAGCCACTGCTGTGGAAGATGTCGGCAGAAGGCTGAGAAGACAATGAATATGGACATTGTGAATACTTCAAAAAGGTTTATTATGTATCTGTTACTCTGTTAAAAAGCAGGTTGACATTAATGAAGTTATTCATTTCTTACAATCTATGCCAAATTATGTATATATGTTTTAACCCCCCCCCCCCCACACAGTGATATGACAGGTACGGTTTGTTCTGGTATTACTCTATGGCAACCCTCAGCCTGCATCCACATTGGCCTGATACCAGCACAGAAGTCCCCACTACTAGAACAGGGTTAATTGAGATCAGCCTGAGTTGGCACATTCTTCTTGGGACAAAATAAATGATAGTGATGGAGTAAATCAACTGCAAGACATCTTGTGAACCATAGAGTGCTGACGAAATGGGATAGAGAAATCATAATTGGTGCATGATTCGTTTTCTGTATGAACTGTGCTCATCACAATTGTGTCCCCGGAAAATACTATTCCTATTCAAAGAGAGAACGGTGGTTACATGACATCACTTTGCACCTGTGTGTAGACCCCCTCAGGCCACCAGCACTTCCCTTCTCCCCCACAGCTCTCACCAACCCTACCAGTAGCACCTGACACCGCCCTCACACTAGCATAAGCTACTCAAGGTGGGCGAGGTCTCGATCTGTGCGAGTCCCTCAAGCAAAGCTCCTTTTTATCCTGAACTGATATCAAACTCTGAGTTGCTTGTTCACCTTAAACCTACTGTGAATGCTTTAGTTTTAGTCTTGTGGGTCAATTTTTTCGTTTTGGCTTTATCCACATCCACTTTTAAACATTTTATAATCTATCGTGGGGTGATAGTAATTTTTGTGCTTGTCTGTTGATTATAATATCTATAGCATGACGTGTGAACGTAACCCTGAGGTGTAGGAGGCGTGCTGCTTAGCACTCACAGAGAAAAGAAGTAGAATCGCTATAACTCTCAAATGGGAGTCCAGCTCTGATGACTGAAGAAACTCTCCCCACGACTCTAAAGTGACTCCCTATCATTAGGGAGTCTAAATGTACTGACTCCCTTTGCCTAGAGTCAAACAGGAGTCAAAATGGGATGAAACCACAAAAAATGGGAGTCAAATCTGTTTGACACTATTATTGTACCTAATCAAAATGGGTGATGCAAGGAGATCTTAACAGCTCCCCTCTCCTTGGTTTTATCATTTACATTAATCTGAATGGAGGGAGAAATCAGAGATTTTATTTACTTGATCTCAGCCATCAAGCTTATAGTCCATGCAGAGATGAAACTGTGAAAATGCTTTAACATAAACATTTACCCACAGAAATGGTGTCTATGCTTCTACTGTACCTTATTTTGGTCTATTTCACATAATGAAATAGCATTTTTTTAGTCCATGTATTTATTATCAGACATTCCTACTATTAGCATGAGTATTACTAATTCCTGTCTTGATCAGATGAAGAGCACCATTTTGGAGCCATTATGACAGGCACTGTTCTGAGAAAAACTCTACAAATTACATTGTGAGGCCCCTCTACTGGAAGAGCTCAGAACTGGTGAGAGTTTAAGTTGGAGAGTCAGAAAAGTTTAGGGAGTCAAAAGGGAGTCAGCTACACATGACTCCCTATGGAGTTGCGACTCCCCCATATGGAGTCCTCCAGTTCATGATTCCGTAAGAAAGGAGTCAATGTGAGGTAGGGAGTCAATTAGCTCTCTAATAGAACAGGAGTCATTATAGAGTTATTATAGAGTCCTACTAATATTAGGGAGTCACTTTGGAGTCCTGGGGAGAGTTACCTCAGTTATCGGAGCTGGACTCCAATTTGAGAGTTACAGTGATTCTACTTCTTCTCTCTGTGCTTGAGACACAGTATAAAGCCCAAGGCATCATGATGCATCAACAAGCACCAGCAGGTAACGTATCACTTAACTAGTGCATCATGCTGACCTGATCATGAATGCAGTGCCAGCCAGTTACTTACCAGGATGACGAAATTACACTGGGCTGCACTTAGAATAGAGCGACCTAGAGTCAACCACGTACCCTGAGATGTCTACCTTAATTATGTAGTTATTCATGTATGGTGTTGTCTCTATTTGTCATTGGCTGGAAAGAGTAACACTTAAAGTGTACTGTGATACACAACAAGAGGGATGATGATGCAGAAATGACTATAAAATTGCGGTGGACATCTCAAGGTACGTGGTTGACTCTGGGTCAATCTACCCTAGATGGTGAAAGGTGTGGGTCTGTACCGATGGAAATAAAAGAGGGGGGCTGCTAGTATGGACTGTTAACTGGGTAACGCAGTGCCCACTTGACAGATGTCACTTTTGCTTTCATTATACACTATTTATTATCATGAATAATTTACCCTGTAGTTTAAGTGCCTAACTTATGCCTCTGGCCTGTTCACACCATGTCCTGATGAATATTGATAAACACTTAAATTGAATTAGACTAGACTACAGGTGAACAATTACATAGACATTCCACACCAGATTCTGTGTCTGAATAAGATAAGAGTATGTCACCAACTGCTAATTGTACTGACACTGCTGCTTAGGTGATCTGCGGTCAACAAATGTTTTACTCATGACGCTACTTCTTATCAGTACCAATAAGCAACCATCGCCCCTCAGTAGCAGCTGCTCATGTTCACCAAATGCAAGACTGGTAGGTTTCAAAATCGATACTGCTGGGAAATGTAACCTTCCACAATTATAGGATTTAGTCTGTTTAACCTGAAGGGAAGATTATCTTTTTGTTTTCCTATGAGTGAGCGGGAGTAGTAGTGCAGACGTGATGTGTTGGTTTTGCGATAATCCTTCAGAATAAGTCACTCCCAGTTAGGGTCATTGATCAGAAAAAGGTGTGATTATTTAAGGACTTCTCAGTCAAAGGGAAGATCCTTGGCAAGCTTTTAACCATGTTTCTTTAAGTGAATAGTAACTCATCAACATTCATAGAGTCCTGGACATAAGGAGCATTAATACACAATCATTTCTGATATCTTAATGAAATAACATAACGATGTGTGATTGAATGTGTTTACTTTTAAAAGGTCTCTCTAGAATTTGAATGTGCTTAAAATGTCAATAGTAGTTCTGATTGCAGACAGGGGAGAGAGTAGTGTGCTGTATCACAGAAGATGAACTGTCTATTGCATCAACCTAAGGAGGCTGCACATTAGATTTAATCCTGTTTTAGAACAAAGAGAGACTGTTCTAGTTAAAACATTGTTAAGTACACTTGATATTGTTTAAATTATGGGATGCCGTTAGTTTTTTATAAAAAGGGAATAAAGGTGCATTTCAGGGAACATGTTCCAAATATCAGGATAGATATAGACTAGGCAACTATTCACATAAGCAACGAATGGATAACAACATTAAATCCCCGTGACTAATTTAGTGGGGGTAGACACCATTGGACATGACCTATAACCCCTAGAAACATGTGTTGCTAGGCAAATAAACAGTTAAAATGGCTGTTGCTATTGGAGATACTGTAGTTAGAGGTTTTAGAAAGGAGAGCCATAGGCATAGAGAGGAATAGGCCATCTTGGCGTAGGGTTAAGCATATTAGGGATACCAAGGGGATAGGCAGGAAAGGCAGTTGGACTGATAGGCAGAGAAAGGGATAGGCATGATCAAGCATAATGGTTTCTTGCAAAACATCCCCTTGGGATATAGGGCAGCACCTGTCTGTGTATAACACGATTATGATCCGTGACCAATTCAGTGGGAGTAGGAACAAAATAAACAAACCAATGACCCCTAGATACATGTGTTGCTGGCATATAAACATTTAGAATAGCTGTTGCTAGGCAACCATATAAATTAGCAAGAAATGGATAACACAATTAAAATACCTGTGACCAATATAGTGGGGGTAGGCACCATTAAAAATGATGTGTTGCTAGGCAAAAAAATAATAAGTATGGCTGTTGCTAGGCAATTATTTACATTAGCAACAAATGGATACCACCAATAAAATCCCTGTGACCAATTTAGTGGGGTAGGCACCATTTAAAATGACCTATAACCCGTAGAAACATGTGTTGCTAGGCAAATAAAAAATTAGAATGGCTGTTGCTAGGCAACTATTTACATTAGCAACAAATGCATACCACCATTAAAATCCCTGTGCCCAATTTAGTGGGGGTAGGCACCATTAAAAATTACCTATGACCCCTAGAAACATGTGTTGCTAGGCAAATAAACATTTAGAATCGCTGTTGCTAGGCAACCATTTACATTAGTAACAAATGGATCAGACCATTGAAAGTATTGGACCTGACTTAGGGGGGGTAGGCTACCTCAAACCTACAATAAAAGGTCTATATATATAGGGTCGTTGTCAAGCAAATCAACAAATCCTGTGTCGGTTGTTAGGCAACAGTTCTAGGAGCCTGGATGGAAGGAAAATTCTTCAAAAACAACTTGTCCGCCACAGATTTACCATTTTAGGGTATAGAGGACCTAATAATGTTCAATACTGCTATTATAAAGCATTATTTTAGATTTTCCTGAATGGAATGGCGGCCATTTTGTTTTGGCTGTTTGACACAGAAAGAATGTTTTTTCTCTTGGGGTCAAAAAAGTTCGGATTCAGCATGCCCAAATTACCCTAATAAACATCTCAGAACATTTGTACTAAAAAATGCCCCTTGGTTAAGGATTTTACTAAATCCATTCCAGTCTAATAGGTCAATCATCTTTCTGTTTCTTTTTTGGGGGGAAATTTTATCTCCCGGGATTGGTTACGCGATAATCATTAAAAATGATCACCGTCATCATACAACTTTGTTAGAATCTTGCCAGAGTTAGTTGTGAATCATCACATTGGCTGGTGAGCCCCCCCCTTTGATTTCGTCAGTGACATCTGCCGGCATGTGCTTATTTAAGGCACTGAGGTACCTTTCAGAACGTGTGAACCTCTTTTTAAAATTACTATATTGCAACCATCGGCCTGTATCTATCATGGCCTGATGCGCTCACTGAAGTGCCCACTACTTCACCAGGGTTAATTGAGGTCACCTGGAGCTGGGACACCCGTCTTAGGACAGAAATAATTAATTGCAGCAAATAAGGTGTCTTGTGATTCCTCTTTATGGGTCAAGGGATTGAGGAAATGAGAAAGACAAAATAATCTTTATTGTGGTTGGTGTATGACTTGTTTTCTGTATGGGTTTTGTTCATCACAGTTTGCAGGGTTAGGCGTGTATTCCACTGACATAAATCGGCCGAGATTCTGTCGTCAGATGAGATTTGTCCACAAGTTTAACATTATGACTTTCATCGGTGATGGAATTTCGGCTGACCGACGTTGGTGGAATACACGCTTTAGGCGATCTGTTTTTGAGTGTTTTCTGTTTCCCCAATTATTAGCTTTGTTCCCCTCTCTCCTTTACTTGCTCATTTTATGTTGTTCTACTGTCTGAATCTAACATCCAGGATCCCATACCATGGCCCTTTCTCTATATCTTGCTCACTTCCTCTGCTATTTTTCTCCTCGTCTGTCGCTATGGGTTAGTGTTCTCATTCCTCTGTACTTTAATAAAAAAAAAATACCATTCCTATTTGAGGAGAGGACAGTGGTTACATGTTTTTTACGTCTACACCTCTCTGTAGGCCACCTCAGGTCCCCTCCTCACAGCTCTCACCAACCCTACCAGAAACACCTATCATAGGGTGATCAAAGTGGGTTCTCCTACCATGGGCTGCTCCCTCGTCCTAGTTGCTCCCTAGGGGTAGAACCTATCCCAGCGCTGTGTGAATTCCCCCTGCATGCAACTGTGCTGGCTCCCTGAAACCCACTGCGTGAGATGTGCACCAAATACAAGATGCAACCCTTCAGCACAGCATCATCGCCAGTCTACATGATCACCACTCCCAGAGACAAACGGCCTGGGATACAGCTGCGGACATTAGTAGCAGAATTTGTCTTGTATGCTCGCAAGGCCTCCAGGAAAATCTCGAAAAGAATACAGACTAGCAAAGGCTCTGGCTTGGAGTATATATAAATTAAAAAAAATATATATATACATACATATATATATATACATATATACATATATATATATATATGTAGGGGTTTACTACTGTAATCATTTCCATCCAGGTGACCGAGGAGGGTTAGTTCGGGTTGTTTCCGCCTGGTGTTAGTGTGGGCGGTATCCCAGAGGGGGCGACTGTCCTCTCTCTGGTACTGCGCACCACGTTTCAGGCGGGAGCCAACCGACACGTGATCATGTCGATTTCACACCCAATGGGGGTATATAAACCTCTCCTCCTCGTATAGTCGTCAGTCAGTGCAGGCTGACTCCCAGCATTACCCTACCCCAATCGCTAGATTGAACCAGCAGTACTGCTTCGTCTTACCCTTCGGGTTAAGGTGTCACGGTACAAATAGCCGACAAAATTTCTGGTTCTGACCCTATTTTTCTCCTTCAGACGGGCAAAAGGTTGGGTTCTTTTGAGTGTGCAGTAATGAATGACCCCTTAAATTAAAGCTTAACACATATCTGATTTTTTTATTTGCATCCCGCATAAAAAAGTGTGATCCGGTTTTGCGCTAGTTGCCATGGAAACTGACTTACCCAGACTGGAGAAATTTTACAGGTGCCCAGTGACCTTTGACCTTGACCTTTGACCCCTCCAATCACCACCCAGGGTTACTATGGCAACAACCAACTTTTTATATTCTTTTTGCCAAGGCCTTTGGGAACAATTTGGCCCGCAGATTATGTTTCTGTGACAAATTTAAGGCCTCCTACCACTGATTATATGCACAGTAGTACCGTTTTTCATTGGCACTATTTACGAGTACAACATTCTGGGGGCGAATTTGTACTGTGACACTTTAAGACTAGATTCAATTGTAACAGGGATACGTTGAATAAAACACTCTTTCTACTTTGCACTTGGAAACTGACGTTCTTGTTCTCTTTCTGAGATTCCGAACCACTACACTGGTGCCGTGACCAGGATCAGTTTTCAAGTAGCAGTCAGGTGAACCTGGCCAGAGTAGAGCAGGATGGAGACGTGACCGTCCCGGAGCGGAACAACCCAGTTGTTCCGACTAGTTTCGAAGGTTTCATACGAGAAGCCGAAGGAACTTTGAATCCAGGGGTTACCTTGGAAGAAGGAGAGTTGGAGTCCACCAGGGTGGACCAGATGGATCCAGAGGAGGCGAGGGGGTTCACACTTCATTGCCACTCGGGGTAAAATCATGTTGAACACTGGTCCTTCTTTGTTCAACACGACTGACTCAGTGTTCTTTCCCGGAGGAAAGAAAGGGGGGACTAGAAAGGTTCATTTCTGGACCCGACGGTACAGGAAATACCGCCAAAACCCCTTCGGATCGTACCCGAAGGAGGTCCCGTCATTGGGACCCGACCTGATCTTAATCAGGACGACACTTTGGACCGGGATAACGCATACCGGAACAAAGAAGAGATGAACAAGCAGTACGACACTCTGCATGACGAATTAATTTCGTTGATCTCTGAAAGGGATCGCTATATCCTAGAGAATAGGCAGGTCCATCGGGACATGGAGTGGAGAACGGATCAATTGACCCGTGACAACCAACTGATTCAAGATCAGATGGAGAAGAATCAGGAAACCCTGAGAGATGAAAAGAAAAGGTTATCCGAGTTAGGTCAAGCTAACCGGAAGTCCTACGCCTGTCAACAGCAGTATCAGGCAGACCTAGAGAGATACTCTAGGGAATGGCACATCGCCAAGGAAGCTCGTAACCAACAGGTTGAGGACAATGAGGCAGTAAGGACTGCCATCATAGAAGAAAACGAAGAACTATGTCAAAAGAAACTGGAGAGCATGCAGGCAGTATCAATACTGGAAGCTAGATGGGTAGAGTTGGAAACCTACCTGGGCAACCAGAAGGTACAACACCCAGAGGTGACCCCCACCCCTGGGGAAGGAGTAGAGAACCCTCCACTCCCGGGGGTTCTGAAAACCACCACCCGCTACCACTCCGGGGGACAGGTCGAGAAGGATGTATACTATGCATCTGCTCCTCCTGCCCCGTCGGGTCCGTCAGTAACTATAGATCCTAGGGCATACTCCACAGGGAATACGTCGGAGGTCCCTAGTTATGACACTTTGAACCCCTTTGCTGGGGATAGTCCATCTCAGTATGGAGCTGTTCCACCCCCTTCGGTTACGGACAGAGACACCACCACACATGCGGATCAGCAGGGTGGGTGGTATGGTTATGATAATTGGGGTGACCTGATTTTTCATCATAACCAGAAGGCGAAGACGGGAGCAGGGAAAACTCCGGGTAATCAAACCCAGTGGCACGCTACCCGCGGTAAGAAGTCCGGAGAGAGACCTTCTGCCGGGTGGTCTGGGGACCAGAACACACAGTACTCCCATACTGATAATTCTGATGGGCCTAAAAGTAGCCAGGGAGGCAGGCCCATGCCTCAGCACCACGACAAAACAACAACAGGACATGACCCCACTTACCCGGGCACATCGTCCCATCCCCGACCTACCCGATCTGCTGGGTATGGTCCAGTCTCACCAGTTCGGCCATTGGCCCGAAGAACTTCAATGGCCCCCGGATTGAGACAGGTTTATAATACTGATCCTAGCATCAAGAGCCTCGGCTTGGATAGCTATAGTCGGGGACAGGATGCCACTGAAGTAATGGATTGGGGTCAGAATCTATCAGACCAGCTGATAGAGGGGGCCACCAGAGGTGCCCGACGCACCGCCAGGATCACCAAACCCTACAAAGGGAAAGGACCCTGGAAGGATGAATACCAAGTATTTCTGGATGACTGCAAATACAATGGGTGGTCCAAAGAAGACTCATTAGGAGCCTTCGTTATCTGGCTGAATGATGGGCCAGGTAAATCCGCCGTCTCCCAATGGAGAAATACATATGGCCCTTCGGGTACATATGATCAGCTCGAAAGTACTGCTGTATACATCTTCGGGAACCTAGTGACAGTGGATCACTGGTTGGTCTTCAAGGGACGAACTCAGAAACCAAAAGAGTCCCCGAATATATATGGTCTGGAGCTCCAACGGATCTTGCATCAAGCAAGACCAGAATGGGCTAGAGACGCAGATTACTACATCGAGACTCTCTTTGTTTGGTTCATTAGTGGACTGAGTGACCCTGATCATCAAGAACTGACCAGAAAGGCTTGGAAAAGCGATTCCTCACTAGCTGATCTATTCTTAGCCATAGACAGTTATGAGAAGAAGAAGATTCTTCTTGCCGGATTGGTTCCCAACCAATCCCGAATGTCAGCTGTCGTTGACTATAGCAGCAGCGGGGGATCCTCGGATGAAGAATCCAAGGGAGAAGAGACCATTGGGGCTGTAGCCTTCAGTGGGAAGCGCCGGGACAAAAGGTCTGGTGATAACAAAAGGCGGAAACCTTTTGATAAAACATCCTCTAGCAAGAAGCCAGAGAAACTCCCAGGAGATAATTCAAAAAACCCTTCCAAACCTTCTTCGGTTCCGCAAGAACCCAACGTTCCGAAGAAATCGGAACCGGACCAGTCCCTTGGATTGGTAGAAGCCATGATACAACGTATGATGGCTCTGTTTGATAAAAAACAGGAACGGAAGGTAAAACCCGAGCTGAGTACTGTAACCTGTTACAGATGTCAGGAGAAGGGGCATTATGCCTCCACATGCACAGCTGAAACGCCTGTGATGCGATTCTCCGGTAAGAATTCGGAAAATTAAAGGGGATCCCTGAGGGAGGCAACTCAGAGATCCCGAAGGAAATATGCCATAGTACTCCTGACGGGACGGGAGTAAGCTCACACTCAGTAGTGACGTCCGGACATATGGGGGACAAGCAGGCGCAGCTTCGGAACCCTGGGGCGGGGGCAATCAGCATTCCAGTCATACATTCGGGAAATGAGTCGGGGAAACCCGGTGCTGATGCGGAGGAGTATAGTGCAATGGTTTGTGGAACCAGGCTCCCCCTAGATCATCCTTGCTTGGAATACATAAGAGGGCGTGGATTAGATCTGGGTACTGAGAGTGACTTACAGAAGTTCACTAGTAACCCTTCATTGAATGGAGGAAAAAGGTGGTATTTGGCCGCTTCTGTGAAGGGTAGAGTGGGGGAATTTCTGATAGATACTGGGGCTAGCCACTCCATTATCTCCTGGAGGTTCTACACTCTTCTGCTGGGCACAAATGATGACCTTAAAATGAGGGTAAATGCGTGCACAGCCGACGGTAGCAGATTGCGGACGTTTGGACGTACTTTCCTATGTATCTCAGTGGTGGGGAAGGAGTTTGTATTCTCCCCAACCATTTCTGAGATCGAGGATGATGGTATCATAGGGATGGACTTTGCCAACCTGTTTGGAATGATATTGAACCCGAAGACAGGTGAATTGTCCATACAGAGTCCCTATAATATCAAAGCACAATGTGTGCTGAGAGTTATCAGTAGTGTAGCAAGTGTCGCACAGACTTCCACCGGGAACAACATGTGATGTGTTAATCAGCGCTTCCTCTGAACTCAGAGGAAGGGCCGGGGTCATGGAACCCGACGTAGCTTATCTTCAATCCCTCGGGTTGGAATCTGCTGATACGTTGGTGGGAAATGCCCAATGGACCCTTGTCCCCATATCCAATCCTGGTGTTCATATGGTATATCTCCAGAAAGGCGCTAAAGTAGGCAGTGTGGTACTCGCGGAGGCGGTCACCAGCAGCATTCTGGAGTTGCCATCCAAAGAGCTGCCGGATACGGTCGTTATTGAAGAGGAATTAGAGAAGCTAATTCAGGATGCTTCGGAATTAAATCCTGAGGAGCAGAAGGACCTTCGGGTAATGTTAAAACGTTGCTGGAGGGCCTTCGCGTTCCCAGGAGAACCATTAGGACGAACTGATAAAGTCCTACACGGAATTGATGTGGGAGAAAGCTCCCCCTTTAAAATTCCTTACCGCCGGCGACGCCTGAAGAAGAGAGAGGTAGCAGAGACGGAGATCAATAAGATGATTAAAGATCACATTATTGTACCCAGTTCTAGTCCCTGGAGTAGTCCAGTTTGTATGGTCACCAAGAAAGATGGGACCATACGATTCTGTATTGACTACAGGAAGCTGAATGGGATGACGAAGAAGAATTCATATCCTCTGCCGAGGATTGATGAGACCATTGACTCGCTAGGAGGGAATGAATGGTTCTGTACCATAAACTTACAGTCTGGGTACTGGCAGGTAGGGATGAAACCTGCCGACATGGAGAAGACGGCCTTCTCTAGCCATGTAGGATTATTCCAGTATAACGTCATGCCCTTCGGGTTGTGCAATGCGCCAGCCACATTTGAAGCCATGATGGAGACATTACTGAGCGATCTACTATGAAAGAAATGTCTAGTTTACCTAGATGACATCATTATCTTTGGAAAGACTTTCCAAGGCTGTCTAGACAACCTGGAAGAAGTCCTCCAGAGAATAATGAGTAATGGGTTGAAATTAAAACCTAAGAAATATCAATTGTTTAAAAAAGATATCAATTATCTGGAGAGAATCATTTCCACTCAGGGGGTGAAGGCAGACCCGGAGAAGATCCGAAGGGTAACTGAGTGGGAAAAGCCCAGGTGTCCCAAGGATGTCCGTTCATTCCTTGGGTTTTGCTCGTATTATCGAGATTTCTTACCAGGTTATGCCCAGGTGAGTTATGCTATCCAGTCTCTGTCTCATTGGACACCTGGTAGGCGTAAAGAAGTTTTTCCATGGGGAAAAGAACAAGACGAGTCCTTTGAATCCATCAAAAGGCTCTTTGTTGAAACACCAGTTCTGAAATATCCGACAGCCGCTGGGCATTTCATTCTGGATACTGATGCCAGCAATGAGAGCATTGGGGCTGCTTTGAGTCAGGTCCAAGACGGAAGAGAAGTTCCCATTGCCTTCGCTAGCAACACCATGAACAAGTCACAGAGGAATTACTGTACCACCAAAAGGGAACTCTTGGCGGTGATTGTTTACACAAAGAAATATAAACATTTCTTGTGGGGCTCAGATTTTACGCTGAGGACTGACCATTCCTCTTTGAGGTGGTTACTTAATTTTAAGGATGCCGAAGGTATGATAGGCCAGTGGTTAGCACACTTATCAGAGTTTGGGTTGGAACAGAAGCAGATCCAACACCGACCCGGTGTAAAGCATGTAAATGCTGACGCACTATCCCGCAGACCCATTAGGAGTTGCGGAAATGAAAAATGTGACGATTGTGGAGCCCATGGGGCGGTCTTAGCTGGAGTCCGGTTGCCACTGGAATCCAGAGGAACTGGCATCCTTCAGTGGTCTATGGAGACTATCCGAAGGTTCCAGGAAAAGGACCAGAACGTGGGAAGGTTGCTCGAGTTAATTCCCAAAGGAATCAAACCCGTTCGACCAGAAATCTCTCTGGAAAATCGAGAGATGAGGAGATTTCTAGCTCAATGGACAGAGCTGGAAGTATCCGAAGGTGTTCTATATAGATGGAAGATCAGCCCTTCGGGAAGAAGGATCCGACAGGTAGTGATCCCCTCCGGTATGAGGAGGGACTTCATGTATTATTGTCACGGTCATATGACCAGTGGTCACTTTGGGAAGAAACGTTCGCTGGAACACCTGTCCCGAAGGTACTACTGGCCAGGGATGAGCACTGACTTATTACGTTGGATAGCCACTTGTCCAGATTGCTGCAAAAATAAACCCGGACCCGGGATGGGTAAAATGCCCTTGTCCCAGGAACTGTTTGGGGTTAGATTTGCCAGAATAGCAATCGATATCATCAGTGGTTTTAAAACAACCCCTGATGGTAACACGTGTATGATGGTAGTAACTGACTACTACACCAAGTATACGAGGGTGTTCCCCTTACCCCACCACAAAGCCGCGACCTGTGCGAAAGCCTTTGTGAAGGGTTGGGTGTTACACCTAGGAGTGCCTCTGATGATGCATAGTGACCAAGGCAGGGAATTTGAGTCGGATCTATGGCAAGAGATGTGCCATAGACTGGCTATCTGCAAGACCCGAACCAATCCTTACCGACCCTAGAGTGATGGGATGGTGGAAAGGTTCAACAGAACGCTAATTCAGGTCCTGAAACCCTTGGTGAATGAAAGTATGACCGATTGGGATGAACAATGTGAATATGTATGCCATGCATACAACAGCACTGTTCATAAGAGCACCAATTGTACCCCAAATTTATTAGTGTTTGGGGAAGACATGATCATGCCAGCCGATCTTGTTTTTGGTGTGGTCGGGTTGAATCCCGACGCACCATGTCACGTGATGTTTGTAGAATCATTGAGAGACCAGTTTAAGTTCGCATATGAGCTCGTTAGAACCGAGTTAAAAAAGAACGCGAAGTGGCAGAAGACTGGTTATGACCATGGACTGAAAGTCTGTCGGTTCAAGGTAGGGGATCAGGTGGTGAGACTACACGAACCTCTATCCTATTTAAAATTAGCAAGCAACTGGGATGGTCCATTTGTGGTGACTAGAGTTGTAAGTGACTGTACTGTCATGATTAGATCCTTAATTGGTCGGATCTATAAATCCAACGTGGCTCGACTCCGTCCCTGGAAGGGGAGGGATCTAACCACAGAAACGTATGGGTTGGGAGTAGATGAGTTACTCCAGAAAGTAGAGAGCAGGAAAATGGATCAAGTGACCCCAAAACGTGGCCCCGGACGGCCTAGGAAGTTAGGGGTCCGTGATCGGAAGGTGCACAAGAAGGAAAAAGTCTCGCTGGCTGTAAGCAAACCTAGGCGGAAGAGGAAGGGGACGGCTAACCCTGCCTCTGAGAAGGCGCCTTCAGGAGCTAGGTCTAAGAAAATACCCATGGGAGGTATCCGACGCAGTCCCCGCCTGATAGAAAGGGCTGCGGTAACCTAAGCTGGTACACAACAAGTGTGTTGTCCTGCATAATGTTAGGAGAAAGAGGGAGGAAGTTCCTGGCGGGAAGATTATAAATTGTTTCCTCTTTTTCGAAAAACCTGTTTTGTGTTGTCATCCGTTATATGTTGGAATAGGCACGAATGACCGGGTTTGGAGCGTGTAAACCCTCTAGCAGGGTACCAGTGGGTGGTGAGCGGATAATCCGGTGGGTTTGCGGGCATGCTTCCCATAAAAACCTCACAAATACTCCAGCAGAACTGTTGGTAGCGAAAGGTTCGGCTACTACCCGAAGCGCCTGTCTATAATTAGAACTCCTAGCGCTGGCACGACGTGCTGGCCAACGAGGAGTGTCTAATTCGGACCGAAATAACACGCCAAAAGTAAGTGGAGAAGTTTGGTAAAGGGGAACAGGTCCTCCATAAAGACCTGTACCTTCTTATAGACCTCTTATTTATCGAAATAACAGCGCCCAACCTCAGCATGGCCTCACGGCAGGTCGCGTTGGGCGCGGGGGACAGGCCCCGCAAAATGGCCGATCTGCCCCAAGATGACAGTGCTGGTGTCGCCAGCCCTGTTACTCTCTCCGAGGAGCAGCTCCTCGAAGAGGAAGACATGGATACTACCATGTCCATACCAGTCCTCACTGAAGAGGAGAAACAAAGAATCCACGAGGAGGATCATCTTCTAGCTCTGAAGCTAGAAGAGGAAGAAGTCCAACATGTCAAAGACACTTGGACTATGATCGGCAACCCGCCTGTCGATCCGAGCCTTCACCAAAGGGAAGAGAAGCCAGATAAGTTGGTGAGGGCAGGAAGGAGCTGCTACGATGGGAGGGAGATGAATCTCCACCTGGACGTAATGGCCACAACGGAGATAGGCCTACCTAGATCTATCCCCGATGACATAGTGGATATGTTAAGACAATTCATTGATGTAGGAGCTCTCCGCATCATGCCCCCAGAGTGGTTTAGCACCTGGGAAAACTTACAGCAAGGCCTTCGGGTGTGCAAAGCACTTCGGAAGGGTTTGTTTGACGCTGAAATGGCCGACATCGGGGTATGTGTACCCCGGATGACGCACATTTCGTTGATAACGATTGTGGGGCCTTCGGCGCCACGACCCTTGCAGTAGCCTGCTACCGCAGGTTCAACCCGATGGGGTTACGACTCTCAGTAGTTTCTGAAGTGTGTTTACAAAAGCAGCGGTATGATCAGGGAGAAATAATCCCAAAATAGGTCATGGGAAAAGGGGTGTAAAGCAAACCTATACTTCAAAACTGGTGATCTGTGAGTTGGCAAGTGCATTTTAAGTACATGCACTCGTTATGATTTTTGTTACTATCTCAAGCCAAAGGTGTACATAACGATCTTGGGGTCAAAAACAATGAAATACGATTTTGGGGTCAAAAACAAACATATATGATATTGGGGGTAGGGTAACTCGACCCTGCAAATTAATCTGATTGAAACATCTTATAAATGCTGAATTTGGTTACTACGAAATTCGTTTATAACGAAGTAATCTTGCTGGTAACAAGGTGTTTGTAATAACGAAGTTTTACTGTATTACACCAGGGATCAGAAGGCGAGGATCCGCTGGGCTGCCCGACAGTGGGATAGGGACCACTTAGAATGTCCCTTCCAGAAATGCCAGTTATCTCTGGAATTAAAGGTATCCTTCACCACCAGGGCAAGGTACCTTCGCCACCTAGTGGAGAACCACACACACCACTATGTGGTGTACCAGTGTGATCCGGAGGGAGCAGGTACCTCTACCTGTTCGGGTCACCTGCACCCCAGGCGCGGACGCCTAATTAAACACATGACCATGCTCCATAATATTGGAGGTGGCGAGGCCAGAAACAAAGTAATGGCCCTGCATGAACGTGTTATCGACGCGTTCAGGGAAGTCTTGAAGAAGGACCCAAAAAGTCTTAATACTTTCAAGGCATATTTCTGCGAAATAGCAGAAAGTAAGTCGAAGCTCACGGTAGCGAGATTCGCGAAGGTCCCAGGCTCACGAAAGTTTGACCTGGACCCTGATCAGTATCCACCAGAACTGTTCCGTCGGTCTGCCAACCGAGGCCGGGGGAGAGGTGGGAGAGAGCCTGAAGCAAGGGCCTACAGAGGACGGGTGGAGCAACCGAGAGCTGATCGGGGACGCTCTCGCTCCACCAGCCCAGCAACGAATATAAGAAGAGGAGGGACCCTCAGCCTTGAGGAAATTGACTCTCGTTATTACACGGAGTCATCTCATAGCAGTCGAAGCTATGAGGCCTCTGCGGATAGGTATGACGACTATCCGGAGATGAACCTGACGCCTGCACTGGAGTCTCAGACGCTCGGCCAGACTCCTCATGAAACCCGACGGCGCGAGAATGAACTCGCCCGTCAGAGGGAGACCGAGAGGGAGCTGGTGCGACGGGGACGTCGGAGTCCTGGGGAGGATCCTGGTATGACATGGTGCGTCATGTGGCGTCCACCTCGTCTGCTCAGGGGGGTGTTATACCCGACTCAGGATACCGAGGGGGCCCTACAAGTAGACCTTCGTCTGCCTCCAGTCATCCTGAACCTGCCTCCCCTTCGGGAATACACCAACAGGTGTTAAAGCATGCCGGTAGGGATGCTTCGCGGCACCAACAACAGCCGCCAACCCATAAGGCATTCAAGCCTTTGCACCGGATCACGGCGCCGGGGGAGGACCCTATGAGACCAACCCCTCCGCCAGCAAGAGCTCCAGTGCCAGCACCGGTTCCACCACCAGGGAAGCCGGTTCCACCACCAGGGAAACCGGTTCCACCCCCAGGGAAACCGGTTGATGTTGGGAAACCAACTATTGATCCTCCTGGGAAAGCCCCGGAGGTCAAGGTAAAGAAGGAGAAGCCAGTGGTGACTCTAAAAGTGGCGCCAATAGCATCCTATTTTCCAAAGGATGCCAAACTGTCCAATCAGATTGGACAGGAAATTCTGGACGAGTTCCAGAAGGAACAGCGGACGATGGCCGAAGATTACCACAAGAAGGTGGTACAACACTTCCTTGAAGGCGTCAGGAAGTGTCACCAGAAGGAGAAGGACAGCCTTCAAAAAGAAACCGCAGATGAAGTGGTCACCAAGACTAGGTTCTTGGAAGCACAGCGGGACAAAGCCGCTGTGCTAGAAGCTACAGTCCGGGAGGAATGTAAGGATCTCCAGGAGGAGATCCGGGAGATGAAGGCAAAGTTTAAAGTTTGTCTTGGGATAAAATTCTCTGACTGGGATGGGACCCTTGAGCAACTCAAGGATGCCATCCAGAAGAAGGAGGTACCCGAAGGCTGAAACAAAAACCTTCGGGCAACTGAATGCAGCTGTAGTTGCTTCAGGGAAGAGATCCATAGGATCTCTATAAATTTGTACACCTTCTGCTATAGAAGGCGAAGGTGCATAAGAAAGGACTATCCCTTCTTAGAAAAAGAACCCTTAGGTTCTTAGGTAATAATATATATACCGAGCATTACTGTTAATTCCACATATGTATAAATTTAAACAAAATTACATCCACATAAGTCTACCTTCGTCTGGTAGACCGGAAGAGGAGAGCACCTCACTCAGTCGTCCAAGATGAAGAGGAGAGCACCTCACTCACTCGTCCAAGATGAAGAGGAGAGCACCTCACTCACTCGTCCAAGATGAAGAGGAGAGCACCTCACTTACTCGTCCCGAAGCAGATCCAGAGATCAGCACATCACCCGACGTTAAGTCGACATAGCAGTTTTTGTGAGGTCCTGTAGTATACCGCTGTAGTTCCAGATTATTTATTAAAAGACATTCCCGTCCATGTTTCTAATATATATATTTATGGTGCTGATACACTATGATAGTTTATGATACTCAGGATATTACCAAAGATCTGTAAAACCATAACTGTGTTCAAACGTTCACCACTTCGGGTGGATGTCAATAAGAGTATGTATATTTAATAGTGGTAGATATATTTTGTTATGAAAAACGGAGGTGATAAAAAATTTGATTCTGGTGCGGAGAGAGGTTATCATGTATCCCTATGTAAATTTTTTTTTTTAAGGCCTGTGAGTCCTTGTCAGGACTGGTAATAATTCTTCGGAATCGGTACACACTTGCCGATCATTTTTTTAAAAGGTCCTTATCAGGACTATATATGTGTTTTTTTAAAGTAGAAGATAGTTACAAACTGTTGGTAACTACTTCGGGTTCTACTAAAACGTAAAAGTCATATCATAAGGTAACTATGACAGTGTAATGCCTTAATTTCATCGATATATTGTTTATCATATATATATATTACATATGACTAATTGTAGTAAAACCCTTTTATGTATAGTGTATAAACAAACTACTTCTGGTTGTCAAACTATTTTTATTATGAGTTTACTACTCAGGTTTTTACCACACCTAGTGTTGTCTAGGGGGGGTAGTGTAGGGGATTACTACTGTAATCATTTCCATCCAGGTGACCGAGGAGGGTTAGTTCGGGTTGTTCCCGCCTGGGAAAAAAGGGGGTATATAAACCTCTCCTCCTCGTATAGTCGTCAGTCAGTGCAGGCCCGGCTGACTCCCAGCATTACCCTATCCCAATCGCTAGATTGAACCAGCAGTACTGCTTCGTCTTACCCTTCGGGTTAAGACTAGATTCAATTGTAACAGGGATACGTTGAATAAAACAATCTTTCTACTTCGCACTTGGAAACTGACGTTCTTGTTCTCTTTCTGAGATTCTGAACCACTACATATATATATATATATATATATATATATATATATATATATATGTATATATATATATATATCTATGTATATATCTATATCTATATCTATCTATCTATCTATATCTATATATATATATATATATATATATATATATATATATATACAATACAGCCTAGCCTACGCTCCCACTTTATATCTATCATGACACCCATAGAAGAGGCAGGATGGGCAGAGGGAAAGATTAAGGAGGCCATTGTGGGGTTTCTCTTGTCGCCAACCCATATGGTTAGGATATAGACAAATCCATTTAGAAAGATAACATTTTAGTGAAGGTTTTGCACTCAAATTAGAACTAGCATTGGTTTAAATATCGATTTAATTGCATTCATTTGCATCAGATGAGAGAAAGGGGGAGAGGGGGGACAGAGAAAGCTTTATAAGAGATTGTAAGCCTTGAAATCGTGCAGTGATGCATCCAGACTAGAAAAAGATTTGTATAACATCATAGCTAAATCACGACCTATATAATTGTAAGGGACAGCAGATGGTGTGGTACTTTTAGGTGGCAATAAATCAAATCAGGAATTCACTTTCAACTTTTCAATTGTCATAGTCCATGAAGCAACATACTGGCTTTGAGATATGAGTAACTATTGCCTCTACTATGAGGTCCTCATCATATTTCAGCGAAGGGGAATGCCCTGGTTGTAAGATGAAAACATGTCTTGTTAGAGAAATATAAGTATTTTAGTTTTCACGACTTTCTCTTTATTAAAAATCCGAGGCTTTTATCCACATCCAATCATCCTGAGCTGAAGTCTCTTGTACCGTTCTATTGACTGCAGGTGAATGCCCTTTCATAACCTTTCTGTAACCTGAAGATGTAATGTTTCGGATAAATGAAAAGCGCTCTAGAAATTATATGACTACTATCCTCCTCTCCATCTGAACATAAACATCCGATAGTTTCTTCCCTCTCTGTCTCTTGTGCATGGGGTAAGAAGCCTGTATTGGCTGTCGGTGCATGTTGTGTAGATTAGATTGATATGATCACATTGTTGTACTACAATTGTCTATGTCAAAGCACTTAGCTCAAATTGAATCTTTCGCTACCATGTCAGAGAGAGAGGAATTGAAAGTGAATTTTGATCTTGCTTACAACTAGACCTTTACAAGATTGCTTAAGGCATATTAATATACCACCTCCAGGACTAGGATTCATGCGGTAAGATAAGAAAGTGATGAATGGCATTGCGCATTATCCCCAATATACTGACTCAGCATAGAGAGTGATAATCCTGGTGGCCTATACATCATCCTTTACTCTCCAAGTAAATATTTACATGAGTTTGCTACAACTGCAGCGTCTTTAGGCTGCCTCCTCTCTGCATGTCTCCTGACACGTGTTAGTACCTGATATGGCCACTAGGTGGCTGCTGAGATGTCCAGTCATGATGCCACTCTGCATGGTTTGTCATCTGATGGACGGCACACCCACATCAGCCAGGGCAGTTTGCTTGCCCAGTGTTAATGTCAGGAGATTCTGATCATGCTGCTTTATGGTCTGCAGCCATCAGCAACAAAACAAGATGGGGAATGGAAATAAGAGGAGATAAAGAAGGCACTGTGTGAGGGGTGCTGGGTCTTGTTGTGCTCATCTGCTCTGTTATGTTGGTATGGCATGGTAGCTGAACATTACCATGTGACATATATGACACTGCGCTGCCCCAACATGTGATGATCCGAGTTGTCACCTGGCACTGTATGAACCGAGGGGTCAATTTAGACAACACAAATCCACACATGTCTGATTATTGTTACTTGGTATTTTTCATGTAGGCAGGCAATCTGGATAATAAAGATGATCATTTTCTGGAAGTCTGCTGCGGCCTTTATTTTTACACAGATAGTAGGAGGTAGATGATGAAACAAAACCAAACAGTGGGTTAAAGTTCATCAAAGTTTATTGTTGACTTGTTTGACGTTGTTTTTGCCACACATAAAGGGTAATAATCAAGTTCAAGGTCAAGGTTAGATAGTATGATGAACAAGGTTCTTACTAATAAGCCTCACAGGAGCTGGGTTGTTTGGGTTTGGGTATTTCCCAACAGTTCTTTTTGTCACTGTGTGTCTCAGCACCAAACCTGTGAGCAATGGTGCAACACAACCCATTGACATAGACCTGTGTCTACCCACCTCTACATGGCACGCGGTACCACCTGACCACCACCCTTCCTGCCTCAGGTAAGCACAAAGATATGAGCACAAACCCTACACCCTACATGTCAATCTGTTCTCTTTGAGTGCACACATATGCCATATCCCATTTGCACTACCTTTTTTTTCATTTTTTAAAGCTGAATTATTTGCCCACGTGTTCAGTTTTGTCAATATTGAGTATCATGAACAAGTGACATTGAATCCACACTTCTGCAAAATGGATACATCTATTATGGTTCAATGAGCGTAATATAGCGGCTCGATTTTACACTGATTATCTTAAGTGTCATTCTAAAAAACACCTTCCATAAAGTACCAGGGCCATTCCTAACCATTTTATGTAATTTGGAAAAAGGGATATTTACTGTTGTTAACAAATGTTTTACTCAGATCTCCACTAATTGGCAGTACAAATTGCAAACCATAGTTATGCACTGCCAACTGCTGTCCCACTTCAAGCGTATAGTCTTGAATGTTTGAACAGTCTTTTAATTTGATAACGCTGATAAAAAGGAGAAGAAATTGAAGAAAGAAATACTTCAATTTCTTTAACGTAAGATAAGGATCTTTTTTGCTCACAGAAGGTGTCAGGATTTGGTAGCAGAGAGAGGATCTGTTTGGTTTGGTGACAGTCTTTCGGTAAGGCTCAGACTCTGGGAAAAAGTACTACCTTAAGACTTTGTTGGTCAGAGGAAAAATCCCTCCGAAGCTTTTAATTAGGTTTTGAACTAATTGGTAACTGATCAACATCTTCAATATCCTGCAGAGGAAAGTTTTTTTATTTCTTGGTACATAAACGAATTGCTGAATGAAAGGACTGCAAGAGAGATAACGCCTTGTAAACAGGCATAGGTATCCATTAGTGTTGCGCATAAATGCACTGTCTGTTTTTAAGAAAATGTAATTGGGGTTGAATAAACTTAGTTATGGCTTCCATCTGCTCAGTATAATGAGCTGGATCTAAACGAATTCATTTCTTGTCTTATAAATCTTGTGGAGATACTCTAAAAAAGAAATAACCTGATTTACCATTCATGCAATACTGATGTCTTGTTACCACGAACCCAAACCCAGCATTGACCCCTAGCCAAGTTCAAGGTCAGTTAAAAGCCAGTGGAGACTAAATTGATGGTCAGTTAGTGACGGCCATTTTGTAATTACGAAACTTTCTATAGGCCAAGTCCCCTCCAGGTAACATAGAGTAGAATAAGGAGGCAGGCAGCGGTGCCAGGGGAGGGTAGCAGAGGAGGGGTAGGATTACTGGCAGACAGTGATAGGCCTTAAGGGGGCAGTGGACTACAGTAATTGATGGAGGGTCCTTATTAAATGGCTCCTGCCCCATCCTACCTCCTCTCTACCACTACACCCGACTACACGTGGCACTTAGAATACTCCAGGCAGGTTGGTGGCAAAGGTGGGTAGGAACCTTAGGGACAAATACCCATAGTCCAATAGAAACCTTGATTCAGGCCTTAATTTGTCGAAACTAACCCTCACATTAATTACCTTTTGTGTTTCTCTTTGATATACACTGTAAATAGTACGTTTAGGAATACGACAAATTCTATTGTAGCTTTACGGCACCTACTGTAACTTTAAAGTAGATTCTACTGTCTACCTACACTAAACTGCACACCTACAGCAGATTCTACTGTACACCTACAAACATACTAACCAATTATGAACAGTGTACATATGTAGAGAAGTTACAACGACGATGATGTTAATAGTAATGCTGGAAAGATGGGTTTGAACTGAGATGTACTTTGAGTGCTGTGAAGAAGAAGTATGAGTAGTTTCTCTACAACTACCATATTCTAATACCTATATATAACACTGCATGGTAGCTACCATGGATCAATGCCTCAAAGTGTTCAACCACAATTCAATTTTAGCGAACCATTCAATTTTCCCAAACTAAGCCAATCTGCATGAAACAATGTCTCTGATCATAAAAGGACTACACAAGAAGAGTTACTGAAGTTGGCAGTGGTCTGTACCATAGTGTTCATGACAAGGTACACTGATAATAAAACCTATAGTCAGTACTGACTATACCATCATATTTTGACCCCCGTAGTCAGGGGACTATACAACTTAGTCACATATTAGTCATAAAGATAGTCAGGAGTGACTATATGTGGATCACACAAATTGATGATGTCACAGGAATGTGTGCACAGGAAACAGTTAGGATTCAAATTTGAATGGTCCATGGACTTCAGGTAGGCACATCCTCTCCTAAACCACTGTTCTATGGATATCCCTGCTTGTTATATGTTATGTTACAGTTGACTATGACAACTTAAGATGTTATAAGGTGCATGAGTTCTCATGTTTGATAGAGTTATCATGGTAATTTGTTCCAATTTTGAAAACATAGAAATACATGAACAGTGTATGTCTAGACTGACAGAGCATGATAGGCCTACACAGGAGCCTGTCACCTCCTCTGCTTTATCCTAGCCTGTCCCCTGGCCTGTCTTATCCTAGCTTATCCCCTAGCCTGCCTTATGCTAGCTTGTCCCCTGGCCTGCCTTATCCTAGCTTGTCCCCTGGCCTGCCTTATCCTAGCCTGTCACCTACTCTGCTTTATCCTAGCCTGTCCCCTGCCCTACCTTATCCTAGCTTGTCCCCTGGCCTGCCTTATCCTGGCCTGTCATATGCTCTGCCTTATCCTAGCCTATCCCCTGCCTTACCTTATCCTAGCCTGTCCCCTGCCTTGCCTTATCTTAGCTTGTCTCCTGGCCTGCCTTATCCTAGCCTGTCACCTGCTCTGCCTTATCCTAGCCTGTCACCTGCTCTGCCTTATCCTAGCTTGTCCCCTGCCTTGCCTTATCCTAGCTTGTCCCCTGTCCTGCATTATTCTAGCCTGTCACCTACCCTGCCTTATCCTAGCCTCTCCCCTGCCCTGCCTCATCCTAGCCTGTCCCCTGCACTGCCTTATCCTAGCCTGTCTCTGCCCTGCTTTATCCTAGCCTGTCCCCTGCCCTGCCTTATCTTAGCCTGTCCCCTGCCCTGCCTCATCCTTGCCTGTCCCCTGCCCTACCTCATCCTAGCCTGTCCCTGCCCTGCCTTATCCTAGCCTGTCCCCTGCCCTGCTTTATCCTAGCCATGTCTACCCTGCTGAACCTTGACCTGCCTTCAGTACTTAAGTTTCCCTTATTTCTCATGATTGACTATATCTATTAGTCATAGTGACTACTTTAGACCATGAAACCATTAAATTCATAGTCACTTGACTATATAGCCCAAATCAGCCGATTTAATGGCTGACTATAGGTTGACTATATGACTAACTTACTATAGACATAGGTGACTAACTTGGTGTAGTCGTTTTTGCTACATTCATGTGACTATAGAAATGTAGTCCGTAGTGACTAACATTTCAAGGTCCATTATTATCAGTGTAATGCTACGATGCATATCTATATTAGACCTATTATTGTTCTCAGGTAGAACCTGCCCAAAGAAAGGATGCAATCAAAAATACTTTCCCCAAAGGATAGGTAAAGATACTTTCAAAAGGGTTATATGTGATAGAAAACCTGCTTGGGGCTGCAGAATATGGTACATAACCTCTGAGGCGAATCCGGAGAGGTTTTTTCACTTACACTTTAAGCTATCATAATTCTAACCTATAAATATTTTTTGAGACCATCATGTTGAACAATCATTTATCAACAGATCATTGTGTTTTGGTAAAAATGACAATATTAAGAAATATAGCGAAATACAGCAATACAGGATAACTATTATAATTATCATGTTTTTTTTTCTTTTTCTAGTCAGCCTCAATAAAGTCGAGAAAACGGTCCTGACACCAATCTTGATGTCATTCAGGTAGATGTTAACCTTTATGTAACGCCACAACAACTGGGTGCTGAGAGGATATAGAAGTATGATAAAAGAGAACACTCAGAGAACATTCCCTCAACTTTACTTGACTTGCTGAATAATACCATATGTTGTCCTTTCAAAAGGTGTCGGGTACTTCCTACTTTGACTTGATATTGATTCCTTCAAGATGAAAGCACAGTTAGCGAAGCAGCCTTGCAGATGACATCCATGGATATAGAAACAATGCGTTGGTGCATCTGGCTTATACAGTCAGATGCCCCTCGGTTTGTTACAGGGCAGACGTCAACCTATTGTACAATACTGGTTGTGTATTCATCGTGGATTTTAGGGTGATCAAGACAATAAGGACTTCCTGAATGAACTGTAATGGTTTATAATCAACCGGACCTTGTCAGCTGATTATATGGTCCCCATAGATAAGCTGTGCCCCTCTGTACATCATCTGACACATGCGTGATTCATTTCTATTTCAAAAAGAAACTTGATAAATGATAGGTTAAAACACCAACAGAAATATTGTTAATTGTTATACGTAAACTTCAAACTTGTACACACTTAAAGGACAAACCATTGTTACCTGTCCAGTGTCAGTTGGAGTGAAGCGGGGACTAACATGGGATGTATCTGTTTTTGGCCTTCATTATTTGTATGGTGATAATTGTGTTATGATCATCGCATCTCATCATGTAATGATTGTATTAAACATCCATAGCTGAGTTGATGGAAAAGAATATATTGTTCATGAATCTAATGAATTTAAAGTTATTATGGGTCCACTTGATTGCTCTATAATGTCATTATGCCGAGGCACAATAGCTTCCTCATTCCCCTATTACAATGAGGGATAATAGGCATCGATTACAAATCAAAAGTAGTTAATAGTCTCGTCAGTAAGTGTCTGAATGAGAGAGGGGCTCTTCACCAACTTCTGACCGATACTTCTAGTCAAACATGGTTCTTCTAGAGGAAAGTGTTTAAGAATCCTTCACATTGAAGCTGCAAAAGCCGGTGGCTTAATTATTACATGCAATATGCCTTTAGGCATATCTGCAATTGGTACATCCACAGATACATATTTTTTCGAAACCCTAGTAAAAGGTGTCCATTTTGACGATATCAAATATAGGGTATGGGTGACACTTACACGTAATGTAGTGGCAGTAACGGTGCAGATGAGATGGCATTAGGTAAAAAATGGAGTATGTTCTAAGAAAACATCATGGTCCATTCTGCTGTTACGAAAATTAATGGTTGCTAGCCTGTTACTCGAGTTATAGATGCTACATTTGAGTGTATCCGGGAATCCGGCACCCAGTCTAGGATGTCTTCCATTTGAGTTGTTCCTGTAGCACTTACAAAATTCACAGTGTTGTTACTTGAGAATGCATGTCAGCATTTTATTTGATCAAATTTGCCAAAAAAAAAGATAGTTGTTTTTGTGTTTTCTTCTACTTCTGTCAGAATGTGTCTACCCAAAATGTGTCCACCCTCCCGTGTACTCAGCACCTGGTAGCATCTACGTGCATCACCGTCCTGTCGCAGTCTGGTACAATACGCTGCTGCCTAAATGTCTATACCGCTTATAGATACATATATATGCAAAAGTAATTATGTTAACCAGTAATAGGCTTCCTCGGCACGTAGCATTACAGACGAATTGAAACAAAAATTATTAACTAGATTTAGATCGGCTGGGAGCATAATTAAAGTAAGCGCCAAGGGTAGCTGCTCCAGTAGAATAACAGAAACCTCAGGGCCAGCACATGGCAACAGATGACTGTCAACAGATTATTTACTCAGATCTCCACTAATTGTCAGGACCAATCACGAACCGTAGTCACGCGCTGCAGCCAACTGCCAACTGCTGTCCCACTCCAAACGCAGTCTTGAAAGGATGGAGAGACATTTGATACAACTGCAAGAGGACTCTTAAAAATTAAACACTTTAACTATTTTTTACCTGAAGTAGGGATCATCTTTTTCTGCTCCCAAGATGGGGGCGGAGTGAGTGGCCGCGATGGGATGTTTTGTTTTATGACAGCCTCCTAGTTCATGACTCGTAGAAAAAGTACTTCTTTAAGCACTTTGTTTGTAGATTGCAAAATCCTATGTGCATTTCTAATTGGGTTTCCTTAAGTGAATGGTAATTGAACACTATCGATGAAGTCGTGTAGGGACGGTTATCTATTCTTAGCTGCACTTATCTCTCTTTAAAAAAAGTGAAATTAGTGCCTTAGAAAATAGATAGTTAGATTACAATATGACAATGAACTTGACCCCAGAATTATCTAGTATCTAACCTAATATTATAATTACCCAATAGCTAGTGCTACTTAGTAATCACTACTCCTAGCTAAGGTAATAGAGGATAAAACTGAACCAACTGACGTGTGAGGTAAAAGATAAGGGGGGAGGGTGTGCTGGTGTTGTGCCAGCACAATTTTTCCAGACATTCTACTATTATGATAAATGGCATACAATTAACTTACATGTGATCACTGATGATGACCACAGGTCGTCATAATGATGGCTTCAATTCAGGGCTAAAGGTACTCAATATGACGACCCTAGGTCGTCACTTGTGACGACCCTAATGACGAGGGGGTGCTTGCTCTCGACACCAGCACAGTGATCGCCCTAAGGTCATCACCAGTGACGACCTTACGGCCCATAGGGTTTTCAGTGTAGTACATTAAAAATGAAAGACATGTACCTACATGTCTTATGAAACAATGATATATATATGTATGTATTGCTACTGTTCATGTTTAAGACTTAGGGCTAATACATTGACAGGCAAAGGGAAAGGAAAGCACACCTGAAGCTATGATGGAGAGAGGAATATTTGTATATATGATAAATGAACAACTGGTGAAGATAAAATGGAGAAAAATAAAGTTCTAGATGTGAGATCCAAAGGGAAATATACGGGTTTCTTTCTGAGGATCACTGATCGCGTGCCAACTCCTAAAATAGCTTCCACCCATAATGATATGTGTGATATTCCATATCTACCTTCTCACCAAATATTATTCCCATGATGTAAACCACCTCTCCTTAAAATAAAAGAAACAAGAAAACAATATTTGGTATCGGCACACCCCATCCACACCCTACTCCATTCAGGGACCACCAAGTCTCCTCACTGCCTATTCTACATAATAACCATACTCCCATAATGGTTCTGAAATCACCCATAATGTGCCTTCCGGTGGTGACCCAACCTCCCCAGCCCTATAATTGTATATAGGCACCCTGACAGGCTGCGGGGAGGGGGCAGTTAAAGAGCGCCATTTGAGGTCCTCACCACCCATACCATAGGCACAAAGGGGTGATTTAACAAGGATGTTTTGGTACTTTTCCAGCATTTAACTTGAACCAAGTGCAAACTTGGAATTGGAATGTTGCCATTGATTTGACTTTCTCTGTTGAATTGTTACCCATGGAATCTTGACATCAAATAGATATTACAAGGAGGGTATTAGATGTGGTATTCAACACTGAAACGACATTCTGAGATGATGGTGGATCTGATATCTAAATCTAAAACCATGTCTAATCAGTGCCCATGGTTTTATCGCCACTCTCCTCTTCTCCGGATTAATACAATTAGAATATAGCAGTCAGGATCACTGAAGTGTGTGCAGGTGGAAATATATAGAAGCACCTTGGAAAATGGCACTTTAATTTCAGGTATAATTGTATGCATGGACTAGCTATGAGACAATTCTTCTTGATGTATCCAGAGCAGATCCAAGTCCCCCGTGTTGGAGCACAGCAATACACATTGTGTGGCAGTTTCTGCAAACTCATTAGGTATGAATGATGTTCTTATCCCAGACAGCAGGTGGTGTGGTGCTTCTGAAGGGAATATTGATATCATCTCAGGGAATCACAGTCGAGTACTGTGGCAAGATTGTATATGAGATATAATAAGGCATTTCTAGCTATCATCAGTTATGAGATTCTCATTATGTTCTAGTGAAGGTCGATGTCTAGTTCCGAATCAATCTCCCTCTGCTACGGAAATCCACCCCTCCTCACACACACATTTGCATCCCAATCAATCCCCTCCTTCCATTTGTTTCCATCAAACTGTACCTCCGTTGTGGTTTCCTACCCAGCAAATTAGTTTGACTTAGTTTCTGGAACGTGCACTTTGTGTGACTGTTGTCCTATGGAACTTATTGGCACAATATGACTCCATACCCCATAGGACAAGAAGTGGCACATACTCACACATATTCACACAAATTCACACATATTCACACAGCATCATGTACCATGGCACAAAAATGTTTCCAACCATATTGTTTCACTTTTTTGATTTTTTTTTTTAAAGAAAGGAAAGTCTGTTTAGTTTGTAATACTCATTATATTTAGAAGTTGGCATAGGGCACCATAGCAGAAATCTGTTAGTGCACTCCCTGCTGTATATGGGCATACTATCTCATTCAACAAGATTTCTACCATGGTAGTGTAGGCCTGATGAAGTTGTGTACAATTCATGCCAATTATCAGCTGTACACACATGTAACAAAGGGTCAGACATTTATCCAAACAAGATTACCAGAGGAAAGGTGTCTGTGGTCTGTCCCTCTTAATGCAGCTTTAATCAAATCATATGGTGTGTTTTTCAATCACTAATGGAACTTGATAGAATTAGAGGTGTATAGCTAGGTCTAAGTTGCATTGACAACATGTTATTATGGTTATAAACAATGAAAATGATTCCATTTCACCCATGAGAATAACAAGGAACAACAAAGATGACACCTGGTGTCAAAATCATGCACTATTCCAACCTGACAAAGTGATAATGGTTTTGTTTGAAGATGTGTGAGTGTGTGCCAGAAGGGGAACTAGGTGACACAACATCACACAAATACCTGTTATGTGTGACACCAGGTGTCATCAAAGTTGATTGTACCCCTTTTCCTGATTAAAGAGAATGATTTTCTTTAGCTATAAGTATCTAAACAGGGTCCCAATGTATTGTGAATCAGACAATGCACCTGTCCTTCTATTAACATTCATTATGTATATAAATAGATGCCATATCATTTTAATGAAAGCAGCAGATGCTAGACACCTTTCCTCTGGTCATCATGTTTGGATAAAAGCCTGGCTATCTCCTGCTACTCATGTGAACTCTAATGTTGATGGTTATAATGGTACATATATTCATCAGCCCTATGTAAAATGGCTAGGAACCTGATCGAATGAGTTTGTACAAACCAGCAGCACACACACCAATAGTGTGATATGACTATCTATGTCAAATACTGCTGGTTGTAAAAAGTATTACAGTATTTCCTATCTTTTAGTAATTCATAATGAAACTAAAAATACATGACTAAACATTTTGGTTTCGGGCATTATATATTTTGTCATTTGGTGTGAATAAGCTTTTTAAAAATCTGTCAGAACTGTGTGAATCTGTTCCATGGAACACTGTGTCAGCGTGTGTGAGTCTGTTACATGGTATACATGTCACACAAAATGCACGAAATGAGCACACAGTTCCAGGGGTAAAACAGGGTGAAACAATCTGGAACTAATTTGCTGGGTAACCACTTCTTCCTGACCATATCTCCTTTATTCTAGATCCCCTATTGTTATGTAGATGCTTCATATAATGTGTGGGTAGGCTACAATGGAGACCTGATTATTCACCCGTTGGTGGAGGCTGGGACTGACTTACCACGCACACTGAGGGCCCCCAAACTGAAGAAAGGAAAACACTCAATAAGCATGTTTTTACGTTGTTTGTTAGTGTATGGGGCTGTGGCGGGGGGGGGGGGGGGTGACAGACAGATAGAAATCACTGCTGTGCCGATTCCAGGATTGGTCCCTTGCCATCCCCTCCTGTCACTCAGTTACAAGTCCCTGCTGATTTACACTCAGTCTAAAACCCACCCCAGGGCATTGTGTTTTATCAGCCCCACCACAAATGTGGAGGCTCCATGGGGAATTATTTACTCCAACTGCCCATTTTGTCACCCTCTTTTTCAAATCATTTTATGATTTTAAGATTCATTGAATCATAATTACTGGTTCAGATGAATGACTTCAGTTGTGTAATAACCGCGGATTGCTAATGGCATCTGTAGCCGCGGATTGACGCGCGCCAACCGCCACAGTTGGATTTTGAAATTGTTTACCAACCATGAACTTTTTATCAAGTTGTTGCCTACAAAATAGGAAGCTATTTTTAAGACTATTCTCTCCATCTGATTTAGGTTATTTAAAGGCTGATGTCCCCTCACGGGTTACAGTAAATTATCGTGTACTAGCAGCATTCTCAACTTTGACGGATCCAACAAGCCCAACAGGACGATCTGACGTGCATTCTAGCCGGGGCTTCTACACAAAAATTCACGATGGGTGGTTTTAGGGTTAATGTCCTCTAGTTTTTACATGCTCCATCGGTATGAATTAAGTCCTGAATTAAAGTTATCACTGTATGTGAGGCATTTGTCTATACATGTACATATAGACAGTTGTAAGAAAGATGCAATACGACTGTGATCAGTGACTACTTTATAAATTTACGTCATTCCATTAGTCATATTGCAGAAGTCATAAGCGCATTACTCACATTACATTAACTCTAGGCCTGCACAAAACTATGGCTACCATCTCTGATGGGTATTTTTTATATAAATGTACATTTTGTAGGAGGCAATGTAGAATTAACTTCGCTGATACTAAGTAATGACATGGTTCATTATATGTATTTCTCTGCATGCCCTGTAATTATCAAAGTGTGTCAGGCAAAAATACAGTGTTACTCTAATGGAAGTCATATTGATCTATGCTTTTGATAGTCAAACTACAGTCATCTTACTTCTTCTACACTAAGTGTACAATTTGTCTGGTATATATATATATACAGATGCCATTAGTAATTACAGCAAGTATGTAGACCTGCTAAATCTTCTTCTATATGGATGTCAATATGCATTAGCTTAACAAAGGGAGCGCTAATGGGATGTTGTTTGAAACTATGGGGATTCATTGAGAAGAATTTAATTCAGAATTCTATAAAACTGTCACGGGTGTAAGCAGATATTTTTACTTTGAACCCTGCTGACCTTTATGTTCAGCTATTGCAGTATGTGGGTGCACAAGATGTGAACAACATGTACATAGCCCAAGTGAGTAGAATAATGTGTACCATGCCAATCAATTACTTCTTCCCATGTTCATTTTGGGATTTCTATATTTCCTTTTCCTTTCAAAATTGTAACAAGTATAATACAAGGTAGGAGGGCTCGTGGACAAGGCACTGGTGTGTCCCAACACTACACAGGTGGGTTCAATTTTACCTCTCCAAGCTTGTGTCAGGTCATGTGAAACTAAATCCTTCTCTCTCATTGGCTGAGGTGAGATTCAGGTCAGTTCCCTCCTCCTTCTCTTTTTACTTTTATGCACCTATTCCCTTTCAGGGAACATTACATTTTGGTTGGACCCTCATGGGTCCTTATTGAAATGAAACTCATTCATTTCCAAAAAAATATCTAAATGCCAAATATGGTATGGTCTCATGGTGCTGAGATCTGGGTCATGGATGCCAATGTTTAATACAAGGTAGGAGTTCAAAGCACCAATATAAATACAAACTTGAAATTGACTTTTATCTGCTTTATCTCAGCTAGTCCTTCCCAGTCTCGGACTCTCAGCCCAACACACACAGAAAAGTGAGAGTCATTGTCGCTAAAACTACCCTCACCTGACTCTCAGGTGAGGGTAGCGACAATGACTCTCACTTTTCTGAGGGTGAATACTATAATAGAATGGGCTGGGAGCAGGGCTGCATTTTACTTTTGCGCCAGTTTGGTGATGCAAATCAGTGTGTAGTGGCAATATACATCCAACTACACATAGGTTATTTTCTTGAACAAAGGCGTAATCAAATATGTGTATTCGGCGGAAAGGTAGGCTGCTCCCAGGCTATCCACCTGGTAGGATAGATCTATGCTGACCGAGGCTGAGTCCTTCCCTATATGGATGAAGTTGTTTGTCCAGAGTGCAGTGCAATATTAGCAGCACGGAATGTTGAACAAAAGAATCCCTGTGGTCTCAAATTGGATCACCAGACCAAAATGTACACCATATTCGACTTAATAAGCACCCTGGGCACTTGTTCTAGTCTGAAAATGCCTCAAAAAGGGGAGGGGACGCTGGTTAGGGGGCGGGCGGTTATTACGTCGAATACGGTAACCATGTTGTGCTAGCTTGGCTTGATGAGAACATAAGCCATAGTCAGTACAATCCTTATTATCTGCAAGGGATGCCCCCCCCCCCCCGCCCCCTCCATCTTCCTATTTCCTGATGACCGGAGAACATTGACCAGCACGATCATGATCTCCTGACGTTGACTCCAGGCAAGCAAACTGTCATGGGTGATGTGGGTGTGCCGTCCATCAGATGACAAACCATGCAGAGTGGCATCATGACTGGGCATCTCAGCAGCCACCTAGTGGCCATATCAGGTACTAACGCTGTCAGACGGGAGCAGAGAGGAGGCAGGCTAAAGACGGTTTAGTTGTAGCAACCTCATGCACATATTTGCTTAGTAAGTGGAGGAGGATGTATAGCTCCTATAACGACTATCACTCTCCATGCATAGTCAGCAGTCTAGAACTGTGTGCAATTTTGCTCTCGCAAGGCCAAGAGGGCAAAAGTTGTGTCTCAACAAATTGATAAATTAAGAATATCTGAGGCGGGTAGATTGGACCGTTTTACCATGTGCACTCTGTCGAGATCTTTACTTTCAAAATTGCAAATTTCAAAACAGAATAAATCAATTATATATACTCTCTTAAAGGTACTTTAGATTTGAAGCACAACATATTTATGAACCACCTCATCCATATAAATTGCACACACAGAAAGGTGAGAGTTATTGTCGCTAAAACTACCCTCACCTGAGGGTCAGGTGAGGGTAGTTTTAGCGACAATGACTCTCACTTTTCTGAGGGTGTGTCACAGCTTCACTCTACGCCTGCATGTAGTCTGGAAGTAGGCTATGTGCTGGGGAGGGAGTAGCTGAGGATGTCCAGGGAGGGTGAGGGTGATATCGAGGCAGAGTGTCGTGTGTTATAAATTTAAATAAAGTCCAGCTCTCAGCTACTCTACCTCCCTGTCGCCAACTGCCCTACACCCCATCACACCCTGCGGAGTATCAGATGGGCCTGCACATGAATGTTAATGCATCTGACTGATGCAGAGCATTACAAATGTGCAATGCAACTACATTCTCACCGCAAAATATCCTTTCAATGGGAAGGGCATACATAACCATACGAGGGACATTATTATACTTCTCCTTCTCTGATCTAATTTGAAGCGTTGCTCCGAAAAAAACATCTGTCAACAGAAAAACTTGAAATCTATAAAGGCCACATTACAAGATTGAAGGCCCAACGTGCAAATATGAGATTATAATGGAAGATGGCAAATGCAGATACATAGCTTATTCAGCAAGTCATCCCATGCTGGATAACAATAGCACAATAGAGGGAATACAGCATGTAGGGGGTCCTTGGGTTGGCTGACAATGACACTTCATCCTAAGGCTCGCATGCTTTAATATGTCATGGTACTAACTGACTCTTTTCTCTTTTTCACCATCAAGTGGCTCCAGATGTGGTTCAAAATGTAATGGCGTTCATAACTGATACCTTAAATGAAAGCTGATATGATTTTTGAACTTTTTACAATGGTCCTGAATATCTGAGTTAGATCGGATTTCGCAGTAGTTGTCATGGAAAAAGCAAAGTCGAAGCCAACATGTGACTTTGACTTTGACCACCAACCTTGCTTACCATGGATAGCACAAACCTTATAACACTTTTTATACCAAGCGTTGCTCATCTTTTGGTATGCATATTATACTACGAGTCAAAAATAATGTTTCCCGGCACTGATTACATTCACTAAAAGTCCATTTTTGATAGAGATTATTCAGCTGTCCCAGGTGTACTCAGCTGATTACTACCCTGACACCTAGTAAGAAGGAAATTTCTCTCCAGAAAGGGTGTTCTCCCAAATTGAATAGATAGATGGCTACTTTTAATGTTGTCAATATTTCCAATATTTTGTCATGACCAAGGTCATTTATTTACATTAATGATTCTCATAAAATGCATCCTGAAATCAGAAAACAAGAAGGTGACTTAATTGACAATTGTAAGCCCTGGGGTGGCTGTTTTACTGGTGCTGGATCAGGGGGGACTTGTAACAGAATGATGGCAGTCCCAGCACGGGGAGCAGCACGTGATCAATTCTGGGATCTGCACTGATTCCATCTGCCTGCCACCCATTCACTCCTCCCTCACACAATAACAAAATAAAACCACATTTAAAACTAATGTTATTCTCATTAGCTGCTGTTTGAATCAGCCAGAGGCTTCTGTAAACCATGCCCCTTTTGCCTGCCACCTTTGGTTACTGGTGGCTTGAATATGTGGCCACATTTTCCATTCATGTTTTTCGGAGAGCTATTAAGTTCTGGTGCTCTCAATGATATACCGGGTAAGTATGATAAAGTTATATCAAAATCAACACAATGTTAAAAAATTTCACTTTGCAATTCTTAAATATTCTTCTTTCTTATCGGTGGACATTTTATATTTACCATTTGTTTCTTTGCAAAAGAAAAACAACTGACCCCAGGAGAGACTTCTAAATTGGCCTTAAGTCATGGTAAGATTTGTGGGCACGCAGTGTGCATCTTAAGTCGGGCCTTAACTCCCTGGATGGATGAAATCACATAGATCAAGTAGCCAGGCTGCTTGTACAGGCTGATGTGGACGATCTACATAACAATGGGAGGGATGGAATAAAGCACACACGGTAGGGGGGACGGGATAAAGGAAACCACAGATTAGGTACGATTGATATACACAGAGAGAGGTAGGATGCATCTGCATGCAATTGAGACTGGTGTGTATAGGCTTTGGCTTGTAAGGGCGGAGGTTTTGGTTTGGCAGAGAAGATGATGAATAATTCAGCTTGAGAAGTGAAAGTGTGCCAGGATAGGTCAGTAGAAGAGATTGAGAATGTGGTGAGATAATTTAGAGGTAAAGAGAGTCTAGCGGATGTGTATAAGTGGTATAGTGGCAGAGGGAAGTGCACAAGCTACACGGTGTGCAATACCTAGATGGGGGCGCAGCAGACAACGTATTATGTGGAAGTAAAGTCATATCATTTAGCAGCAGCACACAGTATACATTAGTTTATATAATAGTGGGTATATCACATCTGGATAAATCTGAAGTTACATGTAGCAGACGGGGTAAAATAAACAAAGAAAACCGCAAATGGTAAGCCATGGATAATCAAAATGGAGAATATTAATTGAGAAAACACGACTGCAAAAATATTTTCCTTCTTCAGAAAGTACGCATTACGAATCCATCCTCTTGAGCTATCTTAAGGTTTTTTCCCCTGAAATGTGACACAAGAGTCGAGAAATACCACCTTCTATCTGGAACTCGACCTTCATTGACTATTACACGTTTTGAATGTGATTCCCTGAGTTGATATTGATTGCTCTTAAAGAAACAGCACGCCACCTGCTGCCAGTAATAAGAAGATGATTCATTCGTACTGAGGCTGCAGTGCCCCAGTGTGTACCGCTGTGGTACGCTATGGTGGGGTAGGGCTGGGGGTGGAGGCTGCAGTGCCCCAGTGTGTACTGCTGTGGTACGCCACGGTGGGATAGGGCTGGGGGTGGAGGCTGCAGTGCCCCGGTGTGTACTGCTGTGGTACGCCATGGTGGGATAGGGCTGGGGGTGGAGGCTGCAGTGCCCCGGTGTGTACTGCTGTGGTACGCCATGGTGGGATAGGGCTGGGGGTGGAGGCTGCAGTGCCCCGGTGTGTACTGCTGTGGTGCACCATGGTGGGAGAGGGCTGGGGGTGGAGGCTGCAGTGCCCCAGTGTGTACTGCTGTGGTACACCATGGTGGGGTAGGGCTGGGGGTGGAGGCTGCAGTGCCCCAGTGTGTACTGCTGTGGTACGCCACGGTGGGATAGGGCTGGGGGTGGAGGCTGCAGTGCCCCGGTGTGTACTGCTGTGGTACGCCACGGTGGGATAGGGCTGGGGGTGGAGGCTGCAGTGCCCCGGTGTGTACTGCTGTGGTACGCCATGGTGGGATAGGGCTGGGGGTGGAGGCTGCAGTGCCCCGGTGTGTACTGCTGTGGTGCACCATGGTGGGAGAGGGCTGGGGGTGGAGGCTGCAGTGCCCCAGTGTGTACTGCTGTGGTACACCATGGTGGGGTAGGGCTGGGGGTGGAGGCTGCAGTGCCCCGGTGTGTACTGCTGTGGTACGCCACGGTGGGATAGGGCTGGGGGTGGAGGCTGCAGTGCCCCGGTGTGTACTGCTGTGGTACGCCATGGTGGGATAGGGCTGGGGGTGGAGGCTGCAGTGCCCCGGTGTGTACTGCTGTGGTGCACCATGGTGGGATAGGGCTGGGGGTGGAGGCTGCAGTGCCCCGGTGTGTACTGCTCCGGTGTGTACTGCTGTGGTACGCCACGGTGGGATAGGGCTGGGGGTGGAGGCTGCAGTGCCCCGGTGTGTACTGCTGTGGTACGCCATGGTGGGATAGGGCTGGGGGTGGAGGCTGCAGTGCCCCGGTGTGTACTGCTGTGGTGCACCATGGTGGGAGAGGGCTGGGGGTGGAGGCTGCAGTGCCCCAGTGTGTACTGCTGTGGTACGCCATGGTGGGGTAGGGCTGGGGGTGGAGGCTGCAGTGCCCCAGTGTGTACTGCTGTGGTACGCCATGGTGGGATAGGGCTGGGGGTGGAGGCTGCAGTGCCCCGGTGTGTACTGCTGTGGTACGCCACGGTGGGATAGGGCTGGGGGTGGAGGCTGCAGTGCCCCGGTGTGTACTGCTGTGGTACGCCATGGTGGGATAGGGCTGGGGGTGGAGGCTGCAGTGCCCAGGTGTGTACTGCTGTGGTACACCACGGTGGGGTAGGGCTGGGGGTGGAGGCTGCAGTGCCCCAGTGTGTACTGCTGTGGTACACCATGGTGGGGTAGGGCTGGGATTGAGGCTGCAGTGCCCCAGTGTGTACTGCTGTGGTACACCACGGTGGGGTAGGGCTGGGGGTGGAGGCTGCAGTGCCCCAGTGTGTACTGCTGTGGTACGCCATGGTGGGGTAGGGCTGGGGGTGGAGGCTGCAGTGCCCCAGTGTGTACTGCTGTGGTACGCCATGGTGGGGTAGGGCTGGGGGTGGAGGCATGCACTCAGCCTGCTGCAGAGGCTGACAATATCCTGCTAAATGCATACCTTCTATCACTTCCAAAAACTATTTTTCCAAGATTTATTATTTTTCATCTCATTAGGAAATACTAAGTGTACACTCTGTTATCATAGGACAATAATTGACCTCAGGGTGCCTTTACAAAAAGCACTATATATATGCTTTAATTCTGGGATGAAGATATGTCGCTTTGCATCCAAACTCTTCATTTACTCTACGATTGGAAACAAAGGGTATTGTATCACACATGCAATGGGCGGCATTGGCGCACCACTTGCAATATTCTAGTGAGTAATTCTCAATTACCAATGGCTTTAGGGACATACAACACACACGGATGGATTTTCAGATATAATTGGCAATAATGACATATGAATACAAACAGGTAATGACTCAAGAAAATAGCACAAATGCCTGAGGATTGAAATTCACATCAAAGCAGACGCAGTCAAGTAAAGTTCACAGTTGGCGTTTATTTCCATTGCTATGTACATTCGGTTGGTAGTATTGTTGGATGCATGTAAGATATCAACGTTTTCGACTTATCTACTTCAACAATAGAAAAAAATAGCTTGCTGGTAGGTGGGTTCATGTAGTAGTCCTTGACCTTGGGAGGTAGGGGCTGTCTCTGACGCACAGACACAGGTCTGTGTTTGTATGACCGCATACACAGGTTAGGTGGCGCCACTACCAGCAGAGTGGCAGCAATATGAACTAGCTTTTATCCACTCGCATGATAATGCACTGGCTATTGTGCAGGGGTATCTACCCTGTACGACCCTATGTGACATTTTTGACCAATGAGATGATATTGATTATGGTATAAGGCTTAATTTATTCATAAAGTATTTCTATTCCGACTGGGAACGACTTACATTACATAGCTACTGAGATATCTAGATTGATGTACATAGTCAATGCCACAACCGCCATTTTCTTAGTTCATCTGAGATCAAGAGAGATTTCCTTAGTAATGCATTACCAACTGCACCTGCACCTGGCACGTCAACTGTACAGTTATTAGACAAAAAGGAGAGACTCACAGGTGCAGCAGTAAGAATACATGTAGCATACCCTTAGCATGACATTGTGCTAGAGGATTTATCACTTAGTAGATCAAGCCAATCAAATCCGCATTGTACACCTTTCGGCACACTGTATCATGGCTTAGACAAGCTGGAGGAGGCCAATGCCAAAGACGGTCCAATCCCGTCGTGAAGTCCTGAAGACAGAGACATATTGGTTTGTGTAGATTGGCTTCGTTCCAGATATTTGAATAGTCAGCCAAAACTTCATGGCGGCTTGGAATGGAGACGTAATATTAGCTATCATAAAGCTAGTATCAGAAGCTACATACGTGTGAATATATTCATATCGTGACCTTAGCGGAAAGAGGGTGGTTATTACTAATTATACAAAACAATGTACGACCTGTAACATGTCCCCCTATATTGACCTATATGGTGGTTGATCCAGCTTCATCAATTGCAAAGTGGTCCATCAGCAAAATCAAATAAGCTGGTTTTGAGCTAACGCTTAGCTCTTTTTTAAACCTTTCTGACCCAGGTATAGTTGACACCCACCTCCACTTACCATACCAAACAATGCTCCCTTTAACCCCATCCCTTAGACTGCTGCCAGCTGCCAGCTGCCAGCTGCCAGCTGTCAGGTAGATGAGGCAGTGTCCGTTTAATAAGGAGCCACTGTCAATTACCGCAGTCCACTGCCCCCTCAACATCTGTCAGTAATAAGAACCCCCTCACTACCTAATAACCACTATAACCGCCCTGGCACTACATCTATGCAGAGTCTGTTCTACACCAGCTGGATGCGACTTGGCCCATAGGCATTTGTGGTAATGAGAAGATGATCCTCGCTAAATGGCATCAGCAGCTAATTAGCTGATCTTGTACTTGGCAAGGGGTGAAGGTCGAACTGTCCTGCAATTTGTCTTTTCTTCCATAGGATAGGTGATCAGTAGACACAGTAATATTTACCTGTATAATATAATGATATATTTCATCCTCCCTTAATCTAGCCCTCCGTTCCCTACCTATGTTATTCTTTCTACCCCCTCATCTCTCCACCTGCATCTTGCATACTAGTGGGGGGCAATTGTATTTCCGTAGGAATTTCGTGGTTATGGTAGTTTCTCAATTGATATCCATAGATTCAAAGGTGCTTAAAAAGATAGGATACCGCTCCATTTTTTATTTCTACTATTTGAGCTATTTTTAGGCCAATTAAGGTTAATTAGTGTAACTACAGCTTAATGGGGCTCTGTCTCTCTAGGAAATAGAGCTATCAATTTTCTTACAACACCAACCCCCCCTAAATCAAGTATGGGGAATCTCGTGGTGAGGTTCATTTTTCTGTATTCCTGATGGTTGCCTAGCAACAAGCATATTTTGCTACTCATCTGTAGTAACAGTGCCAAGTACAGTTGCATTACATAGGGATGATTTGAAGATCATCTTTCAATATTCCAAGGTATATATCATATGAGGAACATCTATATATCCATGTATTAGCCCAAGGCCTGCCTAGCAACAAGCATATTTTGGCCTTTTTACATAGCAACAGCACCACTAACTGTATCCATACAGAATAAAGTTCTGTCTCGCATCTTGTTCATTCTACCCTAAGGTAGTTACGGCATACACTCTACATACCATATTTTGTGCCTCTACATGGGTAAAAAACGACACGGGCTATACTATAAGCCAAAGAGGCCTTCTGAATGGCCCCTGGGAAAAACTCGCGTATAAGGCTGTGTCTCACGACCTTGGGCCAATGTTTTTGTCTCTGACCGGGTGCCGTCTCTGACCAGGTGCCGTCTCTGACCGGGTGCCGTCTCTGACCGGACATCACTTTGGGAGTTTAGTTACCTTCTACCAACAGCAGGAGCCTAATTATAATTACATAACAACTGCCATAAAATCTTTACAAATCCTTATATATATGAGTATAGGTTAACAATTAAAAAACACATTCCTCTGACAACAGGTCAGAGACGGCACCCGGTCAGAGATGGCACCTGGTCAGAGACGGCACCCGGTCAGAGACAAAAACATTGGCCCAAGGTCGTGACACACAGCCATAAGCCGCACCCCCAACTTTAGCCTAAGTCCCTTAGCCACATATGGGGTCAGAGTCCTCCTGGTGGCCTGTGAGCCCCCCCCCCCCCTCACACACTCCCATTGTTGCCTTGTTACAGTTGGGATGCTGGCAGGGATTAGCGGTGGTCTGCATTAGATGCGACCATCAAGCTTTCTCAGTCCAAGGGAGAGTTGGGGAGGGGGGGGGTGTTGCTGTGTCACATGTCGATTGTAAGAAATGCCAATGTCCCTTGCCGATTTTAAGAAATATGTCTTGTCCCTTCTCACCAGATCTCATGTCACTTTTCGATTTTAAGAGATGGGTTTTGTCACTTGTCACAACAATTAAACCTATTTCACCTATCTGGGGCGCTACCTGTAGTATATGTAATACAGGTATATGGCGGTCATCCCCCCCCCCGCATACCTTGAGTGAGCCCCATAGAAAGCTGTGATAAAGCTACTACCAGTACATGTACCAGCCGCAGCATAACCCTACCTGTGTCAGTGTGTGTAAGTGGCGGTGGGCAGTCCCTGTAACTCATGTATGGGTCATATTTAGGTGATTTTAGAAATTATACTTTGGAAATGTTGAAAATAAATATTTACCCAAAATTAGCTCCTAAACCATCTTTAACACAGTATGTTTTGTATAAATATATCAGGGGCGGAGTGACCAGGTGGAAATGGTGAGGGAGGGGGAGGGGCTAAGGGTTATATAATAGGTAAGAGAAGTTTAATAATTATTGAAACAACTCCCTCTTAATGTCCAACCCTCCAGTGCAGCCAATCCCTCTAATGCAGACAATTTTCAGTCCCAAACATACTACGATGTAGGCTGTGTCTCACGAACTTAGGCCAATGTTTTTGTCTCTGACCGGGTGCCGTCTCTGACCAGGTGCCGTCTCTGACTGGGTGCCGTCTCTGACCGGTCTGGCATGATGAGGTCAAAATACCAACCGCAGGAGGCTAATTATAATTATAATTTTCATAACAACCGCCATGACGTTTTTACATATCCTCATAAATATGACTGTGTAAAATATCCTTTAAAACACCTTTTTTCTGACACCCGGTCAGAGACGGCACCCAGTCAGAGACGGCACCTGGTCAGAGACGGCACCCAGTCAGAGACAAAAACATTGGCCCAAGTTCATGAGACACAGCCTGTATAGAAAATGACTCCCTCCAATGCAGTCACCCCACCAATGCGGCGACTTTTTCATAATCCCAAGGGTGGCCACATTAGAGGGAGTTGACTGTAACACTGTAGGGACCCATTAGGAGGATGGACATCTCTCAGTGGAGAGCACCCCTAAATGTTCTGTGGTTGGGTGTATTACCTCCAGGGTTGTCTATCCATCATTAATGACCTCTGTAATGATTCTAGGAAGTATGAAAAGGTGCCAGAGTGTTTCTAAAGTTTAACCCCACCCTGTGCATAAGCATGTCCTATGTATAAGCTTGATTGGTTTGCCACTTTGTACTTGTATGAGCCTGGACTTACACATGGGAAAATATGGTATGTAGAGTGTACGCTGTAACTACCTTATTGTAGAATGAACAAAATGCGAGACAGAACTTTATTATACAGTTAGTGGTGCTGTTGCTATGCAAAAAGGCCAAAATATGCTTGTTGCTAGGCAGGCCTCAGGCCAATGCGTGTATATATAGATGTTCCCCATATGTTATATACCTTGGAATATTGAAAGATGATCTTCAAAGCATCCCTATGTAATGCAACTTTACCTGCAACTGTTTCTACAGATGAGTAGCAAAATATGCTTGTTGCTAGGCAACCATCAGGAATACAGAAAAATGAACCTCACCACGAGATTCCCCATACTTGATTTAGGGGGGTAGGTGTTGTAAGAAAATTGATAGCTCTATTTCCTAGAGAGACAGAGCCCCATTAAGCTGTAATTACACTAATTAACCTTAATTGGCCTAAAAATAGCTCAAATAGTAGAAATAAAAAATGGAGCGGTATCCTATCTTTTTAAGCACCCTTTTCTCCATAGATTCCATTAAAAAAAGTACCATAACCATGAAAATTTCACGGGAGCTAGTAAATGTTACAATTGCCCCCCCACTAACATGCAGTCTTTGGGAAAACTTTTTCATCCCGCAGGACATTCGGTCCTGCAAATTTTCAATATTGAAGGACCGGCTTCATTTTTGGAGGACCGGATAGCCACATATCTGATGATTCTGAATTTTAAGTATAAAAGAGTTTTGTCCATAAAAAATACCACTTATTTATAATCATTTAATAAATTATGTCCAAATCAGGATAGATATATAGTTTTACACAGTATATTGATATACATATTTCAGCTTTAGAAGCCCAACTGAATCCTTCTAGTTCAGAATAGCCCAACATGTGACTGGACATTCGGTCCTGCTACACTTGTAAATCTGCTGGACCGGTGACATTTTAGAGGGACATTGCCACTGTACTGCGGGTTTTCGCATGGACTGTACATGTACATACTTTCTCTTCTCATACCCTTGCCCTGTCTCCTTGCCATAATCACCCGATACCAATACCTAGAATAGTTCGGGTCTGTTTTAGCACATGTCAAAGATTAAAGGATACTTTGGTTGATTTTGATAAGAACTGTTTGCATGTGCTAAATTAGAATCTGCTGTATCCAAACACGAAATCCAGTGGCATACGCACCAAATACAAGATGGCCTCCAGCTGGGATAGTTCTTGATTAAAATGTTGGAATACCATCCAAAGAAATACTGGCAATATTCGATTTTGGGGGTAATGTTCCTCTGTCTATATAAGGACATCTAAGGATTTCTACCTTAAGCGTTTGAACCCATTTAACCCCCCTATCCCCCAGTTGTCTCACTAGATCTCCCTATCCTATCACCTGGTGCTGCTGTCAACAACGCACTGCCCGCTGGTGTCATCAGGTCCAATCCAGAGTCATGGCTGTGCCACTAGAGCCGTATCACACCGATAGAAAAAACACCCGGACCTGCTACCTCCAGAAAGTAGTTCCCCATGCAGTGCTCTGTATTCAGCACTAGCGAGATGCAGTGATATAGCCTTGTGAGACCTGTAGCTGAAGCTGGTTTCTAGTCTGTCCAAAATATAAAGTTTTAGGGGTCGCAACTTTCCAAATGAGTTGCAGTTGGATATGTTCTTGTCTCACCTGTCCAGAATGGAGTAATGGTTAGGACACTGGTCTAACAATTCTCAGGTCCTGACTTCAAATCCATGCAAAGACTACATGGTTAACAGACCAGTTTAAATGTTTGTTTGTTTTTAAACTTTGGTTGGTCAAGAGTCGTAATAGGGCTAGTATTTATAAAGAAGAAACATAATGATTCATGTACAAATACAAAAAAAATGAAGATTGCCCTATGTTTATCATATATTTTTATCATTGTCTTTATGACACACTTTAAAATAGACGGTTAACCTTGTAGACCCATAATGGATTCGAAGCCAGGACCTTTTTATTGACAGATCAGAGTCCTAACCACTCCTCCAATCTAGACAGATGACATTAGGACCCACAGTAGAGGTCTATAACTGAGAGTTTCATGGCCCCTAAAACTGCAGATTTTGCACATGACAGCAACCAGCTTCAGCGAATCAGCTGACTGATATAGTTAACAGAAGAAAGAGCACTGGTACCGGACAAGATGGCGCTGTACACTGAATATCTAGCTAATGCGGAATAGCGCCATGGCAGGCGACTATGGGTACCACCAAGGGAGTCAGGGTCTTCTTGCTGGAAGTCCTTACACATGCAGTTATCATGACCTCATTGTGTCTACATGGTGACAGTTTTTGAGAAAAGTGGTACCGATAAAGGGATAGGAGTATTGGTAGGTTGGCAGCCCACTTGGCCGACTAACAATCAAGTTTCAAGAGAGAGGTAGATAGGTAGAGACAGTTGTAGGTTTAAGGGCCTGATCAGGGCCAATGGCTGATAGATGTTTCAGGTCATCCGACCGACCCTATCAAAACAGGGTCGATCCTACATTTATTTATGCAATTTGGTAGAAACTTCTGTATTTTTACCTTTTTTGGGGGTAAATTTTAGGGTCTTAGCATAGTTTTACCACCATTAAATTCATGCATTCTTGGTATTAGATGCCTTTAACATCAAGAAAAAGTTAGCCACCGAGAACCAATTTATTGCCTATGAAATAACAATTCTCAACTTCAGATTCTATCATATCAGATAGCTATTCACTAAGAACATAACCTACTTCATCATATATACTGGATATTTTCCGGTGGGGTTTCTCTTGTCTTGACATGCTAGATAATCATCATAACAATATTGTGTAACCCTAAAATAAGAATGGAATCTGCTTTGCCCTATATATAATTCAGTAGTATTACATAGATGCAGGGAGTTTCCTCTACCCTAGTCCTTGCTTGTGATGCCCCAGCAGCAGATAGCCAGTATTCTGGGGCTTACCCGCATTGATACAGGCATGTAAGGCCATGGCGTCTCATGTCAAAATTAAGATAGCAAATGATAATCAATATGTAATTAATGTAATGCTATTGCTAGCAGATGACATATGATAAGCTTTACCCATAAAGTGTTACCTTGTAGGTTTGTCCAGCTTGTGTAGTTCTGATTATGTATGACCCATTGTATATAGGACGAGGCATGGGCAGGAAAAGATGTGCCTGTATACATGTGTATTAGATTGAAAAAGGGAAATTTAAGGACTTTGTGCATTATGGTGATCACAGAAACATGCTATATTTGCAGTGTTTGATGAGATTTTGGGTCTCAAAAAAGGTGTTGATTGGTACTTAGAAATAATAGTTATACCCATATTTCTTGAAACAGAAAGAAAACAAAAACGTTTATTGTTACTCCTGTTATCAGTGACCTAGACTAAAGTGAATTTCAGTGGGTTCATTCCAATTGCTTCTTGACCATTCCTCAGTGTAATGCTTACGCATTCCCCTTGTCACTAGGCCATAGTGCCATACTCCCCAATGGCTGTAAGACCTGTAGGCCAGACAGAATGGCCAATTTACACTGTCACCAGCCAATCAGTGACGTCCTACACAATACTGCTGCAGGACTGTTGTGCAGCACAGGACAGCTCCTCAGCAAACACAATGTTGCAATTTTACTTATTTACATTTTCTTTTATATTTCTTTTATATTTCTAGTGAATACAATTTCTTAACTGGTAGGCTGAGAAGGAAGGGGATGTAGGTTGCCCTTTTAGCTGTTTTTTTTCCCTGTACACCTGAAATAGTTGTACCGGTAATTCAGATTGGGTGATAATCCTGATTTAGTGCTGGCAGACCAGTTCAGACCTGACAGGACAGGCCAACATGAAATAATAAATGAGAGTTGACTTTATAAGATATGTTTTTTTCCTTGATGCTTGAAATATGATGCATTATCTCCACTCAAATCAGACAGCCAATTCAGTAGATGAAAGTGTTCATTTCACCTTCTGTATTAATGTAATGCAAGTATTCATTTATGCTGGCCAACGAAATTAAGATTTTCAAACCATCTTACTGGGACGTGGGGACTCAAGTAAATATTGACTCAGATTCATGTCTTAGTATGAAGTTCCAATATCCCTACATGATAGCTAATAAAGCCTTGCGGAATCTACCAGATCTCATCACGTTTCCTGACATCATATTATGCATTCAATATAATTCGGAATCGCTTCATTTGCACCTTAGTAGTATAGTAAGATCCATGGAGGTAGGGTAAGTGTTTGATAGACAAACTGTTTAAAGCTTTGGTAGACAGAAGAGGCTTCATACATATGATTAAGGAGCAATAAGATATGATAGGATGAGAAAATGATAAGTTCTAATATGAGAGTCAAATAGAAATATACTAGAGGCAGACTGAGAATATTCCCTACTGATCATGTGCCTAAAGTTAACTTTTCTCTCATGTCTAATATTCCATATTTTACTTTCGCACCATTCCCATGTACCTCTCCCTCATAGACGAAAAATAGATAGGAAAGCACTATTTTGCATTGGCACAGCCACACCATTCAGAGGCCACACCTCACTGCCTTTTTCTACTAATAATCATACTCTCATGTTGGTTCTGAAGACACAGTCTTCCAGTAATGACGCAACCTCCTTTGTATCCTTGTATAGAGTCACTCAGAAAGCCAGGTTAAAGAGGTCCATTAAAAAAAACATTTCTAATCAGTGACTATGATTTATTATTGTTTCCTTTTATCTATTGTACTCGAGTTCACTGGAATGTATGCATACAGAAATCTGTAGAGGCACCATAGAGAATGGTGTTTAATTTAGGTATACAAAGAAGGACTGGCTATAACACAAACGTTGTAAAGGGGATGTATCTAGAGCAGATTCAATGCTGCTCTGGATCAATTCACTAGTAATAAATGGTATTCTTGATACAGACAGCAGGTGATGTGGTGCTTCTTTCAGGACAATTGATATGAAATATGGGTATCACAATCCTGTAGCGATATTGGATATTCAATATATGGGGCATTTCTTTCAATATTCTGTTATGAGATTCTAGCGAAGGTCAGCGTCCTCATCTTTAACTGATTAATTCCCTTTGACTATTGTCAGCAGATCCAAGTATTCCGTTCTCATCATTCACTTTATCTACTAGATTGCTTTTTTGTTCTCCCAACACCCATTAATTCGCATTCTAATCTATCTCCTTCCTCCTTCTCTCTACTCCCTACATCAAACTGTACTTACTTTGAGGTTTTCTTATCCCCTATTGCAGGCCCTGTATACCTAATTGTGGCTTCCATTGTTATATAGATGCTTCACATAATATAGGGAGGTTGATTATTCATCCACTGACTTGCAATGCAAACCAAGGGCTTAAGAACAATGTGAACCATCTTCCACACTGCTTGCTGCATTTCTAAGGAATGCAGAAAATGAGTGACCGAGACAGACAGAACTAAAAACAGATGATGAATACATTAGTAGCATAAATTAAGCTATCACCAATATGTATGTAATGGCATATCTATATGCCATTTCAGTGGTGCTGTACATCATAAATGTAATGCAACTACCTTCTAAAAGTGAATTAGAAGATGATAAATCTCCAGAGGAGAGACTTTAGTATATTTCTCTTTGTTTTATTCAATAAAAATCTTGGCTCTGATAAATATAGTAACTAAGACATGAAATGTACAATGGGCGTTTGCACATTTCAATATTCAAGGCACGATTTGTCAATTTGTCAAGTATCCCCACCGTTTTTATGTGGAATTGGATGTTAGCAAGTACATGTACAAAGCCTAGAGTACAGTGGGGTATCACTGGCAGGAGTATTACTGACACCCTGGCAGCGATTTCTCGCTAGGCAAATTGGCTCAGGGTAGCCAATAACCATTCAAGACATTGTGGGGACCTACCCCGTTGCCCTAAAAGACAAAAAAGTTTTGAAATCAACTTTGTAATTAGGATGATTTCCTGCGAAATTATGATCATTGAGTCATTGTGCTCAAGATTGGTGTAGATGGGATTTTCTAAGATGCAGGAGGAATTGGACCGAGTATTTCAGCTTCACCTATATAGGTTTGCATGAACCTTTAAAAGCTGAATTCCATAGCCAATGTCCTCTGTCTGCTAGAACACTCAATTTTGAGCTACATCTCAATGCTACCAATATGGCGGGGATGCCAATAATGCTAACAGATTTGTACAGTTGTGGGTATTACTGTTACCCTGTTGTGCCATTGTTTTATCTAGCTAAGATAAACATGATAAGAATCAGTTATTGGTCCTTCCTTTGACACTGCATTGTGATATTATATGTTTGCTTCATGAGCATTGCCATTTTCTTAATACTTTGGAATCTTTGGGTATCCAAAATAGCATTTACAAACAATGTCTCTGCAATGGCATGGGGTCCAGGTCTGTGTTGGAGTGTATGTCAATGATACAAGAGTGTAGGATGCCAGGATGACTCTGACCTTGATTCTGTCATGGATGACACATAATTGTGTGTCCCCAACATTGTCAGTATACATTTTTGTAAAAGTATGGAAAGCATTTACCCTCATACATGCCAGTAATAACAACAAAATCCTGAGTCATTCCACCATGAATATTTATATGACATAATACATTATTTTACTTATATAACTAATGGAAAGTGTGATGCAGGCCTTACTCCATACATGGGTTAAGAGAGATTCGCAAACATTATCATAGAAATCCCACCAAGAGGAAAAGCTCGTTAGGGTGCCTGTAATACCCCACGGTAGGGGAGAGAGGGGCACATTGAGCCACTTACACACATTTTTTTTTTCCTGACTTTATCAAGGTCATCTGAACTTTGATTTTGTATCTAACTGTTACCTTATATCATTGTGCTATATGACGACCCATTGCAAAGCAAGTATGGCCATTTGTTGTATTCTTTTTGATTTTTGGTTCAATGTGCCCCATGCCCTGGGCAGGTTGACCCACCCACTGAGGCACCTTGAACCACATATCTTGAATGGTTCAAACAATCAGCAATATAGATTTATTATTGAAAGTTAAGGTGGAAATACTTGCTATTGTTACTTTTGCATAGGATTGAGTATGTAAAATGCATATTTTATGCATACACACCATTACATCATAGCTTCTAGTTTAGTCACTGGTTTAAAGCCTTAAAAATAAATCATCTTCGGAGGATTGTTGCTATTTGCACGTGCCGTATAAATCTTTAAATATATTCTTTTATGATATAACAGGCTGTTCTGCTTCTGAAAAAGTGATATATCTGAGAATAAGCAGACTATGAATATGCTATGAAATAATTTATTATCACAACTAAGAATACATGTATTCTATCACACTTGTATAACCAAAGTCTATATTGATATTGTGTTTCTTTCTGTGTGGCTTAATTCTAAGGAACTATGGGTGGTTTAACCCATAGGCCTACTTGTTGGGTTAGCCTATGGTTGACCCAGAGATGGGACTGAGCAATTTCATCTCATCTATTGCCTACAAGCTGACAAGGGGACCTTAAAAAGTCTACCCTCTGGTGAAAAGTGGTGATACTTTGTCCCTCTGTGCATTGCATAGGCATGTATGTGGAAGATAATGGAAATAGTCCTTCAAGACAGAGATCTGGGTACTTTGAGCATGGTTCAAGGTGCCCCAATTTTTGTGGTTCAATGTACCCCATGTCGACCATCATAGATAAGATTGATTTGATTCAGATTACATAACACCTTCAGGATTGAAATTAGGTTCTACGCAAGCATTCAGATATATACTTTGACCTCCATATAGATCCTAGGCCAGCAATGTTTGTTAACAACATAAGAAAAAAAGTTTAACAATTGCAAATTTTTACTTTCAATGGCTTAAATCTTTCATGTTGTCTGAGATTCTCCTCAGCATCCCAAGATAAATATGATGTTGCTGCTCTGAACTGTCTATATAAGGGGGTAATATGGTAGGCAAACTGCTCAAAAATTCCCAAAGGAATAGCAAAGAGAGCATGTGGTTCAACGTGCCCAGGTGGTCAACGTGCCCCTCTCTCCCCTACTCTACACAGCAAGACATGCCATGCTGCATGACAATGACACAGAAGAGAGAATTCAGTATGCAGGAGTTCAGATGAAATTTATCCTAAATGCTCCGATTCTTGTTTATAATAAATAAACTAAACTTATCTACAGAAAATGTTTTTCCCAAATTAACGAAAATTACATATGTACCTTTTTCGTTGCAGTTAATATTTCCGATATTTTATCATGACCAAGGTCATTAATTTGAGCAAAATAGTTATCCTACAATAAATTCTGAAATCATGATAAGACAAAAGTACAGGTAAACCTTCTACCCAGCAGCCAGCGGTCTCCCTAGAGCTCCCTATCCTGGTGTCAGCTATCCTTGCTGTCCACCGTCATCAGGTCTTGTGCAGAGTCATGTGATGCTAGAGCCACGTCATGGCCAATAGAAGTAGCAGGACCTACCATACACAGAATGTAGATCCCCAGTGCCCCAGATTCTGTAGTGTCCTGGTAGGTGAATATGGGAACCTCTGAGGAGGCAGGGTATTAATGCTGGAAGTGGAATCCTTACAGATGCACCTGGCATGACCTCATTGTGTCTACTTGGTGCCTTGTGCTGGTACCAGGTTTTGGATATGATGGTGGAGGTAGAGATGAAGTAGAGGAGGTACGACAGATAGTGTGGGGAATTGTAACGGGGACTAAAGTTCTATTTTACATTTCAATGTCTCAGTGGTTCAGTGGTTGAACCCAGTGGATATTTTGTTAAGAAACAAAATGGTATTCAGAAGGAAGCAATAGAAAGAAAGAGCAGAAAGGGCAGCAGCTGGATATGAAAGTGTGAGACACTGTCTATGGTCGGTTAGAAGTCCCGCATCCATATTCAGCACAGGCCAATATGAAATAATGCCTGTATCAACCTGATGAAATATTTAATTTCCTGAATGCTTCAAATATGATGCATCATCTCGACATGACCAGATTGCAAGTCAGTCAAGTTGATGAACTATTCATTTCACCTTCTGCATTAAGATAATGAAATTATTCATTTGTTTCAGTCAACGTTATTGAATTTTTCAAACCATCTTCCCAGACCATGGCGACTCAAGTAAATATTGGCTCAAATTCCTGCCTGAATATGGAACTCCAATATCTCTGCAGGACACCTCATAAAGCCTGTCAGAATATATCACATTCTAATACAATGCATGACATCATACTATAAATTGGAACCGCTTCATTTGCACCTTGTAGTATAGCAGGTGGCTTGGAGGTATGGAGAAGGTAACTGAATGATATATGTACAGTTCACTAGGAGGTTTAAATATCAGGCACAGGCAGTGGGTTGAGGGGGATGGCATGTTGTGAGGAAGTCACCAGATGCATATTTTCCTGACGGCAATATTTGCCTTCATCTAGCAGCATGTCCACAACTGGGCATGGCTGTGCTCCCACACCTATAAGGGATTTCTTTTTAGCAGTCCCGTGTTGATAGACACTCACTAATGAAAATAAAATCTTTTATAAAGCTGTGGCTTCTTTATAAGTGTGGGAACACAAGCATGCTTAGGTGGATTTAACAGTGACTTGATTAAGCATTGTTAACCCTCGAAAGTGAGCCTGACCTAAATATATATGTCTGTGTATTTCATTATAAAATGGCCCATTTTGTTTTTACGCTAATGGAAGTAATATTGATTAATATATTTATGCTACTTTGAAATAAACCCCATATATATCCAGATGGCATTAATAATTACAGTAAGTGGATAGGGTAATCTTTACTCCATACAGATACAGATACATGTCTGCGATTACATAATGAAAGTGTTTTTAGTCATGGAATTTCTGGGTAAATTTCTACAAAAATATAATTCTAATGAGATTGTGTTGCCTGTTATTGGGATGCGCCAGGTGCACAGGAAGTGACCACAATAGACAAACTTCCATAATTAAGTTACCTACTCTTACCACACATGTTTGTAGGTGCATGGGTTGGTGGGTAGGGGAATACGAGCACCTCAAATGTCATTCTTTAGTCTCCCCTTACACCCCTGGTGTCAGAGTGGCTGTGTGGTGCATACAATGACAGGGTAGATAGCCCTCTGCATGCTAATACAAGTCACCAGAGTCTCAGAAACGTGAGAGTAAGACTATTATGTAAAACAGTTGGCACTGCAGGCAGGGCGATCTCTGAATGGTGAGGTTAGGGATGGCGCGGATATGCCAAATTGAGGCAATAACGAAATGCATAACGCTGTTACCCTTTGAGAATTCTCTGTTACCTCAGAAACGTTCTTAGTTACCCTATAAATGCACTCGTCTCCTCGAAGATGTGCTCAGTTACCCAGAGAACTAGCTGTGTTTGTAATCAGCCCTGGTACATAAGGTGAGACAATAAACGTGTTATTTTTCGTGCGGTACATATTTTCGCAGATTTCGCGGATTTTAAAATCCGCGGAAAATATGTACGGACCAAAAGTTTACCCACTATAGCCGTATACCGTCTTTCAAAATCCATGAATTTAGATCCCAGTGAAATTGTACTCGATAGCAAACCCACGAAAATTCATTCCAGCAGAAATATCTATGTTTACAGTACACACTTAGTTTGTGTAGTTATAGAGAATGGCTTATCTGGGTAAAACGTGCTTACTGTTACCCTCTCCCCAGTTCATAGGCTAGGGCATGGTAATACTGGGACGGTAAGGTACTGAGGTAAGATATGGTACCTTATTTTTAGCATTTTCACAATCCAGATGACAATATCGTATCAAAAGATTCCTAGATGAAAAACCTTACTCTATCATTATTGTAAAATGTAGCTATTCCTATCATAATAGTACACTTTTGAGCCTTTAGTTATTCCAAAAGACATATGACACATGGTGTTTGAAGACTTTATTTGTCCATAATAAATAGACCCAGCACTTGTCCCCTATCATGCTAGTCGGAAGCCAGAGCCGTTCTTGCATGGTCCTTCTTTGTTCTACTTTTTTTTTTGTCTTGGCAGCATCAGGGACATAAATGCTGCCGCCAATGCCCTCTCGTGTCTGACATGGGAACTTGAAATAAGGCGCTTGACATTTACCCATAAGCGGCTGTATCCCAGGCAGTTTGGCTCCTTGACATGAGACACACCTAGATACGCCAGGCGATGCTGCTGGTGTATGTAATGGGCTGGGGTGTAGAGGTACCATATTGTATCTGGTGCACGTCTCACACAGAGAAGTGCATGTTTCTTCCATAAGGAATTCACTGTAAAAAGCAAGTGCAGGGCCCATGCCCCATTATGATCTCATGCAATTGGTAAGGGTAGGGCTAGAGAATAGCATGTGAGAAGTGGCAATACAAAAACAAGTAGGGAGCAGCTCAGAGTGAGCAAAGAGGGCGGGGTGTCAGGCAAAGCATAGGGGACAGATCATCGGAGCAGCTAAGAGCACTGTGTGGAAGGTGGCAGGTTAGGAAATGGCAAAGTGTAGGAGAGAAGCTCTACGTGGGAGCGCACCCTGGAGGCAAGTTGCAGACTGGGAGGTCAGTGTCAGGCTAAGACTGCCACTGTGTGCCCAGCTTATGGCTAAGCATGGTGAGTGCGTGAATGTCAGGTGTTACTGGGGGTTGGTGAGATGGCACGGTAAGAGGGAGGTAGGGTTAGTAGGAAGACTCAGGTGGTCTACTACTGTATAGCGCTCGCCATAAGAGGCAGATTAGCATATATTCCTGATTCAGTCTTAAAGGTGTTGTGTATTAGGATGTACACAGACGAGAGAGCAAGGGGTAAAGATACATGCAGCTTAAAGCAGCAACCTTGTGTGGAACAAGCAGCAATTCTTCCTGGGGTCTAACCATTACATGCTTGTAAAATAGTAAACAACAAATAATTGTGCGCCCCCCCCCCCTCAACATAATCAAACATAGTCCCCATCGATTAGGACTACTACCACACTACAAATGATACCACCAAACTACACTGAAAGAGTCCTATGTACTTCACATTTTTCTCATCACTCCTTCCACAAAGCTGGATCACGAGCGATCTGACACATGATTTACTCAATCGTAATTAATTATAGCTGTCTGAAGAAAGATGTGCCAACTGAACGTGACCGCAATTAACCCTGATGCAGTCGGGGACTTCAGGGCTGGTTTCAGACGCTGGTGGATACAGGCTGAGAATTTCTACCTTGTCTCTGTCAAACAGTAATACCAGAACAGCCCATGGTTGTCATATCAATATGTGGGATATCAAGCATTAGCATGGTATGAAATGCCATATATTGTCTGTAATAAGGAAATCTGCTTATGCCAGCTTGTCTTATAATACAGAGTCTGGAAATAGTTCATTTGTGCTTTTCTTTTACACTACATCCTAGCTCCTTAATTAGTGGTCATAATAAACCGCCATATTGTGACTGTTGCTCTAGGAAACAATGTTATTGACCATGACCTGACAATGAGACTGGAGAGCCATCAACAGGGAAAACTGGATCTATGATTCCATATTTGATACAATCAAAACAAGGCCATCCTATGACCTGTTAATTTTAAGTTGTATAAAATGAAAGTACACCCATGGGGCAAGTAGTGCTTCTTCAAATCCAATTTGAAGAAGATACTTTGTATGATGGTACCCCATAACGCAAGCAATTTCTATGCAGTTCACTATTCCTGAACTAGAGCATAGTGTCTTTGTTCTGAAATAGGATTACACCTTCAGTGCACCTTCCTTAATGTCTTTTGTCTTTTATCTTTAAGGCTCTTTTCTGTGCATGTGATATGTACATCTCCTCTTGGTGCAGCTTTCCTAACCCTCTGTCAATTTGTTTATTCACAGTCCTGAGCCAGCGAGGGTTGAATCCAGAGGACTGATCGTAAAACCTAATTATTATCTTTGGTTAATACGTTGGACCATGTTGGACCCTTTTTAATTTAAATTATCAACCAAATGGAATACAGTGTAATGCCTGTTGTATCTCGGATTATGCCCTTGTAATTGAATGAGCGTCTCTGGTTACAATGCAGACCCTAAAATTGGATAAGTACATGTAATATAATAGAGTCGCACACTTTTGAAATCCCATTGTAGATCACAGATTTTATTTTTATCCTAATTTAATCTACCCATGCAGTTCTATTCAACAATCAGTATGAAGCAATGGGCAAACATATCTTGTTGTGGCCACTGACAGGCTACTTAAGTAAATGCAATTAAAAGATTGGAAGAGATTCTTCCTCTGACCAATAAAATCCTTAAAGTGGTACTATTTCCCTCCTACGCTGAGGCTTACTGGAACTGACATAGTCTGGAAGACTGCCGCAAAACAAACACATCCTGTCTCCACTACTTACTCCTGTCCCCTTCATAAAAAGATGATCCTCACCTCAGGTAAAAGAAAAGGTAATTGAATGTTTCAATTTTTAAAGGGTCTCTCTTCTCAGCAGTATCAAATTTATAGCCGTTTGAGACTGCATTTGAAAAGGAGTAGTGGTTGAAAACACAATACAATGACTTGCAATTGGTACTGACGAGCTGTGGAGTCAGGTGTAAAACATTAATTACCAAAACATCTCCGAAGATGTTCTTAACCCCACTATCTTGCAGCAACTAGACTTGCCATTCTTCCCAATTCAATGAGAAAGAAGCCTATTAGTATGTTATACTTGTAAGATGGTGTGAAGTCATATGATATGTTGCTCTAATCAGCTGATATACTAACAGACACATGTTACTGGAATCTTTGTAATTGGAATATGTATGATCCTGATCTGATCAAAGTAGATGGGACTTCATATATTTGCCTCATCTTTCTATGAAGGAAAGTATCACAACCTGACAAAGGGACGGCTTCGTAACCTATCCTGAGAAAACAAATGGTAATCTATCATGGGACAACGCAGTCAATGTCACTTTTAAAAGAAGATGGAATTTCTGTCGCAGTCTCAGAAGACTTGGGCTAGGTTCTACTTTGGTAACACTATCTAACTAAAGCTAACTTGATGGAGCTGGAGCCAATTTTAGTGCAGTGTCCTTGTGTCTTCCTGTAAATGCCAGGGACGTATTGGTTCAGCTCCAAGCATAGATTGGCTTAGTTTGGTACACTTGAATGGACATTTGAAGTCATATTGAAGCATTGGTTTTACAGTAACGGATGCATGAATCAATGGTTAAGCATACTAGTGAACATATATATTCATAGGAGAGTAAAATGCAACCTGTGCTTCTTTTCGCATCACCTTTCATCAACTTCTATCTGTAAATGTTTAAACAAAGACATAGCTCATCCTCAACTTCCCAGCTGACCCTCCTCTACCGTCTCCTACTAGGTATCCCAGTAGGCGGCCTCTGGCCGTGTCCTCGAGTGTGTACTCACCAAAACACCTACTTTTAGAAATGGTCTCCTCTCCAAACTATCTGGTGTATCACCTATCTAAAGTGTCCTAGTGAGAGCTCTAATGTATCCGCATCGCCCTGATGTATCAGGATAGCTGAATCTAGATGCTAAATACCCCACTGATGCTGTGAAGTTAGGTAAAAATAGGAAAATGGGACATTCTGTGAGTGAGTAGCCATGCAGCCCTACACACTGTCTATATATTGATTTCGCTCCCACGCCATTAGAGATACAGTCTTAGGAGCTTGACCACTGTAATCAGGACACTCTAAGCGTCATTTTGAGGTATTATATGTAGGGGTCGGCCTATTTGAAGTATTTTAAAATTCAAAAATATGAATTTTCAGTCAATTTTTGGCACCTTTTTGAAGTGCTATATATACATATTTGGGATCATTTGAAAGGTATTTTTTCGCTCTATGAGATACACTAACTAGCTAGATGATATGACTAATGGCGTAAGAGCGAGAGCAGCATAAAGCACCCATGGCCCTGCAGTCGAGGACTGCAAACAATTCTCCCTTCCAATCTATTAGAGATGCAGTTCCGGGATGTATACCACTGTGAGCAGAACATCCAGGGCTAAATTTTGAGGCATTGCAAGTGGAGGTAGGCCTCTCTGAAGCATTTTAAAATTTAAAAACAAGAATTTTCAGACAATTTTCGGCAATTCACAGCAATTTTCGGGAATATTTCATACAATTATTTTGGATCATTCGAAAGGTAATTCCTTACTCTATAACATCCACTATCTAGTTCATTGATATAAATAATGGTGTATGAGCGACATCTGCATAAAGCACCCAACTAGTGCCAACCGCCTGCACTAGAGTCAAGGCTAAAAGCACATGCCCTCACACATTGGCTATATATAATTTACATAACATGCTATATCAATACATACACCCCTCGAGATCCTCATACATGTGATTCCATATAAATATACATGTATCACTTGTTAACCCATTTGTTCCCAGCATAGAAGACCACATTATCAGGATTTGTAAATCATTATGTAATAGCCCTAAAGGTTACATAATTGTGTTGTTTCGTTATGGGAATAGTATAAATGGGTTGATATTCAAAATTTGATTCAGGGGTAAAGAAGAAATGTTGTCCGAAGATGCTATAAAGTAGCCCTATATCAGTAATATTTCAGCAATTTCAAGGAATTTCATGATTTTCATCAGATCACTCAGAATTATGTAATACTTCAAATGAGTAAACATTGCTTGGACCTGGTATATACCCTATACACCTATGCCTATAAAAGATTCAAATTGATATATGCTACAACAGTTGTGCGGTGTCGATTTGGAGTCTGGTCATTTTGACCATTCAGGGACATCGGGACAATTAGTGTTTCTCTCATTTTTAGATGCAAGTTGTGAAGTTAACATTGGTGATTGAGCTCAGGAAAAAAATAAGCACAGTTTCTATTACCTATAGAAAGGATTCCCAGAGAACCAATGGGATAACTGATATATTGGTGAAGTGGGATGCTACCAAACTTATGAGATTCAACCATTTCTGTGCTAGATCCATGAGAACACTTGTAAAATATCACACTTTTGAGGGTCTATAAGATTAAAAGTTTAAGTTTGCAGACATACATTCTTCATTGTATGAAGGAGATATATACTGTGATCAGGGATCAAGTATTTTCCCAGATTTATTACCTTTCTCAGGGATTTCAGAATGCTTGCAACATGCCTGCATAATCCAGTTGAGACCTAGGTCCAAACCACAGTTTTACTTTTTTAAATGGCTGCCAAATCCAAACCGCTTGACCGATTTGTATGATATTAAAACTGTTTTCATGTTTTAACATGGTCTATCCATCTAACCAGTTTCCACTTATGCAACAATAATATCTGAAAATGACCTGGGATACCTAGTAGGACTCCTACCCCTTTCCAGCTTCAGCCGTCAGCCATTTCTAACTGACAGCTGCGGGAGAGGTAGGATTGAGAAGGGGTCATTTAATAAGGAGGCTCTATTCAACTGCTGTAGTCCAGTCCGCCCTTAAGGCCTGTCCATGTCTGCCAGTAATCAGACCCTCCCCTGGCACCACCCCCTCCTTCCCCATTGTATTGCATGCTACCTCCTGGAGGCTTGGCCCATAAAACGTTGTAGTGATTAGAAAATGACGGTTGATGACTAGCTCTCAATTTGGGCCATCTAATAGTAGTGCGCTGACCCAGAGCTTGGCAAGAGGTCATGGTCAGAGTTAACAGCAACTTTTCAATCTTATTTATGGGATTAGTTGCAGCTGGACAAGAATATTGAGGGAAAGGTTATCAGTATTAATCTCGGTTTCCATCTGGTACCCCCCCCCAACTTTCTTTTCTTTCATTCACATCCCCTGCCTCTACGTGAATGAATTTATCATGTCTTGACGAATAACCGTTTTGTCATTTATGATTTAGTCTTGAATTCTAGACTATATTAATTCATTCGTTTTGAGGTGTATATTTCCATGTTTATTACTTGGTTACTAATTGATCAAAATTTGAACTCAATTAGCCTCAATATTCGGCCACCACATCTCGATAACTCATCCTGGGGAAAGAAGTGCTCTAGTACCCTAGCAGAGGTGCAGGGTGCATATACACACATTTATAGGAATTTTATAGAAAGTAGTATTTGAGCCCCTTTTAGTTCTGGTCGGGGCCTGCCTCCGCCCCCCCCCCCCCCCCCCCCCCCCCACGATTTTCCTACGCCACTGCCTCGGGTCTGCAGTGTCACCGCCGACCTTACGGGGGATGGTATTGTTACTGCATGTGGAGTCCCCATGAACATGGCTGTCATGGCCCGCCGTGTCTTGTATCTAGGACTGCACTGATAGTCTAAATGCCCCAGGCCTTAGGCTGTAGTGGCTATTCCAGGTTAGTCATTTATTGTTGCAAGAAGCCCTACTTGCCCCATGGGTGCAAGGTAGCTGTCCGCTGTGTGCAATTGTTACATATCCTGCATGCGAGTGTCAGTGTATGTTCATTAATATATTTAGTCGCCAAATTATTCCTGGAGATTCATATTGTGTGCTATCGTTAAGATAGACCAACTGGCACTATATTGGTAGGTATTCCTTCCAATACTACTTCAATACAACTGGTAGACACCCACTGAATTAGTGAATATGGTTGACTGATAATGCCACATTCATATTCAGCTTTATGACAGCTTTATGAAATAATAAGTAATCTCCTGAATGTTTTAAAGAAACAAACCAATCCAATTGTTTATTTCACCCTCTGAGTTAATATGATGAAATTATTCATCTCCCTCTGCCAATGATATTGAATTTTCCAAGGCACCTCTCTGCGTAGTGGTGACTCAAGTCGGGCCCTCAAGTAAATATCTGCCAGGATTCCTGTCTGAGTTTGAAATTCCAACATCCCTGTAGAACATCTAATAAATGTCAGAATCATTTTCCTCACATTTCAAGTCAGGATCTCATGCATTCAATATAATTTGCAAGCAGCAGTTTTGAATTTTAGGTATATTAGCACTTGGCAAATTTAAGAAATGATAACCTATCAATTTGTAATTAATTTTCTGAGCAATGAATTGTATATTGTCATCATGTATGGGGTTAGGGTGCCTTCTTACCCATCTTCTCATGCCTGAGCTCTTTCTGGGTCAACTAAAATGAGTCAAATATGAATCTTATTACTGTGTTTTTGCAACCATGTTATCATTATGGACATTTATGATTATGTTTTCTGCCTTTACACCTGCAGCATAAACGCATCCAAAACTTCAGCTATACTCCCCAAAGGAAACCCTAAATATTCCTGTCTCTTGATGCCCCTATTCTTGGTAAGTGTATACATATAGATGGGCAGCAGCCTGGGTATAAATCACAGACTTATCGCTGAGTCTGTTGACACAGTTCAGGGTTGGCTGGGCATCATAACAGTGAAGTGAAACAGATGAAAATAGCCGCAGCATGAGGAGTAGTGAGGAGCAACCCCTGAGGGATACCTCAGTCTGTTGTAAATCAGCAGGCTTCTCATCTACGGTTTACACTATGTGGATACGGATACCCTGCCTCCTCTATAACCCAGATAGCCTACGACAACATTTTAGGGGCATCTTAACTGCAATTTCTTTTTCTCTTTTCTATTTTGTCATGATACATATTAGTATGAAATGTGACAAACGCTGTAGGCAATCTTCTTGGGAGAATAATATCTCCTTCATCACATTCACATTCTAATTATAATGCTATTTAACCTCAATGGTCTAAACAATTCAAGACCCTTCTCAACATGCATATGCCATACAGACCAATCTTATGAGCTTTTGTCCATATCTACAAATGTACAAGTACTCAACTTTCTTTATCGATCTTGATCTGGAATAACTGTGTCTTATGACCTTAACATTATTGGTTATTTACCACACACACCCCCCCCCCCCAAAAAAAAAAAAGACAGCGATGCAGAACGCTCATCCACATCTATACGAATGTCACACTGCCACTTGTTATTATGTATGTATCACATATCAACCACATCTAATATCTGTCTTCGGTAAACAAGAATATGCAGCCGTTCCTGCTAACGTCCAATAAAAGCAAAGTGCTGTTTGAGTAAGGCTGTTCTCTGAGCCTTTCTCTGCAAACAAAAATAACCTTATTGCTTTCTGTAACCATAGTTTATAGTTATTATGATAGATGAATTCTGTCATATAGCAAGCTATATTCCTCATATCTCCAGTCATACAGTATTCACACAACCATCCCACCCTGTTCAATGCATACTTGAGAGGTGGGTACCATGGCGAAGTGACCCCATGGAGAGGTGGGTACATTGGAGTAAAGCCCTGGGAGAACCTAGTACCAGAAAGAACCCCTTGTGGTAGATACTGGAAAATTAGAGAGGCCACAGGGTTAAATGTACTCTGATATAGATAATATCTCACCAAATTTATTATGTCATAATGCACTAAAAATATATATTTGCATACTCCTAATATCCTAATTATAATAATACCCACTTAGATTCAAGTAAAGGGGATATCATTGGTGAGAACATTTTATATTTTGGTGGCTAGTAATCTTAAACTTTAGAATTTTGAGATCAGTCTCCAGTCAATTTGTTGATGAAAGATAAACACTGTGTGCCCGGCTTATGACTAAGCATGGTGAAGGTGTCAATGTCAGATGTTATAGGTAGCCAGTGAGAGAGCGAGGTAAGAGGGAGGCAGGGAGTAGTAGCTAGAAAGCCTCAGGTGGTCCACATATAAGGACTCACTGAAAAGCTTGCCATTAGAAGCAGATTATCATGTATCCATGTCTGTATTTTAGGAAGGAAAGGCATTGTAACCAGGCAAAGCTTGAGCAATAGCTAAAACAAAGAGTGGCAGCCTTTTGTGGAACGACCAGCAGTTCTCCATGTGGTCTAACCTTACAAACTCTACAGCCAAATCATACAGTAGGTTACTATACACTTCTCATTTTCCTCATCACTCTATTTATAAAGACGGGTCACACGATTTGCAGCATCATAGATAACTATAACTACCCTAAGAAGGATGTGCCAACTGAAATTGATCTCAATTAACTTTGATGCAGTAGGGGAGTTCAGGGCTGGTATCAGACTCTGGTAGATACAGGGTGAGAGTTGCCATCTTCTCTCTGTCAAACAACAAACATTCATCCCTGTCATACTAGAATAACCCATGGCTCTCACTTTGATACATGGGTTATCAAGCCCTGACAGACAGGAGAAGTGGTATTGCGGAAAATGATGGAATCGTTTTATGCTTGCATGTCCTACATGGTTAGCGAATATATTCCTTGTCCTCTTCTTTTTACATCATAGATACACCTTGTGCTGTTGTTGTGTATAATATTGTGCACTGTATTGCAGCTTTCTAATGAGGGGTTATTGTAGAAATCGTGTAACATCACATACACCTAATATTGTACATGTTGTTATAGAAGCACCTCTCCAAAACCCAAAGCAATAAGACTTTCCATAATGGCACCCCATTATACGAGCTATATATTTACTTCACTATCCCTGAACGAGAGCATAGTGTTTTTCTTCTGAAATAGGATTACAGATTAAGTGCACCTTCCTTAATATCTTTTGTCTTTCATCTTAAATGCTCCTTTCCATGCATGCGATATACATCTCCTCTTGGTGCAGTTTTCATACACCCTCAGTCAACTCATTTAGTCAGATCTTTAGGGAGTGAGAGTTTAATTCAGGGGACTGATCATGAAGCTTAATTATCATATTTTGTCCTGTTTCAGCATTTTAGTCAGTCAAATCATTTCTGATGCAATCATCGACTAAATAAAAGACAGCGTAATGTAAGTTATTTCTAGGGCTTTGCCCTTGTAATATTTCCAGTCTCTGGTAGTAATTCATGCAGTTATTTTGCTTAAGTAACCCTAATGCTAGATAAATAAATGATAATTATAAGGGCAGTCAGATATAACATGTCAGAACGAGGAGCGTATTATATGGATGGCATATAATGAGTATGATATGGGGGAAGTCTCACTCCCTTGCAATGCTTCTGTAGATTTAAATCACATCCTACAATATTTTATTTACACCTAATTCAATCTGTCCATGCCATTTTATTCAACATTACAAATTTGCTGTGTATCAAGGCATAAGCAAATATTTTTCTCCAGAATTTCGTGGACAATGATATGTTACCATTCACTTAAGGAATTGCAATTAAAAGCTTAGTATCCAACAAAGTCTTTAAAGTAGTGCTTTTATGTCTATGGCAAAAGCTAACTGGAACTGACATGGTCTGGAAGACTGCCGCAAAGGAAACACATCCTGTCCTCGCTACCTACTCTCATCCATTCAAAGAAAGGTGATCCTCACTTCAGGTAATTAAATACTTTCATTTTTGAAAGTTCTTTCTTCTTAGCAGTATCAGATTTAAGGCCTTTCAAACTGCATTTTGAGAATGGTTAGGAACGCATGACGATGGCTGGCAAGTCTGGGAGGAGGACGCTCAAGATATTTCCTTCAGCTTTTCCTGAAGGACAGGATGATATCTTGCCAAGGGGAAAGTATAATGACCTATCCTAGGAGAACTAATGGTAACCTAACCTGGCAGAACACAGTTATTGTAACCTAACCTTGGCAGATAGCATGGTCTCTGGAGAATTATAATCTGTTCATCCTTTGGCTAGGTCATTTTGTTAATACTATATTATTTAACTAACCTAAAGTGATGGCGCCGTAGTCAATTTTAGTGCAGCCTCCTTGAGTCTTCCTGTTAATGCCAGGGACATATTGGTTTGGATTCAGACTTAGGTTGGCTTTGTTTGGGATATTTGAATGGACTACTCATACCATGTTGAGGGAAATTCCTAAATTTATTTCGAATATTTATGAACCTAATTTGTAGCAAAGAATCTTCATGAGGCAAATCATCATTAAATGAATGCTTGTTGACTATTGAATCAGTTGACACTACATGGGAAGCATATATGATATAATCTTATACTGAATCAATTAACAAACACGCTGTCCAGTCTGTACACTTGTACGATTGCACTTATGTTTGTCAATCTGTTTTTATTACATGTCCTGTATGTGACTACTATGGTGTAAGTGTAGTCAGGTATTTAGTCACCAAATTGTTCCCAGAGATGCATATTATTCAAGATATTTTTGCTGTTCAGATAAGACCAATTGGCACTATATTAGTTATCCTTTCCAAAACTGCTTAGCTTTTACAAGCTGTTAGACACCCACTGACGATGGTTAGCTGGTAGTAGCACATTTCTATTCAGTACAGACTGACATGTCAGCTTTATGGAATATTGAGTAATTTCATGAATGCTTTAAAGCAAACCAAGCAACAAACCAATCCAGTTGATTGACTGCCTATTTCTCTTCTGAATTAATATAACAAAATTATCATTATCATGCCAGTATTATTGAATTCTTTGGGGCACTCTCCTGTGCAATTGTGACTACGTAAATATCTGCCAAGATCAACATCTGAGTAGAGAGTTCCAATATCCCTGCAGGATATCTAATAAAGCCTGTCAGGATCTAACACATTTTCCTCACTTTTCATTGCATCAAAAAAATGCTTTCAATATAGTTTGGAACCACTTCATTATGCACTTCTGTAGGATATAAAATGTCTGGGAGGTATGGAGACGGTAACTGAATGATAAATAAACCGTTATTGGGAGTTCTGGAGAATATCAGGCATTGAAGACCACATCCGGAGGTTTTTAATTGGCAATTTCGCTATTGTAATCAGGTACCTAGGTATGTTAACTGACTTCCTATCTAAAGGTAACTCCTGTAGAGCTATATTTATTCATTTATTACTTGGTTTAGTTGGGGGCCAATCCATGAGACCTCATATCCTAAACATCAGTGATTGTGCTGTCCCCAGTGAGAAGCACATGAACTACAGCCCAAATACCCAATGTGATCTCATATTGGGTGACAACCAACCCAATGGGGAGGCCACCCCATATATTTTCTATAGAAACTACATGCATGTGCAAATATCACTTCAAACCTGGTATTCTTATTACAAGAGGTAAATCAACAAACTAGCACTAATTTGATGAGAAACCCCTCCTAATCCCTATGTATAAAGGGCCCCAGAAAGTACCCTTTCCCTTGGAATCATGGTCACACATGCTAGCCAAAACTGTGGGAGTGGCCCCCCTGGGCCCCTGCAGTGGTCAGTCTGCCTGAAGCACTTACCTCCCACTGGCCGTCCCTCCCTCCCCCACCCAATCACTGAGCACTGGCCCTGATCACTCACCATACTCCAATACAGAGTGTAACAATCCATTGGGTAGTTAACAGTTGTTAGTTTCCCTGCAAGCAGGTGGAGGGGGGGGGGAGTATGTGGGTACAACTACACCCCCCCCCCCCACACACACACTCTCTCTCACACATGTACTTAGCAACGGCCTCTCACAGCAGACCATGTACAGCAGTGCCCCCTTGTGCAAAGTGAGGAAAGCACACATTGACCAATTCAGTATTTGGAGGGATTTACTATTTTTGCTAAAAACACCACTTTATTCACATATTTATGTCACATATACTAAAGGATTATTCAAAACAGTATGTCTGCAGTGGTATATTCTGGTTTTCTCATATTATTCAAAACCTCCGGAGGTGGTCTTCAACAAGCAGGCAGGCATGCTGTGAGCAAAAGGTCCATTTATTGTCTTTGCTACAACAACTTTGATTATCCATTATCTGGTTCACAACTCGCCGTGCCTGTGAAGCTGGGTCGAAAGGGTGAAGGAATCAGTCTCAATGCCCCCTATTAGTGTACATACATACTGTGCAGCAGCCTTGGTATAAATCCCAGACTTGTTGCTGAGTCTGTTGACACAGTTTGTGGTTGACAGTGAACTAGATGGAAATAGGCGCAGCATGACGAGTAGTGAGGAGCAACCCCTGAGGGATACCTCCGTCTATTGTAAATCAGCAGGCTTCTCATCTACGGTTTACACTATGTGGATACGGATACCCTGCCTCCTGTACACTCTAGCTGGCCTACACCAACGTTTTATAAATGGACACATATAGTCTCTCACGCTCAGCAGTGGTAGCCATGTATCTCGATAGGCTTTGCTCCTATAACATCTTGCCAACAATCTGATGTACATATATAATTTTATGATTCACAAGGATTAAACTCTTTTCATTTTGAATTATCTACGAGTTACTGACATTTACCTCGTTGGTTATCTTACAAAGCTGCCATCATCAGAAATGGCAGCTTTGCTGCACACTCATTCAGATCTATATATGGCAATATCATTATGTATGGAGCGCTATTACTTGTTCCCTATGTCAACCACATAGATCTACTATCTCCCTTAGGTAAACAATTTAACGCATCCCATCCTGCTAACGTCCAATAAAAGCACTGTGTTGTTTGAGTAAGGCCTTTCTCTGACCCCATATCTGCAATATGACTACGACAACCTTATTGCTTTCTGTAGCTATGGCTCTTGCGTGTATCAATATATATATATATATATATATATATATATATATATATATATATATATATATTTATATAATCATATAACAAGGTTTCATCTCCACATCTCCTGTGATTCACACAGCCACTCCCATCCATTCATTGAGTGAGATAACTGTCAGTTTGAACCAACTTGAGCATAATTTATAAAATCAGATAGATATTGTTTACATAGCTATGTTGCTGACGTCACAGAGAAAGTCGCAGTGAATAACAAAGACACTTTCCTCAACAACGTGAGAACGGTGTCTATGGGTCTACTGGGGCATATATAACTAAGGACACTGTCGTTCGTCACATGGTTTACCAAAAGTAGACGTCATTCCAAATGCTTGGAATCTCAAATCTCATTGGGTGGCACGTGACACTGGGAGGCATCCAGTCAGGACCCTCATCGCCAACGGCCCCCTGTGTGCCGCCTCTCTTTGCTGTCCACTCCATGCCGCCTGTTGCTGGGCGGAGTAGGTAAAAGGGGTAGATAGCCAGAGCAGAGGCGCTGCTGTTTTTTTAAGTTCCGACCAACAGTATGGAGCACCTCAGCTATCGACCAATGAAGCAAGAAGGGGTAGCTTATCTGCCTGATTATGGGGATATATATGTCGTTAATCATGCATACTTGATGTCTCATGGTTCAGCGTTTCAAAATTACTTGCTGGCAACCAGTTCACATTGACTAAACGCAACGGCAATTGCAATACTTTTCAATGTAACAACGTTGTTTCTCAAAGCGTTTACTGCCCTGCTCAGGACGGTGGCCCAAGTACACCAATACATGGATACACGCGACCTGACCATCTCTTACACATAAGTTGTGTCTTGCCATGATCTGATGATCGTTTGTAGTGTCTCAGTGACCTGGTTGTATTAGCACAATGGCGTTACATGTGTGTAGGTCCAGCAGACGGCACTATGAGATAACATCATTGCAACACATTGGGCCTTCAGACAAGAAACTCTGATGAGCAGCTAGACTAGCATATGACAACAAATGTGGATAGTACGTTCTAAGAGCCTGAGGAAGAAGGCCTCTATTTCAAGAGCCCCAGGTGAGAAAGCTCCCAATCCAAGGGCGTTTGGTAAGACGGCTCTGATTTTAAATGCCCTCGTGTTTGGAAAGTAAGTTTGGTACATGGTTTACAATATGGTTCAATATTTTTAAATCATAGTAGTGGTTTAGATTTTCATGGTCACATTCCATGGAAATGTATTGTAGCTGACAGGAAAGGGGACGGCCGGTCGGGCACCCTCGCCACTGCACTCTCGGATGAGACGGGCTCAGCTGAGTGTTGTTTCAGCCGAGACGGGTTCTCAGACAGGTCTGTCTCGGATGCCGGGGGCGGGGTATATGAGGTGGGACCTCGATGTACTTGAGCAGACCCAGCAAATTAGTTTGAGTTAGTGTCTGGAACGTGCACTTTGTGTGACTGTTGCTCCATGTAACTGATTGACACAATATGACACTAGACACCATAGGACAAGATATGGCACATATTCACACATATTCACACATATCCAAACATACTCACACAGCATTATTTACCCTGGCACAAAAACTTTACGGACTGTACTTTTTCACCTTTTTTTTCGAAAAAGAAATGTAGAGAGTTATATTTGTAATACTCCTGATATTGAGTAGAAGTTGGCAGAGGGCACCATGGCAGAAATCTGTTAGTGCACTATTGAGTGCGCTGATTTATTCACCAAGACTTCTACCATGTTAGCGTTTAGGCATTATACATTTGTATACAATACATGCCAACCATTAACTATGTTCATATGTTGAGGAAGGTTAGACCTTTATCAAAATAAGACTACCAGAGGAAAGGTGTCTATGGTCTGTCTCTCTGATTACCACTTTAATCAAAATCACATGACATGTATTTCAATATCTAATGAAACTTGCCAGCATTAGAAGTGTATGGCCAGGTCTTAGATACATTGAAAACATGGTATCATGGTTATACCTAATGATAATGATTCCATTTTACCCATGAGGATATCAAGGAACAACAAAGGTGGCACCTGGTGTCAATACCCTGTACTATTTCTACCTAACAAAGTGATAATAGTAGTGTTTGAAGATGTGTGAGATGTGTGCCAGAAGTGAAACTATGTGACACTGCATCACAAAAATACCTGCACTGTGTGACACCAGGTGTCATCAAAGTTCATTGTTCCCCTTTTCCTGACTAAAGAGAATGATCATCTTAGATATGAGTATTTGAACATGGGTCCAATGTACTATGAATCAGACAATGCTCCTGTCCTTCTATTAAGATCCATTAGGTATAAAGATGCATGCCATATCAATTTAGTTAAAGCAGAATTAAGAGGTCCAGATGGTAGACACCTTTCCACTGGTCATCATATTTAGATAAAGCCCTGGCCATCTTCTACCGTATGTGTGCACTCATATGTTCATGGCTAATATAGACCAAGTACATAATACTCATCAGCCCTATGTTAAAATGCTAGGAACCTGATTGAATGAGTTTGCACAAATTAGCAGTACACACACCAATAGTGTGGGATGACAACTTATGTCAATTACTGCTGATTCTAATGGTTATTACAATATTTCATATATTTTAGCGGTCTATGACAAACTAAAAATCCAGGACTACATATTTTAGTCGAGGGCATTATATATTTCATCATTTTGTGTGAATAAGCTTTTGGCAAATCTGTCAGAACTGTGTGAATCTGTTCCATGGAACACAGTTTGAGTATGTGTGAGTCTGTTACATAGTATACATGTCACACAAAATGCACAAAATGAGCACACAGTTCCAGGGGTAAAACAGGGTGAAACAATCTGGAACTAATTTGCTGGGCAATCGACACTGGACTTGTTTAATAAAGGATCTCTTCGAATACCCGCAAGGCTGGCTGTTGTGTCTTCTATGATATGCTCATGATATCTCTACGGTATAATTTATCAAAACTATGTAATCTTACAGTACAAGGACTTCGTTGTGGTAGGCTATAACAGACTGTAATCACAGCAATACTTTACTTCTGATGACATGACTAACCCAGCGTTTGTTGGACTGCAGGTGGTGAATGCTGAGTTCTAGGGGTATGGAGGTCGACTGGAATGCTGCCTCAGTCAGCTACAACTCTATTATAAAGGACAGGTGTATAATGACTAGAGGATAATACAAATGCCCCGAAACATACACTGCAAGATTGTTGGCATTTAAACAAACATTGTATTGCTTAAAGCCACTCTGTAGTGAGCTTTAAGTTCAGTGAATGCCATGTAAATGTCACGGAAACGTCATAATGACACTTAAGAGGCTTTAAGTGAGATTGGATGGAATTAAAGAACTTTGTGACTTTAACCGGTCCAACATTTGCTTAAATGCCAATAGTCATGAAGTGATATGGGTTGTATGAATTAATCTTAAGCAATACTTCAATTGCCTCATCTGTCCTATTACCAGGTAGCGCTGGTGTAGTATAGATGTTGAGGCACTGGACTATACATATCGAAGAAATAGCTCTGGCAAATGTCAATTTATTCGATCATGTGTTCATTAATGGGTGGCGTGATGGAAATTAGAAATGCGTTTTAGTGAGGGCATGGGTCAAATGTCTTGGACATGCCGTGCATAATTCATAATTTTAGAATGGCATGAGACATCTTTCAGGGATAACCTCAGCACAGGGACACTGTGACCATTGCATGACCTTAACGGGGCCTGTACACTGAAAACCCAGTCCTGTGAGATGTCACCGCTGACGACTTTAGGTTCGTCATGTATTGATCATATTGAGTACCTAAACTAGTCCGATTTCAGCCACTAGGTTGCCCTACTGCGAACCCTTCTGACCAAATGTCAATCACAAATTGTACATTGCCCCCATGTAATATGTCGAATGTTCCATATATTTGGTTTAGATTTTACCATAACGAGATTTTAAACATTTGGTCATAATTCACATAGATTTTACTAGTTATAAACACCTCTTTTGTGTATTAACGCATACTTCAAAGTATTAGCAATTAGTGTCATCAGTGTCACATACATACACCTTCAAATGTCTATTGGGTGGGCTATGGATGCTCTCAAGGAAACTTTATGATCGGGCAAGGGGGCAATTATAAAATTATATTGAAAGGACATACAAATCAATGATAACATGTATAAATCTATAGGCTAATCAGAAGTGATTACTTAGGGTTGTCATCCTGATTACACAGTTTCTTCTCTAATTAGGTAAAAACAATTGATCTATATGACAACCCTGGGTCGTCACCTATGACACATGCACAGTGATCGCCCTAAAGTCGTCATCACTCACAACATTATGGCTCCATTGGGGATTAAGTGTAGTTTTCCCTTGGTGTGAAGTACTGTGGTGTGTCTAGGTCTGTGTTGTGTGTCATAATGAGGGAGGTTTAACAACGCGTGGGGTTTAGGTACAGTTTTAGGATATCCCATATTGTATTTACCGTAATGGTCCGTTTAAGCGCAGGGGTCTCAAATAAGCACAGGTCTCGTTTAAGCGCAGGTATAGAACCCCTCTGAAACCCAGAATCTCTCTTTAAATGGACTCATATAAGCGCAGGTCCATGTATAAGCGCAGGGGGTAACAATGACTTGAAATTTATAAGCGCAGGGGCGCTTAAACGGGCCACTGCGGTGCACTGATATACATATTTGCTGGTTTACATAGAGATGTTACATAACTGTTCCTTAATTTTCATGAGCAAGCTGGATGTATGGTTTATATCATTAGAATACTAAAGGTTCAGCAGATTGGGGAAATTCTACGCAGGTGGCCTCGTCTCCTATCAAAGCTCCCCTCAGTGATTGCCAAATAAAGCCAAAGTTATCCATTATCTTTTCATCCCGCCAAAACGATATTTCATCTGCAGCCTAAGTCGCCACTTGCAGCAGCAAGTACCAAGTACTACAGAAAGCTCCCTAATATCGCCCATTCATCTGCTGCAGGCTGACAGGTGGGCAGAGCTGAATACACGGCGTCCAGCAGCCCCTCCAGTGGCCGGCCGTGATAAGGTGCCTGATAAGGGGCAGATAAGGGGGCTCAGGGACCAGTGTGCCGCTATAGACAGCCCGATCCTGCAGCACCTGCCCTCCAGCACCAGTCCTGCCACACACACCGCCGGGTGGGGCCTCACGGGGGAAGGCATCGTGTAATAGTTGTATCCGGCACCATCCTGCAGGGACATCCCTGTGAAACACATTCTTACAGGGATTTGCATGTGTAAATACAGCAATTACATGCATGGCCTTACATTGTGTCTAAATGGCTAGACTCATGCAGTGTGCAAGGTGGTATCACTCACTTGCATAATATGATATACATAAAAGTCCTGATGATGTGCTGTATAAGTGGCTGCAGATGGGTCAAAAGTGACCAGTTAGTCTTAGGTGCTGGCGACTTAGCACAATAATATAAGCAACTTGGCGACTTGGCGACAACTTTGGCTGTGATATAAATGATCTAAATAAGCATCTTTGAGACCTGGAGCCCATAATTTCGATGACCTTCCGTCCTGAGGGCGGGAACCCTCTGTACACCCATGTAGGTTGTAACAGACTGTAACCACAGCGGACGTCAGGCCTGTTACAGCAGGACTAGTGCAGTATGTACACCCTACACTGCTGGTGGTGACTAATGCGCCCCACCTCTCAGAGGTTACACCAGGGGGCGCTACCATATGGACACTCACCATCAAGGAGCATCGCCCTGCTTTCATCATGAGGCTGGATAAATGGTGGCTGCTGAGTGGACTAGGGGCAGTGTGTGGGAAGGGGGTCCAGGGGACGCTCACGCAGCGCATACATGTGGGAGGGGGAGGAATGGGTAAAATCAGAAGGGAAAGAGACATACAGGAGATAAATATGTAAAGCTCTACGAGTTTTAATCTGTTGACTACTGATTATTTCAAAAAAAGAACGTCGGCCGTATTTCATGATGTCCTAAACCAGGTTGAATGCGGCCAGCTGAATGGGAGGGCCCGTCAGATCGAGAAGGAAAATAACCTGTCAACAGACTAGCATGAGTGATCCTTCCTGTTAATTTTTCACTTTTGTTAATTTCAAATTTGTAAAATAAATTCACTGTGGAATACTGACATAGGTTATTCAATGGGTCGGCAAGATACTGGGTTCCCTATTTAAACCAATAGCCTTTCCGTGTTCCATAAAATAGGTATGCAGTGGGTGTGTTTGGACTAGTGGAAAGGGGAGGGCATCAGGGAAAAGTATATGAACCTCATGTATATAGGAGAGATGCCTAAACAAGTTTTTACAAGTACCATACTGTACCAGAATGGCGCATGGGACAAGTGCACATGAGGAGGTGCATCTCCAACAACGACAGCACGATGTGGTACACAGAGATGGGATATGGGAGGCTAGTGCTTCATAAAAGGTGTTCATGTGTACGATGGTAAGATTCTGCTTCCACGCTCCTGCTTCCAGGAACCAACCAGACATTGATTGGGTGTGCAGGGATCTCTGCATCTATAGATAAAGGTTCACAAGGTGCTATATGCATGTTAGCTCTGATCCTGTGTGGTCTAGACCAACACCATACTCCCAGAGACCATGATCTGCAAGGTATAAGCTCCTATTTAGGAAGGAGCTGAACTAATATGGGACTGCAGCCTCTTAATGCCTCCTATTCCTGGTGAGTGTATATAGATGGGCAGCAGCCTGGGTATAAATCACAAACTTATCGCTGAGTCTGTTGACACAGTTCAGGGTTGGCTGGGCATCATAACAGTGAAGTGAAACAGATGAAAATAGCTGCAGCATGAGGAGTAGTGAGGAGCAACCCCTGAGGGATACCTCAGTCTGTTGTAAATCAGCAGGCTTCTTGTGGGTTTACATCTGTGAAAATTGTGTCCAGCTTTTGTTCTATGATATTATTTTCTTAACCAAGCTTTGCCCTACTTAAATAATTATCACTCGCACTTCCATCTAGATCAAATGTAACATGAATGTGGCCATTCAATGAATTTAGTACAAATTAACCTTTATATCAATAGAAAATGAAACATAATTTAGGATTTTGTTTCTTACCAGGGTCTTGATTACATATGACTGCCCTCCTTTTCAGAATCGAATGGAACTCTACCTATATTGCTTTTCTATACAGTCGTGCTGCAGTTGTACACTAACTTAAAACAGTTTGCGATTTTTTGGATGTGGTATACAGAACAAATGATCATGTCATGTCATGAAGTGGGATACTAAGCTTTCCTCGCCAATTTTGGAGTCATACAAAGTGTCTCTCTTTACCCCTACCACCCCCATTTTCCTAACAAATAACATGCTATACGAATGGTTCCTACTGAATGATTTTCTTTGCTGTGCCTCCATTGACATTAAAAGAAAGCAGGTATATATGTTTCATTTTCCCTCACAGGGAGTAATATTTGGCTTATCAATTATGACTTTCCTTCGAATTATGACCTTCAGAATGTATATGGTGACTGTTATAACTCTCTGGGGATCTCAAGTACAGTATACTCGAAAACATTTCTCCCTGTGCATGTATTACAATCAACAGATACTTCGTTCATGTTTTGGGGAAACCGATTACATTTCGCATTATGTTGTTGGTCGGTACGTGACCCTGGGGGCCTGCAGTCAGGATCCACCTCTTCAGCACATTTTCTGTTCACTCGATGCAGTCTGTTGGTGGCTGAGGACATCCTAGATCAAATGTAAAAGGGGGAGAGAGGAGACGGTCTGGTCTTTTCAAATTGCCGCTAACATTATGGAGGGCTCTGGTCATTGACTAACAAAGCAGGAAATCTTTCAGAGATATTTGCATCATGTTTCAGCAATACAAGATATGTTTGTATAATTTCGATCAAGATATTAATTTTTCCCCCAAGCAAAAGGATAACCAGTCAACAGATTCTACATTTATACTTAAAGGAACAGATGTCATTTCCACATATCTCGTTGGTTGGTATGTGCCATTGGGAGCCTCCAGTCAGGATCCACCTATTTAGCACCAATGGTCCGTCTGAGTGCCTTTGCTGTCCACTCCATGCAGTATGCTACAGCTTGAGGGTGTAAAAGGGGGAGACAGAGACGAGAGGGGCGCATGAGGTCATTGTTTAGGACTGTGACCATGGACCAATAGAGGCAGAGACATTTCAGAAAATTGTCCACGATTTCCATTATGTCTCAGTAATACAATTTTACATGAGATACTAGTATTTTCCCAATCAGAAAGTGTGTATATTCCTTCCTTACATTTTTGCTCCCCACCCTCTCCCTCTTTTGTACTCATCCCCTTCCCTTCCCTCCTCACAGCCTTACCCATTTATGCTGCTACCTATATGTAGGGTAGATTCACCATGAGTCAGACACTTTATATTATATCTAATCATGCATGGCAATCCCTCCGACTGTTCTTTGTTAGCTATGAGGCCTATGAGAATGGTGCTCAAAAGTTACAAACTGACTAAAGGTATGTGTCTGGTGAATGTACCCTGCATAGATGTACAGTGTATCAGCACGCGACCTGATCATTTCTCACACATCAGTTGTGTCTTGGCGGGAAACATCCCTGACGTGTGTGGCGTCTCAGTGACCTGCTTGTGTTACCAGGATGACGTGACCTGTCAGCAGGGGGCAGGGCAGTGTCTGTGTATGGGGTGCCATCCAGGCAGGAACTGATAACTACATAGAACCATCCACAATGTGGGCCCTCAACATGTGGTATGTAAACCCATGAAAAGCCACCCCTGGAGAACGTCCCTCTTATATCAGTGCTATGTTCTCAAATTTTTTTAAAAAGCATAGGATATCTGAGGGAGTGCCCCCCCCCGTCCGTGTCCTACGTGTCCTTCCTTTAGGCACTAAAGAGCGACCCGACTGACTCTAGAGCCTAAGTGCATGATAAGTAGAAACCTTTAGCAACCATGCCGTAGCACATGAAACGCAGATAAAACGTGGATTTACTCTGTCGCTCTCTCTCTCTCTCTCCATAATCCATATTTTTACCAGAACGGTGCAGCATATAACAACCGGCGTTTCTGTTTTATTTCCTGCCTACTGCTGGTACACCTCGTAATCCATGCCGTGTCCGTCCGGCCACTCTTTATACCTAACATCCCAACACCCTCCCCTAACAGACCAACTCTGACCAAGATGCTGTCTTACCCGTGAGACCTCGTGAGATCTCCTTGCTAGGATCTGGTCATGTGATCCGCAGTCAAGTCGGCATTGTCAGAGGTCACGTGCCACCAGAAGTCTGAGGGCTTCTGGGAGTTACGTCCCACGTTACATCTACAGTGTGTGCCAGCTATAAGGGTGCTTGTACACCTACAGTGTGTCTCAGCTATAGGGGTGCTTGTACACCTACAGTGTGTCTCAGCTATAAGGGTGCCTGTACACCTACAGTGTGTCTCAGCTATAAGGGTGCTTGTACACCTACAATGTGTCTCAGCTATAAGGGTGCCTGTACACCTACAATGTGTCTCAGCTATAAGGGTGCCTGTACACCTACAATGTGTCTCAGCTATAAGGGTGCCTGTACACCTACAGTGTGTCTCAGCTATAAGGGTGCTGTATATCTACAGTGTGTCTCAGCTTTAGGGCAGTGGCGGAGAGAAGTGCAATCTAAAATGAACTGGGAACTAAAACCTTCATTTTTTAGTTTCAGGTTTTCAGTAAAATGGAACCCATCGGCCGTTGAAACCAATGTGTGTTAAACTGGTAATTTCGGCAGGTTATACAGGGATTATTGTATTTTTGGAGATGATTCTTGCTACATCATAACAAACTACGACCATGGTATAAAACTCAATATGTGTGCCCAATGTAGGGAGGGGTGAATACTAGGGGGAAGGGGTGAATACTAGGGGGAAGGGACTTATGTTGAGAGTTCTCAACATAAGAAGCTCTGAAGATCAATGCAAAAAAGACACGGTTGTATCGCACTAAACTACAGCAATCCTACGTCTATTTTGAAGCAAGGAAACAGTAAGATTCTTGGCAACCAAGGTGGTTGCCCACTGCGGATGATCAGCTACATGCCTGTTTGACACCAGTATCGTTGTAACGGGTCTGACTGTAAGGCTGGCAGGAAGTAGCGGGTGTGATCTGTCACCGGGCGGCACGTGATGTGAGTCATCTAGTTCCTACAAATGTCATCTGCTCATTGTGGCCGCTCCTCCTTCTCCTATTATCACCCACCCACCACTAGTTCTCTCTACCAACACTAGAGGGCATGGGCGCCTAATGCAAGTATGTTGTGGTTTACCTGGAACCAAAAGGTACAAAGATTGCGATAAAAGCTGTATTACTGTCATTATTGCCAAATGTAAGGGAAGTACCACGCCCCTTATGACAAAACTAACACAGCGTCTGGCATCTGGACCCGATAGATAGATATATATAGATATAGATATAGATATATAGATATAGATATAGATATAGATATAGATATAGATATAGATAAAGATATAGATATGGTTGTGAAGGTTGACCTCTATAGAACGGAAGGTGCAGAATAAGTATTTTATAATTCCAATATTAAACAACAAGTCTATCTGAACATTCATGAACCATCTCACCATTATCGATAACCAACGGCTTCAGCCCTGTGGGTACCAGATGAGGCAAGAAGCATGAGAACAATGTAGGATAGCCTGAACTAACCCAATGTCCCCTTAACATATTTAATGAATTCATGTTTTGATTTTTAATGCATGCAATGTAAAATGTCATACTAATCCAACAACTTCTCAGAATTTAATTATATTTAAAAGAAATGCCGGCATCTAATACACATATATCTCGCACAGAGTGCTTGGCATTACATACAGCCCGTCCATTGTTTTTCCCTGAGGCTCTAACATATATATCTAACAACGGAAATCAATTACAATCCAAGTCTAGAGTAAGTGAATCCCGCAAACATTTCCCTGGAGAATATTATACTGATTCAGCCAGGCCTTTGAATATGAAGCTGCACAGAAAAAAAGTCCAGAGTCGGCAAACCTGGCACTGCCTTGTCAATTTGACAAGGAGAGGGGCTGGCAAGCAAAACTCTTCAGTAAGAAGACCCATCTAGAGTTACCTGGCATATGCCAGCCCTAAACCTGTCTAGAAGAGATTCACCATTCTCCCTGCAGGTGGCCATTACCTAGCCTTAATATGTACCATTGGGAACAAATTGAATAATTCCTATGTTGATATAATACTGAGTATTACAATACATATATGTTAATATGGAGGATTATATGAAGTATCTAGGGAAAAAGTAAGATAATGTAAAGAATGCATACTTTTGACAACATTTAAAAAATAGAGCACATGTGTAGAAGAAGACACCTCTTTTGTGTCTTTCACCAGGGCACAAGTAGGTGCATACACCTTATATTGGTATTATACACACACAAGCCTATAGTCCATTGCTGGAGAATAGCCTATTCTCAGCAAAGACTTGGTGATACATGATGTGAATCCTTGGTGGCACTAGTGTATCAAATATCACTTCTATATGTAGTTATGTATTTAAATAAATTGATAAAATAATCTTGTCATCTGGAACCAGACCAAACTCATACATTTGAAACCCTAGACCTACCACCATTATGCAATGATAAGCCCCAGCTGTGGCTATTCTAGGCCTGCACCAACTATCTTAGTTTGACGACCTTGACAAGTCTAGGGTCGTCTTGTGGGATGGTAACCTGGCAGGTTGTCAATCTGACGAGTTGAAGCTAGTTGATTCTATGCTGTTCACTTAGAAGACCCTAGGGTCGACCTGTAAGACGACCTTACAGACTTCAGAGCTGTCCAGAGTTTTTCAGTGTGGCGTATGGTGGGGTGAATGTCCTGGGACGACTTGTCTTGCAATGACTGTGCTGAACTTGGGTTGACCTTGTTCCGACCTTGGTGTGACATTATGCATGTCAGAATACAGATGTGACCCGGATGTTGGCCCCCCACGTGACGTGGTATGGGGTTCTCCTTCTGCTTGTTTATCCTGATTTAAGATGGTCGGAGTACAAACTGATGCCACAGTATAACGGTTTCCACTTTCTTTGAGTTTAATTTGAGTTTGAGTTTGTCTTTATTTCATTTCAGATTCACATTTACAAGTATATTGTTATCTCTTGATCAAAGACAGGTCGCTTCTTAGCCTTTTCCGGCTGAAATTGAAGTCAGCGACCTTTACTTTCTTAATAAACAAATCGATATTTCTTGAGGGAGGCGTGTGTACACTATGAACATAAGTATATGTTATTCACCAGCTACACAGAAAAAAAACAGAGTCGGCAAACCTGGCACTGTCTTGTCAATTTGACAAGGAGAGGGGCTGGCAAGCAAAACTCTTCAGTAAGAAGACCCATCTAGAGCTACCTGGCATATGCCAGCCCTAAACTTGTCTAGAAGTGATTCACCATTCTCCCTGCAGGTGGCCATTACCTAGCATAAATATATACCCTTTGAACAAATTGATTAATTCCTATGTTGATATTATACTGAGTATTACAATACATATATGTTAATATATGGAGGATTATGTGAAGTATCTAGGGAAAATCGAAGATAATGTAAAGAATGCATACTTTTGACAACATTTAAAAGATAGAGCACATGTGTAGAAGGAAGACCCCTCTTTTGTGTCTTTCACCAGGGCACAAGTAGGTGCATGCACCTTATATTGGTATTATACACACACAACCCTAGTAGCAAACACACTGTGGCCCCGCACGGGGCCAGACTGTGTTTGCAAGTCTGGCCCGGAGTGGGCTAACCGACGGGCTCCCGTCGGTTTAGGGCACTGGGCTTTGGTCTGGCCCCGTGCGGGCTTCCCATGTTGGGCGCAGATCGGTTTTTGGTCGGGAAGCCCACTTTGGGCTCAGATCAGTTTTTGGACGGGCTTCCCACTTTGGGCTCAGATTGGTTTTTGGACGGGCTGAAAGTGGGTTCAGATCGGTTTTAGGACGGGTTGAAAGCGGGCTTAGATCGGTTTTTGGACGGGTTGAAAGCGGGCTAAGATCAGATAATTATGGCTTTTTAGAATCTATTCAATCATTCTCCAATGATTTCTTGTATTTGTTGAACCAGATATCCTAGGTCCTGCTAATCAACTCAAGGCATAATCATGCTCTTCCTACCCAATAATGGAAGTATCAAGCAGGCCTATTATCATCAGGTTTTAGCCACATGCAGCATAGACAAGTGTCTATGGTGCACATTGGCCTTCAAAGCCATAGTTCATACCTACATGGGGCACATGAGTCTTGTATTAAGATTGTAATGCCACAGAAATAGTGTTTACACTGGATAGCTGCTTAGAGAACCTCCTTTTTCATCATTCAAATATATATTCTATCTTATTTTTAAACTGTGAGAACATCTATTTATTGTGTCCTATTCTACATCACTTTAACATTTTATTGTATTATTATATAATGTCAATTTCATCTGGCTTTGTTGGAAAACTCTAGATATTGTATAGTAGTGACATCTGGTGTCAATCATCAGAAATATTAGACCAGTTGCCCTGTCCAAACCCAACCTCAGCCCTCATCGGCCCGGAGTGGGCTAACCGACGGGCGCCCGTTGGTTTAGGGCACTGGGTTTTGGTGTGGCCCCAAGTGGGCTGCCCGAATTGGGCTCAGAACGGGTTTTGGACGGGTTTCCTGTCATCTGGCCAACATGAACCCAAAGCGGGTAGCCCTCTTTGAAACTGATCTGAGCCCAAATCGGGCAGCCCGCTTTGAAACTGATCTGAGCCCAAAATGGGCAGCCCGATCGGGGCCACACTTCAGCCCAGCCATCTGCCCAACATGAAACCCAGCTCAGTTTTGCCCGACTTCAAACAGCCAATCCGAGTTAAAACCAAATTGGCTTGCTACTAGGGAAGCCTACAGTCAATTGCTGGAGAGTACCCTATTCTCAGTAAAGACTTGGTGATACACTATGTGAATCCTTGGTGGCACTAGTGTATTAAATATCACTTCTATATGTGGTTATGTATATAAACAAATTGATAAAATAATCTTGTCATCTGGAACCAGACCAAACTCATACATTTGAAACCCTAGACCTACCACCATTATGCAATGATGAGCCCCCAGCTGTGGCTAATCTAGGCCTGCACCAACTATCTTAGTTTGACGACCTTGACAAGTCTAGGGTCATCTTGTGGGATGGTCACCTGGCAGGTTGTCAATTTGACTAGTTGAAGCTAGTTGATTCTATGCTGTTCACTTAGAAGACCCTAGGGTCGTCCTGTAAGACGACCTTACAGACTCCAGAGCTGTCCAGAACTTTTCAGTGTATATTGATATTTTCATATTGAATAAATATTGAACTATTACTTGTATTTTACAAAACACTCTACTGTTGCTGATATATTTGGTGTTATAAAGTCTTCTTGAACATTACATTTGGTAGATATGGACAACAGATGCAGAGCTGCGAATTGATGTAAGATTGTATCCCACTTGTCTTCTTTCTTAATCGCATAGTTGTCTAGAGAACATGAGAAGAAATAGAGTCCCTTTGAAGTGAAACTCCACAGTGACCCCGGTTCTATTGGAATCAAACTGCTAATTCGACTCTTATTTCTACGGTCGTATTCCCTTAGCTGTATCTTTTTGACTATACCCCCTAGGAGGTCATCCTCGGTGTGACTGATATACACTGAGAAAGATGTGAGCATCTGCCTGATCCGGGATCTGTCTCCAAAACACCTCACTCTCCTGGGTCAGGTATTTCAGTGAGGGTTAAATGGACTCTCATTTTCGATGCTGGCTGGAGAGACAGGCAATGCTGGACTCTTTTCCATCATTGCCACACTGTCTACACTTGTCTCGCGTGCCATTCTGATACAAAATGGCACTTGGAAACATCACACAACTGAAGCCTCACACCCTTTACCAGTACTTACCCTCTTTTTTTGGTATCCTACCCCAGCTGCCAAGACCCAGGAGATGGGTAGAGTCTCTTTAGACTGATGAGTGACCAATCTATCAAATGACTGTCTGGCCTCAGGTATGGTGGGCCCTTATACCATAGACAGTATGGTTGTACTTAACAAGACTCTTGCCCCTAAATCGTTGTCTAGATGCTGTGGGTAGCCTTTAGCCAGACTCAGTTCAGGCAATGGCCACTAGATGGACACCTGGAACAATGTGTCTATTCTCTGTGAATGCAGCCATCTTCCTCTTACACATTGGTAGCGCTATTGTTAGAGGGTTCTTCGGCATATGTTGCCCCCTGTTTCTATAAGTTCAACTTTGTGACCATCTTTCTCGTAGTGCAGAACCCTTTTAGGTACATGAGTAGTGATAACCTGACATGTCTGGAACATCAAGTAACTGCATTGTATGTTTTGATTGATCTTTATTCTTGATGGTGGTGTAAGGGAATTTTATTTCAATGTTATGAATTTAAACCTTTGTACACATACATCCTTTACAGTAGAAGAGATTAGGTACAATCAGACAACGAGCAAAATACAAAAACAAACATTCACTGTATCTGACATGTACATCATGTAGTCTTTTTCCATTTCAACAGGTATCATTTTATTCACAGTTTGATCCCAATTTGTAGTCATGACTCAGCAGAACATGTGTATCTGTCTGACATGACAAGTTGAATGTAGAATAATCCCCTTAGTCCTCTCGTAACGGACTCTGCTCTGACAGCCTCTTATACACCCCTTTGGCGACATCTTGGCAAACCTCACACAGATCTCCATTCCAATTAGCTGGGGCCAGCTTGGGGGGGGGAGGGCGACTTTCCTACCATTTGCACTAACGATATGTGCACAATGACTGACTACAGCCGGACACACGGTCCATATTGTCTGTGAATAGCACTAACACCCCTCACCATGACATGCACAAAGATCTCTGTTCACTCCACTGTCATCTCATTGGTCGGTTTGCTACTCCAAGGTCGCGCCAAGGTCGTGTGGAGGCTGCATGAACTGGGGAGGTTGTCAGAATAAAGATGTGCTTCCTGTCAGCAAACCGGCCAATCAGAGAGCGGTATGGGTGTCATGTGACATGCCATGTGAGGGTATTGTGAAGAGGACTGCAGCATCTTTCAGCATAAATGGTAGAAAAGCCAACTAAACAATCACATTTGGCTGAAGTTTGACATCAAATGGGTATCTTTACACAATCCATTGACTAGTAAGAAAAGTTGTATATCTCGAAACGGAATGTTTTTGCTGAATAAATGTCCAGTGACAACATAAGTCTCATGCCCCGGAACTATGTTACCATGCAAGAAGGTCGAGCTGAGTAGAAACTGTTATAATGATAGAGGAGACATTCACTCACATGCAGAGAACACAACAGAACTGTTAGGGGATGAGCCATGGCAAGTATGAGGCTCATTTGAGGGGGCAGGGTCTATCAGTGGTTTTTAGTAAGGTATATATGTATAGAGCTGGAAAAAATGTGATAGACCTGTAGAAGTGGTAGCTTTTGCTTTCTAGCACCATGTATATGCACCAGCATCTGCATGGATATACTCCTCCCCGCAATATTTAGAATGGCTCTGAATTTGTCAATAATTGAGATAGAGGCTTCAGAATGGAACCAAATGAATCCCCATGCATTGCTTCTCCTTCACGTATGCCATTGGTATAAATAGCTCATTTGCATATATTACATAATCAGGGAAATACAGGTTTTTAATTGAAATAGTTTATTATGCCTACCTAACACAATGCAACATGCATATATAATATTATCTAAATTATGCAATTATAGGTCAGAGTTGATGCCACCCATGTGTTGTTCAGCATAGAAAGTGTTTTGGAATTATGAGCTCACTGTTATTATATAATTTCGAGCTCTTCCCACGGTGAGCATTTGTTTCAAGCAGTTGTGGAGGTAATGGAATTAAACAGCGCATTCTTAATAAGTTTCTCACCTAGGGCTGCAACAATTTTTTGTGAATTGATTTTTATGCAGTTTTTCCCAGGGAATCCAAATCCGCAAGCGGCCATTATGGATTTTGATTGATAATGCCCCTAATTAGCATATTATAATTTGGTAGGCAAATTATTAGCTTGGACAGGCTAAAGCATTGTAAAAATCAGTCCAAACCTTTTAGGAATGATATGATGCCTTGAGATATGAAAGTTGTTCAAAAATGCACTCTTTCATAATTTTTGATTGATGCCTAATTAGCATAATTTATGCAAATATTGAGATAGCAGCATAATTTGACTCTAAAATTACCATTCGACACACTCATCCCTTGGGCAATAACAGTTAATTTCAAATACAGGATCATAGCAGATAATGGCCACAGCCATTATGGTAGCCACATTTCAAGATGGCTGCCTATGGATACTTCTACATGAGTTATCTCCTCTTCTAATCAACTGAGAACCATGATTCCAAATGCTCAGCGTATATTTCTGAGGGCAAGGAATACAATGATGCTACTCTTGAGTTGATGGATGGCAGCCATCTTGGAATTTAACTAGGTTATTCTCAGAAAACCTATCAATAAGCGTATTGCTCTAATTATTGCCTCTCTAGTATAGAGGTCTATGCCAACTGTTGTGATAAATCAATAAGTTGAACCCCTATTTCACCTTTTTGATGCCTCTATGAGCACATTAAACATTGGAAGATTTGTTCCTAATTGGCAGTTCCCACCTCAAAAACTGTCTTGCCCTCAACGATTGTTTTACACCCAAAATTGGTTTGCACTCAAAATTGGTTTTGCACTCATAATCGGTTTTGCACTTTAATATGGTTTTGCACTCAAAAACTGTTTTGCACTCAAAATCAGTTTTGAACAATTTTCCCTCAGTTTGCCACTCAAAATAGATTTTGGATTGCAAAGGTTCCCATTGTGATGGCAAGGAACTGTCAATAAGAGAGCAAATTCACACTATTTACAGCGTGAACTGTCAATAAGAGAGAAATATCCCATTAATGGCAGTCTGAACTGTCAACAGTTTTCTGTTAATAACAGTTTGAACTGTCAATACAGGAATTTTATCCTGGTATTGACAGTTTTTTGATCTTTCAATGAGGGAATTTTATTTCATGGTGAATACGGCACTCCCATTGACTTAACCAAGGAAGGCCGTATTCAACGCCCTTCATGAAATGACCCTCATCCATATTTCACGGCCTGTCAAATCATCAAAATTGTTGATTCAACCACTATAAATTAGGCTCTTCAGGGTAATTAAGTTGAATTTAGACGAATATAATTAATAATGACATGAGAGTTCCCCATGAGAGTTCCCCACTGAGGGTTATTTCACATCGAATTTGATAGCCCATGATTTACTCTAAATCTGCCTAACAATAGGCAATTTGTGTGGGGTGGTTGGTCTAAAGGCGATTCATAACTTGAGTGTCGACTATACAAAAATAGTCAAAATGGGCTGGCAAAAAGGCAGGTGATGCCACTCACAAGTATTTTGTACATTGCAAGCATATAAAGCAAATTATAGATTGCTACCCTAACTATAATACCATCGGACATAATAATGTATGTGTGCAGGTAATTGATCCATCAAAGCAGTTGACATAGACATCTATACTAGAGAGGCAATAATTAGAGGAATACACTTATTGATAGGTTTTCTGAGAATAACCTACCGTATACCCCCGTTTATAAGCCCGGGCTTGTATTGATTTCAAGCGGTATATTGACCCGGCTTATAAATGGGGCCGGCTTATAATATTTTGCATGGGGAATTTCTCTGACATCCTGTCCTATTTTCTAAATAACTCTGCACTTTTCAATGATATCTTGGATCAGATCTCCAAAACTCGAAAAAGATAAAAGCTGGTTGCCTTAGAAAAGATGTCTATTGTTTATGAATTTAACTATAATTTGTATAACTGCAAGAATTGTGTCAATACTCCAATTAGATGCAAAGCTATGACCAGATAAGTGTAACCTTATGTTTTTTATTCCTTCCCCCGGCTTATATTCGGGTCCCTGCTTATATTGAACCTAGTGCCCTATTTGACCTGGCTTATAAACGGGGCTGACTTATATTCGGGGCCCGGCTTATAAACGGGGAAATACGGTCGTTGAATTCCAAGATAGCTGCCATCCATCAACTCAAGAGTAGCATCATTATATTCCTTGCCCTCACAAATATATACTCAGCATTTGGAATCATGGTTATAAGTTGATAAAAAGAGGAGATAACTCATGTAGAAGTATCCATAGGCGGCCATCTTGAAATGTGGCTCCCATAATGGCCACAGCCATTATCTGCTATGATCCTGTATTTGAAATTAACTGTTATGCCCAAGGGATGAGTGTGTCAACTGATAATTTTAGAGTCAAATTATGCTGCTATCTCAATATTTGCATAAATTATGCTAATTAGGCATCAATCAAAAATTATGAAAGGGTGCATTCTTGAACAACTTTCATATCTCAAGGCATCATATCATTCCTAAAAGATTTGGACTGATTTTTACAATGCTTTAGCCTGTCCAAGCTAATAATTTGCCTACCTAATTATAATATGCTAATTAGGGGCATTATCAATCAAAATCCATAATGGCCGCTTGCAGATTTGGATTCCCTGGGAAAAACTGCTTAAGAATCAATTTACAAAAAAATGTTGCAGCCCTAGGTGAGAAACTTATTAGGAATGCGCTGTCTAATTCCATTACCTCCACAACTGCTTGAAACAAATGCTCACCGTGGGAAGAGCTCGAAATTACATAATAACAGTGAGCTCATAATTCCAAAACACTTTCTATGCTGAACAACACATAGGTGGCATCTACTCTGACCTATAATTGCATAATTTAGATAATATTATATATGCATGTTGCATTGTGTTAGGTAGGCATAATAAACTATTTCAATTAAAAACCTGTATTTCCCTGATTATGTAATATATGCAAATGAGCTATTTATACCAATGGCATACGTGAAGGAGAAGCAATGCATGGGGATTCATTTGGTTCCATTCTGAAGCCTCTATCTCAATTATTGACAAATTCAGAGCCATTCTAAATATTGCGGGGAGGAGTATATCCATGCAGATGCTGGTGCATATACATGGTGCTAGAAAGCAAAAGCTACCACTTCTACAGGTCTATCACATTTTTTCCAGCTCTATACATATATACCTTACTAAAAATCACTGATAGACCCTGCCCCCCCAAATGAGCCTTATGTCTCATATATGGGGCTTTGGCTCATCCCCTATGTGTAATATATTGGTGGTAGCTCCTAACAGTGTACACTCTATATCGAGTTTCTCCTGACGCATATTGCCACGGTTAAAAACATTATGCGGAAACATGTATATGAATAACTATTATACGGTTGGAAATTTCCATTCTGTATGTATTGGGCTAGGGTTTTTCGTATTGCTGTCCTTTGGTATAACTGACAGGCCACAGCTAGTCGGTATAGGAGGCCTCAGTCCACAAATATACATGTGACACTATAATGGCAAGTGTATCCTTCCACCTTTAACATGCACTTGAACTCATAGAACAATTCATTTCTAGCCATCTCCAAATAGCAGTAATCGATGACTACTACCTAGTCTTAATTATGCCATAATTTCAGGTACTTCAAAGTCGTATATATATATATATATATATATATATATATATATATATATACATATATATATATATATATATATATATATATATATATATATATATTTATATGTATATTAGATATATATTATATATATATATATATATATATATATATATATATATATATATATGTATGTGGCTAGGAGATTCCTTTGCAGAGCGTCCACTTGATACGGATCACCCCACGGATATTGACAAGGACATAATTTCCAAATTAGTAATACATTAAGTTCATCAGCCTTTAATTGAAGCATTCACTATACTATACAATCAACAACGTTTTATACATCTAAATCATATTGCTGGATGTTTCGAGGTCCACAATGATTATAATATGTCAATACTATTTTTTGTAAGAATTTCACTTACTAGTATCGTACAGAAAGACACATTACTAAGAGTTGTCTTCATCAACATGAGGGCCAAGTTCTCAGTCAACTGGAGGTCTTTGCTTGAACTATACAAGTACAGGAAATAGTTATCTAAAGCAACTCCAAGATGTGAATCACCTGTGCCTCAGCGATATAAAGCACCTCCTATTTGCCAAGACTACACACATTGTGACAGAGCTTGTCTAGAGTGTAGAGCACACCCTAGAACACCACCACCTAGCACGTGTCAGTGTAGGGTAAAGGCACTCATTTCGGACGCTCCTTGACAATGAAGATGTGATCACTGTTGCCTGTTGAAATAAATACCTTTGTAAGATGTCATTCTTAATGTGGTACTGCCCGTAGCTGGCAGTTGACGAGGCACTGGAGTCCACTGTGGCTTGACCGATACTGTACCAAGGTGAGGGGGGTCCCTTATATACAGGGAGGCTCCCACCCTCTCTAGGCCAGGCTGGGCTGGATACACCCCCACCCTACTAGAGTGGGTGTGGGGGGTGTGTGTACTAAGGGTAATAGTGTGCCCTGTTACAGGGGGAGGGCAGCACGGGTCAGGCTTGCCTAGACTTGCTACCATCCTATGTCATATTTTGAGAAAATATAGAGCGGTCACACTGTGTCTCTCATTTACAAATGGAGGCATAATCGGCCATGTCATTGACATGAGCCATATGTTACCCTTAGCATCGGTTTCGACATTAGTCTCATCAGAAGCACGGAGCGGAGTTTGTGTGTCCCCTTAAGCATATTAGATTAAGGGTCACTGAGGTACAGACTAGTGGTCAGACATAGACTTGACCCTAGTCCCACACACATATCAGTAAGGGCACATAGGCCTATGTGTGGTTTTATATATTGGGGGGGGGGGGAGAATTATCCCGCCCTCCCTATCAGTCCTTAGCTTGGTCTAGTGGACTTTTACCTTGGTACCGGCCATATACAGGTGTTGCCAGTGAGACACTTAGGTTTCTATTTCTTGGTAAAAATAGGATAAACCGGCCCTACAGGTGGAATTATTTTAAATCCACTGTGGTCAGTGTGTGGTCACAGTGGACCAAAAAATAGTCCCGTTTTAGGAACTGATTTTTACCAAAAAAAATTTGACGTGGCATTGGGGGGTAGGCTTCACCCGTAAACACTGTCCATAGTGTTTAGCCCTCTGGGGGCTACTGTCCCCAACCGGTGTATCCAGTTGAATTCTATCTTGAGTCTTAGACTCTTTGCTCGTTTGCTGGTTGGATGTTCATATACAAAATCCAAGATGTAAACTTTTATGTCAGTTTTTACATCATGACCTGGCAAGCCGAAGTGGTATTGTACATCGGTTGTCAGATGCCCTTTTAGGGTTTCATATCTGTGTCTGTAGAGCCGGCCCTTTACTGGTTTGTAAGTTTGGCCTACATAGCGTATTTTGCATTTTTTGCACTCTAGGCAGTAAATGAGGTTTGAGCTGTTGCAGCACACATTGGTTTTGGTTTCAAAACCTAGTTTTGTGCCGTATTTCTCTATGCGTCCTGACCTGTCTATTGTCGGGCAGTATACACAGTCTTTGCGTTTGCAAATGTTGGCTGAGGGTTGTCTGGTTTTGTCAACTGCCTCAAAGGGGTTCAAGTCACATCTGGCCCTAACCAAATAGTCCCGTAGGTTTTTAGGTCTACGGTATCCATGTTTTATGTTCCGTCGGAACATGGTTTTGGTGGATTTTGATCCACCTAGGAATTCCCAATTTCCTTTTGTTATGGTCTGGAGGGAATTCTCCTCTGGGTGGAAAGTGCTTGTCATAAAAATGGGGTCACTTTCTGTGTATTCAATTTTGGCCTCTTTTGGGGCCAATAACCCATCTCTGGGTTTCAGGCTGCATTTTCGGAGTGCTTTTTCTAAAACCTTTTTGGGGTAGCCTCTCCTGGAAAATTGTAAGAGTTTGTCTTTTATACTCTTTTCAAAGTCAGTGTCCTGCTGGCATATTCTGCGCAGTCGTAGGAACTGGCTGTAAGGCAGACTTTCTTTGCACATTTGGGGGTGTGCTGAGTCGAACCTTAGGAAACTGTGTGAGTCTGTGGGTTTGCTGTAGAGGTCGGTGTACAGGTCACCATGTGCGTCTTTGATTACCATGGTGTCAAGGAAATTGATCATATTTTTTGAATGATCTGAGGTGAATTTAATGGTTGGATGACAGTCATTAAGGTGGTCAAACCAACTTTGGAGTTCTTCTTCTCCGTATTCCCAGACAAAGAATATGTCGTCTATGTAACGCATCCACATTCTAGGTTTCAAGTGGTATGAGTCTACCAGTCATTCCTCTAGGTCTGCCATGAAAAGGCAGGCATAGGAGGGTGCGAGTCTGGTACCCATGGCTGTACCTCCTACTTGTAGGAAGTTGATGCCATTAAATTGGAAATTATTCTTCTTTAAGACTAATTCCAAAAGTTTGACGAGGGAGTCATTGTGTGGCTTAAGCCAATCTGGGCGCCTTCTAGTGAGTAGGCCCTTCATGACCTGAATACCTTCATCATTTGGGATGTTGGTGTACAGTGAGCTTACATCTAAGGTGCCAATTATGGCATCCTCATGTAAACCTTTGATACTTTCAATCTGGTTGATGAAGTCAGTGGTGTCTTTGACATATGATTTAATGTCTAGAACCAAAGGTTTCAGAAAAATGTCAACTAATGCTGAGATTTTTTCTGTGGGGCAGCCATTAGCACTGACTATGGGTCTGCCTGGGGGTGGTAGTGTCCCTTTGTGAATTTTAGGGTTGAAGTAGATGTATGGGGTACGTATTTTCTTAACGCGTAACAGCCCGGCTACTTCTGGAGAGATTTCATTGTTATTTGACATGTCATCTATCTGGGTATTAATTTCAAAGGAGAAGTCTTTGCTTGGGTCCTTTCTGAGTCTCTGGTATGTGGAAAGGTCATTCAGTTGTCTGAGTGCCTCTTCTACATAGTCAGCCGTGTCCATGACGACTAGGGCTCCACCCTTGTCGGCAGGTTTGAAAGTGAGGTCATTGTTTTTAGATAGGAGTCTCAGTGCCCTACGCTGTTCTTTTGTGATGTTTTGTTTGATTTTAGGTTTTTCAAGACGGTCACTTTTTGCTAGACAGATTTCATTATAATTTATATAAGTCTCTAGACTAGCTGAGCCCTTAGGTGGTTGCCACCTGGAGGGGTCTTTAAATTTTCTAAGGGCCTCTGCTCTAGAAAATGGGGCTGATGCTGGTAGGGGGTATTTCCCTCTGTCAGTAGGTTTGCTTTTTTCAAAAAATTCAATTCTTCTCAATTTTTTGTGAAAAGCGTCTAGATCTCTCTTGAGATCACCAGGGTCTGTCCTAACTTGTGTAGGGCAGAATTTGAGACCTTTCTCAAGCAGATTTTGTTCTGCTTCAGAAAGGGTATATTTAGATAGATTCACTACCAGTTTATTGTCTTCAGAAATGGTGTTAGTATCTGATGTTCGCTTATCTGTAGTGTTAGGTACAGAGGCAACAGGACAACTAGAACAAGGTTCATCAATATTTAATAATTCAACAAGGTGACACAAATTATTTTGGTCCATGGAATTATTAATGTCAGTTACTGTGGGCGGGGTTTTCTGCCTCGGCCGCCGCCTCGACCGCCTCGCCCGTTTGGGCGCTTCTTGGGGTTCTCTTTGTTTCCGGAGTTCCCTTCCTGTTGGTGTCCGAACACTTTGGGTTCCTTGGACGCTCTTTTCTCCTCATCACCCCAGCCTGGGTTGTTCCGTTTCTGGCCGGGTTTCACTCTTTTCTTGAGCGAGGTGCCTGGGGGGGCTGCACGTGGGTTCAGGCTGAACTTGGTGAATTTCTTCAGCCCATGCTTGGAGACTCGATTGAGCCTAGCATGTTCCCTGAGTGCTTCCCGTTTGATGCCTGTGTTGACATCTGCGGTTGCTCTGCCTAGTAGCTCTGTGGCTTCAGCAGCATCAGCAGTCTTCTTTCCTGTCTCGGTCTCTACCATGACTGCCCCTAGAGCAGATTGCTCCAGGATCGCGACCTTCTCACTTCTTAGGAAGGCCTCGATGGCGATGGCGTTATCACGGGCCATCCTTTCCCTGTTGGCTGTGAGTGTTTCCAGCAGGGGGTTGGCCTGGTTGGTCCATGTGGGAGGGGGCTCATAACCCCAGACCCATGGCTCGTACCTGTTGTTGGTGACACAGTCTTTGTAGAACTGCGCCCTTACTTCATGTTTGGAAGCTTCTAGGGCGTTGTATCGGTGTGTGCGGTATATGTCCCTGCATGACCGGGGCAGTTCGTCAGCTTTGAAGGTGCTCTGAAAGGATATGAAATCAGGTATCTCATCAGATTCAGTGTCAGAACAATCATCATCACTTTCAGAGAATTTGTATTGTTCCCCAGGGTGTATTGTGTTTTTACGGCCCTGGTTGCCTGAGCCCGAGGGGACTGGTGCGGTGGTGTGTGAAACCTGCGTACCAGCCGCCTGGGGTTGAGCGGGGCGGGTGTTGGCGTTGGCGCCCTGGTTCCCGCGCTCTGTGGTTTGGGGCCCTGAGTGGTTAGTACTCTGGTTCCCGTTGGTGGGTGCTTTTTTGCCCGCTGTTTTACCCTTGTTAGTGGAAACATGGTTGACAGGGAGGTGGTTTATGGGGAGGTTGAACAGGGTTTTTAATCTGTTACCGGTAAGGACCTTGGTGTTTTTACGTTCAAGGTCGTTGACTATTGAGCTCATAGCGCAGTTCATGCGCTGTTGGAGTGATATGAGGTGTGTGTCACTCTCCCCCCCTGTTTCAATGATTTGTATGTCATTGTTGTGGAGGGGAGAGTGCCTCACCCGTTTGTGTGGGGTGGGGGTCGTCGGGTCCCGAGCCGGTGGTAATTTGCCACCATCGGGGCTCGGGGAACCAGCGTACGCGGCGCCTGTCGGTGTGTTGTCGGTAGACCGGCGCCGTTTGGGCCGGCCCCGCTTGCGCTGTGCGAGCGGGGTCGGGGTTTGGGTGGTGGAACAATCCATGAATCTAGTCAATAATGATTGTTTCGCCGCTGGATTAGAGGGTGTACTCACCGTCAAGGTGTTGTCGGTTTCCTCCTCGGACGACTGTGCGTCCTCCGGACCTGACTGGTTGAATGTCAGGTCGGCCGGTTGGCCCGCGGCGCCTGGGGCGGCCATGAGGTGCGGGGGACAGACGACACGGAACCGTGAGTATTATTCTCGGTTATTTCGTGCGTTTTTCTGTATGCCGAACCGTGCTGTGTATTATACAGCAGGTTTGGTAAGTTTCTATCGCTTGTTGTGTATTGTACAACAGAGGTGAAAGAAACTATGCAGTGCCAATGGCGTGTCAAATCGAGTCAGAATGTGGTACTGCCGGTAGCTGGCAGTTGACGAGGCACTGGAGTCCACTGTGGCTTGACCGATACTGTACCAAGGTGAGGGGGGTCCCTTATATACAGGGAGGCTCCCACCCTCTCTAGGCCAGGCTGGGCTTGATACACCCCCACCCTACTAGAGTGGGTGTGGGGGGTGTGTGTACTAAGGGTAATAGTGTGCCCTGTTACAGGGGGAGGGCAGCACGGGTCAGGCTTGCCTAGACTTGCTACCATCCTATGTCATATTTTGAGAAAATATAGAGCGGTCACACTGTGTCTCTCATTTACAAATGGAGGCATAATCGGCCATGTCATTGACATGAGCCATATGTTACCCTTAGCATCGGTTTCGACATTAGTCTCATCAGAAGCACGGAGTTTGTGTGTCCCCTTAAGCATATTAGATTAAGGGTCACTGAGGTACAGACTAGTGGTCAGACATAGACTTGACCCTAGTCCCACACACATATCAGTAAGGGCACATAGGCCTATGTGTGGTTTTATATATTGGGGGGGGGGGGGGGAGAATTATCCCGCCCTCCCTATCAGTCCTTAGCTTGGTCTAGTGGACTTTTACCTTGGTACCGGCCATATACAGGTGTTGCCAGTGAGACACTTAGGTTTCTATTTCTTGGTAAAAATAGGATAAACCGGCCCTACAGGTGGAATTATTTTAAATCCACTTTTTACCAAGAAATAGAAACCTAAGATGTCATTCTTAACATAGGTTACCCCATTGGACACATTATCTATATAGGTTATATTCCTGATAAGATCACAATAAAGTCGCTCATATTAGTATCAATAAATCTTCATCTAAAATCTTGATTTCAAATGATTAAACTGCACCTAAAGTCGGACACTTCATGGCAGAGATGATACTGGAGTCGGACACTTGTCATTTCATTGGCTTGATGGGTATGCTTGACAGTAAATGCAATATTCTTGTTCATTCAACATTTAGTCATGTATGCATGTAGCTAGGGTTATCTAACTGACCTAGGTACTCAACACACTATATTAATGTTTATAATGGACCACACCTACATGTGTATATTAATTATGTAACCCAAAACCAATGATGTCCAACTCAAGGTAGCTGTCCGAGTCAGGGTGCCTTTTCCCTATTGTATGATATCATTGCCAAACTATGACGATACTGGAGCCCCTCACTGTACCCTTGTATTTTAATCGGATCAGAAGTTTATAAACGCGGTAGCTTAAATATCTTTCTTTTTGTTTTTGTTTTGGTTTTGGCTACTCTAATAGCATAAAATACAACTTGATCTCTACATCAGCCTGATCCTGCTTGTCATATATACGATATTATTAGTAAAAACTGCTGATCAATTTGCATATTCATACAGCAGAACCTTTTTGTGCTTCCATCAACAATCCCCACTTGTCAACGAGCTAAATGGAGGCGAGACTAAAACCAACATATTATACAATATAAAAAGGATAATACAATAATCCTTTTTCTTTTTCTTATTTACATTCAATGTAGATAGTGGAACAAGAAAAGAATAATAATGTTTTGCTATGGGAAGCTGAGGGTTAAATATGGTGAAATATCAATTCTGTTCATATAGTATGTGTTTCTTAATTCCAAAAATTCTTTATTTTAATCCCCAAGAATAGCTCTGCTGAATAGTTATGTATTGAGAAAAAAGGGTGAGATGCATTAATGAGCCTTGCCAGAAGTGTAGTTGTTGCTATTATATAACTACGTATATAACCAACAATGTTCAATAAAGTGAAAGTGGAAAAAAGAAGGATGGGAACATTCCAGGATTTTGTTCGAATGTAATACTAACCAAACCGTGCGAGCATATATTGTGATTTTCACAAAAATATGAAAGGACAGGCAATTTCTGTCTTTTGGTATATGCAACTTTGAGCTGCTCTGAAATATCGAGAAAAGAAAAAAAGGTGCCCTTGAGAACGACAGTAATAACCAATTCCAATGATAAGATAGAGGCATAGGAAGCAAATCTTCATTGGGGGGGCTCAGGGGGGTCCACTCCAACCAACTTTAAGTATCGGTTTTTATGCATGATGTATCATATACACAGTTATATTAGAGTGTATGGAAAAATATTATCTGAGCCCCCTTTAGCTCTGATATGGGGGCCCTGCACCCTCTGCGCCCATATTTCTCTATGCGGGAGAGGTAAAGATTGAAAATTGTGTGTATTATATCACAGGCCTTGACAAATTTTGGGGGGGCCCGAACATGTTCAGCCCCCCCCCCCTCCTCAGTGATTGGGGGGACCCGGACCCCCCTGCCCCCCCCCTTTTCCTACGCCACTGTAAGACTAAGAGCTAAGAGTTGTAGCTTATTCTTATCCCATAATCGTCAATCTATCGTCAATACACACAAAGCATAATATCTGTCCAGTAATGGTAAGGAGACATTTTCAATAGCAAACAAAGTTCAGTAGTCCAAAATGGGCAGACAGTTCCCTGTTCCTGAAGATGGCACAGGGTTCAGTATGACTGAGCCATCCTGCCCGCTGGTGTCTGGTGAAGGTTGGGTATTTCAAGATAGCACCAAGGTCATGTGGAGGTTGTATGCGCCTGACAGGTTGTCTGAATAAAGATATCCTTCCTGTCCGCGTATCGGCCAATCAGAGCCCGCTGTGGGTGTCACATGACATGTCATGTCATGTGACGATACTTTAAAGTGAAGGAGCAATATCAATGGTAGGAAGGTAATAAGGTAATATTACGTAAATCATTATCCACCAAAAGAATCAATAACATTTATTGGATTAGCACCTTAATCTACTGGATACGGGCTGCAAGGAGGAATTGTTAATAACATTTCTTGTTAAATCAACATCACACACACATAATCTAAAACAGTTGTTTCGTTAACCCCTTTAATGAATACCTCAGCTTGGGATGTAAGAATTGTTATCTAAAAAAGGGGAGGAATTTCAGCCATGCATCGAAAACCGTAAAAGTTGGTAACATATGAGTGGCAGCTTCTCGGTGTGTATCTATCCCTTCAGTTACAGACTGCTACGTCATGCAGGGTTTACAACATTATGGGGGAACATGTGTATTATATTATATCTCACCAAATTGATACAAGTTGAAACTTGCACTGAGCCCGCTTGGTCTTTTTCATCGCTGAGCAGTATTTAAGTTCAACTGGTGATAGATACACATTAGAGAATATACCATAGGGTGGACATTCAGCATGGTATAGATTTGTAGCTGCTAAAGAAGCCCATTGTACAATGACACTTTCAATCTACCATTTCTATCTTTTACTACAACCTCCAATTAAGTGAAACCAGCTCCTAACATTGTAATTAATCAAATTGGAAGTTTATACGGGAGCTCAGCTGGTTTTTACTATCTCTTTACTCTAATAACATAAAACACGACTTGATCTCTCCATCAGCCTGATTCTATGCGTGAGGAAAAAAGGTTATCTTCATCAATTTGCATATTCATACAGCTGTGCATTTTTTGTTTCCATCAACAATTCCCACGTGTGAAGGATTTAAGTGTAGGCAGCATCAATACACCAACATAGATACAAGATTTAAAAAAGTACAATAAAATATCCCTCTACATTCTCCTCATTTATATTCATTGCAGACAGTGCACAGGACAGGAAAAAAACATTGGTACTATGGGAAGCTGAAGATTAAAATACTGTCATTTTCAGTATGTTGATGGCTAGTTGTTATCCCAGGAAAGAACGGCATTCCAAGCATGGATTTAACAAATAGTCAAGCATAAGAATCGGCCTACTTAGACCTATATCTATCTTTTTATCTATCTGTCTACTAGAACTAGGATTTAATATTCATCTTTGGATATAATTATATTAGTCTTGATCTGTATATTATCTCAATAACTTCATGTGATATTCTTCGGTTTGTTACTAGTGTTACCAAGAGTTGTTCACCAATTTATCAACTCTGAATACAATTTTTCTATTTTGAAAATTGAATTTAAGGGTTACTTTATATCTTTACCCCCATGTAAGGGTGGGACAAAAATTAGAAACGTTACATTTACCCCCATGTCTGTATACTTATACCGGAAATGTTGAATTGACATTGGAGGGGATGATAGCGTTAATAAACTGTACATCGGAACTGAAAGGCTTGTCCTACTTTTGGGGGTGCAGACCAAGATCAGAGCAATGCATTGGGAATGGACATGATCCTTTAATTGTTTATCGTAAGAGAACTGGGTGTAAGGGTATCATTGTGATGGTGAGCCAGATCTAATTGTGAGGCTATGGAAAGAGAGTCCAGCATTGTCGGACACCCTTTGAAATGTCTGACTCTGCAAACACGGCGACATAGAGTGAGTCTGGCTGATGGATAGTTTCTCTCTGTGCTGGTTGATTAAATATGTTAATAGTGTAGTGTTAATTATCTATATCAACAAAGGTGAATATGAGTACCATTGTATGACTCCGCCAAAAATATGTTAGTGGGGCGGCTGTCTGCCAGGAGTGGTGGGGTATATGATCTCTAGGTGGCTGTTTGTAGCATCGAATCGCGCCGTGGCGCTTCTTTCACAGTTGATTTTGAAAATGTATTGTCGTGTCATTCATTATCATCATAAAAGAACAATATATAGACCATATGGCACTGAAGCCTCTTTCCTCCTTATTTTATGAAAATAATAGCTGCGCTATTACAAAAGGATGACGTTGAGGGGTTGCACTAGGAGGGATATTTATTCTTCTTTCTACCTTCAGTTCAAGCAGTGGTGCTCATGTAATAGTACTTCAGAAGAAGTAAATAGTGTAAGATTGAATAGTGTGATGAGAAATTAACACCATGGGAGCTGATTTTGTTACCAGTAGACAACACAAAGGTCTTTGAAAAAGGGTGCTTTTATGATGATATGTTAACTATGATACAGCCAGACAATTTTTAACAATTTACAATACATGCCTGAACAGTGATATTTATATTAGGGAACATTGTTATCAGGGTAAATGCACTTGTTAGGAACACCTAGAATATGTATTACTAGAAGAGGTGTTACAAAAGTTTACCCATGAATTAAGGATGGCTGAGACAATAGCTTGTTTCATGCATATTTACTGTTTACTAATCAAGGGAAATGAGGGAGTTATGTGTTAATATTTCACCAGATGTATCACTTCAATGGCATGCACTAGATAGCAATCAGAACAGGAATTAAGGGAAGCAGTGAGTGGGCTGCTTTGAGTGATAAACGTTTTGAGTGATAAACCGATGGTAAAACACTCCCCTGCCCCCACTGTAACATAGCCTGCAGACAACGCTGCTGTCTGCTTTCAGATGCCATCAGTCACCCTTTAGTTGCTGTAAACTTAGAACATCCACCGGAAAATGGCATCATGCTATTGACGTCAGAAGGATCTCCAACCCAGAGCATGGCTACATATTGCTTATCAAATAAAGTCTGTGACGTTCATATTAAAAATATACCTGTCGAAGGGTATTACTCTAGCAATGTGTAGTTGTTGCTTTTTATATTAGGGTAATTTAAAAGTATACTACAGCTATAGAGGAGGCATCTTCTTTTGAAAATAAATCATATATATTGATCATGATTTGTGAGTAGTATTGTATGTATCGGAACGGGACTATAGTTAAGTACTGTTTATTACTCAATCGACCTGCAGCCAATCAGAGGCCTCCATTTGGTCACGTGACCGGAAGTGACCTACTTAGGGGATTAGTGGTGACGTCACGTGACCTAGTTAGCCAATCAGAGGCCGCCATTTGGTCACGTGACCGGAAGTGACGTCATATGACCTACTTATGGACCGGAAGTGACGTCATATGACCTACTTAGGGGACCGGAAGTGACGTCATATGACCTACTTAGGGGACCGGAAGTGACGTCATATGACCTAATTTAGGATCACGTGACCGGAAGTGACCTGATGAGTCACGTGACCGGAAGTGCCGTCACATGACCTAATGGCCAACCGGAAGTGAGTGACCTCATTGAGGATCACGTGACCGGAAGTGACCTGATTGATCACGTGACCGGAAGAAGAAGTGACGTCACGCGACTTAATGAAGAGATGAGCGTCTTTAAGGGGTCACGCGCTTTAAAATATGATATCTTTTTTTTTGGAGGAGGAGGAGGAGGAGGAGGAGGAGAAGGAGAGGAGGAGGAGGCGAGTCTCTTATTTTTTTCGGTAAACTAATAAAAAACACTACGATATAAGTTTTTGTTTTTTTTTCATTTTTTATTGTTTTACGAGCGACTGGAAGTGACTTATTGAACTAGGTAGAAGCGTTCTTTAGAGTGTATAAGGGGGAGGGAGAGAAGAGGAGGGGAGGGGAGGGGAGGGGGGGAGGGGGGCCCCTTTAAGATGCATGGGGAGGGGGGCGCTTTTAGGATGCATGGGGCGGGTGGGGGGGGGAGGGGGGGGAGGGGGGAGGGGGGCACTCTAGGGGGGTGGGGGGGCACTCTAAGGGGCGTTTGTCTCTTTTAAGAAAAAAAGAAAAGAAAAAGATTTCAATCGAGAGACACGCTTCTTCCTCTCGAGAGGAAGAAGCGTGTCTCTTCATTTTTTTTTGTTTAGGAAGTGAGGGTCTTTAGGATCACGCGACTGGAAGCGACTTGATGAAGCATGTGACTAGAAGTGACGACGTCACATGCTTTAATGAGGCGATCAGCTGTGACTGGCGGCGGCGGCGGTGGCGGCGGCGGTGGTGCTGGTGGTGGTGGTAGTATAGGTTACTGTGGTCAGAGTTGATATGGTTTTTTTCCAACAGAAATCAGAGCTTTTATACAGAGGGAGTTTAATCCTATTTCCAACAGCACCCCAGCTGTCTAGCAGCTGCTCCGCTCCTTAAGAGCTTCTTAAGAGCTTAGATGACGAGGGGTATGTCATCGCCATCTGTGGAAGCCAGCTGAAAATGGTGTTTTTTCCTTATCCATAGCTTTACCTCCTACCCCCTACCTGAGGACGACTCTCTCCCCCTTTGGCATTCATTGTAACAAACGTCAGAGGTCAGGTGAAAATCGGATTTTCATGCACAGCCTTAGTCAGCTGTCACCCCTATTGAACTAGCCGGCCGCCGCCGGCCAGTCTACTCACCACGGCAGGAGGCGGTGATTTTTTTTGTTTTACACTTAAGTCGCTCACCACATGCACACGACTCTACTCACAGACAGACACACCCGTCTTAGGGGGTCCTGCTTCACACCACACGCCTCCTGTAGTTTTTTTGTATACACACTCTAAGCTCATGACTGCTTAATCCTTTATACAGCTAATGCGCGTTGAATTAGCACAGTCGGTACACCGCCCGCTCATGGCAGTCGATCTCTCAAAAAAGGGGGGAAAGAGATCCAGCTGAAAACGTCATGACTTATGTCTTTTGTTTCTCTTTGTGAATGTCCGCCGGTCAGCCGGCGGCAGCAACTGCTTAATCCTTTATACAGCTAACGCACGTTGAATTGCTGAACAAGGCAGTAAGTAGCTTAGCTCATGTCAGTCGATCTCTCAAAGGGGAGGGGGAAAGGGATCCAGCTGAAAACGTCATACCTTAAGTCTTTTTGTTTCTCTTTGTGAATGGCCGCTGGTCAGCCGGCGGCAGCTGAACAGAGCCGTAAGTAGCTTAGCTCTAGAAGCGAGAAGGAGTATATAAGGGGGCTGGAAACACCCATTCACTCACTCAGTCTTTTGCTGCTCTCTACAGTCACCACCATGAGCAAAACACAACAACTAGTGTCGTCCAAGGATCTAATCGAGTTCAAGAACAAGAAGAGTACGCAGAACGGTGATCGTTTAGCGTCAGCGTCTCCTCTTGCTACTGAAATTGAGACTACCGCCGCAACCGCTTGGTCTTATCACCCTCCCGCTGTAGCGAGCGCACGCAGCAGTAGTAGTGGTAGTAGTAGTCGTCGTGGTAGCGACGTTGTTACACTCGCGACGGTTGTTACTGCTAAGCACGCTGCTGCTGCTGCTACTGCTGCGCCTGCTGCGGCTGCTGGTGATCTTCGTGCTGCTAGTGCTGCTGCTGTTGCTGCTGCTGCTGCGCCTGCTACTGCTGCGCCTGCTACTGCTGCGCCTGCTGAGGCTGCTGCGCCTGCTGCTGCTGTGCCTGCTACTGCTGCGCCTGCTACTGCTGCACCTGCTGCTGCTGCTGCTACACCTCTTGCTGCGACTGCCGCTACTAGTACTGACACGCAGCACGTTGCACAGAACCTCTCCACCGCTACATCAACCGACGCCATCAACGCCGCTCGCGCTGAGACTTACAGCTATTCGGACACTCAGCCCCAGCAGCGCGTAGTAGACATACATGCCCTAAAGCAACAGGGTGAGACAGAGAACGATGCTGACGACGAGGCGTACGAGGAACCCGAAGGGCTACGGGCGCACAGTCCGTTTTTCGACCTCATTTCCACTGGTAGCGCGTCCGGTCCGTGGCGACTGCCCTCACCACCACCTTACGAAGTCGTGTGGTTGCCCTGTTCCAACAAGGAGTCGTCGGATACCAGCGCAGATGCTGCTCCTGTTATTGGTTGTGCTGCAGTAGTACCTGTATCATCATACTTCAAAGCAGAGCCGTAAGGATACTTGTCAGACGCTATGCTACTGAAAATAAGTAGTAAGTTGCCGACATCAGATTACATACGGTTAGGTTCATACCTTGAAGTGAACTTGAAGGATATGGGATATCTCAGTTGTGAGACAAGTGTCATAACTCAAGCTAGAGAAATGTTCACTACTTGGTACCAGAAAAGTTGTACTACTAGGTGGAAGGACCTAGCCGCCGCCTTGGAAGAATCTTACCGTATGGACCTCATCAAATTCTCACGTGAGTACATGGACAAGCATGACATGTGGGATGGCTTAGAGAGTGGAGACATGGAGTGGAAAGTGCAGAAATATTTCTCTCTTTTAGCTGAGCTCTGCCCTAGAGACTGGAAGACCATAGGGATCTACTTAGGGTTGACTTCTCATGAAATAGCTTTCATCTCTCAACCTGTGCCTTCTGACAGGACTGTGAAGAACCCTGTCTATGAAGTGCTGAGAGCTTGGAAGTACAACGAGACGTCTGAGCCTATGGCTCTGATGAAAGTGTTGCAAGACGACATGGGTCGCAGCGACGTCGCAATGTATGTTCAAGGGTTGTATGCAGCTGTACCCAAAGACATAAAAGTGAGCTGTGACACTCCAGTGTTGACCACTCTTGTCTGATCCCTGCAGTAAGATGGTCATCTGTTGAATTCGATCCTAAACTACAGTCACCTTTCACAATGCTAATAGTATCGTGTGGTAAGAGGTGTCTAGTATTCGAAGTGATAAATAATGTTTTATTTTTTTTAATAATTGGTAAATAAGTGAAAAAACAAAAAAAAAGAAAAACATGACGCAGGACGTTTGCGAAAAGTGTTTCAAAATTTTTAAAAGACCGTACAATCACGAGTGACCCGTAGAAAAATGAAGAACAATACCTAAGTTTTGCCCTCTATGCGGCGATGTCGATTGCTGAAAAGATCACCTGTCGACGCGAATCTCTGGACGAGGTGACTATCCCTCCACGTACATGCGCTGTACCGAACGGTGAGGAAACGTTCACGGCGAATTGGCCTGCAATACGAACGAGTGTCAGGATGCACGGGACTCGCGTGAGTGTAACAAACGTCAAACTACCAACCGGCGAGTTGAGTGACGCTGTAGATACTATGCGTCGCAATCCGCTTCACACAATGATAAAAAGTGGGTTTCTCGGTAGGCTTACTCTTACAACACAGAGAAGACAAGAACATACTGCGCTACTTTCACGTCTCCCAGAACAACGCAACTCTCATTACAACCGCTCCCTACTATAACTAATTCAGAAACTTTGGAAGAGCTCCTCTCAAAGATGGAAAACACCGTCGCTTGCGAAGAAGTACGGAAACTTTGCGACGCTGACACCAAGCGGTGCGCTCTTTTTCCTACTAATTTTGAACATTTGCGTTTACATGGGACCTGGAGGTTTTCCCATAGGCGGTAGGAACAGGCAGGACGGTCGAGTTGGAAAGAGAAGCCTTGTGTTAGATTTTCCCAACAAGGACAACCTCTGCGTCTTCCGCCACATTTCCTTTCACTTATACAACACCAGCAAGCGCGCTTCAAATTTGTTACGTCAGTTCTGTCCCGCTGCCACACGTGAAACTTTTCCTCCCGACGGACATTCCAGAATCTACCCTTACAACAGTACCTTCGATTTCGAGGCTTTCTTCAGACCGTGCAGAGAACCGTCGACTGAACACGTGTCCCTGCTGTGGGATCACGTCCCTTTGTCGGCTAGCGTCACATCCGACTTTCCGGGGTAGGAGGGGACGGTGTACCTCAGAGAATCCGATGCAGATTCCGACCCCTTGTTAGACCGAGTTTAAAATCACATAAACGAGAACGCCAAAGTCATCGAGAAAGCTGTGCTAGAACTTTACCGACCAACGTTAGCGAAGTTACATGTGGCGATAGGTGAAGCTCTCCTGCTAGAAGAAGCGACATTCACCCCTTCTCCAGGCGGCTTCGCTGCAGCTCACACCAGACAACCGTTAGTTCAACTGAAGAAGCAGCTTCTGAGATACATCCGTCAAGCTCCAGTCGTGAGCTTCAACACGGAGCGTTACGACTTGAACCTGATCAAAAATACGCCTTCACTCGTTCTTTGCCTCGGGAGACCGAAGAAACCAACAATTCAGCGTCATAAAGAGAAGCAATCAATACTTGACGGTTTACACACAGTTTTCTTGGGCATAGTAGTCAACTATTTGGCACTTGGTTACAGCTACGCGAATTATTTGCGAGCTTTCACCAGAAACGAAGAGAAAAGTCGCTTTCCTTACGAATGGATGACGTATACCAAGAAACTGGTAAACAGAACCCTGCCACCGAGATCGGCTTTTGACAGCGAACTGACGGGCGTCAAAATAGCCGAAATCCGACTACGCCACATGTCAGAAAGTTTAGTACGACAAGAAGATGCAAACTATGAGAGATTACTTGATCCACTACAACAACGAAGACGTCAAACTTTTCATTAAGCTTTTGAAAAAATCACGCTAATTTTTTCCAAGATCGCAGCATTGTCATGTTGAAAGACGAGATCTCTCTCGCCAGTTTGACTTTACAGGTCCTCTTCCAAAACCTATAAGCTGTGTTCACAACGTTCCCTCCCTTCGACGCCGTCCTCCACGCTCTGATCAAAGAAAATCTAGTCGGTGGTCCTTCCATCATCTTCCATAGATTTCACGAGAAGGAGTGTATAGGTGTCTTATAAGTCGGCAGAGGGTGAATACTAGTGAAAAGGGAAGGCAGGTGTGCAAGTAGCTTTTCTAACAGACACGTGTGTGAACTAAGCTGCTTAAGTCTAAACCCACCTGCGGTAGAAGCTCTGTACTGAGAGAGTCTTTTCAGCCGTTTAAGAGGCTTATCTAGGACAGGGTACATAAGGAGTGAAACGCCGCTCTCACCAGTCACACTTTCTCCACCCGCCCTTCATCTTCGTAGCATCGTCCACTCTACGCTCGCTCAGCACGTTACGATGATTAGTTCTGCTATTTTCTTTATTTATGAAAGTGTTGACGCTACAGAGCATCGAAACCCTCTCGAAATGAGTCCAAGAAAGAAAAAGCAACTCCCACTTGAAGCAAGAAGAGAAACAGTGCCCTATGATGCATGTGAGGTAAAGAAACATTGGAAGGACGTCACCAAGGAGCAATGGATAGAAGCATGCTTCAACTTCATCGGAACAGTAGTTTCATTTGGACAGAGGGAGAAGATTTTGTTAGAGCTATTTTTCTTAGCTCCGTATACTTGGCCTGACTGTGGTGAAATTCCTTCAAGTTTGTCAGTCTTCGCCATACAAGTTATCAACTCCTTGAAGGAGCTTCGATATATGCAAGGCACTCAGGAGGAGATTGTCAAGAAAATGACGGAATTCGAAACAGGCGAAGACACAATATGGTGCGAGGAGACGACATATGCGGACGATGATCTGGAGTCCATCATTTGTAGCCCGTTGGAACATTATGTTAAAGACTTTGAGGACATGCTAGACAGCACTGAGATGAACCCGAAAGAGAGATCCCTTACTGCACAGAAAGAGGCCAAAGCTGTGTTGGAAAAGCACAAGTTTGGTCAAGGATTCACTCTTCAAAGCAGCTGTGTGAGTGTGATAAAAAGTCTTGTGTTGAAACATTCAGACATGAAGTTTTCGCGTGCTGTCGACACACTTCCTTTGCCTGAACTGATGATGAACATGATCGACCCCATCGTACCAACACGTTTCGACTCTGCCAATTGTCCCATGTATAAAATGGTTTCAAGTTTTGCCCGTGGCCGATGGCTAAACGATCCACTGAAGTCAGAAAACCTCCTTGATTTAATCAACTGACTAAATGTATTTTCTCATACTAGTATTAGTAGCATTAGTAATAGCGGCTACTCAGTCTCGTGCAGCACAAGCAGCAGCATCTGTCAGCAGCATCCGTGACATCGTCAGCAGCAGCAGCAGCTGCACAAGCAGCACAAGCAGCCACATCTGTCAACAGTATCCGTGACATCGTCAGCAGCTGCAGCAGCTGCACGAGCAGCGCAAGCAGCCCAAGCAGTAGCATCTGTCAGCAGAATCCGTGACAACGTCAGCAGCCGCAGCAGCGGCTGCACGCGCAGCACAAGCAGCAGCATCTGTCAACAGCATCCGTGACAGCGTCAGCAACTACAGCAGCTGCAGCTGTCAGCAGCTGCAACAGCTGCACGAGCTGCACAAGCAGCAGCAGCAGCAGCAGCGGTAGTGTAGACCGCTAAATTCGAGATGACGTCATGTCTGTTTCTTAGCATCGACATTCGACATGAGACCTAGTGACATTTGACATGAAGCTTGAAAAACATAGTGACAGGTGACATGAGCAATTCTTAAAATCGCCATGAGATATGAGCATAATTAAGCGACATCGACATGTGCCATGGCTATTTTTTTTTAAGACAAACACCGTAGTCTCCTCATCCAGACCTCCGCTAGTAGCGCTCTATAAGCGCAAGCTGTGGCTGTGAACCCCCTCCTCCCACCGTACACACGGGTAAATATCAGAGTCGGCCAATGTCGCCAATACTACTCTCATACAAGGGTCAGGCGCTGCTGGACTATAATAGATGAGTCAAGGACTATTCTACTGAGGGTCAGGCTACGCTGGACATTCAATAACAAGCTGGACTTTGGCAAATTTGCTTGAAAGTCTGGTCAGCAAGAGTCCAGCATACTCTCCCAAGAGTTCAGCATTGCCAGACTATGGCATGAGGATCCCGCATGGTCAGACTTTCAAGCAAGTTTGCCAAAGTCCAGCTTGTTATTGAATGTCAGGCGTAGCCTGACCCTCACTAGAATAGCCCTTGACCCATCTATTATAGTCCAGCAGTGCCTGACCCTTGTCTGAGAGTAGAATTAGCGCTATTGGGTGCCTCTGATATTTGCCTCTGTGTAGTCAAACCTCGCCTGAGAGAGACATACTTCAGAAAGAAACGAAAGCAGATTCCGACATCGGTGTGTGACGATCACTTAGAGCTTTTCGTGAAGATAAAACGGAAAAAAGTGCGAAAATGGTGTCCGCCGCCCGGCGGATGTTGTGAGAGACGTTACCTTCACGATCTGAGAACTTCGGGGCTTATGTAAACGGCGTGCGAAGGTGACGGGATCCTAAGTCTCAACCCTAAGACTTACATTTGCTACGATCGAGTCAGCAGCACCAGTGAAAGAAAATCCCAAAAAAAGAGATGGCGTGCAAAAAGTGTACAGAAGTAACAAAACCCTAAAGAACCAGTCGTCATCTTAGATGTTTTCGCAAACGAAAAACTCTCCTTGTGGTAAATAGAAATTTCAAAGTGGTACGAACCAAAAATGGACACTTACACCATAGAGAAAGATGACGTGCGCTACTTGTATTATAAGCGTCGCGTGCATTCTAACGGTGTGACAACAAGTCCTTTAAAAATATGAAAAAAAAAGTGTGTTATTGATTGATTGAGCGCATCTTTTCAAAAATAGCGTGTTTATTAGAATTGAAAAAAAGAAAATAAAAAAATAAATAAAATTATTGTTGTGTTTTATTTTCATACGTCTTCTTTTATTAGTAAGTAAAAAAAATTATAACAATTAACTAGCGTGTCCTCTTAAAGTGACACTTCCTCCAGTCGCTGCTGATCGCCTAATTAAAGCATGTGTCGTCGTCACTTCTAGTCACGTGACTCATCAGGTCACTTCCGGTCACGTGATCCTAAAGTCGATCACTTCCTAAACAAAAAAAAATTAAGAGACACATTTCTTCATGACCCAACCAATCAGGGGTCTCCATTTGACCGGAAGTAGTCCCCTCATTTGCATAATGGGTCACTTCCGGTGTACCAGCCAATCAGAAGCCTCTTACTAAGTCAAGGTCACGTGACGTCACTTCCGGTATGCCCTTATATGGACATGTGAAGGTCACATGACGTCACTTCCGGTATGCCCTTATATGGACGTGTGACGTCACTTCCGGTCAAATGGAAGCCTCTGATTGGCTGCGTCATGACCTTGACCTCTAACTAGGTCAAGGTCACGTGACGTCACTTCCGGTATGCCCTTATATGGGCATGTGACGTCACTTCCGGTCAAATGGAGGCTTCTGATTGGCTGCAGGTCGATTGAGTAATAAACAGTAGTTAACTATAGTCCCGTTCCGATACATACTATACTACTTTTGTGGTTTAAATACCATTCCAAATTTGGTTCGAGTGATGGAGATTATTGTCGGGTGAACTGATTTACTTCTTAGATATAGTCAGGTAGTTTAGACACCTCCCAAATAGTGCTAAGCAGCCCCAGATACCTGCTCCTGCTATATAAAGCAAGGTAGCCTCAGGCTATCCCTTAGACTCAACAAACTCATATACCAACCTGGATACTGTTTGTTCACATACCTCACAGATACTACCAGGTAGCCTCACACATCTCCCATATCTTGTTAAACAACTTCACATACCCTCAGATACCTCTTAGATTACCACGGAGGATGGGTTCATGTATTAAGGTTTCTATAACATAAAACAGAAAGCTAGTATATTTTCTGAATATGTTGTTCAGTAATTTACATATTAAAATGATTTATGTATTTGTAAAATACAGGGGAACCATATTCTATATAATTATTAGTACAAACACTTGCTTTATATTTTATTTTTTAATAACAAGATTGTACTCCGTTATTCGGGCCTGCAGAAATTATGCCGGGCCTGCAACAAAAAAAATCTGCAAGACCAAATGTCCTTCATGGTCAAAAAGTTTTCGTATAGACTGGAACATCACCTCTGGACTCCTCTGTCAAAGTTCATATAACTCCATAAACCCTTAAATATAGTCAAAACACTTCTGACACCCTTTAGATACTACTAGTCAGGCACCCTTAGGTACCTCACTAGATACTGCGAGCTAACCTCAGGCATTTGCAGGCAGCCTTACATACCTCCCAGATACAACTTAGGTACAATCAGACAGTAGCAACCAGTGTACATGTAATTATGGTTAGGTGTGATGAACAAACACTCTGGTTACTAAGTAGATATTTGCTATTGCTAGGCAACCATGGACCATGGAAACATGTGTAGGGGTTTACTATTACAGGGGAAACCATATACACACTTTATCATACTATTCTACATACATCAGGTCTGGCTCGGGTCATCTGGGAGTCCTGTTCACTTTGCCACGTGGTGATCTGGGATCTAACTCAACTCTCCCTTGGTACTGGATCTCGTCCCAAGGTGTCATCCTGGTCACCTACCATACTATACAAGGCCATCTGACAAGGGTCCAGTCTTTGGTCCAAGCATGGTTTGGATGCTGACGCTTCGCGCTCCTCCTGCTCCTCGTCCCTATCTGGGCTATGCCCCACCACTGCCCAATGTGAAGGCCTCTTGCTGACCCTACCGGTGACACCAGTTCGGCTCCCCTGATTCACGGCACTCAGGTCTGGATCGGATCCTCTGCATGACCTCAGTCACATGTCCTGAACCTGTCCTGAACCTAGTCCCAATCACCTGTCCTGCATGGTTCTCCTTATTCGCATACTTCAGATCCTGTTTAGATCCTTGAAGTAACCTATCCTGAGCCTGTCCTGAACCAACTCTTGGTTATTACCTTTTTGCGAATACATGGTCCAGAACCACACTCCTGGCTGTTGTAACCAGGATTGAAATCAAGCAGCACTGGGTTTGTTGATCGACTACACACCTCTGGGGATGAAACCTGAGAAACCATGCAGATAGAAAAAATTCCCAAAGATATGTTTTTGCCTAACCAAGGACCTAAGGAACAAGATTGTATAACTTGGGGAATATTGACATCCACTTCACACGAAAATCCTCATGCCCCTGCACTATGTGTCCTGAGGTTAACCTCTAACTTTTACCCCCCTGGACTTCTACCTCATACGAGCATCCACCTCTTTATGTGCAATCTTTTGCCTTTCACTCAAGAAGGACGCAATGTTCTGCTTTGTAATCCTAAAATTAATTCTGCCGGATGCAGATTTATGGTTCAGCAAAGGTAATAGAGTGAAAGATAGAGAGTGGAAGACAGAGAGAGTGAGCGAATGAGACAGACAGTCATGGAGACATATTGGAAGACAGAGACAGTGAGACATGTACTGTGGCAGGCACATGGAATTAAACCTATAAGAAAAAAGGCTGTGAAGAAGAGAATGTTCTACGAGTATGGCCTTCATGCGAATACAGCTATGTACTGTGTGACATGTATCTATAAAAAATGTAAGGTTATCTGTGTACAAAACCTACTGGAGGTGTGAGTGCCATTTCCATTACTTAAATCCTTTGAAGCTGCTAAAAACCAGGTGTGCGCTTGCTTCCTGTAGTTGTGGTTTTGTACTATGGGGAGTGGGAAGTGCAGCTGCCGACCACTTTGTATTTCCTGTCTCCCTCAAGGCAGAAAAACACTTATAAGACACACACACATCCTTACTGATATTATGTGAGAATGATATAGAGTCAAGGAGGTGTTACCCTGGGAAACAACAGATACCATCAAATGCTGTTTCCACAGCAATGTTCTACATTTATTTTCAGGGTATAAGTTTCAGTTGTGCAACACTGTCCCTGGATGCATGTTTAAATTATTAGTGAACCCTATTAAGGCACTTATTCAAATTCCCATGCTTATACCCCTCTACCATGGAATCCTGGCTCATATACTTAAACCAGCTGTAGTTTTACAGTTGTGGATACTTTATGTCCTTATGTAAATGGTGTGCAGCTGAATATATTATCAAACGCAAAAGAAGGATAATGATATGGGATCCAATTTAGTGACCACTGGGAGTTGGCCAAGACAACTTGCTCCACAATCTCCAAGTCCCAGTCCCAGATGTGACTTAAATAAGTTACTGGGAGAATCCAGGTTTTGTCAAAATGCAAATAGGCTGAGGAGGATTTCCATAATTCCCACCACGAGGGAGCCATCTGTAAAACAGACTGCAGGAAGCTAGACTGATGTCTGCTGGATACTCTGCATTAAAAGGTCATAGTGGGGGATTTAATCATCAAGCATAAAGTGTAATATCTTTCTCTTATCTTAACGTTTGTTAAAGTCCACCAAAACTGCTTCTACCCCCCTCTCTCCGTGTATCTTGACTTTATCAGTTATCAGTTTCTATCAGGAAGTGAGTGTAGCGAGATGCAGGACAATAACACAAACTCAACGACCTTATACTCATTGTGTACCAGGGTAATTTTCTAGTGTTTTTAGACATTAAGAGACATTTGACCTTTCAAGTTGTTATGGAGGACATTCAATACTAGCTGTTAACTCTATACCAATGCTTTCAAGTATACCAAATCAGGCTTTAGCACAGCAGCTCCACCCTGGGACACCCAGTCATGCCTGGAAAAGATGGTGTCTGCCCCTACTGCATGCGGGACTGAGGATACAGCACTGTCCGACTACCTCATCTATGACAGCAACTCTAGAATTCCAAGAAGACAGCATGTGCAAGGCCCCATGATTATAGTAAAGTGACTTCAGCCAGATGGACATCATGATGTATCCCCAGCAAGTCAGCAGAGACTGCTGTAAATTAATAAGCCTACACAACAAATCATTGTTTCTCAAGATCCTACCATATACCGCTGCATAATGTAGCTGAAATGGAAATGAGAATTAAACATATCCAACTAAAGATGAATATATTTTGTCTTTTCTCAAACACATACACAAGGTATTCAATTGTCAATTTGTCACAGTATGGTATATAAACCTGATCACTGCAGTGCATGGTCGATCACAAAAATAGAGCAAACTGCTGCACATGAAATGCAGTGGCTGTGGACCCATGTCTCAAACCCACCACAGACAAATGGAATGAAGGCTAATTCTAGTCCTCTCTATGTCTCTCTACCTTCTATTTTGAGATATTAAGAGAAGCCCAGGAGCCGGAGCAGTATTAATCGTGGCCTAGTGTCAGGCTGTATGCTCTTAATCGTATACTGTTAGATATTCCTTAGATAGGATCAAGATCTATGAATGCTGGCTGCCTTATTCACTGGCTTATGCTTTTTTTCTCCATTGATGGTTTCAGAGAGACAAAGAGAAAAAAAGCAAATATATGCAAAGAAAACACAAAGACACATTTAAGATGTCCTCATTAATGCATTAAGTATTCCCAGCAGGGTCTGTGTTTTAAAATCTCTTTTGTGTCCTACTTTTATTTTGTCTGAGAACCTCACCTTTTTACACTAATTGCCTTTACTTATCATGAAAGCAGCTGCCACCTAGAGACAAGGAGGTTTTATTCTGTGCATTAAGTATAATAACCATCACCAGCAGACGCCCTTCTCCTGAAACCTACTCAACTGATATACATAAGATGTATATATTTATAGATGTATCAGATATGGACATGAAAATACATTCATGGCACCATATCAGCACTTTTCTTGTGGTGCGATAACATAAACTGTGGGACACTGGATAAGGTCTGAACATAAGTATTTATAATGGAAACGGTTTCAATGCCATTTTTTTATGTAACTGAAAGGATTTTGGACTGGATTAGGAAAGCGCACAGTATTCTGGTGTGGCAATATGTACATTTGGAAGTTTTATTCGTAAATGATACTTTTATTTACCATTTTCTAATTCAAACCTGATTTCAAATTTCAGCTTCCAAAGTTTGTACGATGTTTTGTTTTACACTGACCAAGTTTGTTATGATCTATAAAACTATTCACCAGAGTGATCTGTTTTATATTGTGTGACTTTGTTACATGATACAAGGCTCACACAACCCGCATGTTCCAGACACTGTTCCACACTGAAGCAGATTGGCAGTAATTTATTGAGCAGTCTGTAGAGACACACAGACAGCTGCAGCAGGCAATTCTGTGAAAAATGTGTCATTAAAGATGCATCCCCTTTAATTGAATGTATACCCAGGGGACAGATCTAGTCACCATAAAGGTGATGAAGAACCGAGAATTGAGGAAAGGATAGTGTTCAGAAGGGGAAAGCGTGGAATGGGTGGTACGTAATATTTGCTCTGAAGTTGGTGTATAAGTTCGGGAGGTATATTGAATAATAAATACCCATGATGGGCAGACAAAGGGTCTGTGACGTACCTGATTCTAATTACTCCCCAACTATATGTGTCCTGGACAAGCAAGGATTCACAATCTAAAGGCATTCCTGTAAAGTTTCTGGGAAATTATCATGCCCTCTTTATGTACACAGTAGAGCTCATGGTCCATATGTAATTTTAACTCACAGGCCCAAATTTTCTTTAGTGCCTGCTTCTAGATTTCTTCAAGTATTCTTCCACATTTATATATGTATCTTTAAGTGGGTCTGCTATGATAAGTTCTCTGTAATATTTGATAAAGGTTTTAAAGGACCTGAAGGTATGTCATATCAGTAGCGTACGCTTTCATCCCTTTCCCCAACCCCTTCCTCTATGTTGTCTTGTCTACATCTACAGGCATCAAGCCATTGCCAACATGCAACCAATGTAATCATATTTTACATAAGACTTTTCAGAAGAATCAGCAAAAAAAAAGACTCTCTCTCACATGACTGTCAATTATTACTTATGTGCTGCAACACTGCATTATCCTTAGGAGCCTGTTATGTCACTGGTTTAGCAAAGGCATAGAGATTCCATCGCTAGAATAAAAAGCCACTCTAATATTGATGAACATGATTTCTCTCTATTCACATTGGGTAAAGGGTGAGACTTTAAAAAAAGAGTTTTGGGGAATTAATTTTTGATTGCAAGAATCTAAGGATAAATAAACTGAAGTCATCTTACGATAAATAACACACCCTCTTGTTGACTCAGGAGATTTCCTTCTTTAGCAACACCCAGAAAGAACCGGCCAGAATGATAGAAGTGACTATTTGGTTTAAATCGTCAGTGCCGCGATGGTGTTAGTGATGATGGCAGGAATTAAGATACAGAGTATTTTTACTCATTCCAATAAACTAGCATGTCATACCATTACTTATAGTTGTGAGGAACCAGCAGGATTTATAAAAGATATTGTGATGATTACAATTTTTAGAATAGCTAATGTCTAAATTTAGTTATAAAACTATGGCAATAAAAGCATAATCAATTCTGTTAAAGTGGGGAATAACAAGTTTACAGCATGGTAGGAATTACCTTACTCAGAAATCAATACTCTATTGATCTTCATCAACATGGTCCAAAATAGAAACCTTCTGGCTAAGGTTTTATTTTGGAATCATTGTAAGTTTTTTGGGGAAATGAGATCTTTGTAATGAGATTTGCGAAGCAGACCACCTCCATCCTGTCAGTCTGCAGATCCACACTCCAGAGTGACATGTACTTTCATTAAGCTGCCCCTTATCCCACTCTGCTGCTCCAGCCGGGTTCCCAGGTGTTCAGCACCCCCACTCTCTCACTGCAGATAACACCCCATCACTGCCCATTTGCTGATTCTATTCAGCCATTCCCACATGTGAATGTGAAGGGCGACTTGTGTCCTCCAAGGCAAATGGCCAAGTAACGCAGGAAGAAGGTGACAACTCATACAGTATTAGGTGCCTTACTAGGAGGGATCTAAATGATAAAGTAGTGAATGAAATATAAAGGAGGACAGTAACCCATATCTTGTATATAGAACTACTATACATGCCTCACTGCTATCAGCTTCCTATGGTAGACTTTCTCGCTGAGATAAAAACATAAAACCTCAGATCATGTTTCAGATACAGTGGAATCTATTTGATATAACAATCATGATTGATTCAAAACAGTACACTATGGATAATGAATTCATACCAGCATACAATGTATTGTTAGTTGTTAACAGCTGTAGCAATTAACTTTTCTCAGGGAAGAAATATACTCAGGGTTGATATGAGCAGATTCATTTAGGTATTCATATGGGACCATTTGATTGTGCTTAGAATACAAGTTGATATAAATCTGATTTAAACACACAAACCAACTGAGCCCTACCAGGCTGGTTCTGTGGGAGGCAGGGAGGTGTACAGATTGACAGATTACAGTGCACAGGTTGCAAAAACGTGGTCTTTATTTTGGAACCTGTCACAGACAAGCTTCACTTCGGAGCTCCTTAGAGTCTGGACCCAATATCACTTAAGTTGGCACTGTTGGCTGCCTTCACATGAGAAGAGATAGCTAAAGGTTAACTAACACTGACTGGTGGGTCCACTCAGACATTGGCTTATATATGCAGTCAGCCCGCATGCACACACAGACCATAAGCTTTTGGCAACCTCTGCCCATATCCCAAGGCCTGGACAGGTGCGGCACCCAACAGAACCCACAATAACAGGGTAAATAATGCCCTCATTATTTAGTTATAAATACATGGTGCAAGGACTTCTGCTTGTCCACTGGGACTCTAACATGTCTAGTGACCTTTGACATTGCTGGAATCTGGACTCTGATTGGCTGGCCACACACACACAGGTGAGCCAGGCTCACCTGGGCAGGTACTGGGGCACTCAGCTCCACACATGTTGGTTAAACATTCAGGTGGATGATAGCCTGTGTCTATGGACTTGGCTGGGACAGATGATAACACTTCAACTCATGTCCTTCCCCTCCAGCAAGACCTTCTTGAGACCTGGGAACCTGCCCTAAGGCCTTGCAGATATCCTGGAACTGAACCTGGAGTGGAGAAGTGGACGCATTGACTATTTGCCATCGTACTGCATGACTTGAACCTACTAGATTGACAGAGCGCTCAGTCGATATACCTACAATCATCCGTAAATACAAATTTCCCAGTAGACTTTGACCTACTGCCTGTCCTGAGGGTGTAATATCTACATTCACCTTTCAAAGTCCTGCATGGTACTTCATGAAGCGAATGAACAGGCAGCTGTGCCACAGTAAATGTGAATTTCCCAATTTGAGGGATCTTGGCATCAATTGTCTAAACAATCTATCAAATTTGAATGAGATGTATACATACATAGATGGCAGATATATAAATGCAGACACTAATCTATAACTTAGGAATATAGAATAATTTTAAGACATGTTGTTGAATGTACCTTCGTTTCTGTATTGTAATTGCTCTATAGGACCATTTTATCTCAACCCTCCATGTACCCTTCCACAGTGTATTGTATTTGTTTTATTATAAACATATACATGAAAAAGCCCGAAAGTTATTACTCCCAATATTATAGTTTTATAGTGATTGGATTGGAGGTCTATTTACAGGAGCTCAAAAAATCCTTTATTGTTTCCGTGATATTAATATCAACCTGATCTCCATGCCAGCTTGGTTATTCTTGTCACATGCAATATTGCATATTCATACAATGGCATTGTTAATGATTTCATCAATAATCCCTGCTTGTCAACGAGCTATATAGGGGCAAGATTAAATCACCAATGTGTATACAGTTTAAAAAGTATAATAAAATATCCCTCTTCATTTTGATCATTCATTTTCATTGCAGACAGTGTACAGGAAAATATTGTTGCTTTGCTTGGGAAGCTGAGGGTTAAAATTGTGTCATAATTCTATATATTCATTAGTGGTTTTTATCCATGTCCAATCCCCCGACATAGCTCTACCAGACTCTGTCACTAGGTAAAATATAGTTTTTATCAAGGTCGAATTGTACCGATAGAGTATGTCTAAGCCATGAGAAATGTGATGGCACTATATGCAGTTGTACAAAAACAGATCTGCTAATACCAGATGGTATAAATACTTTCTGTTTCTTAAATTATGATTCTTACTTGTCTTAATCTAACTTGCACAATTGTCCTCTCAAACTATAAGCCTTGAATTATAAGCCTTGCACATATATACATATTTGTATACCATTACTGAACAGTGGATAAAAGTGTTACGCACTATTTGGTAAAATTGAACATCTAAGAGAGAGTAAATAATCTGTTGACATATCAAGAGTGTGTGAAGTTGAGTATTGGGAAACAGCTTACTGCGTATTCTTACCTCCGTCTATGCATATGCTTGCTGTGGTAACAGCCATATCCATTTAACAACTCAGTGTAGACCTTTGCATGTCATACAATAATATTCGATTGTGTAGGGGTCGCGGAAAACTTAGTCATTGGATCGGCCGGGAATCGAACCACAGACCTCTCGCACCGGTGACAAGTGTGCTAACCGTTACACTACCAACCCGTGTCTGACTGTTCTCCACTCCCTACGTTACTGGATCGTTATGGTACAGAGGGGGTGGATTACCCAGGTGTTTCACCCCTTCGGGCTCTCCACCAGGGTACGGGGAATCCGACCCCTACACTACCCCCATCAGCTTCCATCATGTCCTCTAGATTCGGATTTTCCCGGGGGTTACCAACCCTGGGCTTTCTCTCCCTCCTAGGAGGGGCTTTATCAAGCAGTTACAGACCCTAGTAGCAAACACACTGTGGCCCCGGACGGGGCCAGACTGTGTTTGCAAGTCTGGCCCTGAGTGGGCTAACCGACGGGCTCCCGTCGGTTTAGGGCACTGGGCTTTGGTCTGGCCCCGTGCGGGCTTCCCATGTTGGGCGCAGATCGGGTTTTGGACGGGAAGCCCGCTTTGGGCTCAGATCAGTTTTTGGACGGGCTTCCCACTTTGGGCTCAGATTGGTTTTTGGACGGGCTGAAAGTGGGTTCAGATCGGTTTTTGGATGGGTTGAAAGCGGGCTCAGATCGGTTTTTGGACGGGTTGAAAGCGGGCTCAGATCGGATAATTATGGGTTTTTAGAATCTATTCAATCATTCTCCAATGATTTCTTGTATTTGTTGAACCAGATATCCTAGGTCCTTCTAATCAACCCAAGGCATAATCATACTCTTCCTACCCAATAATGGAAGTATCAAGCAGGCCTATTATCATCAGGTTTGAGCCACATGCAGCATAGACAAGTGTCTAGGGTGCACATTGGCCTTCAAAGCCATAGTACATACCTACATGGGGCACATGAGGCTTATATTAAGCAGGTTGTAATGCCACAGAAATAGTGTTTACACTGGATAGCTGCTTAGAGAACCTCCGTTTCATCATTCAAATATATAGTCTATCTTATTTCCAAACTATGAGAACATCTATTTATTGTTTCCTATTCTACATCACTTTAACATTTTATTGTATTATTATATAATGTCAATTTCATCTGGTTTTGTTGGAAAACTCTAGATATTGTATAGTAGTGACATCTGACATAGTGACATCATCAGAACTACTAGACCAGTTGCCCTGTCCAAACCCAACCTCAGCCCTCATCGGCCCGGAGTGGGCTAACCGATGGGCGCCCGTTGGTTTAGGGCACTGGGTTTTGGTGTGGCCCCAAGTGGGCTGCCCGAATTGGGCTCAGAACGGGTTTTGGACGGGTTTCCTGTCATCTGGCCAACATGAACCCAAAGCGGGTAGCCCTCTTTGAAACTGATCTGAGCCCAAATCGGGCAGCCCGCTTTGAAACTGATCTGAGCCCAAAATGGGCAGCCCGATCGGGGCCACACTTCAGCCCAGCCATCTGCCCAACATGAAACCCAGCTCAGTTTTGCCCGACTTCAAACAGCAAATCCGAGCTAAAACCAAATTGGCCCGGTGCGGGCTTGCTACTAGGGGAGAGTCCCAGCCCCCGGAGTATAGAGGCACCTAGCACCAGGCATTCTCACCCACTGGAGACCGAAGGTCCCAATGGGGCTTTATCAAGCAGTCGTTGAGATACCCTGACTTCCCAGTGATGGAAGCTTTCTACACCATACCGATTCAGCCAATTTGTTGACTGAACTCCATGCTGAACTCCAACTGCCCGTACTGGGGACCAACACTTCCCAACCTGCTCCTCCAACTACCAACCGCCAGCAGGTGGCCAATCCCCAGCAAGCTGGAATGCTCCTACCGTCCACAGTCAACGTACTACCCGATTCATCGTGGCAGATCCACCAGTGTAGGGGTCGCGGAAAACTTAGTCATTGGATCGGCCGGGAATCGAACCACAGACCTCACGCACCGGTGACAAGTGTGCTAACCGTTACACTACCAACCCGTGTCTGACTGTTCTCCGCTCCCTACGTTACTGGATCGGTATGGTACAGAGGGGGAGGATTACCCAGGTGTTTCACCCCTTCGGGCTCTCCACCAGGGTACGGGGAATCCGACCCCTACACTTGTAAGAGCCGAATAAATGTAGAGGTTGTCTGCTAGGGAGAGGTATGATATAGAACACAGACTCTATATGTTTATTTTAGTTAAAAATTACAGTAATTACAACATGCAATTTTAAGTCACATTTCCATACAGCCGCAACCTATCTTATCTCTTCCTTGTGTCTCCTTGGCATACTCTTTCTCTGTCATATGTTGTGTTTATTCTCTGTGTCCGCACATTAATAACTGTATGTCTATTGCTCTATGTTTCTCTCTCATGTTATACATGCGGCATCTCCCGATAACAATATTGCAACTGTTATTGAGACACGGATAATGAAAATGAAATATAGAAATAAAGGTAAAATGTATTATAAACTAATGTTTTTCATAGATACACATACTTGGTTTCAGGATGCCTGGAATTTACATCAGTATCTCAACCCTTCTTATTCCAATTAGAAATAAATTACTAGTTACCACCTGTTGTTTCCCAGAGTAACACCTCCTTGACTGTATAGTCTCACATAAATATATCAGTAAAGACATGTGTGTGTCTTATAAGTGTTTTTTCTGCCTTGAGGGAGACAGGAAATACAAAGTGGTTGGCAGCTGCACTTCCCACTCTCCTAAGCACAAAACCACAACTACAGGAAGCAAGCACACACCTGGTTTTTTTGCAGCTCCAAATATGGAATAATGGAAATGGCACTCACAGCTCCAGTAGGTTTTGTACAAAGATAGCCTTTCAATACTCTATTGATGTCACATAGTGGCTCCATAGCTGTATTTGCTGCATGACAGCCATACTTATAGAACACCATTTCTCTTCCCGTTCACTGCCTCTCCTCCCATAGGTTTGATTCCGTTTACCTGCTGCTATGAGTGTCTCTTTGTCTCTGTCTTCCTCCCTCTTTTTCAATCTCTCGCTAAATATTCGCACCCAGCAGAATTAGGTTCAGGATTATAAAGCAGAACATTACTCCCTTCTTAGAGTAAATGGCAAGTACAAATATGGTCAAAAGGGGTGTGCGGTTGATATGTGGTGATTGGTCATGTGCAAAATGGGGTATGCTGTCAGAATATTGCAGTTAGTCATGGTCAAAAGGCAGCTCCTGGTCACTTTGCAGCAGTTATTTCTGGTCAAGATGTTTTGTGGTCAAAGTGTGGCGCGAAATGCAGGACAACAAATGGTACCGTTCTGTACAGTGCCCTCCTCCTGCACAATCGATTAGAATCTGACTTTAGCTTTCAATGAACCATCATCATTTGACTTTAGCTTTTATTGTACCGTTATCTTACACATTAAACTTATGTGTGTTGATTTCATAGCTGGTCTGAGGCCGCATTTTAGATATGTTGTCTTATCTGTAAATGTGCTTTTGCTTTTTTAATTTTACTAAAGAGGGAAAAGAATAGATCAGAAAAAACGGGCTAGGATAATCTTTCTGTCCAGAACAAGAGACAAAATAGCGGATAAAGAAATGCTTTCTAAACAATCTTGTAGGTTTTGGCCTGTGCACATTGATGAACGCATGGGGGGAATCGTTCACATGCATTCAGTTCTCCCTAGATGCTTATTGTTATGAGGCTATATAACATGAGAAAATGAATAATGCTGTGAAAACGAGATAGTGTCCTCCATGTGAGCAGAAAGTCCGACAATATTTGTAATATGGGCTTGTAGATCTGCACTCTCCTCTAAAGGCAGGTCACGTGTTCTGCTCCCTTCTACCTCTAAACCTTCCACCATCAGCCCTACTCCAGGTCCTGATGCACAGCACAGACCAAACCCTGTTGGGAGATGGACCTCTTATGTTAGGAGGGTGTGGATGAATGCTATCTGTATGCACAGACACATATATCATAAATCTGCATCAGGGCCTGTTGGTATTCCTACAGTTGTGAGTATCTCCTCTATATGTATGTTGTAGATAATGCTATGTAAGCTGCCATCTTGTCCTCCTAGATGATGCTGGTACCTGTAAGAGTGTGCATCATTGCCTTTGGTAGCCTAATTGACAAACTCAGTAAGCACCAGAATAATGTTTTAAACTTGTTGGCAAGAACATTAAAAAGGTTAAAACTAGAAGAGTGGGGATCGGCGGTGCATGTGAGTTGCTGATGCTACATCCACAGGTCCGGGAAATGAAGGAAAATCCTCCCCAGAGCCGTTATTTACACCAGTGTTAATTTTCACAACGCAGGAGTGGGGCTCTTATTATAGTCACCATGGTGACCCTGATAAGGACTCACTGTTTACTGGGTAGAGTGGAGGAACACAGAGGGGAAGTCTATAGAACTGGCTTATTTATATGTGATTTCTTGGCAATCCCATGTATGATTCACTATTCCCCATGTATGATTCAGGAGCACTCACTAATCGATCTTATGGGATAGATATATTTAACAGCAAATTGATAGAAAATTCAGCAAATGGGTTATGAGAAAACCGTTGCTACAAGCAAAACCGTTGCTAATTTTAGCCCTGCAGTGTTTTTACACCTACCTGCCTTGTGGAAATTAACACTGGTGTAAAAAATGGCTCTGGGGAGGATTTCCCTTTATTTCCCGGACCTGTTTAGCAATCACGTAAAAGCTCATAAAACGCAGACGTAGCAGTGCTAAAGGCATGGGATACGTCAGGGTTTTAACATTCCTTTGAAAAATGAGCTACGTCGGGTTTGCTAAAGGTCCCTACTACATCACCAGCTGCCTTGGAATAGCAGGGGTGGATCCAGGATTTTGGAAAAAGGGGGGGGGCGTGATATAGGTAATGTACTAGGAGTATTGAAAAAATTTACATTAAAATGTACAGAAAAATAGGGGGGGCACACGCTGGGTCCGCCCCCCCTAAATCCACCCCTGCATAGCCTATAGTATAGATGGCGTTGTATGCCTGACTAACTCCAGGTTGAGTTATATATATATACGTCACATCACCAGCTCCATGATGCCCCACCAGACTTAATAGTGTAGTGGTTATGATGGCTGCCCTCTAATCAGTGGGTCAGGGGTTTTATCACCGCAAGTGCAATGACATTTTATTTTATTTTATTTCTTGCTTTTTTTAAACTGAATTTATTGTCCTAGTTCTTTGGCCAATTCCTGTCTGAATAACACTAACATACTATGAGAGTCAATCATCACCTGCCAAGCTAGCCCTGGTCATTGGGCACTGGACTTGAGATCCTAAGAGTGCCAGTTCGAATCCCGCCCATTCCAAGGGTTTTTCAGGTGTTTTATGGGGTTGCTCAAGGTGCCTAACAGATAACAACTGCAAAATGGTGGTCTGACCACAACGAGAATTCTCTTATAGCTTTAATTTATGTAGTTATGGTTTAAAACGTTATCGATACTGACGTTGATTCTGGCATAAACAGGAAATATACACAAGACATGATATGGACTTTGGGGCATATTTCTGACGCCCTATTTATTAACATACATATAATAATCACTAGTAAGCGGTCAAAAGAAAAGATTTCCACATGACAAGCGAGCCTAGAAAGCTCCCGACCGCTCTGGGCCCGGGTTGAAGCAGTAATGACCCTGGCAACCACCAAACACAGCTTAGTACAAATATAGTCCACCAGGTGGCGATGCGGTGCCTGACTCTGGCGAGGAGTTCCCCCTTTACTATCCAGGGGGCGTTCTAGTAACAAGTCTATCGATACCTCCAACACCACAGGGCGGTGTTCATCCCCATCGATACTGACGTTGATTCTGGCATAAACAGGAAATATACACAAGACATGACATGGACTTTGGGGCATATTTCTGACGCCAAACTCCTAGAATCAAACTATACATAAGTTCATAACATATCAACTCCTTTTTGAACAAATACTATCTGATACCAGTCTGTCCAAGTCCACTCGTGAAGACAGTGGCTTTGCTAAGTATATCAAAGCGGTCAAACTGACCCAATCCCCTGCCTGTCTTATGTCCTCTAACGGGATTCCACAGTGATGGAGAAAGGCTGCTCCCGCCCGTCTGAGGGAATGGGCTCCAGAACCCGGAGTGTCCAATCCTATTGATTTAAGTAGCCTTTTCAAATACTTCAATAACACAGAGTACGTTAAAGGCACAGTTTTCCCCTGCTGGATAAGGAGAAAGGCTGGAGAGTCAGGGGAAGTAGCAGGACAGTCATTGAAATGTCTCTCTAGTAAACTTGCGGCACACAAAACCGATCCCGGCGAGAAAGTTACCGGTACTAGATGCACTCTTTGTCCAAATTGAATTGTCTTGGAGCTAGATACGCTCAACAGCACTCCCCAATTATGAAACCTGAAGGAAGTCCGGCGAAGGAAATGACCTTCCAATTTTAGATTATCCGGTACTAAGTTACACTTTCTCAATAAAGAGCGAAAACCCATAACAATACAAGACCAGATTGATCTCTCATTAACACTGAGCCAATCCACAGATAAAGACATATTCAACAGATTTTCTAAAGTTAAAGTTAACCTCCTCGTCTCTGGGTCGTCTAACACGCGCCTCAGGCCCTTCATAGTAGTCGAAAATACAAAATCAGATCTAATAAAGGAAACATCATAACCAAAATACTTGTTCAAACTAATTACCCCAGATACATAATTATCAATGCTAACGTAACAAAGGCTGTCTGATAAATAAGCAATAAACCTGCACATGTTCTCCACAGTTGTTGGAATAACCGGTATTAATAACAAAGCGCAAAAGGTAATATACTTTTTCCACTGTGAGGCTTTAGTTTTCCACGTGAACTTGGCCCAACAATAGGCCCTAACCTGCGCCGCCCTCTGATCCAAGGTCTGAGACAACTGGCGTGCACCTACAACATAAACCATTAGGAATTTTACAACCACTCTCCACCAACCTTGACAATGCGTCGGCAGTCACATTTAATTTTCCCGGTATATGCATACACACTACTTGACAATTATACAGTACAGTCAGCCAAAATATGCGACGTAAAAGACCCATTGCTTTTAGATTATCATTTTTACCAGTATTGACTCCCGCTACGACCTGAGTATTATCAGACATACAAATAACTTTACAATTCCTCCATGAAGGACCCCACCTCCACAAAGCTTCCACCAACGGGTACAACTCTCTAACATTAATGTTGTCCGGAATTTCATCACCAGGGCTATGACATAGATGTGTGTGGCAGTCATAGGGTGAATCCAGGTTTTTAGTCCAGGCACCTGCTAACCAGTCACTACCGGTAACCGCCCCGAAACCAGTACCAGAGGCATCCATGTAGAGTACAGCCTGACCTTGAGTCCTCTTGTCTATCATTCTGGCTTCCCCATTAAACCAACGAGCACACGTCTTCCACCAATCTAAATCAGCGAAGAACCCTTTTGATAAAGTCAATCTCCTCTTGGTTGTAGAAAAATTGCTCAGAAGTGCTATAATACGGTGGGAAAAAGTGCGACCACCCCTAATAACAGTAGCACAGTGTGCCAAGATGCCACATAAACGTTGCAGTTGTTTGCGCGTTGCCTAACGGCGACCTGAGAAAAGCGCAAGCTCCAAGTCCAATTTGACAATCTTTTCCTCTGGCAATAATAACCTCATCTCCACAGTGTCTATGTCTATACCCAAATAGCGTTGAAATTGGGCTGGAGATTTTACTTTATTATATGCAATGTCAAAACCCAAGGATCTTAACAAAGCATGTAAAGTCAGCTGAGCTTCCCTGCACTCCTCAAAAGAGCTGCCTTGAACCAGGAAGTCGTCCAAGTAATTGTAACAAATATAACCACTGCCGGTCATATAACGTGACACTGGGTCTGTCAAACAAATAAATATATAGGGAGAAGCCCGGGCACTGAAAGACAGAAAATTGTCTTGAATGTAACAATCTGTGCCACCAATATTCCACACTAAGCCCTGATACTTCCTATCACAACTACGTATCATGCACGTACGGTACGCTGCGGCAACATCAGTAACTGCTAAATAACATGAGTCAGTCAGGTTATCACATATATCATCCATACTAGTAAACCTAAAATTCTGGAACGTCTCCGACATATAATTATTAATCGAGTAACCCTCTGGCCTGCTGGCATCCGTTATAGGACGAAAGCCACCAGAGGACTTCTCCACAGCGCCCATAGCATGAATACAATGTGGCTTCCTGTCGATTACAGACAATTTACCACGACCAATCTCAGACAAAACTATTTCATTTATCTTATCATAGGCTGTTACAGAAGCAGACTTATAATTCTCGCAGTGATAAGCATCAATGTCCACATATGGGTCTACAATCTTGAACCCATGCATAACACCGTCAAGCAGAAATAAACTATTTACATCACCGTCTGGACCATGTACTAGCCCAGACCCCCCACTAAGCATGTACCTCCAGCCTGATGGTTTAAACTGTGACAACACCCCCTCTACTACATGAGTACAAGAAATGTCCCATAAGGGCCTATAATCCCTATAGGTTGACAACAATTCGTCTATACTTGACATACAAAACAGGTCTTCACACCAAGTATAACCATAAGTACTAAAGTCACAAGCATCATCACAACTCAAGCTTGACGGTAGTTCCCCCCCCCCTGCGGAGAGGGACCTCAGTACTGCGAGTATTGCTGCTGCTGTTGCCATGGTGACTGTTGCTGTCCCTGCGACTGTTGCTGTGGTCGTTGAAACTGGGAGGTTGGGGCTTGGCTGTTACAACCCCCACGTGCCCTGTGATTGCCCCGACACACACAGCAGCAGTGTGACTTGTGGCATGGGTTATATGTGCACGTAGTAAAATTCCACGACGCGCAAACATCATCCGGGCACCATATACGAGGGGCACCACCACCCTTGCCGCCCCCGACTGCCGATTGTTGCCACCTCCTTGTTGTCCCTGACTGTTGCCGTGTGAGTGCTGCATCATCTTCATGGCCTCGACATACGCCCTGGTATTCTCAATGCCAAAGTGAGTAGAGTTAGCCGTATGCTCCGCCGCCATATACGCCATCTCACCCTTGGCTACCTTTGTGGTGACGTCATACTCATATTTCGCCACAGCCCTCGGCACATAAGTGGGCCTGATCTCTTTGAATGTTATATATTTCATGTGCTCGAGGTAACCCTCCAAAGAGAATCTTGCATCCCCTGCTTTCAATATACCCTGTGCCACACACACCATACCCAAAGACTAGTTCCCGGTACGACATCTCGTCATACGCCTTGTCATAGGGTAGATGAAAATCCGGACGAATCCAATGTCTAGATCTCTTCCTGCGTAAGTGGATGCCAAGTAAACCCTGCTCACCTGCATCCATCGATCCCGCGGCTGACGCCCCTGCCAGACCTAAGCCCACAGACTCCAGTCCAGCCTGTAGAGTTGACGTTGCCGGGCCGCCCCCACCGCCACCACCAAGGGTTGATGTAGGCGTATAAGGCGACCCATCTGCATAGAATAACTGGTGCGGGTCCTGAGGGGGATCGCCTTGATGCCCCTGGTTGGATCCTGAGGCAGACTGCTGACCACTAGAGCCTGTTAAACCTCCCGCAGCACCTTGCCCGGCTCCTGTTTTCGTCTTACCGGAACCGCCGACATTTTGAGACGCTGAAGCTTGTTGCTGGCCGCCGGCAGGTTGCTGCGTGGCAACCAGCGAAGCGTTCAATTCTTCCTCGATCGCGCTGTTTTCCAAATTGATCTGCGCCAACCGTGCTTCCAGCGTAACTAACTCCTTCTTCTGTAGCAAAAGGTCTTTCTTCTCCTCCGCCAACAATAACTGCTTCTTAACTGAAGCGTGCCTGTCCATAGACGGTGAGGGCGGCTCCTCCATGGCTGCGCCCCGGCCTGTCACCGGCGAAATATCAAAGTCCGCCTCGTCCTGTAAATCCTTTTTTGAAGGTTGATGCTTATTTGAGCATTGCGGGCATGTGACTTTCCTCAAGTCAAACTGAAATCCGCAGTGTTGGCATTGCCCCACCATGATTATTTCCACATGACAAGCGAGCCTAGAAAGCTCCCGACCGCTCTGGGCCCGGGTTGAAGCAGCAATGACCCTGGCAACCACCAAACACAGCTTAGTACAAATATAGTCCACCAGGTGGCGATGCGGTGCCTGACTCTGGCGAGGAGTTCCCCCTTTACTATCCAGGGGGCGTTCTAGTAACAAGTCTATCGATACCTCCAACACCACAGGGCGGTGTTCATCCCCATATAACGTTAAATAATGTTGTGAAAACGGACAATATTTTGGAGAACTGTATAAGAAGGTAAAATAACATTGCTCATATAATATAAAATAACGTCATACAATGTAACGTTTCAGAACGTTAAAAAACATTCTTTGTTCACTTGGTGAGGCATTAAAAGCAAAGTATAAACCATGCATTACCTTATAATTAAATACCAGGGCCACAAAAATAGTATTCAGGGTTCAAAACAGCATGGATGAAAGGTGATATTAGATAATCTTATAAGAAACATAATTACAATATGTACATAATTTGTTGAGCAGTTTATATGATTGAATAGAAATACTTTGCCTCACTTCAATTTCCTCTGCAGTCAGCAGTTCTCATATTTATTATTCTTTATACCAGAAGGAGATTGGGTGGGTTGTACCCTCAAGGGAGTAAATGGAATAAAAGAGAGTTTGTAAAGTGACTGCAGCAAGATCCCATCGTGATGTATTACCTGTTATTTTACCCCACAAGCTGACAGCACAGAGGGAGTATGAATTAAGCTAGAATATAAATTCCGCCCCAAGATGAATTAATTTCTGTCCCCTGCCATGAATTCAACTGGACAAATAGGTAGGCCAATGCAGAGGATGTGAGTTAGATTCCAATATAACTTCTTTAACATCTACAACATATGTAAATTATTCTGCATGCAGACAAACAGATTATGAATTTAGAATTCATTCTGTCAAAACCTGAAATAGCTATTTATCTGCTGATAGAGTATGATAGACTTGCTGCCTTTGTCTATAAGATTTAAAAGTCACAATATGACACTTTTTGGAAATCAATACCTGTAATTGTAAAGCAAGATTACATTCTTTTTCTCATCAGAGTTCAACAATATTTCAATTTGTATGCAATGAACATATCAATCCATGGGTATATTATCAAAGTCACAGTGGAGATTAGTTCTATACAGCATAAAGAATAGTATAAGTTTCATAGCATGTGGCACAAGTTTTGCATGTCATTATCATGTAAGGTACTATATTACAATATTGCATCAATGTGCTTAGTTACATTTAAGTATACATACATTGTTTTATTTTACAGAGTAAGATCAGGTACCAAATGTTACCACATACTAGGCCTCAGATTTGGCGCGAAATAGTTTAATCACAGTGGGTTTGGCCTTGGCCTTGAAAGTATTTCGATCAGATGATAGCCGACAGGAGGTGTTTCCCAGTGGGCACAAAATCCAGTCCAATGTTGAATCAACATAACATTAATATGGAATCAATATTGACAACCATTTAACAATGTTGATGCAATGTTCTATGCCCACTGGGTTAGGGTATTACATAGATCAATGGCTCTATACAGGGGACTTTTCCTGTACCCCTTTGTACAGGACGCAGGGTATTCCAACAACCCAGTGTCAGTTGATCTAGTAACACAACCTTCCACAGATTTCCTCTGGAACTTTAGGCCAAGCTCATCCGGATTGTGACTTTCAGTGTCCATATATTTATGAACAAGGAGTAATAGCTGCATGTCATAGCAAACATAAAGATAGTCAATGTTAGAATCTTGATGCAGGTCACAGATGTGATAACGCCTTTGAACATTGAGGCTTACACATATACATCTATTTTGCATGTGTTGCAGTCGCTGGTGCTGCGCATTCACAACTCCATTGAATAGGTAACCACAGTACTCCAGCACAGGTAATATTGTCTGTTTGTATAGCAAGATGGCGGTAGACAGTGACATACACCGCCGCATATTACCAATAGTACTTTTCAGTGTTATGTTGCTGTCCAGGATTATTCATAGCTAGAACAGCATTCGAGGGCAGTATCTCATTTTTAATTACAGACATAAGGGCACTATGTAAAGGGGGATTGAACACTTCTATTTTGATTTTGCCAGTGGGAATGATGAGGCCACTTTTACAGAACCAGTCATTGGCAACAGTGGCATCAATGTTGTAATTTACTAGCCCTGATATGAGGATTTGCAGATGAGACATAGAACACCACATCGTCAGCATACATTATTATTTTACAATTCTCTAAAATATCAGGCAGGCCATTGACATAGCAGATAAATAGCAGTGGGCCCAAGATAGAGCCTTGGGGAACACCATAAGATATTGGGAGGGTGGCAGATGTGGTACCATTGCATGTTACTCGCTGACTGCAGTTTCCTAAGTAGGCATAAAGCCAGTCAGTATAAATAGAGGGCAATTCCAGGTGTTTCATTCAGGAGATTAATTCAAAGTGGTGTATACTATCAAAAGCCTTCCGGATATCTAAGAAACATGCTAGCAAGTATTCATCTTTGTCACAGGCGGCATAAATGTCATCAATTAATTTGAAGACCGCATTGTTAGTTCCTCTCGCTAAGCAGAAACCATACTGATGCTTTCTTAAGATACCTTTGGTTGTAGACGAGGGGGGACTCTCCGCCACTACACTCGGATCTGACACGGTAAGCCTCTGTTTGTGCCTTATATCCTGGGGCCCCAGGTGTCACCTGTCTCCTGACCTCATTTCCTGCCCTCTCATTGGTCAACATTTGGTATACAAATATGACTTTGTTTCCAGTTTATTTTTTATGAAATTCATTCTATAAAACCAACCTTATTTTGTAAACAAAAGAAAGTCAGCTGACACTTTTTAGAAAAAAGTGTCTCAGTCTCAAGACCGAAAACTGGACATTGTGTATTTGTGTACACAGGTCACAGGGTCAAGGCCACTGTGGTGTCATGAGGTGGTCAGTTTGGTCAAGTGGAGATTAGATCCAGAGTGTTTCGGTCTATTCAAGACCTCATCAGGTGGACATTCAGGAGTAGTATGTATGTCTCTAGTTCATAAATTAATCATTAATTTATTGAAAAAAATGCAATATTTTTTGAATTTTTTCTAGAGTTTATATTTGTGTATAGTCCCTGTATGGACTATTGTTAGTGACAACTAGGGGAAGGCAGCACATGTCCTGTGCTTTAATCCATATAAATGGATAGGCTTGGTATGTCAGGTAAATGAAGCTTTTGGCCAAACTTGGGTCAATACTTATGATTGATTTTTATCCCTGACTGTTTGTATACACTGCAGGAATAAATATTTCCTTTTCAGTGTTTTCCCAGTGCAACTAGTGTACCGGTATTTACACAGGTGATATTTTTCCATGAACGCATTCATGGAAAAATATTACCTGTGTAAATACCGGTACACTAGTTGCACTTGGAAAACACTGAAAAGGAAATATTTATTCCTGCAGTGTATACAAACAGTCAGGGATAAAAATCAATCATACTTAAGATACCTTTGTTCATTGTATCAACTGGTATTCTGAAAAGAAATGATATGTGATCGATAAAGTTATACATATAGGACTATAGGACTGAGCTAAGAATACACCTAGCCCTAGGACTATTTGGTAAGTGACATATCAAATGGAATTGAACTTAACAAGACAAACACTTGAATTCAAAACCCTAGGAAAGACAAGACTAATGCACTGACAAATGTCTAAAGCAATCTTCAATATAAATCCTATACACATACTTCTAGGTACATTATTATATTTCGTTTAGCTCATTGCCAATTGAATACTATTTTTGAATTATTTGCCTCCAGAGGTACTTCTCAGTGGCCAAAGACAGATATTTTAATCAGTGTAGATATTGGCCCAAAATTAGTGATATCACATACCACTGATAGATATACCTATTTCTTCCAATGCCAACCAAGGTTTGACCTACAATCCCTACTCCATGCGACATCTAACTCTGTGCTCCATCTGTTATGGCATGCTCAGTACCAGTACTCAGCTGTCAAGGGCAGGGTGTTATGTTCACATGGCCCAGCATGTCACTCCATAACAAGATATAGTAGAGAAAAATTTGAGAGCTGCCCTTTGATAAATGGACAAATACTTTAATGCCGATGCTGACTGAAGGGCAGGTCTTAGTGAGAAGTTGACCCAACATAAATCTACATTTACAAGGCAGCTTTTTTCTGATGTAAATATGAGAACCAACTCAATCCTGTCACATACTGAAGAATCTTGAATTTTATAGATTAAAATTTTGAGATTAAAAATTAAAAAGTTGATTTCAGGACAAGGAGATATAATGGAACAAACTCGAGACTCTAATTCACTCTAGACTATAGATTATTCCAATCTGACTGAAGTTACAAGTGTCTGAAATAGAGCTGTAGAGGATAGTGCTATTTTCTTAATTCCCGCCAAATTCACACGCTATCAATATATGCAGCCTGTGAGACTCTAGAACTCAAAGGCATTAGCATTGCTAAACCGTGCATGGCATAGTTGAACAACACAGCCGTCACTTTGTATTTAGGCGATAATATTGAGCTATTGCCTGACTTTTCATTTGATGATGCATACAGTCAGTGTTTGATCAATAGTAGGGTTGTAGTTCAGCTTTTGGCACTATAAAAGATTTCAAAACAAAATTACCTTACAACCATCGGAACAGTGGAAATTATATCGGCACACCATGGATCCTGAATAATAATTGATCTGGTATTATTATCTGTTGTAGGGTATGACTCCTATATTTTTGAGGCTCATTATCTGTGGTTGCTAGTAATGTATATATATTTGTAAGTTTGGTATAACTTAAAGACAGCAGTGCAAGCCTGTGGTACAGTCCCATCACCAATATTTTAACCTCTCTAGAGAGCAGTGAGAACTCTCGCACAGTTTCCTTTCTAGACTGATTACATACTCATATATAATGAAGATGCCTTGGTATGCTCTTCAGAGAGTTCTATATGATGAATTACCACCCTACCAAGAACATTAAAGGAAATACATAGTATGACAACCCTTTAGCTTTCCTCAACTTTATGCCTATGTTTTACTTTCTGGCATAATATTTATTTTTATTCAATGGAGATAATCAAGTTTTGATAGTGCTATCCAAGACAGAAAGCAGCAGGATACTAGTAGTGGATAGTGTCCCATGTATTCAGAACTAGAACAGCTCAGCTTTGCCATATTCGAGTTGCATACAACTAAGCACCGGCACGTGATATCCAATATAAGATATATTATAGTGTCCCCCAAATAAGATTTTTGGCACCTCTATAAGTAGCATTACCAAAGTGTTTTTAGAAATTATAATATTGTTATACTTTTTATTTGTATTGATTCGCTATGCCATTAGCTTTTCAGAACCGCTTTAATTTTGTGTCTAGCATGTCTAGAACCAATATAATTCTAAAATAAACATAGGAAAAAGGGTAATCCATTAAAGGAATGGTCCTATAGATAAGCACCCCCTACATGGAACCCCTAGGTGTTACCACACTTTCACAGCATTGTCTGCAGAGCTTGTGAGCGGGGCTTGTGCACAGGGTTGTGAACAGAAGTTCCCGACCTTACCCTGAGGGACATTGGGGTACACATGCACTTTGGAGGTGGTCTCACAATGAGATGACACCCTTAATGAAACCCCCTTTGCAAAATATCAAATATTCTAATTGTGGGCCTGTAGGTTTGAATATATATCTGTATATATGTTGTGTATTTACTGTAAAAAGAAAATTCAAATGCCACACGATTTTCTAGCCCTCTTGACATGATTTAGTAAGCCCATACCCTTATTTTACAGGCCTGTTTGATGTGTTAGTCCTGGATCCAATTCTCAAAAGGGCTCTAGAAACATGACTTTTTTTAAAACCCTGTCCACAGTATGTTTCTTGATTGATTCATATTCCTAACATATGGAACTTGATTTTTCAGAACATTAACCCAAAATTAAAGTGTCCCAACATTATGCAAATTGAGGTCAAAGGTCAAATTCCATGTCAAATATAGAAATCGAGAAATAATACCTTTGCCTAATTTTCTCAGAGGCTCTTTCAGATCGGGACACGCCACAAGATACAGTGATAACCATGTATCAGTTCATCACTTTGCCAGCTGGACAGTATTCCTGCTCATACTTAAGGTCATATTTGTCAAGGTCAAAGTCCAAATTTACAGGAAAATAAGCATTATGCCTCCTGTTGTTTGTCCCCATTTCACCAATATACATGTTATGACCAAGCTATTTGTTTTCTGTGTAGACCCCATCAATGTGCCCAAGATGTGCCCTTTTGAAAGTTCTAACCAACAGGTTTCCATAGCAACAGGAGCCAATGTAATTTGACCTAAGGATGAGTCTGTTTATGCTATACATACATTCTAATTTATTTCTCATTACTGCCTGTCAGTAACCAAGTCAAACTATGAGATAATTTTAATGCATATTGTGGGCATACATGACATATTAGTGGATGACCTTGGTGAAGGTCAAAATGGCTTGAAACAAGGTCAAAGAGCTGAATCTCATGCAATTTCATAAGAAGTAAGGGGGAAATCTATTGTATGATGTATGCCCACAATATACATTAATATTATCCAATAGTTTGACTTGGTTACTGACAGGCAGTAGTGAGAAATAACTAAGAATGTATGTATAGCATAAATAGACTCATCCTTAAAGTCCGGTGGTGGAACAAGGATTTGGGGCCTGACCCGGAATTCTCAGATATAGTTTTTTTCTCTGCTGATTCTTCATCTTGGGGGTCTGGGTAGCCGCTTCCTGCGTGATGTATTTGTGACGGCTTTGGGGAAATTGAGATATTCAAGATGGCCGCCACAATTCAATAAAACTCTTGAAAATTGCATACCTCAACATCTAATTTACTTAGAGACACAAATAAAAGGTCTGAAAGTACATTTCTGTGGTCAGAGAATCCAATCATATTATCTAAAATCATGTATATGGCAGCCATTTTGCATTTTATCCAAGATGGCTGCCGGAATTCAATAAAAATCATTAAAAGTGCATATCTCTGCTTCTAATGAACTTAGAGATACAAATGAAAGGTCTAAAAGTATGTTTCTGTGGTCAGGGAATCCAATTATGCCATCTAGAATCATGTAGATGGCAGCCATTTTGAAATATATTCAAGATGGCTGCCGAAATTCAATAAAGAATCTTGAAAGGTACATATTTCTGCTTAGAATCAGCTTAGAGACACAAATTAAAGCTCTGAACGCATATTTCTGTGGTCAGGGAATCCAATCATGCCATTTAAAATTTTGAATAATTGATGATATAACCCAAAAACTGGTCAAAGGTCTACACAAATCGAGTAAATGTAAGATTTGAATAAACATAAGACATTTATAGTGAGATTATCTGTCATGGCGACAGATTAAGGGATGGAATATGAATTAACTAATGAATCAGAGATAGCTGTTGGATGGTACACAATCTGCAACAGGTAATTCCCAAAACATAATACACTGGCTCACTACAGCCCCCATCCACAATAGATCCTCCAATAGCAAAAGTGCATTACAGAGGACATTCAGAGGGCTTTAAAGCATACAAAAAAGTTGTATGTGAGCAAGACCTGGACTCTCAGTTTTTTTAAAGATATAAACCAGTCCATGGCTACAATACTGGTATTTTCAGACCAATGTGATATCCCTTCCATTAATGGACAAATCACCTGCAGACTGAAATACCATAATGAGACCCATGATGAAGGCCAAACAACTTATTAAATCAACAGGCCAATTCTATATAATATTCACTGCAGATCAACAGCTGTTTCATATAGCTGTCCATGTATTCTGGGATAAGCAGGCCATGTTAAGCAATCTTTGCTTCTAAAGGTGGAATGCATGTCCTCATGAGTATGATATAGACAAGCTGATCACAGACAGAGCATTTTGAATGAGCCATTGTACCAGGCATCACAGTAGGACAGCCAAGCTCTGGTAAGGTGCCTAATTGAAACCATTTTCATAGTTATGAGATATGTAAGAGCTGAGCAAGAGTCTGACTGACTAATGTATCAAGCATGTGTCAAGGATATGATACCTTTGTTCTTTGCCACCAACTACTATAGCCATCCGAGACATGCATCATAATATATGAGATCCATGAATGATTTGCCTGATGATTTGTGTGAAGCATCCACGAAAGGCCAACAAGTGACATGGTTTTTGACTCAACCATCATGAGGTAGAAACATTCCCCAGGGGGAATTAATGGAACTACCTTGGATCTGGAAACCCTTAAAACCAGAACATTCTCTCATGTAAAGAGTTTGTCAAGGGCTTTAGCATAGATGTATTGGAGAATAAAGGAGAAGCTCCTCATGAAACCCAACATAAAGAAGAAAGTAAATCAATAATCAAGACAGATCTATGCAAGCAACAGAAAAGTATTGCGGGACAAACTAGAGAGACAGATTGACTCTCTACAGAGCAAAGAATTTCCCAATGGTGTTCTGAACATCGTCACAGGAAAGGTGGTGGTCAATCCATCCATGAATGTGGACCATTCTGTTAGGCTGTGCAAAGAGCAAAATGGAGGAATTTGAAAACTGAAGGATTCCATGACAGAATCAGTAATATCAAGGTTGCTGACACAATAGTGTATGCCATTGAAATGCTCCATGTGAGGGCTGTGAGTCTTGACTGTAATTTATGGGATTATGACACAAAGAATTTAATGACTCATGAGTTGATACCACAGTCCACTCTAGACAATGCCTGAAGATCTGGGAAATATGACGGAGGCTAAATCTTATACAGTTCGCAAGAATACAGTCAAGATGTCAGATAGGCATTACAGTGCAAATGCTGCATGTCTTGATGGCTGTGTTGCACTTTGGGCCACATACCACAAACCAATATGGAAATATGCCAATCAGATTCATATTCTTCAACTAGATCCTGTGCAGTATGGCTTGGTTAGGGATGACTCCTCGAACCTGTTGAATTATGATCTCTCTATGTATACATGAATATACTTTCTTGTTTGACTACAGCAGATGCTTACCACATCCTCAAGTGTGGCTTTATATTTAGATAAATGAGTATGTTTAGTGCCAAACAAAAATAATAACTCTCTGATCTCCAAAACAGTTGCTGAAATTGTTTCTCTCTCCCAAGCTAATCAGATACACCTGTGATAGCTCACTACTTTGCAAATCTCAGAGATACAGTTGCCACAATACACAATATCTTGTACAATTTTACCAGAGAACAGCTACAAGGAAATACTAGTTATGGGGATGGAGAAGGAGGAGTGTCTTGTTAACTCACCAGAAAATGGCAGATTAAGGCCCAAGACTCAGAACTATTAACATATATGGTTATATTGAGGTTAATATTAGAATTGGTAATTGTGATACATGTTTACAGATGACTGATTTGCAATCTGTATGGAATTTCCGTTCATATGGTACCTTAATAACAGGTCATATCTATTCAAAAGATTTGTTGAGGGTGCTCAGGATAATAGTATTTATAACCAAAAATGCCCTCCTCATAGTGCATTTATGCACTAGCCATTATCTACCAGGTAGTGCAATAATGCAATAGCCGGCAGGAAAGAGTTAATGCATCAAAACACATGTACCGTAAAACCTCGCGTATAAGCCTAACTCGCGTATTAGCCGCACCCCGACTTTGGGCCGATCCTATAAGCCGCAGAGCCCTTCTGAATCACCCCTGGGAAAAACTTGCATATTAGCCGCACCCCAAACTTTGGTCTAGTGGACCTTTTATTAGTGCCATATTAACTTACAATGACCCTGAGCACCAGTCTTGCAGTAACAACTTTCTCACACGGGGAGGGGGCGTGGGTGGTAGTGTGTGGCTTGGGGGGGGGGGGGGTCGCGGTGGTCAATGCCTCCATTAGTAGTGACAGCTTTCTTACCCCCCTCCCCCCCGACGACCTAAAGTACATGTAGTACAGCTATGTGCCGGTCCCCTATCAAAGGTGCGAAAATAAAGCAATGACACTGCACACTCAGCTTTGTCAGCGGTTTTACCCCCCCCATCCCCTTGCACCCTCAGCAGTTCCTGCAGCTCCTAGGGTCATATCAAGGTTATTCTATAGTGATTTTGGAAATCCTACTTTGGGAAAACTCGCGTATAAGCCGCACCCCGACTTTGGGCCGATCCTATAAGCTGCATTCGTGATCTGACTCACGTACTAGCCGCAGCTTCTACGCGAGGTTTTACGGTATGTCCATTGGTTTCATCTATGTGATCAAATTACATCTCATCATTAATAAATGAAGATTTTCACTGTGATAACTTTGTTTTACAGTATGCCTCATAAAGACGATGTGGCACACATGGTGCAAACTGATGAATAATTCAAAATGGCTGCCATAAACATGAATTTAAATGGCATGATTGGATTCTCTGACCACAGAAGTATACTTTCAGAGCTTTTATTTGTGTCTCTAAGTTGATTCTAAGCAGAGATATGCACCGTTCAAGATTCTTTATTGAATTTCGGCAGCCATCTACATGATTCTAGATGGCATAATTGGATTCCCTGATCACAGAAACATACTTTTAGACCTTTCATTTGTATCTCTAAGTTCATTAGAAGCAGAGATATGCACTTTTAATGATTTTTATTGAATTCCGGCAGCCATCTTGGATATAATGCAAAATGGCTGCCATATACATTATTTTAGATGGCATGATCGGATTCTCTGACCACAGAAATGTACTTTTAGACCTTTTATTTGTGTCTCTAAGTAGATTAGAAGTTGAGATATGCAATTTTCAAGAGTTTTATTGAATTGTGGCGGCCATCTTGAATATCTCAATTTCCCCAAAGCCGTCATGAATACATCACATACGAAATGATCACCCAGACCCCTAAATGAAGAATCAGCAGAGAAAAAAACTATATCGGAGAATTCCGGGTCAGGCCCAAAATCCTTGTTCCACCACTGGACTATTAGGTCAAATTACATTGGCTCCTATTGCTATGGAAACCTGTTGGTTAGAACTTTCAAAAGAGCACATCTTTGGCACATTGATGGGGTCTACACAGAAAACAAATAGCTTGGCCATAACATGTATATTGGTGAAATGGGGACAAACAACAGGAGGCATAATGCTTATTTTCCTGTAAATTTGGACTTTGACCTTGACAAATATTACCTTAAATATGAGCAGGAATACTGTCCAGCTGGCAAGGTGATGAACTGATACATGGTTATCACTGTATCTTGTGGCGTGTTCCTATCTGAAACGGCCTCTGAGAAAATTAGGCAAAGGTATTATTTCTCGATCTCTATATTTGACATGGAATTTGACCTTTGACCTCAATTTGCATAATGTTGGGACACTTTAATTTTGGGTTAATGTTCTGAAAAATCAAGTTCCATATGTTAGGAATATGAATCAATCAAGAAACGTACTTTGGACAGGGTTTTATAAAAACTCATTCAGATTTGGCCTTAGATCTAGGACTATGTGTATTGGGCAGCGGTCGGACAAAGTCTTGAGAAAGACACACCCTACAAAATACTTAATTTTCGAGTTATGGATCCCTGACTTTAGATATATACCCATGTATACGTTGTTTATTCACAGTAAAAATGTACATATGTCACTCAATTTTCTAGCCCTATGGGCCTGATTTAGTGGGCCCCTATCCCTATTTTACGCACTACCCCAGTACCTACGGGAGGGCGCAGGACAGCTGTACCCCCCCCCCGGCCACCCCTCAGGTACATGGGGGGTGCAGGGGTGTTGAGAGCAGTCTCACACCCGCTGACAGACGTACAATAAAACGAGCTACAAACAGTTGCAATCCCGGAAAGGTTAATGACAAGTTACATACACAATCTATATCTTAAATGAAAGGTAATCTGCATACAGCTAGTGGTATAAAGTAGTTATAGGCCTTGTACCAAGCTGTAGGGGTATTCAGTGAAGGGAGCCTTATTTCGCATACAGCATGGTACACATCCTATAACTATTACATAATGATTTAAACATTCAATAACTTAATCTGGGTTTACTAGATGAGAAAGTCTAAAGGGTACCTCAGGACCAGGTGTTAAAAAAGCGGCCCATGTGTGAGTGTGATAACAGTAGCACCTCCGGTGATAAGGACTGGACTCTTTGGTAATGCTACTACAGTGAAACTTCGTTATAAGGAACTCTGATATAAGGAGACCTTGCTTATAAGGAGCAGATTTGTGTGGTCCCGATTTTTCCCTGTACATTTATATAGTAAGAAAACTCTCTTAGAAGGAGGTGTTTTTACTTTAACCTCTGATATAAGGAGGTAATTTTGGCTCATTTCCTTATTTCATATGTGCAAACCTTACCCAGGGAAGTTATTTCTAGCGTCTAGAAGGGGTTTTGACTTGAAATAATACACACACCCATCTGAATTGTATTCAAATCAAGTCTATAAGGGTATAAGAGACACAGGTAGGGAGTGTTCTGTTGCTGGACCTTTATAAGGCTGACCTTGCTTATAAGAAGACCTTGCTTATAAGGAGCAAATTGCACTGGTCCCAAGGTCCTCCTTATAACGAAGTTTTACTGTATAAGGCTTTGCCTCCAATGCCCCTTTATTGTCTAGTCCAGATATTTCTCATCAGACCCAGTGGAATTCATGCTTATGGATGGTAACTAAGTGTTGAAGGTAAATATAAGTTACCATTATAGATTAGGACTACATAAGGCAGAGCTAACATTGGTCACTGAGACCCCTCTATCCCAGTAAACAAAAAATGTTATACAACATTTTATAACATTATGTAACGTTTCTTTAATGCTCTTTACTATAGCATAACGTTATATAAAGTTTCAAATTGTTATTTTGACGTAAAATAATGTTTTTTTGTTAGCCGGGATGTCTTGCTCCCTTCTTTCATTCATGTGTTTGTCTGTTCATTCTTTCATTCCCTCTTCTGTCCGCATGGTTCTTCCTCTTGGTGTTTCACTCCTGCCTTGCATGAATCCTGCACACCCTCCATCCTCACTCCCACCTCTCCCCTTCCACTCTTTCCTCTGATTGTTCCACTCTTCCTTCCTTATATTCTTCCTGCCAGCCTTTTAATTCATTCCTAGCCCATGATTAGCCGTCTCTCCCACCATTCGCCTTTCTACTCTGCACCGAATATAGACCCACAGAGAACACCTTCCATCTGGCTACCTCAACAACTGGCAACAGTCCTTTTGATGTAAACTCATGCATGAAGTAACATGAACCCAGGTGAACTGAACAATGCATCTCTTCTTTTCTGAGGTTGAGCTTCCACTAGCCACAGAGTGTTTTACCTCACTAGCCACAAATTGAACACGTGAATGGGGGGATTTCCTAGGTGAGTTGAGAAATGATTTGATGCTAAGCTTTGAGAAAAATATGTATTTTCATAAGGGAATGATAGAATTGACATATGTATTCAAGCAAAGCCTCAGAGTGAGAGGCCATATAAAGCATCTACTGTACCAAGATCATGTTTTATAAATTATGTTCTTTAACTTTGTTACATTATATATGTGAAATATCTATCTATATATCATAACTGTCTCTCTAAGCATCTTTTTTTTAGGTAAAATAATAATCATTGTCTCATTTGACTTACATTTGTGTGTTTTTCCTTATGTTATCAAAATAGTGCAAATACAGGATCTGCGCTTATTTGAGGTCTTGTAAAGATAGGTATTAGGCTTTAAGGGGGTTCCATCCCTGTACTTAAATCACTCTTCTAAGACCATTAGGCTTACACTAGCAATACAGTATGACCATCTTTGCAGGAACGTGTTAATGTTGCATATCATTTAGATTAAGCGATGCTGGTCATAAAACCAGCAAATAGATTCTTAACTTTGCAAATCAAACAAATCAATCAAACATTGACTATCTGCCAGATAAATGCCTATAACATTATCACTATCATAAACCTTCCCCCCACCTGTATAAGCCTAACTCGCATATAAGCCGCATCCCGGCTTTGGGCAGATCCTATAAGCCGCACAAGTCAACTGATTATGGTGACTATTGTACTGTATTATAATAGCAAAAAATTGTGTATAAGTGCAGATCCTATTAGCTGCACTGGCCATACGACTCGAGTACTAGCTATGGCCTATGCACGCAGTTATGTACTTGATATAAGCCAAGGCCGAAGGCCGAGGCTTATATCGATGATATTGCCTCTCGAGACACCCTCCTAGGAGGTTATATGATCATCAAACACATACTCTCTGTGTTCTCATAGAAATAGAATGACCATAGCATATGCTTGAAGAGTGTAGCCTCATTCTGATACAACCTAGTCATATATAATACATACCATGAACCAAGACTCACAGCCAGACATATTGGTCAAGATCCTTGAGTACATGGTATTTCTGGTTTGGATTTCCAGAAACTAAGTTCGAATCCCATGTCAAGCAGAACTTTTGACATGCCTGATATACATTTTTATTTCTTAATTAAGGAAAAAAGAAAGAAAAAAAAAGAAAATGGGGGTGGGGAGGCGGAGCCCCTGAATTATATAATTATATGGGTGATGAGTATCATTGCATTCAATAGTTCTGAGGTTGTGGGTGTACACGGATCCTGCTAGATACCCTGGCTCTCAGATGGTAGCACCTCAAACAGTGTTATATGCCTTCCTAGGAGGAATGAAGGTGAATATGAAAATGTCACAGCAGTCCAAATAGGAGGACACCCATCCCTTTCATCCCCTTATACATTTACATAATGAACCACATTCTAGGCCACAATCTCATTTAAAAACAATAAAGCCACAGATTATCTCTCAGATTCACTACGCAGTGCCTCATTGATAAAAACTGATGACAACTACAGATGCAAAATTGATTGCATTATCCGGTTTTGAGGGGAGTTCTGAGAAGCAGTCATCCTCTAATGTGATTCATTTAGATATGCATATATAGGACTATCAAATTCAGCTTAAAGTACAATAGTTGCGTGATAGGTGATACATCAAAAAGCTAAGAAAGATGAAATGCATGAAACAGAGCCCGCAGTAAACCACAATGTTGCAAGTTGATTATACCAAAATACTTCTACATGTATTTGCATACAGGATACATCCTCCTTTGGATATTAGTCAGTTCCAGTTTGAACATAATTATAATGCAAAAGCAAAATCAGTAATCTTACATTAATCTTCCATATCACTCAGTTTTTGAGCCTAAGTAACACTTCTAGCAGTTTGATGAAAAATGCAAATTATTGTGCTATAGATATTGTAAAAGACTTGTTTATACCTGACACGGAAACATCTGCCTACCATATATACTCTTACAGATCTCAAGATGGTGCCTCAGATAAGAAGTGTGCTAAGACTGTGCCCCGTCATCAAGTGCATCATCCTGCATCAGAGGGTTACACTGTCGGTCATACACTGTAATAGGTACACTAATATTCTTAACTGGGTCACCTTGCCAATGCAATTCCATATGTCTGTACCTTCCATTTCCCTCCTCTGGCAAGGTCACTGATTCTCACTAAGGTCAAATTCATATCAAGGCTTAACCTATTTATTCCTATGAAGAAACAATGAATTATTTGTTCAAAGGGTTTAATGTCATTTCTAAGAATTATTGGCGCAAATACTAACACATGAACTGACATAGCTTGATAGCTGTCAGTCTTTTGATAGTAGTCAATGGTAGATACACATAATAATATTTTAGTAAATACATACCTGTTTATTTGGGTAACATATTACCTCCATGTATGGTAAAATCAAGGTTATGGCAAAGTGAGACACAGAACAGTTCATAACACATGGCTTTGGATTATAAGGTGAAGACATTATCATACTTCAGAAGATAAAAAGACGCAGCTGCCATATTTTAATCAGTGTATACATATTTCATGTACATGTACCATTAATAAATATAACCTTCATACTACTTTCCCCCATCTGGCTTCTATTCAGGAGCATACACCTGCACTCCAGGCTACATCTACCTTGACGCTCATCTGTTATGGAAGCAAATTGCACGGAAACTTGGGGGGACAAGTTTATCCTTGCAGTGGGCAGCTCAATACTCTCGGCCTGACTGCATGCCCATGATTCCCGCTCTAACAGCCAGTCACTGAATGGATGACAGACATGACTCAGCGTTTCTGATTTATGACTGTGCATGCAAACTGGGAGTAGCCATGGTCAATGCCAGTGCATGCTCAGTGGCTCCATTGCAAATGGTGGCTTCTAACGTTGTCAAGGGCAGGGTGTTGTGTTCACATGGCCCCACCTGTCACTCTATAATGAGATATGGCATAGAAAAGGGATGAGAGCTTCCCTTTGATAGATGGACAAATGCTTTGGTACTGATGCCTGGTGAGAAGTAGAGCTGACATAAATCTACATCTACAATGCAGCTATTCTGATGTAAACACGAGAACCACCTCAATCCTGTCAGGTACCAGGTCTGGTTCTGTGGCAGGCTAAGATGGATTTAGAATAGGTCTATCATTGCTACAAGATATGATGTGATGTCCTATAGATGTGCTGTTTTATGTTATGAACTGAAAAGATCCCTCGTAAAACTGAACATTATTCTTACAGTAAAGCAATAATTCCACTGCCATAGACCCTGAACCCAGCTAACAAAAAAACGTTATTTTACGTCAAAATAACGTTTTAAACTTTACATAACGTTATGCCATACTAAAGAGCCTTAGAAAAACGTTGACATATAACATTATATAACGTTATAAAATGATGTATAACGTTATTTGTTTACTGGGGAACATCATCTTTATTTTGGTATGACAATGATCTTCTTCTCCCTCTTGCTCTGTCTGTGCTTCTTTTCCCTCCTTTCATTCTTCCTACCAGTTCTTCTATTCATTCCCATCCATTATTAGCCTTTGCTCCCACCATTTCGCTTTTTTCTCTGCACCTACAGAAAAACAACTTCCATCTGGCTACCTCAACCACTAAAGGCAAATGGCTTTCCCCAGAACAGTCCTTTTATTGTAAACTCATGTATGAAGTAACATGAACCCAGGTGAACTGAACAGTGCATATATATTTTTGTGAGGTAGACTCTTTAATAATCATAGAATCCTTTACTTCACTAGCCACAAATTGAACAAGTGAATGGGGCTCCAGTGGTTATTTTCTAAGTAGGTTGAGGGCATAATTCAATAGTATGAGGGCATTTTCAGTCAATTTTGAACTACCAACAATTACTCTAAATCTCTTGGTATTATATTAGTTTGATCTGTGCTTAATACCTTACAACGCATCATGCAGAGCATATAGCAGCTATATGAAGATGTGCTCCCACTTTTAATGATTGCATGGTGGTATATATAAAACATATAAGGACAGCAAGCCCTGGCTTACACCTGAATTGATTGGTGAAATGCATCACAAAGACAATGAAATGCAAAGAGCCAAACGAGCTGGTAATAATGAGCGATTAAAAGTGGCAAGAAAGGAAAGAAATCAAACCTCAAAGAAAGCGCATAAGGCAAAGAAAACCTACATTTTAAATAAAGCTGAAGAAAATAAGGATAATCAAAGAAATTTTTGGCGAGAATTAAACAAAATTATTCCTCAGAAAAAAGGTGAAAAAGACACAATTACGTTAATTGATCCTATTACTCAAGTTTTCATGCCTGAAAATGATGTAGCTGGTTTTATAAATGATTTCTTTACAAATATAGGTCCTAACCTCTGTAAAGACAATACTACTAATTGGATTTTTGACGATGATGTATATGATGAAGGTATCATAGATTGGAGTACGAGTCCTGCAGAGGTCATGAAATATATTAAGGAAATTCCATTGCATAAAACAACTGCCATAGATGGATTGAAGGCTAGCGTTCTGAAAGATGCTTTAGTATGCCTGCTTCCACAAGTTACTCATTTGTTTAATCAATCTTTAATTACTGGAAATATCCCGTTGTCATGGGAATCTGCATGTATTATTCCAATTCCCAAAGATGGTAACCTTAATTTAGTAGAAAAATTACAGACCCATATCCTTAATATGTACACCCTCTAAAATACTAGAAAAATTGGTGCATTCAAAATTAACAAAATACTTAGATGATAGAGACATACTGACAAGTAAGCAGGGAGGGTACCGCAAAGGTTTTTCAACAATTCAGACTGTAGGGGAATTAACCGACGATATATTAAGGGAGAGAAATGTGGGAATAGAAACAATAGCAGTATACATTGACTTAAAGAAGGCCTTCGATACGGTCTACCACTCCATCCTATTAAAAAAATGTAAATTGTATGGAATTCCTTCCAAACCTTTATTATGGTTAAGTAATTATTTAAGTAATAGACAGCAATGCACTTTGGCTAATAATGTTAAATCTTCTTATCTGGACATGGTATGCGGAGTTCCACAAGGTTCTACCTTAGGGCCACTCTTGTTTTTAATTTATGTTAACGATGTTATTAAATCCATCACACATGGTAAGATACTGTTATATGCAGATGATACTGTAATTTATATGTCAGGTAAAGATAAAAATGTTGTCAATCGTCTCCTACAGGAAGATTTATATACATATCATAACTGGTGTCAAAGGAACAGACTTACTGTTAATTGTAAGAAAACCAAATTTATGTGCTTTGGTTTGAGTTTCCGCTGGAAGAATTGTAAATTTAAAATTGGTAATGACAATATTTATGGTGTCTCCAGCTATAAGTACCTTGGTATAGTGTTGGATCAAGCCATTAATTATGCGAAATTTCTAAATAATCAGTTGAGAACTGTTAGTTTCCGTACATATCAACTCACAAGGATGAGTGAGTATCTAAGCATACCAACTGGTGTGCTAATTTATAAAAGCTATATATTGCCTATATTAGAGTATGGAGATATATTTATAGTAGAGTCTAACAAGGATTTGCTCAAGAGAAGGCAGAGAGCTCAAAAGAGAGCGTTAAAAATAGCCCTTAAACAAAATTTCAGAGCCCACACTGATGACATTCATGCCCTAGCTAACATTAACTTATTAGAAACTAGATTACTAGCTCATCAATATTTAGCAGCCTTTAAAAGACAATTAATTCCAAAATATAGAGATAATAGACGTCTGAATACTAGAGCTTGGGATGGTCCTATCCTAAAATGCCATACTCCTCATGCCAAATCATATACACGTAGTTTAGAATGGACCCTTGCTTTTGCATGGAACAACCTTGAGCCCGAGGATAGGAATATTCCAACCTTTACTTTATTCAAAAAAGATGTTAAAATTTTTCTGTTTAATAATATCCCTGACGAGGTAGAAGTTTAGAAATATTCGGTGCCCCCTAACCCCTTTTCGTCCTCCCCCCCCCCTCCCCCCCCACTAGGCCTATCTTATGAGCAAAAACCAGACTTTATTAACCTTAGTCTTAAGTCCCTAGTAGTCTGCGTTTTGCACGATGCAGCTATCTAGAAAAAACATGTGAAGGTAAATGTTTAACCAGCTATATATTATTCTTTTCTGATATATTGAGTTTTGTAAGTTATCATAATTCTACAGATATGTTTTGAAAAATATGTAAACCTGAACTACAATGCAACATGGCCTGCCAACATTTTCTTAACACTGCTATGAACTATCCATTAAAGGTCGCTGACCTCAATATTAGCCTTTAAATAGGCTAAGATGCGACCCGTCTTTTGATAAAGCCATATGATAAAATTGTACAATAGTGTAAAATGTTTATTCAGCAATAAAGACAAATTCAAACTCATGGAAACAGCAAAGGGACTGTGAGCTGTGACCTGCTCAGGGATTTCCTGTCATGCAACATGACTTGGCTCAACAGACATAAATCAAATCATGCATCCCTGTACCAGGATGCTGAGTGCATACACATTAAAGGAGATGTGTAAAAGTCAGTGTTCAGATATAGAGAATATGACAAAGTTATACTAAATACAAGACAGTGAAATCAAGCTCTATGTCAGGGCAGTCCAGAGAGGAGGACACTCCTATCAGTTCCTCATATATCTACATTATGATCTACATCCCATGGATAGTTGAGTTGAGTTGAAAAGTTTTTATTGACCATAAATCATTACACAGATGCTCTTCATAATACGGTCAAGAACAATAGATGAGTTATAGTACAATCGTTTATCATACATGAGAAATTTAATAGTAAGGCCTCTCACTAGGAGTACAGAGTATTAAGCCCAAAAGATAACTATCCTGCTCAGCCAACATTTCATTCAAGGCCATGATCTCATTTGAACACAATAAAGTCACAGATTATCTCTCAGATTCACTACTCATTGTGCCTCATTAATAAGACTCAATCACCACTATAGATGCATTATTGACTGCATTAACTTGTGTTGGAGGCAGTTCTACTGAGACGCAAAGTTGTCTTCTCAGAATTAATATGGGAAATCATCCGATGTGATTCATTTAGGTATTCATATAGGACTATTAGATTCAGCTTGAAATACATTTATCAATGGGATCATTTGATATGTGACATATATAGACAAAAGTTCACGAGTTTTAGTTTGTTGACTGGTATATTTTATGCGTTGAACATCAGGCCATATTTCACCAGGCCGTAGGTTGAGTAAAATTCAACAAGTGAATTAAACCTGTCATTAGTCTAAAATGACTGCTCCTTTGTGTTTATTTTTTACCTGTTTCAATTCAAATCATCCAAATTATGGCAGGGGGGGCCTAAAAATGCATTTTTCTCCATCGCACAAATGTAAACAAAACTCTATTTTTGATGGCCTCACAGTGAAATACAGTAAAACTACGTTATTACAAACACCTTGTTTCCAGCAAGATTAATTGTGCCTATAAATGGGTAAAAATCGACAAGGGCAACACAGCGACACGGCCCTTTTAAGAATCAACACGGCCCTTTTAAAAATCAACAGACACCATTTTTATAATGCTTTAGTATATTCTATAGATATAAAATTCGACATGACGACATGGCCCCCTTGCTAAAAATCGACACGGCGACATGGTCAAAAGTGCCATGTAGTGGGCAGGTCTGTGAGCTGGCCTCTCCCTCTCCACCCCGACCAGTGGACAGGTGTGTAAGGTGACCTTTGTCCCTCTCCACTCCAACAACAATAATTCAAAACTTCTGATATTTCACTTCATTATAAACGAGCACATGAACAAGCATTTTTTACTATAGGAATGTATAGAAAAAGTCACGATCTTGAGAATTAGTTCGTTATAAACAAAATTTGTTACGACAGAGTTTGAAATAACGAAGTTTTACTGAACTGGTGAGGGTTATTTCACAGGTGTGTGTAATATGGCTAAATCAATAAGACTGCCCAGTAACAAAAAACGTTATACAACTTTTTATAATGTTATATAACGTTTCTCTACGGCTCCTTACTATGGCATAAAGCTATCTACAGTTTTAAAATGTTATTCCGACGTAAAATTAGTTTTTTTCTGTTAGCTTGGTGCTGTATTCCTCTTTTTTTAAATGGAACTGAACAAACACTTCAATTTAAATACCTAAGAATAATGCACTAACAATAATCTAAAAGAACCTGCAATATATTGCAAGTTTAATTGGGCATTTTATACAAAAACTTATAGGTACATTATTACATCCCAGATCGCTTAGTCGCATAAGACGCAAGCATGAGCCCTCCAAGACAGGATATTAATGTGGCAGACCAACTAGTCATCGTATGATTTCCTGTATACTTGGATTATCTGAGGTGAGGCAACCAAGGCTGTGTCTCACCGGATCGGGCCAATGTGAACGTTTTTGACGGGTGCCATCTTTGACTGGGTGCCATCTTTGACCTGCTGACAGAAAAATGTTTATTTAGGGCAGGTGAAGATATAAATGAAGATATAACCACCACCATTTCCTTTATTTTATCCCTTTAATATTAAAGAAGAAATTCCACATTGGTTTGATCTGGTGAGACACAGGCCCCAATGTGTTGTGATGTCCCTGGTTGACCCTGTGGGTGGGATCTCATAAGAGAGTAACCAGCAGCAGGGCCTGTACTGCACACTGGAATCCCTAGCTGGTTTTCACTCTTGACCATAGGCCTAACAGAGTGTTGTGCTAGAGATGGTCGGCAGGGGGTTGGTCGTATTAGGGTAAAGGCCTGACACTCTTCTGGCATGCTCATGTCTGCACATAGACTCAGACCTGTAGTTTAGTGTGCAATCAGTGTGGCTCTAGTGTAGCCCTCTCTGTTAGGCCTGTGCTCTTGACCACTTTGGGTGTTCACTAGTTGGTGACTGGGTGTTCATGGCCTAGAGAACACCTAAGGTGATTTTACTGAAAACCCAGACCTGGGTGAAGGTGTTCATGCTGATGACTTTGGGTGTTCATGCCCAGTTCACCACCTGAGGAGATCATCGTGATGACCTAAGGTGATCACTTTAAGGAAACAACCATACTATTGTAGGTGAACAGATCGAGCCCACATCTGTCCCTGTGCCCTGGCTTAGCCATCTAGGGTAATCACTGTTGCCCCTCATACCTACCAATCCAGATGTTTGTGTAAGGTGAGAATGGCAGGCAAGGTTTTGTGGTTAAGTGGTAATGACGCTCACTCCGGATGCGGGAGGTCCCAGGTTCAAACCCTGGTGAAACTAAAAATCCATTTTCGCTGGACCACTACACTATACAATAATGCAATATATAGAACCTACTTCAGGTGATTTACTGATTAATACATATATTAATCTTGATCATAGGTGTTCATGAAATAGGGATATGAAGAGCTTTTGGAACATTAGAGATCCCAGTAAATTAGAAGAAAAGCATGGCAAAATAATCAAAGGAAGATGTATGTGTAAACATAGACACCTCATTTGTCTTTGAAACCATAGGCACAAGTGCTCTCACATGCATTTTGATGATTGGAGGTGATCATGAGCACCCTGGGTGATCACCATGACCACCTAGTGAGCACCAGGATACTCTCCCAGGTCACCATTACCATAAGCACCCAAGGGTATTCAGTAGTGAATACTTTATACCCCCATTGGGTCGCAGGTTAATTTTGAGAATTGACCATTGTCGAATCATATTGAAACCTATTAGCCTCCCAAGATCGTAATAAAACAAAATGCTTGATGACATAATTATGTTATGTAATTCTAAACCTGTAGGTCTATAACATTGCACATAAAGGCATGCTCTTTGCATAATAGCTGTCTGTTTCCACAGATAGATTATACCGTTCTATGATGAATACTGATTGATGGCATATTGCATTTTTCTCTTTGCTAATAGTTTTCATTCTGGAACTTGGTGGTGAACTATTGATTTATCTTGAATATTATTTTCAGATATGCTTTACAGCATAATTGGCTCTACTTCCAGCCCGAAGATGAATGTCAATAGGAGAGACTGCAGCGTGATTTAGTTGAAATCAATAAGCAAATTAGATTTAATTCTCTTAATTCCTGGACACTCTGAATAATCACCTACTCCCCAAACCCCATATCATTAAAGACATTGCAAAGTTTCTGAGAACATTTCCTTTTTACCTTCTGCACCCTCTGCTCTTTTCTTTTCCAATTAAATTATAATTAAGCATTTGAAAAGGGGAGTCAATTATGTTGCAACTATTGTCGCCCACCCAGCTGACGTCTTCATACATTCGATTCAAATGCCAAGTTGGTTTCTGATCCTCAGATTGAAAAGCAGACTTGTGAGATCATTGATTTTGGCCTATGGCCTATTTCTACTAATGCCTGTGTTTACTGCTAAATCCAATTGGCTAGATATGGCAAGAAATATACAACAACTTTCAATAAGTAATCAGTGTTTGGAGTAAAATGTGTTTGTTGTAGATGTGCTTGCCACCACTCCTCCTTCTACTAGCATTTTTGCTACATATTTTTCTTAATCTTTCACATTGATGTTTCTATTTCAACAATACTAATATAAAATATTTTGTCCATCAAAACAAAGTATGGACGAAGAACGCTTTTAAACAGCAGTTAACCCAGGCAGTTAACACAATCAGTTCTGCATGATACTGCTTATGAATACGAAACGATCAGGCTTTAATGATATGCAGACTGCAGTGAATCTGAAGCATAATCTGTTGCTTTAGTTAGGTGGACAGTGCAATAGTCTGACATGGCATGGAATTTATTATGTGGATAAATGAAGAGTAAGTGGGAGTTAAGAATCGTTAATGCTGTACGGGAAAGGTGCCGACTTCTTGCAAAGTAATAACCCATTTGCCAGTATAGAGCACCATTTGTTCGACGCTGCTGCACCTGTGCAGCGCAAACAGCTTAATAGAATCAGCATATGGGTGTTAATGGTGTCAGAGGTCCAGTTATTATCTGCAGTAAGAGACGGTCCTGACCACCTGGGAACGTGACTGGAGGAGCAGAGCAGGACAAGGGGCAGCTTAATGAGAGCAAGCACTGCTCTGAAGAGGGATAGACCTACCAATGGACAAGATTGTAGCAGATTACTTCACAAACCCGAATGGCTCCCCAGAAACTGGATTACAAAATAAATACCCAGACAGCAAGTTTTTTTAAATGTTGGCCATGTGGATGAGGGTCAATCATTTATTGATTACTTCTCAAAGTTATGAAATGTTTCAATGATTTTAACAAATTTTTCCCAACTTTAAATCCCTTAACATGATAGCTAGAATAAAAAGATTAAGAACTGGATATTTCACATGAAACTACATTAGCCCTTTAAGGATGGCACAATTCTAAAATTTGCTTAAATGATTCAGCTTGATAAACCAATGCAGTGCTGGTAAGAAATGTGTTGATGCATCGTCTTGACCCTACCGGCAATCTATTTTGGCTTGATGTATGATTGCGGCACAAGCAAGTTACTCGCCAGTGTAAAGAGCTGCTGTGCTCAGAGAGTGGAGTTATTCTTAGCGGGCACTATGCCTAGCAGAGAGAAAGGAGAGAAGGAAGATGGAGGGAAGGAAGGAAGGAAGGAAGGAAGGAAGGAAGGAACAAATAAAGGATGTTAAAAATAATGAGAAAGGGGGGAGGGAAATGGAAGAATAATCAGGAGTATATAAGATCAAAGAACTCCTCATGGTCATATCATGTTCACCTTATAATGTATGGATTATCACCAATATTCTCTCTGTGCATTCCACACTGATATTCTGTGGGCTTACTACCTTAGTCATTAGTTCCTCACCCAGGTTGGCAAGTTACTTGCCAGTGTAAAGAGCTGCTGTGCTCAGGGAGTGGAGTTATTCTTAGTGGGCACTATGCCAAGCAGAGAGGAAGGAGAGAAGGAAGGAGGGAAGGAAGGAAGGAAGGAAGGAGAGAAGGAAGGAAGGAAGGAAGGAAGGAAGGAAGGAAGGAAGGAAGGAAGGTAGGAACAAATAAAGGATGTTAAAAATAATGAGAAAGGGGGAGGGAAATGGAAGAATAAACAGGAGTACCGTAAAACCTCGCGTACAAGCCTAACTCGCGTATAAGCCGCACCCCGACTTTGGGCCAATCCTATAAGCCGCACCAGCGATCTGATTCTGGTGACTTTTATACTGTACTATAGGAGCAAAAACTCGCGTATAAGCCGCACCCTGACTCTGTGCCAATCCTATAAGCCGCACTGGCGATCTGACGGTATATAAGATCAAACAACTCCTCATGGTCATATCACGTTCACCTTATAAAGTAAGGATTATCACCAATATTCTCTCTGTGCATCCACACTGATATTCTGTGGGCTTACTACCTTATAGTCAGTAGTTCCTCACCCAGGTTGGCCACTGGGACATTGGTCATTTATACCAACTGATATTTAGAAATGAATGAATGGCTAATACACAGTTTAGGGTTATAAGGATAGTTTTCCAGAGAGTCTAAACCTATAAGGGGTCTATACGTGTTTAAATAATCATAATTTTCAATTGCTTCATGGATTTGAGATTTTACAATTCAAACTAACAAAAGAGTTAACAGAATCAAACCATATAAATCGATAACCCTCTGAAAGATGTTGCTCTAGGAAAGTGAACATGTGTTCTGTGTTAAATGAAATTTGCCTATATCCACACTCCTGCTTTGCAATAATCCTAGAGAAGATCTAGCATTGCTTATGGGTTGCATGTGATATGAAGCATTTGATGTGCTTTTCAGGAGATTGCCAGGTGTAAGTAAATATCATCAAGAAGAAATATCTGGAAGTTATTTAATACATCCTTAACCAGGTGGAAGACTGCCTGGACGTACAGTACAGCCTGCATAACACACCCAGCCTGTTTCCACAGGTCACTCAGCCTGGAATACAGGGCTGTTTATTAACAGGACTGTGTTTTCACTGTAGCTTTTATTTAATCATATTTGCGATTTATTTGTGATATTTGCTAAGAATAAACTCATATAGAGGATGTAGATCAGCACATTTCCTTCCAACGTATGTATGCAATATGTGCCTGGTCCACTACATATTTGAATAATTACATGTTTAAATTGGTATTTTATCTGATGGGACAGCCATAAGAGCAGGCATAACAGCTGCCTCTGCTTGGAAAAGGTGTGAAAGCCTGAGCCCCAGCCTGCTCTATCAGGGTCATGTGCTGGGAGAGTGTGAGCGACCTGACCAAACACCCTGCCTGTAAAGACTCCCGGCCTATTAAACCAGCCTGGGCAGCCTGCATTAACAGACTGCCTGGAAATACGGTCCAGGCTGTATCACTGGTCTAGTTCTCCGCCTGTTAACTCCAAACAAAATATGACCAACTAGGTTAGTCATGTTTACTAACTGTTGTTAGTCATGTTGACTAACTAGGGCTAGTCATGTTTACTTACAAGGCGGGTCAAAATGACCAACCCTGATACACCTATCATTCCTAGAAATGTAAAGACTTAGGTGGGTTGGTCAGTATTGAAAGACCTGACTGGTCTGGGCTGGTTGAATAGGGAGTCAAAAAATGACTAAGGAAGTTGGTCATTACTGACTAAGGTTTCTAGAATATGGAATATCAGTGCACATATAAGTTTCTCAAGCAGTCTGACAGATTAGCTGCATAGGCTTCCAACTCAATATCCACAGGTCTACTAATGCCCTCCATGAGTTTTCATGATCATGGTCAGTTAGTATGGATTTTCCTTAACTATGACATCATAGGGGGATGCCAGTTGATAGTTAATGCCATGTGTTGTTCTTCTCTCTGAACAGTAACCTACTACACCAATTCACCACTTATTAGCTACCCTCATATATAAGAGTAGATTCCACAAGGCTTTTATTTCCGGATAGAGCCCTGGCTCGGGCCGGATGAAAAATCAGAAGTATTAACCATAATGAGCGCAGAATTGAACGTGTTTAATTCTGGGGCATTGCTGCTGCCATCTGGTGACTCCTTCATAAACTATAATTTATCATGTACCTCAATAATTAAACAACCACATGTTACATAATATTTACCATGTACCCCACTCAACCTGACCTCCCCAGGTCCAACCCTCATCTCTACCTCACTCCTCGGTACCCCACCGCCACACCAACATCTCCTACAACATTTAATTCCCACCCACCCACACCTCTTATTCAATTTTATCAAATCGCAATATTGTATGTTTGTACTCCATATTAATATATCAATCACTGTTAAAATTGTTATTAAAATGTATATATTGTATAATGTTGTATTCAACAAATCATAAATTTTATAAAATAAAATTTATTTACCCAAGCCTGCCTTCATAATCAATTCACTGGGGTAGAAAGTAATGAATATTTCCATTTCCATCCAGCCGTGGCCAGCGTCTCATCGAAGAAATCAGCTACAGTGGAATCCACCTACCAGTAGTACTTAAGGAGAGCACTGCTCCACTTTAGCTTATGCATTCTACCCCAATTGATGGAAACAATATATGGCTTGGTTATGGAGTGTTGGAAACTCAGCTGAGGAATAATTGTATCGATTTGATTGTAAATTTATGATACACTGTAACTGCAGTTTTTGCAAATGTAGCCTCATGTTGTGTGATGATAGATCTCACACATGAGGCAAATATACCTCTGCCACTTGGCCTCTTAAGGTGGATATCCCTAGTGCAATTTAATGTAAGCATGAATTGATTGACATGTCCATTTTGTCAATTTTAGTTGAAGGATAGTCATCTTTCATATAGAAATCCGTTAACAGTCTATTAAGCCATCTGAAATATATCAGCCTTTATTCAGTCCAGAAAGCAAGCTGTGTGAGCATGATTCCCCTTAGACACCAACTGGTATCAACTACAAATACTAAATTGTAGGCAACAGATGATTTATCAGCTTCATCAGATGACTTATCAGTTAATACTGCTTTTCTACTGCTGTAGCCACACTGTAATAAACTGTCCTGAATATGAAAAGCTTGTCTGTGAGAACTAAAAAAACAACAAAAAGTAGCTGCAATCTTAGTTCTACTCTTTCCTACTATTGCCACGAGGGCGCTGCAATTGGCCTGTTTAATACTAGCAGCATTGTTCGTATTTCCATTTCAGTGGGTGTTTTTAAAGAAGACAATTCCCTGAAACAATAATGGAATGTGTGTTCAACACCTGAAAATGTTTACTTCTGTCAGAAAATAAAAGATTTTCTTTCCTTTTCAGAAATTCTTTCGATTTCAGAATGGATTCCCAAAACTATTTTTTTGCTCTTGGAGTCCGCTCTTCCCAGTCTTTCTTAAATTGTGCATAGAGGGAAATCATGTTCTTCAATATTAGTTTTTTAGTCGTATCCATCAAATCACCATGGCATGACCATGAATGAATTCTGCCTTTGTTGATTAAGTGAAATAGCTGGCTCCTCAGGAGAATGCAGAGCTGCAGCACACAGATAGTTTTTGACTGTCACACACTAAAGCTAGAACAGAAATGGTTTGGGGATATTCCTCGATAAAGTCTTTTCGGAAATAAGGATAATCATGTGGAAATCTGCAATGGTCCGATGCCAAAAAAGACAGAAAAATGCTGAGAATGGCAATTTTAGTTTGATAATGATGTATTTCCATTAACAAAAAAAAACACGCCCAAATAAGAATTAAAAGTATATATATATATATATATATAAATATATATATATATATATATATATATATGTGTGTATGGTATCTGATTGGATAGCATAATATATTTGGAGCGGCGGCAAATGGTAGTTAATCAGGTATATACCAGGGGGTGCCCCAAGCTGGCCCCACCTGCCTCACATCCGCCCACCGCTTCCTCAGTCTGTTTGAAGTAGCCGTTGGATTAGGTCAATTTTTTCTTTGTGCGTCAATTATTAGTCAATATGCCCAAGTTTTGTGAAGGCTGTAAAGAAGAGTTTGACGGACGCAGGTCAGATTGCCCCTATTGCAAAGATGACCGGGAATACAGAGAACAAAGAGAAAGGAGGAAAAGTGAACTGGATGACCGAGGAAAGGAGGAAGAAAAGGAGACTCCGCCGGCGGCTACAGGTGGTGCTCCAGGGAGCTCAGGGGGTGCTTCAGGAGGCTCCAAGCCTAAGACACCCAAGGGTACCACCAAGACTGATCTAGATCAATCTTTGCACGAACTGGAGGACTTATCAGCAGTCTTAGAGGAGTTTAACAAACTCTCTCTTGACCTGAACGCAAGGATGTCTAAAATGGAGGGCATGATGGTCAAGATGATGGCTCGTATGCCCGAGAAACAAGATGGCGCCCATCCTGGCCGGCGTCCCTTCAACTTCAGGACCCCGCACCCTGGTGCCCAGCCCGAGGTGCCCCCAAGGGTGCCTGAACCGGAGGAATCGGGGGAGGAGGGAATCGACCCGGCAATCATGGACGGGGCGGAAATCGACGCGGAAATCGACAATCTGGGAGGCAGATCTACACATAGTCTGAGTAAGTTCGACCTGCGCAGATTTTTACCAGTTGCTGAAAGGAGACGTCCATTGCAGGTGGATAACTCTGAGAAACTTATTTATTTGTTAACCAGACTGATGGAGGACTTATCCATGAGGGGATATAACATCACAGGCCTCCTCCAGCACATCTCGTATATCTCTTGGATGGCATCGACGGGGATATATGCCACCGAGGCCCTGGTCGAATACGACTATGAAATGCGTGATAGGGCCAGGGAGTTTGGCTGCAGGGCCTTTGTGGGGGGGGGACACTCACTTATCCAACATGTATTTGGGTACCAGTGGTACAAAAGCCCACAGGTACCAATCCAGCAAGGGCCCCAACCCTCGAGGCCGCAGTCGGGGGTACAACCAGGGATCAGGGTCAGGCAGACGTCAGCCCTTAACAGGGTGGAGGAGGATTGCATCCGAGAGAGGGATCTGCTTTGATCACGCCCAAGGCCATAGGTGTGATGGGTGTCGGTATAGACACAGTTGCACGTGTGGATCCAGTGATCACGGAATGCTGAATTGCCCCCATTATCGACGGGGTGGAGACAGGAACGGCGATCAAGGCGGCTCAGCATAACTCCACAAGCCAAACAAAGACGTAATCCGGATTATAGACTGTGAAATTGATCCGTATACGTGTATTGTTGACGGGATTAGCCCCTGTGTACGGGAAAATGACTTGTTTGTCACACCAGTGACAGCGTGTGATAACTTTGTTGATTCTGATGGGAGCCGCCATGTTTTACGAGGCCCGCTGCGCGATTCTGAATTCTGTGTACTTGACGACAAAAAATGTGTTGGAAATTCTAGACATTCGCCAGTAAATTCAAACGGTACAAAATGTGATGGGAATAATGTCGCCAGGAAACCTGCCGACATTATTTTTCAGGAAGATTGCAATTATGATAATTCTGCCGAAAATGTCACGGTAAATAGTGAAGTTGTGGGAGTCGCGTCGAGCCGGGTTGACGAGCCGCGCGATTCAGGTTCTGTGGTACATAGTCAAATTAATTATGACGAAAATGTGGAAGTCTATCCGGGAGCTCTGTACAATGGGTGGTGCGAAGAGAATTTTGTCGCCAAACAGGCTGGCGACAACATTGCTCGGGAAGCTTTGGCGAGAATGGGGTCGGACAATATTTGGGCGAGTAAATGCAATAAATTGGGAGTCGCGCCGATCCGTCTACTAGAAAACCAAGATGGCGGCGCACGGGTGGAAATTTCTTGCGTACACGATTCGCTATGGGAGAATTTGCCGGAATTTGTGAGTATTACTACAGAATTTACGGTCTTGAACAAATGTGTGGATATATAGAAATGTACCCGGCCTGTGGCCGCCGTAGAAGTGGTCCCCGGGGGGTGGTTGCCCGTTTGGCAAGCATGTATAAGTGGTACCTGTCACTGTATGTACATTGTAGAAGGAGTGGAGTGTCAACTAAGACCATGCAGGTTCGCCTCAAAAGTGTTGGACTTCAATGGCAGGGTGTGTATTGATGATATGAAGGTGCTGACAGGTGTTTATCGTGGTTTCCGCATAGTTGACCATGGCTGTGTTTGTAAATATTCATGTACAAATTATCAATCATTGTTGGGGTCCAAGTTCAAGGGGGACATGGGTAGAAAAATCAAACAAGAGCTCGTGGAAGGGAAAGTTCGTATGGGCAGTGTTCACGCTATGGGGGGGGGGTAGAGAAGTCAGATGGGTCACTCAGGCCTATAACGGACTGCTCTATGCCAGATGGAGAAAGCATCAATAATTTCATGGGGGAGACTTGTGAGAAGTTTCATTATAAGTCTCTTGATGATGTTGTTGAGTTGATTACAATTGACAGTGCTTGTGCAGTTACGGATATTGACAGCGCATACCGTTCGGTAACTGTCCTCCCCTCCCACAGAAAATTTCAGGGTTTCTGCTGGGATTTGGGGCAGGGTAACAGGTATTTTGAAGACCTTCGCTTGTGCTTTGGGTTGGCTTGTGCTCCATATCTGTTTACTTTGTTATCCGACTTTGTTGTTAAAGTAGGTAGCTTAGGACCATTTGTCAATTGTGTCAACTACTTAGATGATTTCCTTGTGACTGACAGTACTATTCAGGGATGTCAGCAGGCTCAGGACGAGTTAGGGGCCACGTTGGAGGGCCTAGGTTTCAAGGTTTCTCAAAAGAAGCTAGTCCCCCCCTCCACATCTGTCAAAAAAGACAGAAAAATGCTGAGAATGGCAATTTTAGTTTGATAATGATGTATTTCCATTAACAAAAAAAAACACGCCCAAATAAGAATTAAAAGTATATATATATATATATATATATAAATATATATATATATATATATATATTTATATATATATATATATATATATATATATATATATATATATATATATAAGGTATAAACACAATAAACAGTCCTATTAAATTGAAGACTGGGCACACCTAATATGCTTTAGTAAGTCACTAAAGTGTATGAGTAGAAATTCCCTTGATATAGAATCAATAGGTCCTTACCAGCACCTGTTTTAAAGTGGGCATCTATAAACGTTAAAGGATCTTTTGATATCTGATTGTGTGCTGTAAATGATAAATGCATTATGGAAGAAAGTGTTAATTGACTAGCAGTAGCCAAACTGCATACCAAAAGTTGCAGACTGACCAGACCAAGGAAGACAGGGAAGGCCTCTCTGCATCCCTACTTAAAGTTGTGTGCCTTACACAGCCCACTCTGTATGTGCGTAGATTCGTATTCTACTCGCAATGTCCCTCCACTATCAGTCACCACACACACGAGCTTAGCCTACCTTATATCCTTCTACAGATAGCCAGAGCTTAAGTAAATCTTTATACATCATCAACCTTCATGTAACAATGTCAGCAAGGTGGCTGAGAGCTTTGGCAGAGAGGGTGGTTCATCTGTAGGTATAACTATTTTAAATTGTATATCGAGGTGGGCTGAAGAATTAATCAGTAAGACTGTATGGGCCAATAATCTAAATGCCCCTGCCCCTCCTCTGTAGTACCTATCTCAGGCTAGTCGTAGGCACATTGGTCAGTCATGACCATGTGCTATTCAAAAATGACTCATGAATAATGCCTTAAGAAAAAAGGAATTAGCCTAATACTCATTGAAATGGAGAAGGCTAAGGTGAGTTTGTCTGTACTGGGGGTCTGGATGGGGGGTCCCAATTTTCCCTGTCGATTTTAAGAAATCGCAATGTCGCCCTGTCGATTTTAAGAAATGACCATGTCACCATGTCGATTTTAAGAAAATGCCATGTCCCATGTCGTTATCTCTTATATTCCTCATGTCGCATGTCACTAGGCCCAAAAAAGGCCCATGTCGCCATGTCGATTTTAGTGGTCCACACCCATTGTACTGACCATTGTGCCGATAACTAACCTAGGTTGGTAGTATAGTGATCCAGAAAATGACTATTTAATAGGGGAGCCAATGTCCTAAATGTCAGTATATTTAACTTTAACCTGGTTCAGCATGCAATAGATGATATGAAGGTTAAATTAGGGTAATTTGAATATAGTGATTCCAAATCTGGTGTGTGTAAAAAGATATCTAGGTCGGAACAAGGTCAAAATCAAGGTCAAAGGTCACGGTTTTAAGGACTTCTAAAGAGAACATACACTTTGAGCAAATACAAAGATACTGCACCATATTCTTATATATGGTTCATTACCTGACTATGGTTGACCTTAATTGGATGCAAGGTCATGTTTTACAGTATAATTGGGGAGCCAGATGGGCAAAATGTCATTATTTAAATTTAGGTTTAAGTGGAATGCTATAGTTACTTTGAGGGTAGGTACCCCCTAATTTTGGTATGCTGATTTCGAATCTGCTGTGTGTAGAATGATATAGGTGTCGGAACAAGGTCAAATTTGAGGTCAAAGGTCAAGGTCACCCCAAAAAAATGTCAAATCAGAAAATGTACTTATAGGGGCAGTGTTCAGTTAATATAAATAGCAGGAGTTTGGTATTTGGTATCATAGTAGATATATATAAAGCTTAACATCAACAAAAAAGTAATTTGACCTTGGCCAAGGTCAAGGTCATATTTTTCAAGGTCAAACATGGAAAAATTGACAAAAAAGTCATATATACTATCTTTCAATAGTTGGTACTCATAGAAAAAGCATCCCAGATATAACTTTTCATGTTTACATGATACTGACATAGCTAAGGGACAATTATAATTTGGAATTTTCAAGAAATATGTAATATTGTCATGGCAACAGACACAAAGGTCAAGGTCAGCCAAAAGATTGGTCAGATCAGAAAATGTACTTATAGGGGCAGTGCTCAGTTAATATTAATAGCAGGAGTTTGGTATTTGGTATCATAGTAGATATATATAAGCTTAACATCAACAAAAAAGTAATTTGACCTTGGCCAAGGTCAAGGTCATATTTTTCAAGGTCAAACATGGAAAAATTGACAAAAAAGTCATATATACTATCTTTCAATAGTTGGTACTAATAGAAAAAGCATCCCAGATATAAAATTAATTTTCATGTTTACATGATATTGACATAGCTTAGGGATAATATCAATTTGGAATTTTCAAGAAATATGTAATATTGTCATGGCAAAAGCCACAAAGGTCAAGGTCAGCCAAAAGATTGGTCAGATCAGAAAATGTACTTATAGGGGCAGTGCTGGGTTAATATAAATAGCAAGGGTTTGGTATTTGGTATCATGATAGTCCTATATGAGCTAAATATCCAATAAAGAGATATATGACCTTGGACAAGGTCAAGGCCATATTTCCCAAGGTCAAACATGGAAAATTGACAAAAAAAGTCACATATACTATCTTTCAATACCTGTTCCTCATAGAAATAGCAGCCCAGATATGACTTTCCATGTTGACATGACGCTGACATAGCTCAGGGACGATATTGGTTTGGAACCTTTAAGAAATATGCAATATTGCCATGGCAACAGCCTGTTATTTATCAAGGTCAAATATAATATTAACACCAGATCAAATCAGAAAATGCTCTAATATGGGGCAGTGCTCAGTCAATATGAAAAACAAGGGTTTGGTTTATTTGGTCTAATGATAGATCTATATGAGATGAACATTTACAAAAAAAAGTTACTCGACCAAGGCCAAGGTCAAGTTCATATTTCTCAAGGTCAAACATGGAAAAATTGACAAAAAAGCCACATATACTATCTTTCAATACTTGTTCCTCATAGAAACAGCAGCCCAGATATGACTTTTCATAATTATATGATGCTAACATGGCTTAGGAACAATATTGATTTGGAACATTTAAGAAATATGCAATATTGGCATGGCAACAGCCTGCCATTCATCAAGGTCATATATAATATTGACACCAGATCGAATCAGAAAACATCCTAATATGGGGCAGTGCTCAGTTAATATAAATAGCAAGGGTTTGGTATCTGGTATTATTATAGATCTATATGATATGAACATCTACAGAAAAGTAATTTGACCTTTGCCAAGGTCAAGGTCATATTTTTCAAGGTCAAACATGGAAAAATTGACAAAAAAGTCATATATACTATCTTTCAATAGTTGGTGACCAAATGTCACAGATTGTCCTGATTTGAACTTTTTTCACTAAATAAAGTATTCCATTTGTCATATATAGTTATCTTTTTGGTCTAGTATGATTGTGCTTGGTTAGATCTACGAGGGAAACCCTGGTTTGACCTATGTCAGACCCTAATTTAGGGTGCCATAGGGGCAAAAACACCCCAAATTGGACCATTTTTAAACAATTGAATGAAAAAAATGTAATTATGCTGTATGTACTGCTCTATAAATAGAGCTATTCGCACATATCTTTTTTTGGCCAGTTCCCCTTTATAGTAGGGAACATTTTAGCACCACTTAGAACTTGATATGTTTGATAAATATCATGTATGGTCGAAAGTGCTGGGGTAGTTTTGCATAGACACGACTGAGCCCAAACAAAACATTGCCAAAACCATATATTAATATAGAAGAAATATAAATTAACTAGGGCATAATAAGCGTATATTATTTACCTATACACAGGAAAAAGAATTGTAAGTCTAGCTTTAACGGCCTTCCCTACAGAGCCTAGTGAACATCAGTCCTATTTTAGGGGTAGTTTATGAGTAGACAAGACTGAGCCCTAGTAGACACGACTGAGCCCTTTAGTGAAAATATATTAAGAGGACACATTATGTACATCTCAAGTTATTTCTATTATAGCTTAGGATGTATTATTCATATTCAAAAATAAATTTGCTGGTTATTTTAGCTAATAGACACTTATGAATTAGAACACTTTGTTATACACCAGTTATCACAGTAGACACGACTGAGCCCTCCATCATATAACATGCTCTTTACCATGTACAGTCAATTCCTACCTTATTGTAGCCCTTCTAGCACAATAATCCTATAAAATGCACCATTTTTATAGGCAATTATCCCAGATACATATATAAATTCATACACTTTATAAAGAGGGCTCAGTCGTGTCTACTTGCACCTACATATGATCCTGTACTGTAGATTCAATAATGATATTTAACCTACCCAAATATAGGGTATCTAATCCCCAATACCTATACTATTTGTATAAAAAATGTTGAAACCCTACTCAAATATTTATTTTTGAGCCCCCTGACATGTTTCAAGGCCAGCAGGGAAAGGGTTAATAACAACTTGCCCTTATGCCTCAAACACTATATACTGTGCTAGATTCCCTTGATGCCTTAAACACTATATCTAGTCAGCTAACGTACTAAGGCCACTTAAAATTGATTATCAGCTTTGCGGACACCGCCCGCATCCTCTAAACAGGGCCGCATTGGTCTTTTTTTTTTCACCTTTTAAGAAAAAAAATGCCAAAAAAGGGCGCATCTAGAAAAAATCAGGAGACATGTGGCAAAAATATAAATATCTCAGCTGATAATAGGGGTAGAAACGAAGTTGAAAAGGCATTTTAGACCTTATTTATATGTGCAGACCATCAATTTACTATGCAAAAAAAGAAAAAAGGCCCTCCCGCACCTCCAAAAAAAAGTAAATCAAATTTTAAAAAAAGCCTCCCTCCCTCACCGATTTTTTCCAAAAAGTGTCCGCAAAGCTGATTATCAATTTTAAGTGGCCTAAGCTGCCTCATGCCTCAAATGCTATTATAGTGATTTGGTACATCAAACTGCCTTGAAACATCCACTTGTCCTTATGCCCCAAATGCTATATAGTGTGCCAATACACTAAACTGAGGAGTGTGTGGCCTATGGGCATTTGTGACCTAATGATGTTTGTTGTCTAATGGCGTTTGTGGCCTAAGGGCATTTGTGGTATAAGGGCATTTGTGCTTTAATGCCATTTTTGTGGTATAGTGGCCTGTGGTGTGCCCTCCCTGGAAACAAGTTCCCTTGAATTCCCCCCAAATAAAACAGGTTGAAATGGGGTCAGACCCGGGATTAACCCAGGAATTATTCCCGTGATATCATAGGATTCTGTGAGCAAAAATTCCCATGATATCACAGGATTCTGGTAAAGATGATTGCATGGGTTCATAATCCATTACTAATAGACCTGAATGGTTTTTGTAGATATGTCCTGTGTGGTTTATTAAAATATTTGTCTAAAAATACTTACATACTGGTATATTACTTCTGATTACTTCTAACCATTAACAACATTAGATATAAAGACACATCCTGACTGGGAGGGGAACCAGCTACCTTTAGATCCATAGTCCGGTCTCCTAAGCACTGACCTACCGGGGCATGTATTGGGAGAGGTGAATGAACTGTGACTTTCATGGTTTCATGCTGTTGCCATGGCAATATTACATATTTCTTAAAGAAATTAGAAATTAGAAATTTTTAAGCTATGTCAGCATCATTTAAAAATGAAAAGTCATATATAGGATGCTATTCATATGAGTATCAAGTATTGAAAGATAGTATATATGGCTTTTTTGTCAATTTTTCCATGTTTGACCTTGAGAATTATTACCTTGACCTTGGCCAAGGTCAAATAATTTTTTCTGTAAATGTTCATCTCTCAAAGATCTATAATAATACCAAACACCAAACCCTTGCTACATACATTAACTGAGCACTGCCCCATATTAGGATGTTTTCTGATTCGATCTGGTGTCAATATTATATTTGACCTTGATGAATGACAGGCTGTTGCCATGGCAATATTGCATATTTCTTAAGAATTCCAAATCAATATTGTCCCTAAGCTATGTCAGCATCATGTAAACATGAAAAGTCATATCTAGGATGCTATTCCTACGAGTATCAAGTATTGAAAGATAGTATATATGACTTTTTTGTCAATTTTTCCATGTTTGACCTTGACATATATGACCTTGACCTTGGCCAAGGTCAGATTTTTTTTTGTGTGGATGTTTGTCACCTATAGAACTATCATTGTACCAAATACCAGACCCTTGCTATTCATAGTAGCTGAGCACTGCCCCATATTAGGACATTTTCTGATTTTATCTGGGATGAATATCATATTTGACCTTGATGAATGACAGGCCGTTGCCATGGCAACATTGCATATTTCCTAAAGATTCCAAATCAATATTGTCCCTAAGCTATGTCAGCATCATTTAAAGATGAAAAGTCATATCTAGGTTGCTATTCCTATGAGAAACAAGACTTGAAAGATAGTATATGTGACATTTTTGTCAGTTTTTCCATGTTTGACCTTGAGAATTATGACCTTGACCTTGGCCAAGGTCAAATAATTTTTTCTGTAAATGCTCGTCCTATATAGATCTATAATAATACCAAACACCAAACCCTTGCTATTTATAATAACTGAGCACTGCCCCATATTAGGATGTTTTCTGATTTGATCTAGTGTCAATATTATATTTGACCTTGATGAATGACAGGCTGTTGCCATGGCAATATTGCATATTTCTTAAAAATTCCAAATCAATTTTGTCCCTGAGCTATGTCAGCATCATGCAAACATGAAAAGTCATATCTAGGATGCTATTCCTATGAGTATCAAGTATTGAAAGATAGTATATATGGCTTTTAGTCAATTTTTCCATGTTTGACCTTGACATATATGACCTTGACCTTGGCCAAGGTCAGATTATTTTTTGTGTGGATGTTTGTCACCTATAGATCTATCATTGTACCAAATACCAGACCCTTGCTATGCATAGTAGCTGAGCACTGCCCCATATTAGGACATTTTCTGATTTTATATATGGGAAATACTTATGATTCTCAATTTGCTTCCTTTCTCTATGCACAGATAATGAATGTATATCCATGATCAGTTTCCAAGCAATTTGTTTCCAAAGCAGATGAAGTGCGGAGTTATCTGTAAAAGGAGACAGAAGGGGTGTAGGGTAACCTGCCCAATTACCGGACAGTTTGCTTCTTCCCTCACTCCTGAGGGCACCTGCCTCAGTTTCTGATGTTAAAACTGTACAGAATACATTGACAGGGCCCCTTAGAACAATCTTGAAAAGGGGCATTAGCTAAAACCTATTATTTGTATATGTTATAGGGGGTCCTGTATGGAATTTCAAGTTGCCCAATTCCCGGACACCTTGTTAGGGCTTGTCCAGTTCCTGGACAGTCTCCCCTTTTTAAAGATAACTTGTACATGTGGAGGCAGAATTACCACAATTATTGTAGTTCTAATTACTAGATGTGTAAAAACAGTTTGCAGGATGTTTACTGTGGTTTCATGTCCACTTAATTATTAGCTAGACCTTATTTGAAACACCCATGCTACCTTGCCCAATTCTCGGACAGTGATTTTTAGTATGGCCCAATTCCCCAACAAAGTTCAGTGGGGTTTGCTACCTTATTTCCAGGCATTGTTCACAGAGGGCAGCACATATGCCTATATCCCTCAATAACTCACTGGGAGCAATGCAACAATTTAATTACCATAACAGACCGCAAAATATAGTAAAATAGTTGCTGGGAAGTAGGAGAAAATTTCTTGTGGTTGTAAAATCGTCCGGTAATTGGACCTGTCTGGGAAATGGGCAGGTTACCCTATGTATGTTCATAAATCTCACCCTGGTGGTAGCTTTTTTGGCAAATGAGAAGTACCTCTGGTTAACCCTTTAAGGGTTGCATAATGCTCTATTGTGCCATGTCAGTTGTAGCCTTGGTGCATGAATGTAGAACTGGTGAGTAACTCGCTAGGGCTATATTCATGCTTCATGCCAGCCCTACAGAGTTGATATACTCCTGAAAGGCCGGCATGGTGCATGCAGGACTGGAAATAGACTCATTAGGGCTACATGTATGTGTCCTGATGATAAAGGGGTTAATGCATTTTAATGCCGTCCTTAAAGATGCAGTATTATTCATACCTTCAATGCATCTTTTCCAACTTCCTACATTGTGATCGGAAAGCTTTTTTTATCATACAGTCTTGACCTTGAAATTTGTATGACTGACAGAAGTGGAGATAATATATGTGGAGTTACGGTCAATGTATTAAGATGTATGAGTATCGACACACATGCTGTCACCCAATGTGCTCCTTTGCTTCCCAAATTACAGAAGGTACAGTATAGCTTTGGGCAACAGACGTCTGGCCTGTGATCTGAAATATAACTTTACAATGTGTTGACTACAGTGTCATAGTTACGACACCATGTAACAGTGGTATTTCTTAAATTAAACAGACTTACTGTACAGCAGTGATTCAAACGGGATTCAAAAGCAAGAAATGTATTAATTAATAGGATGCAGCAGACTAGGGTTTGATATGACATTGACATGGAGTTGAAAGTATTGGCAAGGTGAGCAATTACAGTGCTAAAGTTTCCCTATCTCTATACACTATTAACCAAAGTTCCGCTTAGAATCCACAGTTTGAGTAGAAAAAACTGCCTCTTGCCAAATTGACTTGTTCAATTTGTGCCTAGTGAGGTAAAAGATTCTGGGTTAGTGGAGGGTCAGCTTCACAAAGAAGAAACATATTGTTGAGTTCACATGGGTCCACAGTAGTTCAGGTGTGAGGTTGCAACAAAAGGACTGCCGCCTGGGAAGTCATTCATTGTCTGCGGTAAAGGCAGTCACATGGAAGGTTTTCTCTGAAGCCCTAGGTATATAGGGTGACTGTAGAAAGGGAATGGTGGTAGGAGAAGGTTGGTAGTGGAAGTGGAGAATGGTAGTAAGAAAGGAAGGAACGAATGAAGGAAAGAAGGAAGGAATGAAGTAATGAAGGAAAGAAGGAATGAAGTAAGGAATGAAGGAAGGAATGCAGGGAGGAAGGAAGAAATGAAGAAATGAATGAAGGAACAAAGGAAGCAATGAAGGAAGGTACAAAGGAAGGAAGGAAGGAAGGAATGAGAGAAGGAAGGAAAACAGGAAGGAGGGAAGGAAGAAAGAAAAGGAACAAGCAAGAAGGCGCATTTGCCTAATAAAGTAAAATAACCAGTTCCTAGGGAAGACGCAGGTTTTTAGTGCATAGTTCTTGAAAGTCACACACTGCGACTGGAACTGAAACTGTTTGGGAGCTTTTAATCTGGGACAATTGAATGTTTGATGTTATATCAATGCTTTGATATACAATGTGGCAGGGGAATTCTGATGGAGACAACATTTAATAAATGAACCAAGTTAGCATAAAGGCTGGACTTTCAGCTCACACAATGATTTTCAGTAAAGTTTGTTCCACTTGTGAGGCAAGATGTATGGAAAGGAAACACAAATATTTTGTGAGGGACTTTCGGTTGTACATTAAAAAATATATACCACGTACAAGCCTAACTTGCATATAAGCTGTACCCCAACTTTGGGCTGATCCTATAAGCCGCACTGGTCATCTGATTATGGTAACTTAACCTGTACTGTAAGATAGCAGCAAAAACTCACTTATAAGCTACACCCAGACTCTGGGCCCATCCCGCACTGGCGATCTGACTCACATACTAGCTGCAGCTTCTAAGCAAGAATATAAACCAGTCACACACTGAGGTTTTTCTTTTGGATAGCAGAGATAAACATTTAGTACTAAATAAACCGACATTACAGTTTAGGGCGGATGCCCGCCTTTTATCAGATCTTATCAAAAAGGTTCAAAATGGGTCCTGAGGTACCAAAAAGTATCCTGATGCTCAAAAACCACAGCTACTATTGAGATTATAAGTGAATTTTTGATGTTAACAGCTGTAGCGATTAACCTTTCTCAGTAAAGAAATATACTCAGGGTTGATATGAGCAGATTTATTTAGGTATTCATATGGGACCATTTGATTGTGCTTAAAATATAATTTGATATAAATCATTTTATGGGTGACATATATCACAAATTGAACTGAGCATTGTTAGAACTTTAATTATAAATACTATGGAGAGCAACTTATGAGTGCCTGGTGTGGGTACCTACCCCCATCCTGTCTGTCTGCCCCCTACACCCACTCAGCTACCCCCACCCTGTCCGTCTGCCCTCTACACCTAAGGTATAGGTATAATGTATTCACTTTGGTGACCACAATGCCAATTTTCCTACTCATGATCAGGTGGAAGACTGCCTGGACTTGTAGTACAGCCTGCATAACACACCCAGCCCGTTTTCACAGGCCACTCAGCCTGGGATACAGGGCTGTTCATTAGCAGGACTGTGTTTTCACTATAGCTTTTATATATTCATATTTGCGATTTTTATGTGATATTTGCTAAAGATAAACCCACATAGAGGATATAGATCAGTACATCACCCTCCAACTTATGGATGCAGTATGTGCCTGGTCTACTGCATTTTTGAATAATTTCATGTTTAAATTGGTATTTTATCTGATGGGACAACCATAAGAGCAGGCATAACAGTTGCCTCTGCTTGGAGAAGGTGTGAAAGCCTGAGCCCCAGCCTGCTGTGCCAGGGTCATGTGCTGGGAGAGTGTGAACAACCTGTATAAACACCCTGCCTGTAAAGACTCCCGGCCTGTTAAACCAGCCTGGGCAGCCTGAATTAGCAGGCTGCCTGGAAATACAGGCCAGGCTGTATCACTGGTCTAGTCCTCCACCTGATGATCATCACTGGCCAGTCAATAGGCGGGTCCTGGTGAAAGTGGAGCCAAGATAAATCTACATTTGCACTGTGTCATTTCTGATTTAAACACACAAACCAACTAAACCCTGCCAGGCTGGTTCTGTGTGAGGCTGGGAGGCATACAGAATAAGACCATCATGGCTTCAGGATACAATGCGATGTCCTGTAGGACTTTCATGAAATAGACCTTACATAATCTAGCTAGGAATTTGGGGTCCTAAAGGTGAGATTGGGATTTCAAGACAACGACATTTCAGGAACTGATTTACTCTATAGTTCTGGCTTTTTATGTAATATGCTTAGGAAATCCCCATTAAACAACACAAAAGTCAACTATATAGTACAGCAATGACTACAGCACAGACCCAGAACAACATCATATTTTCATAACAGTGTAATAGACCTACTTTCGGTCGGATAATATTTAACTAATACTATAGGATATGAAAGAACAAGGTCGACAACAGTTCGATTACAGTGTACAGGTTGCAATAAAGTGGTCTTCATTTTGGAACCTCTCACAGACAAGCTTCACTTCAGAGCTCCTTAGAGTTTGGAGCCAATATCAGGTAAGGTGGCACTGTTTGCTGCCTTCATTTGAGCAGTAATAGCTAAAGGTTAAATAACACTAACTGGCAGGTCCTCCCGGACATCAGCTTCTACAGGCAGCCAGCATGTGTATGCACACACAGAGCGGCAGCTTATAGCAACCTCAGTCCATACCCCAATGCCGGCACAGGTGCTACCACCTGCTGTCTGCCTGAAGGGTTCGGACAGAGTTCATAGCATGACGCCCAACAAAACCAACAATAATATGGTACCCTAAGACGAGGCCCTACAATGGCAATGATAAACAGTCTAAACATGACAGTGAGAGCAAGAGGAGAGCCTAGTGTACAAAAAGAAAGAGAATGCTCCCAGAGTACCAGTTAAAGATTTAGCTATGCTGGTAATTTGTAAATGCTCTAGGTATATTAAGCTGAAGACTTGTATAAAATCATAAAATTTAACCCAAAACAAGATGAGAATGGTCCCCAGATCATCGTTAAATTTTCCAGTACTGTTTGCAATATGTTGGTTAAACATTCAGGCCTGTGTCTATGGACATGGCTGGGACATGATAGCATCACAGTCGTGCCCTCCCCATCCAGTGGAAGTGGAAGTGGATGCATTGACTTTTTGCCATCGTACTGCATGGCTTGAACCTACTAAATTGACTGAGAGCTCAGTTAATATACCTACAATCATCCATAAATGCAAATTTCCCTGTGGACTTTGATCTACTGCCTTTCCTGAGGCAAAAGAAAAATGTCATACAACTTACTCTTGTGCCAGACATGCTTTCTGCAATGTAGCAAGTCTAGGCCTAAAGATCCTGTCTGCACAGGACTCTGCACATAATGTATACTCATTAGTTGGCTGCTAGATTAGACAGGTGTAATATCTACATTCACCTTTCAATGTCCTGCATGGTACTTCATACAGAGAATGGACAGGCAGCTGTGCCACAGTAAATGTGAAGTTCCCAGTTTGAGGGAACTTGGCATTAATTGTCTAAACAATCTATAAAATGTGAATGAGACTTATGTATACATAGATCACATATAGATAAATGCAGACACTAGTCTATAGCTAAGGAAAATAAAATAATTCTGTTGTTGGGTGCACCTTCCTTTCTGTATTATAATTGCTTTATGGGACCATTTTACCTCCATGCACCCTTTCACAGTGTATTGTATTTGTTTCATTATAAACGTACACATGAAAAAGCCGGAAAGTTATTACTCCCAACATTATACTTTTACAGTAATTGGATTGGAGGTATATTTACAGGAGCTTAAACATCCTTTATTGTTTCTGTATTATTAATATCAATCTGATCTCTATGCCAGCTAGGTTATTCTTGTCACATGCAATTCTATCGGTAAAAAGAGGCAATTCTCATCTAGTTGCATATTCATACAATGGCATTGTTAGTGATTTCATCAACAATCCCTGCTTGTCAACGAGCTATATAGGGGCAAGATTAAGACACCAATGTGTTTACAGTTTAAAAAGTATGATAAAATATCACTCTTCGTTTTTCTCATTCATTTTCATTGTAGACAGTGTGCAGGAAAATATTGTTGCTTTGCTTGGGATGCTGAGGGTTAAAATTGTGTTATATTTCTATATATTCATTAGTGGTTTTTTATCCATGTCCAATTCCCCAATATAGCTCCATCAGACTCTGTCACGAGGTAAAATATAGTTTTATCACTGTGTCGGATTGTACCAATAGAGTATGTCTAAGCGATCAGAAATGTGATGGCACCATATGGCTCAGTCTCACGAGTTTGTAACAATTGGATAGTCTTTGAGCGGGTGACATCTTTGATAGTGCAGCTCTTCAAAGTCCACATGGTATAGAAAGCGACGTCTTTGACCAGGCAGTGGAAATATAACATAATGCTATAATGTACGTAATAGGGCCTACATATAAATATAACAAACTTTAGATAAATTTCCTTTCACAAGTGTGAAAATATCTTTTGACTTTTTCCACTCATTTCTTACTATATAGGCCTAATTCATGCTATAATGATGTTTCCCGGTCAAAGATGTCACCCGGTCAAAGACGTCATCCGGTCAAAGACATCACCTGGTCAGAGACTATCCAGTTGTTACAAGGTCGTGAGACTGAGCCATATTCAGTTATACAAAAACAGATCTGCTAATGTTCTCTCAACCAATAAGCATTGTATTGTGCACGTATATCGCCATCCCAGCTAACAAAAAACGTTATTTTACGTTAAAATAATGTTTTAAATTTTACATAATGTTATGTCATACTAAAAAGCCTTAGAAAAACGTTGACATATAACGTTATAAAATGGTGTATAACGTTATTTGTTTACTGGGATACCATTACTGAATGGTAGATAAAAGTGTCAAGCACTATTTGGTAAAATTAAACATTTAAGAGAAGGTAAATAATCTGTTTACATGTCAGGAGTGTGCCAGGATGAGTATTGGGGAGCAGCTTACTGCATATTCTTATCTCCATCTATGCAAGATTGCTGCAGTAACAGCCATATTCATTTAACAACTTAAGCTAGTGTAGACCTTCCCATATCATACAAAAATATTCGATTGTAAAAGCCAAATACAAGTAGAGGTTGGCTGCTAGGGAACGGTAGGATATAGAAGACAGACTCTGTACGTTATTTGAGTTACAAATTACAGTAATTACAACACACAATTTCAAACCACATCTTCTTACAGCCGCAACCTATCTTATCTCTGCCTTGTGTCTCCTTGGCGTACTATTTCTCTGTCATATGTTGTGTGTATTCACTGGGTCCGCATATTAAAAACTGTATGTCCATTGCTCTATGTTTCTCTCTCATGTTATGCATGCGGCATCGCCCAATAACAACATTGCAACTGTTATTGAAACACGGATAATGAAAGTAATATATGGAAATAAAAGTAAAATGTATTATAAACTAATATATCTCTTTCTTAGATACACATACTTGGTTTCAGGATGCCTGGAATTTACATCAATATCTCAACCCTTTTCTTCCCATATAAAATAAATTACTAGTCTCTCAGATACCAACTGTTGTTTCCCGGAGTAACACCTCCTTGACTGTATATTCTCACATTATATATCAGCAAAGACATGCGTGTGTCTTATACATGTTTTTTTGTCTTGAGGGAGACAGGAAATATAAAGTGGTCGGCAGCTGCACTTCCCACTCTCCAGAGCATGAAACCACAACTACAGGAAGCAAGCGCACACCTGGTTTTTAGCAGCTTCAAAGGATCTAAGTAATGGAAATGGCACTCACAGCTCCAGTAGGTTTTGTACACAGATGACCTTTCACCCAGTGGGCACAGAACATTGAATCAACATTGAAGAATAGTTGTCACTGTTGATTCAATGTTGATTTAATGTTGATTCAACATTCATCAGGGTTTTGTGCCAACTGGGCAATACTCATATCTATTCATGTCACATAGTAGCTCCATAGCTGTATTTAATGCATGACTTATAGATCTGCACTGTCCTCCAAAGGTTCTGCTCCCTTCTACCTCTTCCATCATCAGCCCTACTCCAGGTCCTGATGCACAGCACAGACCAAACCCCTGTTGGGAGATGGACCTCTTAGTTTAGGAGGGTGTGGATGAATGCTATCTGTATGCACAGACACATATATAATAAATCTGCATCAGGGCCTGTTGGTGTTCCTACAGTTGTGAGCATCTCTTCTATATATGTATGTTGTAGATAATGCTATGTAAGCCGCCATCTTGTCCTCCTAGATGATACTGGTACCTGTAAGAGTGTGCATCATTGCCTTTGGTAGCCTAATTGACAAACGCAGTAGGCCCCAGAATAATGTTTTAAACTTGTTGGCAAGAACATTAAAAAGGTTAAAGGTGGGGATCAGCGGGATATGTTAGTTGCTGATGCTGCATACAGGTGCTACCCTGGTGCTGTTACAAGTCTACAGAGGGGCTCGAAGATAGAGGATGCCAACCCACCATGCACAAGGTGTGATATGGAACCATGACGGTAAGACACTAGACTATGCTGTTTCCATTGTGATGTGTGCTGTGGTATTGATAGATACTGTTGCAGCACTAAATATAAATTATGCTACGTGTATTAGGATATCCACATTTATTCATAATTCATATCATGAGTGGGATGGATGTTCTTACATAATATTAATCAATGCACTCATCACAACTCAATAGGAGATCTAAGACTCATGGAGAGGCATCAATTTAGTATGGACAATATGAATGGAAAAGAAATGGATGTAATTTTCAGTTCGGAATATTTTTACCTTATGGGCATTTCGCAGAACACATGTCTTGCAAAAGCGAAACTAAAACTATAATCGATATTAAATCATCGAAAATGTGAACAGACAACATTGAATGCTCTTTCTACAGGTATGTTGTACAACCATTTTCAGGATTTACCAGAACCTAATATGACTAAACCATCTGTCATATATAAATATATATATATATATAGTTACGGTGAGAAACCAGGTTTTGTTTTATTTTCAGGGTATAAGTTTCAGTTGTGCAACACTGTCCCTGGAGGAATGTTTAAATTATTAGTGAACCCTATTAAGGCACTTTTTCAAATCCCCATGCTTATACCCCTCTACCATGGAATCCTGGCTCATATACTTAAACCAGCTGTAGTTCTACAGTTGTGGATACTTTATGTCCTTATGTAAATGGTGTGCAGCTGAATATATTATCAAACGCAAAAGAAGGGTAATGATATGGGATCCAATTTAGTGACCACTGGGAGTTGGCCAAGACAACTTGCTCCACAATCTCCAAGTCCCAGTCCCAGATGTGACTTAAATAAGTTACTGGGAGAATCCAGGTTTTGTCAAAATGCAAATAGGCTGAGGAGGATTTCCATAAGTCCTTCCATGAGGGAGCCATCTATAGAACAGACTGCAGGAAGCTAAACTGATATCTGCTGGATACTCTGCATTAGAAGGTTATGGAGGAGGAATACAATCAATGCGCCCACTGTATAACGATGTATAACATACTGTACACATGGTGGTTATACGGGACAGACATTTATTTGAGATACAGGCTATAGTGTGAAATACTCATTTTGAAACCTTTTTTTCCCCAGGTTTATTCAAGGCCGGTCCTTATGGAATCGCTGTGCTTGAACTATTCACTGCAGTAGTCTCATCCTGGGGCACCATGTTGTGACGGGAGTCGTGGTGTTTGCTCCTATAATATATACAGCCCAGCACTGTCTGTGTGTCACAGTAACTGTAGAACTCTAAGTGGACAGCAAATACAAGGCTTATTCCCTATATTGTATCCTAAAACATCACTGCTATATTTCACGAGAATTATTACAAATGTCATAACTCTATATTCGTATAGATTTCAGCTGCCATCTAAACCAAGAATGCACACAAATTGGATGTTGAAGAGAAGGGGGTCTTCATTTACTTAGAGAGCACAGCAGAACATCAATGGCCACACAAAATATGTATTCAATAGACTTGATCAGGTCTTGAAATAGGTCTTGAAAAGTTCTTATATATAATACCCTGAACCAGCATCCTGTGGGGATGCAAGCAGCAGAGCTTAGTCAAAGAGCATGTCTCCGAGGAGAACCCAGTTAGGAACTGTCAGTGGCTGGTGACTGGCCACCTTATATTGTTGAACTGGTGGCGCCATCTATACACCCGGGTTAGATTACCTGGGCCGGAGATATAGAACAAAACCCAGTAGACCTTTACCAGGCTAGATATAAACCAAGGCCAAAAAAGAGCTGATCTCAGAAGGACATGGTATAATATTGTATTTGTACATCACTACACACAAACATGTTGATTTGCTTGATTTTAAATATTTATAGTGATAAATGATTATGCTATTTCTTTGCTCTAGTTTTAGACCGTTCCTCTATTACTGGAAATGTAACCAAGTCAATGAAGTCTGTATAGACCTGATTGACATATGGCAGCTAAATAACACTTGTGCAGTTAAGGTGTGTAGGACATGTTCAGAAATAAACAAAAGGTAAAAATCGATGACCTCAGTTTCTTTTTAAGCCTTAAACATTGGGCTCACAAACCACCTTTGCATTAGAATACTAAGCCCATGCACCTTTGCATTAGAAGCAAAAGAAAACATCAAGTTGGAGGTAGCAACATAATCTGCTCTCTTTTTAAAGTTTAATCATAATTTTAGAATAAAAGTATGAAGGGTGTAGAAGGAAAGAAAGAATGCTCTCAGGCTCTCTTGCAAGGCATTTAATGACATGCGGTTGGGAGGGAATATTCAGAAAGTCTGTAAAAAGAAATGTTTTCTATTTTTTTTTTTTACAGGGGGGAATTAATGTAAAATTTTGACAGATCTTGACAGATCTTGACATATGCTTTGATTATATTTGTACTGAGACATTTAGTGTCTCAATCAATAAGTATGCATGGGTCTGTGCCATTCGATGATTTACAGCAGTCTTTTCCCTTGAGGATCTCTGAAAGACAAAGGCTTTCTCTTTTTAATAAACTAAAAAAAGACATTAAGATGCTTTCATTAATACATTATGAATTCCCCGATAGAGTCTGTGTTTTGATACTCCTTTCATGTTCTACCTTATATCTATACCCAGATAACATTGGTCCATGGGGCCCATTTGTGTTTTGATTGGGCCTGCTGGGTTTGCCCATATTTGGGTTTTCCTCATTTTTGTTCAGGGCTACCAGAAAGATTTCAGATGGGCCAGGCCCACCAACAATTTTTTTTCCTAAAATATGTTGTAAATACTTTGAAACATACTCATCTTTGGTTGTTCTTAGAAATTACAAATTAAAGTACCACTTTCATGGCTTTGTATGAAAGTGGGTTTTGCCTGGGCTGGATCTAGTTAATGTGGGCTAGACTTCCTTGGGATTTCTATGGGAGTAAACCTGGGCTGCTAGGTGGGCCCCAGCTGGGCTCAGCCCACAGACCAAACTTCAAATATAATCATTTAACTACATTTGAAATACTTTAATTTGTGTCCGTTAGAAGTGATTCTTTGAAATAAACATTTTACAGTTAAGTTGCGATGTTGTTATATCAAGATGGGTTTCACTTGGGATGGACTTGGGCAAAGTGGGCTAAAGGATCAGTGGCCATTATATGGGCTTTGAATGTAATGTAAGGTGGGTCCCATTTGGGTTAGCCCGCCATCTAACTTTCTGGGCTCAGGCCATCAACTTAACTTGCATGGCTTCTTTTCAAATCCCATTCCTTCTCATGGATGGGATTCATCTGGGCTGGACCTGGGTCAAGTGGGCAAGTCATGTTCTTGAACAAACCACTAGATGTCCTCGTTGAAAGTGATACCAAATTAATGCTCAACAGAGCTCTTTATAATTGGATTACAAAAGTTTATGGTTTCTCAATAATTCCAGAATGGTTGGGAATATAAGAGGTTAAATAGTAGATTCTTGGAATGCCATGCCTTATAACCCCATTCATAGCATGGACATGGAAACAAGCAGCATCCTGATACAAACACCTGTTCCCTGAATGTAATAACAACATATGATCCTGCCACTGACTGAGCTCTCACACACAGGCTGCTTGCCCGCTGGTTGTGTCACATATGTTAAGAAATGTCCACCCCAAAAGTAAGTCATCTAAAGGATGCATTTCTCTACCTTCTACATGGTAGAGGAAGAGATTCCTACCTATATAAAGGAACCAACTTAGTTAGGACATGGGCCATAACATCGGGATATCAAATAATGGCAAAAAAAACTACTAGTAGGGTTTACAACCCTATATCACACCCGTCCCCCCCCAAGAAAAAAAAAGCCCACATGGGCCCCACCCTAAGCCCATGTGGATGCGCTCAATTAAAATCTGGGCAAGCCCATCTTGGTCCCAGCAGTTAGCCCAGGACAAAAATCTGGTGCGCCCCATATGGACTAAGTGACGTGGGTCCCACCTAACGGCCCACCTTTAGACCCGTATGAGCCCCGGTAACCAATGCTGACTGGGTATGAGAACTGCACCTTTTAATTGCCTTTACTTATCATGAAAGCAGCTGCCACCCAGAGACAAGGAGGTTTCATTCTGTGCATTATAATTAAGTATAATTTATGACCATCACTGACAGAGGTCCTCCTTCTATGGCCCACTGCATCAGTCACAGCCTGCATGGCTGATAGACATATAATCTATTCATGTATAGCTAGATCAGATATGGACATAGGAGTGCATTTCAGATAAAGAAAGAGAAATTTCATGATGCAACAACAACAATAGTGATACCCTGGATGTGTCCAGAGTAATTTAAACTGCTTATAGTTGGAGATACTATGAATCATAGAGCCCCATATTGATCCCAGGGAACCTATTTCCCAGGTAATATAAGTACATGAGGCCATTGTTAGGCTAATATACCACTAAAATATGGGCCAATATTGACATTTTGATATTGGCCCACCGCTGTTTGACTGCTGGCCCAGTAATGGCCCATGCTCGGAGAAAGGGATATTGATTTCATGTTGGCCCAATAGTGGGCCAACATTAAACTGTATTTACATTATTCCAAGGTTAGAAATTAAACATTGGGTCAACCTTGAAACATATATGTAGCCCCAACATATAGTTTTCAATATAGGACCACTGCAACAATCACTAATATTGAACAATACTATTTCTATGTGTACAATTGAATGTGCAAGCATACTTAAGACATGACTGTCAGGTATAGTCAGTTAGAAAAAGCCATATATCTGTCTTTTTAATCCATCTTGATCTCTATCCCAAATTGGTTAGACACCATACAACTGTATTACTATCATTTAGGACTTATCTAACTCCAGTACCCACACATGAGGTGTCTTCAAGTTACTTTTGACAAATTCCCACTGGTGTCATGCAGTAAATGGCACTTTTAGAAATCAAATTTCATCCATGAATTTCCTCTGACCTTTAAACATGTAGAGCACACTGGGGATCAAATTCATAACCCAATATGATGGCAAAGTAGGAGCCATCCTGTAAAAAATTCTTCAGGCAACATTGACTCCCCCTGGTGTAGATCACAGCCAACACTGGGACAACACTGGGTCAATATCAGCAATATCAAGCATGGACCAGCTCTGGGCCAGGAGTCAACCCAGCAATGGCCCATTATCAGAATGTACCGTAAGTTCACTGGGCTTGGAATCTGTAGTTAGCTGATCCATGATGTTCGCTGGTGGTTAAGCAATGCTAACAGATTTTGTCTATTTGTACTGTAAATACTTGATATTTTACATGATAATTGGTAGAATCTTAGTTTAAGTATATGTGGTGATGTAGATAACTGCTAGCCTTATCAAATCAATGCAATAATAGAGAAATCAGCCTGAAATAAAGATTGAAGACGAGGCTAACTATGTTGATGTGACTAGCTAACTCAGTCTCTTGTAAGAAGAAATGACTAGGCTAACTAAGTAAAAAGTACTAGGCTAACTAATTGTATACACATTTTGTCCCTTTACCGTCACAAGGGATAAGGTATTAATAATATCCATTAGTGAGTTCTAGCCAGCCCAGGGTGATCTCATGAAGATATATAAGGGGTAAAAGCGCACATTTCAGGAGTTCTGGGCATGAAAGGGTTCACTCCTCCTTTATGATTATGCATAAATGCATACACAACCTGAATGATTTGGATCTACCTTGATTTCTTTTTATATGAAGATCTGCCTGACCAATATCTCATAGACTTTTCAAAGATAAAAATGTGCTTTTAGCCCAGAATTATTTGACAAATGTCAATTATTGGCAGATTGACTAATACCTGAATATTTTGTTGCAACATTTGCTATACTTTTTATTAAACCTATCGGGATGCCCTTTCCATCACTGAAATACATATCCAAATTACATGTATTATACTGCCATTTCACAAGCCTAGCTGAGTACCTCAAACCACCAATGTGTTAAAGATTAAGACCCCAGAGCTGTCCGCAGGCTGAGGTGTTGAGTGCTACCCATGTGCTGTTGAGTGGGGGAGTTTTTTTGCCTGTCTTACAAGTTATAGGTTTGTAAATAGTTTGGACTTTTACATGAGTGTATACCATATAATGCTATATTATAGGCTTCTTTATGTACAAACTTGCATTTTGAGTTAGCCTAGTCCTTTGTAGTTAGCCTAGTACATGCAACATGATCCTTGTTATGTGTCAATTCCTTCTAAATTATGCAGCTGGCTCTTCTTCTGTTATGCTTTATATGCACTTTACCAATACCATAATAATGCACATCACATAAGGGTCCTATACAGGCACTGAGTGGTTATTTTATATCATCATAGGTTCATCTATCCCCTCCACCAGTAACCTAGTTAGCCTAGTCATATATTTGTAGTTACCCTAGTACTTGTTATGGAGGCTAATGTAGTTAGCCTAGTCCATATCATAAAATCATATTTTCCTGCTCTTACAGACCACTATACCCCAAAACCATCGGTGCACTAGATAATACATGGCCATAGCCACCAACACATAGCTTTACAATGTTCAACTCCCTATAACAACTGTGCAATCACACCCTGTAATTTTGCTTACAAACACAACCATCCACCATAGGTGATGAAGTAACTATTGACTGTTCCTACAGTGAAGGGTGGGCCGTAATTGTAATTTGTATGTTCAACCAATGTATGCATTTCCTACAATGGGCCATGGTTGGTATAACAATTGCGATGGAGTCGATCATTGCCAACATTGGTCCAATATACCCTTGCTACCTGGGTTGTGGGTCAAGTGGTTACTTAGCAACAGCAGTTTCCCATAAAAACCTAGCATATTAGGCAAACATCTTCAGCCATATTCTACTGCGGTAAGGAGGTTTTCTCACTAAAATTCCGTCCTCCAGCAATACTAAAAAAAGACAATGCATTGGCTCAAAACCCTATTTCTTTGTCATTGAAAAAGACGGGGTTTTAACCAATGCATCCCTACCTGATGTGCTTCACCCCTACCATATAAAGTAATATTGGGCAAGATTTATTTTCTAACATGTTGCTATTAACCTTGTGATACCTAACCTAATATCATGCCCTGTTTAGGTAAACAGTAAAGCCTATGATAAATGTGTTTTAAAGTGGATCTTCATCAAAGGTCCTTGTGGACCTGAAGGTGAATCATACACATATCTAGTGTACATTTTTTCAACCTCTGTCCCAACCCCTACCCCTAGGTTACTTGTTCATTAACTATATGTTGTTTACATCCACATGCAGCTGCCATATTTGGTATTGAGCCATCACCAACACCAAATTAACCACATTTCCCTGGAGACTTTACAAAAGAACGACCAAACAATTTGTGTTCTAGCCCTCGTGTGTGACTGTCATATACTACTCATGTGTTGTAACTTGATTAGCATAGGCTAATTTCATTCATAGTCAGGCCATAGAGGATAACACTTAGAGTGTAGCCTTTTAGAGAGATTCAATCAATAAGGATAACACCTCCTCTAATATTGAAGACTATAATTTACCTCTATTCGTGTTGGACAAAGGGTGAGAAGAATACCAGAAGATCCTAAAAAGAAGAGTTTTGGGAATTGATTTTTGATTGCAGGAATTTCAGGATAAAGAAACAGAAATTGTATTATAAGAAAGGTAAACATGAACTGTTAAATGAACACCCTCTTTTTGTCTCAGAGAATTGCCTTCTTTCAAAACAACCAGAAAGAACCAGTGAAAATATTCGGAACAAGGCCACTGGCAATAGTGGGGATTTGGTGAATTCAGATATAGCATATCACTAACTAGCTTGTCATAGTACTATTCATTGTGGTGAACAAGGTTTACTCCAGTGCGTGACCAATTAAATGTCATTTGGAACATTTTCCAGAAAAACTCCTAAAGCTGTTTCAATCTGATTACAAATATTAGAATAGCAGTTGTCCAAATATACAGAACAAAATCAATTGAATCTTCAGGTGACCTGACCTGTCTGCTTCTCTTTACTGTAGATTATAGTTAGAAAGCCACAACCAATTTTCTTAAAGAAGGGAAGTTCTGGTTTACAGCATTTCCTATATTTTCCAACTTAATTGTATTATTGACCTTCACCAACTGAGTCCAAAAACTTTCTGGCTCAGGTTTTATTTGGAATCTTGGGAAATGAGATCTTTGTAATGAGATTTGTGAAGCAGACCACCTCCATCCTGTCAGTCTGCAGATCCACACTCCAGAGTGACATGTACTTTCATTAAGCTGCCCCTTATCCCACTCTGCTGCTCCAGCTGGGTTCCCAGGTGTTCAGCACTCCTTGGTCTATTACGACAGATAATAAGCAGGCCTCTTACTTCCTTATTGCCCATTTGCTGATTCTTTTCAGCCCTTCCCACATGGGCATGCACCATGGTGAAAGAAAAGTGGCATGCTGAGGTGGTGAATGGTCAAGTTATGCACGAAGAAGGTGACACCTCATACAGTATTAAATGCCTTCCTAGGAGGGATCTAAAAGATGAAGTAGCAGATGAAAATGTCGCAGAAGTGGAGATGGAAAGACAGTAACCTGTATCAGTCCCTAATATATCTGTATGATAGACTGCATCCTACAGGGGACTACCCTACTGAGCCAGAATATTAAAAAAGACTAAGATGTCAATTGAATACAATAAATCCCCAGATTATGTCTCAGATTTACTGAAATCTATCTCAAATCCTGATTGCTTCAATGAACACCTATGGATAAGGCATTTAAGGTTGTTGCGGGTTTCCTCCTTATGAAGGTAGGAATCTTTTCAGGATTGATATTAGCAGATTCATTTAGGTAGTCATGTGGGACCACGTGATTGAGCTTGTCATACAAGTTGATATGGACCATTTGATAGATGACATACATACAAATTGAACTGAGCTCTCCTAGAACTTTAATTTTAAAAATGACGAGGGAAAGCAAGTAATAAACCAGAGTGCATGTGTCTTAAAGTTCGCTGTGGTGATTAGAATTGATCTTCATGCAAATCACTGGCCAGTCAATGTTTGTTTGGCCGAATGTATGGTGATTTTTGTATAGAAATATTGATAACAGATATTATAAACATTGGCATATGACTAATATTCAAGTCTAAATTAGCCACTCCAACATGCAGGAAACTAGCTATAAACAGGTTTGAATAAAATCTTAAGGTCCATATGGCAATAGACAGAGCCCTCATAAATAACACCTTTCCCAAAACACCAACCATCAGGACTTATTTCATATGAGCAAATCACTCTGCCATCCTAACACAGATCCGGGAAATGAAGGAAAATGCTCCCTAGAGGCATTCCTTACACCAGTGTTCATTTTCACAACGCAGGTAGGTGTGAAAACACTGCAGGGCTAAAATTAGCAACGGTTTTGCTTGTAGCATAAACACTACAGGGCTAAAATTAGCAACGGTTTTTTTATAACCCATTTGCTGAATTTTCTAACAATTTGCTGTTAAATGTATTTATACCATAAGATAGATTAGTGTATGCTCTTGAATCATACATGTGGAATAGTGAATCATACATGGGATTGCCATGAAATCACATGTAAATAAGCTATTTCTATAGACTTTCCCTTTGTGTCCCTCCACTTCACCCAGTAGGCAGTAAGCCCTTATCAGTGTCACCATGGTGACTAAGATAAGAGGCCCACTCCTGTGTTGTGAAATTTAACACTGGTGTAAGGATTTTCCTTCATTTCCCGGACCTGTAACACTACCATCCATCTGTCATGGAACAGTTTGCATGAAAACTGAGGGCAACAAGTTTATCTTTGATAACTGCAAAACTGCAAGCCCATGATTTCTGCTCTGACAGTCAGCCACCATGATGGATAACAGATGTGACTCAGCATTTCTGATTTATAACTGTGAATGCAAACTGGGAGTAGCCATGGTCAATGCCAGTGCATGCCCAGCGGCTTCATTGCAGAGGGAGGCTTCTAATGTTGTCAAGGGCAGAGTGTTGTGTTCAAATGGCCCAGCTTGTCACTCCATAACCAGATATGGCTTGGAAAAGGGATGAGAGCTACCCTTTGATAGATGGATAAATGCTTTGGTACTGATGCCGAGTGAAGGGCAGGTCCTGGTGAAAGTGAAGCCGACATAAATCTACATCTACAAGGCAGCTTTTCTGATGTTAACACGAGAACCAACTCAATCCTGTCACATACTGAGGCTGGTTCTGTGGGAGGCTGGGATGGGTACCATGGTTGTAGAATACAATGTGATGTCCTGTAGGTCTATCTGATTTAATGAAATGGACCTCAAAGAATCTCAACTTTTGCAGATTGGGTCTTTTGAGATTTAATGATGAGAAGGTGATTTCAGGACAAGGGGATTTAAGGGAACTAAGTAATTCACTCTAGACTCTAGATCATGATGGTATTGTATGTTGTTTGCAAAGTAAATACCCATGAGTCTAAAGTTACAAGTGTCAAAAATAGAGCTGTAGAGCATAGTTTTATTCTGTAATTTCCCTCCAAGTGCACACAGGATACAATCAATACATACAGCCTGTCAATGATTCGTGAATATAAAGTATGAGGCATTAGAATCAAAGTGTAAACCATACATTACCTTATAATCAAATAACAGGGCCAACATTTTGTATTCAGTGTTCAAAACAAGATAGCTGGATGGTGATATTATATAATCTTTTAAAGAAACATAATTTGTTAAGCAGTTTTTATGATTGAATAGAAATACTCACTTCAATTTCCTCTGGAGTCAGCAGTTCTCATATTCATTATTCTTTCTATCTTTATACCAGAAGGAGATTGGGTGAGTTGTTCCCCCAAGGGAGCATATGGAATAAAACACAGTTTGTAAAGTGACTGCAGCCAGATCCCATCGTGATGTATTACCTGTTATTTTACCCCACAAGCTGACAGCAGAGAGGGAGTATGAATTAAGCTAAAATATAAATTCTGCCCCAAGATGAATTAATTTCTGCTCCCCGCCATGAATTCAACTAGACAAATAGGCAGGCCTAGACAGAAGATGTGAGTTAGACTCCAAGGTTGAATATAATGTCTTTAACATCTACAACATATGTAAATTAATCTGCATGCGGACCAACAAATTATGATTTTGAATTCATTACTTCAAAACCTGAATTTTTCTATGCTATTTATCTGCTGATAGAGAATGACTTACTGCCTTTATCTATAAGATTTAAACCTCACAATATGACACCTTTTGCAAATCAATACCTGCAATTGTAAAGCAGAAATAAATATTGACTGCTAAGAATGTGCTGGTTGTGGACCTCCATCACTCTATCGACACACCAATCTCTACATCAGCTGTAATCTCCCTCCTACCTACACTCACTCTGCTCTTTTATCCATTACCTCTCAAACTATGGAGGAAATCACCATGCATACCAGTGGGATATGAGAATTCAAAGCTGGAAATATTTTGCTATTCCTTTGCACTCAAAGTGAGTGAGAGACAGAGTTTATACAATGGGTATGTTTCCGTAAAGAATGGATGAGAAAAACAAAGATTGTAGTATATATATGTATGTATATGGGAATTTATTTACATTACGGCTGCCTCTAGGAGGATATTCTAAGGCACAAGTAGGCTTTTAATGGTAGGTGTGTGGTAGACTGATAGGAGAATAGATGAACCTCTACGTTCTAGTCACCATGGATAGTTGCATACAGAGAGGGACGCTCTAGAGGGTGTATTCCACTGACGTTGGTCAGCCATGATTCTTCTGTTGGATGAAAGTTCACAATGTTAAACTTATTGATGAATCTCGTCTGACTGATGGAGTCATGGCTGATTCTGCTAGTGCCCTACTCCTTTGTGGCTTTGGGTAGTCCGACAGAGTAAACCTCTGATGTGTGCCTGAATCTGATCGCTCTGCAACCATCAGACAGTATAAGGAAACACCATATAGTTCACTTTTTGGCCTGTATTTATATTGGTCAATGTACATTTTCATTTCAGATTATGTTGCTTCTAACCACAGTCCATGCACATATAAGAGGTGTCTTTTGACCACAAACATGACTGTCAAATACGTCTTATGTACCACAACCCACTCGCTCTGTTTACATCAATTATGTTTTGAAAAGGTGACTGATATTTATTAGTATCACACATTTTATAGGAACTGCTTTTAAAATCATTGAATCACTTGGACTGAAGTGTGAATTATTTAAGTTTTTAACTTTGCAAACAAATCAATTATTCATTGACCTTCTTCCACATAGGTCAGAATTAGTTCCTTTTTGTCAAGGTATTTTGGATCATTACAAGTTACAATATTCACAAATGGTTGGCGGTGTCATATTCCAGAGGAAGATCCCACACCCCCATTACTGACTCTTCCTGAAAATAATAAGCAAGCCTGCAACCTCATTGTCACTAATATTATACCGTTATTGCCACTGAGCATGTATCTCAATAGAGGACAAGTAGAGCCCTCTGGTGCCGAATGGGGGAGTTACACAGAAAGATGGTGGCACCTCATACAGTATTATATGCCTTCCTAGGAGGAATAAAGGTGAATATGAAAATGTCACGGCAGTTCAAATAGGAGAACACCCACTCCTATCAGCCCCATGCACATCTACATAATGAGCTACATTCTATGGCTGACCATCCTGCTCAGCTGGCATATCCAGTCAAGGCCACTATCTCATTTAAAAACAATAAAGCCACAGATTATCTCTCAGCTTCACTAGCGTAGCCCATTTATGAAGCCTGATCACCACTATAGATGTAATATTCATTGTATTAACTGGTATTGAGCTTTTCTAAGAAGAATTGATATGCGATTCATAAAGTTATTCTGACAGGATTGTAGGACTGAGCTAAAGATACACCTAGCCATAGGACTATTTTAAGTGACATATTAAATGGAATTGAACTTAACGAGACAAACACTTTAATTTAAAACCCTAGGAAAGACAAGAATAATGCACTAACAAATGTCTAAAACAATCTTCAATAATTATGTTTAGTTTGGAGTCATATGCACATACTTCTAGGTACATTATTATATCTCATTGAGCTCATTGCCAATTGAATACTCCAGTTGTATTATTTGCCTCCAGAGGTTCTTCTCAGTGGCCAAAGACAGAGACTTTAATCAGTGTACATATTGGCCCTAGATTAATGATATCACTCACCACTGATAAATATACCTATTTCTCCCAATACCAACCATGGTTCGACTTACATCCATATAACATGGCCCAGCTTGTCACTCCATAGTAGGATATAGTAGAGAGAAATCTGAGAGCTGCCCTCTGATAGATAGACAAATACTTTAATGCTGATGCTGACTGAAGGGCAGGTCTTGGTGAGAAGTCGAGCTAACATAAACCTACATCTACAAGGCAGCTTTTCTGATGTTAACAAGAGAAACAACTCAATCCTGTCGCATACCGAGGCTGGTTCTGTGAGAGGCTGGGAGGGTACAGAAAAGATCTACCATAGCTGTAGAATGAAATGTGAATGTGTAACTCATACAACGAAATTGACTTGAAGAATCTTGAATTTTATAGATTAGAATTTTGAGATTTAAAAGTGAAAAACAAAGTATTTCACTCTAGACTATAGATGATTCCAATCTGACTGAAGTTACAAGTGTCTGAAATAGAGCTGTAAAGCATAGTGCTATTTTCTTAATTCCCGCCAAATTCAGACGCAATCAATACATACCTGACAGCCTGTCAGAGATTCTAGAACTTCAAAAATGAGATATTAGCATTTCTTAACCGTGCAGTGCATAGTTAGACAACACACCCCCCACTTTGTATTTAGGTGATGATATGAGCTGTTGCTTGACTATTCATTTGATGATGCACACAGTCAGTGTTTGATCATTAGTAGGTTTGTAGTTCAGTGTTTGGCACTATAAAAGGTTTCAAAACAAAACTACCTTACAATCACTGAATCAGTGGAAATTATATCAGTACACCACGGATCCGGAATAATAATTGATTTGGCATTATTATCTGATATAGGTTATGACTCCTATATTTTCAGGGCTCATTATTTGTGGTTGCTACTAATGTATATGGCTGATTCCGCGTCAACTCAACCAAAATAAGAAGATCTTCCAGGATGACCATCTCCAAAATCTGTGTTAATTTTTTTCTCATTGCCCTATGTATCCATATTGTTCCCCCAAAATTTCTAATCAAAATTCCAAATGGTTTCTGAGTTCTGGCTCCCTCAGTCGGGGCGGGGTGTCTGCTCTGGTAAGAAAAAACACAATTCTAGTCATTTTCAAAGGACTACCATGGAAAAACTCTCAGGGTCACAGGTTCATGTGTCCATGCTACTTATACTAGAGATCAGGAAAAAATTATCAAAGCATACCTCTTGTGTTATGTCTTGATGCACAGAGGCTCGGAAATAGGACATGAATATAGTATGTCGTCCATCACTGCATATGCTCCTGGGATGTCTTCTAACATGACATCCATTATACGTCGATAGATCTCTTGTGCCGACTTTATCCCAAAGGCCAATCATAGCCAGCGGTACCTTACCACTTGCGCATTGAAGGTTGTCAATAGGCTTGATTCATAGTCAATCTTGATCTGTAGGAAACCTGACTTGGCATCAATAACTGTGAAGACCTTTGCATCTGGTGTGGATGCCACAATGTCCTCGACCGCCGGTGTTGGGTAATGCTCCCGTCGAATGGCCTTGTTTAGGTCCCTTGGATCTAAACATATCCTGATTTTGTCTTTCTTTTCCACCACAACCATGGAGCTGACCCAATCAGTAGGTTCCTTCACTTTGGCAATGTGATCATCTGCCACCATTTCTTTTAGCTTAGACACAACCTTCTCGCGCATGGCATGGGATGGGCGATGATTCCCATGTACAACTGGTCTCACTGTTAGATCAATCTTCAGAGAGTAAACTCCTGGCAGAGTTCCAGTCAAACTTCTCAGCTCTGGATATTTATCTATACTTCTGTCGACTGCATGTATGCGCTTGATGAGGCCCAATTCAGTACATGCCACTTCAGACAAGAGAGCACTCTGGTCTGTTCAGTGATATAGAACTTGACCTCAATCTCCCAAGATTTCCACCACACCCTGAGCACCACAGATCCAAGTAGGGGAATCGGGTGCTGTGTATATGACAGATATACACGCTTAGTGGGGCGAATGGCAGGTCTTTCTGGTGTCTCATTGTATGTCTTTGCAGACATGAAGGACTTCAAAGCACCAATATCTAATTGCATCCATACCTTGATACCACCAATCGTCAACTTCTCCCACCATTCACCTTGCGGATCTTTCCATACTGGCTGCACTGCGTGCACTAGATGGACAAATCCTGCATCAGACTCATCACTGCTTGACTCTTCATTTGAGCACTCGTCAACGACATGGGCACTCTTCTTGAATGTCCTCTTGGACTTAGTGCATACCGACACAAAATTCCCCTTGCCTCTACAGTTGTTGCAAGTAGCATTGCGTGCTGGGCAGTAGCCGTGACTCGCATCATAACCACACTTTTCACACATCTCAGATTTCTGGTTACCCTTGGGTGGTTTATCTCTAGGTGCTGCTTGTTTCTTTTTAGTTTTACTGTGCTTGTTGTGTCTGACTGCGTGGACAGCGCTGTCCTCCTCCCAGTCCAACACCTGCATAGTCTCCCTTGCAGATTCATCCCTACGACCAAATGTGATGGCCATCCGAAGGGTGAGCTCCTCCCCTTTGTCGAAGCACTTTTCTTTCACTGATGCCTGACACGTTCCTATGATAATCACATCCCGCAGTATCTGGTCCTCATGAGTGGGATCATATCCGCAGTCTTTTACCAGAACACGCAGCGCCATGACAAAATCGTCGAACTTTTCATCTGCCTTCTGATTCCTGCGCAGCAACCTGGCAGTTGCTCTGAATGGTTTAACATAGTCCTCATATCTCTTGTATACTCCCTGTTAACTCTCATTTTCTGCTGGATCATCCCCAGTGGGTGGTAACCAGGTAAAGGTACTGTACAGCTCACGCCCTTTATCCCTGATGAATGTCATTAAAAAGTTTACCTTTTCTTTCTCCAACTTCTTCGAAAGGGGACCCCCAAAATGGAATGTACAATGTTGCTTGAACCGTTGCCACTCCCTGGAAAGATCGGTAGCCTCCCAGTTCATAGAGGGAGCACTTCTGTTGGAGTAACTTTCTGCCATCTTTACTTAAGCCTTTATACTAATTCCTTGTAGAATTGCTCACCACTAGCTATCAGTAGGACTACAGTGTTGGAACAAGTATGGGAACCAACACACTTGACTAGCTAGAATATGCAATATAGCCTTCACACACTTGACATATGGCACACTGACTCCACCAATCCAGATTAGGTTCAATACTTGTATTGTACTTGACAGCACATTGGTACCAACAGTTCACTTCAAGGCAGGCCACTTTGTCTATGAAGCATGCTGCGTGGATAGGAAGGACAAATGGCTGCTTCTTTGTTGTTGTTTTAGTTTCTTCCTCTTGGTGTTTCACTCCTGCCTTGCATGAATCCTGCACACCCTCCATCCTCACTTCCACCTCTCCCCTTCCACTCTTTCCTCTGATTGCTCCTCTCTTCTTTCCTTCTATTCTTCTTGCCAGCTCTTTAATTCATTCCTAGCCCGTGAAAGGCCGTCTCTCCCACCATTTCCCTTCCATCTGGCTACCTCAACAACTGACAATAAATGGCTTACCTGGCAACAGTCCTTTTGATGTAAACTTATGCATTAAGTAACATGAACCCAGGTAAACTGAACAATGCATCCCTTCTTTTGTGAGGTGAGCCTCCATTAGCCACAGAATCTTTTACCTCAATAGCCACAAATTGAACACCTGAATGGGGCACCAGAGGGGAATTCCTAGGTGAGTTGAGGACATGATTTGATGCTCAGCTTTTAGAAAAAGGAAGTATTTTTATAAGGAAATTATATAATTGACATATGTGTTCGAACAAACCTCATAGTGAGAGGCCATATAAAGCATCTACTGTACCACGATCATGTATTATTAATTATGTTAAACTTTGTGCAGTATATGTGAAATATCTAATTTATATATCATTACTGTCTCTCTAAGCATACTTTTGTTAGGTAAAATAGTAATTATTGTCTCATTTGACTTACATTTGGGTGTTTTTCCTTATATTATCAAAATATTGCAAATACAGGATCTGCGCTTATTTGAGGTCTTGTAAAGATGGGTTTTAGGCTTTAAGGGGGTTCCATCCCTGTACTTAAATCACTCTTCTATGACTATTAAGTTCTTCTATTATACGCAAGGTTTTATGGTAATACTATACAGCATTGCCACTGTGCATGTAATATAGAAGACAAGTAGAGCTCCCTGGTGCCAAAATGAGGGAGTTATGCCTTCTTAGGAGGAATGAAGGTGAATATGAAAATGTCACAGCAGTCCGAATAGGAGCACACCCATCCCTTTCAGCCCCTCACACATTACGTGATGAACCACATTCTAGGCCACGATCTCATTTAAAAACAATAAAGCACAGATTATCTCTCCAATTCACTACTCAGTGCCTCATTGATAAAAATTGATGACCACTACAGATGCAGATTTGATTGCATTATCCGGCATTGAGGGGAGTTCTGAGAACCAAAGTCATCGTCTAATGTGATTCATTTAGATATGCATATAGGACTATCAGATTCAGCTTCAAGTACAATAGCCATGTGATACGTTAAAAGGTTAAGAAAGATGAAATGCATGAAACAGAGCCTGCAATGTAACCACAATGTTGCAAGTTGATTATGTATACCAAACTTCTACATGGATTTGAATACAGGATACATCCTCCTTTGGATATTAGTCAGTTCCAAAAATAAAATAAAATCCTTAATATACCTGAAACATTTTACACTTCTAGCAGTTTGATGAAAAATGCAAGTTATTGTGTTAAAGATATTATAAAGGACTTATTTATACCTGACTCACAATAATGTCACGGAAACATCTGCCTATCGCATATACTCTTACAGGTCTGAGGATGGTGCCTCAGATAAGAAGTGTGCAAAGACTGTGCCCCGTCATCAACTGCATCATCCTGCCAGTGTCAGTTGTTACATTGTGATATGTACACTATTATTCTTAACTGGGTCACCTTGCGAATGCAGTTCTATATATCTGCACCTGCCATTTCCTCCCTCTGGCAAGGTCACTGGTTCTCACTGAGGTCAAATTTGTATCAAGGCTTAACCTGCAAAATACTATGAAGAAACAATGAATTATCCCTTCAAAGGGTTTAATGTCAATTCTAAAAATTATTGGCACATATACTAGGACATGAACTGACATAGCTTGATATCTGTCAGTCTTTTGATAGTAGTCAATGGTAGATACACATAATTATATTTTAGTAAAAACGTACCTGCTTATTTGGATAACATATTACCTACATGGTAAAATCAAGGTTATGACAAAAGGAGACGGAAAACAGTTCATATTTCATGTACATGTACCACTAATAAATGTACCCTTCACACTATGTTCTCCTAATTCCAACCATCCGGCATCTATTCAGGAGCATACACCTGCACTCCAGGCTACATCTAACTTGACACTTCATCTGTTATGGAAACAAATTGCACAGAAACTTTGGGCAACAAGTTTATCCTTAAAGTGTGCAGCTCAATATTCTCAGCCTGACTGCATGCCCTGATTCCGGCCAGTCACTGAATGGATGACAGACATGACTCTGGGTTTCTGATTTATGACTGTGCATGCAAACTGGGACTAGCCATGGTCAATGTTGGTGCATGCTCAGTGCTCATGCTCAGTGCTCAAATTACTCATACAGTAAGGCAATAATTCCACTGTCATAGACCCTGAACATCATCCTTATTTTGGTATGACACTGATCTTCTTCTCTCTCTTCCTCTGTTTGTGCTTCTCTTCTCTCCTTTTATTCTTCCTACCAGCTCTTCTATTCATTCCCATCCATTATTAGCCTTTGCTCCCACCATTTTGCTTTTTTTCTCTGAACCTACAGCCTAGTAGTAGCCTACAGAGAACAACTTCCATCTGACTACCCCAACCACTCCCGGCAAATGGCTTCCCCCAGAACAGTCCTTTTGTTGTAAACTCATGCATGAAGTAACATGAGCCCAGGTGAACTGAACAGTGCATCTATTTTTTGTGAGGTTGACCCTTTATTAACCACAGAATCCTTTACTTCACTAGCCACAAATTGAACAAGTGAATGGGGCACCAGTGGTTATTTTCTAGGTGGGTTGAGGGCATAATTCAATAGTATAAGGGAATGTTCAGTCAATTTTAATGTACCAACAATTACTCTAAATCTCTTGGTATTATATTAGTTTGATCTGTGCAGAGCATATAGCAGCTATTTGAAGACGTGCTCCCTATTTTAATGATTGCTTTTTTGAGGGAAACCACATTATCAAGAATTATAGCAAGATGTTCGTATCTATCACATGACTCAAGAATGTTATCACCCATTTTAATGCTAGGACGATGTACAAGAAATTCTGGTGCAGTTGATGTTGGCACGTGCACATTAAGAAGTACAGTTTGGATTTTAAATTAGCTTTAATGATCTGGTACAAAAAAAAACACGTCGTCAGCATACATTATAATACTACAGTGGTCAAGGTAAAGGTATGAAAACAACAAAGTGACTCTGAGCTGTGACCTGCTCCGGGATATCTTGTCATGCAACGTGACTTGGCTCAACAGACAAAAATCAAATGATGCATCCCTAGGGGTACCAGGATGCTGAGTGCATACACATTAAAGGAGATGTGTAAAAGTCAGTGTTCAGATATAGAGAATATGACAAAGTTATACTAAATACAAGACATTGAGATCAAGCTCTATGTCAGGGCAGTCCAAAGAGGAGGGCACTCACTCCTATCAGCTCCTCATATATCTACATAATAATCTATATCCCATGGATAACTATCCTGCTCAACCAACATGATCAGCCAAGACCATGATCTCATTTAAACAGCCCATTTAACTAGGCTCCACCTCAATGGTAAAACTGAATCACCACTATAGATGCATAATTGACTGCATTAACTGGTGTTAGAGGGAGTTCTACTGAGAAGGAAAGTTGTCTTCTCAGAATTAATGTGGGCAATCATCCGATGTGATTCATTTAGGTATTCATATAGGACTATTAGATTCAGCTTAAATTATATCTATCAATGGGATCATTTGATAAGTGACATATATAGACAGAAGTTCGCGAGTTTTAGTCTATTGACTGGTATATATTATGAGTTGAACGTCAGGCCATATTTCACCAGGCCGTAGGCTGAGTAAAATTCAACAAGTGAATTAAACTGGTCATTAGACTAAAATGAATGCTCCTTTGTGTTCATTTTTTACCTGTTTCAATTAAAATCATCCAAATTATGGTAGGGGGCCCTAAAATACATTTTTCTACATCGCACAAATGTAAACAAACCTTTATTTTGATGGCGTCACAGTGAAATACTGGCAAGGGTTATCTTCTGCACCCTCTGCTCTTTTCTTTTCCAATTAAATTATAATTAAGCATTTGAAAATTATGTTACAACTATTGCCGCTCACCAAGTTCACATCTTCATGCATTCCTTTCAAATGCAAAGTTGATTTCTAATCTTCAGATTCAAAAGGAGACTTGTGAGATCATTGATTTGGCCTGTCGCTTATTTTTACTCATGCCTGTGTTCCCTGCTAAAATCTGCAATTACTTTCAATAGGTAATCAGTGTTTGGAGTAACATGTGTTTGTTGCAGATGTGCTTGCCAGCACTCCTCCTCCTACTAGCATCTTTGTTACATATTCTTCTTACTCTTTCAAATTTTGTCTGTCACAGTAATAACCCATTTCCCGGTATAGGACACCATTTGTTCTCCGCTGCTGCACCTGTGCAGCGGAAACAGCCTAATAGAATCAGCACATGGGTGTTAATGGTGTCAGAGGTCCAGTTATTATCTGCAGTAAGAGACGGTCCTGACCACCTAAGTACACGACTAGAGGAGCAGAGCTGGAGAAGGGGCAGCTTAATGAGAGCAAGCACTGCTCTGAAGAGGGATCTACAACTGACAAGATTGTAGCAAATACTTAACAAACCCGAAGGGCTCCCCAGAAACTTGTAATGATTACAAAATAAATACCCTGACAGCAAGTTTTTTTTAATGTTGGCCATGTGGATGAGGGTCAATCATTTATTGATTACTTTTCATTTTATGAAATGTTTCAATGATGTAAACAGGTTTTTCCCAACTTCAAGTCCCTTAACATGATAGCTGGAATAAAAAGTATAAGAAGTGGATATTTCACATGGAACCGCATTAACCCTTCAAGGATGGCACAATTCTACAATTTGCTTAAATGATTCAGCTTGATGAACCAATGCAGTGTAAAGACCCACTATGCTCAGGGAGTGGAGTTATTCTTAGTGGGCACTATGCCTAGCAGAGAGGAAGGAGAGAAGGAAGGAAGGAAGGAAGGAAGGAAGGCAGCAAGGAAGGAAGCAAGGAAGGAAGGAAGGAAGGAAGGAAGGAAGGAAGGAAGGAAGGAAGGAAGGAAGGAAGGAAGGAAGGAAGGAAGGAACAAATAAAGGATATTAAAAGTAATGATGAGAGAGGGGGAGGGAAATGGAAGAATAAACAGGAGTATAAAAGAGCTAAGAATTCCTCATGATCATATCACATTCACCTTATAATGTGAGGATTATCACCAATATTCTCTCTGTGCATTCCACACTGATATTCTGTGGGTTTACTACCATAGTCAGTAGTTCCTAACCCAGGTTGGTCATTGGGGCATTGGTCATTTGTACCAATTGATATTCAGAAATAAAAGAATGGCTAATGCACAGTTTAGGGCCATAAGGATAGTTTTCCAGATAGTCTACACCTATAAGGGGTCTATACATGTGTAGGGGCACGAATAATACGTGTACATATAGGTCCGTGGAGTCAGAGCGGGAAGTGCCTCCAACGGACACTAGGTGGCAGCACCTACGCCATGTCTTGGTCCGCGCTCAGGGTATATAAGAGGCCGAGGTTGGCTACCTCAGAGAGTTCGTCCCAGGACTAGCTCTGACCCACACCTTTCGTACCTTCGCTTTGATAGGGGCACCTACACCCCTCCCACATTATGGCTCCTGCACCAGCCATGCTGGCTCAGGACCTGACTGTCCGGTGTTGCTAACTTCGAACTATTGATAGAATCCTGTGTGTCTTCGAATGGTTAAAAGACCAAGTGAACCGAGTAGAAACCTTTGTGTACTTTGGAGCCTGTGATCGAATAAAACCTGTTGCATTCAAACCGAATTTGGAACCTGTGTTCGCGTTATACGTATACGAAACCCCTACACATGTTTAAATAATCATAATTTTCAATTACTTGCGATTTTATAATTCAAAGTTACAATAGAGTTAACAGAGTCAAACCATATAGATTGATAACCCTCTGAAGGATGTTGTTCTAGGAATGTGAACACCTGTTCTGTGTTAAATGAAATATGCATTCTATCCGCACTCCTACAAATGCTGCTTTGCAATAATCCTAGAGTAGCATTGCTTATGGGTTGCATATGACATGAAGCATTTGATGTGCTTTTATGGAGACTGCTGGGTGTACATAAATATCATCACTGGAGGTTGTTCAATACATCCTTGACTCGGAACAGAATATGACCAACTAGGTTAGTCATGTTTACTAACTGTTGTTAGTAATGTTGACTAACTAGGGTGATTCATGTTGACTTACAAGGTTGGTCAAGATGACCAACCCTGATACACTTTTCATTCGTCTTGTATAGGGAGCCAAATAATGACTATGGAGGTTGGTCAGGTAGTCTGACAGATTAGCTGCATGGTTTTCCAACTCCATATCCACGTGTTTAATAATGTCCTCCATTACAGTCATGGTCAGTTAGTATGGAATGTGGAAATGAGGCCAATTCTCCTTAACTATGGCACCATAGAGGGATGTCAGTGGATACCTGATGCCATGTGTTGTCCTTTCCTCTGGGCAATAACCCACTAAACCCTTCCACCACTTATTAGCTATCCTCATATAAGAGTGGATTCCACAAGGCTATTTATTTCCGGATGAAGCCCTGGCTGGGGCCTGAGGAAAAATCGGAAGTATTTACCATAATGAATATTTCCAATTTCCATCTGGCCGTGGCCATTTCATTGAAGAAATCAGCTACAGTGGAACCCACCTACCAGTATTAAGGAGAGCACTGCTCTGCTTTAAATTATGGATTCTACCTCAACTGATGGAAACAATATATATGGCTTAGTTATCAGACTAGTGTTGGAAACTCAGCTGAGGAATAATCATATTGATTTGAATGTAAATATATGTTAATATATAACTGCAGTTTTTGCAAATGTAGCCTCATGTTGTGTGATGATCGATCTCACACATGATGCAAATATACCTCTGCCACTTCGCCTCTTAAGGTGGATATCCCTAGTGCAATTTTAGTGTAAGCATGAATTGATTGACATGTCCATTTCGTCAATTTTAGTTGAAAGATAGTAATCTATCATATATAGAAATCCATTAATAGTCTATTAAGCCATCTAAAATATATCAGCCTTTATTCAGTCCAGAAAGCAAGCTGTGTGAGCATGATTCCCTTTAGACATCAACTGGTATCAACTATAAATACGAAATTGTAGGCAACAGACGATTTATAAGCGTCATCAGATGAATTATCAGTTAATACTGCTTTACTACTGCTGTAGCCACACTGATATAAAGTGTCCTGAATATGAAAAGCTTGTCTGTGAGAACTAAAAAAACAACGGCAAAAAGTAGCTGCAATCTTAGTTCTACTCTTTCCTACTATTGCCACGAGGGCGCTGCAGTTGGCCTGTTTAATACTAGCAGCATTGCTCATATTCCCATGCCAGTGGGTGTTTTTAAAGAAGACAATTCCTTGAAACAACAATGGAATGTGTGTTCAACACCTGACAATGTATACTTCTGTCAGAAAATAAAAGATTTTCTTTCCTTTTCAGAAATTCTTTTGATTTCAGAACGAATTCCCAAAACTATTCTTGCTCTTGGAGCCTGCTCTTCCTGGCCTTTCTAAAATGGGCATAGAGGGAAATCATGTTCTTCGATATTAGTTTTTTAGTTGTATCCATCACATCACCATGGCATGACCGTGAATGAATTCTGCCTTTGTTGTTTAAGTGAAATAGCTGGCTCCTCTGCAGAATGCAGAGCTACAGCACACAGATAGTTTTTGACTGTCACACACTATATAAAGCTAGAACAGAAATGGTTTGGGGATATTCCTTGATAAAGTCTTTTTCGGAAATAAGGATAATCATGTGGAAATTTGCAATGGTCTGATGCCAAATATGACAGCAAAATGCTGAAAACGGCAATTTTAGATTGAGCAGTCCTATTAAATTCTGATTGAAGACAGTGGGTACATGTAATAGGCTTTAGTAAATCACTAAAGTGTATGAGTAGAAATTACCCCGATATAGAATTAATAGGACCTTACCAGAACCTGTTTTAAAGTGGGCATCTTCAAACGTTAATTATCATTTGATTTCTGATTGTGTGTGGTAAATGATAAATGCATTATGGAAGAAAGTGTTTATTGACTAGTAGGAGCCAAACTGTATACCAAAGGCTGCAGAGTGACCAGACCCAGGAACACAGGAAATGTCTCTCTGAATACCTACTTAAAGTTGTGTGCCCTACACAGCCCCACTCTGTATGTGGTGTGTAGCTCTTTATATTCTACTCCAATGTCCCTCCACTATCAGTCTACCACACACACAAGCTTAGCCTACCTTATATCTTCCTACAGATAGCCAGAGCTTAGGTAAGTCTACATACATCATCAATCTTCATGTAATAATGTCAGCAAGGTGGCTGGGAGCTATGGCAGTGAGGGTGGTTTCATCTGTGATCGGTATAGGGTAGATTCACCATAAGTCGACCCTTCCCATCACAGTTTTTCATGACCATTAGGAGAAGTGTGATTATGTGACATACACACGTCATGGAATCATGCCTGGTGTATCAAACAAACGAGAATGTATAGCTAATGGTCAAGGTATTCCGACTTTTCATGGTTTACATGCCCATGCACAATATTATTTACATATTTTTGGCCTTATATGTAAAAATTTCAAATAGCCTATTTTCACTCAATGTCGACCAATTTTAACCTAGAGTCAACCATCTGTCTTAATCTGAACAATGTGAAATACTCCTAATGTATATCTACACACCAACTAGAACTACTTACTAAAGTATCAGTAAAATCATGCTGTGTCATTAATTCCTCACTAGGAATATATATTCTGCATGTAAGAAGGTTATATAAAGTAGGTATATTAGGTTTGATTCCTTGCAAAATCACCTTTACAATAGGCTCCACATAACACACTCCAGATTATGGTCGACTTCTGGTGAAATTAGTGAGTTTAAATTGGTAACCTATCTATTGTATGCATATGGATATTCTCGTGCAAACACCTTCAGTTCATGTTTTTTTGAAACAGGTAGTACATCCTCACTTTAATGTACTACATTTATATGAAAAAGGGAAATATGTAAAAGATGATGGTGTAGTAGGAATAAATAACACTCCAATTTGCATCTGAATAAAGCCCTGCTACCCAGTATAGAATACATGCTTGACAATATGGTGCTGTAGGTGGTCGACGCATGGTGGTAGGTCGGAAATAGGTGAGCTTACCCTAACCATTTCTAAGTGAATACCGAGGTAGATTAAAGATCTGACCAATAGGAATCGGTGGGCACATTATACTACCGGGGTTAATGCTCTCCTCTCTTTGTACATGCCTCCAAGGAATGAAAAACATAATAAATAAGTTCCGTATGTAATAAATAAATAAATTATTTGAATCATCTCAACCGGTTCATATAGTATAATTTTACAAAATGATTAGGCTTTCTGTTTTACTCTCTAGAATCCTAAATAATGCTCCGATTCACAAGCCATAAAAAATGGCATGTAGACCAGAGTTAGGGCCTTTCTACGAACCACCCCGGCCCGTAGCTAGGCAAGCAGTCTGAAAACTACGGGCCCGGACCCAAAACTACGGGCCATTGGCTCCCGGGCCAGCGTTAGTGTCTACCCCTGAAGGAAGTGCTCAACATTGAGGCCAAGAAAGTGCTAACATTCTGCAATGTAAAAGCTCGTTTGCTACCACTTGTCCTCCACTGCTGCACCTGCATGTGCATCAGAATCAGTGCATGGGTGTTAATGGTGTCAGAGGTCCAGTTATTATCTGCAGTAAGAGACGGTGCTGACCACCTGGGAACGCAACTGGAGGAGCAGAGCAGGAGAAGGGGCAGCTTAATGAGAGCAAGCACTGCTCTGCAGGGAGACAATTCGCGATAAACTAGTAATGATTCTAAACTAAGAACCTTGACAGCAAGTTAAAGCTTCACTCTCACCACTAACATGCCATTATTGGTTATTCGACTAGAACAGTACTAGAACATGTAGACCCTTGGTGAGAATGCCACTTTTTAGGAACTATGATCAGCTTCCAAGCAATTTGTTCCCATACCAGATAAAGTGTGGAGTTATTCGTAGAAGGAGACAGAGGGGTGTGTGTATGTTAATGAATCGAACCCTGGTGGTTGCTTTTTTGGCAAATGAAAAGTACCTCTGGTTAACCTTTTAAGGGTTGCATAGTACTCTATTGCGCCATGCCAATAGGAGGCGTAGGAAGCAAATCTTCATTGGGGGGGCCCAGAGGGGCCGAACCCAAACAGCCTTAAGCATCGGCTTTTAGGCTTGATGCCACATATACAGCTATATATTGAAATTGTAAATAAAAGTATTGTTTGAGCCCCCTTTTGTTCTGATTGGGAGACTTTTTCCTATGTGGGAGAGGTAAGTTTGGGAATTTTGTGTATTGTTTTATAGGGTGTTGGTAAATTTGGGGGGGGGGGCCCAAACATATTCAGGCCCCCCTCTTCTGTGATTGGGGGGCCCGGGCCCTCCTGGCCCCCCTTTTCCCACGCCACTGCCAATTGTCGCCATGGTGCATGAATGTAGCCCTGCTCAGTAACTCGCCAGGGCTGAATTCATACCATCCTTAAAGTGTTGCTGTCTTATTCATACCTTTAATGCATCTTCTCCATCTTCCTACATCATGATAAGAAAGCTGTGTATTTCAAACCATAGACATTTCAAGTATCCTATTCAAATCTATGTTTAAACCTTTCTGCTTTTTTATCATGTACAGTCTTAACCTTGATTTTTGTAAGACTGACAGAAGTGGAGATAATATATGTGGAGTTACCGTCAATAGATTTACAGATGTAAAGATGTCTGAGTATCGACACACATGCTGTCACCCAATGTGCTCCTTTGTGTCCCAAATTACAGAAGGTACAGTATAGCTTTGGGCAACAGACGTGGGGTCTGTGATCTTAAATATAACTTTACAATGTGTTGACTACAGTGTCATAGTTACGTAACAGTGGTATTTCTTATCTTTAACAGACTTACTGTACAGCATTGATTCACCGGGATTTAAAAGCAAGCAATGTCTTAAAGGCGCAGATCTCAGTACTCCTCCAGCGACAGTCGGAGTGGAGCTGGGACAGGTACTCAGCCCTATATATAAGCGCTGGGGCTTTAATAGGATTCAGCAGACTAGGGTTTGATATGACATTGACTAATATCCTTACCACAGGTGGATGGAGTTGCAATTACAGTGTTAAATTTTCCCTATTACTGTACACTATTAACCAAAGTTCCGCTTAGAATCCTCACTTCGAGTAGAAAAAGCTGTTGCCCAATTCACTTGTTCAATTTGTGGCAAGTGAGGTAAAAGATTCTGGGTTAGTGGAGGGTCAGCTTCACAAAGAAGAAACACATTGCTGAGTTCACATGGGTCCACAGTAGTTCGGGTGTGAGGTTACAACAAAAGGACTGCCGCCTGGGAAGTCATTCATTGTCTGCGGTAAAGGCAGTCACATGGAAGGTTTTCTCTGAAGCCCTAGGTATATATGGTGACTGTAAAGGGGGAATGGTGGTAGGATAAGGTAGTGGAAGTGGAGGATGGTAGCAAGGAAGGAACTAAGGGAGGAATGAAGGAAGGAAGGAACAAGAGAATGAAGAAAGGAAAAAAGGAACAAAGGAAAGAAGGAATGAAGAAAGGAAAAAAGGAACAAAGGAAAGAAGGAATGAAGAAAGGAAAAAAGGAACAAAGGAAAGATGGAATGAAGAAAGGAACGAACGAACGAAAAAATGAAGGAAGGAACAAAGGAGTGAAGGAAGGAAGGAATGAATGAACTGAAAATGTTTTGATGTGGGACAATTGAATGTTTGATGTGATATCAATACTGTAACATGTGGCAGCAGAATGGAGATGGAGAGAATATTTGATAAATGAACCAGGTTTGCAGCCATGTAAAATCTAGATGGAAGGGGAGTTAGCATGAAGGCTGCACTTTCAGCTCACACAATGATTTTCAGTAAAAGTTAGTTCCGTTATGAGGCAAGATGTATGAAAGGAAACAAAGATTTTTAGGAGGGACTTTCGGTTGGACAGTAAAAACTATATATCGTAAATTCTCACGTACAAGCCTGACTCGCATATAAGCCACACCCCGACTCTGGGCTGGTCATATAAGCCGCACTGGCCATCCGATTATGGTGACTTGAGTACTTTACAATAGTAACAAATACTTGCATATATAAGCCGCACCCTGTCTCTTGGCCTATCCTATAAGCCGCACAGGCGATCTGGATAACAGAGATGAGAAATTATTACTAAATAAATCGACATTACAGTTTAGGGCGGATGCCGTTCATCAGATGATATCAAAAAGGTACAAAATGGGTCCTGAGGTACAAAGAAATACCATAACTACAATTGAGATTATAGGTCAAAGATCTATATTGGTCAACGGTCAATATGTATAGATCACAGGGCTTTTTAGATGTAAATGGGTCGTTTTAAAGCGTATGTGTACGTGGGTTTGTTGTTTTGATAACCGCATGTGTTAGATTTGTTGAATTGAATATTTTTACACAATTTTATAGCAGTATGTCTAATTTTTAAAAAGAAAAAGAAATATAAACCAAAACGAAATTCTAGGCGGTCTCTTAAAGAGTCACAGCAGAAGCTTTGTTCCCCCCGGATTCTTAAAGCCCTGTGCCTTACCCAGCCCGTGTCTGTATCCAGCTACACGTGGTGGGTGGGGTAGAGCTTTATTCTACTCACAGTGCCCCTCCCCTATCAGCCCACCACCATCCACGCGCCTTATAGCCTTGCCTTATACAGTTTCTCTCAGGCAACCAGAGAGTAGATCTGCTTGCATAATGGGGGGGGGTCAAGAAGTATTCCTATTTGAAAAGTTGAACTTGTTTGACTTTGCCCTGTTATTGGCACGAGTTGGAAACGGTTGGAATGGCATGCACAATAGTTCAATTGCTATAAAAGATCTCAGCGATTTCAACACTTTTCAGCAATGTTGAGCATGAATCTCAAAAATGACTGGGTGGATGATGGTCGGCGCTGGTGGCATCAATGTTTCTAACCAAGCAATATTTTATTAAAGCTTCCCTAACCTATATCTGCGAATAGCCACTATTTCTAATGAATTGCAGGGAGTAAACTAGTTGTGTATTGTTGGAATATAGGTGAGGCATCGTGGGGGAGTGGTACGGGGGAGGCGTATGAAAGACTTTAAACCTTTCTCTTAAATCAATTGTCATAATCTGATTGAGCTGTCACACATTGGTAGCCTAACCATGGCAATGCCCTGAATCCCTCCCAGGTGGTCGGGGTGTGCGGCTGGATGCAGGACAGGAGCTCCACCAGTATCAGCAATACATGCACTGTAAGGATCAGAGACTAGAATGGCAGCTTAAATCCTTAAAGTAATACAATGTGGGATTTCATACCAGTTTTGGTACTGCCGAGCTGCCGTGTCGGCCTCCTGGTGGCACTGAGACACCACAGCACAGGAACCAGTACAGCCACATGGCTGTCATCCATGCAGATTTATGCTGTATGTGCGTGCGCATACAGACAGCATTCATCCACCCGCACCCAGCACAAGAGGTCCATCTCCAAGCAGAAGTCTTGACTGTGCTATGTATGGGGCCTCATGTGAGGCTGAATGGGGTAAGTGGGGACAGGAGCAGGGGGCAGGGCACGTGACCTGGGTTAAGGAGGGGTGATGTGTGTGTAGCTGATGCTTCATACTTCTTATGGCCCTAGACCCATAAATTCGATATGGCGACATAGACCATTTTGGGTCTAAGTGACATGGGACATGAGGAAGAATTTGATAGTGACATGGGACATGGAGCATTTTTTTAAATCGATATGGCGACATGGACATTTCTTAAAATCGATATGGCGACATGAGCATTTCTTAAAATTGACATTGGACATAGGGACCCCCCCCCCCCCCATCAAGGGCCCCCTTCTTAGATATTGCTGGTCCCGTTATCACATGTTGGGTATTATTTTGTAACCTTTTCTTTTTTCTCAGTTCTTACATGATACTCTTGCACACACAATTATAATCCGATGAGGATAGAACTAAAGTTCAGTTACTGAACATATATACGACAGGTGTTTAATGGAGAAAACTAAGATGAAATATGTTTTATATACGGTACGTGGAAATGAAACCGTGTACGTTACCCCAGCATGAGACCAGACATACAAACCTCGAGACCAATAATCATCACCACATTCACAAGGAAGGGCTCATGTATAGGGATATTCAGCTCAATTGGATTAATCTTGGTCCCGGTTTTATTTCTTTTGTTTAGAGAAAACATTTCTGCTGACAGGTTGGCTAGTAAAACAAGCGGTGATACGTCACGATGGTATCTGGTCAAGAACACATTACAAACAAATCTCAGGAAAACAGCTTATTCAACCTCACTCTAGGATAAGGATGGAAAATGGACGACCTAACTGACTTAACTGACTATTGCAAAACGTGAGGTCGGCGTCCAACTCTCTTTTTTAAATGATCAAACCTTTTAACAATCTGATATGGCCCTAGCATTAAGTGGTTTCAAATGACCTAACCTGCTATAAGATGCATGCTGTACAGCTCATTCCCGGTTAGTTAAACCCTGATACTGATAGAATTAGTATGATAGCCATGATAATAACCTAGGTATTGAGAGACATGGCTGCATTGTTTGATGTAAATAATAACTTTTGGCTTTTCATATTTGTTGACGAACCGGCCGCCTGTATTGATTTTCACAACCGTTATTAATTTTTTTTGAATTGCTTTATTTGCTATATCATTGATGATTTTCATAACAAACAATCCATGCATAGTATTAGATGAACAATACAATATATATCAACAAATGCATTACTATTATATTCCATGAACATGCATTGCAAGCTGCAGTCCTAGAAATTCTTAATTGTAAAAATGGGATCAAATTTGTGGATACATACAAATAAAAATATATACAGGGTATACAGTAGCGACATCCTTTTCAAAATATTGTTTAACAAGTGAGGTATGTAAATAGCATTTTGGACATATAAGAAGCACCCGGAAATTATGAAGTTTCTTTTGCAAAGAAATTACAATACAAAGTAATCACAATACACCTGTTAGCTATTCAGTAAGTACCCAATACTAAGCATTCACTAGTACATCATTTCTAGCTCTCACTCTTCTTTGCCTATTTAAGTACTCATCACTTTCCTAGTATTCCTTTCTCTTCCCTTTCATGTACGTTCCATATTTAATTTTAATTTTGACTAATTTCTTGAAGGCTTCCTTCTTTATCTGAAACTGAGTGATTGCCTCTAAATCATTCCACAACAGTACTCCCCTGTAATAAGGTGATTTTATGTAAAAATCTGAGCGAGGTCTTTTTAGACTAAATACAAACTTATCATTGGCCCTTGTATTTACATTAGTTCTCTGTGAAACCTGTTTTTTCGATTTCCTAAACATTAGTGAAGCTAAGAGTTCCTTTCTTCTGTCAAACAACATAGGTACTTCACACCTTTTATGCAAACCTAACACTGTTTCATCTCTAGATTTACATCTTAGGCATCTGTGCAGAGCCTGATTTTGTAGAACTTGAATGGTATTGATTACATCCTTGTTTGCCGAGTCTAACAAAAAGCAGCAATAATCTGCAAAAGGTAAGATGGTCTGCCTATAAATGATAATTGCAGTATCTTCATCAATCAGATACCTGAGATTTGCTAGCTTGAAAATTTTGTTAGTCATTTTCCTGTGTATTTCTGGGGCAAACTTTTTAAAAGTCAATTCAGAATCTAAAGTGACTCCTAAATACTTATAACTATTCACTGACTGAAGTACTTGATTACCAATTTTTAAATTTAAGGGTGGAGCCAACTGTAATTTTTGGGTAGAACCAAACCACATACACTGAGTCTTTTTAACATTAATTGTCATACTATTTGAATCACACCATTCTGATAAATTATTCAAATCCATTTGTACAGCTCTTTCAGCAAGTCTGTAATTAGCATTGTTATTATACAGCACAATATCATCCGCATACATTATAATTTTTGAATTTCTAATATTAGGTACAAGATCATTTATGAATAATATAAATAGCAAAGGGCCCAAAACTGACCCTTGGGGTACACCAAAGCTCACTTTCCTTTCACCTGAACAAATATTGTCCACCTTTGTGGTTTGTAGCCTATTTGACAAATATGATTCAATCCATTTTAAGAATGTATAATTCAAACCAATCCTTGATAATTTTTTCAATAATAAACCATGATGAATACTATCAAAAGCCTTGCGCATATCAACAAAAGTGGCTGCAGTGTAATGACTAATATCTCTATTTCTAAATAAATCATTCACAAAATTTGACACTGCCTCTCCAGTACTACAATTCTTTCTATAACCAAATTGACATTCATGCAAAAGATGATTAGTTTCTAGATGACTACTCAAATGACAGTGAGCTAATACCTCTTGCATTTTCCCTACAATTGGTAATATGCTGATTGGCCTAAGATTAGTAACATTCTTTGAGTCACCCGGCTTAGGCAAAGGGGTTATGCAAGCCTTTGACCATGACTCTGGAGAATCAGCGTTATCAAAAGAAAATTGAAACATATGTACAATTTGCGGTATAATGCATCTAAAAGCATCTTTCAGAATTTTTGAGGACACAAAATTAACTCCAGATGGTTTACTGATATCAATATCATTGATTATATTTTTCACATCATTAAAATCGACTTTCAAAGCAATCTGCTCCCCCTCATAATTGATTTCATTTGGTGGATTATAAACAGTTTGGTTTACATCTAAACCCTCTGATACTTTATCCTCAAATAAGTTCTCTACTACTGACGCAAAGAAATTATTTATGTAGTCAGGCGTATCTTCATACTTTACAAAAGTACGGGTATCCTCATCAATTAATCTTGGCATTTTAACATCAGATTTACTTTTCAATAAACTATTGACCTCTTTCCAGAATTTTTTGTGATTTCCCTTACTTTGCAACAATTTATCTTTGAACATATTTGATTTAGCGTTTTTAATAGCATGCGATATTTGCTGTCTTAAAATTTTAGCTTCCTCTAAATATAAGTTATCTTGAGTATGCCTAAAATGTACCAAATTGTCATGCCTCAAATTTACCAATTCTAATATCTCATTATGGATCAAATTATACGTTAGTCTGTGCTTTATTGCAGAGTGTGCCCAGGTATACATAACTAGATTGTACGTGACTGAAAGATGAGTTTTAATTAGAAAGATTTGAATTAATTTCATCCAATCCTCAGCAGTCTGATTAATCACCTCTCAGACGCCACTTCTGAGATCTGTCGAGGCCTTGCAGAGTTCCTGAGAGCAGTCTTCCGTTCTTCTAGACCCTCTTCTCATATTTTTGTTAATTATAGACAAACAGTAAGATAAAGAACACTTTGCTTGAAATGCCAGGCAGGTTTATCATCCACAGAGTCAAGTGATAAAAAGGGTTCGGAGGGATGTGAGATCATTCAAGTTGTCCCACTGTTTATTTTTACCCCTGCCTCACAGGTATTCGCTGCCCCATCCGAGTCTACTATTTACGTCTTGTAGTTTGATCCGTAAATGGCAAATGCTGACTAATATAACAAGAAATGCCTAAGAATAAACAATGAGTGATCAAAGGATGAATCCATCCTGTCGGATATATAGAATCAGGTGTATTTATATAAAGGTCCATATCAGTAATAAAATCTAAATCCGAGTTGGGACTCTAGTTGTGTTGTATATTCATCTTGGAAATGTCCAAGAATAGAATATCAATTAGCCCATGTAAGCCCTCAGTTGCTTATTATGAATTTTTATATCAGGTTGGAGTGATTACTACTCTTGGATTACATCCGATTGTCATACAAACGGTCAATATGTTATTGTAACAGTATATAAACATAAAACATGATTCAACAGGGTTTCAAACATATCAATGTCCGGATATACCTACTGCTACATTTGTCATAGGGTTAAAATGTATAAACGTTAGACACATGGCAAATGTAGGAATATACGAATAGAGTTAACGTTTCTTTCAAATCCTGAACCAATAACCAAAAACAAATTTTGGTTAGAGGCAAAGATATTTGAGTGGCTGTTTGAAACATGTCAGACAGGATATCGGAGCCCCTGTAGCGTCCTGCAGTAGGTGAAACCCCCTCCAATAAGGCCCAGCAGGCAGCCCTAAGTGGCACCCAGCCGAGATAAAACCGGCCTCTCTAAATCACATAAAATATTACATAGAGTAAAACAAAGTTTCCATAAAACTGATGAGCTCAGGTTGCTGCAGCCAGGTGGGCTGAACGTCCGGCAAACTGTACAGTCTAGGCTGTCATACCTGTCACACCACTCCGGTCAACTTCCACACACAGTGTTTAGATTGTATAGCTGAGAATCCAATAGCTGGTTTCGGATAGCAAAAACTAGTATGTACACTAGTATGTACACTAATATGGGAATAACTTCCCCAATGGAAGTTATGCCCGACATATAAATGGGCATAAAGTTAATCTCCGCTGAAGTATCTTGTTATTGAGATTGATAAATTGGAAATAATACATTCTTCGTTTAAATTCATACTTTATGTTAAAGGGAGACAAAAAAGGGCTTGAACATGCAAAGTAGCTACCACTACCCCTTTTGAATTCCTGATGATTCTTGATGTCAAAAAATAAATAATGAATGACATTTATGCAAATGATTCATGCGAAATTATTCCTTAAGGATTATTAAGGAATCGTGAATGTGATTGCTGTAATTATGTCAAGAGAGAAATGGATGACCTGGATTTGAGGAGAATGCATATATATAGATTTGTCATGTGCTCAATAAGTTCCTTATGTTCGAGTATCAACCAGAGAATAACACATCTTGCTGCAGTAGTCTGTTTTACAAATGGTTCCCTTGTGGTAGGAATTATGGAAATCCTCCTTAGCCTATTTGCATTTTGATAAAAACTGAATTCTCCAAGCAATTTATTTAAGTCACATCTGGGACTGGGACTTGGAGATTGTGGAACAAGTTGCCTCTGCCAACTCCCAATGGTCACTGAATTGAATTCCACTTTATTATCTCCCTTTTCTGGTTTGATAACATATGCAGCAGCACGGTGACGGCCTAAGGAGCAGGTCTGTAGAAAGCAGACCTCCACAGCCGTACAGCCACATATGTATGTATTCACTCTGCTTTTTATAAAGGCAAGGTTTCTATGGTGGACAGACACATGCATACATTTCCCAGCCTGACTTGGTCATAGAAAGATAGGTTTACAAACGAAATGATTAGACTGACCGCAGTAGCACCCTAGAATGTCATCTGCCGTTTACTTCAAGTTACCACCATGGTGACAGTAGCAATGGCTGTTTTCTACAGATGTTGGCGCATTCCAGGTGTACATGGTCCTTTGAACTCTAGGAATATCTACTGTATGGTTGCCCAGCCTCATCACCATCCCGGGGGGGGGGGCACAAGATGGTGGCTTACATCTAGGGGTTCTTCTTATGGTCCTATGATATTACCCACTACAGCCACTACAGAAGGGACGCTCACAAATGTAATATCATGATTGATGTAGATTTATTATGTATGTATGTGTATATCCAGACGTATTTCCCCTCATTCTGCCACCAGAGCACTATTAGGAGTCCCAGTAGAGGTAGTGTATGTCATACACTAGGGCCTCCAGTAGGACTGAGGCAGGTGATGGGAGACTGAGGGGGAACAGAAGAAGGCAGGAGGGCATAGGGCTGCTTATGACGAGGGTGACGTGTGTAAGATAATACTGCAGATGGCGTAGCGAGTGCCATTCCTGTAACCACGTATGCCACCAGGTTGGAGACTGACCAGTTTCTTAGTACGCCCTAAGATTGACTGACAGTCCCCAGAACACAGGGTGTACCAAGAACTTGGTACACTCATTGATTGTCACTTTTCTCATATTTCCATGTCAAAATGCATAATTCTGATGCCACCATAGGAAGCAGAGGTCTATAATTGATGTATGCACCCTTTTTTATAACTAAAATCGGAATATTATCTAAGAAACACCATATTGTTCCAATGTGGGATCATGTCATATACTAGGCAAAAGTCAGAGTTATTATGTGTGAGAGTGTGGATTAACAAAGAATAATACAACATATCTTTATTATAATATTGTGAAATACATGTATTTCAACACTCACAGGTTGGTTTGAAAAGCACTTTGACAGAGGATGCTTCCCCTGCCTCTTATCTGCGATCTGACAGTCTCCTTTTTGCATTCCAGGAAAAATAGAAAGCCCCTTTTTTGAATGCACACAATTCAGATAACACTTTGCTTTTAAAGTTATACATAAAAACCGCCTCAGACCAGCTGCAAAACCAACAGACTGAGATTAATCTGAGTTGAAAGCTAATCGATTGTGGTGGGTGTTTTTATGAGGGTGGGTGGATATGTGTTGAGCAGATAACCACAGAGTGTGTGCATGCTGCAGGGGTAATCAATGTTGGGGCTGCACGTGACACACAGCCTTTAAAGATACTTCTCGAGGATAACCGTCTCCTCAGATATATCGGCTTGGTGGTCTTTGGGTATGATGCCGTCTGTGAAACCACAACCACATTCCACTGGGGAATCCTTGCAAATGACGCTGGCATAAAGTGGCCCATGGGTCCAGTTAAAGATTAGCCAATTGCAGCTCTGCACACAATGGCGTTTAACTGGCTCTACTAGGACCATTGAGGGGTTTGGGTTTCTCCTTGTGTGGGGAAGGCATCCTGGAGACTGACCTAGCCCTAACCTGGCTTGACGCAGAGGGAACTTGATCGATCGTAAAATGGACCGACAACTATTCTCACAATCAAAATCTTGCATGAACAAGGTAAAGATCTTGTATATGGTTACATTCATGCTTCTCTATATACATATATACCCATATTTATATAACATATATGTGCATTTTAGGATAAAATGTTCTTTCCTTTAATTTCTCTTGATCATGTTAGTAGCCTCTGATGTAATCCAAAGACATCATCCAAACACAATCCCAATACTTGGATGAATGAAGGGACCTTTATATTCCATTTACACTCTACCCTGTTATACAGGCATGATATAGCAGTAGCAGCCTCCTTATGGAGATTACCTTTGTTTGAGTGAATCAAATTGAGTGAATCAGTTCTTTGTATTTCCTACTACTCAGGCGCATCTTTGAGTTGGGGAATAAAGAAAAAATCAAAGCGTCTGGAAATATTGAGTGAGATATCTATTCCAATATTTCTGTTCGTACTAAGCATTCATTGAGTAATAAGACGTGGACAGTACTGAACCAGTTTAACCCAATACCCTGGTGCCTGCTCCACCCCTATTGCCCCCTTGTTATGGACAATGTCCTGCCTGATGATGCCCCCAGGCCTCCCTGTGCGTCCCCTACCATGGTCCCGGCCTCTATTACACTGTAACAGGTAATACTCCGCACACCACCATTGTCCCATCAGAAAGTTAGCACATGTGACAGCTGTGACACTTTAGTGCCTGATAACAAGTTAGTATCCATGTCTGAAGTTGAAAGACATTTAATGTAGAGACATTACATCATCCAAAACACCTCTAACTAAATATGCACTACATGAGACCAACAGTTGCAATGCAGTTGACGCACTCTATCCCTATGGCTGCAGCAGTTGGCCATTGACTACCAGCTTCCTTATTGACCAACATGATTGAATATTGTTGACAGAACAGAGCCCCCTGTAGATAACTACATCGGGAGTAGGAAATGCTGTTATGGTACAATTTAGAAGTACTTACCGGGACCAATATTTGTATGGATTTCCCAAGATGACCGGCAGGAGAAAGTTGGATTGACAAGAGCAGAAAATGCTCCAAAACCTTATTGCCACATTGTTCTAGACAATGAATGTAAAAGCACCATCCCCTTATGTGCTATCACACAGGGTAGCACCCCTGCGCGCCCCGGATCCTACACTGAAAATCCATAGGTTAAAAGGGTTAGTCAGTGCAGACTATCCTAGGTTCGTCATATGTGTGTTAGTCACAAAGTTATATTCAAAAATGATTCAGGGGTCAGTCAGTAGTGGCTAACCTAGGTTCATCAGTGGCGTGTTGTCTTTGTATACCACTAGTTTGTGCAACCTGTAAGATACTATGATGACCACTCAGTGGCTCCCCCGGAAATTGAAAGACTAAAGTGGGTTGGTCAGTACTGACCAACCTGACAATAATTCCTTACCTCGGTTGGTCGTATAGGGAGCCAAAAAATGACTAACTAGGTTAGGTACTAGTGACTGAGAGATTGGTCGTAGGGGGAGCCTAGGAATATCAGTGTACCCTGCAGTGGACACTGCAATTCTGATACCGGTATGTTGTGAGGATTGGTATCTTTGAAATACACATAAGACCCATCACAATATTTAAAAAATTGCAGACAGACGGAAAATCCATAGCACATCGTTCATCTTGTTTCTTGAATTAGAAGCAGAAGACTCCTTGACTTTCCTCAAACATCGACCATGATTGAACAGTAAACGTTGAATACCTGTTTCTGTTTCTTGTCAGCTTGTGGACGAGACAAATATGCACAGCCCAGTTCTAGATTGACTAACAGCGAGTCTTTACAGACGCTCAAGTGAAGGCCATCCTTGCACGGCCCCGCCGAGTTAACCTGCTTGTAAGTAGAGTACCATTTCCGGTTCCGCTGCAGAATGCCGGCAGGCTAAAGAGGCCCGCCATTAGAGCTGGGAGCTGTGTGTGGCCGTTGTAAGACTGCCACCAGAAACAATAACGTCCGGGTCACTGCAGCGGGCAATGACCCCTAATGGGCAGCCAGGGGGTCTAACAGAGTCAGATATGATGGGGACAGGACAGAGGATGAGTGCCAGGGGAATTAGGCTGATATTTGGCAACATATCGTAGTCAGAGATGACCGGGCTCACACGGGAGATATAACAAGTTTACTGGAATACATTTAATTTTCAGTAGGACCACTATTGTTGTTCACGTCATTTGAAATCAATTGATACCCGTCAACAAGTTAAAAGTCATATTCGTTGGTCATCACTCCCTCGGCCACACTTTTGGTGTGGTCGTGCCTCTGGAGCAAACCCTTGAATCAGCCATCACTGAACTTCAATTCAGCCGTTGCTGAGCACCTAATTCGAACCATTACTTTGTGACTGTTGAATACCCTGTACCACTTATGTGAGCCGTGTTCGTATCAGATTCAAGATCTGTCTACACTACCATTGAATAAAGCCTGTTTCATTCAAACCGAATTTGGAACCTGTGTCCGTTTCATACTTTCACGTCCCTCACGTTCTCCATAGTTCACATAAAATGGTCTTAATCGCTTCACACAGCTGTTACTCTTACTAAAGTATTCAGCCTTTCCCACTGGCGCTAATCGTGCATAAAGCCTTTGCTGGCGTTTGTACTGACAATCCTTCATACTTCAAACAGTGTGTACAGACCTAGTTGTCTTTGTGAGAGGTGTAGCTATGAATCCTCCCCCTGATCAGTCCCCTGATAGATGAGTCGGTAAGTGGTGACAGTATGGGAGATAGTAAAGGGATTTATAACATGGGGACATGGTATCAAGTCTAGCTGTGTGAAGGGTCGTGACTTCTAACAGTGGGACATAGTGATAGGTCTATCAGGGTATAGGGTGGTAGTTAGTAACACTGGGACACATATAGTGGCAAGTCGATCAGGGTATAGGGTTGTGGCTTTTAACACTGGGATATAGTAAGGGTATGGGGTGGTGGTTGATAATACTGGGACATCTTGGGAAGTTTATTTGGATATCGGATGTTGGTTTATAGGGTGGTAGTTTATGACACTGGGACAGATAATTCAACAAATCCCAGGATGGAATTCATCTATCAAAGTTTACCATCATAATTTTGAGAGACGATCACAATGTTAAAATAACTATATCGCCATTATGCAGCTATCTAATTGTCATAACAATATTGTTATCATTATCTTTTACAAACCACGAATAACTTCATGAAACAATTCATCTTTGGGACAAAATGCATGTGTATACAGAAAGCCGTGAACTTTGTGATATTTGAGAAATCACTACAACCATAACGCTGATTTATTACACATCAAGCAATACAGATATAACATGTAAAGACTAGTACTAGCTCACAAAGTACCTACCAAGAGAGTTTCTGTGCTTCTATTTGAGAACATGTGATTGTTACCCTGGCCCGTTGGTAGGACCCATACAGTTTGTACCATCCGGGATCGCCATAAAAACAATCCTTCTCTGATAATGACAAGTTGGTGAACACCTGAGCTCATCCCCAATCCAATTGTCTTCTTTTTGATCCAAGTTAAAAACCAACCCCCTTTTTGAAATGAATACAATAACAGAAACCCTAAAAAAGGCGCCTTACACAAGCTGCATGATCAGCATACTAAGAACAATCTGAGTTGAAAGCTAATTGGTTGTGGTGGTGTTTTTGTGAGGGATGCACTTGTTCTTTAAATGTGGTTTTCCTGTATGTCCTCATCCTAAATAGGTGGTCAATGTCAGAGCTGCAGGTGGCACCCAGCTTTTCGTGATTGCTTTAAAGTATTGCAGGAACCATGCGCATGATTGTTTCCCTCCTAAATTGATATAATAGCTATACTGCTGTAGGGGCCGTTGCATTTTGAGTACTATCATATTGCAGGTCCTGTTGGGCATCTCTTAATTTCGCATCCCATATACTAGAAGATATCAAAACGAAGAAGGGGCCATTACAATGATTTGCTCTTCCATGATGCCCATAACTTCTCATATCAGCAGATAATTAATATTAGAAGGCAGGTTTCTTGATAATATAATTGTTGAGTTTAAGTCAGTTCAAATACAAAAAGATGACAACCCCTCTTCAAGAATAGCCATGTCTAATTGTGAAATTCTGTGCAAATGTTTTTCCTACACAATGTAAACCTCACATAAAATTTCATCAGTCATCAGAGTAGCCGGTAGTGAACTCTCAACACAACCAAAACGTATGTGATGGTTACTGGTGCATCACACCGAAATAGACAGTGGCCATGTAATCAGACGTTGAGGAATAGGTCGCCAGCAATACTGTATACTGTCTTTATTTCACTCGTCCCATTATTGAGTCCCCTAAAGCCTCCTTTCTATAGTTATGCAGCATAGTGCTTGTCATTACGACTGAGGGATAGCGTGCCGCCTGCCATCATAAACAAGACCGGAACCAGAAACAATAGCTTCCGGGTCACTGCAGCAAGATGCGACCCTTACTGGTAGCCAGGGGGCATGGAGAGATAGACATGATGGGGGAACCAAAAAACAGGATGAGTGCCTGATTAGATATAGAGGCATAGAGGGTGGCTGGTAGGCAGGTGGGCAAGCCAGGAATCTTGTAGGCAGGCAGAGGATGGAGAGGCAATAGGCAGGCAGGCGGACAGGCAGGCAGGCAGGCAGACAAACAGGCAGACAGACAGGGGATAGAGGGGTGCAGATTGGATGGTTGTTCAACATCTTAGAGAGGTTGCAATGCCCATCACAGTGGGGAGTATGAGTCTCTACACTGTAAAAATATTCCGTTGAATATACGGAGAATCAATGCAAAACTTTACGGTTGGTCATCATAAATGTGATTACGGTGAGGCAATGTTAAATCAACCAATTTTACAGTGAATATCTGTTATCCAGTACAGTGAAACACAGTTTATTCATTTAAGGTGAAGCTATGTCTTGGAAAAATATTCCGTTGAATATACAGAGAATCAATGTAAAATTTTACGGTGGATCATCACAGTGATCACCTCATCATTTTACAGTGAAACACAGTTTATTTAATTTACGGTGAAGCTTCGTTTAATTGATGTTTAGTTTTATCACACCAGGTGGCAGTTTGGTTCATGGGGAGATTTTCATGGATGCTAAGAACATCCCTTTTGTGGCAATAAGAAAATATAATATAACTCCTAATGATAAGGCCTGAAGTCTTGACACTAAGATGCTATTTCTGATTGGACATGGTACCAAATTTGGCATGGAACCATATTGATCATGGAGTTAGGTATAGGTGGATAAATGGACAGAAAAATACTGGGATAAATGAGTTAAATTACATAAAATACCATTATAACTATTGTTTAGGCACTGTATTGAAATGACAGTGATGTCCCATATTCTTCTAGAATAACGGTGATTTACTGGCACCACCGGGTGCCGGACTTTCACTTTTAAAATTATGGTGAACTTGAAACAACAGTTACCGTTTTTTTACGGTGTAAGTCCGGCACCCAGTGGTGCCAGTGAATCTCCGTTATTTTGACAAAATTTTAATTACATTGTAATGTATAGACCATCTGTAACATCCCAGATTTATAAGGACGTTGTGACACATGATACAAAATGTACTTACTGGGCCTGAGCCTGGGGCCATGAAAATAGAGTTTACATCGAACGGGGTTCCTAAGGCTGGTCATTATAGCTGATTAAGCAGAAATGCCATGAATTGGAAGGGAGAAGAGCAGTTCATGAAAAAAAGAGGCAGGGTATGAAAGCACATTTCTTGTACGATTTACAGGAATGGTTGACAGGAAACAGATAACTTATTCTTTGGGCAAACTGGAGGACAATTAAATGTATGATACACTGCAAGATAAATATATTTCTATGCAATATCAGGGCGTCTGTCAGCAAGGGCACATGGTATATATATTTGGAAGCAGACACTTTACACAGAATAATCCCTTGTTAAAGTCCATCCTGGGTTGTTTTCCTCTTGGATCAAACAATGTCAATGCCGAGATTAAATCACATGCATGGGCAGAGCTTGGCAACTAAAGAAATTATTTTTATATTTTACAGAAGGCCTTATATAGTTCTGAATTGTAGTCCATCACTCTTCTAAAAGTAACAGCTACACTGAAAACTCTATGGGAGAAAAAGTAATCAATGGTGATTACTTTTTGTAATCACAGTGATTGTGATACAAGTGATTACTTGGTAATCACTAGAGTAATCATATGTGATGACCAACGGTCATCACTGTGATTACTTTAAAAAAATCATTTATGACTAATTTCATATAGTTAATTTCTCTGTGCAACAAGATAGCAACCCCTAATAAATTTATAACCACCCCCCTCATCTTGTCATGACACCCTGATTGAGAGCACTTCTAGCCCTCAGAGCAAGCCTAATAAGGCATATGTGTGAAATCAGTAACCAGCAGCCTATTCTTACATTAGTAAATATGGTTTCAGGCACAAAAAAGGTGTCCATGTGTAGACATGTGTGTGCTCTTGATAATTTTGCTAAAATCTTACATGTAAATAACTTTAGTTCCTTATGTGCCAACATTCTTCATAAACATCATTTAATAAGTTTCTATGATTAGAGTTGATATAGATATGAATCCATATATGGCCTGGAGTAGGAACTGCATGTCCCATCACTGTCTAGTAGAGCCCCCTAGTGGCAAATATTCTAATCAAGATGATGACTTTGGTTCATCACAGTGATGACCTTAACTAGTCAACTGGCTATCAGTGGCATAGGAAAGGGGGCCAGGGGGGCCCAGGCCCCCCCCCCCCCCAATCACTGAGGAGGAGGGGGCCTGAATATGTTTTGGCCCCCCCAAAAATTTGTCAAGACCCGTAATCCAATACCCCAATTTTCAATCCTTACCGCTTCTGCATAGGGAAAAGTTGGGGTAAAGGGGGCTGGGCCCCCAAATCAGAACTAAGGGGGGCTCAAATATTACTTTTCCATACAATCTAATATGAGCGTGCATATATATATGCACGCTCATATTAGATATCATATATGATACATCATACATAAAAACCGATACTCAAAGGTGAGTGGAGTGGGCCCCCTTGCCCCCCCCCCCCCCAATGAAGATTTGCTTTCTACGCCTCTGGGCTATGATTACCCTAACCTAACTAATCAATAGTGATTAGTTTTAGATATGCCTTAGTTTTCAGTGTAACGCTCAAGCAATTGCATTCCGATATCACACTCCTTAAATTTAATTTGACAAAATAAAACCAGCCAACCTTCATTCTCCCGGCATACAGCTATCAGCTATCTATAACAAAATCACAGGACTGATGATGAATGGAGAAAGATCCATCTTTTGACAGAAAATGGCATGAATGATTTCTTTTCAATCACTTTGCTCTCTTCAAAGTCCTAGCAGTTTCGATTGATAATCGTGCATAAAGCCTTTTCTGGCGTTTATAATGACAATCATTCATACTTCAGACAGTGTGTACAGACCAAGTGGTCTTTGTGAGAGGTGTAGCTATGAATCTTCCCCCTGATCAGCCCGCAGATGGATGAGTCTTTAAGTGTTGACAGAGGCATGAAGGCAAGTCTAGCGATATGTGTGTACCACCAATATGAGTTTGACTTTTACTTAAAATTGAACCTTTTTCTGCTCTGAAAACTGCTGTACAATGTATATCTGATACCTTACCAAAAGTGGCCTTCGATTGAATGCCCATTTTACTAATACGGTACCATAGCGGTATTGCTACAGGTATCAAAGAAGCACCGGTCTTGTTTAAGAGCAGAGACTACAGAGGCTTGGATTTTAAGCTCTGCATAAAAGATAGGGATTTGTATGAGCTTGGTAGGAGAGGCTCTGCTAAATTCAATGACCCCAGCGCTTTTCCCTCTTTGCGATATTACCAGTGTACTGTACCATTCTGCTTGTACTGATGTGTCCCCTCTTCTCACCAGTAACCAGCATTTACCACAAACCGTAATTATCCCTGTAACAACGCAAAAATCCTTTCAGATTGGCCCAACCAACACCTCACAACATTTTCTTCATGTTCTGTTAACCATGAAACATTTGCATGGATTTAAAGTACGGATTGTGTCTGCTGCACTGGTGACTAAATGAGGATGGTTTGAGGTAGCATTCACGTGTACGCAACCTGTCTTGGTTTGGTCACTACTGTAGATGCCAAGCTATCCCACACTCCCCTGTCAACATGTGGATAATTCTCAAGTTAATGCTTTCTTGACGACTATTGACCCTACATGTAAATGAATAATTCAACCTCTATATGGGCTTAGGAATGAGTCCTTTATTGCTAGATAAGGGGCGGGGGTCTTTCATAAATCTCAAATAGCGCTGCTAGAGCTAAAATACATTAAAAAAAAGACCAACAAGGCCTACTCTCACCTTACTGCATCTCTCCCCATACACTCACAAAGTGACACCCCCCCCCCCACTAGGAAACAATATTTAGAGATACCTATGTTCAAAGTCCACAGGTTTGATACATGTTCTACACACAAAATCACACATGAGATAATATTTCACTAAGAACATGCGTTAGTCGATACATGTACATTTTGTAAACTTTAAGGTTGATCGCTACTCTTAACTTTTCATCCATAGAATTTCCTATTTTTTTGCCTCAGGTTAGTTTAGATCATTAAGAAATGGAAAATGTAAAAAAAATAGGGGGGTCCCGAGCTACTTTTTTTAATACAGATTTTTGAAAAAAAAAAGTATTTTCTATTTTTGGCAAAAAATACCAGAAATTGGGAAATTTTTACGATTTTTTTTCTCAATGAACCACTGCCCACATCAATGTCATATCTTAAATGAATAATCCTATATTGTGTCCTTAAATAGGAAAAATAAAATTATGGTCCAAAAACAACCCTTTCGTGAAAAAAAAGTGGTGGTTTTAACATAATTAATTAAATTTGATGCAAAATTTGTCAACAATATCTTAAAAATAGCGGAAAAAAATCCATAGACTTTTTTTTTTATTTTCTCAAAAAATAGTTTAGATCATTTGCTAACATAAAATAGTAATTTTGATAGGGGGTCCCGCGCATAATTTTAGGGTTTTGGGCATTTGAAGTTAAAAAATCGGACAAAAAAGGTCTAAATCTCATATTTAAAGGCCAAAACAATGGGTAAAATGCCAAAGATCGGGGTAAAAAGTGTATATATTTTATACCCTTGGTTGTCTTAAGCACAGTGATGAGATCTAAATCAATCTCGATAATGATTTATTGGTAATTAATTTCAATATGCTTATTTATGTTAAAAATGGCAAATATCACTAGCTCAAAATACATCAAATATTTAAAGTGCAATAAAATGCTCAATTTTGTTCGGAATTGTCCAATTTTTGGAAATGGCTTAGTGTGCATATATATGTATCTATATTTCCAATATTAGCCAATTCTGACCATTTCAAGCTATATGCGCAGAGAGCTGCGCAGGAGCTCATATTCAATGAGTAGCGATCAACCTTAACAGAATATTGTGACTATACATGGGTAAAGTTTGACACGTGCGACACGGCGACACAGGGGGTTCTTAAATTCGACACATGCGACACAGGGGGTTTAAAATTCGACGGACACAAAAAATAGAGTAGTTTGTAGAAAATAAAAATCGACACGGCGACACGGCACCCTTGCTAAAAATCGACACGGCGACACGTCCTGTGCTGTTTCCTGCCCCAGCCCCCCCCCCCCACCCCAATACTAAATGACTGGTTTCTTATGGAGCTGTTGACGACTACTGATTCCTGCACTAAACAGGTCATCAGTCTTACATCCGGGCCATCGATGTTGCAGATCACGACGTACAAAGATGGCGTCCTTATCACATTACGTCATTAGTGCCTCCTTCATATCGTGACTCGGCACTTCTCCACCAGCCGCCATGACAGTAAAGCACCAATTAATCCACGCAGGCGCACCCCATCACCTACTCACAGCGCATGCGTGAGGGGTGGTCTCCACTTCCGGCCGTCTCACTGCTCGGATTCCCCAGTCTGCTCCTCCATGCCGATAGAGTAAAATCCATACATGCCGTCACTGCCGACAGTAGGGATACAGTACAGCCTCTGTCCTGCTGCTTTATGATGCAATTTAAACTTACAGTAAAGACGCTACAGCTGTCTAACCATATAGGCCCCATGCCCACGATCCCATGGCAATAACGCATTAATCAATATTTCAAGTACATGCAAAGAAGGACATTCCAAAGAGAGTGACGCTTCAAGTTTAAAATTATAAAGTTTGTTTTGTAAAGACATTTTCTATTTTCTCCAGTATTATTTGTTTTTATTGTCACTTTAAAAGTTATTTGAGTGCACCCATTAACCTAGTTAGGGTCGGAAGTTGGTAGCTGGTTGCTCGGGTCGATCTGCTTGTCTACACTCGGTCCTAAATCAGCATCAGTGCCGCCCCCAGCGGCGGCCGCTGTAAAGACGCACACACTCACACACTGTGACTAGTTTTCCACGAAGCCGAGCACCAGACAACCGGAACTGGCACGCGGGATTGCCTACGAGACTTCGCAGGACTTGGGCACATGCGCACTGGTGTCACGGTCACGCTTTCTCCTAACAGTTGTTTAGAGGGCCGTGTATTTGCTATTCAATGGGTGGCCGTAAAGGATGTTTGGAGTGTGAATTGAAAAGCATGGAAGAAAGTGGACGACTTTTAGGAGACGCTGCATCAAAGTGTTCTGAAGTAGGAATGGTATATTGCCTGTCTGTGGGGGTCACATATAAAATGGATTGAGAGCTTTCCAGCTTTGTATAGCACTGAATGATATTTCTCCCCGTAAATGGTACATCCCATACGTACGATGTAGGGTTACATTATTAGGCCTGTAGTCGACGATGTGCAATGATACTGGGGAACCTGTATGGAGAGACATATTAAACGTTCTGGTCGCCCATTATACATCTGAAATAGACTCAAGAAAGGCTGAGTTCCAAAAGTGATGGTCACTTTTCGCAGGTCAGGAGAATTGCGATAAGGATCATAGAGTCAAACGTGTGTATAGGACCGCATGAATCAAGAGGAAATGAGATGAGAGAGAGATATGAGTCACCAACGGTAAGATACAGTAAGACATAGAGACAGACCCATGGTCCAATCACATCAGTCAATATACCCACTAAATACCCAACACGTGTATCTGAACCCGCGTCAAAGGTACAGTGTCATGTACTACTCACGGCAACCAATGAGAAAGGTGGATTCGCTGTGACGTCAAGCCCCACTGGAGAGTCGATGCCCCGCCCTCCTAGGACTGGAGTGTACAGTCTGTAGGGCCCACTCAAACTCAATTTACTTCACTCATTATCAGTATTCAGTGGCAGGGATCCGCTTCGGGCATGCACGGGATAACTCTCCCAGGTGAGAGGACAAACGTTTAGACCGTTATTTTACTAAGACTATTAATACGGTCTTATTTGTCATAACTTTAGTACCAGAAGTTGCACCTAGATGTCGCCACCATACTTGAGAGTGGTGAGAATGCCCCTTTAAAAGTATTACTATTACTAGTATGTAGGGTAGACTGACCTAAAGGTGACCACGTACCATGAGATGTCCACCTTAAATATGTAATTATTTGTGTATGGTATTGTCTTTATTTGTCCGTGGCTGAAAGAGCATCATTTAAAATGTACTACAACACACAAAGACAGGACTTATCATGCTTGAATGACTACAAAATTATGGTGGACATGTCATGGTACATGGTTAGCTTTAGGTCGCTTTACCCTAATGGGGGGGGGGGGGCTCTATGGGGGGGGGGGGGAGGGTCTCTGCCCCCCCCCCCCCCCACCACCGTTTCTTTTCTTCATTTTCCTCTACACCGCTGCCCCAAAATAAGACACTGAATTAAGACGTTAAGATTTAAGATTAAGATAACTCTCTAAACGTTTGTCCTCTCACCTATGCGAGCTATCCCGTATTTGCCTGCTTCGGAGCACTTAGAAAAATAATTGGTCTACAAATAGTTTGGTTAGCTGGGTATACATTGCGTTTTTTCCTATTTTATTTATCTTTATTTCTCACATATAACATTACCAAGAAGACAATAACTCAGTCTTTGTCATTTCAAGCAAAGAATTGTCCCCAGTCAAGTGTAGATTGTATGTTAGTATGACTGTATGTTGACCTATGTAAGTATAACAAACAAGGGCTGTTTTTCAACAGTTAGTTACATGGAACAGGGCTCTGTCAGTAGCACCTCGATCCACCAGGCGGTGCTGTAGGTTATGTTAGACAAGAAAGCAGCTCTAAAATGAAAATCATATTCCAGTAAAAATTCCAAGTACCAATACTCGGACGGATGATGGTTAGTGCTTTATGTTGATATATACTATACAGGCTACAGTGGCATCCACTTGTGTCCTCTTTGTCAGGGAGTGGCACAGCTAAGTTGTACTAACCTATGAAGTACTACCTATTTTGAATGTGGTCAGCTAAATACAGCTCAATGCACCCTTTACGGCAGTATATTTGTCCATAGGCTGTAAATATGGACTACAAATAAGTGGAACAATACAAGGTTCTCTCAGCGCTAGACAATAGAGATAATTGTATCCATTTTCCTGCCAGCTCTAACAGCAGACGATGGAGGATCTGACTACATAAACGTCGGGGTAAGGGAGGGGCAGGGGATCTAAGGAGTGGATCATGGTATGAGGGGTGAGGTAGAATCAATACTCACATATAGGTATACAGTGCATAACCCGTGTAAGCCGCCATCTTGTCCCCCAGATATGTTGCTGGTTCCCGGAGTCTGTAATCCCAGTCCTACAGGAAATGCAGAGTAGACACAAGCGTTCCTGAGCCACAAAAATACCCTGTATGTCTTAAGTTCTCTTTGCCGCCACTGATAATAGCCCCAGAGCGCTGCAGTGGACCTGATACCTTCCTATAAGGGGATCAAAGGCTGGGTTACCATAGTGATAGGCGTATATTGAAACCAGGGGTGATGACCTGGGAGGGGCAGGTTAGAGTTTGGAGGAGGAAGGGACAGGAGAGGAGTGATCTCTCTTTTTCTCTTTATGTAAGAATTGATAGTTTTATGTGTGTGTTTTTTACTGTATTCCTCTTTTTGTCGTTCTTCATGCCCAGTCGATTTAGACAGAGCTTTTTAGGGCCTCGATCTGTGAAATTGAAACAGCCATATCCGGCAAGTTACATCATTGGTTCACTACCCTGATTCATTTCACTCTTCTATTTATGTGTTCTTCGGATGTAAACATAGATTAACAAAGCTATGCTATATAAATGATGTTTTAGTTTGTTAAATTTGTTGGAATACAGGACTTTTTGTGGTGTTGAGGGTTTGTCTAGATCTTGAGCCGCAATCTATGGTAATATATGATATACAATTATGAAGACCCTCATAGCTATATGAATCAGCATAATATGCATATTATGCGTATACATGTAATCATTTAACAATATCTTTTTTCTTTTCCTTTTGATTTTCAGAAATCAATTTTAGCATTCAGTGCTACAAGTTTTCATTTCTCATAGAGCCTCCCTAGCTGAATGAATAGAGCCCCACATGTCATAAGCACACTGCTGGGGTGTGTACAGGCTGGTTTGTATAGATGTACATCACTTGCAGATTGCACCAAGTGATGCTCCAGTTGTGCTGCACCCAGTACTGGTAGGTGTAGTGTTGTAGCGGCCCCCACTACAAGCTGCCTCCTCTGTATAATGACGTATATTCACGTCACACCTCCATAAGCTGTGCCTCCCTCAGAGCTGCAGCCACGACTTATTGCCACACAATAACAGACTTCTCAGGCTGCATTCTACATTCTCACCACGTCTGGGGCCGGCACTAGATCCCCTCTCTGAAGGATCCCCTCACCCCCCCTCCTACCTGCCCCCCAAACAAGGATCCTCTAATCCCCAAACTCCACCAGAAATACCCCCTCCCTCCCTCCTTGTGTGCGCCAACACCTATATCCTGTATGTATTCCCTTCCCAAACTACCCTTACAATAGGGCGGAGGGCATGCATACTTCTCCCCCCCCCCCCCGCATCAACACACACAGACAGATACACAGTCTGAACCATCTTCCTGTCCTACCTGCCTCTATCCCTCCCTTTCTAGTAAACCTTCCTCCAATACACTGCCCCTTTCTTTCTCTAACATATAAACCTCCCCACACCAGGCACCACCCCTCATTCTCTTCACACTCTGCGCTACCTCCTCCTTAATGGGCCCCCATTGCGCCTGCTTCTTCCACCCCAATCTCTTCCTTTTTCCTACCTACCTCCCTCCTGCCTTCCTTCTCTCCCTTCCTCCCCCCACCCCTCTACTCTCCCCTATATTCCTACATTATGCCTACCCAACACCTAATATGCATGTCCTCCCCCTGTATAGAGCACCATCGTTGTGTAGTCAGGACTGCGTTGTACTTGTGGAGTTTTGTATAATCCTACCCACAGCCATAATCCGCCGGGGCCCAGGAGGAGGTAAGGGAGAGGGGGGTGGGGGCGTACATTATCCTCTTGTGTGCAGTGGAGGTAAGGACAGGCCAAAAAAAGATTAAACCCTAAAACAATTTTTACTCTCCTTATATCGGTTGCAGTATGCTATAGGTATTCCAAATCAGTTTTATTTTTGTTTCTAACTTGATTAGAAGCTGAGAAAAATGGATTTGAAATGTTGGATATGGGCAGTGCATCTGCTATATGAAACTGTGATTTGGGACTGGCTCTCTGCTGACAGGCAGACTACCATAAGATAGGGTGTCTTAGCACATTTACTGATGCCAAAGGTGGAAAACTACATTTGAATGAGTAGGTATGTGGCATAATGGAAGGAGGATTAAGACCATGTGGTAAAATTGGGATACCTGGAGGAATCCATAAGACCCTGGAGGTAACATTAAAACATGCACAATGGGTATGGAAAATACTCAGTTTGGAACATTTAGAAGGGATAGAGAGACACAGAGATGGTGATCAAGCAGGATATATAAGTTGGATAGGAAGACCTGGGAGTGATGGTCAGCCTAAATAAAGGAGTCACCCTGGAGGTAGCATCTGATACCATCAGTTGGGTTTGTAATACATGGAGATGTGGGACACTGGAGGAGGGATGGGGGACCCTGGAGGAGGGATGAGGAACCTTGGAGGTACACATAGGGGAGGAATAGGGGACCTGCAGGAGGGGAAAGGTTGAGATGGAAGAGGGGTGGGGGACCCTGGAGGAGGGATGGGGGACACTGGAGGAGGGATAGGGGACCCCGGAGGAGGGGTAGGGGACCCTGGAAGAGGGATAGGGGACCCTGGAGGAGGGGTGAGGGACCTTGGAGGAGGGATAGGAGACCCTGGAGGAGGGGTGGGGGACCCTGGAGGAGAGATAGGGAACCCTGGAGGAGGGATGGTCATAATGGTACAATGTATCAAAATCTATGAATAGGGTCAATCATCTAAGTATAGTTTACCATATATGCTATTATGTAACAATGTGGTACTATCCTAGAGCTTGCAGGTGGCAAATCAGTGTATAAGGGGCTATAGATAGCTAGTTAGACACTAACATTAAGATGTCCTGGTGCTTTCAGGTGCTTTAACCAAAAAACCTAAAAATTGAAGAAATGCAATAGCATGTAATATAGAATTACCCCTACGGTGCGGTGAATTTTGGTGATTCAATATTTGATGTCAATTCGCAGTGTTTAAATGGTACCATTATGTTATTAAATCACAGGGGCCAGATAACTTACATAACTGTGATAAACTTTGGTCTCTTCTTATTGGCCATCTTTTTTCTTCCAAATGGGTCACATGACATCACACAACTCCCACAATGAGGCTCACAGTGTAGGCCAGAGTGAGGGGGTCTCCCATGTCCATGGGGGACTCCCTCTGTACAGCATTCATAGACCCTCACACCATGGTGCCACCTGGTGCTTTACCCGGTCCCTAGTGGAGGCTAATAGCAATAGGAAAAGGGAGGTTTGGGAGGGGATGTAAGTCACGTCCGGTCTGAAAGGTTTATCAATATGAAAGCTAATGTTAGGAGAGGAAACTTTCTCGAGACAGGCTATAACCATGTAATTAGAGGAAGAGTAATGGCCGGTTGTGTGCAACAATAGGCATTCAAGGGAATTTCTATGAAATGATGTGAGATATGATTAGAAAGGACAATCCCCAAAGCCATTTTATTCCTAAGTTGCTCTCCTTTGAAACTGTCCCATGCAGGGGTGGGGGTGGTTTCCTGCCATGGGCAATTGTGGATAGGAGGGTGTTCATATGGTGTCTACAGAGCAGCGTATAAGGGCTATGTCTCACTCAGTTATACAGGGTCCTCTACAGCTATGCTGTAACATATATTTGGAGGATATGGATGTAAGAGAGACTAGTCCTCCCCTCTTACCATACTGAAGTATAAAGTCGGACTAGATTCGATCGGTTCTGCAGCCTGGCCAAGTCAGTACGCGTCGAGTTTCCTAATTCAATAAGTGCTGCCACCTCACGGCTATCCATCTCAGCATCCTGCATAGAAGAGAGATAGGAGGGTGGGTAGTAAGAGGAGAGATGGATCCAGGCTGGGGGGATCCCCTTACACATGGACGTCTGGCATGCAGATCACCAATAGCGGCAGTGTACTGCAGTGTGCTATTCTATATACCACATAAATGCACTGGACGAGATATGCATAGATTCTGTATTTCCATTGCTAGAATATGTATAGAAAATTAACTTCTATATAGAGTGAATTACAATATTAATTCTGCCATAACTTGTCAAAATAAGCTGAATGTAAAATCTTTAGTTTTAACAGAATTATGGGTAAAGTTGTATTATTTATTGGGTATGATTGAGCGTGGGAAGCTGCTGGGTAATACTTAGAGCTCTTCCAATATCTCATGAGACACCAACTGCATTGCAATAGATAGTAGGACAAGCTTGTAAAATATGTCCCCACTGCCAATATGCTTTGTGTTCTATAGATCTATTCCTCTCGTTTTATTTCTCTAATAACTCTTTCTCCCAGCGCCTTAAGACATACAGCCTCCTTATCTCTCTGTTCTAAATTACTGCTAACATAAATATTTGTATGTGGGTAGGACATATCAAATGGTCTCATTACTTTATGTGAGATGCCTCCTTACTACATTCTTGGAGTCACCAGCTATTTTTTTCTAGCATTCATGTATGAATAGTTTTTTTTTCTAGATTAATGTGGTCATCACTTTTTTTTCATAGATGCCTCTGCCATCCCTTTGTCTTCTATGCCACAACACACGAGCCCCCTGTGTTCCCACTATTACAGGGCTCACACATTTCCCATCACCATGTTTGGGGTTGCTTTGGCCGGAAGTGAGACCCAGCTAGGTCCATTTTGAGACGCTGTGATGGATGCTTGGTAGAAATGGAAGCCTCAGTCTGTATGTCTGTAATGGATGTGTATAGAGGGTGTCCAAGGGTTAAGCGATCTGCATTTGTGGCTGGGGTGGATGGATGAGGGCATGGAGGGTGAATCGGTGGTAGTCTGTGGGCGTGAATGGGTGTATGGCTTAATATGTAGTGTAAAAGCCACCCACCCTCCCCCTCATTTTGAAAGTAATCTTCTTGGTGGGGGCGTAAGATGAATTTAATAATGGATGGAAAGATTCTCCACCTTAGTTGTATCCCCTCTTCTCCAACACTTTTCTTTGTAGTAGAGCTCAGAATATTTGCCATAGCCTCCCACCAATCCTCAAATGCCTCGGCAGTATCCACAGTGCCGGATATACATATTCCCTATTTTGAAACCAATATAACCAAATGCCTTGGGTGCTAGAATGGGAGTAGAGCTGCTGACAGAGAGGGAAGGTTGTGTTGCTGCTGCTGACCGGGAGGGGGTGGAGGCTGCTTGGTTGAGGAGTGACTCTAACAGCATCTCTACCCTTACAAGATGTCTCCCAGAGTGTCCATCAAAACAGGCAGAACTAGAAATCAAGTGAATCAGCCAGAAATCCGGGAGTATTCAAAAAATGTCCCTTCGTGGTTGTAATTTGACAGTGTTGGTATTTTATTTCTGCTTCTCTTTGTTGGAGTGTGTAGTTGAGGGTGGCGTGAGACTTGATTCTCCTCCCTTGGGAGGGGTTGAGTTCCGTTGGCTGTGGGATGTGTATTTACATATGAATACAGCGAATCAGTTAACAGCCGGTTAGACCTCTGTGACCTGCATCACAAATTGGTAGCTGCCATGGAACTTGTTAGAAAGCTGTAAGAAAGAAGTAACTTGTGTTGTGAGGATGTGCTTGTTGGTGCCTGCCGGGAACTCCAGTTTAACTGTTAGCAGACTTTGGTGTGGTAAATGATGAGATGAATTAAAAGTTACAAGTAGATTCAATTACAAATTCTAGGGACAAGCTATGAAACTATAGTTGGTTGCAGCCTGACACTAGTACAATAGGTGCTTGGAGCCATCTTGAGATATCTGCTATCTGCCTTTTTCACATTGAATAGCGTACCATAAGTGTCACTCAGGACTGCCTTATGGTGGCTGTGTAGAACTAGCAGTAGCGTTAGGCATCTTCTTCAATACCTATAACCCTCCCTCGTTATTACGGTAGGGAATTAGTGTCATTAGGATCAGTGTCTGTGTAAAGGCTGAGGCTGAGGGGTGAAATAAGGGGGAATCTATCATTAATATCAACACTTAATCCTAGAGTTATGTGGTATGGACGGTGGGTAGGATTAGGGGGTGAGGATCTAGAGGAAGAAAAGATGGACAGGGTAAGTGAGATGGTAAGTAGAGACTGTGTACATGGTATGGAAACCCTATACCAGCATAAAAGCAAACACTGTAGACAAGAATGTGTGTTATCAGTATTGACAGAGTTTACAGTATCATACAGGGTTTTTGGTATCACAGGATTCTTGGACAATTATAGCTTTCTCGTTGCACATGGTGTTTCGTGTTTCCACCACTCCGCCTTTAATAAGATTATTGATAGAACTAGAAAGTGAAATTAACCCTCAATTATCCCCACTCAAAACATTAATTTGGGGGGAGGATAGCAAGATGGGGACAAGGGGGAATGCTCATGGGACTTGTATATCATATACACCTTAAAAGGGTTCTTCCAATTTTAATCTAATGAGCGTGTTTTTTGTATTGCATGTTTGGCAGCAATTTATAGGTGTTCCATGGCAGGAGGCCATGTCTTTTTCTCCAGGCTTCTTCACTTTGGGAAGTTGAATTTTGAGGAAAATGAGAAGGCTGAGTAAAATGATTGTAATTAGTCCAGATCCAGTTTCATCTCTCTCAAGACTTTGACTTTCGGAAGTCAATAATAAACATATGCAGACACACAGAAAAGTGAGAGTCATTGTCGCTAAAACTACCCTCACCTGAGGGTCAGTTAGTTTTAGCGACAATGACTCTCACTGTTCTGAGGGTGAAGGTTTGGGTTCAATTTGATTGATATTTTGGTTTAAACTAATTTGGACCCTACAGCCTACATCATCATATACGGCTGTCTAGAACCAGCTAAAGCTGCTTGCTATGTCTCTGCTGTGGCCATGGATGAATTCCGTGATATATAGAAGGATTGAAGACCTTATTTTTAGACCCTCCTAATAGCTCAGAATATTTGCATACACCTCACCTTAACCCCCATCCACAGTCTGTGCTCTAGTCTGTAATCCCTGTCATGATAATTCTCTGCAAAATGATTGTGTAGAAGTGACAGCATCTCTACCTTTACAAGATGACTCCCAGAAAGAGGCAGAACTGGAAGTCTTTAAATATAGTTGCCTATCATCCAACCCAACCACCCTGCTACACATCAATGAAGTGCCAATATTGGTTCATTCCTTGGCTTGATTACATTTAATCATTCCAGCCTATCCAGTCTCACTCATTGTTTACAGGCAGACAATTAACAAATAGAATCTGTGTCTGCAAAGAAGCCTGGCGACAACACTGTTCCATAAGTAGTCCTGATGTAGCAGGTGGGACCACCCATGGTTAGTTAATACTGTGAGGTATAGTTAATAGTAACCTACCCACCTTAGTCATTCCATTCCTATGAGAATTAGTCCATAGTCATATTTTCCTTTGCCTCAGTCATTTTTGAATATTAGCGCGTCATTCTGACGAATTTCCTTATGACTAACCTTGCATAGCTACGGCAGACTAAGAGCTGGAGCATTTAGATTATCAGTGTCAGCTGAAGCCAGCTTCTGTAGGGAATTCCCTGCATTTAAAACAATGTTGAGACTGTAACATACCTCACTCCCCAGTCAGCCTTATCCAGTTATTAAGTGCCCAGATCCAGCTAAGATTCGACCCGAAACAACATGATCAGAATCGTACTTAAAAATGAGTTTCTGAGAATAATCATAGAGGTTTGATGGTTTGCAATATATTTAAACAAATTAAGATGTTTGGCTGAGCCCATCTGCCTTGCCACTGGCAACCCTGGATAATACAACCAAAACTCAGACGTGGGCAAGACCAGGTTGCCAAGATTAAACACATATTGTGCCTATTAAGGGTGTGGGGTAGGGAGTCATATTTACATCTACTTCATAAGTAACTGGCACTTTCTACAGCGACAAGGGCTGAAAGAAGAAAGACTTGATTAAGCACACACCCACTTTTGTAGCTGGTGCTAATTAGAGTTTGATTAACTTCTTTTCTTTCCTTGTTCTATTTTAAAGTTTCAGTTCAAGTCACCGTTATTAATATTTACCAAAAAGGAATAGCAGTGACGAGATTGGTGTGGATAACAATATTATTGCTATTTGTAGCAGCAAATCTGAAATGATATTGCAATTCATTGAAGGCATCATCTCCACATTGTATTCCACCCTGCTGAACCCTTTCTTCTCCCGGCTGTCCTTGCTCCATACCACTCCATTATAACCTCCTCCTCTCGTAACTCGCCTCTCTTATCTGACCTGTCCCTAGTATTCATCCCTTGATATGCTGCAATATAAATTTGGAGGAGATGGATGAAAACATCTCAGCTGCGATAACACAAATCTGGTTAACTGAACAATGGAATTCTTGTTGTCATACTCCTTTGTTTGTCTGACATTCAAGGTATCAAAAGATGGGTGTTTTTTTTAAATAATACGTTCTTCACTGATATCAAAGAAACCTCTACCATCCTTCTATCCCTGTATTCTGTGCCACAACACATTTGCCCACCACTTCCCCACTACTACTGAGACGACACATTTCCGATCACGAGGGTTTTGGTGCTGTTTTGTCTGAAAGTGAGACCCTGGGTAGGTTTTGAAAAACTGTGATGGATGTTTGGTAGAAATGGCAGCCTCAATCATGCAGGGCTGTATGTCTGTAATGGATGTGTATAGAGGAGGATGTCTAGAGGCTATGGGATCTGCATGTGTGACTGGGGTGTATGAATAAGGCATAGAGAGCTAAGTGAATTGTATGTAGTGTATTGATGTGAATGGGTGAACGGCTTCATGTGTGACAACAGGAGAGAACAGGCTATTGTGAAATTTGAAACTGATCTCTCTGTTGGTGCGATGGTTCAGTGATTGATAGAAGGATTGCTATTCTTAATTGCATTCCCTATGCCACCTTTCTCTTTAGACCTTAGAATATCTGCCATCTAGAAGAGTAGAGCTCCTGACAGGACGTGTTATGTTGCTGCTGCTTATAGGGGGGCATGCCATTGAAACAGGCAGAACTAGAAATCAAGTGAATCAAGCAAAAATGCTAGAGTAACAGAGAACTTACCTTCTTGGTAGTAACTTGACAGTGTTGGTATTTATTTCTGCTTCCCTTTGTTGAAGTATGTAGTTTAGACCGGTGTGAGACCTGAGTCTTCTCCCCTGGGAAGGATTGCTTTCTGGTGGCTGTGGGATGTGTATTTACATATGAATATAGTGAATCAGTTAACAACCAGCAAGACCTCAGCACCTGCATCACAAGCTGGTAGCTGTGATGGGTGGCTGTGATGGGAAATACAACTTCCTCCAAAAAGAAATTTGTGAGAAAACTGTAGGAATAACTTGAGTTATGAGGATGTGCTTGTTGATACATGTTGTGAAACTGAAGTACCTTTCTAAATTATAGTATTACTTAAAAGTTACTAATTCAATTACCAAGCATAGTTCTCCTCTGACATGCCATACAACTGTATGTGTCAGCCTGACACTAGTAGACAGCTTCCCGGCGTCGTCTTGGGAAATCTGCCATCAACTCTTGTCCAATAAAATAGTGTAATACCAGGATTGTGTTTGTGAAACAAAAGAGGCCTAAGAGGTATGCCAAGTATTAAAGCTTAGTGCTATGGTCTGGAAAGGGAAGGGACTATATAGATTACTTAGACTTCATGTGGGGTCAAAGGCTGAGATGATAAATATTTCATTACAGTAACAGCTGTTCATTAATATATGGTAATGCAAACTTGAAATTTGACCCTATAAGGTTAAGACCTGTTTATGCTTTTCAACAATGTGCTGCATCAGGTTCATAATGCCCTTGCAGTACAACAGTGAAGGGGTGATACTCCTCAATACAGTAAGAGTTGGACTGTTTTCCCCCCACAGACCCATGTGTGGTTTAAACATCTTCTTCAAATACCTACAACTTGGGTACTACTGCATACCTGTTATGCTGTACATATGTTCCCCATGAAGGGAAGAGGGCACTCTGAGAACCCTCCTCGTGCCAGTACAGCAGAGTATTAGTGTCATTAGGATCAGTGTCCGTGTAAAGGCTGAGCGGAAAGATAATACCAAATCCCATTAAAATCTACAAACATACCTGTATGGTAGAGTGGGGATGGGAGTTGGGAGGGAAGGGGCAGGGGATGAAATGAGTGGAAACTGTCATTAAAATCAACATACAATCCTAGAGGTAGGTGGTATGGACAGTGGGTTTATTTGGGCTACGGATGTTGTTGTTTGTTTATTTCATGGTGAATACGGCACTCCCATTGACTTAACTAAGGAAGGCCGTATTTAATATCCCTGTGAAATAACCCTCGCCCGTATTTCATGGCCTGTCAAATCATCAAAATTGTTTATCTTACCAGTATATAGTAGCCTTTTCAGATCAATTAAGTGGAATTTTGACGAATGTTATTAATAATCCATGAAATAAACACAAAGGAACACTCGTAGATTTCCCGACTGAGGCGAAGTCGAGTGAAATAACCCTCAGTGAGTAACTCTACTTGCGCACCTTTGTCTATATATCCATAGCCACATATATTACTAGAGAAGGGACACAGTGATAAGAGGAGACAAAAGAGAGAGGGGAGAAAGACAACAGGGATGACAAGAGGTAAGAGTATAAGAGGAGCAGGTCTAGGGAAGGGAAGCAGGGCAATGTAGGTGAGATGGTAAGTAAAGACTTTGTCCATGGACTAAAAACTCGATATATACCAGCATAAAATCATACACTGAGGGCAATTATTTGTGTTGTAAAGGAAGGCAAAACCATGCTTGGAGAGTACAAGCAGATGTTCCAATAGCTTGATTAGAAGAAACCTCCGTGCAATAATACATTGATTGAGACGGATTGTCCGCCAAGGAGTTCTGCTCCCAGTATGTCTTTTTTTTCCTTCTATATAGACACTGTTTTTTCAGGCTATATAAAAATATAGTTCCACACTCATTCCATAAAAAGACCTCTAGCACGGTCTATACACAGAAAAGTAAAGGAGTCGCCATGACTCTGACAGTCAGAGTCACAGTTTGTCTCCCACGTGACACCTGTAGAGGAGAGTTTGACTCTCCGTTCCTGAAGAGTCAACAGCAGTTGACCCATCAAAAGAGGGGGAGTCAAACTCGAATACATGAGTGCATGCAGGTCAGGTGGATTGTGTATTTATGCCAGGGTACAGTGGGGGAAACAGGTGTATAAAAATAGTGGGCAGGCCAGGTGAGGCCTGTGAGAGAAGTGAGTAGGTGAGTTTATTGCTCAACACAGGTCAATAACAAGACATGTTGTCATGTCCACCACTTCTCCCTGTGTGAAAGGGCTAATTTATATCTGCCTCAAACTACATTATACAGATCATTGGCCACATATTAGTTGCCAATATCAGATCAGTAGGAAGTAGTAAGCAGTGCCACACAGTATATCTCAAACAGTTAGTGCCCAGCCGTATGTTTATTTCCCATACCCACAAATATGGTGACTAAGCTCTATACTGTTGATGTTCTTGGAATGTATTGTAAAGTTTGTCATCACATTTGATTCAGGTAAGTTAACTGGAAAGCTTATCCATTGGCATCCCTTAACCACACTATTTTGACATAGTGGACCTATCTAGAAAGAATCAAGACTGTGTGGCATGTAACAATTATCTAAGTTATAGATAGTAGCTCTGCCTTGTGGTTGCCACTGGTACCAAATTAGTGTTGGTTGCCCCACCAGGTGGTTTCATATGCAACTACTATCAGAGTCGACACATTTTTTATTTGACTCTTCATGAAGGGTCAAACTACAAATGACTCTGCTGTGGGCAGAGTCAACTGCACTTAACTCTGTACTGGTAGAGTCAAAAGGGAGAGTCATTTTGTGCAAGGAGCAAGGGGTATGACTGGAGTAGCTGTGACCCTCCACCAGAGTCATGATGACTCTGCTACCAGAGTCAACTAGAGTTGACTATGGTAAAAGAGTCATGGCGATGCCTTTACTTCTCTCTGTGTAACCATAAGGACATACACAGATACCAATGGAGTCATTCATTTATGATCAGATGCATCATGTGGTCATGTGAAAAACAGACTGCAGTGTTGGCAGAGTTTACAGTAACATGAGGATCCTGGTAACAGGAGGGTTTTCGGTATCATGGGGCGCTTGGACAATTACAGTTTTCTAGTTGCACATGGTGTCTCGCGTTTCCACCACTCAGCCTTTAATGAGATTATTGACAGAACTAGGTAGTGCAATTGTCTCTCAATTGTCCCCACTCAAAACATTAATGTGGGCGGAGCGTAGCAAAATGGAGATAAGATAGGAATACTCCTGAGACTTGTCTGAGCGAATTACACCCCAAGACAACACACTTTTAAAGTGTCCCTGAAAACGGTTCTGCAAATTAGATCAATTTTAATTTAATGATAGTGTTTTTTGTATTGCATGATTGGCGGCCATTAAGATTTCCTTGAGAGGAACCCATGTATTTTTCTGCAGGGAGCTTCATTTCCAGAAGCTGAATTTTTAGGAAACTGAGAAGGCTGAGTTAAACCATTTTAATTAGACCACACCCATTTTTAGATCTTTCAAGACCTTAACTTTAAGAGGTGAATGATACATATATTATAATGGAGATTGAGATAAGTCATAATGAGTCGGGGCTTAGTTTGATTAGCCTAGAATCAACTTCTGGCAACTGCACTGGAGAATAGGAGTATAGAATAATAATTTCAATATATATCATATAATATTCTAATAAATATACAATGTATGACTCAATGATCCTTCAATGACCCTTCCCTTCTTCCTCCCCCAGTCCCACACTTCATTCTGTTCCTGCCTCCTGTTGTTAATACTTTGTCACATACTTTTAACACGCAGGATTTGTTTCTGATATTTCGTTTATAACAGCCTTGTCATCATCCAAGATTTGTGGCTGTTTTTTCTATGACACCTGGGTATCAGCCGACATCCTATATATCATGCCCAGCAGCTGTTCCTGGATATCAGTGTCCAGGATTTGGAGAAATAGTAGGCTCTAAAAATGTAGCTCATGGCTGGGGCCCTGCCAGTAACAGCTTCTTCTTACGGGAAGTGGCATTAGAGGCACTGAATAGAGGTGCAGGTGTTTGGTGTAGTGTTCTGATGAATTAGGGGTGGAGGTCAGTGTGTACTAAAATGACTGAAAGGATATGAAATGTGCTTATAGACTTGAGCATGTAGACTGTAAAGTGGGACAACTGGCATGAGGTCAGTCTTTTAGTGTAAATTCAGGCAATAAGTAATTGCGTATTCAACCCCCACAAAGCCTAGTAGTATCAGGAGTAGCATGAAGAGTGCAGGTGCTAAAATTCGGAGAGTGGCCATGACTGCACTGTAAAAATTGTCACTATTCTTTGGAATTTGCCGTCAATATTATGGAGGCAACCTGGACTCCCCTTTGAGGCTGTTTCCTTTCTCTGTGTAGGTATATGCACCATGATTCAGGTAGTTATAACCTGTACTAATGAAAATGTAATGCCCCTAGTGTGTGGCTATCATGGTGAGGTCACCCAGCCACGTATTGGCTAAGTTTGCCCACACTGTGACGTAGCGAAACGTATATGTAAATCGACCTATAGGGCTCCTAGGGGTTACGCCATGGGCGCAGCCATTTCCAACCCCCGGTGCTTCTTTTGGTTGCCTCTAGATGGGGCCTAAGTCAGGATAGTGATTGCTTCAGTCTGTGTTAACCTGAAGACATGTGAATAGCATTGGCCTCAGTAACTAGGCCTACTCACTGAAGGGCTAAGTCCTGGGAACCACTTCAGACAGAAGCATTAGTGGCTTGCCCTATGATGTCATAACCCCCGGTTATCTGCTCTACCTAGTGGCCAAGGGCCTGTACTGGAGGTTCTCAACTTAGCACAGGTGGTGCTGCTATCAGGTGCCCTATAGACCGGACTGCTGGGTGTGAGGGTATGGATCCCAGGAGAGGGGGGTTGACACAAAGTGTGATCATGTGTGCCAGCTATGCAGTGTGTTCATGACCCGTTGCTATGCAGGGGTTGAAAGTGGAGCCCCCCTACCAGGAGAGGTGAAAGCACCCATAGGGGAAATCAGAAATGTGGAGATGGCAAGAAGGTTTGTTTTCCACACAGAAATAAGCATTTTATCTGTATATTTCAACACTAAATAATAGTGTATTGTCAAAAGATGATGGTTCTGTATAATATAGATAATTGTTATTAATTTTCTCTAAACCTCCGGAGGTGGTCTTCAACACTTCCAGCCTGCTATTCCAGCCTGCTGTGCTGGGAGAGTGCCGGAATGCACAGGTTGCCTGTATAGCCAAGGCGTCCTACACCTTTGGGCATGCTGCACGGGCACATACCCTCTTCAGTGCAAGTCATTTACTGCTTAACCGTTCAGCATGATGCTGATCACCAAAGACAAAACACATATACATTCTGCACTGAAAGGTAATGGTAACTAATCCCTCTGTAACCATAGATCTATACCATTTCATGACTTGGAATTCTGTGGGTTTCTTGCCTATCATCCACCAAACCACCCTGCTTCATACATCTGAAAATAAAGAATCGCTGGGCATCTATTAAAACGATGTATAGGCACATATCCTCTTCAGTTTGTTTTTGCCTAATACTGATCACCAAAGGCAAAACATATATCCTGTGCTGAATATTATTCTTCTACCTATCAAGGGAATTCCTCTGTCACAGCCGTATACTATTTCAAGACCTTAAACTCAGAAGGTTTTCATTCTCCTTGCCTACCATGCACCCCTCCTACACATCAATAAAGTGTCAATATTGGTTCATTTCTTGTCTTGATTACATTTAATCATTCCACCCTATCCGGTCTCACTGTGTGCTATTGTTTACAGGCAGTCCAAATAACAAATAGGAACAAATAGAATCTGTGTCTGTAAAAAAGGCTGGGTGACAGCACTGGTCCACAAGTAGTCCTGGTGTAACACGTGGTCCAGCCTGGTACAGTGTCCCCCTCTTACATCATATTGGCAACATCCATTCAGATCCCATCTACAACAAGCTGAGGCCACCTTTGATAGGGATTTCACTCCGCAGTCAGTATTGTTTAAGGCAAAACACTATGCTAGGCTAGTCCATATCCTGCATAGTCTTACAACATGTTATCTTTCTTATTGGTTGCTGTGCTCCCGAACCCACCCACTTCCTTGCTATCTCCCCTATTGCTATTGCTAAAACGCAATAGAGCAAGAAAGGGTGACTTTTTCATAAGAAAATTGTATTTTCGTTGATTTTAGCAGAATTCTCATAACATTGTCCGTAACGCCTATGTTTGCAAACACATCATATTAGGAATTTCACGGGAAATTAAGAAATTAAATAACGCCTCAAATAGTGTATATTGGAATACAGGATTTTGAGATTATATTTTTCTGAAAAGTCACCATTTCTTGCTGCATTGTTCTATAGTTGAAATGCATCTATCATCGAAGACCACGCAAGGTATGCAAAGAGGTTGAGTTTTGGGAGGAGAGTCACATCAAGTCTGGAAGGTTTATCAAAAGGAAGGCTTATGTTAGGAAGGGGGAATTTTCATATACAGTATACATGTTTAGGGGAGGAATAATAGTGGGTGGGTAGCAGAAATCTTCCTTTGGGACTGCCCTATGTAGTGGGAGTGTGTTGCCGCTGAATGCAATGAGGTGTAAGGGTGTCCATATGGTGTCTACAATATGCTTCACTCAGGGGAGAAGGGGTCCAGGGAAAGGTTATGTGAAGGGGGAGGGGAGGGTGGACCAGTATTCCTCTTTTGCTATGCTGTTATATACAGCCGGAGGAGATGGACGTAAGTGGGACTAGTCTTCCTTTCTTACCGTACAGGAGTGTAAAGTCAGACTGGATTTGATCAGTACTGCAGCACAGCCAAGTCGGTACGTGTTGAGTTGCTTAAAGTGGGAGTATCCGATTTTTCCTCAAATTCTAAATCTTACTTGAATGTATTCCAAACACTGTATAAGTATAATATTTAGAGAATAGAGGTTAATTAAATGTCATCAATGGGTGTTAATAAGTCACAAAGGGATCCTATGTCCCCCAACCATGGGCTTTTCTACTGTATTTTCAATGTGCGGAATAAAAGCGGGCACACTATTATTCCAAAATGACCATATTTTGGGCAAAATTAGGGTAAAATCAGAGGGAATTAGGGGGAATCGAGTGCAAGTCAAATATATTATTTGTGAAAATTCTGACTCATTTTTGGGAAAATCTATTTTTTGGTCCCAAACATCGGATTTACTAACTTTAATTCAATGAGAACTGACACTTCACGGCTATCCGTCTCAGTACCCTACATAGAGGGGAGGTGGGAGGGGGTGGGCAGTAAGAGGGGAGAGATGAATCGCTACAAGAGGTACTATATAGCAGTAGTAGTATAATATGTATCGGAACGGGACTATGCTTAAGTACTGTTTATTACTCAATCGAGATGCAGCCAATCAGAGGCCTCCATTTGGTCACGTGACCGGAAGTGACCTACTTAGGGGATTAGTGGTGACATCACGTGACCTACTTAGCCAATCAGAGGCCGCCATTTGGTCACGTGACCGGAAGTGACGTCATATGACCTACTTATGGACCGGAAGTGACGTCATATGACCTACTTAGGGGACCGGAAGTGACGTCATATGACCTAATTTAGGATCACGTGACCGGAAGTGACCTGATGAGTCACGTGACCGGAAGTGACGTCACATGACCTAATGGCCAACCGGAAGTGAGTGACCTCATTGAGGATCACGTGACCGGAAGTGACCTGATTGATCAAGTGACCGGAAGAAGAAGTGACGTCACGCGACTTAATGAAGAGATGAGCGTCTTTAAGGGGTCACGCGCTTTAAAATGTGATATATATTTTTTTCGGAGGAGGAGGAGGAGGCGAGTCTCTTATTTTTTTTGGTAAACCAATAAAAAACACAACAATATAAGTTTGTTTTTTCATTTTTATTTTTTTATGAGCGACTGGAAGTGACTTATTGAACTAGGTAGAAGCGTTCTTTAGAGTGTATAAGGGGGGAGGGGAGGGGAGGGGAGGGGGGGAGGGGGGAGGGGGGCCCCTTTAAGATGCATGGGGAGGAGGGCGCTTTTAAGATGCATGGGGCGGGTGGGGGGAGGGGAGGGGAGGGGGGAGGGGGGCACTCTACGGGGGTGGGGGGGGGCACTCTAAGGGGCGTTTGTCTCTTTTAAGAAAAAAAGAAAGAAAAGAATTTAATCGAGAGACACACTTCTTCCTCTCGAGAGGAAGAAGTGTGTCTCTTAATTTTTTTGTTTAAGAAGTGATGGTCTTTAGGATCACGTGACCGGAAGTGACTTGATGAGGCACGTGACTAGAAGTGACGACGTCACATGCTCTAATGAAGCGATCAGCCGCGACCGGCGGCGGCGGCGGTGGCAGCGGCGGTGGTGCTGGTGGTGGTGGTAGTAGACGTTACTGTGGTCAGAGGTGATATGGTTTTTTTCTAACAGAAATCAGAGCTTTTATACAGAAGGAGTTTAATCCTATTTCCAACAGCACCCAGCTGTCTAGCAGCTGCTCCGCTCCTTAAGAGCTTCTTAAGAGCTTAGATGACGAGGAGTATGTCATCGCCATCTGTGGAGGCCAGCTGAAAATGTCGTTTTTTCTTTATCCATAGCTTTACCTCCTACCCCCTACCTGAGGACGACTCTCTCCCCCTTTGGCATTCATTGTAACAAACGTCAGAGGTCAGGTGAAAATCGGATTTTCATGCACAGCCTTAGTCAGCTGTCACCCCTATTGAACTAGCCGGCCGCTGCCGGCCAGTCTACTCACCACGGCAGGAGGCGGTGATTTTTTTTTGTTTTACACTTAAGTCGCTCACCACATGCACACGACTCTACTCACAGACAGACACACCCGTCTTAGGGGGTCCTGCTTCACGCCACACGCCTCCTGTAGTTTTTTTGTATACACACTCTAAGCTCATGCCTGCTTAATCCTTTATACAGCTAATGCGCGTTGAATTAGCACAGTCGGTACACCGCCCGCTCATGTCAGTCGATCTCTCAAAAGGGGGGAAAGGGATCCAGCTGAAAACGTCATGCATTATGACTTTTGTTTCTCTTTGTGAATGTCCGCCGGTCAGCCGGCGGCAGCAACCCCTTAATCCTTTATACAGCTAACGCGCGTTGAATTGCTGAACAAAGCAGTAAGTAGCTTAGCTCATGTCAGTCGATCTCTCAAAGGGGGGGAAAGGTTTCCAGCTGAAAACGTCATGCTTTATGTCTTTTGTTTCTCTTTGTGAATGGCCGCCGGTGAGCCGGCAGCAGCTGAACAGAGCCGTAAGTAGCTTAGCTCTAGAAGCGAGAAGGTGTATATAAGGGGGCTGGAAACACCCATTCACTCACTCAGTCTTTTGCTGCTCTCTACAGTCACCACCATGAGCAAAAGACAACAACTAGTGCCGTCCAAGGATCTAAGCAAATTCAAGAAAAGCAGAACGGTGATCGTTTAGCGTCAGCGTCTCCTCTTGCTACTGAAAATGAGACTACCGCCGCAACTGCTTGGTCTTATCACCCTCCCGCTGTAGCGAGCGCTCGCAGCAGTAGTAGTGGTAGTAGTAGTAGTAGTGGTAGTAGTAGCAGTACTACTGGTAGTAGTCGTCGTGGTAGCGACGTTGTTACACTCGCGACGGATGTTGCTGCTAAGCGCGCTGCTACTGCTACGCCTGCTGCGGCTGCTGCTGCTGCTGCTGCTGGTGCTGGTGATCCTCGTGCTGCTGGTGCTGCTGCTACTGCTGCTGCTGTGCCTGCTGCTGCTGTGCTTGCTACTGCTGCGCCTGCTGAAGCTACTGCGCCTGCTGCTGCTGTGCCTGCTACTGCTGTGCTTGCTACTGCTGCGCCTGCTGCTGCTGCTGCTGCTGCACTTGCTACTGCTGTGCCTGCTACTGCTGCGCCTGCTGAAGCTGCTGCGCCTGCTGCTGCTGTGCCTGCTACTGCTGCGCCTGCTACTGCTGCGCCTGCTACTACTGTGCCTGCTACTGCTGCGCCTGCTGTTGGGGCTGCTGCTACACCTCTTGCTGCGACTGCCGCTACTACTACTGACACGCAGCACGTTGCACAGCGCCTCTCCACCACTACATCAACCGACGCCATCAACGCCGCTCGCGCTGAGACTTACAGCTATTCGGACACTCAGCCCCAGCAGCGCGTAGTAGACATATATGCCCTAAAGCAAGAAGAAGAAGAGGAGAAGCAACAGGGTGAGACAGAGAACGACGCTGACGACGAGGCGTACGACGAACCCGAAGGGCGACTGCCCTCACCACCACCTTACGAGGTCGTGTGGTTGCCCTGTTCCGACAACGAGTCGTCAGATACCAGCGCAGACGCTGCTCCTGTTATTGGTTCTGCTGCAGTAGTACCTGTATCATCATACTTCAAAGGAGAGCCGTTAGGATACTTGCCAGACGCTATGCTACTGAAAATAAGTAGTAAGTTGCCGACATCAGATTACATACGGTTAGGTTCATACCTTAAAGTGAACTTGAAGGATATGGGATATCTCAGTTGTGAGAGAAGTGTCATAACTCAAGCTAGAGAAATGTTCACTACTTGGAACCAGAAAAGTTGTACTACTAGGTGGAAGGAACTAGCAGCCGCCTTGGAAGAATCTTACCGTATGGACCTCATCCGATTCTCACGTGAGTACATGGACAAGCATGACATGTGGGATGGCTTAGAGAGTGGAGACATGGAGTGGAAAGTGCAGAAATATTTCTCTCTTTTAGCTGAGCTCTGCCCTAGAGACTGGAAGACCATAGGGATCTACTTAGGGTTGACTTCTCATGAAGTAGCTTTCATCTCTCAACCTGTGCCTTCTGACAGGACTGTGAAGAACCCTGTCTATGAAGTGCTGAGAGCTTGGAAGTACAACGAGACGTCTGAGCCTATGGCTCTGATGAAAGTGTTGCAAGACGACATGGGTCGCAGCTACGTCGCAATGTATGTTCAAGGGTTGTATGCAGCTGTACCCAAAGACATAAAAGTGAGCTGTGTCACTCCAGTGTTGACCACTCTCGTCTGATCCCTGCAGTAAGATGGACATCTGTTGAATTCGATCCTAGACTACAGTCACCTTTCACTATGCTAATAGCATCGTGTGGTAAGAGTCGTCTAGTATTCGAAGTGATAAATAACGTTTATTTTTTTTAATAATTGGTAACTAAGTGAAAAAACAAAAAAGAAAAAAAAACATGACGCAGTACGTCTGCGAAAAGTGTTTCAAAATTTTTAAAAGACCGTACAATCACGACAGACACGTAGAAAAATGTAGAATAATACCTAAGTTTTGCCCTCTATGCGGCGAAGTCGATTGTTGAAAGATCACCTGACGACGCGAATCTCTGGACGAGGTGACTATCCCTCCGCGTATATGTGCTGTACCTAACGGTGAGGAAACGTGAGTGTAACAAACGTCAGACTACCAACCGGCGAGTTGAGTGACGCTGTAGATACTATGCGTCGCATTCACTTCACACAAAGATTCAGATACAAAGCGGGTTTTTCGGTAGGCTTACTCTTACAACACAGAGAAGACAAGAGCAAACTGCGCTACTTTCACGTCTCCCAGAACAACGCAACTCTCATTACAACCGCTCCCTACTATAACTAATTCAGAAACTTTGGAAGAGCTCCTCTCAAAGATGGAAAACACCGTCGCTTGCGAGGAAGTACGGAAACTTTGCAACGCTGACACCAAGTGGCGCGTTCTTTTTCCTACCAATTTTGAACATTTGCGTTTACATGGGACCGGGGGAATTTCCCATAGGCGGTAGGAACAGTCAGGCTAGTCGAGTTGGAAAGAGAAGCGGTGTGTTAGATTTTCCCAACAAGGACAACCTCTGCGTTTTCACTTATACAACACCAGCAAGCGCGCTTCAGATTTGTTACGTCAGTTCTGTCCCGCTGCCACACGTGAATCCTTTCCGGGTTTTGAACATCCGCGACTTACCCGCGTTAGAGAACTTGTTTGACATATAAATAGCGGTTTACACCGCGACGCGTCAGGTGCCGGGGCGGAAGTTGAGAACACGCGTTACTCTGATCAGACCGCCTTCCAGAACTCTAGCCGCCCAAGGTAAAGTCAACCTACACCTGACGGCGAAAGACGGTTTGCACGTCTCTCTGGTTTTTTAAGAACAATTTTTTTTTAAGAACAATTTAACTTTATTGACCAAATAATAAACTTCATCCTTTACATGTGTACTGAGCTTCGCTTTAATATATCCAACATTTCCATATATGGGTAAGTCATTATTTGGGTCGTTTGATAACAAATATATAAAATAAGTTAAAATATAATATCTATCACAGATCAGCTTCAACAGTACAATAACATTGGTTAGACTAATACGGGTCATAAAGTTTAGGTGATACATCTACAGAGTAGATTATACTTGTATGCACCTATACGGGTTTCACGCTTACAGTTGACTCAAAAGAGACTCGGAGGTTTTCTCTATTACAGAAACTTTTACAGTGAATTGAGAAATACTGTATTCTTTTACTGGTTACAGGACAAAACAGGGTCATATTATTCTTATACAGTAAAATGTTTTTGCTAGGGTACTCTACCGAAAAAAAAAGAGTTATTTTAATACAGGTTTCGAGTGTCTTTTGGGATCGTCTCTATCAGTAATTTTTTCATTTCAGATTTAAACATTGAAATTTGCTCAACTTCTCTATATTTAACATCAAGTGCGTTCCATGCCCTGGCTACTATGACCTCTAAACTCCTTTCATAGGATGCTGCGTGTATTATACCATACTTCAACAAGGGGGCACTATTTGCTCGCGTGGTCCTGACAACTTGAACCAAATTTTCCTCATTTCTTGATAATTTGTGACCTCTTATCCTAGCATGGAAAATCCTTCTGTTGGCTAACATAGGAAGCGCAGCCTGTTCATGTACATAGTCTGTAGAGGTTAAATGAGGAACCTTTAAACAGTGTTTTAAACATCTATTTTGTATATATTGCAAATTCGAAAGAGAATCTTCGGATGCCTTTGTGTATAGTATATCTGAGTAATCAATAACCGGTAATGCATACGTCCTATAAATTAATAACATTAAATCTGTAGGTACATATGATTTTAGCTGGCCTAATAAATAAGTTTTAAATGCTAAAGCCTTGCTCAGTTGATTTACATGTGCATTGAACGTCAGCTCATAGTCTAAGGTAACACCAAGGTACTTAAAAGTAGGTACAAAATGTAGTTTTTCATTTTTCACATTAACAATTAATTCATGAAACTTTACCTTTTTATACATAGGTGCTGACGCAAAGAACATTAGCTTGGTCTTTTTCTCGTTCATAGTTAATTTATTATTTGAGGACCATGCACAGTAAGTGTCCATGCCACGTTGAATATGATTACACATGTCTTTGTGGTTGTTGCCATGGACATATAACACAGTATCGTCTGCATACAGTAGCGTTTTTACATGTAAATCATCATTTTTAATGTCGTTCACATATATTAAGAAAAATAAAGGGCCCAAAATACTACCCTGTGGTACGCCACATGATAGTTTTTGCAAGCCTGATACAGTATTATTTGCTGTCACTTGTTGACTTCTGCCTCTTAGGTACTCCTCTATCCAAAGTATGTTTTTTCCCTTAATACCGTAATTTTTTAATTTTTCTATTAATATTAAATGATTTACACAATCGAAAGCTTTTTTTGTATCGATGAAAGCAGCTATTGTAGAGAGGCCTAAATTTCTATTTCTTAAAATGTCATTTGTTAATTTACTTATCGTATCAATAGTTGAACAGTTTTTTCTATAGCCCCCCTGAATTTTGGTTAAAATGTTATTTAAATCTAAGTGACTCGTTATTTGTGTATGAATAATTCTTTCCAAAATTTTACCAGGCACTGGAAGTTGACTGATGGGTCTATAATTTGAAACATTTGTCAAGTCTCCTGACTTAGGGAGTGGAGTTACTTTGGCAATTTTCCAACTACTGGGTATTTTAGAATATTTTAACGACAAAGCAAGAATTTTGGTTAATTTGGAAGGTAAACATTTGACAGATGCCTTAAAAACTTTGGTGGAAATATTTTCAATAGAGGAGGACTTATTATTTTTCAGGCTCGCAGCTATTTTAGCCACCTCTTCGCAATCAATCACAATATCATTCATAGCAACATCACAATGTGTGCCTTCAAAGCCCCATGGACCTATATGTACACGTTCAAGCTCAGGACCAATACCCGCAAAATAATTGTTAATGTGGTCTGCTACCTCTAGGACTGGAACGCACTCGCCATTGACTTCAAGGTTAATTTGTCTTGATTTTTTTCCTTTACCGGGAACAAGGTTCTTCATAGAAGACCAGAATTTTTTTGCATCATTTTTATTTACCTCCACCTCGTCTACTATAAACAACTCTTTAGCATGTTTAACATCCGTTTGACACTTATTTTTCAACTCGTTAGCCTGGAACCAATGTAGAATAGAATCTGTTCTCTTGGCTAATCTTAAGGCATTATTTTTATCAATTATTTTTACAATCAAATCATGAGTTAACCATGGTTGCTCCTGATAACCAACCTTAAAATTCCTGACCGGACATGACAGGTCAAGAATGTCACCAATGATATTTTTATAAATGTCCCAACACACATCAACTTCTTCACACATGTCAAAATTATCCCAGTTTGCGACCTTGAAGTCCTCACAGAAATCAGATTCGTCATAATATTTATATGATCTACCAACAAAACATTTTTTTTTGATTTTTTCTTTTTTATGTTTTATACACATGTATACCGGTAAGTGATCACTTACATTTAGCATCGCTACTCCACTTTCTGTTACATGAATAACATTTGTAAAAATTAAATCTATACAAGTCTTGATACCCTTTGTACGTGTTGGTTCATGTATAAGTTGCCTTAAACTATGGTCGCTCAAGGTTGAGTACATCAAGTTTTTTATAGGACTTTCCGGCAGTACATTTATATTGAAATCACCTGTGAGAACTATGTCTAAATTTTCAGCATTTTCAATTTGATTTAACATGTTTTGCAATTCGCTTATAAATGTGACTTTATCCCCTTCAGGAGGTCTATAAATATTTCCTATAACTAGAGATTTAGATAAGCCCTTATTTATTTTTAACCATTGTATTTCAATATTTAAATCACTCTTATTTAAATTCGAATAAAACACAGGCGAGCATGAAATTGTCTCGTGAACATATGCACATACACCACCAGCATTGATGGGTCTGGCTCGATCAACCCTATACAAGTTATAATGTTCAAAAACAAAATCTTCATCAAGGTTTAACGAGGTGAGCCAAGATTCAGAAAACAAAATAATATCAATACCTTGTCTTTCCAATTCTTTTTTAAGAATTGAAAACTTATTTCTAATACTGTGAGCGTTCAAGTGAAAAATTTTCAAACCTTTCCCTGGTATCAGGGGTATGTCAGCCATGAATAAGGAAACTGGTTGTTTTATCGGCTTTGTACCCACTTGCACACACATAATGACTTACAAACATATATACATTTAAAAACAGCAGGACTCTGCCCTTGTGGCGGCCTGTGTCGACTTTAAACATGGCTTAGATGACATGGGGATTTCAATTGCTCCTTTGTTACATTATATGTTTTAGACATGAGCAAAAATATACAGCTTCCATATATGCAATCACTTTTCAAATCATGTAGTGAATAGACGTCTCCATACCGGTAAGTACTAAACCGAATAACAAAATATACAATATACATATCTGTACTACAGAACCATACCCGTAGATTCAACAAGTATATGTAATACATCATAGCCCATCTGGGTGTACTCTAATTAAATTAAATTTCTCAATATATTGATTATTAGTCTTATACATTTTATACATTTAAATTATATGTTTCATTTTACAATTGGCAATTAAAAAATACCGGTAATATTTTGTTTTAAATTCCTAATATTAAGCTCGAAATCAGAGAGTTAAACTTTTACATGTGGGCATGGTCTGTGTAGAAATGTATGAAGTCTACTGTTCATCAGTTTTATCAGGGAACAGGTTGATAGGGGGTGTGTCACCTCCTCCAACTACGCCTGGTTTGGGTTTTGCTGTTTCGCCCATGAGTTCTTGTACCATTTTTCTCAGTTCGTCTGAATCAGCAGGATTAATGGTCGTGTCTTCACCTTCCTTGGGGAGTATCTTGGGGGGTGTTTCAGTTCTTGGGGGTGTTTCAGGTGTTGCCCCGGGGGTTGCCGCAACAGTTGCCTTGGGTGTTGTTGTAGGTGCTGCATCAGGGGTTGTTACAGGGGCTGTCACAGGGGCTGCAACAGGGGCTGCCACGGGAGATGTCACAGGAGTGTCCTTGTTTGTTGCTTTCTCAGGGCTCTCTGGTGGTGGTGGATTGCCTCTCAGTTCTGCTCTCAACTTCTCAAGTAGAAGACCCATCAGGTTTCCGCCTTTGCAGGTAGTGTGGCTGAGGGTATGGGCGTTTCCCAGGTGTCTACCAGCCCCATAGATGGGGTGATAGGTGCATTCGTAGAATCGTTTTTCACCTGAATTTAGAAGCCATTTTTCTTTGGGGCCCGTAAATTTGATCTTCAGCAAATTGTACAGCACTCTAGTAGCCATTTTATTCCATGTTTTAGGTGTTTTGATGGCTTTTCCAATGTCCATAATGTCGTATGGGTTGTTGGTCGCTAGGATCTGTTCCATTGCATCTTTGTCCCCTGCCTCCTTTGCCTTCATGTACTGCAGGCCTTGTTCGACAGAACAGAAGTTCTGGCCCTCGTAATCCAGTGCTACCGGGTACAGATTACTATACACGTTATGCTCTGACTTAAACGCCAGTCCATCCAGTGTTTTTATTGTGGTGGCGGCTTGAAGATTTAAACCATGGGGCAGGTTGGGGATGTCCTTGTGGGCATATGACTGTTTATCTACAATAAGTGCCCTTTGTCTCAATTGAACATCTTTGAGTTTGAAGCGCTTGGCAAGGTAATATAAGGACCGTAATTCCAAGAATTGTTTCCTTTCCACCGGTGTGAGCTCGTCAAGTAGAGATACCCCTATCCAGTCGTCAATGTCTCTGAGGTTTTTTACATTTCGGTATATCTCACCTTTGATACCCCGATGATTCAGTTTTAGGACTACCGACCTGGGCCTGTCATTGTCAGGGTTGAATTTTCCTAACCTGTACACAGTGTCGACTTTTTCGTTCCCGTAGGTAAGTCCCAAATCGCCAAACAGAGCATCAACTAATTTCCTTAAATTCTCCGTCTTGCTTTCTGGCACCCCATCCATTATGAGGGTTTTTTTCCGATCCTCGGCCTCGAATTTCTCCATTTTGTTTTCAAGAGATGTCGTCGTGAGCCTTGTTGACAGGATAGCGCCGCCATGTTGTTTCTGTGCGTCTTGTACCAGACCGATGTCAGATTGGAACTGCGCTTTATCCTCCTTCATCTTTTGTTGAATGGAAGCCAATAATTCGGTGGTGACTCTACTGTTCTCCGCAATGGTGGCAATCCTACCCTCATTCTCCACAGTTTTGTCTCCTATCCGTTCGACTTCAATTCTAATCTCGTCTTCGAACGACTCGAGGTCCTGGACATGCCGTGTCAGTGCTGTCAGAGCATCAACAATGTCCTTCGGTGAAGAACTAGCTGTCACTGTCTTTAACTTTTGTCGTCGCTTGGTTTTCCCACCCGGCATTTTGACTTTGCTTCTTTAATGGCGAATGTGACTCTACAGGAATAATTATAACATATGCAGCGAGGCTTCATGTACCTACTGTGCACTCTAGGTATTCCCAACTGCTATGGTTGTTGTGAAATTTCCCGATAATTATGGAGCTCCCCGCAGTGCTGGATTTACTCGACAGCGGCCATCTTTTCAACCAATGTGGTCACGGACTTCAACGCGTACGCGGGTGTATACGAATGTTGCAAGTGTAAGGCGGCGTTCACCACCGAGTTCTTGCTGAAGAGACACAGGAACCAGCTTTCCTCTTGCCGACAAGTCAAGTTGCGCTACGTAGGTTGCATCTACTAAAATTCGAGAACGATTTTCGAAACGCTAGCAGCCTTCTCCATTTTTCCTCCCGACGGACATTCCAGAATCTACCCTTACAACATCACCTTCGATTTCGAGGCTTTCTTCAGACCGTGCAGAGAACCGTCGACCGAACACGTGTCCCTGCTGTGGGATCACGTCCCTTTGTCGGCTAGCGTCGCATCCGACTTTCCAGGGTGGGAGGGGACGGTGTACGTCAGAGAATCCGACGCAGATTCCGACCCCTTGTTAGACCGAGTTTAAAATCACATAAACGAGAACGCCAAAGTCATCGGGGAAGCTGTGCTAGAACTTTACCGACCGACGTTAGCGAAGTTAGATGTGGCGATAGGTGAAGCTCTCCTGCTGGAGGAGGCGGTATTCACCCCTTCTCCAGACGGCTTCGCTGCGGCTCACACCAGACACCCGTTAGTTCAACTGAAGAAGCAGCTTCTGAGATACATCCGTCAAGCTCCAGTCGTGGGCTTCAACTCGGGGCGTTACGACTTGAACCTGATCAAAATACGCCTTCACTCGTTCTTTGCCTCCGGAGACCGAAGAAACCAACAATTCAGCGTCATAAAGAGAAGCAATCAATACTTGACGGTTTACACGCAGCACACGGTTTTCTTGGACGTAGTCAACTATTTGGCACCTGGTTACAACTACGCGAATTATTTGCGAGCTTTCACCAGAAACGAAGAGAAAGGTCACTTTCCTTACGAATGGATGACGTATACCAAGAAACTGCTAAACAGAACCCTGCCACCGAGATCGGCTTTTGACAGCGAACTGACGGGCGTCAAAATGGCCGAATCCGACTACACCACATGTCAGAAAGTTTAGTCCGACAAGAAGATGCAAACTATGAGAGATTACTTGATCCACTACAACAACAAAGACGTCAAACCTTTCATAGAAGCTCTGAAAAATCACGCTAAATTTTTCCAAGATCGCAGCATTGACATGTTGAAAGACGAGATCTCTCTCGCCAGTTTGACTTTACAGTTCCTCTTCCAAAACCTAGAAGCTGCGTTCACAACGTTCCCTCCGTTCGACGCCGTCCTCCACGCTCTGATCAAAGAAAATCTAGTCGGTGGTCCTTCCATCATCTTCCATAGATTTCACGAGAAGGAGTGTATAAGTGCCTTATAAGTCGGCAGGGGGTGAATACTAGTGAAAAAGGAAGGCAGGTGTGCAAGTAGCTTTTCTAACAGACACGAGTGTGCACTAAGCTGCTTAAGTCTAAACCCACCTGCAGTAGTCAGGTAGCATGTGAAAACTTACTTAACAGATCTCTTAATTGAGTAGAGGCTCTGTACTGAGAGAGTCTTTTCAGCCGTTTAAGAGGATTATCTAGGACAGGGTACATAAGGAGTGAAACGCCGCTCTCACCCATCACACTTTCTCGACCCGCCCTTCATCATCGTAGCATCGTCCACTCTACGCTCGCTCAGCACGTTATGATGGTTAGTTCTGCTATTTTCTTTACTTATCAAAGTGTTGACGCTACAGAGCATCGAAACACTCTCCAAATGAGTCCAAGAAAGAAAAAGCAACTCCCACTTGAAGCAGGAAGAGAAACAGTGCCCTATGATGCATGTGAGGTAAAGAAACATTGGAAGGACGTCACCAAGGAGCAATGGATAGAAGCATGCTTCAACTTCATCGGAACGGAAGTAGTTTCATTTGGACAGAGGGAGAAGATTTTGTTAGAGCTATTTTTCTTAGCTCCGTATACTTGGCCTGACTGTGGTGAAATTCCTTCAAGTTTGTCAGTCTTCGCCATACAAGTTATCAAGTCCTTGAAGGAGCTTCGATATATGCAAGGCACTCAGGAAGAGATTGTTCAGAAAATTACGGAATTCGAAACAGGAGAAGACACAATATGGTGCGAGGAGACGACATATACGGACGATGATCTGGAGTGCATCATTTGTAGCCCGTTGGAACATTATGTTAAAGACTTTGAGGACATGCTAGACAGCACTGAGATGAACCCAAAAGAGAGATCCCTTATTGCACAGAAAGAAGCCAAAGCTGTGTTGGAAAAGCTTGGTCAAGGATTCACTCTTCAAAGCAGCTGTGTGAGTGTGATAAAAGGTCTTGTGTTGAAACATCCAGACATGAAGTTTTCTCGTGCTGTCGACACACTTCCTTTGCCTGAACTGATGATGAACATGATCGACCCCATCGTACCAACACGTTTCGACTCTGCCAATTGTCCCATGTATAAAATGGTTTCAAGTTTTGCCCGTGGCCTATGGCTAAACGATCCACTGAAGTCAGAAAACCTACTTGATTTAATCAACTGACTAAATGTATTTTCTCATACTAGTATTAGTAGCATTAGTAATAGCAGCTACTCAGTCTCGTGCAGCACAAGCAGCAGCATCTGTCAGCAGCATCCGTGACATCGTCAGCAGCAGCAGCAGCTGCACAAGCAGCACAAGCAGCAGCATCTGTCAACAGCATCCGTGACATCGTCAGCAGCTGCAGCAGCTGCACGAGCAGCACAAGCAGCAGCTGCTGCAGCAGCTGCACGAGCAGCACAAGCAGCAGCATCTGTCAGCGGAATCCGTGACATCGTCAGCAGCAACAGCAGCTGCACGAGCAGCACAAGCAGCAGCATCTGTCAACAGCATCCGTGACATCGTCAGCAACTACAGCAGCTGCACGAGCGGCACAAGCAGCAGCAGCTAGCAGCAGCTGCAGCAGCTGCACGAGCAGCACAAGCAGCAGCAGCAACAGCAAATCATCATCAGCAGCAGCAGCAGCGGCGGTGTAGACCGCTAAATTCGAGATGGCGTCATGTCTGTTTCTTAGAATCGACATTCGACATGAGGCCTAGTGACATTTGACATGAAGCTTGAAAAACATAGTGACAGGTGACATGAGCAATTCTTAAAAGCGACATGAGATATGAGCATAGTTAAGCGACATCGACATGTGCCATGGCTATTTTTTTTTTAAGACAAACGCCATAGACTCCTCATCCATTAGTAGTGCTCTATAAGCGCAAGCTTTGCCTTAAGAGAGCTGTAGCTGTGAACCCTCTCCTACCCCCGTACACACAAGTAAATATCAGAGTCAGCCAATGTCGCCAATACTACTCTCATACAAGGGTCAGGCGCTGCTAGACTATAATAGATGGGTCAAGGGCCATTCTACTGAGGGTCAGGCTAGGCCGGACATTCAATAACAAGCTAGACTTTGGCAAGTTTGCTTGAAAGTCTGGCCAGCAAGAGTCCAGCATACTCTCCCAAGAGTTCAGCATTGCCAGACTATGGCATGAGGATCCAGCATGGCCAGACTTTCAAGCAAGTTTGCCAAAGTCCAGCTTGTTATTGAATGTCCGGCGTAGCCTGACCCTCACTAGAATAGCCCTTGACCCATCTATTATAGTCCAGCAGTGCCTGTCCCTTGTCTGAGAGTAGTATTGGCGCCATTGGGTGACTGTGATATTTGCCTCTGTGTAGTCAAACCTCACCTGAGAGAGACGTACTTCAGAGAGAAAAGAAAGTGGATTCCGACAGCGGTGTGTGACGATCACTTAGAGCTTTTCGTGAAGATAAAAACGGAAAAAGTGCGAAAATGGTGTCCGCCGCCCAGCGGATGTTGTGAGAGACGTTACCTTCACGATCTGAGAACTTCGGGGCTTATGAAAGCGGAGTGGGAAGGTGACGGGATCCTAAGTCTCAACCCTAAGACTTACATTTGCTACGATCGAGTCAGCGGCACCGGTGAAAGAAAATCCAAAAAAAAGATGGAGCGCAAAATGTGTACAGAAGTAACAAAACCCTAAAGAACCAGACGTCTTCTTGGATGTTCTTCGCAAACAAAAAACTCTCCTTGCGGTAAATAGAAATTTCAAAGTGGTACGAAACAAAAATGGACACTTACACCATAGAGAAAGATGACGTGCGCTACTTGTATTATAAGCGTCGCGTGCATTCTAACGGTGTGACAACGAGTCCTTTAAAAATATGAAAAAAAATAAGTGTGTTATTGATTGATTGAGCGCATCTTTTCAAAAATAGAGTGTTTATTAGAATTGAAAAAAAAGAAAATAAAAAAATAAATAAAAATTATTGTTGTGTTTTATTTTCATACGTCTTCTTTTATTAGTAAGTAAAAAAAAATTATAACAATTAACTAGCGTGTCCTAGCGTGTCACTTCCTCCGGTCGCTGCTGATCTCCTAATTAAGGCATGTGACGTCGTCACTTCTAGTCACGTGACTCATCAGGTCACTTCCGGTCACGTGATCCTAAAGTCCATCACTTCCTAAACAAAAAAAATTAAGAGACACACTTCTTCATGACCCAACCAATCAGAGGCCTCCATTTGACCGGAAGTGACCCCCTCATTTGCATAATGGGTCACTTCCGGTGTACCAGCCAATCAGAGGCCCCTAACTAGGTCAAGGTCACGTGACGTCACTTCCGGTATGCCCTTATATGGACATGTCAAGGTCACGTGACGTCACTTCCGGTATGCCCTTATATGGGCATGTGACGTCACTTCCGGTCAAATGGAAGCCCCTGATTGGCTGCATCATGACCTTGACCTCTAACTAGGTCAAGGTCACGTGACGTCACTTCCGGTATGCCCTTATATGGGCATGTGACGTCACTTCCGGTCAAATGGAGGCTTCTGATTGGCTGCAGGTCGATTGAGTAATAAACAGTACTTAAGCATAGTCCCGTTCCGATACATACTATACTACTAGCAGTATTAAAAATAATATTATTACGCCTGCTATGACTCTTCAAAACAAGCTGAATATGAAATTGTCAGGCTCCAGCAGAATTATTAATGAAGTTATACTATTTCTACCTATTTCATAGAGGCCTCTGACATACTTCTGCTCCTCTCTTCTGTGCCATATGTTCCACCTACCTCTCGACAGGGCTGACACATTTGCCATCACCAGGGTAGGGAGTTATACGAAACCCTGAGTCTGTTTCAAGAAGCTGTGATGGATGCTTGATAGAAATGGCAGCCTCAATCATGCAGGGCTGTATGTTTGTAATGGATGTGTATAGAGGATGTCCAGAGGCTGGGGTGGATGGATTGGGCATAGAGAGCTAAGTGAATGGAGTGGTAGTATGTTGACGTGAATGGGTGAATGGCTCCATGTGGGAACAGGAGGGGACAGACTATAGTGTAAAAGCCACCAAACTGCCCCCCATTTCTAAACTGCTCTTACGGTTGGTGGGGGCATGGGATGAATTAATGATCAGTGCTGGATGCAAGGATGAAAGGATTCCCAATCTTAGTTGTATCCCCTTCCCGGTAACACTTAGAGCTCAGAATTTTTGCTGTTGCTTCCCACCCATCCCCAACTGCCTCCAGTCACCACAATGCTGTATATATATATTCCCCATTTTGACACCGATATAACCAAAAGGTTTGGGTGTTAGCATGGGAGTAGATCTGCTAGAGCATTGTGTGTGTACTGCTTGGGAGGTGTAGGGAGGGGGCGGATGATGGTTAGCGTAGGACTGATTCCAATAGCATTTCTATCAACATAGAATATCGCCTAGAGTGGCCATCAAAACCAGCAAAACAAGAAATCAAGTGACTCAACCAGAAATGCTGGAGTATTCAGAGAACGCCCCTCTGTGGTTATAATGTGACTGTGTTGTTATTTTATTTCTGCTTTCCTTTGTTGAAGTGTGTAGTGTAGACTGGTGTGAGACTTGAGTCTGCTCCCCTGGGAGGGATTGCCTCCCGGTGGCTATGGGATGTGTATTTACATATGAATACAGCGAATCAGTTAACAGCCGGGTAGACCTCGGTGACCTGCATCACAAACTGGTGGATCTGATGGGAAGTACAACTTACTCTACAAGGAACTTTAAAAAAAGCTGTAGGTGTAACTTGAATTGTAAGGATCTCCTTGTTTGTGCCTGTCATGAATTCTATCTGGTATCAAAGCTTGCCCAGCATTCCCCTGGACAGCGTGGTACCATTCTAGTGCATTCTAGTGTCATCATACCCTGCAGCTGGCTCCTGGTCTGCACCATTTTACATCCTTGCCAATTTGTTCACAGAGCCATCAGAGCCCCAGGTGGAAGTGCCCACAAGCAACCAGTAACCTATACCCGAAGTTCTATTATAGTGTTATTCACCAAAATTATTTTGGCTGGGATTCTTTGTGAAACAAAAAAGGCTAAAAGAGGTATATAAACCTGTTATGTTGTATATACCCCATAGTGAGAACTCTCCCCTTGTTGGTACAGCTGAGTATTAGTGTCATTGGTATCAGTGGCTGAGGGGAAAGATTTTACCAAATCCCATTAAAAGAGGTATTCAACAATAGGACCATTCCAATAAATTGTGTCGTTGGGAAAGCTCTATGGAAGTTTTAAACCTACAGAGGAATTTCATTGTGGTGCTAATTCCTGGAGGGCGAGTGTATCAAAAGGAGATCAACACACATGCACATCAATGACGCTATTCATTTATGATTAGAGTCATCATGTTCATATGTAACCAAACAAACGCTAGTATTTGGTAGAGTTTACAGCATCATGAGGGGTTCTGGTATTAGGGCGGTTTTGGTATCAGGGGATGCTTAGACAATTATAGCTTTCTAGTTGCATGTGGTGTCTCATATTTCCACCACTCAGGTTTTGATGAGATTATTGACAGAACAAGGTAATGAAATTGTCTCCCCACTCAAAAATTTAACATTGGTGGAGGATAGAAAAATGAAGACATGACGTGAATACCCCCCAAGGCTTGTCCGACAGAGTTATACCTTAAGACAAGGCACTTGAAAAGTGCTTGTCTGGAAATGGTTCTCCAAATTAGATAAATTCAAATTTAATGACTGATTTTTTTGTATTGCATGATTGGCGACCATTAAGAGTTCCTTGAGAGGAATCCATGTCTTTTTCTGCAGGGTCCTTCACTTCCGGAAGTTGAATTTTGAAACTGAGAAGGCTGCGTTAAGTAATTGTAATTGGTCCAGACCCAGTATTAGTTCTTTCACGTATGCAGTTTGAAATAAGTCATAGAAAGTTGTGACTCATTTTAATATTTTATTTTAAATCAAATCTGGAGCCTACAGCCTAGATAATCGTGTTTGGCTATCTAGAACCAGCTTATAGCTAGTCAAGCACAAAGGAGTAATGTAGATTACTACTCTCCTTATATAGTTTAATATTTCAATAAATATACCATGTGCAATTGAAGTGAGAACCTCCACCAGGAGTAGCGTTCCCCAGGACATGACCAGCGGACATCCCCTATATCATACCCACCAGATGGTTCCTGGGCGGCACCATGATACAAATTGTGTCGGATGGCAACCAGGTGTTATTAACCAGGGCAGCAGTGGTCAGGAATTTTGTGAAATAGTAGGCTATAAGAGGGTGTATAAAAAGACCTTAATGGGGTCTGGGCAGTAACAGCTTTTTGTGGTAGTAGTGTTTTTGGTGGCACTGAAAGGATGTGCAGGTGTTCGCTCTTTGTGTTGTGCTTTGATAAATGAGAGGAGGAGGTCTGGGGGCACTGAAATGACTAGAAGGATATGCAATATGCATACAGGCTTGGGTATACAAGTAGTAAAGTTGGAAAACTGCCAATGAGTAATGTTAATGAGTTCCGTCTTTTAGTAATGATCCAGGTAATAACACCCCTCCCGCAGCACTTCATACAGAGAGTATGGTAATCATGTAGTCAAGCCCCATGAAATCTGGTAGACTGGGGTGCCATGGAGGTCGAGGCTAATATTAGGAGAGTGGCCATGTTTTGAAAAGGGGATTTCAGGTTCATTTGATGTGTAAAGCCATCAAGCGATTATACAAATAGAGGCACATTGACTAGTTTTATGGACATTTCTCAGGAATAAATTTCACATGCTGTAAAATCAAACCAAACTTGAATGGAAATGCAAGGGAAATTGATTGTTTACAAACCGGAGAACAATCTGATTTGGGAGGTAATATTATTATCTCGCAACCTGCATTAGGTTAATCATGACTGTAACAGTGCAAATAGACATTGAACACTCACCATTGGGGAAACCACAATGATATAGCATTAAGTTATTATTGAATCTACTCATATATAACCAAACAGTGGTAGGCTTCAGTTCTAACTGATTGATAGTGCTTCACACTTCATCTGTTAATGCTGATATAGCTCGGTTCAGGCCACCATCCACAGCTAGGATATTGAAGAGAACATTATGTAAGTTATGCAGTAATGGAATAAATGCCACATACACTGCAAAAAAGGTGCTTAGGTTTTAAACATGTTTAGGTCTAAACGTGTTTAAAGTCTAAACATTTTGCGAGGTTTGTGTTTTTGAATCCATCTGTTTAGGAATTAAACACTTTTATTCTAAACACCTAAACATTTATGTTGAATATGTTTAGATGTTTAGTATTTAAACAGTATGGAGAATTGGTGTTTAGGATGTAAAGATGTAGTGTTTAGATCATAGTATATTAAACACATACCGGATGGCAGCTCTGTGGTTGACTGTAGTTTGTACAGCCACTCAAACATTATTGTTGTTCTAAAAGTGCTTAAATCTGAGTAAATTGATTTAAATTTCATGCAATACAAAAGCATGATAATACACATTGTAGGATTCTAGGGAAGAATGCTACTTCATGATGATCATGATGCAATAAAGCTACATCGGCTACATAGACACCTCTTTTAAGAACTCTAAGAATGGACAAAGCATTATTTTCCCTGAAGGTCTGTTGTATTGATTCAAGGGTGTGTCTATGTTAAAGTAGAGGCCTATGTGAAATAGTGATGCATGTACATTGGCTCATGGGGAGGGACTGCTAGAAGTCTCATCAAGGCACTATATATATATGGAAATAAAATAAATTAGGAATTTATTCAAATATCAGTATCTAAACATAATAATAATCTACATGTCTCTAGACACACCACTTTCAACCTTAAACACTTGACATATAAACACAAAAATATGCTAAACTCTTGAATTCTAAACACTTCATTTTCCTAAACACATTGATTTAAACACATAAATTTCTAAGCACTGAGCTAAACATATTATATATCTAAACATGTTTAGGAACATATTGTGTGGACAAATACGGGGCAGGATTGTGTTTAGGATTGTGTTAAGGATCTAAACACCTTTTTTGCAGTGTATACTTCAGTGTAAGCTCATGATTGTAAGCCAACACTAGTTTATTAGAAGAAGAATTCTTTACTTCACCAGTTGAAACAACACACTGATATAGTATCCTACAACATTAGACGGCCACTGACCTGCTAAGTCACACTGTGCAGTCTCCCGGACCCCTGTCATACACAGTCAGCAGTGTTAATGGCACAACTGGCAGTCAACAGTTTTTGTTTAATGCAGCTGCTGCGTGTTGCCACAAGCAATTATAGATATAAAAAGGGTCTGTATCACAGGAATAAGGCTGGGGCACTAGAGACGAAGGGTAGGAGGCTGGTGGTGGTTAGATTAATTAAGTGCTGACGTTATGAGCATGGTGTCGGTTGGTAATATGTCTACAGAACTAATTGTGGTAGTACGAGCTTTGTCCTTTGTCAAAAAGATTGCTTTCTACTGGGCCTTCAATCAAGTTTACACCAGAATGAATGATTGTGATAGACTGCATATTTGATATGAAGGGAAATAGGTTTGAATTTAACATTAAATGAACATGTAAAATGCAAAACTCAGTCTCCATACATTATATCAACAGACTTCTATTGTAATTCACACAATTAATTAATATCTAAAAACAAAATATCCCTAAATTAATACTGATCATTAAAGGCAAATCATATATATCCTGTGTGGAATGGTATCCAACTATATATTAGACCAATTCCTCTGTCACCGCCGTATACCATTGCAAGACTCAAACTCTGCAAGCTTTCATTCTCCTTGCGTATAATCCACCCCAACCACACTCCTACACATCAATAAAGTGTCAATATTGGTTCATTTCTTGTCTTGATTACATTTAATCATTCCACCCTATCCGGTCTCACTGAGTGCTATTGTTTACAGGCAGACAATTAACAAATTGAAGCTGTGTCTGTAAAGAAGCCTGGGTGACAACACTGGTCCACAAGTAGTCCTGTTGCAGCAGGTGTGATACACATGTGGTCCCAGTCTGACATGGTGTCCTTCTCTGACATCGTATTAACAACCTCCATACAGATCCCGTCCACAGATATGCTGTGGCCAGCTTTGTAAGGCCAAACAAAAAAAAGCTGCGTTTCAGTAACATGACCGAAATAAATAGGGTGGTCGATCTATTTTTCTTCTTCTTTTTTTAGGATTTATTTTTAGGATTACATGTGTATGAGGTGAGTTGGAAGGCAGAACCTCATTCGATGGATTGGTTATTTGATAGTGTAGAACTAATATCTGTCTAATAAAGCCATTATCAGTTCAGCTTTTCCATACAAAGAATTCCCATCCTTCTGGACTTTCAAAGGATAACAATGTGGATAACTGCAGGTGATTATGTTTGTCTTATGCCTTTAGTGATACCCTACACTAGTTAGGGAAAATCTTTAAAAGAAGAGCGAGAAAAATAATAGGGTCGGGCCGAAATGATAGGGTCGGCCGGGTTTATGGAACACAACTTTTTTTTTTGTTTGGCCTCAAGAATTCCCTGCATTTACTTGATTAAACAATACCCCACTTTTGCAGCTGGGTGCTAATTAGAGATTGATTAACTTCTTTTCATTAATTCTTCTTTCTATTTTACAGTTTCAATTCCTGTAGTCACCATTATTGATTCATCAAAAATGAATAGCAGTGAGGGGATTGGTGTTATGAGCTATGTAGCCTATGCTCCCGGTTTTGAAACCCATTTCACAACCGTTATGTGGGTGGAAGAAGCCTCGTAGCAGCGTCTCTAGCCTCACAAGAATCGACCGGAAGTGCTGCAAGATTCAGAGAGAGTCTCTTAATGGTGGATGGCAATTGAGCTGAGACCTTTCCTCCAATAGATTGCATCCCAGTGGTTAATCCTCCCTAAATCCCTTACTACTGAACTATTCAGACACATGGGTTTGTGGATTATGTATCTAAACCTAAAGACTATTTCAATAGTGTTCAGATTGATGCATAGATTTGTCATATATTGTGTACACTTAAAGATCTCAGAAGTAAAGAACGTGCTCTATCTTAATAGTAAAGTACTTGTACTTAGCTGTGACCATCATCTATAAGAAACAACAGAAATGTTGATATGACAGGATTACCGATTCTCATTTTCAACTTTGCAAATTTTCTCTAATCTAAGTAGCCTTTTTTATGACAGCCCTGTGACTCTGTTCTAACATACTAGCCCCCTGCCACCAAGTGGCTCTGACGAACAACTAGTAGTTAATAGCCACAGTAGGTAGCATACAGAAATGTTGGCCCGGGGACAAGATGCTAGTGTTCAACGTTACAGCTCTTACAGTCAACCAGCAGCAGTTTTGTACCAGCTTACATCCCCTATATCATACCCACCAGATGGTTCCTGGGTGGCACCATGATACATCATTTACTTAGTTACCAATTTGTTCACTGATCCATCACAGACGCAGGTGAATGTGTCGGATGGCAACCAGGAACCTACACAGGAAGTATCGGTGTTATTAACCAGGACAGCAGTGGCCAGGATTTTTGTGAAATAGTAGGCTATAACAGGGTGTATAAAACATGTAACTTATGGCTGGGGCCTGGGCAGTAGCAGCTTTTTGGGGAGGAAGTGATTTTGGTTGTGTTGAAAAGACTCGCAGATGGTTGGGCTTTATGTAGTGCTTTAGTAAATGAGCGGAGGCATGGGAGAGGCATGTGGGGAGGTGGAGGGTAGTGTGTGTTAAAGTGACTTGAAGGAAATATAATGTAGGCTACCTTGCCCAGAATTTGGTACCACAGTGAATCAAATGGGAAACCATGCAATGACCAACTTGTACAGCTCTCACTATAAAGACCGGCAATAAACCATAAACAACCATGCAGTGTCATCCAGCAAAAGGCCTGGGTGTTGAGAGAGGGATTGAGGTGAACATGGTTGGAAAAGACCTTTTCAGGTTGTTTGATTTATTAAGCTATGGAGTGAAAGACAAACCTTTGGTAGTTTCTTAGACTCCAAGGCGATCAAACTAAGTTTGAAATAGACTTTTATTTCACCTGCGGCATACATCTCCAAATTTTCAGTTAACCGGATTTAGGCTAAGGCACTGTGTTCCAGTGTTAATCCATCATAGGTCACTGATTCAGGCTCTAGTTACTTTTCACACTATAACCACAGGATATACAAATTGTGTAGTCATAACTAGAAGAATTATTGAGAGAAAATAAAGCACATTAATTGAATTGAATTGAATTGAGTCTTTATTGAACGTAGCGTCTTTCTATGCTTTCTTCCCGAACAATTCTCTTACATGTGCTTTGATGGTTTAATACATATGCAATTATATGATTCATATTCAAATAATATTCTACTCCGGTCAATGTACTTTGCCGGGCTGGCGTTAAGTTGAGATTTGTTCTGTCAGGTGAAAAACTTTCATGATTTTCCGCACTTCCTCTTCAATTCAGGTATATATGTGGTTTGAGCAATTCACTGCTCCGAGCACTCTGATGCTGTTAGACAATTATCATATCTTAACCAGATTCAATTATCTATTCCACATGCAAAATGCAGCTCTTGTGGTTTTCTGCTATTATCATAGTCTTCATAGACAACAGCGCGTGCCATTGGTGGCAGATAGATGTTCTGTTTCCACGCTTATAGCCTACAAGACAAGGCTCAATACCAGGCATCCAAGAAGGCTCTTGAATAACAAAGTGATAGGAGGGGTGAAGAAAGAGCTGAAAACATTCCCCCCTTAGACCCACAAAAATGTTTACACATTGTTTTCTTCAGCACATACAATTTCTTTTTGTACAAACCACATGGGGGAGGAGAGGGTAGGCTGTGTCTCATGAGATCTGGTCAATGTTTTCATCTTTGACCGGGTGCCATCTTTGACCGGGTGCCATCTTTGACTGGCTTGATAGAAAATGCTTTATTTAGGGCAGATGATGATAATAAATGAGCTGAAAAGTTAATGGACGTTATAACATTTTAAATTAGTAATTTTATTCGAGCTACATATCTATCTTCCCTAAATAAATCGTTTTCTATCAAGCCGGTGAAAGATGGGACCCGGTCAAAGATGGCCCCCAGTCAAAGATGGCACCCGGTCAAAGACTTTCACATTGGTCAGAAGTCGTGAGACACAGCCGGTACCTTGTGAACCCTCCCTTTGTCAGTACATCTGGGAATTACTGTTGTTCAGATTAGTGTCTGTGTGAAGGCTGAGCGGAAAGATAATACCAAATCCCATTAAGATATATCCCATACTCTGACAATGGACTCGAGATAGGAGTGGGAGGGGGGGGGGGGGGTGAGGAGGTACAGGGAGAGGGCCGGGAGTAAGCGAGATGACGTGAAGCTGTCATTAAAATTAACACCTATATCCTAGAGTATGGTGGGGGAGTGGCACAGAGGCTCTTACCACAAATGATGATGGGCTAATGAGGGGGGGGGGACAGCAGGTTAGGGGTGGGGTGTAGGCAGGAGGTACATTAAGGATATACATGAGGAAAGGTAAGTGAGAGGGAAAGGTGAGACTGTGTACATTGAGCAGCAACCTAACGTAGTAGCATGTACACACATCAACACATCAACACTGAAGCCGATGATAATTGTGTGTGCTTAGAGGGATTACAAAGACATGCATTCATTTTTTCAGTAGCTGTTTCTGAGAGCATTGGCTAGGTTACCAGAATTATCTGCGACAGGTTCATGTGGATATAAATTGGTTCATAATTAGAAAATATAGGCGCTCTTTGCAGATGTTGAGAGTTGTTCTATTCCCATGGCATGCATTTTTTTCAGTTCTTGTAATGACTTGCCTCCCCTTGAGTTTAGAGAGATCAGCCCTACAAGACCAAATGAGGTGACTGAGCATACAAACCAATGACATCAAAGAGTTTTGGTATCAGTAGTGTTTTTGGTATCTCCAGATACTTGTACAATTATAACTTTCCAGTTCTGAGATTATTGACAGAACTCAGTGGTGAAATTGTTTCTCAGTTGGCCTCCTTCAGAATGCTCACATGGGGTGGGGAAAGGGAGAGCCCAGTGGGCATAAAATTCTGTTCAACATTGAATCAACATTAATTCAACATTGAATCAACATTGACAACCATTTATCAATGTTGATACAATGTTCTGTGCCCACTGGGAGTAGATGGATAGTAGACAAGGCAATAATCCGCGCAAAAAATCAGAGAACTATACCCTTAAGATAGGGCGCTTTAAGCAACTCAGAAAAATTGTTTTCTCAAATTAAAACCTTAGTTTAAGAACAGTGTTTCTTGTACTGCATGGTTGGAGAACATCAAAGGTTCCATGAAAGGAATCAATGATTTCCCTTATGTTTGCTTCATGTCTGGAAGTTGAATTTCAAGGACACTAACAGTTTTAGATCCTCAAGACTTTAACTTCAAGTGGAAACGATTATTGACCGAGTTTGAAATATAAAGTTTATGGTCACCTAGAATCATCTTCTCCCTGAACCTTACTGCTGAACTCCAAAAGCAGATTAACAGTAGGTATCAAAAATAAAGTCTTGTTTCTGTTGAACACACATGACATAAGTGTTTCACCATTGTGTTACTACATAAGGTAAATTTCCAAACTCCATTTACAGATATCAGTATAGGGTCTGCCCCTCTCCTTCCGCCCAGTGCTCATCCTGAAGTTGGGCATAAAGAACCTGCCCCTTCACGAGTTAACAAAAACTGGTGCCATTTGAGTGGTGAGTAGCTGAGGGTCTAATTCAATCAGCCCTACATGCTGCAGCAGCAACAATTAGCCCTGAGCTGTGTCCTGCTGCTGATGGAGAGGTCTAATTAGACACTGTACCAAGACAGAGTTGGGCTGCACTACTGATACATGGCAATCCGCGTTTTAACCACTCTTTCTCGACACCTTTCTATAATTATTTAGAGTTCAGAATAATTTCCTACACCCATCCCTTTTCCTAAGGATACACTATGCATCTGATGCCCCTGGTTTGGAAACACATACCACAACCTTCCTTCGGGTGGAAGAAGCTTGGGGTAGGCTGGATGTATAGCTGCTGGCAGGGGGCGGGGGGTAGAGTACTGAGGGAACAGCCCGAGACAGGGGTCTGGTTGGTGAAGGAGTAATTGTGGCAGCATCTTTACCCCCACAAGATGACTCCCAAAATGCCCATCAAAACAGCCGGAACCGGAAATCAAGTGAACCGACCGGAAATGCAGGATTCAGAAAGCATCCCTTAATGACAGACTGTAACTTGACAGTGTTGGTATTTTAGGTTCTTTTCTCTGCTTCCCCTTTCTAGGTTGTGTAGTGCGGGATGATGTGAGGCCAGAGCCTCCCTCCCCTGTTGGGTTTCATTTTTTGTGGCTAGTGGATGTGTTTTTAAATATGAATATGATGGAATCAGTTAACAGCTGGCAATAACTCTGTGACCAGTATCGAAGAGCATTGTTCCTAGCTTACTCTTCCAGTAACTTGTAACAATTATATAGGGGAACTTGTGATTTTAACTGAAACATATTCATAGAATAAACCTGGTTGCCAAAAACTATTTTGATAGTAACCATGCATGGTCTATAATGCAATCTAAGAATTAAAGAACTAAGCATAAATTTATGTTAAAAGAAAAGTGAAATACTCGTACTTGACTGTTCAGGACCAATGTAAGAAGTATACAGAAATGTTCGCATGACACAGGATTTTAACACAATGCTAGTGTTCCGTTTTACACTATCTCCTTTAATCATAACAGACCTACAACTCAGATCTACCCCTCCTCAACCCCCAAAGCTGCCCCCACCACCCAACCTCCCTTTCAGTGGCTCTTAGATTCAACCAGCAGCAGCGTTCCCCAGGACAGTTTGGTACCAGCTTACATCCCCTATATCATACCCACCAGATGGTTCCTGGGTGGCACCATGATACATCATTTACTTAGTTACCAATTTGTTCACTGATCCATCACAGACGCAGGTGAATGTGTCGGATGGCAACCAGGAACCTACACAGGAAGTATCGGTGTTATTAACCAGGACAGCAGTGGCCAGGATTTTTGTGAAATAGGAGGCTATAACAGGGTGTATAAACCTTTTGTAGAGGCCCGTGTAGGAAAGTGATTTTGGTTGTGTTGAAAGAACTTGCAGATGGTTGGTCTTTATGTGGTGGTCCAGTAAATGATGGTAGGAGTGGGAGAGGGGTGTGCTTAAGTGACCGGATGGAAAAGACCGACAGAATTTGGTACTACAGTGAAAAGAATGGAAAACCACGCAATAGCCAACTTGTGCAGCTTGTGTCTTTCACAAGACAGGTAATAAACAATAAAATGACCATGCAGTGCAATCCAGTGAAGGGCCGGGTGTTAAGAGAGTGATTGGGATGGACATGGTTGGAAAAGCTTTTTCCAGCTCCATTGATGTACCAAGCTATGGAGTGAAAAGACAAGCATTGGTATGTTCTTTGGCCTCAAAGCCATTAAACAAATTAAAAGTTGGGAATAGAACTTATTTCATTGCCCATGAAAATTGCAAGCCGTGAAATTACGCCCAGCTGGATAGTTAAATAAACTGAGAATCTGCTCTTACGTGTGGTGATGGAGGCTAAGAATGCCTTCATGTTACCCACTCACATTTTTACATAATGTGCTGTGTATATACCTGCCTTAGACTTATAAGCAGCTTCAAGTGCTTCCATAAATACCCACTTCATGCAGTGATGGAATTATTATTATGTGAGGTCTCAGATTACTATCATGTGGGACCCTTGAAGTGCCACAGTGAGGGATAAAGTGATAGGGGATAATGACTTCTCAATCAAAAAACATTTTCCCCATACACCCATGCACAGAATTGTTTAGACATTATTTTAGCCAAATGCTTAGTCAATTTGAGTTGAATTATACTGTATACCATTAATACTATATATAGCCCAATGGGCACCCTGCGGAACCTCCCCATGTCAGTACAGCTGGGAATTAGTATCATTAGAATTTTAGTGTATGTGTAAAGGCTGCTACAGACATGTATACCTTTACAGTGGAGGATAGTAGTGTAAGGGCTAAGGCTAGGGCTAAAGAGAGCTGGGAGAGGGAGGACAGGGAATAAGGAGTGGGGTGTAGGTAGGAGGTAAGATTATGAGGGAGATGTGTGGAGAAGTGAAGAGGGGAGAGTAAGGTGATAAGGAAAGGTGAGACTGTGTACACTGAGCAGAAACCCAATATAGCAGCATGTACATGCATCCACACTGAAACCAATGATGTGTGCTTAGGTAGACTACAAAGCCATGTAGCAAGCCATGCTTGCACTCTCTAGGTAGCGCATTGGTTTGGGTACCAGAAATCTCTGCACCAGCATTGATTGATGTGGATATAAATATGCTTACAGTTTATTTAACAGATTCCTATTCTTTTAGTTCTGAACTTTTCACTAAATTGCAGGCGAGTCAGCGAGTTCACTGACTCGTCTCGGTTGAAGTCCATTTTCCACGACTTATCATTGTTTCTCCTGCCTTAAAAGCTGACAACTTAAAGAAAACATATTATTCTTTGATAATCCGCAATAATTTACTACTTACATAGTCAAATTAAGGAGGATTGATTGATTTTCGGCAAAGTTAAGTCGCCGAAACTTGACTCGTCGGATTCTTGAGAAAAGGTTTCCCGTTTTACGACATCAAAAATGACATCCGGTTTACTCGGGGGTCGGCACGAACATCTTTATCTTCCGAAATCGAGCAAATTGCGGACTTTCAAGGTAATATTATTACTCCTACAGGTAATATCTAGGCAGTTGCGGACATTTTGGACAGTATAACCGTCTTGATAAAAAAAAAATTTGTTTATCGAGCGCTTCGGCGATCTCCGGTATCAAAATCCAACATGGCGGACAGTGGAACGCCGAGGGATACGCTTCAGAATTCAGTGAAATCATGGGTTACAGCTCAAATATACAAGGTAAGTTTACAATTTTTGTTGTCATTGATAGATTAGGCTTCCTCTATTTGGGGGGTGAAATTGCGGACAGCTCAGTAGCCGGGTTCTTCCACAAAATGATATTGACGAACTCTCAAACTTGAAAAGACCAAAAAACAGAGCCAATGATCAAATGATAGACGTTGGAAAATGACAGCGTGGCTGGTCACCCCCGTTGAAAAACGCTTCAACCAAATTTTCTGGGGGGCTAGGGCCTAATTCAGCTATTGTACGTCCAAATATAGGATGTTTTGTAACGCTTAGGCTTTGTTTCCATTAAATATAATGTATTTTAACCCCCAAACGAAGCCAATGAAAAAAAATATCGTCTCAATCTGAATGTAGGTCAACGATCAGCTGATCTGCGCAGACCGGACTGTCATTTCTCAACTTGATTCAAATTTCTTGAAAATGGCTCATATCAAAGGTAAATGTCAACCAATATTCACCTTATTAGGCTCGTTAGATGCAGAAATGTCATCTTTATTAGGCCCTAGTGTGTCAGCCCTCCACCCCCCCTACTTTTTGCGAAATTTGACTTTGTTTGGGAATTTTGGCGAGTAGAACGCTTCGACTTTCGCATACCGCCAAACAAAGCGTCTCGGCGAGAGGAGTTCAGAAATGTAAAATTTATCTCTCTATCATGTTTAGTTCCAGAGCTATGGGCATGTTTGCATTCTATACTATACACATCTATGGTAGTCCTCTCAAAAAGAATTTCTCAAATATTGTGTCTAAGTACCTCAAAATTGAACGTTTCCAAAGGGCCCATGGGGGGGGGGCGAAAAAATTTGCGCGCGCCCCAGTTAACACCAAACGAGTTCAGTTCATGTTTACTAAATAACTACTGCATATTATGCAATATCTCCCAGAAATTCTCATTCTTTGGACATTAGTGGTAGTCCCAGCAAAAGGAAATTCTCAAATAGCATGTCTAGGTACCTCAAAATTTAAAAGAGCAGAATGAAGAATATTGTGAAAATCGAGACTAAATTATGGCTCCAAATGATGCGTCTCGGTGAGAGGAGTTCAGAAATGTTCGATTTATCTCTCTATCATGTTTAGTTCCAGAGCTATGTGCATGTTTGCATTCTATACTTTACACATCTGTGGTAGTCCTCTCAAAAAGAATTTCTCAAATATTGTGTCTAAGTACCTCAAAATTGAACATTTCCAAAGGGCCCATTGGGGGGGGGCGAAAAAATTTGCGCGCTCCCCAGTTAACACCAAACGAGTTCAGTTCATGTTTACTAAATAACTACTGCATATTATGCAATATCTCCCAGAAATTCTCATTCTTTGGACATTAGTGGTAGTCCCAGCAAAAGGAAATTCTCAAATATCATGTCTAGGTACCTCAAAATTTAAAAGAGCAGAATGAAGAATATTGTGAAAATCGAAACTAAAATATGGCTCCAAATGATGCGTCTCGGTGAGAGGAGTTCAGAAATGTAAAATTTATCTCTCTATCATGTTTAGTTCCAGAGCTATGTGCATGTTTGCATTCTATACTTTACACATCTGTGGTAGTCCTCTCAAAAAGAATTTCTCAAATATTGTGTCTAAGTACCTCAAAATTGAACATTTCCAAAGGGCCCATGGGGGGGGGCGAAAAAATTTGCGCGCTCCCCAGTTAACACCAAACATGTTCAGTTCATGTTTACTAAATAACTACTGCATATTATGCAATATCTCCCAGAAATTCTCATTCTTTGGACATTAGTGGTAGTCCCAGCAAAAGGAAATTCTCAAATATCATGTCTAGGTACCTCAAAATTTAAAAGAGCAGAATGAAGAATATTGTGAAAATCGAAACTAAAATATGGCTCCAAATGATGCGTCTCGGTGAGAGGAGTTCAGAAATGTAAAATTTATCTCTCTATCATGTTTAGTTCCAGAGCTATGTGCATGTTTGCATTCTATACTTTACACATCTGTGGTAGTCCTCGCAAAAAGAATTTCTCAAATATTGTGTCTAAGTACCTCAAAATTGAACATTTCCAAAGGGCCCATGGGGGGGGGGGCGAAAAAATTTGCGCGCGCCCCAGTTAACACCAAACGAGTTCAGTTCATGTTTACTAAATAACTACTGCATATTATGCAATATCTCCCAGAAATTCTCATTCTTTGGACATTAGTGGTAGTCCCAGCAAAAGGAAATTCTCAAATATCATGTCTAGGTACCTCAAAATTTAAAAGAGCAGAATGAAGAATATTGTGAAAATCGAGACTAAATAATGGCTCCAAATGATGCGTCTTGGCGAGAGGAGTTCAGAAATGTTCAATTTATCTCTCTATCATGTTTAGTTCCAGAGCTAGGTGCATATTAGTGACCTTTTGTCCCCCCCCCCTGGTTTGATACATGTCCGACCTTAAACTCCACAGTACTGCCTCAGAAAGGTTATTAGAGTTGCCTGTGCTTTAAAAGATGTAAATACCCGGTATTTAACACTCAGAAAGGTTAATAGAGCTGTCTGTGCTTTAATACATGTAAATACCCGGTAGTAAAGGCCATGGTTCTTCAGAAATTAAAGTTCTTTTTCTGCCATTTTATATATAAATTCTTATATTTTCCAGTGAACGTGAGTGGTACGAGCAGGAGTCGCACAAACGGGAGCCACGGGAGCGGGAGTCGCTGGAGTTGCAGGAGCGGGAGCCTTGGCCACGTGGACACAGCACTCAGAACCTTGATCAGGGGCTCTTCAACACGTCTAGGGGCTCCAACCACTCCTCCTCGGGTCAGCATTTACCCAATTTTTGACTTCAGGGGGGGTCTCTGAAATTTGGTCTTCAGAGCAAATCTTAAACTCCACAGTACTGACTGAGCGCCCAATGTGACCAATTTTCATGGGATACTTTCAGGGGGTTAGGCCTAATTCTCAGTACTGCCACTAAAGCACTGCTAAATATAGACCTTGAATTTATATAAAAAACAATTCCCAGGTCATTTACCCAATTTTTGACTTCAGGGGGGGTCTCGGAAATTTTTCTTCAGAGCGAATTATAGTGCCAAACGAAGCGTCTTGGCGAGAGGAGTTCAGAAATGTTCAATTTATCTCTCTATCATGTTTAGTTCCAGAGCTAGGTGCATATTAGTGACCTTTCGTCCCCCCCCCCTGGTTTGATACATGTCTGACCTTAAACTCCACAGTACTGCCTCAGAAAGGTTATTAGAGTTGCCTGTGCTTTAAAAGATGTAAATACCCGGTATTTAACACTCAGAAAGGTTAATAGAGCTGTCTGTGCTTTAATACATGTAAATACCCGGTAGTAAAGGCCATGGTTCTTCAGAAATTAAAGTTCTTTTTCTGCCATTTTATATGTAAATTCTTATATTTTCCAGTGAACGTGAGCGGTACGAGCAGGAGTCGCACAAACGGGAGCCACGGGAGCGGGAGTCGCCGGAGTTGCAGGAGCGGGAGCCTTGGCCACGTGGACACAGCACTCAGAACCTTGATCAGGGGCTCTTCAACACGTCTAGGGGCTCCAACCACTCCTCCTCGGGTCAGCATTTACCCAATTTTTGACTTCAGGGGGGGTCTCTGAAATTTGGTCTTCAGAGCAAATCTTAAACTCCACAGTACTGACTGAGCGCCCAATGTGACCAATTTTTATGGGATACTTTCAGGGGGTTAGGTATAATTCTCAGTACTGCCACTAACGCACTGCTAAATATAGACCTTGAATTTATATAAAAAACAATTCCCAGGTCATTTACCCAATTTTTGACTTCAGGGGGGGTCTCGGAAATTTTTCTTCAGAGCGAATTATAGTGCCAAACGAAGCGTCTTGGCGAGAGGAGTTCAGAAATGTTCAATTTATCTCTCTATCATGTTTAGTTCCAGGGCTAGGTGCATATTAGTGACCTTTCGTCCCCCCCCCCTGGTTTGATACATGTCTGACCTCAAACTCCACAGTACTGCCTCAGAAAGGTTATAAGAGTTGCCTGTGCTTTAAAAGATGTAAATACCCGGTATTTAACACTCAGAAAGGTTAATAGAGCTGTCTGTGCTTTAATACATGTAAATACCCGGTAGTAAAGGCCATGGTTCTTCAGAAATTAAAGTTCTTTTTCTGCCATTTTATATGTAAATTCTTATATTTTCCAGTGAACGTGAGCGGTACGAGCAGGAGTCGCACAAACGGGAGCCACGGGAGCGGGAGTCGCCGGAGTCGCAGGAGCGGGAGCCTTGGCCACGTGGACACAGCACTCAGAACCTTGATCAGGGGCCCAACAACACGTCTAGGGGTTCCACAACAGGCCTAGGGCCTCCACAACATGACTAGGGTCCCCACAACACGTGTTGGGTCCCCACAACACGTGTTGGGTCCCCACAACACGTGTAGGGGCTCCACAACACGTGTAGGGGCTCCATACCACGCCTAGGGGCTCCACAACATGACTAGGGGCCCCACAACACTCATACTAGCACTTTAAATATGGACTTCATGAGCCGGAGTCGCAGGAGCGGGAGCCTTGGCCACGTGGACACAGCACTCAGAACCTTGATCAGGGGCCCAACAACACGTCTAGGGGTTCCACAACAGGCCTAGGGCCTCCACAACATGACTAGGGTCCCCACAACACGTGTTGGGTCCCCACAACACGTGTTGGGTCCCCACAACACGTGTAGGGGCTCCACAACACGTGTAGGGGCTCCATACCACGCCTAGGGGCTCCACAACATGACTAGGGGCCCCACAACACTCATACTAGCACTTTAAATATGGACTTCATGAGAGGGAATTTCGGATACAAGTCGGGCGTGAAACCCATCTAGAAACTGTTCCACATATCTAGGAAACTCATCCACATGTTTAGGAACTCTTCAACATGTGTATCTAAACATATCAATGGGTCTAGAAACTCTATATCTAGGAATTCCACTAGACATTTAGAAAGTCTAGGAACTCTTCAATATATTAATCTTCATCCAAGTCAATTGATTGCTGCCCTTTTAATTATTAATAAAATCAGTTTCCATTATAACAGAAGGAATTCCTTTGTTGTCATTTATAACCTCTATGTCATCAAGTAAACAAATTTCCTCACCAGCTTTGAAATGAATCCCAAACACACCTCCAAATGCCTAATGCGTTTCCAAACACAACCCCTTCCAAAATAGTAAATCCAGTATCTTCTCAAACAAGTGAGGGCTAGCAAACAGATGGAATCTGTTTGCGCCCTCACTTGTATATATATATAGGAATTTGTAGGATGTCATCTTCTATTACCTTACCACACAATTCAGTTCAGGCCGATGAACTCAAAGAGAGGATTAGATGCTCTGATATTACAGTCTATAGAAAACAAGGGTACCACACTCATTAACTCTAGTTATTGTCAAGGAGAGTCTAATCATAATGTAAAGTCCTGCTGGGAGGCACAATGTGGCTTGACACAACAACCAATGACATCACTGTACTGAGTTTCCTGAGCTTTTGGTATCAATCATGTTTTTGGTTTCTTAAGATACTGCAATTATAACTTTCTAGTTGTGCATGGTGTCTCATGTTTCAACCACTCAGGCTTTAATGAGATTATTGACAGAACTTAGTGGTGAAATTGTCTCTCAATTGCCCCCACTCAAAACATGAACAAGGCATCAATACTCACAAGACTTGTCCTACAGGATTCTTCCTTAAAACAAGGCTTTAAACTACTCCGAATCTCCAAATTAGATTAATTATAATTTCATGATGATGTTTCTTGTACTGCATGATTGGAGACCAGTAACAGTTCCACAAGAGGAAACAATGATTTTTATTTTGAGTACTTCACGTTTGAGAGTTGAATTTCATGGAAACTGAGAAAGCTGAATTGAAAAATATTAACTGGTCCAAACCTAGTTTTTAATTTTCAAGACTTCAACTTTCAGAAGTGTTCCTACAGTTTGAAAATGAGTTCTAACTTTTCCCTGGTTCTTACGACTGTACACAAAAAGCATAATGGCAGGAGGTACCATATCTAAAGTTTGGGTTTACCAGCCAAACTTCCAAATAACCACATGCATATGATATATAAATAATGGTTCAGTACAGTGTTACAACATAGATGAATTATTCTCGCATGTAAAGGAGCTGTGCTGAGAGTAGACTATATTCAATAAGTACATGTACCATCATATGAAGTAATCAAACCGAAGTTGAGGACAAACATCATGCTTTTCCAGAAGTCAGCCATAATTAAATTCACCGGGTATTCGTGTATAGCAACACAGAGAGAAGAAACAGGGTCAAAAGGGAGTCCAGGCTTGCCTCCAGAATGACTCCCTTTTCTGGCTCTCTTTTTGAATCTCTCGATGAAAGGAGTCAGGTTTTTTTTTTCAACTTCAACTTCACAGGGAGTCATTGAATTAGGAATCCCTTTGTGAAGAGGTCATTGGTAATTTCTATTCCCTACCCCTCTATATATCCCTTCCAGTAACTGTCTCCCTAGCTACTCTTTCTACATTATTTTGGTGCAATGCCTCACAAGGAGGAGGGATCTCAGAAAGATCCCTCAGTGCACATTAGTTATCATATAAAAGAATATCTGAGCTTTTGTGATTTAACTTTCCCATGTTTCTGCAAATTGGGTGTCTATAACTAATACATCATGCTGATGCTACAGTTTGAAGTTAATTGCAATTATTTCATGAAATGTAATTCTGACATAGAATCTTGATGTTACAATGATATACATGTTTTAGCATAATTATCAATATCACAAAATACAAGGATCTAGAGATCTAAGCATACAGAATTATACCATTTCAAGTATAGTGCTACCACCTAGCAGGCTTAACCATAACCAACTGTTTGACTCCCTTATACATTCACCGACTCCCTTGGGGGAAAAGGGAGTATAGGGGACCTTGATTCTGATCATAAAGGGAGTTAGATGGCTTCAAAATATATGTGCTAGATGGCATTGCAGGCAGTGTACAGTAGTGCCACCTAGTGTGTCTCCTATTTCTGTCTTGTATACTTACTTCTGTGACTCCCTTAGGGAGTCCAGGTAACCATTTACTCACTCTAGCTGACCTGGACTCTGTTTCATTTAATTGAAAAGGAGCCAGGGCCATTAGAATGGGGAGTCAGACAGTGTGAAAAGAGAGCCAAAGGGGGTCTGGCTCTCTTTTTATAGCCTGGACTCCGCTTCTGACTAGGATTCTTCTCTCTGTAAAGGTATATGTGTCAATCTGCATCCAGTGACATTTGTAACTGCCAACAAATACAGTTGTGGGCAGTTAGCGCTTAGACAGAGTCGATTTACAAAGTCTTAAACGTGGAACTTTTACCATCCATTCCCAAGGTCGCACATTGTACATAAATATGACAATTTCATCAAGAAATAAGCTAAAGTATATTGAATGAAATAACTTGAAGTAGGTAGCAACTCAAGCATGTTTCTTGCAGAACTTGGTACATCTTTTAAAAGATGAATTTCTTGACACAGATCATGCTCATGTTAGATAATTTTACGCGTATGCTAAAATCTCCATCCAGGGATATGGCAAGTCCTCTAGCTTAGACTCATGATTATTAAAGTTTATTATAACCAAGGACCACTTGCCCTTCTGCTAATTATTCGTTAGTCGAGCTATGAGGAGGCTGTAAGGTCTACCCGTAGTAATAAGTCCTGCATTAAGGCCCTTCCAAATTCAGAAGAAGGACTAGCATCAATAAAATAGCTGAGAGGGCAAACTCCATCTACAGGTATGAGTATGGGGTCAACCCCCATCTCAGGCCTGTGCTCATCCTGAAGTTGGGCATAAAGAACCTGCCCCTTCACAAGTTAACAAAAACTGGTGCCATTTGAGTGGTGAGTAGCTGAGGGTCTAATTCAATCAGCCCTACATGCTGCAGCAGCAACAATTAGCCCTGAGCTGTGTCCTGCTGCTGATGGAGAGCTCTAATTAGACACTGTATACAAGACAGAGTGGGGCTGCACTATGAAATGATACATTTTAATGAAAATATTTGAAAAAGCCATGAATACAAGAATTTTCTCAGAACCCTTGTGCACCCCACTTGCATTGGCAAAAGTGAATCTTCCCACAAAACCCTTTTTTTGGTCACTAGACTTAGAGCTTCAAGGATCACCTTTCTACTGATTTTATTATTTCTCACAGATACTAGGTTTTACCAATGAGACTAGCACGCAATGAAAAACAACTTCATTAGAGCACTGACTGCACACATTGCCGTTGAAGTAAGCAGGAAGCTAACATCCTGTTAAATATGTTTGTTGGTCGGTATAGCGTACTTCCTTACTAGGAACATGTATGAGGAAATGAGGGATATTAGTCTTTTTGTAATTATTGACGTGTACACAGAAGTACGGTATAGGCACACATCGTCACTAAAATATAAATCATTGATACTTTCATTTCTACTGTTCCTCTCAGCAGTACAACTGATACTGTTTTTTATGTTTAGATTGTCGGCCAGGGCATTTATCATATGTGTGAGTTGCAATGACAAGTTCTGTGCTAAGGCCAAAAAAAAAGAAGGTTTGTTTCAGGTCACCCGACCGACCCTATGTAAACAGGGCCGACCCTACGTTTTTTTATGCAATTTTGAAGAAATTTTTATATTTCTACACTTTTTGGGGGTAAATTTTAGGTTTTCAAAAGTTTTGAAAAAAATCTTCCCATTTTCATACTTTTTTGGGTCAATTTTAGGGTTATGTAAAAAAAAAAAGTTAAAAAAAAAAGATTCCGACCTACCCACCCTAGAGTTTCATCCCATGTTACCTGAAACAAAACTTTTTTTTTATTTGGCCTAATACTATAGTCTATGTGTGTTTTAGCGGCTGTGTGGTTGTCAGAACAGAGAAGTGTGCGGTGTAACTCCCACCACAGATCGCTGCCAAGGAACAGGAAGGGAAACAACGGAGAGGAAACAGGGATCCAACTGTAGAAAAGACGAATAAATTAAATATGTTAGCCTACTCCAACTACCTTGGTCATATTACAGTGGCTGCCTTTTTGGTATATACTTTATACCAGGTAAATCCAGAAGCGGAACTACAAATAATACATTAACATTTCTGTAGTGATATCAACATATCCAGTGCTTTTAATGTTAAAAGGTTACGCCATGTAACACACCCAAGGACACCCTACCCCTATCCCTACCCCTATCCCTACCCCTATCCCTACCCCTACCCCTACCCCTACCCCTACCCCTACCCCTACCCCTACCCCTACCCCTACCCCTACCCCTACCCCTACCCCTACCCCTACCCCCCCCCCCGGTGTCAGTGTGAGGGGCACACGGCGGCGTGTTTGTACACGGGAGGGATCAGTCTCACTAACACCAATTACGGCTAAAACCTCATGTAGCCAAACCAGACCGGAAATTGTCACATGATGCATCGTGCATCCAGGGGATCTGCAGCTAAACCCTTCTTAGTTTGAGGTTGAAAAGTTATCTAGCCATTTTAAAACCTTTAATTTAAGATAGGAAATGAGGGATAGGGAGAATTAATTCTGGCTTTAGAAAAATCCTGATGACCTATTTTTGTCCCATACTGTGAGTCATGCAACTAACAGACTATTGGAAGAGAAAAGCTTGGTAGGTGCACAGAGAGAAGAAATCGAGTCACAAGGAGTCCCTCCCCCTTGGCTCCCATTTCACACTATCAGTCCTTTTATCACCGAAAATCCTTTATTTTCCCAAGTATTTTCGCCCTTGGTTTAATTGTCTTTTCCTTTCGCATATAACATCTTTTATATGGTGTGTGAATCTGCCAGATGGGACAAACCTCATACGCTATGACACGTTCCCAATGCGTCCCAATAGGCCCGTGTCCACTAGCATACATCAGGCCCTTTGTCGTCCATCAAAACGTGAATTTGAATACAAATATGAAATATATGTTTTGTGTCCCTGTGGACACAGCTGGACGACAAAATTCTCAAATATAAAAGTGGAATAGCAATCTGCAGGGGTCAAAAATGGACGACAAGAGTGGGCATTTGAATATCTAAGATGTTTGATTTTTAGTGCAGAAATTGGGCGATATGCTCTTTGTTCTATTATAATATCTTGTCCATGTTTGCCCTGGGCAGTCTGGGCAGCAATTTATAACGCCTAATGGACACAGCCTACCTGCAGTTAAAGTAAAATATATCTAGGAAATATATTCCCAGATATGCATATACTACTGGACGACAAACACCTGAAATCGTCCACTTTCCTTGTCGTATAGTGGACACACACCTAATGTGGGAATCGTAAACCAGTGTCACGCTACCGGCCCTGTTCCCTCCTCCTTATAGACCTTTTAATATAACCAGTAAGTGCCTTCTATTAGTAAGTTTTACATTATTTTAGTTCTGTCCTACTAATGTGCATTAGGAGCAGTAGTATGCTCTACCCTGTGTGTTAATTAACAGACTAATTACAACACCTGCGTCCTCCACTTGAATTAGGATAACAGGCTATGTGCTGCTCCATTATAGACGTCCGTCTACCTAATAAGACACAACGGCGTGTAGCATACAGAGTAGGTGAGGTCTGCAGTGTCCTTTATTTAAGCTGCATCACTTGAGCAAATACTGGACTGCACAGTTAGGTTGCTCTGATCAATGTACATCTTCTGTCTAATGCTGCACTATAACGCTAAAACTTTATAGAATCTTGTTTTTAAGTTAATCCATAAGATGCCTTTACCTCTCCACGGCATAAACCTTTCTACATTGCATTTCCTCGATCCTGTCTTGTTCCTTTACCCTTTGGGGTCCAAAGAGGTCAAAGGGTCAAATATATTATATGCTGATATAATCATGTCAAGGGTTCAACGAGTGAAAAACTATCCAAATGTATCTTTCCAAGTGGAATTTGGATCGATACTCAATGGTATTCAATGCCCCAATTGAATACAATGTGGCTGTATTCAATGGGCTAAGAAAAGTTGTTTTTCCTTTATCAGATGGCTCCAAATTTAAAAAGAATAAATATAAAGGCCAACAGTCATTGATACCATCTCTGATGTACACTGATATTTCTAGGCTCCCTATACCACCAACCTCTCAGTCACTAGTGCCTAATCTAGTTAGTCATTTTTTGGCTCCCTATACGACCAACCTAGATTAGTTATTATTTTCAGGGTGGTCACTACTGACCAACCCACCTTAGTCTTTTTATTTCCAGGGGGATCCACTGGGTGGTCATCACAGGTGGCCCCAACTAGTGGTATACAAACACAACATACCAATGATGAACCTAGGTTAGCCACTACTGACTGACCCCTTGGTCATTTTTGAATTTAACTTTGCCATTGTGACTAACATTCATATGACCAACCTAGGTTAGTCTGTATTGACTAACGCTTTCAACCTATGGATTTTTAGTGTATTTCACTCGTGGAGGCTGGGGCATATCAGCCTGAGCCCCCACTTATGAAATACATCAGAGGCAGTAACAATGGGCGTTGCCATTTGTCTATCATATGCCACTTCTCTCTACATAAATCTACAATATCTATAGCCTTGTGTGGGACGACCCCGGTGTCACTCATGAAGAGCGATGCAAATGTATCCCGCTGTCATGGAGCTTTATCTATTAGTATTAACACTGTGGTAAAGTAGAAGGAGGTAGCCCGGGAGGTAGCCATACTGCATTTAGTATGTTGAACACGCAGCCTCCTCCTGCACCTCCTGCTGTACAGACCCGTCAGCGCCGACAGCAGGGTCAGGGCGCAGTGCCGCCGCCTGGTGTCCGCTGCAGGAACCAGTGCTACACGGTGTGTGGCTGACACCTGGTGAGGAGCAGCTCATATTGCCTGAGCAGCTCACTGTGGGCTGTGTCTCACCACCTTGGGCCAATGTTTCTGTCTCTGACCGGGTGCCGTCTCTGTCCAGGTGCCGTCTCTGACCAGGTGCCGTCTCTGACCAGGTGTCGTCTCTTACCAGGTGCCGTCTCTGACCAGGTGTCAGAAAAAAGGTGTTTTAAAAAGAATTATACTCATATATATAAGGATTTGTAAAAACGTTATGGCGGTTGTTATATAATTATAATTATAATTAGCCTCCTGCTGTTGGTATTTTGACCTTATCAAGCCAAGCCGGTCAGAGACAGCACCTGGTCAGACACGGCACCCGGTCAGAGACAAAAACATTGGCCCAAGGTCGTGAGAGACAGCCTGTAGATGGTCCTGGCCTGTCGTGGGTGCGTGCATTCTCCTCCGGGATTCTCCTGCTTCACATATTCTGATATGAACGTGGGTATCTGGTTAGAATCTTCATAAGGCCGTAGAATAATCAACTCCAGTTTTGTTTTTGGTTCATTTATTGAAGTGTGACGTAACCAACTCACGAGGAATGACTGCTTTTGATAAACCCCCTGTCTATTACGTATAAAACGTGCTGCTTTCAGCACCTTCACTGTATTGGTCATGCAGCATGTCAACGCCCGGATCCATGCTGCATACATCTTCTACCATTCCGTCTACCAGTCCGAATGGTGCTCAGCTGTAAGGACATTCAGAAGGCATTTACAAAACGATATACCCCAGTAATATGGCCCTAAACCCCTAAATTCGACACGGCGACATGGACTTTTTTAGGACTTTCATTTTCTCAAAATCGATATGGCGACATGGCCATTTCTTTTAATCGACATGAGACCATCAAGGCGATCAAAGGCCCCAGTAATAGAAACACTATACAAGTCACCAGTCAATAGAGTAAATATTGTGTGGACAAAGCATAATTCGCAGAATAGTATGCGACAACACATCCAGACATCTATTCTCTGCTCCTGATTGGACTGAGAGATGACAACTTTAGCAAACAAAAAGTTGATTAAGCATAATTCTGTAAAGCAGCACAACAAAAATCTGCACCCAGTATAGGGACACATAATAACAGACGGGCACTAAACAAACAAGGCTATTGCAGACAGCCCGGCGCCATATTCAGGGGTCACGGTGGTAATTTGACAATATTCCGCAGTATTTCTGTCACCCCGTGGTGTATATAGGGTTGGGCTGACTGGGGCTACTTACTGTCAGTATACCAAACCAACTATTAGCCCGCAGACAGGGAGGGGGGGGGGGTCTCAAACCCTCTGGTATCAGATTGATATATATATATATATATATATATATATATATATATATATATATATATATATATATATATATATATATATATATATACTTGATTACTTCTATTATATACACGCCATAATACTACAGCTATAACACGTGCATACCTTTGTTAATACCTCCACTCATTGATGAGATGTTTAGGGAATCCCTTAATCAACAATACAATTTGTTATATTATAACGTGGACGTATGATATCAGCCATTCAATGGACAATGTAGGTACACTACGAATGTTTAATAGCCATCTGTACAGAAACAGATGAAAACGTATGATGCTAAAGAGAATTCCCTTGTGGTAGACCAGCCAACGACTCCATCATTTGTCGATTTTACGCTCCCATTCCCTATAATTTATATGTAATTTGTGGTCAGTTAGGTGACAAAACACAGAATCGTGTGACTATTCTTGGTTTCCGGCTGTGGTAATCATATATGGGCAAATGTCCTCGTGGCTGGCTCCTCGTGACCAAAAACAAATTTGATGTACCAAATATATCCCACCATCCCAATTGCAATTATTCCAATAACTTCGGTTTTGTTTTTAGTCTATAAGGGAGAGAAACAGAAGAATCAACAACAAATTCAATATGCTCTATTGGGGCCATCCTGCAGTAGCTAAAAGAACTGGCCTTTAAGATTCTCTGAAGGTATTTTCGGCATTTCCCTGCTCCTGATTGGTTCTGACTAGATATAGATTAATGCCAATTGTAGAATTCGTCTGATGTGGAAAGGTGGCGCTGGATGTCTCGTGATGACACACACGGATTCTGTAAACGATGTGGGCTCCATGTTAGTATTTGGTAGTAGTTCAGTATTGTGTAGTAGCTTAACAATAACCTTCTGGGTAGATGGATGTAGTACACTTTAACGAACAGACATGTGAATATGAAGCTCATGTATACACTGTAAAAAAAATTCCGTTAAAATAACGGAGATTCACTGGCACCACTGGGTGCCGGATTTTCACCATTATTTTCACGGTGACCGTTTTTCCCAAAGTCACCATCATTTCTACGGAACTGTGAATCACCGTTATTTTAAAAGAATACAAAACATCACCGTATTCTGATTCAGTGCCTAAACAATAATTGTAATGGTATTTTGTGTAGTTTAACTGATTTGTCCCAGTGTTATTCAGTTCATTTATCCCCCTATACCTAACTCCATGCTCAATATGGTTCCAAATCCAATTTGGTACCAATCAGCAATATCATCTTAGTGTCAAGACTTCAGACCTAATCGTAAGGAATTAGTCTATGAAAGCCTTATAGAATGCTTCATGACACTTTGTAATACCAGTCCATGAGCAGAAGTCACTCTAGGATGGCTACAGAGCAAACCTTACAGCTGTATCTGTATATATTTTTCTTATCACCACAAAAATGGTGTTCCTAGCATCTAGAAAATTCTCTTCATGAACCAAACTGCAACCTGGTGTGATAAAACTGAGATCAATTAAACGTAGCTTCACCGTAAAATAAACTGTGTTTCACTGTGAAAATAAACAGTGTTTCACTGTACTGGATTACGGATATTCAAAGTAAAACTGATTGATTTTACATTGCATCACCGTAATCATATGTTATGATGAATCACCGTAAAATTTTACACTGATTCTCAGTATATTCAACGGAATATTTTTATAGTGTATGAAGAGTGATCAACGTTATTACACCAGGTCGCCAAGAAAACCACTGCATGCATGTGGGCATTTAAGCAAGAATTCGACCGCTAAAAGTTACTCTGTAAGCGGCTTTTGGTTCAGCAAATGCCATGTAAATGTCACGGAAAGGACATGATGACATTTAAGCGACTTTAAGTGGAATTTACCTATATTAAAAATGCCTTAAGTGTGACTTTAAGTAGTCCAATAGTTGCTTAAATATCAACATTCATGCAGTGAACGGCCCAGGTCGCCAGGTCGCTAAACCCCTCTGCCGCCGCCAGTTTACTTATCAGGACAAAAACTGTCGCTTTCTCAGGAGAGACTGCTTTGTAATTCTAGCTGAATATTTGCAATAATGGTTGTGTCAGGTGTATCTACATGACTCAATCGTAGCATTTAGGTGTTATTTCTGTGAGTGATCTCCCTGAATTCTGATCACCAAGCTGTACCCCTACTGGGTAGTGCCTGATCCAGGGCTTTACACACTCCTACAAATGTTAGCCACAGATGGTAATAGTCATTAATGTTTATTCAAGCGATCTGAACTGTGGCATTGAACCCCAGCCTTGACCCCGTAACCTTGACCATTGACCTTGACCATTGACCTCTGCATTGATGATGTGAGAGATAAGAATAGCCGTGGTTGCTGTTCTCTGTAATACATAAATATATGCATGACCCTCTCTGACAACCCCCAAAAGGGGATGTAGCACATCCCTCCCCCTCCCCATTTTGCACATGTCCCAACCAAACATTCTGTCCATCTCCCTTCGCCATCAGATCTGCTCTAGCTTATTAAATATCGAAGCATAGACCCTACGTTCGCGTTTGAGCGTCAGGCTTTGAATAAGAGCCTGTCTCACATAAGCGCCTGTTTTGTATACGTTAGAGGGGTCTCGAACTTTTTCTCAAGCACTGAAATCGGACCTCGTATAAGGGTCTGTCTTGTAAAAGCGCCGGGGGGAAAGTAGGGCTCTAAATCTATAAACACTGGGGTGCTAAAACTCTAAGGTTGTCTCCATTTGGAGAGTGCTTCCATTTTAAGTGGAAGGTCTCTGGATGGGAGTTGAATAGCCAGTGAAATTAAGTTTGTTATTATGTATTAAAGGGTGGGTTAGATGACCGTATCTCTGTAATACAGTGTCTCTGTAGGCCCCTATATATAGTTCTGAGTGTATTTACCCCGGGGGGGGCACTTGGTATATTTTGTACACACATGTGTGCGGCTGGCAAGGGTACTTTTTCAGCAAAATCTCCCTAGCAAGGGTCCTGTTTTGAAGGAAAAATGTCCCTAGCAAGGGTCTACTTTCAACAACATCGCCCTAGCAAGGGTCACTTTTTTTGAAAAAATGACATGTTTTCACCAAAATGTACCACTTTTTCCCTTTTTTTCCAGAACTTTTCCCGGACATGAGGAAATGTCTCTGTAAAATGACCCATTAAGTATATATTTTGTGAGATTTCTCGTCAAAACAAGGATTTTTGGGCCAAAAGTGCCCTAGCAAGGATATGTTTTGGACACAAAAGCTCCCTAGCAAGGGTAAGAGTTGTCACAGGTCCAGCCGTACACCTATATCAGAAAAAATTCAAGTACCCCCCCCCCCGGGGTATTTACTCTTGTATTGCCTTAACACAGTCACGTCCACCCCACCCCACCCCACCCCACCCCACCCGTCAGAACACCCCTATACCACACGTGACGTATACAGAGTAGACCAGGGTATGTGAACCCCATTACGCAAATACTGGATAGCTCTCGCCGGTGAGAGGACAGACGTTTAGAGCGTTATCTTAATCTTAAGTCTTAAAGTCTTAATTCAGTATCTTACGTTCCACTCACGCCACTCCACTCAGGCCTGGGTGTGGGTTGCTGGTGCGACCTGCCTCTGGCTAGTGGGGGTCTATGGGGGGACTTGCCACTTGCTAAAAAAAGTACTAACCATTATTAAAGAAGGGGGAAAAAAGAAAAGAAGAACGGGGGTTGGGGGGCAGAGCCCCCCATATCAACATAAAGACACCATCCATTAGGGTTAAGACCTCTAAGTTCAACTTCAGGTACTAAAATGAAGACAAATAAGATCATCTTATTAGTCTTATTAAGAAAACGCTCTAAACGTTTGCCTTCTCACCTGGGAGAGCTATCCCTTGTGTGCTCCATTTAGTATGTTATGGGTGGTCGAGCGGTGCAGTTCACACTAGTTAAGACTATTAAGTCTTATTAAGATAACGCTCTAAACGTCTGTCCTCTCACGTGGGAGAGCTATCCCGTGCGTGCCCCCATTACACAGACCCCTACTTACATCACACACTATTCTACGAATAATATCAACAAATCATACCCCATATCACAGACCCGCACAGCACTCCCCACCCCACCCCCCAGTGTGGTACCATGAAACCGTACACCAACTAGTTGTATACGTGCATATACCACCTTGTGAGTAGCAACAAGAATTATTCCAAATATGTCGATCAGCTTATTTTCTCCTGCTTCTATCGATTATAGTTCTTGTCTTGCTGAGGCAGGTCAAACAACGATGACATTTTATTTTACTCTTTACAGTTTCAGGTCTAAGTATTCATGCCTGATGTGCTTTTCGCACCCATTGCAAATATACCATAAAAAGACCATGACTAGCCTGGGTCGCATGGGAGGCCCTGTTTAAACTCTACGTGCCCATGCATATAGCAATTGAGTGTTTCTCATACCCCGCACCCAATAGTACACTGTTACAGAGCTTGCAACGCATTAAAGTAGGATCTAGAATTTGGGTAAGCATCGGACAGCTGAACAACAAGGTGACTACCATGTGACTACATGTTATACTATTCATGACTATAACGGCTGAGGACGGCCAGTTAGAGAGGGAGTGGCTGGCCGTTTTGAAATGATGGTCTAATATCATTCTATTCCATTGGGAGTGACTAAATTCATGAGCTGAATACTTAGAACTGTTGTGAGCAATTTACGAGCAGTTTATATGTCACTCCGTACTGGGGACAGCGCTGACTCCATAATGATTTGCTCGCCTGTTCCATAAAAAGCCAGACAGTTACGTACAATTAACCGGTCAAGCCGTCTGCCAATATACTTGTACCACAATTTATCTTTTGATGTGAGTTAGGGTGAGCTCTATACATAAATTTTGAACATTTTAATAATTCATTGAAAGAGATGCTTAACCACTTACATGTATCTCAAATGGATGTAGGCAGGCATTCTCTCTCTTCTGTTATGTAGGAAGTGCTGGTGCATCTGGCCAGTTTCTTTATTCTTTGCTCTTTCTTTTGCATTGTCTATTTGTATTCCTATCTCCTTCAGGGTCTTTTCGTCTGTTTTTTTTTATTCAGGTCGTTTTTTTTCCCTCTTTCAGAGTTTTCACATTTCTGATGACCTCCTGCAGTGCTTACTGCATGTCCGAACCATCTCATTCGCCTTGTTCTGATGGTTTCCCTCTATTTTCATTGAGTCATTTGCGTGATATCTTTTTTGACCACTTTATGTTTATCGCCCTTCTGTGAAGTCTCATTATTGATTGTTTTAGTGCCTATCTACAGCTCCAAAAAATAGGTAATATCCTTAGATTTGATTTGTTTTTGAGTTTGTTGCTTCTTTTGGTCTGTTTTCTTGGATGATGAATTCTTCTGTTTTTGCTTCACTCATTCCCAGTTCTCTTGCTTTCAACATGTGCATGGGCTCCTCTGTTTCAGCATTGATATGGTGTCTGCAGTTTGCTGCTCCCCACCCTATGTCATCAGCATATTTTGGTAATATTATGAATGCCCCCTGTGTATGAACAGAATATTGATATCTAATTCAAAACTGGTGTGGAGAGCAGCACATATTATGAGGTTTGTACTGGGATATATTGAGGGCGCTGAATCCGATTCTTTTGGTGTAGACTTATATCTAGGTAGTAACAAGGCCTGAATCAAGGCCAAAGTCGCAATTTCATCCCGAAAATAGGTGCTGACTTTTTCACATTAATACAAGCACAATGAGTTATTTCTACAGCTGTCATATATAGTAGCCCTTGTCGTTGCACTATATTTTACTGACTTTGGCTGAACTTGATTTGGTTCAAGGTTGTTCTCTGCATGGGTCAAACATGTGGAAATGCTTATAACTAACTATGAATGTGATTCATTTGAGGATGTATAGCAAATAACTATAATTTACACACATTGTGTGTATATAAGTAGAGCAGCCTGTCTAGCTCAGGATATTGGTCATTGATAACTAACGGAAATAGATGGCTCTTAAATTACATGTATTGGATTCCCATCCTAAATCTGCTATATATATATATACAGGCTTATGTGAAATCGATACAAATGAGGTGAAATGCTAAGGCAGTTGATGCTCTATAAAAGTAACACTTATCCTGTACTACCGCATGTCATATGGAGTGCCGCTGACACGTCATGACGGTGTCATAATTGTCAGCAGTCATGAGCCCCAGCCCCCAGCGGCCATTGACGGCAGTTATCAGAGATAAAAAGACGCCCACTGACATACATGTATAATGGCTGATGCTAACAGCTCAGGGCACCAGTTTGTGTCCTGGATTTAAGGTTCATGCACATACATATAGACGTACTTTATATCAGTCAACTCCCTCTAATCCGGACACCATTGGGACTATTCAAAAATGGCCGCATTAGCGAGGTGGCTGCACTGGAGGGAGTCAACGCTAAGTCTATGGATTACATAGAATGTGTTGATTATAACAGTTGTTCATATAGTATTTAAACTAGGACTGCCCACGAGTAGTGTGCAAACAAGTTGTATAGGCCTACATAGAAATATCACGGGAAAAAATAAGTGACATGACATGGGGCATTTCTTAAATTCGACATGGAACATGGCAGGTTTTTAGTGGTGACATGGGACATAGGAATTTTAGTGACAGGTGACATGGCCATTTCTTAAAATCGACATGAGACATCTTCACCGGGTGGGGTAAGCAGGGGGGGCAGGTGAGAAAGTGAGCTGTTCAAGCTAGGCCTCCTCCTCACCTGTGGCGGGGTACAGAGGCAGTAGGGCCGGGTACAGAGTCAGTAGGCCGGGTACAGAGCCAGGGGATCTTTGTCTTTTATATCCACTCACCTGTGGCGGGGTACAGAGGCAGTAGGGCCGGTTACACAGTCAGTAGGCCGGGTACAGAGCCAGAGGACTTCTGGCTTTGATATCCACTCACCTGTGGCGGGGTACAGAGGCAGTAGGGCCGGGTACAGAGTCAGTAGGCCGGGTACAGAGCCAGAGGACTTCTGGCTTTGATATCCACTCACCTGTGGCGGGGTACAGAGGCAGTAGGGCCGGGTACAGAGTCAGTAGGCCGGGTACAGAGCCAGAGGACTTCTGGCTTTGATATCCACTCACCTGTGGCGGGGTACAGAGGCAGTAGGGCCGGGTACAGAGTCAGTAGGCCGGGTACAGAGCCAGAGGACTTCTGGCTTTGATATCCACTCACCTGTGGCGGGGTACAGAGGCAGTAGGGCCGGGTACAGAGTCAGTAGGCCGGGTACAGAGCCAGAGGACTTCTGGCTTTGATATCCACTCACCTGTGGCGGGGTACAGAGGCAGTAGGGCCGGGTACAGAGTCAGTAGGCCGGGTACAGAGCCAGAGGACTTCTGGCTTTGATATCCACTCACCTGGGGCGGGGTACAGAGGCAGTAGGACCGGGTACAGAGTCAGTAGGGCCGGGTACAGGGTTACTAGGCCTGGTATAGAGACAGGGGCACATTTGCCTTTGATATGCTTTCACCTCGGTTGGATTCCACCTGTCTGTAGCCGTCCCTAGCCCTCTCCATTCTGTCAGCAACTATTTACAGATGGCCGCATTAGAGGGAGTAATTCTTCATTTGGTACTGTAAAATAGGTGGCCTTAGGGCGAGGTGGCCGCATTAGAGGGGTGGCCGCAATGGGGGGAGTTTTTTACATTAAAACAAAGGCAAAAATGTTTGGGACTTTCCAAAAATGGCCGCATTGGTGGGGTGGCCGCTATAGAGGGGTGGCCGTTAAGAGGGAGTTGACTGTATATAGATGTGTGACGGGTCGACTGTAGGTGTTTTGATAGTAGTAGTAGGGAAGGGAATTCATTGTGCCTTTAGTGGTTCTACGATAAATGATTTAATGATACTGCTATTACAGGAGTTTTAAGTTCATCTCCAACAACTGTCTAAATGGAGCAATGATTTACAGACAATCTGCTCCATCGCAAAAAGTGGTTGCCTTTTCCTTTTACCCCTCCCCCCTAAATCCACCAGTCACTAATATTTTCTCATTGGAAAGATAATTTTGCTGTCAGCACAAAATGCTGTATATGTACATAGAATGACCAGTTACAGACCTATAGCACGTTATTATAAACGCTACTTTCTGCTTTGAAGTTGCTCCCACCATTATCACATCCTAAATTTCTGTGCATGCGTAGAGCCCGTGTTCCGGTGCGGACAGTAGAGAAGCGTGTTGACATAATTATTGTCACTCCAAAGTAAATTGCTGGTAGTTGGTGCGATGATGGTGTGCAGCACAACATGGTCTAGACTTTGGCCATTGGAGGTGATTTTTATATATAAATAAGGCAAAAGGGCCTACGAATGAAAGGCATACCTGTTTAATTCGTGATACCAAAGAAAGGTATTTTCGAAATAATTGTTGGCCAAGATTGTCTATGTCGTGAATAATTGTCTGTGGGTGATGGCTGTTACACATGCGTATTATATGGAAAGTGTGTGGCTACATCTTGAGCCTGTTGAGCACTAGTAGCTTCAGTGAAACTACGTTACAGGGCGTATAATGATGAGATATAAATCCATGTCGTTTAATGGATGACTAATCTCTGTTTTAGATCCATGATTCACAGAGCGTCCATTCAATCCTCACTGTAGATCATTAGAGAACAATACAGTACAATCATGAAACATGAACTTCACTCAGGACTTCAATGCACCTCTATATTGAAATGATTGGTTTTGATGGAGGTGTGGATATGACCTTTAAGTCAAATGACGTTTATCTGACTTTGCATGTGAAATTCGACCTCATACAGTCAGCTCTATATATTATGATAATAGACAGGAGAAAGCCAAGAAATGGTCATTTATTTAAGGAGTAGCTTGAAGACATGTACTTGTGACATTATGACATTCTTTATTTACAAATTAAGGGGTCGCAATAGGCAAGACCAGCTACAACACATTAGCATGCATACAGTTGTACAATTATGTTAAACATATACATATTATATATCATTTTGTCCGTATATAACACCTTTATCAAATTCCTTCCTTTATTCGACATTTTAATGGTTGTTGAATGTGAATGGAACAAAAACGTTGTATTTTTTTAGCTTCTTTTCATTTAAACAGCAGTTTGGTATAGAAATAGAGTGATATCTTCAGGTCTAATGAGCAGAATGGATTTTTAGTGCATGTCATAATCAAGGGTGCTTTTCTTTCTTTTAGTGAGATTCCAAGTATCAAGGTCTACAGAGCTGTTCAAAGTTGCATAGTTAGCAAAAAATGGTTATTTTCATGTAAAATTAGGGGAAATCACAGTTTTTTGGAAACCAACTTTGAAAGGCTCTGTAGACCTTAAAAATTAAAATATCAACAAATGAAAGAAAAATGCCCTCCATAGTGACACAAAAAAATCTATTACAATCATTAAACCTATAAATTATGTTCCATTTCTGTCTCATAATGCTCTTCTAAGCAAAACAAGCTGGAAAATAACATTTTTGTTCCCTTCATATTCCATAGCTCTTAAAATTCCATAAAATGGAAGAGATTTTATAAATGGATAATATACAGCTATGAAAATTCACACCATATGAGATTTCACATATTTTTTACCAAATTACAGATGTTTAAGTGTCTTTTGGATCCTGCCTATTACGACCCCTTAAGAGAGAATTGTTGAATTGTTGAACCAGAGTTTTCTCACGCAGGGGCAAGTTAAAAGAGCAAACCTGATACCATGCATTGTAGTTCATTATTAAATTTAACAAAAACAATTAAACTAATGCCTTAACCAGGATCCCTATGCTGGGTGCCCTGACTTTGTGTACATAGGGGTAATCCCCTATACTATCGTATTAACTATGCATACCACATGCCTGCATGCCTACCAACAGCTGCACCGACTAAAGTCAATGTAAAACTCTAAATAGACAGGGATGCCGAATATTGACCGGTTCTGAATAGTCACACATTACATAAACAGTGAGTAGTCTGCAGTCCAACACCTGGTACTCTACATGCAGGACACTCACATTTACACATTGCTCACTTTAACAACGCGTTAGGGGTTTCTATTGTGTACTGTATATACACACCTTGTGGTTATACACCATATTATATACATGCCTAGAGGATGCAGAATAAAGAGTCAAACACAGGTTCCAATTTCGGTTTCAAATGCAACAGGTTCTATTGTAATCGAAGAGTTCACAATGCAGATCAAATGTTTCCAAGATCACATGCAACGAATCACTCAAACACTCACTTACAGATACAAATGTAGGATCAAAAGCGCAAACTACAGATTAAACCAAGATACAATCATGGGATAATACAGAGGATCAAAAAGGGTAACATCTTGTGCTGGTTCAGGGGTTGTAGGGAGCTTCTAAGAGCTGTATCAAATGGAGTAGGTTCTGAGACCAACTGAGGGTTCGGTATAAATCTATAGATGGACAACCAGTAAATTAACATTAAACGGAGATAGCAATATCCAGACCTATTCATACAAACAGTTCGAAGATAGCTCTTTGCCCTAATCTATTCATCATTGATAATAAATAAGAGTCTGGTGACTATAGACTATAGAAGTTATTATTCCCCCAATTATTTTCATTACTTCGATATAACGGGAATGTGCGTGTATTTTCCTGGAAGAGTGTACTCACTATATTACCGTAGTATTTATGAGTAATGGACATTGTATGTGTCACATAAGGTTGTGTAATTGTGAGTGAGACCTCACATGTTATGTCTGAATGATTACTCCGATATACACGTACAGCCTTTTAACACACATATGGACCAGTAGTTGTCAACAATATAAAAGCCTTTTTCGTTTTAAAAGTATTGTATACTATAAGGACTAAATGATGGGGTCTAACTCTCTTTCTCATCAGAGTCATGCATGTTACCACTAAGAAAAAATTAACTTGTCTCCAGACTGTCATGAAATTAACATGTTAAAGGTTGTCGAACCATCACTCCCCAGCTAACAAAAAAACGTTATTTTACGTCAAAATAACGTTTTAAACTTTACATAACGTTATGCCATACTAAAGAACCTTAGAAAAACGTTGACATTTAACGTTATATAACGTTATAAAATGGTGTATAACGTTATTTGTTTACTGGGTACTATCATGTTACTATCCCACAAATAAAATCTGGAGCTGCCATGGCAAAAGCATACACTACACAGTCTTATATACGCATATATACCCCATAGTCTTAATGCCCCCAACCCATTTTTCCATTTTTCCTTTGTTAAACTATAAGTAAATACAACTATAAGTGAGGCCATTTATTTTTAATTATGAGTATTGACCTTAGTCTACTGGGAGAGATTGTGTCGCCATCTTGAGGGATAGAGCAGTAAGACTCTGTGGTATATGTCTAAGACTATACTGTGTATGCCTATAAGAGTTCACATAATTCTATGCCTTTTAAGACTATGCGGTACATATAGTTAAGACCGGAGAATTTGGCGAAGCCGCCAAAGAGAAAGTTAATTGATAGAACTGCAGGGGGTCATTAGCTGAATGTAACCATCACAGTGAGGGGCACCCCTAAATGCCCTGTGGTCAGTTTTATCACCTCCAGGGTCCACTGTCCATCATAAATGACCACTGTAAACCTGTGATGTCTGAGAGTGTGATTCTCAGAATAGGGCGAGTTGCTCCTAAATGAATGTTTAAATGGGTTGTTTAAATGGTGTGAGGTGATGGTATCTGATGTTAATGAGCTAACACCCAAAATTGGGGATTACGACCTCTCAGTGGGGAGATTCGCCAAATTCTCCGGTCTTGACTATACTTTTTGTCAAGGCACATTTTTTATTTTGTCCGTTGTTGCACCCAGCACATTATGTGTACATATCTACATCTATGACAAATGAAAAACGGTAGGGATAACTGAATATAGCTGGTGACTTTGATTCTATTTATATAAAGTATACATTTATACGTATTAAATGAACTAATTGGCAGATAACCTGACCAGAGCCCCCCCCCCCCTCCCCTCAATGGATGCTCATGTCTCAGCTCCCCCATTGGACATGCGCAAGCGGTATGAAAATAACAATGCCTTAACATGATGGCCTGTCATGAACATATGTTTTAAACATCAATAACTTTGATGCCAGTTGTTCAAATACATTAAATTCTGAAAAGAGCAAACTTAAAATCAATTTGTAAGGAGCTGTCATAAATCCATGTACACAGTGCTCTCCCCGTGTGAGTGCTGTTATCTACTGTTTTAAATCAATGTGTGCTGTGCATGTGGTGTGTGTTGTGTGTCTGACCCTCAATGTGTATACATGTTGCCCTTCTCATGCCACTGCTCTTTAAGTCTATATAATGGACTTATGAAAGCTGTATTAGGGTTTACATGACTTCAGCAATATATTTGTTCTCAAAAAAAAATACAGGCTGAGGTGTAACATACTGATGACAGAGAGAAATTTATGCATAAGATGAAGACCACCTAGAAGGGTCTTATCGCGATCTGAAACTATAAATCTGAGAAATAATTGAAGTACAAAACTAAAAGACGGACGAAATGAACTCATGGACACTGTGACTCAAAATGTGACAAATTACTATCTTTATTGATAGTCTCCCGTACTGTATGGGTTGTCATCTACAGGGCAGATATGTGACCTTCAAAATTAGAAAATATAATTTTTTGGGGTCGACCTGGACCCATGAATGTAAGGTTCAGAGTTGCGTTTTTTCCCAATGCTGAACTCTACATTCATGGGTCCAGGTCAACCCCAAAAAATTATATTTTTTAAATTTTGAAGGTCACATATCTGCCCTGTATATGACAACCCATACAGCATGGGAGACTATCAATTGAAACATTGACAAGAGTCAAAACTAGAAGCTACACTTCACTGAATCAGTAGTCTCAGGTCAAATAGGCCCGTATCAGACAGATAAGACAAGTCACCGGGTCAATTAAAGTGACTGGGATAATTACATAGGCCTGTGTTTCTGACTCGCAAACTTCAGCGCTGACTCGTCGACAAGGGCATTGACTCATGGACTATCAAATTGACTCTGAAATAGCCCCAAAATTGTTTTATAAAGACAGATTGATCCCATGGCATGAAAAGTACCTAAAAATTGACTCGCAAACTTCAGCGCTGACTCGCCAACACTGGCGTCGACTCTTGGACCATCAGATTGACTCTGAAATAGCCCCAAAATTACCTAAATTTACCTCGTCACAATTTCAAAATTGTTCTCTGCAGTAGAACCCAGACACTGGGACTAAATGTATGGATATGACCTGAATCCACACATGAACCAATGAGAGCGAGTCAAACTATGTCAAGTTGAGGTCAGCTGACATGCTGCTGGAGCATAAAACCAGCACCGAGACTTACCTGATTCAGCTCTGATTGAGTAGTGATAGAGTGTTCACCCCTTCGTCCACCTTACTTGCAAATTACTACCTTTGTGATCAACATTCTATTGGAATCTTACCTCTCTAGATTACTTGGCATTCTAGTGAAAAATTGCACATGATAAAATTATTTTGCCAATTAAAGATACTACATTGTAGTATATCAACAAAAAAAGCACTCAGGTCTGCCTGGTGAGTTACAATCCAAACCTAGCGCACAGAGAAATTACAGTTTTGACATCCTTTCTCTTTGTCTCTAGTCTATGTATTTGTCATTGTGTTTTTGCATCTTCTAATGCTGTGGAATGAGTTTTGGACATAAGTGTCTATGTCTGTGTATAATGTAACAATGTGCCACAAGACCTATAGAAATTATATTCCTTTTGTACTGTAAACCAACAGTAGATATTATATTATAAAACTACAGTAGTTTCTACTGCTCAGCTACAATTACTTCTATCAGTATATAAACGCTGTCACACATGTCACACTAGGCGCAGCTCGACCTGCCAATGAGAAGGTCCCATTTTTGGAGAGAGCAAAGAATCCCCAGCAGTGTCAAGGAATAAATGTGAACACCAGAATTGGTTTACATCTCCCAGTATTCCGTCAGTTGTCATTTGAAGCTATCACCATGAATGTAGCTACTGACCTGTCTGAAGGCCATAATTGAACCAATTGGACACTAATTGGCCCTATCATAACGTAGCATGTAAATCGTATGAATGATTCTGTCTGAAAGTCTATGTATATAACGAACCTGCTTGGAATAATTGCGATATGGTAACTGTGCTCCAATGACATTTTATCATGAAGAAATCCCTTCTCACCCATTTTCCAATATGTGTGTATTTTTATAGTATATTATCACGCTTTTAACATGGTTCTCTGCCTTTGTGAGCAGTTTTTATGACAGAGAGATATTAATCAGCCATTCCAGGACATAAAACGTGCTGTGCTGTGGGCGTGCATTCTGCCGCACAGGAGGCTGCCCGCATACATGCAGCCTGGGCAGATTTCTGTGTGGAGCTGTGACTCGTGTAATGGGGCTGGTGCACATGCCGGAATAGGGGCAGTTTAGTGAATAGTGTACACTGGTATTCTGTACGTTTGCTACGTTAGTCACTAGTGTCTAACATAGGTTGGTCATAGGGGAATTGGTCATTTGGACCAACTGATACTCAGAAATGACTATGTGGCTAATGCACAAGCACACACCAAATGGCAGCAAAGGGTTGTAAGGATAGTTTTCCAGAGGGTCTACACCTATCAGGGGCATATATACATGTTGAAATAATCATAATTTTCAATTACTTTGTGCTTTTGGGATTTTACAATTAAAACTTACAATAGAGTTAACAGCAATAAATCATATAAATTGATAACCCTTTGAAGGATGTTGTTCACCTTTTCTGTGTTAAGTAAAATAAGCATATATCCTCACTTCTACAAAATGCTGCTTTACAATAATCCTAGAGTAATTTCGCTCATGGGAGGTGAATCTATGTGATATGAAGCATTTGATGTGCTTTTCATGAGACTGCTGGGCCGGGTAAATATTATCACTGGAGATTATTCAATTGTTTCCATTCCAAACAAAATATGACCAAGTAAGTTAGTCATGTTGACTAACTAGGGTTAGTCATGTTGACTGACTAGGGTTAGTCATATCGACTTACAAGGTTGGTCAAAATACCAACCCTGCACCTCGCATTTCTAGAAATGGAAAGACTAAGGTGGGTTGGTCAGTATTGACTGACCTGACTGATCTGGGTTGGTCATATTGGAAGCCAAAAGATGACTAAGAAAGGTGGTCAGTACTGATTAAGGTGTCTAGCATAAAGAACATCAGTGTACACACAAAGATATCGTTGTGAAAATGATAGGTGTGTTTTTAAACATTTCCTGACCATCCAATGTATGCGTTTTGTGTAACCTTCGAGAAGCGAGATTAAAACAAAGTGTTCAGCAACTGTTCAAAATACGAGAACAGCAAGTACATACAGCTGCTCAGGGAAGAATATAGATCTAAGTGGAGGGGATGATTATCATGTAGAGAACAAGAACCTTTTATACCTCTCCCTATCTCTCTCTCTCTCTCTCTCTCTCTCTCTCTCTCTCTCTCTCTCTCTCTCTCTCTCTCTCTATCTGTTTCTCCCCCTCAATCTCTGCCTCTCCGGCCCTCTTCCCTTCACGTCCATAGCTCCCAGGATAGCTTGCCCGGATATACTCATTTGGTAATGGATGTACATTGGGGGAAAACGTGATGAGCAGATTAGAATGACTCTTAAATATATAGTGAGACAAGTTAGTAAAGTAAATTAACCTATTTTTCATTAGAAATGTGTGAAAGATAACATCTACGGTTTTGTTTGCAATATTGTTTTAGCCGGTAAAATATGTTAAATGGACGTTAGATGACATCATGGCAGCGATCCCTCATGTTACTATAGATGTGCACCACGGGTTATGTTACAAATTCATTTGTGTAATCAGGAGTATGTAGTTGGCTTAGGATCTAACCCTGTATTATCATAATATGTGAATATGTGAATATGTAATATATGTATCGTCATAATATGTGTACAGTACTGTAACTGTGTGTAATCAGATGCGTAAACCTCAGCTGTGTCCATGCTCGTGTGCATGCACGATCTATGCCACAAGAAAGAGTTATTCAACACCTCAGAGAAGAAAATGGGGTTGACCCCTAAAAATCGACATGGCGACATGCGCATATTGATAAATATGTAATTAATAAATGAACACTCCCTTGGCAGACAGTGCTGTGTGTGTAATCAGCTATTCCCCGGCAGCTATTACACTGTAGGAGCAGGTGTCTGCCCTGTACACACGTGTGTACTACACTATTATAATGCATCACTAATACTGAGGTGGGCCCATTATGTACTTGTTACTGGTGTCCTGAATATCTGGTCAAGTGTTTAGATTATGGTTAAGTTTTACCACGTCCGTCCAACACTGTCTCAGTCTGTCTTTCTTTCTCTCTCACTCAATCTTTTTTCTCTGTCTGCTTCTGTCATCGTCTCTCTCTATTCTCAGTCTCTCTCTCTCTCTCTCTCTCTCTTCTCTTTCTATCTCACTGTCCGGCTGTCCGGCTGTCTGTATCCCTGTCTCTCTTTGCCTCTTTGTTTCTTGGTCTCTCTGTCTCTCTGTCTCTGTCGCTGTCTCTCTCACTCTCGTCTGAGTGGAACTATGACCGGTTCTCTGGACTTTATATACAGTTGTTCGGGTTTGATGACAGTGACTTCAAACGTTGTTAACCGTCGCTGTATCTTTAACATACAACATAACTGATTCATATCAATGTTGATATTGGTCAATTCCCGTATACAAATGTATGAGATAGTAGTCTATACAGTATCGTATAACACTGTGGCTGCAAGGCTCCGTGACCCTGGAGTGTATAATTATCTTAATTGCACATGGCTAGACTCATCAAACTAATTGGAAACGTTTGCATGTCAGTTAACTGGATAGCAATATTAGCAATGGAGAGAGCAAGTTACAAAGCTAGGAGAAACGGTGGAAAGAATAGGGAGAGTGAAATGGTAGATTCTTCTCATCACAGCAACGTGGGAGACACAGTTGGCACCTTTACTTTTCTGTGAGCAGTGTGTGGTCGTTATTACAAGAACCAAGAGACTACATCAAAAGCCCTGAGTGTAGGTTACAAGCCTGTATCCACATATAGTCTGTAAAAAAGGAAATAGGTTCCGTTGTATGCTATATATAGAGATGTATGTCGGAGTACATATCATTCATCTTTAAATAAATTCAATCCAAATATATATGTGAGCATTGACCCAGATGAAGATGCAGTTCAGTAGTGAGAAGTATGTGGGAACTAAGGACGGCACTAAATTTGGGAAAGATCTTAATAGTTATTGTAAGTTCCTTAAATGCAAAATCTAGAAGGCCACAAAACTATTTTCATGGAAATCTATACCTTCTTGTGATGCACACAATCATACTTGTCTGGGGTTTTCTGTGTGCTGCCTGTGTGTTGGGGTGGGTGGGGCCCAGAGTAGAGCAGTGACTAGTATGAGTATGTGGGGGTGTTCATGTAGTTGCCAATATCTCTGTACACTGTGTGTATATGATGCGGGATGCCCCTCTCACACACCCATCATCAACCCACCACCACCACTGCCCATATACCACCACCACTACCAACCACCAGACTTACAGCTACACTGCTATATACATATACATGTACATATACATCAGGGGAACTGCTAGAAGTTAGAATGATGCTCTGCGCAGTAGAAATCGACTTATGGGACCGACTTGTAGGTCATTTAAAGATCTTTGGGCAATGTTGGTTAAGGTTCATATTGTTAGGTGCCGGAAGGACGGGTGCAATTGAGGGAGGGAAAAGAGGAGAGCAAGACGAAGGGAAGGGAAGGATGGCTGCTAGAGCCACGGGTTTTTGCACAGGAAATAACGGCAGTGTTATCATTTTGAAATGCTATGATGACAATCTCATTTTGGTAATTGTTTTACTGTATTTCTTACAAAATAACCTCCGAGGGAGTGCTTTAAAAACGATTGATTTTAAAGTTAGCGTGATGATCTTTAATTTTGTAATTGCTTTGTTCTGAAAATATTATTATTTGCTGGGCAACAGCCCACAGATCCCCTTCAGACTTTGCATTTCCAGTTTTGCAATTGTCTGTCAACTCCATTGTTTATTGTACTGGTGTGTAGTCAGCGTTAAAGGTGTCACCTTAGGAATGTGGCTGATTATCACATTAACATGCTAATGTCTCACTTCTGCAGACAGAAGGGTTATACTACTCATGCTCATATTCAAGCAGCACAGGCATGAGTTGTGTTTTATAAGTTGACTTATCTGGTACGGTGACCATGGCGCTACACCGCATGGAATACTCCCCTATGTGCACTACATGATGGTAGTAAGCCTGCCACCGGATGTACAGAGCAGTCCCGCAGCAAATGGCGACAGCTGATTGGCCAGTTTGACCAATCACGTGCCTCATCGACGACCCAGCTGCTGTACATGGACTAGATGTGCAGCTCATGGTGGGGGGGGGGGGAGATGTGTGTGTGGGGGGGGGAGATGCAACAAGTGTCCAAAACTGGGCTAGAGAGGCAGCGCCGTGGGAGGCAGGAGGAGGAGGCGGGAAGTTAGTTACACAAAGTGGTAAAATAACAGCAGGCCATGTTGGGATGCATGATACAGATAGACATCAGCAGGTCGGTTATTACACCCCCTGCTGGGGTGAGGCACACACCTAAACCCTCCATGATCCTCTGAGGCTGCCTCAACTTCTCCCACCCTACACGGGGCACGTACACAGGAGCCATCACTTCTAGCATTAGGACTTAACCAGACTTCCATTAAGTTAAAGAGACTTCCATCAGGTTAACTACACTTATATTAAGTTAACTACACTTACATTAAGCTACCTACAATTACCACTGAGGCCTACATTGGAGTCGTCCAGCAGCGGCTTTGATGTGTGGCGTCTCCATGTTGTATTGTGATGAGGCCCCAGGAGTGGCAGTATGAGTGGCAGGGAAGGACATTATAAAACAAAGCTCCACTCATCCCAGCCTCCATAAGGGGAGTCAGTCAGAGTGTGCGCTAGGGGGCTCACAGAGGGGGCCTGTATTGTTTATTCATTGGATTTAATGTCGATTCCATAAGCTTTATTTCGATTTCGCCCTTCCTGACCTGTTGATACCTCGTGATCTGGTGGTAGTCAATGTGAGATTGAGCCCTGATTGTTAGTGGCTTTATCTTGAAAACTGGACTTTGTGAGATGTGCATAGAGAGAAAGGCGCGCATCTATGAATATGAGGCTCCTCCCATGAGTTGATAACTAAGCAGGGACAGTTTTGGAGTCAGTTGGATTTACACATGAGCTGTAGGCGGTTACCAAGCTGTGTGTGGATTTAAAGCTTGGTTTCATTTGTCATTGTTGGAATGAGAGTGGTGCATGGAGGATAGCACAGCACCTACCAGCATCCTCTAATCACGTTACTATAAGTGCTGCCCCAAGTATAACACATCAAAATGCAGAAGTTTCTAGGAAGCATCTTTGGCTTCAAGGATGTGAAGTTCCGGAGTGACGATGACTTCGTGGACCGGTTATCCCGGAAGCACACGGCCACTCTGTTGGTGATCTTCTCGATTGTGGTGACGACCAAGGTGTACGTGGGAGAGCCGATAAAGTGTTGGTGTCCGGCTCACTTCACAGACAGTCATAAGGCATATACGGACATTATATGCTGGGTGCAGAACACCTACTATGTGCCCTTTAAGGAGCAGATTCCGCTGCCGGCGCACCCCAAGAAGTACCTGAGTTACTACCAATGGGTGCCCATGATCCTGCTGGCCCAGGCACTCCTCTTCTACCTCCCCAGTATATTGTGGCGGATTATGTGCCGTAGGTCTGGGCTGAATGTCGCTGAGATCATGGACGCCGCGATTAACGGACAGCGGACCTCGTACGCGGATATCCGCGAGAAGACGACCCGCTACATCATCAACCAGATGACGCGCTACCTCAACTCGCGTAACGAGCGGCGTAAGAACGGCTGCTGCATGAAGGTGCGGCTCACCATGGCGCGCTACTGCTGCCTGGTGTACGGCAAGTTCTACGGCAACTACCTGGCCGTCTGCTACCTGCTCTGTAAGTTCCTCTACGTGTTAAACTGTATCGGACAGCTCTACCTCCTAGATGTCTTCTTTGACACGGCCCTGCCGTTCGGGCTCGATGTGCTCTCCCGCTTCTTCAGCGACAAAGACCCGAACCTGTATGACGATGACTCCAAGTTCTACTGGATGATGTCGCAGAGGTTCCCGCGCGTGACGCTCTGTGACTTCCAGATCCGGCGGCAGACAGAGCTGCACCGCTACATCGTGCAGTGTGTGCTGTCCGTGAATCTGTTCAACGAGAAGATCTTCTTGTTCATCTGGTTCTGGTTCGTGATCCTGGTGGTGATCACGGTGCTGGGTTTCTTCAAGTGGTGCTGGAACCTGATGTGCTGGCAGGGCCAGGTCAATTACATCAAGCGGCAGCTCAAGAGTATGGGCGCCGTGGGACCGGACAGCAAGAGGCACTCAGAGGCCGTGGACAAGTTCGCCAAGGACTTCCTGCAGCGGGACGGCATCTTCATGTTACGGCTCATCAGCAACAACGTGGGCTACATTGTGTCCGCCGAGGTACTGGAGGGACTCTGGGACATCTACCAACCTGACTCTAGAAACAGTACTTTACCGACCAAAGCCAAGATGCCGTCTTCCATCCCACTCAACAGCCTAGCAGAGAGACTGGAGAGTGTGTAGCATAGTGTGCACACCTGTGTATGCTGATACACCCAGAGGCTGGTAGACATGCATCTGTATTTTCTAATCTAGTCATGCTGTGGCCAGCAGAAGTGTGCTTGTTTCCATCATAAAGGAACAGTATTTGATAGTCGGTAGGAAATAATTATAAGAACGGAATACTTAATCATGATATTACTCAGTACACCATGTAAGTATAGATACAGGGGCAGGCAATGCAAAAAGTAATACACATAATGATATGAATTGTATACACGCTAAACGACAACTGCTAAATATAAATATAAGCAATACAATAAGGCTGGCAGTGCAAACAAACACGTTATTACTAAATATGGATATATGTTTTGTGAATGATAGAGCTGAGCTCTGAGTTTAGAAATCGCCTTTATCTCTAGGGATAGGTCTCACTGTATAGGGAACCTATATGTATGAACGCACAGACAGCAATATGCCAGTCATGGATCACCACTCTGACATATTTTGTTTAACTCTTGTTTTAAACTTTAAATTTGTATTTTAAACACTATACTATAAGAATAAGTAGCCATTGTGATGCAAATCTATCTGGAGTATTATGTAATTTGTACACATGTCCATTTAGAAGTATACTGACCATACCCAAGGTCAGCTGGTAGATGATACATACAGTATACGCTTATAGTAACCAGCTGATAAACCATCTATGCAAACCATGATGCCAAGTCCACAGAAGGATGCTTTATAATCACGTCGTGTCTATGTGTAACAATGTCTAGTCAGGGTGTGTTCATAATTACCATCATGATAAAGGAGGTATGAGTGAGCCAAATCGAATCTGCTCGTTGAAAATACATTTTAAAAAAGGAATATTATCCTTTCGAAGTAACTTTCGCTACCAAAGTTTTCAAGTAATTACCATTATGGGTGGGAGAAGTGTCAACCCTTTATATGTATATATAAATTTTCGCATTTTTGTTTCGTTTTCTTATAGGTATGCAGTGCGTGCCTATGAATGTTATAATTGTGTTAATACGTTTGTAAATCGAATGAGAGGGGAAAATGCGTGTTTATGTTGTAAAAAGTCGCACCCTTATATTTCAGCTTCCTTCACATTTAGACTGCCTACATGTCTGTGGTGAATGTATGCGTAAGCTGCTTTGTTTGAATGACATGTGCGCAGATATATGCTATAATATCCATATGCATGGCTATGTGCACATGTGTGTGAGTGTAGGTAAAGATGACCAGATGTGCAGACATGCGGGAATACAGGATGTATGTGACACACGTCCATCTGTGCTCAAACATCCATACAATCAGCGATGACCCATGTTGACCTATATTACCAATATTAACCTTGGGGATCCTGTATGCAGAGGTATGGGTTAAATGAAGTGTCTGCAGAGTGGATTACAGTGTGTGTAAATGGAATATAAATGGAATGGAATATAAATGGAGTACTGAAAGTGGTGTGAGTACATAAAAAGTCACACTACTAGTCCAGTGACCAATAATCAACAGAATCACCAGATTATGGTATTTAAGTCAGTGAATAAGTCAGGAAAAACTGCTGAAATAGCGAAAGCAATATTAGAGAATCATCATCTAAGCCTTAGAAATATGCTCCATTTAGTATAAATCACATCGTTCTTATATCCGTATTAAATATATGCTTCATGGGTGCAACTATAATTGATGGACAGAGTTCTCTATTCGACTGCGACTCGGTGAAGAGTGCTAGGGTGGGAATGCTAACATGTATCATGTTTACAGCATATACCTGGGTTTAATTGCCATAATGCGCAAGGGGATTATGATATTATATCCTGGACCATAGAAATAAGAATGACATACAACATTGACATGAAATGATTGAGTTACATCATAATTTGTTTAAGATGATCTTGCAGGACAATCGGGTATAGGTTTGCGTTCTTGTATGCTAATCTAGATTTATCACTTTGAATGCTTTATTACCTTGAGTGCCATACTTTAGGCTTCCAGATCAACGATGAGGTAGAGTTAAGTTTCACCATGGGTACATGGTGCGTAATATTGCGGCATCTATATGATTATTATGTAGTAACTTTAGGTTAAGATCTGTACCTGTTGAATAACATGATTACGGTACATTTAGTATGCAGACTCTATGTAACCTGCTTTGTACGAGAACGGAAAATGCTTCAGATTTATTTTATTTTCGCAAATTGATTTATTTGATAAGCAATACAGAATGGCTTCGACACTGTGTGTAAACTCGGCTGTTATAGCCACAAGGGCCTTGTATGATGTGAGGCTGTAAATTGGTATTGATCAAAACTGTCCTTCAACGTTCAAATCCAGTCCTATACCAAAAATCTTAATGACGATGACGCACGTCATGTATAACCATGTGTTAATATATAACAAACTGATATCTCTTGTAAAGGGATTATCCATGTGCTCATAAGTTTGAAGAATTGCCGTACATCATGTTAGTGCATAATACTCTCTTCTAGCAGCGACAATCACTGTGGTCCCGACAATGTGTGAATCTGACTTACTTCAAATTTAATTTTAAGTGCCTTGAATTAGTCAATGCATTAGAGTTTAGGAACCATTATGGGGTACTTAATGTCCGGATTTCTGGATTCTAAATTAAGTAGCAGTTTCACAAAAATGTTGTGAAGATAAGAACAATAAGTGTATTGAGTTATATGAGTCAACTATTACATAGGCCTATGTACACCAAGATCTAGTCACATCAGTAATTGGTTGACTGACAAACGATTACTATGTCAAAGGTACAATGTACAATACTTTGTTATATTAGTGTACCTAAGTTACTGCTGCCTGTAGGTTTTTTACCAGTAGTGATACATTTAGGAAACATGTTAAGTCCTAGTCAGATGTTATATTATGTTATGTTTTAAGGCACTCTGTTCTCTGAACAATAAAGCGTTTATTTTATAGATATAATTCTGCAGTTGTTGTCTCTATCTCTTAATCTTCTATCTCATATTTCCTCCAAATTCTCCACCCATCTCCATCTTAAATATGTTTTCTGTTTTCCCCTAGTTTCCGATAATTAGACAGGTTAGGTTCACGTACAAAGTAATCCATATACACCTGGCTCCAGATATATTAAGCCTTCAGGATGCACATCATTTATAGGATGGGGGGAGGGCTCTATGACATGGGTTACATGTGTTCTATACAGTATACACATGTGCTGATGGCGAGGCTGCACGAGCAGTTGTAATTATTCTGTATTCACCCGTCCGTACACACACCCCTCAATGATTAAATGTAAATACACCCTCTAACCACCCCCCCTACCCCCACCCCCTCACCACACTGTGTCCATACTGGCTGCATGTGCCGCCTTGTGAGGTAGTTATTATATCTAGTTTGGATATTTCTATGGTGAGCAATGTGCGGCCAGCACTGCACACATGTTCAAACCTGATACAACAGGAGATAACGCAGATATCTCACAGGCCCATAAATCATGGAGAATTCAACGTTGACTTGCGGTTGTTTTAGTATTTCATGGTATTATTTATATGGTGACTTCTAGCAACAGTTATGTAGAGCTTTCTGTATATTAATTAACATGATGGCATTAACATATTATGGCGTATAGAGAGAGGAAGGGGAGGGTAGTCAGAGGGGAAAGACAGCCAGACAGATATAAATATGGACAGACAGAGGGAGAATGAGACAAAAAGGAAGGAAAGGGGAAGGGTGAAAGTAGTATCTGCCGAGACAATCTCCAATATAAACCTAAACCCTCCGACAGAACGGCAACCATAATCTGGATACATACGACCATAAACCCTCGAATCACATATCATAGCTAAACACAAAAAGGGGAAACCGCATTACGTGTGATTGGATACCCTCATCACCTACTTTGATTTACAACAAAATAGATACAAATTCCCACACATCCAATTGTAAATCAATACACACCACCATTATATAGGGGGAGACTGAGAGCTACATGTAGTACAGTAATTTTAGATTTCAACATTGAATAAATTCAAAGAAAGCTGAAAACTTCAGGATTGGTTGGGTTTAGTACTAGTATGAACATACTAAAAGTCCTCAGTTGTCCCCGGCTTGGCTTTTTTTTAGGTGAAATTCTTTGTTTTTTGTCACTGGAGGCTCTAAAATTCATTTAATTCAAATTAAAAAGCATAACTTAATAACAATATATGAAAAAAAGTCTGGCAGATGATCGGAAAGTAAGCATATGAAAATTTTATTACAGTAAATTATGTCAGAGTACCATTATATTGCATAATAAGTGTCAAATATGCATTTTGCGACAAGTATTTCTCAATCAATCAGAAACTACTCCCTGCGTAGTACTGACTACTATCTCTGTGTGACAGTCAGTCTACTTTATCTTGCTCTATTGGAGCAGCATTCAGACAGTCCACACCAGCACAAATACCACACATTGTGGAACATGGCACTCCTAGCTTTCTGCACCCGCATTGCCGCTGACACCCCTTCTTACAGTTGCAACTAATCATGTTGATGATCTTGTCAGGTGCTGCTGGTAGATCTGTTGGGACAGGTAACAAGGTACCATTTTCTAACTTCCAGCCCCAGTCTGTAGGCATCAGTTCATTTCCCATCCAGGCTTGAACTTGATGGTAGGTTCGGAAAGAATGTTGTTTTGTGGCAGAACTTGTGGGGGGCAAAGTAGCCAGTTCAAAAGACATTTTGATTGACTGGTGTGCTATGGTCTTCTTGTAATTATTGCACCTAACCTGGTCAATATTCTCTGATTTCTCACCACTATACAAACAGAGGAGGAACCTTTCACCAGCTTGAGCTACCTCATCATGACTTGCATTTGGATCATTGAAGATCTCCATTTCTTTTCTCAGATCAATGTTTTTTCTCAGGAATTAGTATACAGTTTTTTTTCCTTTTCCAAACGGGGCAGATGTTGTATCACATTCTGATACTGAATGCAGAAAAAGGAGGTGGTCTTTAAGGTCTTTAAGGTCTTTAAGGAAGCTGTTGTATATCATACAGTTTCTGGACATTACCTTTACCAGGCTGAAGAAAGAATACAGCGTCAGAAGGTTTCGCACGAGCAGTCAGCATGACAAGAAGGTCAGTGTCGGATCCAACCACTACCACTGTCTGTCCTGTAGCAGATATGGCTAAAGCAGTTGCCACAATCAGTTCATCAGCATCCAAGGGCAATTAGGAGAGTGTGGCTGAGACCATGCAATAAATTAGACCAGGTCATGAACCACAAAGCTCTCCATGTTGTTCTGAATTTCCAGATGTTTCACCACAGATCTTCTCCATTGCATTACTTACGTGCACACTAAGTGGAATTGTTAAGACCCATCTGGCAAGTGTACTTTCTGCGACTCCCCTACCATGGGTCAATCTCTAGAGGAATTCAATGACAACATGAGGACCTGTTCTGTTGTCATGTCAGGCCATTTCCCACCCCATAGCCCCATACCCTAAACTGTTTCAAATGGCCATCCATAGTGTAATGAAATTGCAGATTCGGTTAGTTGACATTTATGGGGCCCTTGATGGGGGGGTCCCCATGTCGCACGTTGAATTTAAGAAAGGTCCATGTCACATGTCACTAAGGAAAAACCCATGTTATTAGTGTCACTAAGAGATATAGTTGATTATGCCACCACCAAGAAAACTTTGAAATCCTTAGAACCAAATTGGTGCATTCTGATGCATTTTAGACCCTGAGCTCTGGGAAATGTATGCAGTGAAGACAAGGGGGGTTCGGGGGCACCCTCTAAGAAAATTTGGAATGTCTAGACTTGAAATAGTGCATTCTGATGCACTCTCCAACACTTTTCCTCATGTCACTAAGGCCCATGTCACATGTCACATTTAAGAAATGCCCCATGTCCCATGTCACTTACATGGCCATGTCCCATGTCAATTTTAAGAAATGGCCATGTCACCATCTCCAATTTAAGAAATGGCCATATTGCCAGGTCGAATTTAGGGGTCAAGGGCCATATTTATACTACATTTCAATCAATTTATATCTTTGTGTCCAAATGGCCTTCCATAGTTTAAAAATGTTGTCAATGCCCTGTGGCTGATTGTCTACTGGATTGCCTAATATAATTATACCTAGTTGGACAATAATAATGCTTCATTGTTAAGATGGTATTTTGTGATTGATATCGCATAATCTGCAGTTTGGTGGTATTTTGACATGTCATACGAAAACCCATGTAGAAAAAAAGCCAAGCCCAGGAGACATGAGGACTTTTGACAGGTTAATCCTCATATGTAAACCTACCATTCCTGCAAAATCCAGCTTTCTTTGAATTTATTCAATGTTCTGACTACAACTTGGTCTAAAGTTACTGTACTAATGGCAGTATGGTGGTGTGGGCAGGGCGCATGTATATATGTGTAATATGTAGCCATCTCCCACCCTGCCTGGCCACACTGTAATGGGGGGGGGCAGTCTGTGTGGGATGGGGGGGAGAGGTGGTAACTACATGTTGGGTATGAAGCGATAAAACCATACAATGTTAAGCAGTGTGACCATTATTTACATTGTGGTCAAGTCTGGTGGTCAGGACAAGGATACTGTGCTGTATTACATAGACACATCTATATTGGTGGCCACTAGTTACACATGGTGGGAAACAAGGTGGTTTGAAGGAATTCCTTGAAGGAGGGAATGTCCTTTTAACTAACAATACGTAGATAAATGATTAGTTGTTAAATTCCAAATCCTCTGCACTTTAGAAAGTATGGGTAGATACTTGGTACAATACTGTACTATAGAGGCGGTCCATACCTGACAATGTCTATATTCGTATACTACTTACAATGCTATGGTAATACTCGTGAGGGGGGATACCTTTATTCATTCTAGAATATGTTAGCATTTAGTTGAAAGATCAATGTTTGCATTAAAGTATAAAACAGTCTAGGCCCAAGCTATGAAGCTATTCGGAAACAGGTTTTGCGCCATGGGTAATGGCTTGTGGTACAAGGGCCATGAGGTGCATGCCATGACCCATGGTAAGTAGACATACCAATAATCAATTATCGGTGTCTATAACATATATTTTATTTTCAACCTGAGTGGACTCTACATATCGCTCACTAGAAGTATACATTACAGTTTAATTGTACTTACCATTGTAGTGTACTGAACAAGGCTTTATCACAAGTTGAACTTTATCATGTTGGATGCATACATACATACATATACATACATACATAATACGTACTTACATACACACATATATACTTACATATATTGGTAGAAATCCATAACCTACGGCATGTTGTGTACGGTGACATAACCGTACTCATACTGTCAGTGCTTACTTGGTTCTAAACCCTTCAGCAGTAGGAAAGGGTCCTGGCTGTACCTTATAGCTATACAACCTGGTACCAATAATATCACACCTGTAGGTAGTAGCAACCCAGCAACGATTATACAATCATCGGACAGAAAAGCATCCAATAAAATCGCCCACAAAATGCCCCATAGTTGTTGGTTTACATGTTGGAGAACACTAGATTATTTACGCCAGGGGCCAGTGATTATATATATTGACACGTGACTTTTTCTACCGAGGAACCTTCGACCCTAAATCCCTTGTTTTTTGGGGGGAAAAGGTGCCTAGCTCGGGGAAAACTGGAACATAGTGGTAAAAACGATTACATTTTGGTGAAAACTGGAACTTGGTTTGTGTAGTGGAGGGGTTGTTGAAAACAAATACAATTGCCAGCCGCACAATACCGTTGCCAAGGTTTTTTTTCTAAAAGAAGTGTGAAAGTTGTTACTCTGCGCCCACTTTCAAGGGGTGCAAGTCTAATGCCCCTTCCTCCTTGTTGTTAAAAAATGACCACTGCTTTCGTGCTGCACTAACACTGCTCCAACACTGCCCTCTGCCAGTGCCAAGATGGTGCTGGCAGTAGCCGGTCCCCTACAGCACGCAGTAGCAGGGCCTGGTCTGAATGACCCCTCTGCAGTCTGCTGCCCTGTCTGTCCCCACTAGGACAGGGTCCCACTGGGTCACGGCTCATTACCACCGCCTGCCTGCCAATCCTGCACTCCACTTCACCCAGGATGCCTCCAACTTTGATACAGCATCTCTAAATTGGTGCAAATTACTCCCATTATATATAGAAGAGTGAATTATGTTATATATGGGGGAGTGCGTGTGGGGTGTAAAGTCTGTGTATTATAACTTTCTGTATAGTGGTGTAACTATCAGTCATCCACATGCAGCAGTCATGTCCTCCAATCCCACACCCCAGTTACTCATGATGAGCACAACTCTGATCCACAAACTGATAGATTGGTGTAAATTAGTTTTGGTATTGGCCTGATTAGATCTATATAAGATGTGAAGCTAACCATTCATAAGGCATCCCTAAATAATGCAAACTAGTGACATTGCAGTGTGGAATACTCAATGATGCTAAAAAGAAAGGGGTTTGAGTCTCAATATGCTTTTAAAAAATAATATTTTTTACAAACTGAGAAAAGTAAAAGTGTCACCTTGGCTCTGTCAGGCTCACAGTTTGTCTCTTACATTAGGGGGGGGGGGTGATAAATCTACTTTTCTTCAGGGACAGGCTCAAACTATGCATTTGGGTCCAAAAACACGGGAAATCACAAAAATATATTTTTCGTGGGGTCCGAAGATCAGCCAAATAATGAGATTGCTTCTAAAATCAAATCATGTCTTCATGAAGATGGTCAGAAACCTTCATATGGGATCAAAGAGACCATTTAAAGTCATATTGTTGTGATTATAGAGGTGTTAACCCCTCTGTGGAGGTGGTTCGTCCTCGGTAAAATTAGCATTACCACAGAGAAATTGAAAATATATCATATTGCTATAATATATCCTTCCGTTGATGCGCCATGCCATTAGGATAACAAATCTCATGGCAGGCAGGCAGAGACAGCATTCACAGCTTTTCCCTGCATGCACGGCCGTGAGAGTGGGGGGAGGGGGGGCTGGCTTCCCTGGCTAGCCCCTCAAGGAAAGCGGGCCGGGGTGCATGGGTGTAAGGGCCGGTTTCACATCCCCTGGTAAACTCCCAATACACATGCTAATTGTAGAATTAAAATCCGCGGGGCTTGACAACAACTTATTGTAACCATTTATGTACCAATAGAAAGCCATGTTTCTTCTATACACAATGTGCATAGTAGAAAATAAGCGCGGCTTATAAATTCTAAACAGGGCATAGAATTCTAAGAAAATTTACTTTATGAGGTCACATCTCTGGATAGAAGCATCCGATTTTAGAGTGGCACCCACCAAAATGTAGCTTAAGATGTTCTCTGATTAATTATGTGATTCCCAGAGACATGTATTCTCACGTGAAATCTTCAGCTATCAAATCATGACGGGATAATCCTAGTAATAGGTGAAAACACGGCCCATGGAGGTGTGAGTAAACAGTAGGCACAGCCATCCAACTGATACGGATGACCAATTGGTGAGGCTAGTAAAATACCAATAAATCAGCTATTTTTAAGGCATTTGCTTCCTTACAATCACATCCCTATACTGCCATAAAAGATCATCAGGACACCTAATCAGGCAGATTAAACCCTTCTGGAGGGTCCCCTCTTTCTGTTAACTCCCCTCTATGACCCCCCCCCCCCAGCAGCCAGCAGATAACTCTCTCCCCCCCCCCTTAGCCTCTATATTACCCTGTACTGAAATAATGTATTAAAATAAGACCTGTCTGATAGTTTGAACCTTTCTTGAGGGCTCCCTGTCCTTTTTAACCACCCCCTATGATCAATATTTAGGGTTCAGAGTATCTATTTAACACCTAAGAGAATTGAATTAAATAATTGTCTCTTGCCTTATGTCTAGGATACTACCAATGCAAGGTGTAGACTGAGAGATATGGACAGCAGTCCTTATTTGGAGTCATTTGCGGGCCCCCCTCACCCCTCTACCATCCATCATTCTATGCATTTAACCACTTGGTTAAGGAGGAGAGTCAGGGTTTTTATTTATTGTTGTATCAGGTTATTAGTGATGTTAATATTAGATCTCTGCTATAACTATTATAGAATTACAAGCCAGAACCGAACACAAGTGTTCGGTTCTGGCTTGATCTCTCCTTATAATCTTTAGATTATGATGATCAACTGAAATTAAAGGCATCCACTGTAGTGGGGGTTGACAAATAAGTAAGGGCAGTTGGTCAGATATTGTGCCAGTTGCTAGACATGGAATGTTTGGAATTGCTGTTGCTAGGTAACAGAGTGGTCCTAGCAACATGACAATAATTCCATAGAATCCCCAGGGCTTGTATACTGGGGGTAGGTATGGTCAAATACCTTTTATTCCCACCTATTGTGCCGGTTGCTAGGCATGGAATGTTTGGAATTGCTGTTGCTAGGTAACAGAGTGGTCCTAGCAACATGACGATAGTTCCATTAAAATCCCCAGGGCCTGTATACTGGGGGTAGGTATGGTCAAATGCTTTCTGTTCCCAATGATTGTGCCCTATTAGGGCAATTGTACTTTTGGGTGATTGACAGGCGTGACCTCAGGTCATCCGCTGACCTGGGGTCACACCTGTCAATCATCTTAGGATTTTGATGAAATTTTCATCACAGCAATGAATGTAATAGGTGCCCTACACTGGTATTTGAGGATTCAGCATAAATGTAAAGTAAGATATATAGGTAGCAATATATATTTTCTAGCTCTGTACGAAAGGGGCAATGCTATTTGAAGAACAGGAGTTAATAAAATCAAAAACCTTTTTTTGCATGATTTCTATAAACACTTGTTTTAACTATGTATAATAAGAGTAACAATATGAAGCAGTCATCTTGACTCTGAATACACATGGGGTGAGGTACTAGGCATAGAATGGAGGGGGGCGGTTGTGAACACAAAATGAATATACCTTTGAAAAGGGTATTATCTATCTGATCTGAACTCATTTTAATATGTTGATAATTCAAATATATTGAAGCAAAGGCCCTCCCAAATTTGGGTTATATTCCTGCAATCAGTAAATAGTCTCTTTGGGTCCCTTACCAGTTTTCTGTTGAGCTGCTAAAGCCATTCATGTATGATAAATAAATTATAAGAGGTCTGATGGTTAGAATTCTTGGATGGACTGAGTTAGCCCTCCTCTCATGTCTGTATAGGGTAAGGGAGGAGGTCTGCGCCCCCTCCATATCCCCCACCCCTCTTTTAAACACACCACTGTCTTACTCCCAAGACAGGCTAAGGTGTCTGTGAACCACCATTGATGTTCAAAGATCCTGACATTCCGAGTACAGTGTGATATATTACTGTAAACAGTTGTTGTTATTGAACAGCAATATGTGCTGTAACTTTACAGTACTTTAGCTGTAAAAGATAATACAGCAACTTTTGCTGTACACGTACAATTATGTTACTGTAGATGCAGGTTCGAATCCCATAACCAGCAACCAGAGGGTAGTTCAGTACTTATTAGTACATTACTGCAATAGGGTAATTTTCATATCAACCCTAAAGACATGAACAGTCTAGTTCTAAAATTGCCCCCAGGGATCCTGTGTTGACCTCTTTACCATTCACACATAAGTAGGAGGTGTTTCAATGCACCTGACATGCAGGATTTACTGTTGTAGAGGTCATGGTTTGGGACTATGGATTGGAAGCTGGGGGTTCAAATCTCCTAGATGTTGAATATGTGAGCCGTCTTAGAACTCAGGTCTGCATCTACAGTAGATTCTACTGTAGGTCTACAGCAGAATTTACTGGAACCAAAGTTGCCCCCAATAGTTGCTGTACAGGAACACTACTTACTTCTAACAGTGTAGAGGCGCAGGGGGGGGGGAGTTATCTGATGGCTATTGGTGCATGCTGAGGTGAGGGGGGAATGGGGGGGGGAGGAATCATAGGGGGTAGTTAACAGAAACAGGGGGCCCTCCAGAACGGTTCATGATGATGTTTTATGGCAGTATAGGGACCTGATTGTTTAGGAGCAAATGCCTTCAAAAAAGCTGATTTATCATTATTTTACCATGGACGCACCCCCTCCCAAGAGGGGAAACACCCTTATAATCACAACAATATGACTTTAAATGCTCTCTTTGGGTCCCAAATGAAGGTTTCTGACCATTTTCATGAAGGTACAGTGAGGTTTGAGTAGGAATCTGAAAGCCTGTTTTTTCCATCCACGAGGGACTCTGCAGGAAATGTTCAGGGATAGCAAACTTTGACATCTTCACTCTTCTTAGACATTTAACATAGGTATTTATATTTGCTGACATTTCGGAAATACTACTCAAAATATTGCTTTCTTTGACTTTTGTTTGACTCATTAGCGTCACAGTGACCATATAGAGTGTACCCAGAAACTACGCAAATTGAAATATAGATAATAATAAAAAGTCGGCAAGAGGCGGTGGGACAATCAGTTCCATATGACTTAAACGAGGATGCCTCCTATTAGAATGTTTACCTTGATGACTGGCCTATATTCATTGTGTTCTATTGGCTATGGCATGGTTGCTAAACATCCCAACTGCCTCATGTTGCTAACATGTGTGTCCTTCATGCACAATTTAATATGGATTTCTTCCAGTCTATTCCACAGAGGGGATGTAGCTCAGTGGTAGAGCGTTCGCTTTGCATGTGAAAGGCCCCGGGTTCAATCCCCGGCATCTCCAGGCCTGTCTTTTGATGTTATATTGGAATCATATAGGCATTCTGTGCTGAAACATACGTTAAGTATTGTCTACATGGCATATGTAACCACCGTCCAAATATAGGAGTGCACTAGTCCTGACTGCAGTGTCCCCACTATAGGGGATACTGTACCACTGCTTAACACGTGGGGTACATCTACATTTAATAAGCTACGTGGAGTTTGCTAAAGGTCTCTCGTAGGCTCTAGTAGCAAACCCCATGTAGATTATTAGATGTAGCTCCGGATGTAGCTGCAGGCCCTTTACGTGCATTGGTGGCAATGGTAAAAATCTACATTACGTCTAGGCTTTATAAGCTACAGCATGGTTGCTAAAGGTCCCTGATAGCTAGTAAATCTAAATCTTTTTGATTTATAGTATGCAAATGGCCATGGAGGGTAGTCATGGCACAAAGTAGAGTTACACTATGAAGCATTAGCTTAATGCTCTTGACCTCTTGTAGCTAGGCCTATCTCTTTTGGGTACCTTTTGTATGAGAAAGAGCCCAGTTATATTCATCTTCTGTCTAAGTTTGTGAAATTAGGCCCAAAAAAAAGGGTTGTTTCAGGTCACCCAACCGACTCTTTCTAAACAGGGCCGACACTACAAAATTTTGGAAAAAAGATTCCGCATTTTTACACTTTTTTGGGTCAATTTTAGAGGGGAAGTAAAAAAAAAGTTAAAAACAAGAAAGAAATCCGACCTACCGACCCTAGAGTTTCTTCCCGTGTTACCTGAAACAAAACTTTTTTTTTATTTGGCCTTAGTTCTCGATGCACTGTTTTAGATGTGCTACCCCCGAATAGAGCACGGCACCAACAACATGGTCAGATAGGGCAGGGGCTACAGCAAGTGGACGTGTTGCTGGGTGACGTCTGGGACATGGAGGGGGAGGTAAAAATCATACAGCTATTACAGCCTGGGTGTTAGACCCTATATAGGGTCATGTCGGGAATACACAATGATATATATGGGTGTAACAAGTCAACGGGTTTACAGCACCACACTGTGTGCACGATACCAAGAGTGGGGAGGCTGGACCCCGGGGGCTGGACGCAGGGACACTGTTCTGAGTGCAGCATCCCCTGCAGAACAATATAATACTCCTCCACAAACGTCCAGCATTGCCTGAATCTCTTTTCAAAGGAAACCCCCTCCTTCCAAATGTAGTCCTTTGAAAGGAAGTCATTCAATCTTACAATCTCTCTAAAGGGAGTCATTTTGATGACATTCTTAACTGTGACTCCTGCCTGCCTGTACTATGACTAACGTGATATAAAACTGCCCGGTTTGCCTCCAAGTATCTGCAGGGACTGGGAGTGCATCCAGGGGATGAGCAGTTAGCCTGGTATAGGGTGATTACCTGTTAACTGGGCCCTGTGAGTGGTACATGTAGAAGCATGTCAGCAGGTCAGTAGGAGGCAGGCCGGCCAATAACCTATACAGGGGCAGGCAGCTCTAGAGTGGCCAGCCAAAGCTAAACGCCTGCTTCACTCTGTGATGGGTTTGGATCTATTGAAAAGTTTGATACTTTCAGGGAAATGCTGTTGCTAATATAAGTTAGATTACAACATGTTGCTTTATTTTTTGTATACTTTCTCTTTGCTTGCAATAGATATCATGTAAAGCAGTGGGTGGGTTTACTTTATGGTTTTACATATAAAACCAATGTGTAAAATGTTTCAAAAAGACAAACTGGTTTGCTCATTTTATTTCTATCACTATAGTGTGGTGCACTGTCAACCAAACACACGTTCCTTTAGTTTTAGATCCGTCCTGATATGTCATTTGATTTATTTATGTATGAAATGTTGTAAATGGAAACCTGGCTATATAGTATTGTATAGCCATTGTTAAGTACCAGCATAGGCCTTTGTTGGTACATGTAGCTATCACGATCAGAAGCTGCGGTGTAGCTGCATATAGCTCAGTCAGCCCTATAGGTCGCTAACTGGTGTGGACTCGGTCCCGTGATCATGGTGTTTACACTGGCACCGGTAGTCTTACTGAGATATGCCTACATTATAAAATTTGTACTTTATTCATATAGTCACTGCAGGGGCGTGGCAAACAAAGGCGCTGGGGACATGCCCCCCCCCCCCCATCCACACACACACACTTTTGACCAACTCTAAAAAAGGGCAAACCCAAAAGGTCAGCCGAAAAAGGTCAAACTTGTCCAGAAACCCCCTTCTCCCCCGCCCCCCCCCCCCACTTTGAAACTACTTGCCACGCCCCTGATTAGTTATACTAGTATATGAATGCATCATCATTTATCGTACTAATCATTGCATTTTGATTTTCTGTGACTTTATATGCTGTCCCAAACCATGCTACATCGAGGTGGCTCAGTGGCCAAGTGGCAAGGCGTCTGTCTCGTAAACAGAAGATCCGGGGTTCAAATCCCCGCTGGGCCTGATCTTTTAGATTACATGTATACCTGTTCTAAGTAACACCAGGAAAATTCGATGACCAATAACTTAAGTATATTTTTAAACACATTCTACTTGATAACGCTGTAGAATATGGCTAGTTGTGCCAATTGAACAGTACAAAACTGGTATCTTTCAATCTAAGTATATCATTGACCTGATCAGCAACCTTTTTTTCCTACCGTGCCATGCACCTGAATCTGCAGGCCATTGGCCCCAGGCCAGCATTAGTGTCCATCAACCTGCGAATGTTACTAGTGTTATAATATAGTTGATAGTTTATTCATCAAGTCATGCATGAATGCACAATCATTCAGAGGAATCATTGCATGTCTTATTTTCTGTGACTTTATATACTGTCACCAACTCTGCTACAGTAAGGTGGCTCAGTGGCCAAGTGGCAAGGCGTCTGTCTCGTAAACAGAAGATCCGGGGGTTCAAATCCCTGCTGGGCCTGCAGTTTTGGATTACATTATTATTGCAAGTAGCATTATTGGGAATGTTTTATGAACAAGAGTAATTTGGGGTTTTCTTATCTACGGTAGAATACATAGACAAAGGTTCACGAGTATAGTTCCCCACTGAGGGTTATTTCACGAGGCGGAGCCGAGTGAAATAACCCTCAGTGGGGAACTATACGAGTGCTCCTTTGCGTTTATTTCATGTTATTATTAACTATATTCCTCAAAATTCCACTCAATTGATCTGAATAAGCTATTTTACAGTGTTCAAATCATCAATTTTAATGATTTAAAAGGCCATGAAATACGGGAGAGGGTTATTTAACAGGGGGTGTGAAATACGGCCTTCCTTGGTTAAGTCAATGGGACGGCCGTATTTACCATGAAATAAAAGAGGTGTAGGGGTTTACTACGGTAATCATTTATATCCAGGTGACCGAGGAGGGTTAAGTTCGGGTTGTTCCCGCCTGGCGTTAGTGTGGGCGGTATCCCAGAGGGGGCGACTGTCCTCTCTCGGGTACTGCGCACCACGTTTCAGGCGGGAGCCAACCGACACCTGACCATGTCCATTTCACATCCAAAGGGGGTATATAAACCTCCCCTCCTCGTATAGTCGCCAGTCAGTGCAGGCCCGGCTGACTCCCCGCATTACCCTACCCCAATCACTAGATTGAACCAGGACTGCTTCGTCTTACCCTTCGGGTTAAGACTAGATTCAATTGTAATAGGGATACGTTGAATAAAACACGCTTTCTACTTCGCACTTGGAAACTGACGTTCTTGTTCTCTTTCTGAGATTCCGAACCACTACACTGGTGCCGTGACCAGGATCAGTTTCGAGTAGCAGTCAGGTGAACCTGGCCGGAGTAGGAGAGTATGGGGACGGTAACGTCCCGGAGCGGAACAACCCAGTTGTTCCGACCAGCTTCGAGGGTTTCATGCGTGAAACCGAAGGAGCTTTAAATCCAGGAGCGACTTTGGAAGAAGGAGAACTGGAGTCCACCCGAGTGGACCAGATGGAACCGGAGGAAGCGAGGGGGTTCACACCGAACTTCATTGCCACTCAGGGCCAAATCATGTTGAACACTGGGCGTTCTTTGTTCAACACGACTGACTCCGTTTTCTTTCCCGGAGGAAAGAAAAGGGCGAACCAGAAAGGCTCATTTCTGGACCCGACGGTATTAGAAATACCGCCACAACCCCTTCGGGTCGTACCCGAAGGAGGTCCCATCGTCGGGACCCAACCTGATCTTAATCAGGACGACACCTTGGACCGGGACAATGATTACCGGAACAAGGAAGAAATGAACAAGCAGTACGATGCTCTGCACGACGAATTGGTTTCGTTGATCTCTGAAAGGAATAGGTACATCCTAGAGAATAGACAGGTCCATCAGGATATGGAGTGGAGAACGGATCAGTTGACCCGTGACAACCAACTGGTGCAAGACCAGATGGAGAAAAATCAGGAAACCCTGAAAGCGGAAAAGAAAAGATTATCCGAGTTAGGTCAAGCTAACCGGAAGTCTTATGCCTGTCAACAACAGTATCAGGCGGACCTAGAAAGATACTCTAGGGAATGGCACGCCGCCAAGGACGCTCGCAACCAGCAGGTGGAAGACAATGAGGCAGTAAGAACCGCTATCCTAGAAGCAAACGAAGAGTTAGATCAGAAGAAACTAGAGGGCATGAAGGCGGTATCTATACTGGAAGCTAGACGAGTAGAGTTGGAACTCTACCTAGGTAACCAGAAGGTACCTGACCCAGAGGTGACCCTCACCCCTGGGGAAGGAGTGGAGAACCCTCCACTCCAAGGAGTTCTAAAGCCCACCACCCGATACCCTTCCGGAGGACAGGTAGAGAAAGATGTCTACTATACATCTGCTCCCCCTGCTCCGACGGGACCTTCGGTAACCATCGATCCGACGGCATATTCCGCGGGAAGTGCGTCGGGAGTCGATAGTTATGACACCTTGAACCCCTTCGCTGGGGATAGTCCATCTCAGTATGGAGCTGTTCCACCCCCTTCGGGTACGAGCAAGAACACCACCACCCATGAGGATCAACAGGGGGGGTGGTATGGTTATGATAATTGGGGTGACCTGATTTTTCATCATAACCAGGAGGCAGAGACCCGAGAAGGGAGAACTCCGGGAAATCAAACCCGGGGGCATGCAACCCGAGGCAAGAGAGCAGGGGAAGGACCTTCTGCTGGATGGTCTAGGGATCAGAACCGACAGTACCCCCGTACTGATAGTCCTGATAGACCCACAACTGGTCAGGGAAGTCGGCCTAGACCCCAAACCCATGACCAAACAACCACCGGGAGTGTTCCCCCTTATCCGGGTACCACTTCTCGCCCTCGACCCACCCGGTTTTCCGGGTGCGAACCAGTCTCTCCAGTCCGACCATTGACCCGAAGAACCTCAATGGCTCCCGGATTGAGACAGGTTTATGATACTGATCCTTGTATCAAGAGCCTTGGCTTAGATAGCTATAGCCGGGGACAAGATGCCACTGAAATAATGGACTGGAGCCGGAATCTATCAGATCAGCTGATAGAAGGGGCCACCAGGGGTGCCCGACGCACCGCCAGGATCAACAAACCCTACAAAGGGAAAGGACCCTGGAAAGATGAATACCAAATATTTGTGGATGACTGCAAATACAATGGGTGGTCTAAAGAAGACTCATTAGGAGCCTTCGTAATCTGGCTAAATGATGGGCCAGGTAAATCAGCCAGGTAAATCCCAATGGAGAAGTACATATGGCCCTTCGGGTACATATGATCAGCTCGAAAGTACTGCTGTATATATCTTTGGGAACCTGGTGACCGTGGATCACTGGTTGGTCTTCAAGGGACGAACCCAGAAACCAAAAGAGTCCCCAAAGATATATGGTCTAGAGCTTCAACGGATTCTGCATCAGGCAAGACCCGAATGGGCTAGAGACGCCGATTACTATATCGAGACTCTCGTTGTCCGGTTTATTAGCGGACTGAGTGACCCTGATCATCAGGAACTAACCAGAAAAGCTTGGAAAAGCGATTCCTCCCTAGCCGATCTATTTTTAGCCATAGATGGTTATGAGAAGAAGAAAATTCTTCTTGCCGGATTGGTGCCCAACCAATCCCGAACGTCAGCGGTAGTTGACTATAGTAGCAGCGGGGGATCCTCGGGTGAGGATTCCGAAGGAGAGGAGACCATTGGGGCAATAGCCTTCAGTGGGAAGCGCCGGGACAAAAAGTCTGGTGATAACAAAAGGCGGAAACCTTTTGACAAATCATCCTCTAGCAAAAAGCCAGAGAAACCTCCAGGGGACAATTCAAAAACCCCTTCCAAACCTCCCTAGGGTCCACCAGAACCCAATGTTCCGAAGAAATCGGAACCCGACCAGTCCCTCGGATTGGTAGAAGCCATGATGCAGCGTATGATGGCGATGTTTGATAAGAAAGAGGAAAGGAGGGTTAAACCCGAACTGAGTACTGTAACATGCTACAGATGTCAGGAGAAGGGGCATTATGCCTCCTCATGCACAGCTGAGAAACCTGTGATGCGATTCTCCGGAAAGAACTCGGAAAATTAAAGGGGATCCCTGAGGAAGGCGACTCAGAGATCCCGAAGGAAATATGCCATGATACTCCTGACGGAACAGGAGTAAGTTCACACTCAGTAGTGACGCCCGGACAAATGGGGGACAAGCAGGCGCAGCTTGGGAACCCTGGGGCCGGGGCCATCAGCATTCCAGTCATACATTCGGGAAGTGAGTCGGGGAAACCCGGTGCTGATGCGGAGGAGTATAGTGCAATGGTTTGTGGAACCAGGCTCCCCCTAGATCACCCTTGCCTGGAATACATAAGAGGGCGTGGATTAGATCTAGGTACTGAGAGTGACTTACAGAAGTTCACTAGTAACCCTTCATTGAATGGAGGAAAAAGGTGGTATTTAGCCGCTTTTGTGAAGGGTAGAGTCGGGGAATTTCTGATAGATACTGGAGCCAGCCACTCCATCATCTCTCGGAGGTTCTACACTCTTCTGCTGGGCACAAATGATGACCTTAAAATGAGGGTAAATGCGTGCACAGCCGACGGTAGCAGATTGCGGACGTTTGGACGTACTTTCCTGTGTATCTCAGTGGTGGGGAAGGAGTTTGTATTCTCCCCAACCATTGCTGAGATCGAGGATGATGGTATCATAGGGATGGACTTTGCCGACCTGTTCGGGATGATGTTGAACCCGAAGACAGGTGAATTGTCCATACAGAGTCCCTATAATATCAAAGCACAATGTGTGCTGACAGTTATCAGTAGTGTAGCAAGTGTCGCACAGACGGTGAAACTTCCACCGGGAACCACATGTGATGTGTTAATAAGCGCTTCCTCTGAACTAAGAGGAAGGGCCGGGGTCATGGAACCCGACGTAGCTTATCTCCAATCCCTCGGGTTGGAATCTGCTGATACGTTGGTGGGAAATGCCCAATGGACTCTTGTCCCCATTTCCAATCCTGGTGTTCATATGGTATATCTCCAGAAAGGCGCTAAAGTAGGCAGTGTGGTACTCGCGGAGGCGGTCACCAGCAGCCTTCTGGGGTTGCCATCCGAAGAGCCGCCGGGTACGGCCGTAATTGAAGAGGAATTAGAAAAGCTAATTCTAGATGCTTCGGAACTAGATCCGAAGGAGCAGAAGGACCTTCGGGTAATGTTAAAACGTTGCCGAAGGGCCTTCGCGTTCCCAGGAGAACCCTTAGGACGAACTGATAAAGTCCTACACGGAATTGACGTGGGGGAAAGTTCCCCCTTTAAAATTCCTTACCGTCGGCTACCTCTGAAGAAGAAGGAGGTAGCAGAAACTGAGATCAATAAGATGATTAAGGATCATGTTATTGTACCCAGTTCCAGCCCCTGGAGCAGTCCAGTCTGTATGGTCACAAAAAAAGATGGGACCATACGGTTCTGTATTGACTACAGGAAACTGAATGGGATGACGAAGAAGAATTCATATCCTCTGCCGAGGATTGATGAAACCATTGACTCACTAGGAGGGAATGAATGGTACTGTACCATAGACTTACAGTCTGGGTACTGACAGGTCGGAATGAAACCTGCCGACATGGAGAAGACGGCCTTCTCTAGCCATGTAGGATTGTTCCAGTACAACGTCATGCCCTTCGGGTTGTGCAATGCGCCAGCCACCTTCGAGGCCATGATGGAGACATTACTGAGCGATCTACTATGGAAGAAATGTCTAGTTTACCTAGATGACGTCATTATCTTCGGAAAAACATTCCAAGGTTGTCTAGACAACCTGGAAGAAGTCCTCCAGAGAATAATGAGTAATGGGTTGAAATTAAAACCTAAGAAATGTCAGTTGTTTAAGAAAGATATTAATTATCTGGGGAGAATCATTTCCACACAGGGTGTGAAAGCAGACCCGGAGAAGATCCGAAGTGTGACGGAGTGGGAAAAACCCAGGTGTCCCAAGGATGTCCGTTCATTCCTTGGGTTCTGCTCGTATTATCGAGATTTCTTACCAGGCTATGCCCAGGTGAGCTATCCTATCCAGTCACTGTCTCATTGGACACCTGGTAGGCGTAAGGAAGTTTTTCCATGGGGAAAAGAGCAAGACGAGTCTTTTGAATCCATCAAAAGACTCTTTGTTGAAACACCAGTGTTGAAATATCCGACAGCCGCCGGTCATTTCATCCTGGATACTGATGCCAGCAATGAGAGCATTGGAGCTGCTTTGAGTCAGGTCCAAGACGGAAAGGAAGTTCCCATTGCTTTTGCTAGCAACACCATGAACAAGTCACAGAGGAATTACTGTACCACCAAGAGGGAACTCTTGGCAGTGATTGTTTACACAAAGAAATATAAACATTTTTTGTGGGGCTCAGATTTTACGCTGAGGACTGACCATTCCTCCTTGAGGTGGTTACTTAATTTTAAGGATGCTGAAGGTATGATAGGCCGGTGGTTAGCACACTTATCAGAGTTCGGGTTGGAACAGAAGCAGATCCAACACCGACCCGGTGTGAAGCATGTAAATGCTGATGCACTGTCCCGCAGACCCATAAGGAGTTGTGGAAATGAGAAATGTGATGATTGTGGAGCCCACGGGGCGGTCCTAGCTGGAGTCCGGTTGCCACTGGAATCCAGAGGAACTGGTATCCTTCAATGGTCTATGGAGACTATCCGAAGGTTCCAGGAGAAGGATCCGAACGTGGGGAGGTTGCTCGGGTTGATTCCTAAGGGGATCAAACCTGTTCGACCTGAAATCTCGCTAGAAAATAGAGAGATGAGGAGATTTTTAGCTCAATGGACAGAGCTGGAAGTATCCGAAGGTGTTCTATATAGATGGAAGATCAATCCTTCGGGAAGAAGGATCAGACAGGTAGTGATCCCCTCCGGTATGAGGAGGGATTTGATGTATTATTGTCACGGTCATGTGACCAGTGGTCACTTTGGGAAGAAACGTTCATTAGAACGCCTGTCCCGAAGATACTACTGGCCAGGAATGAGCACTGACTTATTACGTTGGATCGCCACTTGTCCCGATTGCTGCAAAAATAAACCCGGCCCTGGGATGGGTAAAATGCCCTTGTCCCAGGAACTGTTCGGAGTTAGGTTTGCGAGAATAGCAATCGACATCATCAGTGGTTTTAAAACAACCCCTGATGGTAACACGTGTATGAAAGTAGTCACTGACTACTATACAAAGTACACGAGGGTGTTCCCCTTACCCGATCACAAAGCAGCGACCTGTGCGAAGGCCTTTGTGAAAGGGTGGGTATTACACCTAGGAGTGCCTCTGATGATGCATAGTGACCAAGGCCGGGAATTTGAGTCGGATCTATGGCAGGAAATGTGCCATGGGTTAGCCATCTGTAAGACCCGAACCAATCCCTACCGACCCCAGAGTGATGGGATGGTGGAAAGGTTCAACAGAACGCTAATTCAGGTTCTGAAACCCTTGGTGAATGAAAGTATGACGGATTGGGATGAACAATGTGAATATGTATGCCATGCATACAACAGCACTGTTCATAAAAGCACCAATTGCACCCCAAACTTATTAGTGTTTGGGGAAGACATGATCATGCCAGCCGATCTTGTTTTTGGAGTGGTCGGGTTGAATCCCGACGCACCCTGTCACGTGATGTTTGTAGAATCACTAAGAGACCAGTTTAAATTCGCATACGAACTTGTTAGAACTGAGTTACAAAAGAATGCGAAATGGCAAAAGACTGGTTATGACCATGGACTAAAAGTCCGTCGGTTCAAGGTAGGGGATCAAGTAGTGAGACTACACGAACCTCTATCCAATTTAAAATTGGCAAGCAACTGGGATGGTCCATTTGTGGTGACTAGGGTAGTAAGTGACTGTACTATCATGATTAGATCCTTAATTGGGCGGATCTATAAATCCAACGTGGCTCGGCTCCGTCCCTGGAAGGGGAGGGATCTGACCACAGAAACGTATGGGTTAGGAGTAGATGAATTACTCCAAGAAGTAAAGAGCAGGAAAATGGATCAAATAACCCCGAAACGTGGCCGAGGAAGGCCTAGGAAGTTGGGGGGCAGTGATCCGAAGGTGCAGAAGAAAGAAAAAGTCTCGCTAGCTGTAAGCAAACCTAGGCGGAAGAGAAAGGGGACGGCTAACCCTGCCTCTGAAAAGGCGCCTTCGGGAGCTAGGTCAAAGAAAATACCCATGGGAGGTACCCGACGCAGTCCCCGCCTGATAGAAAGGGCTGCGGTAACCTAAGCTAGTACACAACGAGTGTGTTGTCCCGTACTATGTTAGGAGAGGGAGGGAAGAAATTCCTGGCGGGAAAAATTATAAATTTATTTCCTCTTTTTCCGAGAAATTGTTTTGTGTTGTCATCTGTTAAATGTTGGAATATACACGAGTGACCGGGTATGAAGCGTGTAAACCCCCCAGCAGGGTACCAGTGGGTGGTGAGCGGATAATCCGGTGGGTTTGCGGGCATGCTTCCCATAAAAACCTCACTAATACTCCAGCAGAGCTGTTGGTTGCGAAAGGTTCGGCTACTACCCGAAGCACCTGTTTATAATAAAAAGCACCGGCGCCCTGCGGGCGCGGGAAAAGAACTGGGTCAATGAGTGACCTAGTTAGGGCAGTCTCGCGGAGGGCCCGAGACGCGCGTGGATGCGCGTGACCTCTGCGCAAAGGGGTCGTTTTGGTTCACTAGATTTCGAATCTTCGCCGGCACGGTGTGCTGGCCAACGAGGAGGATCTAATAGGAACCGAATTCAAGCGTCAAAAGTAGGTAAATACGTTTCAAAAGGAGAACAGGTCCTCCACAAAGACCTGTAGTAATAGTTAGGACTCTTATTTAGTATAAATAAGAGCGCCCAACCCAGCATGGCCTCACGGCAGCTCGAGTTGGGCGGAGGGGACCGGCCACACAACATGGCCGATCTGCCCCACGAAGACAGTGCTGGTGCCGCCAGCCCTGTTACTCTCTCCGAGGAGCAACTCCTCGAAGAGGAAGACATGGATGTATCCACGTCTGAATCAGCTCTCACTGAGGCTGAACGAAGGAGTCTTCATGAAAAAGATCGTCTTCTTGCTCTAAAAATAGAGAAGGAGGAGGCCCGACAAGCAGACCTTCATCTGCTTCGGGACGAACGGAACCATCCGCCCCTTCGGGAATACACCAGCAGGTGTTAAAGCATGCCGGTAGGGATGCTTCGCGGCACCAACAACAGCCGCCATCACACAAGGCATTCAAGCCTGCTCACCGGATCACTGGGCCGGATGGGGAGGCTATGAAACCTCCTCCTCCGCCACAGAAAGGTCCAGTACTAGCTCCGGCGACACCACCCCTTAAGCCGGCTCCACCACCAGGGAAGCCGACTGAGGTTGGGAAACCAACCGTGGATCCTCCTGTTAAAACACAGGAGGTCAAACCTAAGAAGGAGAAGCCTGCGGCCACTCTTAATGTAACGCCTATAGCATCCTACTTTCCTAAGGATGCTCCGCTGTCCAATCAGATAGGACAGGAGATTCTGGATGACTTCCAGAAGGAACAGCGGGTGATGGCTGAGGATTACCACAAGAGGGTGGTACAACACTTCATAGAGGGGGTAAGGAAGTGTCACCGGAAGGAAAAGGAGAGCCTTCAGAAGGACACTGCCGATGAGGTAGTTACCAAGACCAGGTTCTTGGAAGCACAGCGCGACAAAGCCGCTGTGCTGGAAGCTACAGTCCGAGAGGAGTGTAAAGATCTCCAGGAAGAAATTCGGGAGATGAAGGCCAAATTTAAAATTTGCCTCGGGATGAAATTCTCGGACTGGGATGGGAGCATGGATCAGCTGAAAGATGCCATCCAAAAGAAGGAGGTACCCGAAGGCTGAAACGAAGCTCCTTCGGGATAACTGAATACAGCTGTAGTTGTTTCAGGAACTCTTCGGCTATGGAAGCCGAAGGTAAATATGAAGGGACTATCCCTTCATATTAAAAGAACCCTTAGGTTCTGAGGTAATGATATACATACCAAGTGTTAATAATATTTCCACATATGTAAACGTTTAAACAAACATTGCACCTACAGGAGTCTACCATTTGCTGGTAGACCCGAAGAGGAGAGCACCTCACTCAGTCGTCCAAGATGAAGAGGAGAGCACCTCACTCAGTCGTCCAAGATGAAGAGGAGAGCAACTCACTCAGTCGTCCAAGATGAAGAGGAGAGCACCTCACGTACTCGTCCCGAAGCAGATCCGGAGATCAGCCCATAGCACTTTTGTGAGGTTCTGCAGTATACCGCTGCAGTTCCAGATTATTTATTAAAACGTACATTCTCGTCCATGTTTCTAATATATATTTATGGTGCTGATACACTACGATAGTTTATGATACTCAGGATAATACCAAAGATCTGTATAAACCATAACTGTGTTCAAACGTTGACCACTTCGGGTGGATGTAAATAAGAGTATGTATATCTAGTCATAGATATATTTTGTTATGGAAAACGGAGGTGATGAAAATTTTGATTCTGGTGCGGAGAAAAGTTATCATGTATCCCTATGTAAAATTTTTTTTTAGGCTTGTGAGTCCTTTTTAGGACTGGTAATAATTCTTCGGAATTGGTACACTTGCCGATCATATATTTTTAAAGGTCCTTATCAGGACTATATATGTATTTCCTATCAGAAGATAGTTACAATCTGTTAGTAACTACTTCGGGTACTACTTAACGTAAAAGTCATATCATAAGGTTTCTATGACAGTGTAATGCCTTAATTCCATTAATATTGTTCATCATATATTACATATGACTAATGGTAGTAAAACCCTTTGTGTATAGTGTATAGACAAACTACTTCTGGTTGTCAAACTATTTTATTATGAGTCTGCTACTCAGGTTTTTACCACACCTAGTGTTGTCTAGGGGGGGTAGTGTAGGGGTTTACTACGGTAATCATTTATATCCAGGTGACCGAGGAGGGTTAAGTTCGGGTTGTTCCCGCCTGGCGTTAGTGTGGGCGGTATCCCAGAGGGGGCGACTGTCCTCTCTCGGGTACTGCGCACCACGTTTCAGGCGGGAGCCAACCGACACGTGACCATGTCCATTTCACATCCAAAGGGGGTATATAAACCTCCCCTCCTCGTATAGTCGCCAGTCAGTGCAGGCCCGGCTGACTCCCCGCATTACCCTACCCCAATCACTAGATTGAACCAGGACTGCTTCGTCTTACCCTTCGGGTTAAGACTAGATTCAATTGTAATAGGGATACGTTGAATAAAACACGCTTTCTACTTCGCACTTGGAAACTGACGTTCTTGTTCTCTTTCTGAGATTCCAAAACCACTACAGAGGTGTATTACTTATTTTAAAAGGAATAACTGGGATAAGATCTGAAGTCCAAGCATTATGATGTACCATGAAAAAGCACCTATGTTTGTGGCTGAAAACAATATTAAGATCCAACTACAGAAATAAAGAATATTTTGGTCCTACTCCATTGCCATTGCTGTTACTTTGATTCCTCTGCTTCTCATAGGGGGTTACAATGTTAGTGTGTGCCCTGTGCCTTGTAAAAAGACCACAGAGAACCAGTTACGCTTCCATTTCCCACAAGATGTCCTGGCTCTTGATCCCCCCCCCCCCCTGATTTCACCACAAAGTCGTTTCATCAAACCTTCAGATGTCAGTCCTAGCTATCGAGTACCATCCTTGCAAGTTATAAAACTTCTAGATTTAACTTTTTAGAGTTCCTCCCATTCAAATACGTCACTATAGTCACTTTAACATGATGAATGCTATGCTATGGTCTTGTATATTTAACTTTTTCTAACAGAATTTAGAAAAATACAAATTATGTGAAGTTACCACTTTTACCATTTTCCGTCGCCTGATTTTCAGCAGAGGGAGACATAGGACCATTACAATTTTGCTATCCAACTTTAGGCAAAATGGCCTTTTCATTGGTGAAAGGCATTAGCTGGTACTATTTATCCCTCCAACCAATTTTGGGCATTGAAAAGTGGCCGTTTTTGAGGCGGCCATATTGGATTTTCATATTATGAGAGACACTGCATCTTTGATTTCTACGTTGAGACCGTCATGGACATTTGAGATCCAAATTGCCAAGGCATTTGAAACAACGGTTTTGATGCTATGATTTTTCAAACCTTTTCAATTTTTAGTTGCAATTGTAAAAGTTACCTCAGTTTACACTCAATGTTCAAGTATAAACCTTAGTCATGGTATTGGCATTTAATTGAATGTGTGAGAGAACTTAAACAATACCAGACCTCTAGATCATTGCATTCTGAAAATATTCCATTTTGAAGATGACAAAAAATTGAGATTTTGCAGACTAAGAGCAAACCCCCGGATGTTCAGGGGCCAAAACCTCAGAAAGTTGGGTGCTATAATTTTGCATATGCTCATGAACTACATATATATATTAATGTATGTGGAAAATTATTAGGATCTGAGGAGGTCATGTGGGGACCACTTGATGAAATATCTTGGAATGGCCTATAAAGTAAATGATGTACCAGTTACATGATACGGGAGCTCTCCTGAAACCCAGTTTTTGTATAAAATATGAACCCCAACAACAGTAAGATATACCATATAGATACTAGGGACCTTTAGCAACCACGCTGTAGCTCATAAAACGTATAGACGTAATGTAGGTTTTTAGCACTGCCACCAATACACCCATTGATTGGTCTTACTAAAAAAACAGAATCACAGTCTAATTTGGTGTGTGACTAATGTGGGACAATAGGCAATGCAGGTAGACATACCTTATCATGGTAGCATAGGACTACTTTGCTGGATTCAATCACCTTTGCAAGTGCTGTCATATCAGGTTTTGATATAACTTCCAAAACAGTACGTGGAGATGCCGGGGATTGAACCCGGGGCCTTTCACATGCAAAGCGAACGCTCTACCACTGAGCTACATCCCCTTTGTGCTTTATACTGGATAAAGTCCTAATTAGATCTTGCATGAAGGACACACATAATTATATGTATATACAATTGAGGCAGTATGGATGGTTAGCAATCGTGCCATAGCCAATAAAACATAGTGACCAGAGACCATTATTAAGGTAAACCTGCTAATAGTTGATTTATGTTAGATTATTAGTATTTGCGGCCTTTGGAAACCAGTTACATCCATGCCTTGCATCATTTCAACATGGAACAACTGTAATTTCGATATAGAGATGGATCCCCTTTCACATTTCCAAGCAATGATTCTGAAGACCTCCCTTCTTGCCTTTTTAGTCTTGTCTCCATCTTGCTGTGCCTCTATGAATCCCTCTGCAGGCTCTGTGGCATTACCATTGTCATGGAATGGGGGGAAAGTCCCTCCACATTTATCACCTCATCTCCAAAATATTTTGATTGTGATTGGCCTTATAAGGAAGGTTACAGTTACATGTCTTGTCTTGATATGAGTGTAGCACATGGTTCATTTTGGGGAGGTAAGTGCTTTATAATAGGTCTATTAGCCTACTCCTTACTGTATTATATATATTGTACCTAGTTGTAGTAATAATTTCAAAGTGTTGACTGTTTTTCTAATTGTAACTGAGTGAGACATGGTTCATATATCAGCACGTGGTATAGTTGTGTTATAGCTGTTTTGTAAATTAGTAGGCTTGAGAAGTTTCAAAAGTAATGTTAATCAAACATTTCTGGTATTACTTTGTAAGTTATATGATCTAAAACTTCAGGCCCAGCGGGGATTTGAACCCCGGATCTTCTGTTTACGAGACAGACGCCTTGCCACTTGGCCACTGAGCCACCATACTGCAGCAGAGTTGGTGACAGCATATAAAGTCACAGAAAATAAAACATGTGACGATTCCTATCAACATTAGGGACCACGTATAAGCTCATAAAACACAGACATAGCAGTGCTGAAGGCATAGGATACGTCTGCGTTAAATGAGCTACGTCGGGTTTGCTAAAGGTCCCTAATGATGCATTCATCTATGGCTTGATGAATAAATTAAAGGATACATCAACTATATAACACTAGTAACATTCGCAGGTTGATGGACGCTAATGCTGGCCTGGGGCCAATAGCCTGCAGATTCAGGTGCATGGCACGGTAGGAAAAAAGGGGGCTGGTCAGGTCAATAATAATTATACTTAGCTTGAAAGATACTGTTGAATCAGTTTTGTACTGTTCAATTGGCACAACGGGTCATATTCTCTAGTGTTATCGATTAGAAGCTTCAAAAAATTCACTCTAGTTATTGTCGTCAAATTTTCTGGGTGTTACTAGAATAGATATGTAATCTAAAACTTCAGGCCCAGCGGGGATTTGAACCCCGGATCTTCTGTTTACGAGACAGACGCCTTACCACTTGGCCACTGAGCCACCTTGCCAAAGCTTATAAAGACACACATTTCTGGTATTACTTTGTAAGTTATGTAATCTAAAACTTCAGGCCCAGCGGGGATTTGGACCCCGGATCTTCTGTTTACGAGACAGACGCCTTGCCACTTGGCCACTGAGCCACCATACTGCAGTAGAGTTGGTGACAGCATATAAAGTCACAGAAAATAAAACATGTGACGATTCCTATCAACATTAGGGACCACGTATAAGCTCATAAAACACAGACATAGCAGTGCTGAAGGCATAGGATACGTCTGCGTTAAATGAGCTACGTCGGGTTTGCTAAAGGTCCCTAATGATGCATTCATCTATGGCTTGATGAATAAATTAAAGGATACATCAACTATATAACACTAGTAACATTCGCAGGTTGATGGACGCTAATGCTGGCCTGGGGCCAATAGCCTGCAGATTCAGGTGCATGGCACGGTAGGAAAAAAGGGGGCTGGTCAGGTCAATAATAATTATACTTAGCTTGAAAGATACTGTTGAATCAGTTTTGTACTGTTCAATTGGCACAACAGGTCATATTCTCTAGTGTTATCGATTAGAAGCTTCAAAAAATTCACTCTAGTTATTGTCGTCAAATTTTCTGGGTGTTACTAGAATAGATATGTAATCTAAAACTTCAGGCCCAGCGGGGATTTGAACCCCGGATCTTCTGTTTACGAGACAGACGCCTTACCACTTGGCCACTGAGCCACCTTGCCAAAGCTTATAAAGACACACATTTCTGGTATTACTTTGTAAGTTATGTAATCTAAAACTTCAGGCCCAGCGGGGATTTGAACCCCGGATCTTCTGTTTACGAGACAGACGCCTTGCCACTTGGCCACTGAGCCACCTTGATAGCTTGGTTGGGGACAGCATATAAAATCACTTAAAACAAAACATGCAATCATTCCCTTGAAGTTGAACAAGAGGGACCTTTAGCAAACCACATAAAAGCTGATAAAACGCAGACGTAGCACTGCTGAAAGGATTGGATACGTCTGCGTTTAATGAGCTTTAACGTGGTTGCTAAAGGTCCCTACTTGTACATTCTGTTGTTCTGTATGGCTTGATGAATAAAGTAAATGATACATCAACATAAGGGGTCAGGCTGGTCGTCCTGTGGGCGGAGCCATTACTTAAGCTAGAACCTGCGAGATAAGCACTGATGACAGCGATCACATGGGTACCAGCTGTTACATAATGCCCCTAAGAATTCCACAGTGAATACCAGGGAGTTATCTCATTGGTTAATAATTCAACCAGCTACACGCCTATAAAAGATCACCCAATTCGCTCATCTAGTCCACAGTTGCATAAGCTCCTTGAATCCTATACTTTGATAAATCAACAACTGTCACCTACCCTATCTTTGGAGGCAGCCACTTGCAGAGATCAGTGTGGTATCTATCTGGATTCATAGAAGATTCTCAAAGTTAAAATTTAGAATGGACAATTAGTGTGGAGTTATCTTCCTGGTAAATTCCACTGTTGTGTGGTAATGGGTAGGGGTGGTGATACAGGACATTGATACACGGGACATTGGATGATCCTGTTCAGCCAGTTTTGAACTGAACACTCTGCATGTGCTATACCCAGCAAATATGAGCCACTGTGGGTGATAGGTTGGCAGCCCCTCACCCATGCGTTGTTTGAATCAAAAATGAGTCACATAGTGTGAGTGATAACCCAGCTTCACTCACACTCACTCATGTGTCATCACCTGGCCTCACTCACACTCACCCATGTGTCATCACCTGGCCTCACTCACACTCACACATGTGTCATCACCTGGTCTCACTCATGCTCACACATGTGTCATCACCCAGCCTCACCCACACTCACACATGTGTCATCACCCAGCCTCACCCACGTGTCATGAGGCAGCCTCACCAGCAATCAAACATTGTTTATTAAATGTTTACTTAATTAATATCATCAATTAAGTTGTTTGGTCCTGTTTCCATGTCCATGCAGTTTCTTGTGTGGTTATATCTCCATTATTGGCTCCATTTTCATCTTCTATTCTTGTGTCTGTTGTATATAATATATATATATAAGGTTCCTTGAATTCCTTTCATTCTGAAATGAATAAATATAAATATATTAGAGATGAATAAAGACATAGTAGACAATAGTAATGTATGCTACTGTAGAATTCACAATCATATGTAAGTAGAATTCACACTAGGAGTACTGTAGGACAACCCACCTTATACATCTGTTCTCCTTGCCTGTCTCTGTCTGTCTGTTGTGAATGCTAGATGCTATGCACTGAGAACAAAGGAAATGGCGGGAAATTTGAAATGGACCAATCAGAACGCAGGAACTTATATAGTGTGTCATGTTGGGTGATGATGAGTCATGCTGAGTGAGAGCTGCCAGGGAGTGACCCACAGTCACTCATGTGTCATATCCTGCCATGCTTGATCAGATGTAGCATGTGCCCATATTATCACTCACTGCAACATCTGTTTTACCTTCCTATTAAGTATTCCTAGCAGTTCCTCATGATAGTGTGCTACCATAATGGTCACTGAACATCATATTTTCAGATTCCTGACAGACTAAGGCCAATCAAAGTCCTAATACTGTGTAAAATATAAATGTTTCCAAATCAATGCTATATCCCATAGACAAATGAAATTGTCTATTATGTCTTAATAATGAATCTAAAATCATATTGTTGACTATCATTATGTTCTCTTCTTTCATAATGTTTACAATTATATAAGTAAGCTGGTTCATATATGGGGTAAGACCAATCAAATCAACATTTAATGTTTATGTCCTATCTGCAAAGTACAAACAGCATGCATCCATACAACTTCCTTGGTCTCTTCATCCTGGTGAGGGATCTCTATCATGAGTGAGTGTTGACAGCGGGTGGCACATAATCACACAGTGAGTGAGAACCACGTTGGCAACATGGGTGATGACTTGTCATGCTGAGTGAGAGCTGACAGTGAATGGTGCATAGTCAAGCAGTGAGTGAGGACAATGCTGGCAACATGGGTGATGACTGGCCATGCTGAGTGAGAGCTGACAATGGGTGACCCATACTCACTCAGTGAGTGAGAATCATGTGTGAGACATTGGTGATGATGGGCCATGTTAAGTGAGAGTTGACAGAAGATGACTCAAGATGACACAGTGCGTTATCACTCAAAATCCACTCACCATGGATCACCAAATATGGAGTATGATGACCCGAATTTGCTGGGTAGCTGTGTTACAACTGTTTTATAAATTAGTAGGCTTCAGTAGGCTCAAAAGTCATGTTCATCAAACATTTCTGGTATTACTTTGTTAGTTATGTAATCTAAAACTTCAGGCCCAGCAGGGATTTGAACCCCGGATCTTCTGTTTACGAGACAGACGCCTTGCCACTTGGCCACTGAGCCACCATACTGCAGCAGAGTTGGTGACAGCATATAAAGTCACAGAAAATAAAACATGCAAATGATTCCCTTGAACAATAGGGACCTTTAGCAAACCTGACGTAGCTCATTTGACCCAGACGTATCCTATCCTCTCAGCACTGCTACACCTGCGTTGGCTTGATGAATAAATTAAAAGATACATCAACTATATAACCCTAGTAACATTCGCAGGTTGATGGACACTAATGCTGGCCTGGGGCCAATAGCCTGCAGATTCAGGTGCACAGCGGGGTATGAAAAAAGGGGGCTGATCAGGTCAATGATATACTTAGATTGAAAGATACTGTTTAATCAGTTTTGTACTGTTCAATTGGCACAACGGGTCATATTCTATAATAGGGACCTTTAGCAAACCTGACGTATACACACTAACATACGAGTCTCCAATACAACTATTTTTATTAGCCCTCTTTATGAAGGGTGTAGTGATATTATCAGCAGAGCCCGCAGGGCGAGGCTGATAATATCACTATCACCCTTCATAAAGAGGACTGATAAAAATAGTTGTATTGGGGACGAGTATGTTTGTGGATTTATTATCATTTGGTTATCCAACATTGGATTTAAAAGGCTATTCTTGCTATACCAGGAACACTACTTCTCCAGGTATTGGTCTCACCCCAGGAGAGGTGGGTGCAAAGGGGACCCAATGTATTTACACCTAGACAATCTGAATATCTAGGCCTGGAAACACCCTGATCTGTTATGACATCTGGTAATTGCTACCTCTAGTCTAAGCACCAGTACCCCTGTGGTGATGGTCATAAGCCTACCTTTCCCCTTTGGCCCACCTGTAATTACTACCCCTCAACCCTGTGGTAAACACATATTGGTTGGTACAGTATATATGTGTCAGTGCCCTCTCCTCTGATTGGATGATAATTAGGGCGGACTTCTTTCCTGCAGGTGGACAGGGTGAATACAGGAATATTTATCACCATAGTGTGCGGGTCTCTCTTTGTTTCAATGTATCACCATCGCCAAATGATAATAGGGACCTTTAGCAAACCACGTAAAAGCTTATAAAACGCAGACGTAGCAGTGCTGAAAGGATAGGATACGTCTGCGTTTAATGAGCTTTTACGTGGTTGCTAAAGGTCCCTATTAAAGCTCATTAAACGCAGACGTAGTAGTGGTAAAGGGATAGGCTACGTCTGCGTTTAATGAGCTTTTACGTGGTTGCTAAAGGTCCCTAGTGTTATCGATTAGAAAGCCTTTAAGAATTCACTCTAGTTATCAGATTTTCTGGGTGCTACTAGAATAGGTATGTAATATAAAACTACAGGCCCAGCGGGGATTTGGACCCCGGATCTTCTGTTTACGAGACAGACGCCTTACCACTTGGCCACTGAGCCACCTGATCAAAGCTTATGAAGACACAGAAAATAAAGTATGCAATTATGATTACGATGGCTGATGATGCATCAGGGACCTTTAGCAAACCCAAAGTAGCTCATTAAATGCTGAAGTATCCTATCCTTTCAGCACTGCTACGTCTGTGTTTAAGGAGCTTTTACGTGGTTGCTACAGGTCCCTATTCATTTTTTAAGAACGAGATTTTTTTTTTTTTTAAGAACGAGATTTTCTTTATTCACCAGATAGTTTGACAAATTTACATGACTCGAAAGAAGAATGTATAATAATAGTTGCGTACACAATGTCAAGCGTACCGGTACGTATATGTCTACATCAACTTGGAGAAACATTGTATCAACTCATAGGAATTTTCAAGTGGTAAATAAAGAAATGGTAGAACCATCAGTAAACTGTTGTTAGGGTTCTACCATACTATTGTTAGGGTTCTATCATGGACAGCTAAATTAATAAAGTACATGATGTACCAAATTCATAATATAGGCATATCTCAGTAATACCTCTGGGGCACCAACAGGGGCAACTAGGGACCGTTAGCAAACACAATAGCGACCTTTATGTAGTATGTAATACTGGAAACCAAAAATACCTCCTTTTATACTGTTCAGCTACAGTACTTATTTCTAACAGTGTACGTTTAAGCCAACTGACCTCCTCAGTTGTTTGCTGGCAAATCATTGCTGGTACTCAGCGTTTCAGAGAGCTATGAAATTACTTTCTACATCACCAATCTATGGTCAAAAATTAAAACTGGACCCAGTACAGCAGTGTGTGTTTTATTGGCCATGTTATGGTTGCTATACATTTCTAATGCTTCCTCTTGTATGGGCCCAACATGTACGTCCTTCATGCACAATTTAATTTAGATGTTGTCCACATTACAGCACACAGGGGATGTAGCTCAGTGGTAGAGCGTTCGCTTTGCATGTGAAAGGCCCAGGGTTCAATCCCAGGCATCTCCATGATATCTATTTTTATCAAGTTAAACATTAATCATTGAATCTAACAGAGAAGTACACTTCTCCAATAGCACATGTAACCACAACTATGATAGGCATGTCCCATTGTTGGACTCCACCTGCTGTCACTGCACAACCCACACACCAGATTAGGCTGTTACTAGGGACCTTTAACGAACCCTACATAGCTCATTGAACACAGACGTAGGCCGCTATATGTGCATTGGTCGCAATGGTAAAAATCTACATTACGTCTAAGTTTAATGAGGTACCGGTTGGTTGCCAAATGTGCCTAACAGGGACCAGACATAGCTGATTAAGCAATACCAAAAGCATAGTGTACGTCTATGTTTAATTGGGCTCGACGGGACAGACTCACACGGGAGCGTCAACAAAATAATCTGTCCAATCTTAAAGGCCACTCTTAAAAACGTTACTATCTTAAAGTCAATGGACTATCTTAAAGCTTGACCGTCATGGTTGAAGTGAGGCCAAAAGCACTTTTGGATATAGTTCAGTTTTCATTCACAAGAGGGCTCTTAAGGGGCCATTCAAATATTACGTAACACAATTTTGGCCACTTTTTGACCCCCCCTCCATAATTACGTAACACATGCCTGTACCCCCCCCCCCCCACATCATTTTATGAGTTGTATTCGCAGGCTTATATCTGACAGCAGGCCTATGTGTATTACTTTGTTCTCCTTGTTATTTCTCAACCTTTAAATTTCTGTTATTTCAATGAACATATGCCATGCTCATGTGACCCCAAATGCACTAGCAAAACCAGTGGGTTTAATCAAACTAGGATGATACGACACAACACAGACACTAAGGGAGTGTTCATTTATTATTTACAGGGGGGTGGTGAGATTTCACGCAGAGATGCAAAAATCTTTTATCCCCCCCCCCCCCCACTCTACCGTGCGTGGAAGATTGTGTGCCCCCCCCTCACCCCTCAAAAACGTTTTGCCCCCATTCTTTGAACTATAGTAACCTAGAGCTTTTTGGCTAAAAAGGGGCATAATGTTTATGCCCCCCCTCCCTCAAGGGGGTCAGACTTTTTTACGCTCCGCCCCCTCAGAAGGGGTCTGAAATTTTTACGCCACCGCCCCCAGTAACTAATAAATGAACCACAAACCATAGGTGCAGGGTATAGATTTGCTCAAAGTCTGAAATCAGGTGAAACTGATTTCCCCCCCCCCCTCCCAACACCATTATAACCTCCTTAGGGAGTGGTCATCTTTTAACAACAGGGGGGAGGGGGTTGGTGGATTTGGGGGGGACCAAAAAATGTTGGACCCCTCTTGAGGGGGGGTGACCAAAAAAATTACATCCCTTTTTCGGGGAAAAGCCTGCGCTTTACTATAGCTAAAAGGGGTCGGCCGTGCTCAATTTCAACCTGCCTGGAGGGGGGGGACTGAAAAATTGTCAACCCCTCTTGTGGGGGGACCAAAAAAATTCAGACTTGCTCGCACAACAATCCACCGATCCCCCCCCCCTGTCGTTAAAAAATTACCACTCCGTTAGCGCAAAAAAAGTTGTAATCCATTGATCTATACGATTGCTGGTTTATTAATATCCTTATTATTATACTAGGGGAGACCTGAGATTGTGTCTCCTCTACCCTGTCCAGTGTTCCCAGATCGGATCGGGGTCAGGAGATGAGTACATTTCACAAAATCAATCCTTTTTTTGGCAGGGTAGGTGGGGGGAGGGCCAACATTTTGTTTACAATATTACAGGGATGAGGTGAGAGAAACATAATGTTGCTGAGACCTGGCTGTTAGATGGTGGTGCATTTTCCAAAATTAGAGGTTTCTTTCTTGTATATATATTTTTTTGAAAATTGTTATGTAACACTTGACTAGACCCCCCCTCCCCCCTGTAACACTTTGTAACAAATTTCATGACCCCCCCCCTCCCCCCTATGCTGTTACGTAATATTTGAATGGCCCCCAAGGGCTGGGAGCTCAGCTCTTACAGGCACAAGATAGGGTGAATATGTTGTAGCTGGAAAATGCTCATGGTCCCCTGTCCAAACACTGCTACCCTCTGGTGGAACTGTTATTTTAGTCCATGTATGGAAAATGCTGAACTTATTCCCTGATGGCCCAGCTTTAAATTAATGTCATTATCTTGAATGAATATTCTAACGATTTTAAGATTGGACAGTTTAAGAAAGTTTAAGACAGGACAGATTATTTTGTTGACGCTCCCGTGTGAGTCTGTCCACTTGTGCTTGGCGCTGTCGGGTTTACTAAAGTTCTCTTTTCTGAATCACAAAAAGACCAACTTCAATTATAAATATAGTACAAATGGAAGAACTGGCTTTAGCAACTATTTCAATACCATTCATCATTCATAGTAATCATTGCATACTTTAAAGGTAAGTGTAACTGGCTCGGTGACCAAGTGGCTAGGCGTCAGTCTCATAAACCAGAGACCTGGGCTTCAAATATCTGCTGGGCCTAAAGTTTTAGATACGATACCGTAATAGATACCTATTCTAAATAACACTGGGAATGTTTGATGAACAATTCTGATGTGGGTTTTGATTATCCTTCAAATCTATATGAAGTAGAGTTATCATCAGCTGCGCCGATCGATCAGGACAGAAATAGTTGAAAAGTACCTTCGACCCTTTGTATCAGTGAGAACTGCACACAGGGCAGGGAGGATTTGCTGGGACCTATAAAATTGCGGTATGTTTCTGGATGATATTATAAAAGTGTTCCAGGATGTTTTTCTAATCAGTTTTTCCAAACTATTCACCAAATCTTGCCAAGTGTCAATCCATTAATGACATCATGACATCACATATCTGTAGTCATAGATTATAAATCTGACCTCACCTACTAGTTTTTATATACCATCACTCTTAAATCATTCTCTGTCTACAAGCCCGGGCTACATGCTTGTATGGTATAAACCCTGTTTGATAGCACATAACCTGTATTGTTGTTCCGTGCAATGATTCTATATCAACCATAATAGACTGGTGACAATATGAGAAATTCTCCCACCAAGGGGCATTTTAAAGTACAAGCAGGCAAGATCCGTTTTTGGGGTAATTTGGGTGTGCTGAATCCGAGAATCACACTTGCCAAGCTCAAAAATGGCTCCTTCTATGTGAAAACTACAAAAACAAAATGGCTGCCATCGATTTTTGAGAAAACCTATGAAACCTATGTTATTGTAGGGGCTAGGGTTATACGGGGTTTATATGACGGGTTCTGTTGGATGCTCTGTTGCGAACTCCATCCGAACCCTTCAGCCCGACGGCAGGTGGCAGCATCTGCTTCGGGCTTGGGGTATGGACAGAGGTCGCTATAGGCGTCCAGTCTGCGTGTGCGCGCGCAGGCTGGCTGCCTATATATACCCAGCATCCGATGGGACTCGTCGGTTACTCTTGAGCCACGCTTGGTGAGAGGCCCCGAGATCACAGCGGCTATATTAGCCTACTGACCCGTTCCGAACTCTATAGGGAGTTCGCACCATTAGAGCTTTGCCTGTCTAGGTTCCTGAATAAACCTATTGATTCGCAACCTGTAACACTTGATCCGAACTGTGTTGACTTTGTTCTTTTACTTGATACTATAACAATATCATAGAGGAGCAAAGTATCGTTTATTACATTATTTATCATTTCTAGTCATGTAATACATCAAAATGAAAGGATTTTAGAGACTAGACTGTCTGAACCACCTGCCAAGATGGAACATCATTTCCTGAGAGTCTCAAAGCCCCTTGGTTGCCGCTGCTATACCTAGGGGAGCTCAGCATGTATGTAGTATTCTATGTACACACCAGAGGGCGAGCCTGTAGTCATCGCTGCTCCCATCTGGCCCTGCACAATTGGTTTTTTGAACTCTCAAATTAGGGTTCCACTTATAGGTGGGGTTTTATTTCATTAAATTAAAGAGAAAACAATTATTAAACCTTTTTTTATAGGCCAAATCTTTTTCTCAAGTTGGGGGTTCGGCTTATAAGTGGGGTCGCGCTATAGCAAGGGTTTTACAGTAGTTATGCAGCATTTTCACTGAAAACAGATGACTTTTTTGCCCAGTTAAGGGGTAGATCCCATCATGATGCCACTAAACATTATGTACAAGTGTAGACATTAGTTTTTTTGCTGTGGACCAACTGTGCATCTAGCCCAAAAGGTCTATGGGACCACACAAGTGTAACTATGTAGGGATAAGTAATGATTGTCCTCACTCAGAAATTTCCTTTCTGATTGAGAGCCCTCCTCAGAACCAAGTCCCTAAAACATATGGACCAAATGGCAGGTCCTCAGGACTCAATTCCAAGTCCTAGGAGCCAGATAGATATCTTTGCATGTTATCTTGAGGAAGTTTAGGGGATGTGAACTTTAGTAGTGGGGACCTGATATTGGGTCTTAGGAATCTCCATTTCAAAGGAGACCTCCTCTAGCAGTACTAACCTCTCTTTGAGGGTTTCCCATCCTCCATCCATATCATCCATCCTTTCCTTATCCCACCCCTCTTCATATTCCAGGGTTTTAACCCCTCTCATTGTGCCTGCACTCCTCCCTGGGCTCCTGACCCTTCTTCAGGTTTTTAATCTCTCCTGCCTCAGCTCTAAATGCTCCTCCCAGGGCTCCTGGCCCTCTTCCTGGGCCCCACCTCCTTATCTTCTAGGGCTTCCACCCAACCTTTCTGGGCTTCCAGCCCTCCCTTTGGCATCTTCTTCCACTACATTTCTTCTTCCCTTCCCCAAGCCCCTACCTTGTATCTCATTACTTCCCTGTACAATGTTATCACGCTGGATAGGACATGGGAGAGGGCAGGCGAGTAGACATGGGAAGGGTATGTGGGAAGGGATATAGGGTAAACCGCCCATATGTGGCCCTGTTGAGGAGCTGAAACCCACAAGACTGACTGTGATACAAGATTACATGTAGAAAGAGTGATCCAATCCTCATGAAGTATGCAGCACTTTTCATTGGGACACTGTTTGGAATGCTATAGACAAGTAAAAAATATTGATTTCTATGTAATATATAGTGAAAATGCTGATTAAAGTAAGGTACCGTTTGGACATTGGATTGGTACCATAACTGGCCCACCTTGTACCTTGAGTGGCCCACTCCAATAAAACACTGTTTATGCATCTGTAACTTGGTAAATGTGGTTACAATGTTATGTTCCATTAGAACATAATGAAATATAGCCTCATGCACATTGTTAGTTCCAATAGCAAGCCCATGAATATGCTTTAAGCCAACTCTCCTATCTCGCCTTCTTGGGGGCTGCCTTCTGTTCTGTTAAGCTCTGGGCATAATTATACCCATTTCTGCTTCTGGGGGCATAGTGTACCACTGAACAAAAAAAAAATTAACATTTAGGAACTTTTCCATGTATAACATTATTTTATGTTCCTATGATATGGTTCACCAAAAACCAAAGGTCTCAACTGTGGGGAGACCGGAACCAGGGACCTCTCACACTAAAGTTCTAAGCCCTGCCTATGTAGCCACAGGGGCTGGACAAATGTGGGGAGTGTAGAAGTACCCCCATTTTTGTTCACTCAGCACTAAGCTGTGGCTATAAGGTATAACCTATATTTATAGGGACCTTTAGCAATCCTGACATAGCTCATAAAACATAGACATAAGGTCCCTTATTACAGAAGGTGTGGATCTGAATTTCCAAGGTACATACTCACACAGTCTCAATGTCATACAAGTATAGCTTTCAGCAGTTCTAACACCATGTATCCAGAATAGGGTAGAGGTATAGTATTAGCCTAGCACACAGAAGATCCTGGGTTCGAAACTTAATGGACCAGTTTTTCTCTGACCATAAATCAGGTAGATTTCCATGTAATTCTATAGTCAAAAATAATGAAAAAGACATTTTTCCCACATTATATGACATCTTTTTGTGTATTGGGTCATAGAGGGGAGGGGGGGGTGGCATCCATTTATTTTGGATCTTATAATAGATCTCACCCTACACCTAGCATATTATAACCTATACTGTTGGTGGGCCACTTATGGTTGAGCCCCTGGGCCACTTCAGGTACTCCTGTAGTGGTGACAATCAATCAGTAAAAACTACCTGATTAATTTAGGATTTTCACCAAATGAAGATGGCATGTTAATGTAAAGATAATATGTGTGGAAAACAAGGTGTAAGTTTGGATCTTACTGGAAAACTATAGGCACACTGTTGAGGTATAAAATGTCTTTTTCTTGAAACCTCTCAATGAAAAGAGGGCTACATGTCACACAAACATGTCATGTTTGGCACTCTGTAGAAAATACTGTGGCTACTCTATGGAGAATATAAACTGTGATATTGGTACATAATTGTCTCTTCTTTCATACCTGTATTAACAAATCAGGAAAAAATGACCATAAAGACTGGTGTATAGAGGTATAGATGGGCCACTATAGGTACTTGTCCTGTAGGGGGGCCACTTAGGGGCGGTTTACCCTAGGGGAGGAGAAGACATCACAGGGAAAGCATATGATAGAGGAACGGATACGGGAGGGTATGGAATGTATTAAGGTTGGGTAGGAAGGGGATTTGGGAGGTGTGTGGTAGGGCAGGGACCACATGTCACTTCCATCTTCACCATATCTCCATCCTAATTATAACTACCTCCATCTTCAACACATAAAAATTTGGTTTGATATTGTGAAGGAGAGATTGGGACCCTGGATGGAAGATCTGAAACCCTGGAGTATGAGATTGTATGAAACGCTAGAGAAGGTGTGAACCCCAGTGAGATGGAATGGAATGACAGTGAAGGGTTGGAAGCCTAGGGGAGAGGGAAGGAAGCCGTGGGGGAAGGGAGGGGGGTACAGGAGGAGCATTGGAGTCCCTGAGAAGGGCTTGGGTCCAGAGGAGGAGGAGTATGAGCCCTAGTAGGAGGGTCAGAGTCCCAGGGTGGGGGCACGGGAAGAGCGGTGGGATAGGGAAAGTTTGGTGATACAAGAGATAGATGCTCTAGATGAGGAATAAGGAAGGCTCAAGGAGAGGTCAGGGTTGCAGGAGCAGGTCTCTTATGAAATGAATATGAGAACCTTAGGACTTGGTATCACTTCTCAAGGACTTGGGGAAGCTTATTTGCCCACCCTGTTATTTGGTCCTTTTTGTCCAGGGCTCACAGCTGGCCCACAGCTGGAAAAGTATCTATCCCTGTGTATGATATGCATTGGGAATGCTCTAATCTTGATGTGCCCCTTAACTGGGTAAAATGGGTAACAAAACCCTGTTTTCAGCAAAAAGGCCAGCACGTTACTACGCATATAAGGGTGCCCTTGAACAATTTTGGAGCCATCTAGAGAGGGAGGAAGGGTGATAACTTTTGACCTCCTGCAATGGTGTTAAAGATTTCGAATAACTTAATATAATATTGACAAAATATCCCCTCTTTGGGGCTTTTCCATTTCACAAAAATAGCTCTTCCCCCTTGGAAATGGACTGAAATGAACTGTGCTAAAAAGTTACTAGCGGCCATTTAGTTTTTTGGGGGATGGGTTTCATGTTGCAAAAGTCCCTCTTGGCAATGGCCGGTGTTTCAGACAGTCTGGTCTCTAAAATCCTTTCATTTTGATGTATTACATGACAGGAATGATAAATAACATAGGTTTCATAGGTTTTCTCAAAAATCGATGGCAGCCATTTTGTTTTTGTAGTTTTCACATGGAAGGAGCCATTTTTGAGCTTGGCAAGTGTGATTTTCAGATTCAGCACACCCAAATTACCCCAAAAAGTGATCTTGCCTGTTTGTACTTTAAAATGCCCCTTGGAGGGATAAGAATGATATTTGTGAAGATTTTGGCCAGTCTATAACAAACGGTTTTTATTTTTCTGCTGTGTGCCTGGCAAAATGTTTCTCTAGAGCAAACACGTTTAATGTGTACACTTCCCAGGTACACTTCTTAAAACTGGATTTATATATATTTTTATACTGGGAAGCATATCTCTAGGCACAAAGTGCTAATCTATTCAGTTGGTGCTCCTACAGATGGCGCCCATGTTGTCATCTCCTGCTGGTCTCAGACCTCTGTGTCTCTACACCTTATGTTTAAACTGGCCGATCTCTGAGACTGGAGGAGAGTGAATCATGTAGTTCCTAACTGTGCCACTAGCTGGTTTTAACTGGACTGACCCTACTGACTGCACCCAGCACAGGGCACTGCGTTTGTTTGATCCCCAATCAGCCATAAATAGCACAACTGGACAACTCTATTACCTTGAACCAGTTGACCCGACCTGGTCAGGTGAAATTGGTAGGGGGACCATGAATCAGGCTTGGCTTGGTATGAAACATGCTATAAAACCAGGATAAAGCTATCATAACCTCCTTAAATTAATCATTGAACTAGGCTTCTAGGGATACTCAATGCAGAAAGGCATCCTTGAATATTTAAGTGTTTATTTTTGACCGAATCCATGGGATGTGGTCTATTCAAGGGGTAGTTTTCTGTGGCCACACAAGTGGTAGTCTAGACAGTCAGTACACTGGTGGGTATCAATATTATTGTATACTATCACTGGCATAGTCTAACTGCTGGTCACACCAGTGCAACTTATGTAGAGCAGTGAATTGCTGGGAGGGAACAACCAGCATCCTATTTCTTGGTCACCTGAGCCATTATCTTTGGGGTACTTTGCTAGGGAATACAATCCTACAGTGCTAGGACATGCCTGGATCTCAGGGATTGTGCTTGGGCGATTCTAAATTTAACTGAGGTGTTATATAAACTCAACAACCCTGGCAGAGGATTTTACGATTTGGTTTGAGAAGCCTTAGCCTTTAAGCAAACTGACCACCTGAATAGCTTACTGTCAAATGATTCCTGGTATTCAGAATTTCAGTGAGTTATGAAACTTTCTCCAGCTCCAATTTATGACCACAAATCAACAGTAGGCCCAGTTCCAACGGCTGCCATGCACCAGTGACCCGGGACCAGTGATGACTTGCCACAAACCTTTTGAGCTAGGGCTCCCACTACACTGTCAGAAGTTAGTGTAGCTGCACAGCGAGATATACTGTAGATTTACAGTATAAAAGGAGGTATTTTTGGTTTCCAGTATCACTTACTGTTCAGCTACACACACCTACTGTAAAACCCACACACAGAAGGTCCTTGGATCGAGTCTTACCTTGGCACAATACGAAATATGTTTTTATTTTTTTATTTCTTTAACCCATTTGACATGCATTTCCACCAATATTGACATATAAATGTTAGCTAGTGATATTTGAATATCTACATTTGTATTATTTAAATGTTTTATGCACATTTTAACAGTACTACCTATTGTGCTCAGGTGGGACTCGAACCCATGATCTCCAGATAGTGGATTACAGTAGGTGAGTTTGTAGCTGTACAGTATGTAATACTGGAAAAATACCTCCTTTTATACTGTTCACCTATAGTACTTACTCTAACAGCGTATGATGTCCAAATTCCATTATATAAAACTGCACAACAATGATTCCCTGCCAAACTATCTTAATATGATCTATTATATTTAATCAGTTTTGCTTCATGATGGCTGTGATGTGCCATTGTGAACATTTTAACCACTTAGTTTGAATGTAATCTTCCTTATAATATGTGTAAATTGTAATGACGAGTATTGTTCATTTCAAGATGGTAAAAATCCATTAGGATAGCGCATCTTCTGTGTATAAGACGTTTTAATGTGTTATAAAATTAATTGTTCCAGCACCAATTCATGGACACAAATGAATGCCAAATGAATAGCAGGCCCGGAACAGTAGGCTGCAATCAGAGAAGCTGTGTATCAGCAATGAATTGCCACAAACCTATTGAGCTGGGGTTCCCACTAATGATGTCTAAATGCCATTATATAAAACTGCATCAAAACAATTCCCTAACAATCCTCTAACTTCATATGATTAACTGTATTCGATCAGTTTTGCTTGAATTTGAGTGAGTGTGTAATGAATTTAAGGACCATATTGATGGATACAGAAAACCTTAAATTTGAGGAGTGATGGTCATGACCTCATGATGGTGACCAAATGCCCAGAAAAGAAAGCTGCAGTCAGAGAAACCATGTACTAGCAATAACTTGCCACAAACCTATTGAGCTGGGGCTCCCACTATGATGTTCAAATCAATTAGTTTTGCTTGTGAATAAAATCTTAATACTTAATGTTTGTATAGTGCTGTAGGTCTGTAACCCTTTTGTTGATTCATGGCTTATTTTCAATGCCATGATTGATGCTGAGGAGCATGTATGTGGCTGGCACAATTGAGTTATGCTGCTTTCTGTGCCCTATTAGTGTTGGTGTATGTGTGCTCCTACAGATGGCGCCCATGTTGTTATCTCCTGCTGCTGGCCTCCTCCAGACATCAGACATTGGTGTTTCCACATCTTATGTTTGAGAAGACTGACAGACTAAATTGCTTGCGGGGAAACGATTCCTGGTATTCAACATTTCAGTGAGTTATTAAATTACTTTCTCCAGCACCAATCTAAGGACACAAATCAATAACAGGCTCAGAACAGATGGCTGCAGTCAGAGAAGCCGTGTACAAGCGATAACTTGCCACAAACCTATTGAGCTGGGCCTCCCACTATACTATGATGTTCAAATTCCATTATCTAGAACTGCACCACAATGATTCCCTGCCCAACTATCTTAATATCTAATCAGTTTTCTTGAATTTGAGTGAGTGGGTGTGTAATGAATTCAATGACCATATTTATGGTTAGAGAAAACCTCCAATTTGAGGAGTGATGGTTGTAACTTCATAATGGTGGTCAAAGGCTGTGATGTACCATTCAGGACATCGTAACCACTTAGTTTAAATTTAATTTCCCTATGATATGTGTATATTTTAATGAGGAATATTGTGCATTTCAAGATAGCAAAAATCCATTAGGATAACGTGTCATGTGTGCATAAGGCATTTTGATGGGTTATGAAATTACTTTTTCCAGCACCAATTTATGGACACAAATAAATAGCAGGCCCGGAACAGAAAGCTACAGTCAGAGAAACCGTGTACCAGCAATGTCAGCGATAACTTGCCACAAACCTATTGAGCTGGGGCTCCCACTATGATGTCCAAATGCCATTATATAAAACAGCACGACAATGATTCCCTGCCCAACTATCTTAACATAATCTATCAATTTTGCTTGAATTTGAATGAGTGTGTAATGAATGCAATCCCGACATCTATGATCATATCCATGGTCAGAGACCACAGAGTCACATCTTTAAATGAATAGTATTGTTCATTTTATGGTATCTAAAAATCCTTATACGATATAGAGGTTTGTTTGGATAAGGCCAAAATGATACTTTTGTCAACTGCTTTTGAGAGCAAGTTATTCATTTTCTAATCAACAATTCGAAGTGTATAGGTAAATGACCAAATGATTTGTTGATTCTATGTTAATAGAAGCAAGTAAACTCAAACAAAAGAAAGGCGTTTGAAAAGGAACACCTCTTTTTATTGTTCGTAGATCTCTGTAACAATAGAATTGTCACTTCTGTACAAATAAGTTCGTTATTTTTGTGTTTTGGCCATGTTTTGTTGGAGCGGACTTGACTACAGCGTCCCATGGTCAGCCCATGCGCGCTGCAGGCGAGGACCCATGTCCTTATGACGTCACTATGGCTGCTGATGGCGCCCCTCAGCTGGTGCACCTTACTGGGTCTTCTTCTCCTTCTTCTTCTCCTTCTCTACCATTTATTATTATATCAAAAATGTCAAATTCTGAGGATCTCATCTCATCTAGTTTTATTAATTGAAGGGATAAAAGTTGTGGAATTGGACATCCTCTTCTAGTGACTGCCTGAACCGATCGGACACATGATCAGTTTTTTTGAAGATAGCAAAGGCGTGTAAAGATACTAACCACCATCACATAAATAACAGTTCACATTAACGCTCGATCAACTCTTCTTAACATTCATCTCATCAGTCATGATATTAAGTACCATCGTAAAAAATCCAACATATAATATAACCGTATAAAAACTGAGCCAGATATAATAAGCCCATAGAGCCACCATTGAATATTAACTGCTGCGTCTTTGTATTTACTGTTGGTTTGTCAGAGACGATATAATAACTTGTGTACATACACTTGATTGTACATGAAGATTGATTATGGATACAACAAGGAGACAGTCGCTCCAAAGTAATAACATTGTAATAGCAACGAGACCCGTTTGTCGGGTGGATGACATTCTATGTTACGCGTCTCTCTCTCTCACGAATTATACCCTGTGACATGGGCTAGCCTCCTACTACATCTGAGTCCAACAATCCAACAGCCAGATAATAATAAATACATAGGTTCAGCAGGCCCTGTGACCCCTCTCATCATACCTTTAAGCTTTTACATGTGTCTGTGCCTTATGCCATGACTTATTTCTTCATTTTCACCAATTATCGCCCAGGGGGATAAAGCAAGTGCAAGTATCCACATTTTCTCCAAGTGTACTCAGTACGCGCAAAAAATGATAATAAATATTTTTACAAAAAAAAAATCATAATTAACAAAGGAATATCAAAACACCCGACTACAGAAAAACCAGAAAGTGATGAAGGACAAACTTCCCGGGTTCTGTACAAGGTAGTTATTCAGCTATCGTCGGTCATAGTATTTGCGATTTGCAGCAAAAGCCTTTCTACTTACACACTTTTGTACCAGTAAACATATATATTATCCACACTTAAAGAGGGATCAGGAACTATACAATTGACTCGTCGACCTGTCTTCTTCGAAATACTGTGAGAAATCGAATAAGCTTATATTCTTAAGCATGATGACATCAACATATTCTGGTCTGTCTTATTTTCCATTTGTTTCTTTCTAAAATGAGGAACAGGCTAGATTCTGGTACAAGGGTCATAAGGGTGGAAGGTGTGGTCTCAGCTTTTCTACTTCACTTCTCTCCTTTTGTAAAAGGTCACTACTTTTTGCTGTAGTCTTGTTCCTTTTTCTTGCACATTTACAATCTTTCATTTCTCTACAATAATTGTCCTTGTTGAATATCTCCATCGGGGAGGATCAAAGAAACAGAAATGAACCGAAGACGATTCAGGAGGGGCCTTGCAGAAGACGATCGAATGAAAGGAGGGGGTTTCTGCAAGGCTTTGGCGGGACCCCATGTTGGTAGACTATTGGAAGTGGATGATAAGGAGCCGGTAGGTATGGACTTTCTCCTTCTTTTCTCTTTAATCGTCTGTGTTTAACTTTGTTCTCCATACACAACACGATGTGCCCTGTATCAACTGGTCATGACCCGTGAAAGGTCGGGTTTCGGTTTCAATTTGAAATATCCACTTGACTTGGTTGGGGTTTAGTCGTTCTCCCTTATACAGGGGTGATTATTTTTGTTCAAGTACTTGGTCTTAATTTCTACATTGCTAGCAGACGTTGTGACTCGCTGCTATTTACTTGGGTGCCTGTCTTCCCACTGCAAGAGAGTAGACGTCACAGCGTTAAGTCTCAGGACATCATCGACAGAGAAGTGAGCGTGACATGTGCACACCGCACAAACCGGTGACGTCACCAACCCATGCAGAACTCAGGCCGTTAGGAGGCACACCGACAAATCAGCTTGAAACCAAGTATGGCCAACACAAAATGCAATCATTCCCAGAAACATTTTGCGTGGCCGACACCGTGGTGATGGTAGTGGTGGTTGTTGTGAAACGGCTTTTGGGGTTTAGTACTTGGAAGTGGAGAAACTCCGAAAACCAGTTAGTATTAGTAGTAGAAGAAACAACTGAATTATTCTATGTGAAATCAAACAGTACTAGAGATGCTTCTTGGTTGGCTTCCAGTGGTGTAGGTGTAGGTGAGGGTCAGCAGTGGGTGTGGAGGCAATCAGAATCCAACCTCTTGTGTCTTTTCTCAGGTTATATCATGTTCATTATCTGATACATCATCCAGGAATCACTCAGGATTGGTAGGTACATGCATCATAGGGTTGTTGGTTAAGTTTGCAACTTAAAGAGTTTACCATTCATTGACTATCTGTAACAAGATGAATCACACTAGGACAGTACTAAGAACAGAAACAGAACAAGATGACATCTTCAGTTGACCTGTCTAGTAACAATCATAAAGAGCGTTTAATAATTCTTAAGTAATAACACAGCGAAGTATAGCAAGTAACCTAATCCTATAAAGAGACAACTACCAAAGAAGAAAGACCCAACAGCGGCGGCAATTGAAACGTATCAGCGCAGTATTCCTTAAAAGCCACCCTTCATGAACAGCTTTATACAAGAGCCATGCACACTCTGTCGCTGGAAAGACATAGCATGCATTCACTCCATGGAATGTAGTTATAACAACAGCCCTATCACATCTGGGGTTTGAGAAAGAGTATACAAGAGAGGTTGAGATATGTCTCTCCCAGCAGAAATGGTTAGCACAGTCTATTGGCTGACCGCCAGTTGTGCGATCCATGTTGCATCCTCTTTCTAATCACTTGGCCTAGTGTATACAAGCCTACGGCAGCTATCTAAGCCAAACAGCAAATAAAGAAGGGTGTTAGAGTATTCACATGACTAGTGCATCAGTTGCTGCTCACTTTGATACAAGTAGCTGCAGCTATACCATCGTTAAAAACCCTGATACTTCAAACGACACTCCTTACAACGCCAAAATATTTTGTGGTCGACATTTACGTATAAAGTAGAAGTCTCTGATTAAACGTCTTAGTCATACATCGCTGTAGATATCATTCTCGAGATGTCGTTTGCAGAACAGGGTCTTGCTGCTAAAATTCTTAACGCTATAGTAGTAATAGAACAGCACACACAGAATAGTACAGAGATTGTGTGGTGTTATATATTATATTTTTGGCATTTCTCTTGCTGTGGTTTGTCGTGACCCGTGCGGAGGTGGCCCACGTTGACACGACACAACATGAGGGTGGTGCAGGAAGCACCAGGATGTGGATGGTGAACCCATGAAGGCTGGGTACCCTATCATATTTACTTTGTGATGTTTTTGTGTCAAACGAGTTGTGTCTGGAAAGGCTAAATCCAAGGCACATGTATAATGTTGGAAGATGATATCCTGTCTTGCTATAGCATGTTATCATCTATGAGGCAGGTAATGAAGGTGAAGGGTGCTCATTTTACCACACCTTTCTCAGCAAACATGGTATTCGTCTACATTCACCTACATTTTACTGAGACAACCGAAATAGCTCCTTTTTCTCGTCTCTTCCTCTCGAGGGTCCACAACAGCTTACTTTTGAAAATAAACCCATTCATTAAGTACATTCAGTATAATATCTAGTTAGATGGTGGATGGACGATTTGAACGCTTGTTCACTTAACGTGAAGGGCACAGCGTAGGACACAGCCGACATTGATTGCGATCTCCATTCTTGAACTACGTAAATTCATGTAGTCACAAACAATACTAGTTCAGTTTGACTCATAGCTCCACTCAGGAAGAGTGAGCAGTAAATACTTTTAAAGAGTTTCTTTGTGCAGACAAGTTTCCTCTATATATGCATGCACAGCACGCATTAATTGTCCTCCAGCTTTCCTTAGCACAGGTGAGTCTTGACAACCCTCTGCATGGAGGGGGTCGGGTTGAGGATCGAGTGAGTCGTAACACAAAGTTTGCCTCATTATAGGAGGTAGCAGAAGAATGGAATGGTGGAAGAGCCCGGGGTGTATTGAAATATACATGTACATGTAAGATTAAACATCTACGGCCGAAGAAAAGCTTGATGTTGAACTACGACATTGGTACACGTAAGGCAGTCTGGGGTAGGCGACAACATCTCCACAATAATCTAATGGGCTTACGACACTCACGTCTAAAGTTGAAGGAGCCAAGCATTCGTAATGCCATTTTCTACATTTAGCACTTCTTAATTTCACAACCTTTAAAAAAACCATTGCACCCATGGTAATAATGTGTTAAGCAGCGCTTTACCTAAATGAGGATGAGAGAAGCTAAAATGGTTCTAGCAGTGGTGAAAATTATTGAAGTTGCAGAGTGATTGTGAATATTATGGCAGATTTTTAGATAATCGTGAATCCCAATGACCCTTTTGAATAATTCATTTGTGATGGAATCCAGTAATCATGAACCAAAGAAATGTTAAACCCATTGTTTGTCTTATGCGCATGAGGTGTAGTGTGACAGTGTTGTAATGCGTAGAATAAGAAAGGCAGGCAGCATTGAAACTACTCTACTTAACTTTAACAGACGTTTACCAGCACTAGACTGCTGCAGTTAATTTGCAAGTGAGTTCTACTATTTCAACATAGTGGAAATAATCTTAGAAGGCATTAGCACCATACAAAGGTCGCCTAGAGCAAATACAGTTAGGCGCAATATTCAGTCATAAACTTTGTTAAATTTTGGTTACTTCTTCAAGACTACTTCTCTACATTTGTTTCTACATAACATCTACAGCCAATGAACTTGTCAATAGTATTATTGCTTTTTGCTTTTACTTTATCATTCAATATCTCATGAAAACCGAAATTGATGCGGGCATCACATCGCCGATTTCAACGATTCATGCATAACACTGACAAGCTTGAATGCACTTTTCTTGTTTACACTACTTTTGTCCAAAGTACAATACTTCTGGAGTCACTCTACATTGGTGCATTCAATGAATATGCTGTGTATGTTTTTATGTGAATGAGAGGGAGCTATGCCATCATTCGTGTTATATATTCACTTATTGAGAAAGCTCTTTGCATGGAAGCCTAAATGAGACTGATATATATATATATATATAATGTATACACTATGACTGTTCCATAGAACCATATGGAGAGTATTGAGTGATCGAATCACTATGATTCGTAAATAAATAATTTCCAATCATATTTACAGTATGCTTGATTATAGAGCTCTGTACATGTATAATATCATGGAATTACAATCAACAGTCAACATTGAATTATATGTATATATAAATTTGAGTAAAATGTTTGGATTGTTTAAAATGTATATAGTAGATATATACTTTACATATATAACACTACCTACCTCCGCCAATAACTATAAACATACAAAGTGTTTGAAGAAGAGTTAAATTATGGACAGTACTTCAACCTAGTACATGTTTTCTGACCAACCAGGGCATAATTGCATAGACAACGAATAAGGTTAAACTTTCAAAGATATATATATAGAGAGACATATACATGTACATATGGCTTGACCTTCAAATGTACTAAGGCCAAACAATCTAATTAAACAAAATCTGAGAATACAAAATATAACTTAAATGGGGGGAATCTAGTTTACCATATTAATGAACCGAAAAATGACTGACCATAAATAACAAGATAATAAAAAGTATGGACAACAATACAGTAGTACTACAGTGAAACTATCTATGCCGGAAGAGGAGAGGAGGGGGGTGTACATAGATTGTAACAGCCGAGATGTAAGGGGGTGAGCATAGAAACCGGCACGGCCACAATCGGCCGAACTAAAGAGGAAAGAGGATAAGAAGAAAACTAAGGACGGCTAAAGCAGATGTATTGGAATCAACCTGAATCCGTGGTGGCAAAAAAGAACAAACAAAGCAATGGAGAACCATCAGTATTTCTCTTATCGTGAATCAGTACCAGGACTAAAAGGTTTTAAGTCAACATTCATTATTCAAATTGACATGTATTCACATACAAAAGATCATAATATACTATTGATGACCATCAAATCCATCTTTTTTTCTTTACTAAAGTTTAACTTTCTTTGTTCTTCTATCAGGTATACCCTAAAAACAAGGCTTTAAGAACATAAAATTTAAAACGAAAGGAATATATTGAGAATATTTGTAAACAAGGGAAAATATGTCCCATGAGGATTTGGCGCCAATGAACTGCGATTTCTGCCAGTGAGAGAAGATGGCAGGATATCTAGACAGCAAAGAGCAAGGATGTGAAGGAAACTGCTAGAGCTCTATTGCAAAAAGAAATAAAAATAGTCTGGATATTGGCAATAAAAACCAATAAAAGCTAAAAACGTAAATGTGAAAATGAACTGGAAGTTTTGATGACACAAAGCGATTTGCCTCATGTGGAATCGTCCGGAAGGAAATTAAAGAGAACACGGAAATGACTAGGGGATAAATCCTGAAATGTGTGGGACCATGAGGTACACCACAGAGGTTCTGAAAGGAACACATAAAGTTTCCATGCTCTTTAAAATGGTCTTGGGGAACTTGGGTTGGAAATTAATGTGCAGGATAAGAACATACACAGAAAAAATAATCACAACCGTAAAATCTTCTTAAATGTAATGATGTATATACAACTGTACAGATTAAATTAAGTTAAATATATCTAAAAATTGATTTTAAATGCTATGATTAAACTGCATCAACTAATCTATATTTATTACATTATATTTTTTATTTAAATCCAACTACAGTTTTCATAATAAATAGTACATTCCTCATATTTATTAATTATCTTCTTTTATGTCCCCCAAACAGGACATAATTTCACAAGCGCATGCAGCCACACCCATAGCACTTATTTCCTTTAACTCTTATTGTGTTCTTGACAAAGTGTCAAATTTTGGAATGAATGAGGTATACCAAAAAATGAGATATTAAAGATGAGAGATACTTACAGATAGCTTTTTTGTTCATATACTCTAAACCTTTTTTTCTAATTCAGCTTTTGAAACCAATATATGTATATAATTCAGTAGATACTCTTTGTACGAAAACACAATAAGTTGATAAGACGAACCATATCTTACGATCCACCGTCCTGCAAAGCGGACCACCAAACAATACGGGCACAGTGGGTTCTGGGCTAGTTGTAATGCGAGAAACCAAGTCACGCAAATAGGGTAAGAGTGGGAGATGGCTGTTCAAAATGGTAGCATGGTAAGAAAAGGGTTTCATGGTTGGCGCTTAACGTCGTCATACCGGATCATACAAAAACACAGTTGGTGAGAACATACAAACAGAACGCTACATGCATTTTCAATCCCTTTAATATAAAACCCATTAGTTGAGGAGTATACATTAAATGTCTATGAACCAATGGGATAAGAGCATAAACAGACACTCTTTCTCTCTTCTCTTTTTTTTTCTAGTTTTTTTTTCTTCTTCTTTAATTGTGAAAAAAGGTCGACACATCATTTCCTTTTCTCTTTCTGTAGTTTGAAAAGATAATATCTGAGGATAAGCTCACACATAATACAAACAACTTGCTGCTCTCGCTTTAATTCCCTAGGAGATTATTTGTCAGATTTCATTTATTGGGTAATGCCGAGGAGTTGTCAGACTACTGAGCCCAGTATACAGCATATCTAATAGTGCCGATAGAGCGTAGGTTCGAACCTGACCGTTTTGGTAAGAACCTACATACTGGGTGACAACTCTCATGGCCCTCACTCAGTAAATCAAACAAGTAATCTATAATAATAATTCACTTCTTCCAATATTAAATAATTCTACACATTGAGTAAGACGACAACACTTCTCCACAAAAAAAAACACGGAATGCCTATACTTTGTAGAACTCTCAGGGTGACAGATAGCAAGAACATGACTAATTCTTATTAATATAATGCCGATGACAAATGTTGAAAGTGTCCTCTGGTTTCACATACTGCTGACAATAAAGGGTTTACACAGGTATTCTTTGCTTTGCTCCCAGTAATAGAGTTAATGAGCTCCCAGTAGAGGGTGAACATTAGTACAGGCTTCAAATAGACAGAGCATCAGCGTCAAAAAGGACACGACCGGTTATTTATAAAATCTATTTTTTGGAAAAGCTATATTCAATTTTTTTTACTTTTCAAACTGAGTTTGTAGAAATGAGAAAAAGGCATTTTCCGCTTTGACAAATATATCCGAATGAAATAGGTATTTGCTATTTCTGACTTCCAGAAGCCGTCTCCGCTGACAATTCAGTTGTTTTTTGAAGATTTCGCAATTCAAAAATTATGAGATCACAATTTCCAGTATTCCATAATAACTTAATGTACAGGAGAATTTTCTGAACAATAATTTACTAGTCTCCACTGTGGTGATTGGCTACATGATGTTGAATGAGAGCATGTTGATTTACTGTCCACATAGATATGATTGTGCTGAACAGGGAGAGTACGCCTTATGGTATAGAGACATGTGGAACAGAGATCCTACTACACTTAACGTATGTGAGTGTCCCGCTTAACGACCAACAGTTAGGAGTAGGTGGGATCTGGCTTCTAGAAGTCCTCTACGTACACTGTTATAGTAGGTGCAGTGAAGTCACTGAGGGGTTTAGCTGCTAGGTGCTGGCCCTGCATTAAGGCTACAAACTGCGGCTCTAGTGACAAACATGACTTTCATTGTACTCAATCATTTTGATGATTTCAGATATTAAGGGCAGTTTTTTTTGACAATCAATCAGTAAATCAACAAATCAACCAATCAGGATGGGATCAAAAGGGGACAGGAAGAGGAGGGGTGATTTCAATCAACTCATGCCATTTTAAACCAAAATGCTCATTATTACAATGTTGTCAGGTGGCGTTACTATGGGAACTACCATCCTTAATTAAACTGCAAACGGGAATGTCAATGTCAAGTGAAAGACACGTAGACTCCTTTTGATGTTCATCAGTCTGAAATCATCATCATACAAGTCCCATGGTAACTTTACTTTTCTGTCTTTCTCCTATCAGTAAAACAGCTATAATGAAAGGGGAGCGGGGAGGTGAAACATTCAGGCTAGATGGGCGAATGAAGAATTAGTCCTATGTACACAACCCACACGCCTATCATCCAGTGCATGTGAAGAAGAGGATTTTTACCGTCGGTGAATCGGCGAGCTACGAACTTGAGAGTCTCGTCTAACAATATTACAGGTAGAGAAATCTTCATCACGGCCATCCACTCAGTAATGTTGAGTGGGGTGATCTGGAACACACTCTGCAAGGGAGAAAAGGAAACAGAAATTAATTTCATGACAAAACATGTCCTTATATCATTCTGATCCTTTCCAAACCTTAGTCCAGTGGAAAGCACCTTCACATCTGGATATGTATAGGTCCCATTTGATGATGTAACCCGGTTACCATTAAGGTTAGTCTGAGTTTAATCATTTTATTCGGCTAAATTCACGTATATCAAGGGGTGCTTTTCATCATAGCCAAAGAGAAGGGACATACTTGATCCAGTGCTCATGTTAACCACCTTTTTCTCATCCGTTTCGTGAAAATAACAGGGTAACCAAATTGAGTTAAAATCATAAGAAAAGTTGAATAAGTCAAACTTACAGCGAGGAAGTCTACTTCGAGGATGAGGAAATGCAGGGACATGGAGAGAACCATGGCTCCCAGCAGCCAGAAGTTTTGCCACGGCGGCATCACGGTCAGAGATTGATTCTCAGAGATGCTGCAAGAGATGCATGTCATGTCACATTAGTATTACACACAAACACCTCCTTTGAATTTGGAGTCCAAGCCGAGACCATTTTTGTAAACGAGTAGTTTGTATTGGGAGGTTAAGCTGAAGAGATATAAGAGGAATTATCTGAACATCAGGTTCTTTCTCCTTTTTTTTTGCCTTGGTTAGATATATTTTTTCCATGCAGTTAACTGTCTACAGAAATGTGGTCTCAGCTTGATTCAAGTATTTCATGATTATATATGTTTGAATGGGATGGGAAACAACGTAATTTTGACAATTGGATTCAAGGACAGAAAAAGAAGGTGTTCTGAAGAGGTGAGAAAGAAAATTCGACAGAATCTAATGAGGAGGTTGTTTCGAATTCAAATATGTAAAATGTACTGCAGAGAATTCTTTGGGGAAATATATATACTTAAATGGAGTTCAGGAATAAGGATAAAGAAGGTTACTTGAAGTTGATGAAAAGAAGAGAAGAAAACTGCTTATTCTATACTCGTTCATTATATTGAGATGTATACACAATTACAATAAGTCGATTCACTGTTTACTGCACTTATATAGATAAAATTACACTTTAAATATACGTCTTAGAAAACGACAAAGAAATCAAAACGGTGACAAATTAATTTACAGAAAAAAAAGTTCCCCCAGAGAGACAAAATCCTATCAAGGGTGTATTTCTGCATGTTTGAAAAGTAGATTTTCTTTCCGAACATGACCAAACTTGTTTTCTTTTCCACCAAAAAAAAGTATTTTGCTGTCAAAAAAAGGTTTGTCCCACCAAAACGGCAGCCTACCAGTTGCCCAAACCGTGTCACTGCAAAGTGCTAGTCGCTGATTAAAATTAATTGGAGTCAGAACTCCTAGCATTTTCTAGCCAAAACAATTAGGATTATTCTGTCAATTTAGCAGCTCGCGGCTGTCTACAAAAAGAACGGCTGGGAACTGGGAGTAAAGTCTACGGACACACAGCACTAAGACTACTTTAATCGTCTTCTATCAACAGACGCAAATTCCGGTCAATTTCTCAAATCATCCAGGTGAAATGATAAAATACCCCGTCTGTCTCTATGGGGAAACATGGCAAAATTCTAAAAGCAATTATACGTTATTTTCATGAATCTTAACATTAATGAATATGGTATCAAAACTTATATTGACATTTTGCTGCTAATAAATAATAGAAGTAAAACGAATTTGGGACATGAACAAAATCATGCTTCTTTATACATAACTAATTACAGTATGGGGGAAACACAAAGTTAACACAACTGAAAATTAGGCACATAAGGTATGAATTAATTGAGGCTAAGGATGGCATTGTTGTTTTAATACTACCATCACCCAGACCAGACTTGGTGCTATCTCTAACAGTTATCTTAACCTACTTTCACAAGATGACCAACTTTCAAACCAACATATATATGTGTGCACATAGGTATGCTGACATTCTACTGGCAGTTTGCATGGTAACAGTAGGTGTTGCCATGGTTCCTGCTACCACACATACAACGTCTGGAGCTGGGTGATGGGGTTACCAGTAACAGTGGGAAGGTCTGCGTGATGGTCCCGTTACACAGACCGCTGCCGCCACGCTCACAGCGTCATTTCTGCCCCTAGTGAGCTCTCCGTCCGCTTACTGACGGCGGGGAGAGCACCGTGTTGTTGACTAGGGAGGGTTGCCATGCAGGGAGACCACAAACATGCATGTATACCATTACCACCTGGTGAGGTGAGAGAGCAGCCCTAGTTTATTTCATTTTTAAAAATTATTTTCCCATTTCAAAATAAAAGAATTTCGAAGAACACAGCATCAGTCAACAGCTTTTCTTTTGCAACAATAAACACACAACATAACATGTAATTATGAGGGTTCAGTATTTGTATAACAAACCAGGATGTAGTCATTTAACATCTATTAGAACCCTTGCACGGTCATCTATACATTTGTTTAGGATATTAAAGGACGTATTATAGTGTTTCCACTGTACACATTAATTTAGGGTTGAGGTAGTATCTGGTTTTGTTTCTCTACAGTGGGGTCACATCCTTGCTGGCTGATGCTGATTTATCGATAACCTTCGGGCGATACCACCACACACACTCACAGAGTCTGAATACCGGTCTCATTTGGTTTTCCGAATTCATATCTCTACGAAAATGTCATCCTGAAGAAATTCAAAAGAAATGCTGTTATGACTAGAATAGAGGAAATAGTAGAATTGGTAGAAAAAGTTGCTGACCCCAAAGTGAGGGCTTTGTGTGGGCCTCTCTTCACCAGGTGAATAATATACGTTAACTCTGTGGGTTTATCATCTCGCTTGTCATGTTTTTCAACCAAACCAATGTACAAAAAAAAGCTGTTGACTCGATCCATTCTCTTTTAATTATTCAAGCTGTTTGTCGACTTTACGGTTAAACAGATATTTAACAAAATGTCAATGCAGCCTAAATTGTTATTCTGAACGAATACATGCCCAGTGTTTTATGATTGATAGAGTCTGTTGAGCAAGCCAGTGGCAGTCCCTGCCCCGGGGTAGTTGCAGGGGGAGGGATCCCGGCCCCGGTGAGGGCCTACCACCAGCTCACGTCCAGACTCGTGTCTACACAAATGGCACACCCGGATGGTAAGGCACACATGGCAGGCTTGGGTCTTCCCTGGCGGGCGCGGCAGTGACACAACATCCTGCCGCGGGCTGCCAGTAGTGGTGGACAGCACCCCTTACCTAGTGACGGCATTCAGCATTTCAATGACTACCAGAGTAGACAGGGCCATGGCAGCGGCCTTAGGGTTACCAAAGATTTCACAGTCGACACCCTTGAAGTGCTCATCCTGGACCAGGCACTGAGACTGGTGGGTCTATAAAACAACAGTGTCATCACAGAGGGGGGTGAGAACTAACATTAAGACGTGACGTAGTGAGGGTGTCCCCGCCCGGTGGCGGTGGGGGCGCGCGGGACACGAGCCACTCTGAACCTAGCAACTCTGAACTACAATGTCACCCAACTCTCTCACAGAAACCTAGCACCCACACCTCATAGCACATCTCTTCCAGAAAAAAAAAGAATTTAACTTTTTTTTCTTTCACTTAGGGGTGACATTCATTTCAGAATTACTACATTCAAGAGTCGTACATATTAAGCAAGGGCCAGAGAAAATTCCAAAAATAGTATCCACCAATTTGTGAGTCAATTTTGATCTCTGGGCCAGGCTTGATGTCGTAGTGAGGAGTTTCGCCACTAGGTAGCTCACCTAGTGGCGATTCCCTTGTATGGAAAGAAAGGTGTGAGCCTCCTAAGTAATAGGACATAAACGCTCTTACTGCTATTATTTACCTGTTTATGGCATTGAGCATTTCAATTGTGACCAACACAGACAGAGCCATAGTCATGGGTTTGGGATGATTGAAAATGTTGCAATCTATGCTGGGGAACATCCTAGGCTCGGCTGGGCACTGCATGTGATGTGTCTGTGGTAGATACAAGTATAATGTACACCGGGGGTTGTAGTAGCTACATACATAGGCGACCAAGTATCACCAATAGGACCCAAATACATCCCCCTAGATATTGGAAATCTCAAAAGAATATTGGACATTATGGAATTTTGTATTAAACCCCAATTATAGGTAATAGGTAAGTACAGATTAATGGGGGGAAACCTGTGCGAGCAGGGACTGTGCCCAGCTCTAATGGTGTAGAGGCTGTTGGAGGAAGTACATTTATGGCAGATAACACATCTAAGTTATATTGAGATAACCAATCATTACTAATGTTACCAGTATCTGCTAAAAGTTAAGGTGGCCACAGTAATCATGTGGTATACTTACACTTTTTTATTTAAAAAATAATAATTTTAAATTAGAGAGCTTTAAGCTTTGGTAAACACGAATAACCAATTAAGTAGTGTCCTATGATGCGTGTCTGTATTGAGTAGATACAAGGTGTGTATGAAGTGAGTGGTGTTGGTTGCTTACCAGCTGGTAGTAGTTGAGTTGGGGCCCCTTCTCGTAAGTTGTGTACCACCAGGCAGCGGCACCGACGGTAGCAGCACCGACGTACACTGTAACCGTACAACACATTAGTACAACTCAACTCGCACAATTATTCAGTTTCTGTTAACATAGGATGAAAATAGTTAAATCACGATCTCCAAATAATCATAACATTTGTCAATCAATTATTCTTAATAATTTGAAACGTTTTTGTTTTTTTTAATTTGGTGAGAAGGGACGCTGCAAACGGCGTCTCCCACCTACATTTCCGGCAGTGAGGTCAATCTAACACTTCGGTGCCCCTGTTAGGGCTCATGGGGTCTTAAAATGTTTGTCCAAGATATGACAAGAAGTACGCACCTCCAATGGCCATGTATCTGAAGAAGAGCCATCCGGAGATGAGTGGCTCGTTGGCACGGCGGGGCATCTTGTCCATGATGTCGAGGTCGGGTGGGTTGAAGCCGAGGGCGGTGGCGGGCAGACCGTCAGTCACCAGGTTCACCCAGAGCAGCTGGACGGGGATGAGGGCCTCGGGCATACCCAGGGCAGCGGTGAGGAAGATGCAGACCACCTCTCCGATGTTGGAGGAGATGAGGTAGCGGATGAACTGCTTCATGTTGTTGTAGATGGCACGGCCCTCCTCTACGGCCGACACAATGGTGGAGAAGTTGTCGTCAGCCAGCACCATCTCAGACGCAGACTTGGCCACAGCGGTACCCGATCCCATGGCAATACCGATCTCAGCCTTCTTCAGGGCAGGGGCGTCGTTCACACCATCACCAGTCTGTATAAGGTAGAGGCACGTGTTAACTTGTAGTCTTTACTCAACATGTTTAACCAGGTAAATAAAATGGAAAGGTAAATAAATACGGAAATGCTTGTCTCTTGCAGTCACAGAACATGACGTAAATTCAGATTTATGAAATAGATAGAAATTAACAAAGTACATGTAGCTATTTTCGATAAAAACCAAAGTGATTGAGGTAAGCGGCTCACCATGGCAGAGATCTCTCCGTCAGCTTGCAGGAACTCAACAATCTTGGACTTGTGGGCAGGCTCGACACGGGCAAAGAGGCGGGACTTCCTGACAGCGTTGGCCTGATCGTCGTAGGACAGGTCGTCAAACTCACGGCCAGTGTAGGCCATGCCCTCAGTGCTCTCGTTCTCACCGAAGACTCCAATACGGCGGCAGATAGCCTCGGCGGTAGCCTACAGGGAACACGACAGGTATCATCAAGAGGCAGGAGCAGGTACAACCACCGGCCGGCAGACGTGGGAATGGATACCCACCCGCAGCTTTCTAATTAAATAGCTTGTCCTGAGCCTAGGTGGCTCTTAACGGCCCACAGGGTTTATAAGTAATACCTCATTTATCATATTTATGTGCCTAATGGGTGACGACCCTTGATAAGAGGGCATGCCATCCCTTGTCATGTCAAACTGTGGCCTACCTTGTTGTCTCCAGTGATGACGATGACGCGGATTCCAGCCTTGCGGCACTCCTGGATGGCACCAATGACCTCTGTACGGGGTGGATCCAACATACCGACGACACCGACAAAGGTACAGTTGGTCTCGTACTTGGCGAACTGGGTAGAGTCCTCCAGCTTCATGTCCTCTCTCTTTACCGGGTTGTCAATGGTAGCCAGAGCCAGACAGCGCAGAGTGTCACGACCTGTAGGGGCATGAACACAGGCCCTGTCAAACTCACACATACACAGCCCTTTGTAAGATTACAGTCTAGTAGCACATCATCTTTTGTAAGAAGCTATTTTCAGGCGGGAAATACTTAAAACCAAAGACTTCCCTCGTCTCCAGAGACCCCTCCCACCCGCTCCTCATTTGTTAAGAAGGCTTCCTCAACTGAATGAGTATAATGGTAACTACTTGGAAAAGGATATCATGTGCTAAAAGGGTGAAGCCTATAATATAGGCTATATGAATATCTGTTAGATACAGTATAGAGATTCCCACCCCTCGTCCTCGCCACCCGAAAAGAGGCGGTGGTCCATCTGATATCAGCAGTATTCAGAATAAATGCTGCAAGGATGCGCTCCTTTAAAAGCGGCAGTTAAAAGCATTCGGGGTAATTGAGTAGTAAAGTGGCGCGTACCGGTGCCATAGAAGCGGCAGTGCTTCATGATCTCGGCCTTGAGTGCGGGTGTCATGGGCACCTTGCTGGTTCCGACACGCACGAAGGCGCACCTGTCCAGGACTCCCTCAGGAGCTCCCTTCACGAACATCTTGTTGCCGGCTCCCAGCTTGGTCTGCTTGATGGGTGTGCAGTAGGAGCTCATCGATTTGCGGTCACGGGAGAACTCGAGTGTGAAGTCCTTTGAAAGTTGAAAGTTTTACATTTAGTTTTATACATGGATTACATTCATAAAGAGAGGATCTCAATACTCGTTTAAAATGAAGCAGAACTACTATCAACAAGGGAAATCAATATTTAAAACGATTGGACTGAGCAGTAGAAATGCAGGGATTTATAGTATTTTAGTGTATTACTGTATAATCAATCCTAAGGGGTAAAGGGTGGCCCATTCAAAATGTTTAAAACTAAAACCCATTAACATAGCTGCTTTAAGATGTTAGCATCCAAAAAGGTGTGCAGGACGAGCATCCTCTGGCTGCATATAACTGTGGGGTGGGGGTGGGAGACGGGCGGCTGGTTGGTGTCTCACCTTGCGCCACATGGACTGGATGTGCTGGTTACACAGGGTGCCGAGCTCCTTCTTCTTGATACCAGACTTGTCCACGTTGAACACGTTCATCTTCTCGCACAGGATGGTCAGGGCGGTCTCGGTGGCCTCTCCCACCTTCTCGTAACATCCCTTAGCCTACATGCACAGAGTCAACCTTTCATTAGTTCACGTATGATAGGTCTGTTCCAGGTTTTACATTTAATACGTATTATTTTATTAGGGATATTTCAGTTCTGGCCCTATCAGGCAGTCGTAACCTTGTTTTCTTGTGAAGGAATCGGTTGTCGGTGACACGTGTAATACATATGTATTTATACGTAAATAATAATTTGCCAGATAAACAACTTCCACGTGGGTTTATTGTAGAGACACACTGAGAAATAGATTATTTATATTTAGACAAGTATCATGAAATGCATCTTTAATAAAAAAGATTTTCTTCTTAAAGTTGACATTATAAAGTATCTTAAATCGGTGGGGACTATGAAAGACTAAGGCAGAGAACCAACAAGTGCCGGGTAGATACAGTGTGTGTGCAGCAAGGTGCTGCAAAGTGACAGCTAGTACTACCGGGCAGTACTAGTACTACCGGGTCGTACCGAGGGGGAGCGGTCACAGAGTGACAGCTAGTACTACCGGGTCGTACCGAGGGGGGAGCCGTCACAGAGTCCCCGACACCAGGTGTATTAATCACAATACGCAGCGTATTAGACGAGACGGCAGAAAGAGGCCGTCAACCGGGCAACATATGAGACAACGTAATGAGAAGCAGAAGTGGCAGAGGTTACGTCTGATACCGGGGCATGTTTCACAGGCTGACACTACATCACCTAATGATATAGTATATCGCTAAGATTTCTTGTTAAAGTATGACGCTATATCAATCAGTAAAGTAGGCATACATAATATTATTTAAAAATTGTCCCTACTATTAAAGACAGCAGAATTTATTATCTGCAATTGCGTTTAATAACTTAAGGCATAATTGTTTTTCTTAGCTTAAATTAGCACAATATAAAATTTATAATACTATTATTGTCAGCGTCCTGTGAACCAGCCTCGGCGATATCTACCTACCAGCCTGAACATTTCCAGCAGGAGAACGTAACTACTAATTTATTACCTACCTACCTTTTGCAGTATTGCATTTTACTTTTGTTAATCATAGAGTTTGTTATAAACCAGGATATCCGGACCATCGTATCCCACTCCACTGGTCAGGGAATTCTTACCATTACCATTTATAAACCAATAGAAATATGAAGTTCTAAATTTTTGTCTAACTTCTTTAACCATTTGAAGGCTGCATAGTGCTTTAATGACTGTTGTCCTTGGTTGCACGTTTTAAAGCAGTATGCGGCCCCTATAAAAAAAGGTTAGACCTTTGAGAATTTTGAGATAGAGGTTAAGAAGCCCCATAGGTGTGACTTGTTTTTCGGCTGCCGGAGTTGGTTATGGAGTGTGAAGAGAGGACAGTGCCTTAGTTGTGTACTAGATAGAAGACAGGTGCATGCACACAGAGTGCGCTACCAGGACAGACCCGCTACCGCTTACAGCTAGTATCCCACTACACCGTTACCTCATTGTAATCCACGCTAGAATCGTTGCACAGAGAACAGATTATCGACATCTCATGAAGCGCGTCGAAGTCCGAAGCCTTGACCTGCTTCCCGTTCAGAAAACTGATAGGGGGGACACACAAACAAATTCACACCATCAGTTCAACAGTTTGCTGCAGAATGTGTGGGGGGAGGGGACATGTTCACTCTGGGCTCCCTGAGGGTGGTGTCCTGTAGCTGCAATACAAGGGGCTGGTGGGGAGGGTGTAGGAGGGGATGTCACATGGATACCTACATCGTTGAAATCTACGCTGGAGTCGTTGCACAAAGCACAGATGGTACCGAGCTCTACGAGTGCGTCGTAATCGCCTGTGTTGATTTTCTTGCCTCCCATGAAGCTGTAAAGACGCAGGTCGGTTCACACACACGTCAACAACAGTAACCACTTCTACACTTGTACAACATAAACTAAAGTAAAGTAAAATAATTTTGATGTCCTTCCCCGAAAAACATACACTTTCTTCTGACCTTCACTATCATGAATACTTACTATATTAAATATATTAAATGTGCAGACAGTTTGATGTACCTGCTAGTCTGACATTGGTTTCAAAACGTTGACCATGGTCAGCTCTGTGTCGGTAGTGTGACTTTGGTAAGTGAACAATGTCATTGGTAAAGGTCCCCTGTAAGCTACTCATATTCTACTGAATTACTATTTTCACAACGGTTCAGTTACAAATAGGTGTCTGTTACTCTCCCCACAACCCTAGGTATACAAGTCTGACATATGTTCTTGGCCGACCATCAATAATATATTGTAAATACCTCCCATGGCTACTTACTTTAAAAAAAACACTTAAATCAAGTCTTTACAAGAAAGATGCATTGGACATCAAGAAACATCGTGGTTTGTAAGAAAATTAAAATGCGATAAGGTTTTAGGGTGGTGGAAAAACTTATCATGAATGCAAACAAAAGTAGAAAACTCGGTGTAACAGATGGGTCATGTTGGTGTGGTGTATAGGTTCAGTGCAGGGGGTGGTGTGCGCGGGGCTGGGGGTGTTCTCAGGGTCTTGCAGGGGATGTGGTTGCAAGAGGGAGAGGATTGGTGGAAAACAATTGTCATACAGTTCAAATAATGCAAAATTAGACACATTCAATCAATTTGACATACTGATAATAATATGAAAGTTCTAAGACTTGTAAAAAAAAATACTACATGAAATGAAAAAATTCAACAATCACTATCAATTTGACATAGTTTGCATTACTTATATACGAGATCATTATTATTATATGCCTCATCAATTGTCAGCTGATAAATATTACCTGGTACATGCAGTTTCCTATAACATTTTAATGTATTTATTGTAAGAAACCCAGCCTTACATGTCACATCACACAAACACAGGTTTTTATTATGTTATATTAAATTGTTTCATTATAGAGGGTTAATTTTATTTAGATTTAACGTCATCCAACCCTGAGGCTGTTTACGGCCTGAGTGTTGGTGGGGGCCATGCGGTGGCACAGAACTGGGGAGGAGGGGGGGTTATCAAGTCAGCTGACCACGCGTACAGTAAGTCTGTCTTACACTTCGCCTTCAGGAGCGTATGTGGAACCGGTGATCTCAAACTGGTGAGTGGAGATCTGGCCTTCTGAGGCTTTGTCGAAGACGAACATCTAAGTCATGGGGAAATGAAAGGAAATATGTCTAAATACTTTACATATGTCATGTGTATTAGGTAAGTAAGGGTGTTATTCTACTTACACGTCTCCCTCCGGGGCGTAGGTGGTTCCCGTTATTTCAAAGTTATTTACGCTCATGTTGTTGCCTTCCACCTTATCAAACACCATCATCTACAAAGGGCAGCACACGGGGTAACACACCGAATACAGCACACCAGGGGCCTGCAGGAGTCTCACTGGGGCTCAACCCTCTAAGGGCCACATAGAGCAGTAATACAGTGTGTTCTTTGTCGTCATGATGCGGCAAATGTAGCACTAGTTACTCGCCAGGGCTGCATTCATGCATCATGACGATCAAGGACATTAAAGCAGTATGCGGACCTTAAAGGATTAATAAAAAAAAGTTTGAAGTATTACAACTTATTAAATAGAGCTCATTCAAATACCCAGAAACACTTTTAATATAACATCATTGTTCAATATTAAACATAATATTTGTGCCCAGCAGTATATAGTTGAAAAAGTCTTTACGATCATTACACATGAACAACGCATACCATTTCAACAGTAAGAGAGAGACTGCTAACATTTAATCTTTTCGTACAGAAACCAAAAGGAAAACATCTTTCTCAACGTCGACCATTTCTCTTTACTTACATCCGAGCTAGCCCCTACGTAATCCGGCTAGCTATCTTTCATACACTTTCATCTAAACGTGCGTCAACAATACTCAATAACTTGGCACTTCAAAAAGATACTTCAGCCGTCGACAAAAAGTAGGAAATCTTAATGTTTTAGCCAATTTTCTGCAGGAAACTAACATAATATGATAGGGAAATGTGTGCTACAGTGATGGTGGCGTACCTTGCAGACAGACATCTGGTTGGTGGTGAGGGTGCCGGTCTTGTCGGAGCAGATGACGGAGGTGCAGCCGAGGGTCTCTACGGAGGGCAGAGAGCGCACGATGGCGTTCTTCTTGGCCATACGGCGGGTGCCGAGGGCCAGGCAGGTGGTGATGACAGCGGGCAGACCCTCGGGGATGGCCGCCACGGCCAGAGCCACAGCGATCTTGAAGTAGTAGATGGCGCCCTGGGTGCGGCAGGAGGAGGCACAGGTTAATGCGAGTTGGGTTTACATTATTTTATTTAGACTGTATAAGGGAGGCCCAGGGCCTGTTTGCTACATACAGTATTACACCAGAGCAGATGTCCGGTGTCATAGACTACACACAACTTCCTTAAGAGAGTCGTTATATGCTACTCTACAGGTGTCTCCCACTGGCCGTGAGTCATGTAGCAACTCAACTGTAGGCATCATCCACCTTCCCATTACAGGTGTGCACAAACCAAATATCTATTTAGCTTAAAGTCTGGACAGGTGGACACCCACGGGTTATTTTCTTTAAATTTTCAAATCTAGGCAAGATATTATGAATGACACTTTGCATCTAAGTCGCATGTCCATTCTCATGTCTAATCGGCCAGCAGCCTCCTCATGTCCCTTATGTATACCACCAGGCAGCTGTCCGCCCTTTGTCTCTACATGAGCGCCTTACCTTGAGCCATGAGCCTCCGTGGGCGGGGTCGTTGAAGTGTCCGATGTTGATGGCCCACACGGCCACACAGACGATGGAGATGACCTTGGAGAGCTGGTTGCCGAACTCGTCCAGTTTCTGCTGCAGGGGTGTCTTCTCTGTCTCCGTCTCACACATCTCGGTACGGATCTTACCTGCAAGGACAAACCACACCTTAGTCACATGCTGCACGTCGTCACAGTAAGGACGGGTCAAGAGGCCAGAACTGGCTGTTTTATGCACTCCAGGAGAGGGTATGGAAACGGTTACTAGGCGGATAGTATGCTAGCTTGTATTTTAGGGGACATTAACAGAGATGGCATGTAGGACCCTGGTAACATGAGTCAATCCGTGTCATTAGTCGGCCCTCATCACCAGTTACACGTCGTGTAGGGTGGACTCAAGGGACGTGGGACATGTCCCACTAACAGGCCTGAGCTAACACCCATTACTGCCGCAATTAACCCGCTAACTGCTTTAATGCCGTACGGCCTTTGTCGGCATCATTCATCAATGCAGCTATGGCGAGTGACTCGCCAGGGCTGCATTGACGAATCATGCCGACCGTACGGGGTGAATACACTACAAAAAGGTCGGCATGAATGTAGCACCGCCGAGTTACCTGTGTTACTTGCCGGGGCTGCACGCATGCATCATGACGACCAATGCCATTAAAGCAGTATGCGGCCCTTGCAGGGCTGGGTTTACCTTAATTGATCAGGTCGTCAATACTGTGTGGCGTCCCCCCACACCTAGTCAGCAGCCTAGTTACATGACACCCACCTCCTGAATGGGCACTCACCACATGTCCATACAGGGGGCAGCACATTCAGGTTTGTCTCTCCACAATAATTCATCAGGCACTTGAGTGGCAACACAAATTGTGTGTCGCCCACTCGTAATCTATAAGATGGCATAACAGTAAGTATACCAGCTGGTTGCCATGGTAACTATATAGACTGACGATTACGAGTGGTTGGTATACTTGATCTCATTATGCCATCACCCCCCGATACCCTGCTTACAGCATGTACCGTATATGCTGACGCCTTTCGATGCCTCCGCACCTCTATACCAAGTCCAGGTGCTACGACATGTTGTCGCTCCTCAGCCCTTCTTGTAGATTTTCTATTAGCATGGTTTAATTTACTACTTTGAGAAGGACGAGTAGTCGGGCCACCACCATATTGATTTTCTCAGCACTAAACATTAGAACCGCTATTTCCAAGCAGTCTGATAGTTTGCTCATTAGAGTCTACTGGTTAATCAACTGTTTCACTTTTATAAAATATTGCCTTTGAGACGTGTATCAGTCGTTGCACCACTAGATCACTGAGTATACCGCCGGGACAAAATCAATACGCGGTTCTTTACTATCGACTCAGCGGATCGCTGCCTCTTTGAAGCGGTGCGCTCCCCAGGGTCATCCCAATGTGTGTTACGGCAGAGTAACTCGGCAGCGTAACTCGTTTACAGCCTTCTACTTCACATCTTGTACCACCCTCACAGCCGGCTTAAACTTCCTGACGACACGATACAAGATTATGGTAAAATTCATGGCTCGCCATTTTGCTGTAATGAATACTACCCATGTCTCGCCATTTTTGGAAAATCTCTAAAAACATTTTAGAGCTTGCCATCATCATAATCATTTTCTGACAACCATTCTCTTTCAATCTCTTCAGACAGTAAGTATCTTGTGCTTCTGCGTGTGAGGTTCTGAGAGGCTGTCAGCTTGGGTGACTATGGCGTAAAACACGTTGAAGACGAGACACTCGTCGTGACGGCTGAGGGGGCAGGGATTGATGTCTCAGTGAGGCGCTCCCTGTAATCATGTAACCACTCAGCCCGTCTGTGAGTCTACACAGCCACACGAGCAGCGGACTGTGGTAGCACTCTAGTCTATCATTACTGTTTCACAACAAGGCTGGGCAAGTTAAAGCCAGTGTAGAGCTAGGGGTTGGGGAGCAGGTCAAGGTTTGGGGAGCAGCTCAGGGTTTGGGAGCAGCTCAGGGTTTGGGAGCAGCTTATGTGCGGAGCAGTTCAGGGTTTAGGAGCAGCTCAAGGAGGGATCATTTCCCTATCTTATTACATACGTGACATTGGCTTAGACAGCCCCACACAACAACCGGCTACATTTTGGTCTATATCCAGTCTTCTAGACAGTCTGGAATTCCGTTTTTTATTTGGGTTCTCTTTTTTTGTTTTTAGTTTGGGTTCCCGTTTCTATCTGCAGGGTACCGTTTTTTCCCCTACAGGTAGCATCTTCCACCATCATGACCTCTGACCCATTGCCCTCTGCCTCACTCCAAACACCCCCCCCCCCCCCCCCCCTGCAGCAGGCAGGCGGCATGTAAACAAGGCTGCCTGCTGCACGGCAGGCACCACACCTACACACGGTACACACAGCCAGCTACAACAAGCACATATGGAGCAACACAGCAGAGGACCCACATTACTAACAATAGAAAAATGGGATTAAAATGGGCAAGAAACCTTGGAGGCAGAGGCAAAAAAAAACAGGAGAGAGAAGGATGTCTCTATAGGTCTATGCAGGATGCTCCCATGACGGGGTATGTCATGTCAGGTATTAGGGACATGGAGGGTGTACTGATGAGCAAAAGCTTTTTGGTCGCTTTATCTAATTCCATAGTCTACACCACCTCCCAACACAAGACACTACCAGATGTAACAACAACAGCAGAACACCTCCCCTGTCCGCCGCTAGGGGCCTGCGGGCGCCACTGTCGCTGAGTCAGCATTCCTGGCGTTCCTGTTGGCGCTGCACAGAGCTGCTCTAACTGAGAGCTGCTCTCCTTGTTGCTGGTCTCCTGCTACCTCTAGGTGGGGGTCCTGGGACCTACCAGGTGGTCAAGGTGCAGGGGGATACCTACACAGATAGTCCAGCAAAAGCAGTAAAATTGATTCATTCTTCTGCTCTTGACTCATCTTGCACAATACGTGCAGATAGTTCCTAGCAACCCGACTGTAGAATTGGATGGTGAAAAGATGGTGCTGCAGCATGGGAGGCCGTGCCGCCCGTCATGGTAGGACACACTTCTAGACTACTCCCCACAGCCCCTGACACGGGGGCAGGGGAGGCGGGGCAGCGGAACAGAACACTGAGGGCCCAACCTACAGGCTCATCCGTTCTATGGTATCTTATTCGGTCTTGCAACATTAGGAGTTTAAAATAGGGAAAACGTGGCCAATTGCATTTGTAATAGGACTAGGGATATAAGGGAAATGTTGACTGGCCTTGATGTGCAATACAGTTGCAGGCTGTAGGCTCAGGTGGAGGCCTCCCAGACGGCAGATTGTGGTGCACTGGACTCATATTGGGCCATACCCTTCTAGACACCACATACACGTCTAAGTGCAACAAGGTGAATGGACGACAGGGCATCCTGCTGTGAGGCCTTGCAGACAGAAGTGAGCTCTGAGAGGGGCCAGGAGAGCTGAGGTGCGGGGGGTGGAGGTATGTCTGTCATTAGGAGTAGTCTGAACGTGAATGTGGTCATTACAGCTTGAGGAGGAGGAGAGGGGGGGGGGGGGTGAAGGGATCAGGAGGTCTACATCCACAGGCACTGGAGGCTGGCTGGCTGCATGGATGGCAGCCAGAATCGCAAGTCCTCCACTAACTGTGGCCTTTGGTAAATTTGGCAGGGCTTGGCAGGGCTTTGTAGGCATCTGGAGGTGGCTTGGCCGGGCTTGGCAGGGCCGCCAAGGTCAGGCATTGTATGAGCAACATTAGGCGCTATGCTCAACAGATGTAATCCCCGAACCCTGAAGCCCCAACCCAGACCCTTCTCCCGATTCCAGTCCCACCGTACACAGCGCTCAGTGATGTAAGCGCGGCCAGGTGGGGCTGTGCAGACACGCTGCCTGCAGTTAGGCTGCTGTCTACATCTTAAACCAATACTGGGGTATTCAAGGCTGAAACATCAACCATAATACCTCAGCCTTGTATTGTATTTATCTCCTCTAATCCTGAAGGGTATTCAATGCGTACCAAGAGCGTACAATGTCTTTTGCATGTTGTGTTATAAGGGGTGACACACTGTATCATTGTAGGCTACATCAGGGCAGATTTGAAAGGTGTAGAGCTGCAGCTACAGCTATTCCTGCCGCCTGTTTATTTGGCTCCATGTGGAGGTAGGCCGGGGAGTAGTCCCAATTGTACACCATAATTCAGCCTACCCCCACCCATCACCGACCATACACATCACCCACAGTTCAGTCTCAAGTCTACTGCTTAAAAGTCAAATGTGGAAATAGAGGCTCCAAATCTAAATCAAGTGTAGAGTTTAATACTATTCTCCACTATCATGAGTATCATGATGGATACGTTGTGTTTAATACAACCAGATTGGACAGCCTCACGTGCTGATACCAGCAGCAGTAGCCGTGCCTGCTGCAGCACTGGGAGCTGCACGGCAATCACGACACCCCCCCCCCTACTTCACACCACTACCTCCACACTGTCCATGTCCGGGCGGGGGCGTGACTTGTCGTGGGTGAGGTGTAAGTACCGTATCCCACATAATTAACGCACACCCCCTAATAAGCGCACATACCCCTTCTTGGGCCGATTTTAAGGCTATAAATATCCGAAAATATCTCACGTTTTTGACTATTTTGAGCCCAATTTAACCCTCAACTACTAGAAATGTACTGGAAATATTTATTAAGTGCACTGTGCGCTAAACACGTGGAATGCGGCCTTTACTAAGGAGGCAGATAGTAGCGGTCAGTGACCCATACAGAGCGGTGTATGGACAATCACTGCTGATCGGTGCCGAAAAAAAGAGGCACCTGCCGCAGAGCCATTACTCGCCTCTCACTTTGAGTTAATTGCGTTCAATTTCAACTGCACCAAAGCAGTGAGTTGCCTTTGGGCACAGATAGTTGACGAGTCTAATACAATATTGTCGAGTTTACTAGTAAATACGTACCAATCTCGGTGTTCAAGCCAGTTCCGATGACGATACCACGAGCCTTGCCAGCGGCGATGTTGGTGCCCTGCAATATCACATCAACCATTGAAACATGCCACTTCTAACGTGCCCCACACATTGACAATATTATATTCAGACACATTCTCACAAATGTGATTTCATGTGAATTGTAAAGAGAATGTTTATATTACCGGTATATCAAATAAAGTTCTAGTCGTGATTATGATAGGAAGTGTGCCTTACATGTGAATTGTTAAGAGAGTGCTTTATACATTTTATAAGATAAGTGATGAAAGAAACTCTACAGTTGAATTATAGCTCTTCGCGACATAAAACAAACTTGAAATTAGGAAAAACGCGAAGACTTTGATGCCTGTAAGGTAGAGTAGTAGTAGTGCTTGTGGGAGGTACTCACGGAGAAGAGGCAGTTCTTCTTGTCCTGGTTGACGGCCCTGGGGTCGGGAATGGTGTCGGTGTGCTTGATGATTGAGACAGACTCTCCTGCAGGACAGAGAAACACAGTGTTAGAGCTATACACCACACTTGTAGTCAACGTAGTGATATACAAAGACATTCATTACAATATGTAGATACTTGGCCCTCTTTGACTGTCTCATGACCATATTTATGAAAACATTTGATAAATCCTCTTTCCTCATCTGCTTAAAATGATGCAGTAACCTGCATTATTTCATCTTTTCCTGCTAATTCCTGCCTCCAAGACGTGACAGCCGCATCTCTGGGATATCACCTCCCACCCCCTCTAAACACTAACCACTTATGAGTAATTAATGCTGATTTAAAGATATTATTTCATTTTCCTAGTTCTAGGAAGAGTCAAAGATGTAGAGCTTTGATGTCTTGTGACAGATAATGTTGGTTTCAATTTCCCATAACTTTTTTTTTTATTGCGGAAGAAAATTGCAGTGGGGGAGGGCAAAAAACCACCACCATCAACACACAAGCGGCTAGATGTGTTTTCTGCTGTTCACGGCGTGTTTTTGTTGTGTTTTTGATGTGTTTTTGTGCTAAGCTTATCAGCAGCGCGGTCTGCACCAACCTCACAGCCAAAAATAATTATCTCATTTCAAGAAAATAAGATCAATAGTCTCGCCTGGTGGACAGACAACTAGTTTTAAAAAAAACATTTTCTTAAAGTTTTTCATAAAAAACTAGTCATATGTCAGACAAGATGATTTATCTTATTTTCTTGCAATGAGAAAAGTTACTTTGGCTGTGCTAATTCGTGTTGGCCATGTCTGGTTGCCACCCACGGTGCACGGCGTCTTTTACAGCTGACATTTGTCAAACACTAATTGTTGCAGCAGCTCTGTCTAATAGCCGCTCCCACCATAACGCAGCCGCCCTGAGCAACCCGGTAAGGGCCGCTCAGACGTCTTTAATGCATCATGCCCCTTGTCGTCATGATGCATCAATGCAGTCATGGTAAGTCTACTTGTCAGGGCTGCATTCGTGCACAATCCTGGCCAAAGCTTTGATAGTATATCGACCCTGTGGGGTCGACATGATGCTTGAATACAGCCCTGGTGAGTCACCCGCCGGGACTGCATTTATGCATTATGACAACAAAGGGAATAACGTCTTGATTTAAATCACTATGCGACCCTTAAAGAGTTACCGACAACGCTCAAAGTCTCAGCCTTCTCTCGGCAGGTCTGCCTTTAAGGCGTATTAAGAGTTTAAAAACATGATGAGGAGACGCCAGTGGCAAGGTACTCCAGCTTGAAGGGCCGGGCGCTAAGAATAGATAAGAATCTCAGCTACTTGGACGTCTCTTATCACTATAGAGGCCGCTGTCCAATTTTGGTCTCTCAGAATACATGCTAGTATGTGCACTACTTGGCTGCCAACTGTTTATTTAAAGATAGAACTGCACCATTGACCTAAATATGTTTCTCTTTTTACTCAACATTATAAAGGAGATGTTGACGCAGACACATAAAGAGGTGCCCAAGTTTAGATAAAGGCGGTAATCAGAGTTTGTATACGCCGCACACTTCTCATTTAGAAATGCCTATGTTTAGAAGCACTCCCAATTTAAGACTATTTTCTCACTTATAATAGGGCGCACATTTCTTAGGTAGAGTAAAATGACATGTCTAAATATAGGAAGGTGTGCCTCACTACAGCAGACATGCCGTTTTCTGTGTGCTGTGAGTGTCTGGTTGGTGGACTCCGTCAGAATGCAGCTGGTGCTATTAGTGTAGCAGTAAGTGGGGACCGAGTAGCGTCCTTTAAGGGCCGCACGGTGCTTTAATTATGCTCCTTGGTGGTTAGGTTGCATGAAAGAAACCCTTCTGAGTAGCTCGCCAGTACTAGATTCAAGCTTCATGCCGCCCCTATAGGGTCGATACACTCCTGAAGGATCGGCATGATGCATGAATGTAGCCCTGGCGAGTGACGCACTCACCATGCATCAGACTACCAAGGGCATGATGCATCAAAGCACTATGCGGCCTTTAAAGTGTTGGTGTGAGGAGACCCAGCGTCCTCTACATAGTGTGTAAACCACTTCCACCATTACAAAGCACCTGCACATATAGTGTGACCTTTACCTAGCATCTACGGCGACCACAGTCAGAGACAAAAGGTGCAGCTTGTTTATCAAACCCATTTTTGATTGCATGATTTCAGCACTTGAACTTTCTACGGCAGAATTCCCCTTCTGTCGTATGGTAAATTTTCGGGAATTTCTGGCACCGTATACTATGGGATTAGTAGGGGTATCTTGCTGTTTTAGAGGCTGTCACAACTACCGGTAGATAAAACCTTCACTTTTGGGGCAGGCAGTATGGAAAGTAGTATTTGCAAGTATCTGCTATGGCTCAATATTGTGGACATTATGTGTATATATACTAGAGGTATACAGTACAAAGTAACGGCACTTACCAGTGAGAATAGCCTGGTCCACTCTCAATGTGGTGGAATAGATCGTCATCAGCCTCAAGTCAGCCGGGATTTTGTCACCAACTGAAAGACACAAGAACAACAGTTATAGTACATGTAAACTTTAACAGACATCAGTAACTATCAAACAGACACACCTATATATTGAAGAAAACCTATCGACAGCACAAAGGTCATTGCAAGGAAACTGGACATTGAAATGCACTTCAGTTTATGAGTTGACTGCCTCACTGAGAGTAGATTTATAGCTAGCTGGCTGCACACTACTAAACCTATTTCAATCATTTCTCATTCTAGCTTGGCATATCGGATGACATGTATATGTAACACTATCATTGTCATGCCCATAGGACACATCTCATCGCTAGTGTAACTAACACCTTATACCTAGCCCAACTGTTACACCCCCCCCGACCATTTTTGATCGTTTATGTTCCTATTTCTCCCCTCTTTGGGGAAAGCCTCATCCTTCCCACCTACGCTGGTAGCACTGTACCTGAGTAGCAGAGACTGCTGGGTGTGGGTAACAGTGTTGCTGAGCTGCCTCTACCTGTGCCTGGTTGTGTGCACAGACAGAGGCCCCACCTCTTAATGAGGCGCACTCAGTCAGCTCTAGCTGCCACTACACACAGGGCACGTCTCACTACAGAATCTACACATCTCTCATTAAGCACATTAATCAGATTGCATGCTGTACACAGCTAACTCGTGAGACGTCTTCCCAGCTTGTACTGACAGGTCTGTTATCTGTGCCAGAGCTGCAGAGGTGACTGACTGAGAGGAGGCAGAAGAGACGATATAAGCCGTGCTCCATCCAGTCTAGTTTAGGCCCCAATATCAGAAATCCCTTGTCCACGAAAAGTAGGACGTCTTATATATTGCCCAAGTCTTTTTTAGGAAATATTTCAATTTCAAAATCAGAGAAAAGGTGTCAATTTCTACAATATAGGACCGGCAGAGTTGCTGTATTCTTCTTGCCTGTGATAATATTTCAGTGAGCTTATTGGCATTTCCTCAGCAACTGATACAAAAATGAAAAGGCTTTCCTTATTTTGAATCAAATGGATTCCTATTGAACCTTTTATCACCTTATGTTTGTGTAACTATTAAAGGGATTGGATGGGAATAAGAGAGTAAAAGCTTCTACAAATTACCCTATTACAGGTCGGCCATCACAGGCGGTGGGCGAGGCGCCTACACAGGCCCTGAGGGGGCAGGCTTTAAACTGGCCTCTAGAAAAATACATCTGTGTTTGGGGGAACAACAACAGGATAAGAGCAGATTGTGGAAAAAGGGAACATCTGTCTCTGTCTGCTGATTTGTTTCCTGCAGATGCTGCTCATGAGCTGAGTTGTTATTCCCGTCAGTATTTGGTGGCCCACTCAGGTGAATTACACATTCTATTACAGGTCTATGGGGTAGTCTCTATGTTGAGGCATTCTTGGTTGGATGGAGCAGACCCTTGACATTAACATAAGGAGAGAGCACTGGTTGTGGGAGGCCCTTAGTTGGAGCTGAATGCCGTACAAAGTGGCCTGACCTTTACTGAGCCCCAAATGTTGCGTTTAGCTGAAACCGTCTCTTTTCACCACAGAATCATGACAAATCATTGCCACGCGACGCCACTGACCACGGCACGCAAACACAAGATTAAAGAAACAAACCTCGTAAATACTTATCAAAGAAAGCAATTAAGAAACCCCCCATAACAAAAGCAAATGAAGACAATGCCCCAACAAGAAACCACTTCTCCCGTTCACGTCCACGTGACTGGTGAAGGGGACATGCATGACCAGAAAAGGAAAAGAAAAGGAAAAAAGAAAAGAAATAGAAAGGAAAACAAAAGGCCTCATGACCTGAGGGCGGGCCTGCACACCTGTACACCTGCAGCACGTGATTAATGACACGTGTTAAGGGCCGCTATCAAGTACCTCCGGCCAATATCAGCTCTTACTGAACACCAGGCAGAGATGGCAAAGATAACGTTTTCTTTCAGTACAAAATAAATGCATTTTTGGCTCAACATTGTCGTGGTATGTACGGCACGTTGGCCTTTTGCCCATGTTCTCTATTCCCATGTCCTTATTATTTATTGCCAATGATTTCATAATCTACATTATGGAAGCAGGGATAGGGTGACTTTATTGGCTAAATTTATAATACATTTTTGTCTATAACAAACTAGCAAGGACAAGAATTGGGCTTCAATCCTTAATTTCAAACAGCCACAAAATGGAGGTTATGCCATGGATAACGCATCTTCAGTTCCAAATTAGAATCATTCATGGTTTCTGAATACATTATGGTAATGTTGGCATCCACCACAAAATTGCTTTTAAGACTTATTTCGATAAGCTGAAATTCAGACACACGTCGCCGCTAACCGGTGGCTGAATGCAATCCGCACCACGTCATTACCGTTTTTATGATGAGTTATCGTTCTTACAATACTGCTGACTGCGCCCAAAGGCAGACTACAGAAATCTGTCACCAGAATGGTGTTACCAGCTCCAAACTGCAAATGGTACCAAACAGTTGCTGCTACAAGGACTGAAGCTTTACTAGACTGGGGATGTGCCTTCTGTACGGGGGTCAGCAGGGTAGGCAGCAGCTGCCATATTCTGACATAGTATTGGGTTTCAAAACAGACGTTGTTCCTCAGCTTTCTTACAACCACTGCCATTTCACAATTGAATTGTATTAGGATAGAATACAATTGTTCGCCTTGCCCAAAATTCTCTTTTCTTTATTGACTCATTGTGATCATCCTCAAATGCAATTTGAGTTCCAAATTTACGTTTTTTGATTCACTTTCATTTGCAGCAGCAAGGCAGTGTGCTATGTGCCTTATTCATTTAGTACTAATTAATGCACATTGTGACACGTCGCAGGGACCTTATGAGCCACTACAGCACGGTGGTAGGGACCTTGGTGTGGCGCCCTCTGTGAGGACACTAACCCTGCCTGCCCCAACCCCTAATCCTGCAGCATCACCATGGTAACCCCCACATACTGCAGGATTAACTAATCCTGGTGGGATAATCTCAAGGTGACCTTGGCGGACAGACTCATCAGTACAATGAGGCTACCTGCCCGTCCCCTTGGTAACGGCTTCACGTGGAGGCTGCAGGCAACCATCCTAAACCAATCACAGCCCAGTACCACTCCCCATCAGTAGGTGTAGGGGTGGCCCTTACCTCACCCACATACTGCTAGCACCAAGGGTAGTGGTACCCAACATACCAATAGCACAACCACTAGTCCAAGGCCAACTTGTATTTTAGTCTGTTGGCAGCATGGCAGTTATCATGTCCCAAACACAATCTAAGATACTAACACACTGCAGTTGTTACACGTTACCACAGCACAGACATCACCTGCCACACGTCCTTTTGTGAATGTTCAATAACCCCCTATAACATGGTTGGGCTGACCTAAAATACTTTTAGAAAAAAAAGCAAATTGAATTGATATCGTGCAATGGGTTTTCAAATTGTGCGTCGACTCCCCCGTTCTACTACGGTGTTTTTGTTGAGTGAGTGATGCGGTATTTGCCGTGGCAATCTGGTATTGGATGAGATAACACGAGGCTGCAGGGGGGGGGGGGTAACCTTGCAGCACGGTGCTGTAACCTCAGCTCTCTGATCGCCACACCACTCACTAATTGGTCACGTGACCTTAATTTGGCAATTGCCTCTGATTGCGGAATGTGATGAGCTGCTGTTGCTGCCTCTCCACAAGAGGCAGTGTCTTCAAACTGTCAAATGTTCACTCTCACAGCTGTGACTGTCAAAGGTATGTATCCACTGTCTTCAGCGAACAACATTGATCAGGAAGTCAGTTTACTTTATTTTTCTTTACAGAGGCATACGTAACCAGAGAAATGTTAAAATGCTGACTACCAGATCCCTAAGACTGCATATAGTTAACCCAAATGAGACAAGACATGTCCACTCTGAGCGGCATTCTGGGCAGCCCTGCGGCACTTGAGGCTGTATGAGGCTACATTGTTGTGTACCCTCACCAAACGTTGTGTTACACCTCCCACTTTCTGACAACATCTCAAGTACAACCTGAGCACTGCAAAGTGTAGCGGCTATCTGGGTGCCATGTCGGGTATAGAGGTGAGACATACCACAGCCTGCCCTATCAGGGTGTCAGTTTAGCACCACTGGTGGGGGATGAGTTCATGTGTCTCTGGGCTGCTTCATCCACACGGCTGCTGCATAGACTACATGTACTGTGACGTATATGCCAACATTAAGTAATATGCTACCATGGTTTGTAACTCAGCTTGTCCCATTCTGGCGGCTCTCATGCAGGCAGGCTGAGCAGTAATCCCTTTTACCATGCTGCTACTGCGTACCTATTTTACCAGGATGCATGTATCTGTATACACATAGACAACCATGTTCCTTATTTCACCTTTACGCCAGCTGCCCTTTGTACTGAATAAAACCTAAAGGGGAATCTTCAAACATGCTATATGTGGTGGCTGATGTACAGGGTCTCCACACCGGTGGGCAGGTAGGTATGGTGACGTGTTGCTATGCAACAACACACCAGCGGCCAGATGCTTCCCTACACCTTCTCTTATACCTAAAGTAGCTGGTAAAGAAAATACCATAGAGTGGTAGAGCGCTCATCCTGTTGCTACCTTTGTCCCTTTTTAGCAGCGTCTTACCTGACGCTGTAGTGGTGCTGACTAGTGCCGTGAGGGGGCGCCCTGAGGACGGACGCTGCTACAGCAACACTTCCTGTACGAGCTGCTCACCTCTTTTTGTACTTCTTCTGTTTAACCCATTTTTTGTTCAGTTCCCCCTCTCCTATTGTCTGTTTAACCCATTTTTTGTTCAGTTCCCCCTCTCCTATTGTCTGTTTAACCCCTTTTCTGTACATTTATCCTCTCCTATTGTCTGTTTAACCCCTTTTCTGTACATTTCTCCTCTCCTATTGTCTGTTTAACCCCTTTTCTGTACATTTCTCTTCTCCTATTGTCTGTTTAACCCCTTTTCTGTACATTTCTCCTCTCCTATTGTCTGTTTAACCCCCTTTCTGTACATTCCTCCTCTCCTATTGTCTGTTTAACCCCTTTTCTGTACATTTCTCTTCTCCTATTGTCTGTTTGACCCCTTTTCTGTACATTTCTCCTCTCCTATTGTCTGTTTAACCCCCTTTCTGTACATTCCTCCTCTCCTATTGTCTGTTTAACCCCTTTTCTGTACATTTCTCCTCTCCTATTGTTTGTTTACCCCCTTTTCTATACATTTCTCCTCTCCTATTGTCTGTTTAACCCCCTTTCTGTACATTCCTCCTCTCCTATAGTCTGTTTAACCCCTTTTCTGTACATTTCTCCTCTCCTATAGTCTGTTTAACCCCTTTTCTGTACATTTCTCCTCTCCTATTGAATGTTTAACCCCTTTTCTGTACATTTCTCCTCTCCTATTGTCTGTTTAACCCCTTTTCTGTACATTTCTCCTCTCCTATTCTGTGATGCCTGATGTCAGTATTATCTTACACTCTACTTACACAGCAGCTACTCCGTGCTACCACCACTCTAATGTCTCTGTATAATGGGTCTCCTGGAGAGGTTGACACTCGGTAAAAACCCCACCAAGAGCAGCATCGGTATAAGTGTTAGGTGTGGAGTTTTTTCCTGGTCCACAAAAAGGCAAGACAAGGCAGCGAACTGCCGTGCAGCATTAATGCCATTTGCAGCGTAAAAGATATCGTGAATGGTGCTTGCGGGGGGCTTGTATTCTGTTGCGACCAGCATTATGTCGGTTTTTCTTCATGCTTCTTATGCAGGAGCAGTGTCGGGCTTCTGTCCTGAGAGGTTGAGTGCTCAACATGACATGAATTAAAATATCTGACTACAGGGAGCATTGCCTTTGGAGTCTAGAATTCCGCATACTTTGTATTCATTAGAATTCAAATGGTGGCATCCAAAATACCTGCAGCTCATTCCTATCTCTATCCTGACCTAGAAATCCTCCTCCCCACAGGTAGGTAAAAGTTGCTAATCTATGTATACTCCATCTCCCTTTGTCCTGTCCCACACACCCACACACCTTCTCTATGCCACGAGCCGGGACCTACTTCCCCCGAACCCCATAGACTGCGGTACATCCAATGCGGGTGAGTATAAACAGAGGGTAAGATCTGTTTCTCTGCGTGTTTTGACTAGGAGGCAGAAATAGCCCGTCCCTGCCTGTTCTGGGCACCCTGCCTGATGTTATCATATCTTACTGCCGCTCTGCCACCAACCACCAACAACTAGGCCATCTTCGGCCGCTCTCTGAGACGCATACTACTTATATGTATCTGTTATACACAGATTTAGGTTAATTTTCTGGATGAAATCGACACAATTTAATAAAGAAATTCCAGCCACAACGTAGGAGTTTCTTCAAAAGCAAGAACAGTGACATATCTGATTATAACAGACAATTATACAATGCCTTTCTAAATTACTCTGATAACAGTAGATCTTCCCATATCTCATTAGCTTCAGGATGGTGGTAATGGCTTCTACATTGACATTAACATAGCCTGTATAGGGAGGCCTATTATGATGCAGCCTCCCCCACGGCCAGTTGTCTCTCCCCCCACCAGACGGCAGCACCTGTACATGTTCCCAGACTAGAGATAAGGCCATTCAGACAAGAAGTGATGCCGCGCGGTATTGTAAGGCTCTGCCGCTGCCGCTGCCATTATACAGCCATGTTACTCCATTACATGTAAGTGGTATCGGTTAATTACCGCTTGGTATCAGAGTGATGTGTAGAGTGAGCGGGTTGCCTGTTTGTGAGAGAGGACCGAGACGTGGACCATTCTGCATCCAGTCGGTGTTATTGATTATTCGCGGTACACGGCGGGGTGTGGGCCGCACACAGGGCTGCCATGTCATGCCATATACTGCACCACTTAACCCCCACATGGTGGGCCCTCACAGTTACAGCCCCAGTGCAGACAGGACAGTCTTTTATACCCCGCCCGTGGCTTTAAGGCTCTAGTTGGGGCTCTATTCTACTAAACCAATAGGGACCTATCTATAGCAGTTACCCCCTCTGTGGCAGCTAACTGGTTACATGGAGACATGGCTAGTTACGCAGCCAAGAGAAGGTTGTTGTCATGGGGGCTGTAGATGGCAGTATACTTGCTGGCAGTGCTGCAGCCTGCATGCTACCTGCTGACTGCATCTTACAAGCTGCCTGTGCAGCACCATCAGAGACAGTCGGGCTACATGTCACTGTATCCCCCCCCCCCATGTCCTCACAATGTCTACTATACTGCACCCTGGACGCTAGTCACATCACGTAACTCACATTGTTATACAGAATTCCCAACATGTTAATCTCAAACTGCCATTAACCAAAAACACTTTAACCATCCAACAAAACGTCTTTAATACTGCAGCAGTGACTTACCGGAGACATCACAGATGTCGCCAGGCACGAGTTCCCTGGCCTTGATCCGTTGGACACCTCTGTGGTTTTTCCGGTGGACCTTGGCGATCTCAGGCTCATACTCCTTAAGGGCCTCAATGGCACTCTCAGCATTACGCTCCTGTAAGGAAAGGGGGAAGACAGCCGTGAGTTGGGGTTTGTTGTAGGACGGCACGGTTATCAGAATACAATGGGAAGCAATATCTGGACCAAGACTGCGTCAGTGAAATAGGAAAAGTATCTGCTTACCTGTGATTAATACTTACTTCAATTGTATGGACGTCCGTTTTTCTGCTGTCCCTGTTGTCGTAATGTGGCGGTGCACTCACCCTTTTTACTGTTATCACACTAATGAATGTTGTACGACGATTAGTCATGTATATCTATGGCGTATGCGTTTCGATGCAATGTAGAATCAACCCGGATATCAATATCAGGTCTGCTTCTCATAAGACGCTACTAATTTGTCATACTATCCTTTTGGCATGCGTTCTGTATTTTTTATTTCTGGAAGATATTGCTTATTTTCAGTAGGAGTCCTGAGGCGCTCTTTCCCCTTCTAGAGTCTTTCTTTACATCTTCTATAACAAAAGGCAGCGGTAATTGTCATCATCAAAGAGACACAGACATTACTTCTAGTTATTACGACCATACTGCACAGGTCACATGACCACAGGTCAGCAGACTACTGTGCAGACTGACCTCTGCCTGGAGATGACCTTGGTTGACGTTGAACAATACCCCCATGGGTGGGTGGGTGGGTGGGTGGAGCAGGCGGCTAGTAGATAAGCACCATGTCCCCTATCAGGATATATCTTAGTTTGTTTACCCTCTGCTAACCTACCTCCTCCCACAACATGTATACGTTAGCAATGGTAGAGAGTATCGTTATCAACTTCAGTATTATGAATCTCCATTTAGTACTCTATCAGATGAGAGAGTTTGTGATACCAGGGAGGGAGTGGCTATAAGTACTACCAAGTCCTCACAATCTAATATTGATAACTCTAATCTCTAGCTTCTGTGCCATTGTCACATCTTCTTTGTTTCAGGGTGCTGGGGTAAGGGCTGGAGCGGGCTTTGTTCTAGTTGTTGATTTAGAAGACGTTCAGTGATTATTTCAGGTTTGTAGACGGAGCTCCCACTAGGTGGGACAGGATTAGTAGCTGTGCCGCACGCCGGGATCATTGTGCTGCACACAGCTGCTTTATAAACCTGCCACATCTCTGCAGGATCCACACCTAACTATTGTTTTACTAGGAGAATCTAATCTCTAGCTTATGTACTCTAATCAGACATTAGGATCTACTTTCTTGTTATGTAAAGACCGGCCATACACATATACACTTCAGTACATTGTAAAGTGCTATTATTCTCTTCGCATAGAGTAACCAAATGGCCACTCACAGATAACGTTATCCAGAAAGATGTCTTGAGATGTGTTTAGTATATTTGTGATAACTGCATACTAGATGTAGCATTAGGGCTAGACAGGGTGTCTGTAGTGCGGCATTGAGCTGAGCATGGCTGCTCAGTGAGAATGTTCCTTGTTCCCAGTCAGTGCCTGTACAAATAGCTCCTACAGGCAGCCAAGACAGCAGACCTCTGCCTGACCAATTGCCTTTCAATTAAGACAAGGCGTTTATCACAGAGACTCCTTGCCACTTTTTGTAGGGAAAAGCCGCTACTGTGAAAAAGCCCATTCTGGCTGCCGGCACCTATTGCCCGCCTGCCTTCATCCGCCCACTCCGCGCACCGCCAGTGTGCATCTTTGGGGCGGCTACTTTTCATCCGCAAGCTGAGCTAGTGATAAAAAGCCTGCGATTCGTTGAGGCGAAATAACAAAGTAAATACATACAAATGAAAACAACTGGTGCTTCCTCCTCCCCCTCCATCACCTCCCCTCCTCCTCTCCCTCCTCCTGGCTGCAGCCTGTATCTAGGCTGTAACTGGTTGTCAGGGGAGGCGGCCATCTTGTACCCCGCTGGTTACCGGAGATCAAGTAGGGTCTGTGGAAACCAGCGTAAATACCAACTACATTTTAGTACCGTTGTCTGCCACTGCTGCTGCCACCTATGGCGCTGTCTGTCTGCCCTTATTACCTGTGCAGTAATCCCTCAGCCTCCTGACACCCCAGGTGTAGATATCCCAGTGTAATGCCAGCACACCCTTGTTTTCTAGCACAGTCAGATACAAGTTGGGTGTGGGGGGATCTACTGACTTTCGGCTTTTTCTCTGTGACCTGCCCGAGGTTTGAAAATAAGCTTATCTCATCAGATTTCAAAGAGAAACCATGGCCTTTACCCAAGCTTAGACAAATAGGATAAGTTTCAAAGCAAGAAAATCTTGCAGATAAGAATAAAGATGAAACCCATATCAAACATACCGGTAATCAAAATGGCAAACACGGCCATGAGGCTATGCATCAGGGAGGGTTGGGAGCATGCATCAGGGAGGGTTGGGAGCATGTATCAGGGAGGGTTGGGACCATGTATCAGGGAGGGTTGGGACCCTGTACCAGGGAGGGTTGGGAGCATGTATCAGGGAGGGTTGGGACCATGTATCAGGGAGGGTTGGGACCCTGTACCAGGGAGGGTTGGGAGCATGTATCAGGGAGGGTTGGGACCATGTATCAGGGAGGGTTGGGAGCATGTATCAGGGAGGGTTGAGACCCTGTATCAGGGAGGGTTGGGACCCTGTATCAGGGAGGGTTGAGACCATGTATCAGGGAGGGTTGAGACCATGTGTCAGGGAGGGTTGGGACCCTGTATCAGGGAGGGTTGAGACCATGTATCAGGGAGGGTTGAGACCATGTGTCAGGGAGGGTTGAGACCATGTATCAGGCATGGTTTGATACAATGTCTGAGAGTGTCTACAAAGTGAGGACACAGAGTGCCCTGTGAGCAGGACGTGAGGCGTGCAGCCTGAAGGGAGCTGCTCGCTGCCCGTACAATGGCCGTCCTCCTGCGTCCACTCACCGTGACTAATATACCCCCGGACGCTGTATGCCTCCACCGGCCGCTATTCAGGCCTCTCTGCCCTTAACCCTGCCGCTCTGGGCGCTGCAGGATATACTCATGTAGATGCCTGCTTCATACTATGATGAAATAGAGTTTATCAAAGGATAATATCAGCACATGCAAGTCCATATTACACCTTAATATTTGTTCCTTATTTTACAAAGCCCTTCGCGCCATGTTTAGCTGTGGAGGGTAGCAGGGAGGGCTGCATGCCCGGTGTAGGTGCCTACAGGGTCTGGGCGGGGATTGTGTTTACAGAGTAGATGGCTCTCCTGTAGAGGTGCCCCTTTAGGGCGGCTACAGCGGCGCGGGGTGTGACCCGCGCTGCATCATTATTCACCTTGACTGCATCAAGACGCCGACAAACCCACCCTCCTGTTATAACACAACCCCCCAGACAAAGGTCTTACTTGCAGACACATTCTAATTTTAGTCAGTATTTTCTGCTTATTCCTTCGGGCTCAAGTGGAATTTTCTTTTCCTTTTACAGTGTATCGCTTTTCCATTATGTTCGTATTATGATTGCACTCGGAGAGATTTGTCAGCACTCAGGTGAAAAACAGTTCTGTTTAATTCTAGTCATCCATTACAATCTGTTATAGTCACATTATCGTCTATATTCTATAGAGGGACACATCCGTCTTGCCATTGTCATCGATTTCAAATCGCCATGCGCCCACACAGGTGTCATGTGTGACCTTGGTGACACCCCCACTACCATCCATCATGGCGGCCGTTACCTTGGTAACACCCCCTGCTGTTGCCTGGAGACGGCGCCAAAGTCAAACAGATGTTTGTTTGAGAGCCGCCTGCCGCCACAGCTATTGACTCCATTGATCTTTCTGCAAGATGGACCCAAACTTGAGCCCATTTTTGTCCTTTCATGGGTGTGCTCTGTATTTAGTTGTAGTGGCATTTCTTTCAAGGGATTTTAAAATCTGAACAGCTCACAATGAGAGTAAAAAGTGTGACTGCTAATACAAAAGAAAATAGGTGTGTTGTCACTGCTGATGGTATAGGGAGGTAGTTGTTTCTGTTTAGATGAAAAATTACCAGCCAATTCTTCTACTAGAAATTACATCATTTGAAGAAAAATGTGACTAGCACAGGTATAACAGTTAACACGGCCCTGGAGCCATTTTAGCCACAATCACTTAATTTAACACCGCAGAGTGCAAAATGATGTTGCGTCACGAAAATTCCAAAGAGTCAACATGTTCCCACTTTTAAAACGGTCGATTTTATTCCAGGAAAGCCATTTAGGAGTTGGGTTTACAGTTTACATAGTCAATACACCAACATGAATGATATTCTGGGAAAATCAATGTCAGTTTGTGATGTCAATACTGTTAGTGGGGCTGTGGGAATAGCTTCAACTTTAGAAAAGTATGATATCATGTTTCCTTTTTTCTTCAAGATATCTGCCAGTCAATCACTACTTATTTGAAAGCCTTACAACTTCCGCCTGACAAACTTCTGACAAGCACGCGGACACGGTTATTAATGCAGTTCTTATGAAACAGTCATACAGACAGGTGAGATTGGACTTGCGTGGAGGAGCGTTATTTCTTCATTCTATCCTGATGCATAGCCGTTATATGCCATTCCATTTCTATATTTATTTTAATAACATATTTTTATCATTTTCCATTTACAAGAAGTGTGTGAGTAGGAGGTGGAGGCGGCCCTTGCAGTCCCTGTGCTAGTGTATATATATAGGGCGTATATCGGCGGGCGGCCTGGCTGCTGGACAGCTGATACCTGTACCTGCAGGCCGCCCCATCAATCACCCCCAGGTACAGGTGAGCTAATCATACACTCACCTGGCCGCCCCCCCCCCCCCCCGAGCTGCTCCCTGCCCCGAGCTGCTCCCACCCACCACACCAATCCCGCCCCGGGACCTCACCGCCACCAGGTGAGAAGCCAGCAGTGGGGGGAGTGGGGCGTGAGGGGTGGGGGAGGTGGGATTAGAACAAATGCTGACTTTGCCTGCAACCCCCCCCCCCTCCATGTACAGACCAGCCTGGATCGTTATCCCATACAGGACCCTCACCACTAACTCACACGGAGCAGGGCTGCATAAGCTGTGCACGTGTATCCTCACACACTGCAGCCTACAGCAGGGTTACAGGTAGGGGGGGGGGGGGGGGGGGTGCAGCAGGGGGTAGGGGGCTATGTACATAGGGCAGGGCACGTCCATGTATAGTCAGATAGGTAACCCCCCACCCCCCTTACACATCCCCCTGTACCCGTGCACACCGCCTCCCGGGTGTGGATACACAGCTAAGTCCACAGCCGGATCCCTCCTCCAGGACCGACCCGCTGCACGCCTCAGGCTACACTCTGGGCAGGCACAAAACAGACGTGTTTCCAGTAACATTTCATGTCTTTTTAGAAAATGGACCAAAGTTTCATAAAAAATGATAAAATGTCTGAAAGTGTCCCCTAAAGGTTTGGGGTGGGTCCTGTTTTGCTAGAAAGGCTAGGGATGTTGTTAGGCCCCACAGTAAAGGAGGCACACCTGGTGCACGTGTTGGCAAAACACATCTATCTTATGGCCATCACTACCTGCCCCACACCCCCCCCCCCCGTCAGGTACATACTACCCACCTACTTATCCAGCATCACAAGGTGCCGTCTTAACTTTGTGCAACACCTGTACCAACATATCTATGATTCTTCACAACCTTAAAATCAAATGAACGTCTAGCTTTTTTTTAGTACATACTTCCTGGAGTTGATCAGACTTGCGAAAAGGTCTTTAATATGTTGTCCTGTGCAAGTCCTCCTGCAGTTTAAAAGTTGTCGTGCGTATCGTATTGATTTAGATTTGAACTTGCTGGCTGAATTGGGAGAGGAAATGGCTCAGGCAATTGCCCCCACATCTGAGCCATAAATATGGTATATTTCGCTACTTTAGGACTAGATAAGGTATATTTCCTGCATACCTGCCACCCCTACCCTTCCAGCACCTACCGGCCCTATAGCATACCTGGTGTTTAATGGGTATCTGGTGTGGGTTGACTTACTCTCAGATTCCCCGCTCCAAGTTGACATAACAGCCCGGGCCAACATCCCGCCCTGCCCGCCTCACCTCCCACTTGCTGCTTCACTTATTCACTACTTCTTCTTTGATTCTGCACCTTTTATCCCTACCTCCCACTTCTCTATTTCCAAGCTTACATCGGTCTGTGGTTAAGGAGCTGTAGGGCACCTTATGAATAGCTAACAGTCAGTGTGGCAGCAGTATGGCAGCAGTGGTGGGTGAGAGGGAGATAAGCTCCAAGTAGACTCCCATAAAACACGCTGTGTGTAGAGAGGTGTGGGCGGGGCGGGGGCACTTCCTAGAACATCTAGGCACCTCTGTGGATGCCAGGTTAGGGACCTCATATACTATATCCGCTACCCACAACATGTAGACCAATACTAGAGTATCGCTATGCATTATAATTTGGCCAGGTTTAGTCTACACGTTCAAGTTGTTCCATCTCTAGGTAAATGTTTTATTATCATTTAAGAAAAGAAGCTCCAATGCTAGTGCAAATGTCTTTAGGCAGACTCGTGCATCATGTCCTATTTATTTGCTGTGCTGCCCTGTGGGGATATCCGCTATTTGGTCAGCATCAAGCAGCCCGTCCATCTTGGTGACTGGTGTAGAACGGTGCAGGCCGCCTCCTCTATAACCGGTCACACACCACCCCATCACTCCCCCAGCACAGCCCAGCACTCCCCCAGCATACACCCCGCGGTCCTCCTTCATCCTAAAACATATTTCATGAGCACACAATAATTGCGGCCATCCTGCGTCCCCCGTGCCCCTTATAGAGCCGCCCTTAGTGCCCCCTCTGCACCAGGTACAGGGGGCAGCGCGTCCTCAGACCACCGTCTACTTCCCCATCAATTATTGCTACATGTTATGCTGTTTTATTGTCATGTGTTATGTCCAGTATTACCTGCCTGTCTGACAAGAACATACCTGGGGAGCCGTCTCATCTGTGTCTGTTAGCTGGGGGAGCATTCAATGTCAAGGTGGGTCAAAGTAGTCAAGGCAAAAAGAGCCAGGTACCTCACACCAGTGTCTCTCTGAAGTATGTTACACTTTACACGGTTCTATCTGCCTACAAGGTGCTAATGGTGGTGTTAGAAGCTGTAGTGAGTGTTGGGTGGACATGAGCAGGTTGTACAGAGGGGGGTGACAGTAACGGACGTTACTGTACATTACTGCGGCCACTTACAGTACAGCCCCAACCCCCAGGTGTGTGGGGGGACTCGTGTAGTCTGTGAGGTGCCGAGTGATCCCCTCCTGCTGCACTCCTGCTGCACTCGTACAGTTGATATCAGTCTGTAAACCAGGTTATAGTAAATACCTGGTACCCAGGGGCTCCCCACCCTGAACCCTTCCCTTATCGCCCCCTGTAGTGCAGCACTTGATGCTGACAGGCACCTGGCACCACTCCCTATGGGTACTAAGGGTTACACACTGCAGGCCGCCATCTTGTCCCCTACAATACCCCGCCCCTATGCTGCTGCACCGGGCACGTTGCGCCCTTATACCCCTCTACCTGGCCTCTCTAGGTGACGATACCCTGGAGGATGGTCGGGTCCCTGTTTACACTCTGTGACATGACCTCTATCAGGGTGTCTGGGCTGCCCTTGACCCTGTCACTTGGTGTCTAGGTACCCTGTGGGTCATCAGACCCCCAATAGCATCTAACACCACTGTCTTGTATTTGTCCTCACTGAGTGAATTCGCTCAGACTCAATATGGGAGGTAATCTGATCACGTCAGAAAAAGTGAAGTTCATTACGGTCTTTATTTCTGCCATTGGCCTGTGAAATGAAGACACCCACGGTTACTTTGCGTCTTCATGAGGCATGTAATTGGAGTCTGACGGAGGGCGGAGGTGGTGTGGGGTGGGCGCGGCACCTCACTGCTAGTGTAAACCCACTCAAAGTACACCTACTTCACACATCAATCACGGCAGGTACTCGGCCTAATTAGTTTAAATTGTCCCCATCATCTTATCAAATAGTCTTCTCAGAAAGCAGAGAATTTCTAAGATGCTTTTTCATTTGACCATATCAAGTTCGAGCTAGCTGATTAAAGGCAATTTTCCCATTCAATATTTAACGAGCATCAACTAATAATTACCTGCGAATTCTCTAAAAATGAAATACACTGGCAAAAATGGCAAACGTGACCGTTTTACTCACGCGAGAACTGAGTCAAACTAGGGATGGCATGCCTCTTATGGTCATTTCAAGTAGGTCAACAAATGACCCCGACCCGCTAGCGCTGTGCCCAATAGTGACATTGTGAGTAGTACATCACGACGGGCGTTCTGCCCAGGCGCCTACCCCTACCCGGCCCCAGTCCCTTATATAGACCGTGCGTGGGACAGAGTATGGGTAACCCCGACCAGGTGTTAGCAGCTAGGGCCTGCTCTAGAGCTGCTCAGTGGGGGTTGGGGCTGAGCTGCTCCTCAGTCAGTAGTACCGGTACCCCCACCCCTGTGTATACTACTCTCTACTCCTACCATACACCTACAGCCCTACTCCTGATGCCCAAGGCAATTCTACTGCTGGAGGAGTCTTAGCACAGTATGGCTCCCCTCTCTGTATGCACTACCTTGACTACTTACCCCACACCCTTATTGCTATACTCTGAGCAGTTGAATTGCTCGAAAGTATGGCAGACATTCTGTATGCTTAACTATATCTCGTATTCCCCATTGCTACCTCCATGTAGCATACCCTACCTGCTGCTTGCCCCTCCCTGCCTTCAGCCTGCAGGCAGGCAGGCAGGCAGGCAGGCAGGCAGGTAAGTAGGTAGAAAAGCCTCTAGGCAGGCAGGTATGTAGGTCTAGGTATACAGGTAGGTAGAGGAAGGTAGATAGGTATACTATAGGCATGTAGCAGGTAGGTAGGTATACTATAGGCAGGTAGCAGGCAGGTAGGTATACTATAGGCAGGTAGGTAGAGGCAGGTAGGTAGGTGTACTATAGGCAGGTAGGTATACTATAGGCAGGTAGGTAGGTATAATATAGGTAGGTAGAGGCAGGTAGGTAGGTATACTATAGGCAGGTAGGTATACTATAGGCAGGTAGGTAGGTATAATATAGGTAGGTAGAGGCAGGTAGGTAGGTATACTATAGGCAGGTAGGTAGGTATAATATAGGTAGGTATACTATAGGCAGGTAAGTAGGTAGCAGGTAGGTATACTATAGGCAGGTAGGTAGGTATACTATAGGCAGGTAGGTATACTATAGGCAGGTAGGTATACTATAGGCAGGTAGGTATACTATAGGCAGGTAGCAGGCAGGTAGGTATACTATAGGCAGGTAGCAGGCAGGTAGGTATACTATAGGTAGGTAGGTAGGTAGGTACACTATAGGCAGGTAAGTATACTATAGGCAGGTAGGTATGTATACTATAGGCAGGTAGCAGGCAGAGGGCAGTGAGCAGCTCCCTCTCCGGTTACAAGGCTATTCCTGTTGCCGCTGGTACCCTGCTGGTACCCCGCTGCTCCCCTCAGCTCTTCACACACGGCCGGGGACCAGCACCAGTTATTTATATCGCTGGGTCCCGGCGGCAGGCACGGCACGGCTGTGTGCAGAGGCCGGGGACCAGCTAACAAACAACACCTCGGGCCTGTCTATCCCTCATGGGGTGGTTGGGGGAAGTCTTGTCTACTGCCTGCACCTCAACACATATCTCAATGTGCACAACACACAACATTCCAGCTTTATCAACCTGCACTTCAATCTATCTCAATTTAAACCCATACAGAGAAATCTTCTTTTTTTTCTTGGCACATTTGAAAACTGAATTGCAAAATCTGCATGTTACCTGGTCTACAAGACATTGAATTTTTGAAGACTTTATTTGATATTACTTTCCGGACAAATGTTAATGCTTTTACATAGTCTACTGCTATGTATATATTAATGACCACATTTCAGCTGAAGACTTCAGACTTTATAATGTATAAAGGCATAGACACACAATCTGAGTTCAAATTGAATGAAAATGCTTTCAATATTTTACAGCAGCCACCACACTTTAGCGGACATGTACAGATATGGCATCATGTCGCCTTAGGGCGGTGGATCCTCACTGTGTGTACAGGGTGTGGGGGCTGTAGGGGCAGCACCTCGTGTAACAACCCACCTGGGCTGTATCTAGCCGCATGGTCGGCATTATCAGCATGAAATGCTACACTAACTGCATCAGCACCGGGCCTGCACGCCCACCGGGCACAGCCAACACACTGCACTTCTTGTTATTTAGTGCTGACAAAAAGGGTTAATATATCCCTTTCTAACTGCTACAGCATGGGAACTTCACCTTTTTCACGGCTATGTATAATGGATTACTCTGCAGCATCACTATGCTGCTGCCTTCAAGGAAATAGAGGCATGATTTATGGTGGTGCCACTGGGGATCTTATGGGAATCCCAGCTCACATATTTCATTTCATGTGAGGGAAATTGCAATAAGCCACTGCAGAGAGAACTACCATAAATATAGCCTATTGCATTGTGTGTGAACCTATTCAATGATTAAGTGGCCTGATCCCTCCCCACCTGCCTGTAGACTGTCACTCCCCCTACAGGGCCCTGTGATAACCAATACCATGTTCAATTCTGCGGCTCCTTCAGAAACCTTTTCCAGGTTCACAGCACGTGCCTCCGGCTGTCAACCACCCTCCCTCCCACTTAGCCTCTAAGGGCCACAGAGTGCTTTAATGCAGTAATATGCTCTGTGTTGCCATGCTGCATAAATGCAGACACAGTGAGCAACTCCCCAGGGCTGCGCTGATGCATCATGTTGACACTACGCGGTAGATACACTCCCGAAGGGTCAACATTATGCATGAGCCTAAGGCCAGGGCTGCATTCATGTACCATGACGACAAGGGCATGACACATTAAAGCACTATGTGGCCCTTAAAGAGTTAATGCGCCCTCACCACAGGGCAACCCGCTGAGAATAGCTGATAACTCGGTGAGGCATTCGTCATAATTCCCTCACTCAGAATAAGGTGGCCTTAACGTCAGTCTGATAAAGGGCCTCCTTATTCCCGCTTCATGTCTGGTCCACGAGCTAATCTCTCATCATGATAGGGCTCCTGTCTTTCTGATTACAGACTTTAGGTGTATTTTTCATCTAGATTTAACCAAACAATGAAATACAATTTCAAAGCTGGGTGATTTCTAATCAAGAAATGTGGTTACCTCTAAGTAACCTGGGAACTGGCAGCGCATCACGGTATTACAGTCCTTTGTGCTGCCTGCCGATAGCACTGATAGGTCGGTGGTTTCCAATCAGATTTAATTCAGGCCAAGTAGAGCTTACATAAGGGAATCAGGCATCCCCACCACCCACCACCCATCACACTTAAACCACAGCAACACATCTAACGTTACCACTGCTACTGTATACATATAGACCAGTGGTATTGTCACACTAACCACACTCACACTGAAGCTGGCCTTCAGAAGCAAATCAAAGCCACATTATACAATGCTAATCCGATTTTCCTAGAAAACACCCCTAACTTTCCATACCAGGCGGGGCGCTGCATTTAACAATTTCGATTCCGACAGCTCAAAAGCAGTTCACCGGCACCAGACTGCCGAGCATGCCTGGAAGTGACAGTTGGTGTGCCGGAGTGACAACGGGCTCGGTAGACGCAGACAGGCTCATTCCACCCCGCGGGTGAATAATCCGGTCTCGGCCGACTGCACATTAGGTAACACGGAGCAGCTTAAGTATGGGGTGCCCATCAACGGGAACACAAGGCTAGCATTACATACTGCCAGCTCGCGTTAGTCAAATTGAGTTTGTTTTTCTGGTTCTGTTAGAGTTGGCTGTAAATGATACTATGTTTATACTGCTATTGCCTTTTCGGGCTGATTCTTGCTTCTACATACATGTTGCATTTAGATTGTCACAGAGCCAGTCAATCTCTCTTTACAATTACCCATCTGACCTTTTTAAAATCTAAACTTTTATGTGAGTTTTAAACAATGGCTCCTCCTCGATAAATCATTTTGGGACCTTAAATCTTGGATTAAATCTTTGAAAAAACTTCCCACATCTAAGATGATAATACACGGTCCGCATACCTCATAATTGCCCATTGCAGGTAATTTCTAGCAGTGCCTTCCGTTTGGCGTTTAACCCATATGTGATAATTGCCTCTCTAAGCAGCACCGCTTTTTATATTGAATGGGGCCAACGGGTTCTGAAATCATTTCCTGAAGACGGCTTCCCCTAATGGGTTCTAGTAAGTTCAAGTTCTAGAACTGGTTTCTACCTGTTAGCTACCACTGGGACTTCACTTCTTCGCTGAGTCACCACATAGGGTTTCTCATGGTGGCTTCCACTAGTGGCTTCAGTGAGTGGCTTCTCTGCTGCCCACATGTTCTACTTTGGCCCCTTACCGCTTCCTCTCAGGCCTGCATTTACAGCGTCCCACGCTCCCCACACAACCTTTCTGCTAACGTCGCCCGTCATCCGGTCAATACTATCCGACCAGCCTAAGACATCAGCTGGCAGAATTCCCAAAGTAATAGCAGCTCATCTTAAGTGAGACAGCAAGAAGGCATGGTAGGATACCACCATGGAGAGAAGTAGCCGGGTGTGGTTCAGACAAATCTGTTTGCATGTATGTGACCTTTATAGATGGACTGGAACAAGTGATACACGGCACTATGGGGATTGTCAGTCTGAAGTAAAGACCAAGGACATTTTTCAATTAGGATAAGACACTGCCTTTTCCTGCAGACTATTCGGGCAATTTGTTGGGCTCGCCCCGGTTAGAAACGCCGTCCGTCCCTTGACAGGGGCAAGCCCTCAGTCCCCTGGTCCCTAACCATGTCGCCTTATCATCTTCCCCGTCTGGTGAGGTGAAGGCCGCAGGGTCTGGTGCGGTCAAGGCCATGGCATGTGCTGGTAGAGGGACATCACTCAGTAGGACGGCACCGGGGGGGGGGGGGGGGGGTGGGAGCAGGGGCCTGTCTCAGCATACGGCTAGGGGCATATAGGAGGTAGGGCCGAGACATGGCATTTAGCTACCTTGTTTGTAAGAGAATGCCAGCTGTAACTCAGGGTTCTGATATGAAACCTCCTCTTCCTTTGTTACTGTCTATGGCCTACCAGTGTACATAAGATGGCTAGACGAATAGCTGCCTGCTGTAGGCTTTGAGTGGGTTTGCAGCCAGCTGTAGGCAGTGGCCCTGGGTATGGGTGTGGGTATGGGGTCCCAGGCAGGTACAGCTCTGGGTACGGCCACAGCATGAGGCCTGCCTACAGCACCACAGAGTGGGTTAGTAGTGAGTTAGACTAACCCTGAGCAGCTCACACTAACCCGTTACACCTGGGGCTGTAAACACAACCTACAGTAACACACCTAGTATATGGGTCTTAGAGATTACTTCCCTTCTAGTAGAGGCTACAAGGCATAATGTAGTGTAGGTGTTGATGGTAGTTCTACTTTCTGTGTTTCCTTTTCTTTCTGGGCCGTGGATTTAGTTGTTTGCTTCCAGATACTAAATGAGAGTGGGAGGTGTGTTATTGCATAGAGAGCATTGGGATAGGACGGAAACAGCAGACAGTATGACGGGTAGGAGGACTCAGTAAGTTTATGTTGGCAAAAACCTTCTTTGGAAGCCTCTGATCATCACAGATCACATGCTTTAGGGTTCAAAGCACGAGTCAGTAAGTCAGTACTCCATGAACACCCACCCACCCCTACCACCTTGGATCCTCTCCCTCAACACTCTCAGGGGATTACCCCCTGGTGCTACTGAAAGTATCTGAAGGGCCTCTACCCCCTCCACACCCAGGTGTGACCTAGGTAGGAGGATACACACCTGGTGTGTGGGTTTGGCACCTGGAGCAGCACCTGAATACCGGCCCCCTGTGACTGGGTATAGAGGTTGTGGGGTTTAGGGCTGTGTCTGTGAGGCATACCAGGGGGCAGTGAGGGACAGGCAGAGAAGGTACTGATCCTATTACAGTGAGAAGGGGCAATCCGTCATCCGAGTTGTTTGTATTCTCCTATTGGACGTATACAATTTGAAATATGCCGCTAAACAGGCTACTTCTAGAGAGTAGTTTTCGATATGATTTCTGTGTTGAATTGGATTTATACAACAAATACCATAATCATGGCTTACAAAGTCAGCTTTGTCTACCAGTTTTCGAACAAGTTTTCCTTTGGGATATCTTCGACACCCTTGGCAACCTTGTAAACACGTCTCAGCCTCTTTACGCTCACCTGGGCAGCAGACTGAGACCAGGCAGTCAGCAGCACAGGTGATATAGGATATTACTTGTGCTCATCCTCCACTCAGAGTAGCTCACCTTACCTCAGCGGGGCTTCCCCATGAAGGAAGATTGCATAGTGGGTCACATAACAGCCCAGGGTAAGGCTCACGTCAGAGCAGCTCTCAAAATTGCTTGTGGGGCAGAATTCATATGGAAACCTTGCATTGATACGCTGGGTGTAACCAAATCAGCTAATACCACCTCACAACAGCTATCTCATACATTATGGGCATAGCAGCCATCAAAACTGCCGCCAGTTATATTATACCTTATGGCATAGCAGCCATCAGAACTGCTTGGCAGCTCTAAGAAGTGCTCACAGAGGCTCAAGGAGCAGCTCCAAGACCAGCCCAGGTCAGGGGCGGCCCTACTCAAGGTGCCTTTGGGTGTGAGCCATATGTATCCCTGCCTGCTGCCTATAAGGGGTAGCACCTGAGTTCACTGGGAGGCAGGTATGTGTGTGTGTGTAGGAGGGGGGGGGTATGGCAGGCATGCAGATGGATGCACCATTTGTTACAAGGTGACACCTATGCCTTAATTGCTGACACAACCTGATTGACCAACCATTACTTGTGTTCACCTCAGATGAACTTCCCCAATGATGAGTGGTTCCAAACGTTTATAAATATTATCGTAGGGGAGGTAAATCTATTTGATAGCTGTATATACTGGTTCTTCATGAGAAATGGGAAATACAAAATCCTGAATATATTGTGCAGACCAGTTTCCCATGGCGACGGTTTGGGTAACAGTGGCTGGGGCTGCAGCCTTGATGGAGCTGGCAGCATGGCCCATATCGAGGCCATGTTTTCAGTCTGACTAAGCTTATCTCGGGCTGTTTGGTTGGCTGGTCAATGGGCCCACTTTTTGTGTAACGCATTAGCCACGAGGGAAATTGGAAAGCCAACCGCTGGGTGTATCAAGAAGAACGAGCTTTTCCACTTTTCATCTTATATGGAGAGGGTTTTCAAATGAAGGCTATGTCTTTGATTATTGCCACCATGTTCACCATTATATTAATCAAATCAGATCTGCGAACAAGATTTGAATAAATGCACCTGAAAACGTTTACCACAAGAAAAACCCGACCCACATCTTATCTAACCTGTCTGCCTGCGATTACATGTCTCAGGGGTGAACGGAAACAAAACACCTGTAGAATTGTAAATTTTTGGATTACAAACGAACGGTAAGATGGGCAGTTATTGGTGATTGTGACAGATAGCTATCATATTTCTGTCTCGTTCGCTGACACAATGTTGCAAAATACCATAGCTGATAACGAGGAACTGATAGCCTTGAGACCATACTGGATATACCCACCCCTCACCTGAAATCAATATATAGATTATATCTTGACATCCTTGTCAACTTTATCAACTCACCTACAAGATTACCTCATTTTATATTGACATTTGCCATTGATCTGATATTTTTTGTAATTGAGTTATCCCCCTCCCCTCGGTTTTACTCCATTTTTACCTCTTGACTAGTCTGGGTAGCTGGGTTGGTGTGTTCCCCTGGTTATCAGACAGCCTGAGTGGTAGGAGCCTGTGAGTACAGATATCCTGTGTTGTTGGCAGCGCTGCGAAGGTCAAGTAGTACGTAGCCTAGTCCGCGTTGAGATCAGCAACTCGCGCCCCACACGCTCACCGACCCAGCCTGATTCAAACCTTGTCATACCTCCATATACACTAATAGCACTGACCCCCTACACCTCCATATACACCAATAGCCCCTCCATATACACCAATAGCCCCTCCACATACACCAATAGCCCCTCCATATACAGCAATAGCACCAACCCCCTACCATGTACCTATATGATATTGGTTCTGTGCCTCTTTGATCCCAAAACTCATCACTCTGGCTGGCCTGGCTTTAAGCCTCGCTGTGATCGGATTGCTGGCATCAGATTGCGCATGCTCTGAAGCCTCCAAAACCCCAACCTAACCCCCTATCAACTCGATTCACATAGACATGACTTAGACCTATATCAAGGCTAGACCTGGGCAAATTGGCAAAGCCAGGCCTTCAGCCTAATCCAGACCCATAGGCACCTTTGCACCCCTTAGCCCCAGGCCCTTAGCTCACACCATTCCCTAAACACATAGAGTTTCTATACTTGGCTTCCCAGCCTGCAGTCAGTACCCCACGTCCCTCCCCACCCCTGGTGGGTGGCTATAGGCGGTTCTTGACGTCATCAGCTGGCTGCAGTCAAGGTGGCCTCTAGAGGTGGAGGTGAGAGAGGAGGAGAGGAGAGCAGGAGAGGGGGAGAGCAGGCCAGGAGGAGGGTTGAAGGGGCACAAGTCACTACCCTCTGGCATAAACTACCTCTCCACTCAAGGTCTTAGGTCTAGCTACCTAAATATACCCTGCATTTAGATATAGCAGGCCAGAGTAACATTCAGGTAGCTGGGCCTCCCTAATGACCACGGCAGCTGCCAGATGGCGCCACCAGTACAGGGGGTCTTTCCCCCTCTAAGGTTGGAGAGTGGTACTGTTTATATGTATAATCCATGTACATGTTTGAGGGATGGGTTGAGGGCTGATGAGGTTGCTGTTTGGGACCTGGGTGCATGTCTTGTTATTGTTGCTATGGTAACTGGTGAGGACTGCAGTACCTCTGTACACCAGTAGAGGGAGGCACTGGTGTAAGAAGTAGGGATGTTTGCTTCATTAGTGCAGGCTTTAATTAGGCAGCCTTAGAGAGACGTCTTGTGGAGGTCCTTGATGTGGCATTGGTAGGTGGCAACTGTCGGTGAGGCCCTACAGTCTTTACAGCATACTAAATACTTCACAAGTCAACGTAAAGCAGACTCCACTTTTTTTATGTTTCTACTTGTCGTGGTCTCAAAGAGAAACTAGATCTCCCACTTATCGTATAGCTGAGTAAATCTTCCCCGACCTGTAATGAAAGCAGAGCAACATGAGGTGCTCAAACTGTAGAGGATATTTACATTTTCAGACGCAACAGAATACTTGTTTTTTTGTGATTTTCTGAGGTAAAACCCCTGAACACATGCATGAAATAAAGCCCATGGAGCCGGTACGCTGTGAGGCCCTGTTCATTGATCTGGATCTGTGTGGAGTCACGGCTTGTGGCTGCTCCGATCCGCCTCGACTCATCTGCTGATCCCTCCCCTTTGATCCGGATGGTGGTGGATCATCCGGCCATGTTACAATACTAATCCACACGGCCGGGCTGACTGATGGCAAGCTGCAGGCTCGTCATGTCCTGCAGCCTTCTCACCCTCAGCACTCAGCTACGCGGTGTTTCCAGTTTAATTTCTTCAAATTACATAATGTAATGGGTCAAATTGAAGTGAGTAAATCTGTTTGCTTGTATCAGAATTGAGAAAGCTACATATATCATGGCTTTAAGCTTAAAATCGCTTCATATCCTGTATGATAGAGCTGGAAGCAAACCTAGCAAGAAGAACTGTAAGTTAAGCTTAAGCCTCCTCTGTGACATGATACTACAGCCGGGTATCATCAGCCATGTCTATAATGCTATAAACGTCAACATGTGGTCGCTGAAGCCTTCACCAACCGTCTTAAGTAAAACATCTGTATGTCCCTTTGGTAAATCCTCAATGCGCTGCAGGGATGTATTACTGAAAGGTCAGGCAGAGCGGTCCTGACGCGGGTCACATTTTAAAGGTCAGTAATCCTGGCAGCGTACACAGTGGTTTAAGGTCTTGGTCTAGTTGAAATTTACACCAAGTGGTTGAGGGAGGGAGCTAACCGAGCTTTGTGCGATTACATTAGTAGGAGTTCCATCAACAGTCGACAACCTTCGCGGATACCAGTGGAGGTTATCTCCAGATGGCACAAGTGCATTTACAATCAATATTCTTGGCAGATAACATTAGAAGCAAACAGTATAAGAAATGTAACGGTAACCGACAACCCTACCCATTACTGGCTCTCAACTTCAGCCCAATGCTTAATTCACATAATTTAAAAGTGAAACTTAATTCACAGAATATAAAAGTGAAACAAATGAGATACAGCAGTTGGTATAATGAGCCTAAGAACCACATCATCCATGGAGGAGGGTCTGTAAGGTATGACCACTACGGTGGTACAGAGTGAGATTCAGGTAGAGTTTGATATCACAAATAACCTGTCACTTCTACAGGTGTTGTACATCAATTACACATTGATATAAAGGCCAGGGTCGGCCAGCCCACCTGTAGGTCTCACAGTGGTGTTTTATTTACATCCAACATGGCAGGTAAGTTACCCAGATCGACCAGGGCCCTGCCATGACCTTCAGCAATCACTCAACCCGAAACTGTCCCAGGACAGCCCATACACAAACACTGAGGCCAAGGTGAGGGGGTTAGAGCCACAGCGGTCATGTTCTAAACATGATGGTCTAAATATGATGGAGAAAAAGATATCGTCTCAAATTAGTTGAATGGGATGAGTGGGAGTTGGGAGGGCTGTGCCTGATTCAGACAGTAATTGCTTTGCAATATCACCAGCTGCTCTGCATTTCCCTTTCTATCAGTGCTTTCTTATCTTATTTTTTTCTCTTATTTTTTTTGTTATGTGTGGGGGTAGAGAGATTGTGAGTAAACCACTTCCAGCGTGCCTAACTGCGCGATAGTACCCCGGCGGCATGCTTGGTTAACAACAGGGTCATAAACTCTTTATATATTCAGGTTTTACAACAACCACTAGCAGCAGTACACACCTAGTACTCAACCCATGTCTACATAACAACCAAAACAGACCTGATTTACAGCCACATAATGTGCACAAACTCTTTACACAATGTATTTTATCACTTTACCAATTAAAGTGGCTGTTCAATGTTATGACGGTATACGCTAGGATCACCATACGTATATGGATAACATGTGTTGACTACTGCGGCAATGGTGCGCGGTGGAAGAATTAATAGCAAGAGATATGTTTTCAGCTGTTTTTGCCATTGTAGATGCCAGGGTAAAGCACTCGTGAAATCTAATCCCAGAGGGACAAGATGGCGGCTAATGCAGGGTAGGCTGATACAGGCCTATAACATGGAGGCTAATAGCACTTAGCACGGTCTGTCATGACTCGGGACAGTACCCCGGGTTATGGCTTGATTACACCGCGGAATGGCTGGCCGTGAATTGCTGTGGTTCTCTGGAGTCAGTGAGGTCTATAATGGCCATGGAAGTGCTGAGGTTGCAGTTTCTGCTAGACTTCCTTCGGAGGAATGCCTTGTTAGTTTGCGTATGCCGGGAAGGCTGGGGGCAGAAGGTGAAACGCGGATGTTTCCCTAGACTTTCGGTAGGAAATAATTGGATAAAAGCTATGGACATGCATGTACACTCTGCCCCAAGAGCCATTTCGTCAGTGCCTATTGTTGTTACAGTCATAGACTTTCCTCTCAGGGTTTCTGCTAAATTGTGCCTGGACTCAATTTGGTGGAAACGCTATGGCCTAAGATAGCGTGCCTCTAGACACCATTGCTATACCTACTGTGAATATCTGAAAGGCTCAGCTTATTCCAGTATGTGTTTTGCTTGTTTCCTTACAAGCAGATACTATTGACTAAAACAGATGGACCAAAATGGGCTGTGACCCTCACAGGAACCTTTAACCCCTCATAGTTATGCCAATTCAAAGGATCTCAACAAATTTCTCTCCGCCCAGCACCACTTATTTCACCACACCAGTTTGCCCATTTTCTGGAACATGCAATGGGAGACAAGAGGAGATTGTCTCTCATTACTTTCAAGAGAACATTTCTTGAGCAGAAATGTGATCATGATTTTAAGACTAATCGAAAGCCCTCCAGGCACATGAATGGGACCCTTCAGACCAGATCCACAACTGAAGACCACGAAAGCCTGGTCTGGGAACACGTGAATGCTGAAGTCTTGGTGAATAATTAAGAATGAGTGTTGAAACCGGGGCATGGTGTGTAAGATAGGGCTCTGATGTGCCAGGATCAATTGCTGGTCAGAGCTGATCATCCGCCCATCGACCCGCTCCCTATAGGCCTCACGCCAACACTGAACCCCTACACTACACCGTGACCCGGTCATGGCATGCTAGAGGTAGGGCAGTCATCAGTTCCTAATCACATTGATCTAAATCTGCCCGATTTGGCTCAAGGGATTTCTGACACGAGATTTCATGTCGATACTTGCTAGGGTAGAGGTAAAGAGCCTGTGCAATGGGTTTAATAGGTTTCTACAATGTTAGAACTCTGTCCTTTTCTCACCAAATTTAGGCAGTTGTAATGAGTCACTTCTCACACCATGTCCCCTGCTCCCTCACCTAACCCCCCCCCCCCTGCTCCCCCTGCCGGCCCTCACAAGGAGCTGCACCCAGATTACAGCCTCCTGGTGGCAACAAACGTCAATATTTGAGTGCGGGACCAGTGTCTGGGCTTGTAATACAATTAGTACCCGAACCAACTCCCGTCTCAACACCAGGGTTTGAAGCACCGCCCGCAGGCTCAGATTTGGCAAGGAGTATTATCGAAAAAGTCCGAAAAAATCAATACTGACTCAATTGGACGCGTAACTCCAAACCAATCCGAATCCAGGTTCCTCAGAGGGAAGAAATCACATAACAGACAAAAGTGACCAATGAGTTTGGGAAAGTGCTTTGCGGACGCTTTTGTAATCATCTCCAATTTCCCATTGTTTATTAGTGATAAAAACCAGAGGGAAGGAAATTTCCATATTGTCCTCAGCTTGGTACGAATATGGGCATAACATAGGGGAGTAATGACAGGTCATGTGTCTAATAAGCACAAGATTTATGACATTTACAACACATGTGAGGGGGTGGAGAGTGGGTGGTCTAGGACTACTTCAACACCTGAGTCCGATCCCAGCTTTATCGAGCAACTCATAGCTAGAGAAGCAGATAAGCATCACTACAGTGTAAGACTGGCCACAGGCCATGTTGCCTATCTCTACCCCCATGCTCTCAAAGACTACACCATCCCCTCCCAACCCCTCTACACCTTCCCACTATCTCCCCTCCCCAACCCCTACCTTCCCTCTTATCAGCCTCTTTGGGGAGCTGGTTGCTGAGCAACCGATCAACTGGCATTAAAGATGGCCGCCACCCTGCAGGGGGTCACGTGTTGTAGCGGTGCTGGTGGCGCCCTCTGCTGACAGGATCGTGCCCCACTCCGCCATAACGAGCCAAAAGTCAGACTTAATGCCGACCATTATTGGACTCTCCATCAAGACCTTTGTCCGGGTCAAAACTTCATGTGAAGACCTACGGGCAGTTTTCTGTTAAACTGAGTGAGGCAAGTTGGACAAGAATCTGGTCAAATCTGATAAAACATTTGAGCTCATCGAGATAAAGCCTAATCAAGAAGCCATAATTAGGTCCTGAATGAAGCTGAGCGTCGCGGGATCTGAAGGAAAGTCCCGCTGTGATGGAAAACAGCACCTTCCGATTGTGCCTTCAGACATTTTTGATGATTCAACCTCACAGAGAGGCTGAGAATTAAATCAAATCACCCTGATCAAATCTCAGTCACAGTCCTAATGAGAGAATCTAACGCCTTCATATGAGCAGCCTACTGCTACTTCTGTTCTGTCTAGCTGCTTTCTTCTCAAGGTGAATCCAGAATATGTCCTAGTTTAATCCCAAGCACGTTCAAAGTTAAGGACAAACAGATTTTTATAGTTTTTCATTTAACAGGGTTCCAGGTAATAAAGCCAGGAGGAGGGTTGAAGTAATTCCCCGCAATAAATCTTTACACTAGTTTAGACTTCTGCCGTGCACCGCAATGTTGTAAGCACATCAAAGAACAGAGTAAAATCTGTCTGCATCGTGCAAATATTAGATCATACTGCGGCTTCTCAAGACAAAAGCTGGCGACATAACTCCGGCAAAATCCACTTATTGTGCTTCATCTTCTCAGAACATCAACGAGTGAAAGCGGATGCTCAAATTTTATCATCACTCGCAGAACATCTATGAATGTGTTACTTTTACAGAAAGCGATGAGAGGGAATATCTATAAAATCTCATCCACTCTCGGGCCAGGAAAATGGATAGAACATTATGAGACAATTTGCTATCCGTTATCACGAACAATCATGCATAAACAAAGCGCAGGACATATTTCACAGAAGGCACCTTCATTTAATTGTCACTTACAACATTTATGAGACGCCATAGCTTATTCTTACAGGCCTAAGACTGTGGGAGGTGAGAAGGTCCACTGCCATAACACTGAGAGGGCTGGGTATTTCCTCCAGGTAGATTCATTACTACTAGTTTTACTACAACTCTGCAACCAACAAGGCATGGCTTGCGATGGCTTTGAATATAGGCTTCCACCTTATTTACCCCATTCCTACGTTTTACTCCAAGAATAGCTTTTCAGTTCCATTCGTAAGATGAATGTATCATTTAATTTTTCACCAGTCCATTGTATGAGTATAAAAGGTATTCAAATTATACAATTGCTATCTCGAATTTAGTCCACTTCTGAGGCAGTGTGTATGGCAGCCTGATGGTGGGGAGGCTGGTGGAGGTGGGAGGAGGCTGGCCGTGTTTGCTGCTACTACTGTCATGTTTAATGCTAGAGCAGCCCGGTGGGTGAGGTAAGAACCGACAGATGTTTGCCAGCATTCCACAACCCTCTCTGCTAACACTTCCTGCAGGGGACGAGGTGCCGAGTGGCGGCCACAGTATTGGCCGTAACGGTAGTAGTGGCAGCAGCAGTAGACGCACCAGCAGGAGCACTATCAAATCTATAATCTACATTCAAACATCCCTATCCAAACTCATTTTACCTTCCTCGCTCTCTCACATAAAAATATATGTGTGTACATCAGTCTAGAGGAGGCTTCATCTAGGGAGCATAGTAGCGGTATTCGGGTCAGGCAGAACTATTACTGGTGACTTCATTTGTATGCATCTCTGATATGGCTCGCTATACTACACTGTGCGTAATAAAGACATCATCAATTCTCCGCCGCTTCGAGCAGTAATTTAATTCTACCAGTAAGGACCAAACATAGCCGCAAGCAGGAAATCGCAGTTGGCTCTGGATTATTTACATTGAAGACCCCAGTATTGCTAACGGGCATAATATCAGATTGGTTGAAGGAGTGGTTGTGATGGATTTATCTGTGTAATACCCGTGCACCTTAGGGGCTTGGTAGTACAGCCGGTGTGATTTAAGCCTGCATCAATATGAGCACATCATACAAAGCCCCAATGTCTAGCATTGCCCTATACCATCTGGTGGGACGAGATGAGGCTTGTATCTGCAGTATGGCTGCATATTGGCTGTATCATAATACAGTCAACTCCCTCTTAGCGGCCACCCCTCCAGTGCAGCCAATCCCTCTAATGCAGACACTTTTCATAGTCCCAGACATACTACAATGTACAGAAAATGACCCCCTCCAATGCAGCCACCTCACCAAAGCGGCCACTTTTTCATAGTCCCAAGGGTGGCCACATTAGAGGGAGTTGACTGTACCACATTATGAGCCCTTGTTCCCCTCCCACCCCCCAGTCTTCTTGTATTACTCTGACACTAAGCCAGCCACATCCTACACCCACACACCATTCAGCACCTCCTAATTAGATTGTCTCTATGCAGCTCACTGTCTATAGCACAGATTCAGGGCCCTCTGCCTATTTGCAGGCCAGATCTGATTTGTCAGCCGTGTGAGGGGAGGAGGGATGGAAACAGGGACAGATGTGTGGGGAGGTGCTAAGCCTGACTGGGGAGAAATAGGAATAGCATGAATCTAGAAGGGGTCTAGCCTACTCTTGCCTAACCTCACAACAGAGCCCTACCCTGCCCTTGCAAAATGCATTCCGCCCATCCCATCCCCAGCTTATCACAGCCCACCCTATCCGTTTCATTCCAGCGCAGTCTTTACAGCCGAGGCCTGTCCCACCCATCCCGTCCCGCACCAGACTCCCGCGCTACATACCCTATTTCATCATCATAAATCAAGGCACTGCGGCAGTGTCCTCTCCACTGCAGCTCGCCTTAAGCCGCTTTTATACTCAGAGCAACTCGCAGTGTCATGTTGTAGCACCCAGCTCCCACTATGGTATGCATAGTCAGATCACACATACCTCAGACCTCCCACCATGAGGTTTAGACTACTCAAGTGTCTAAAGTGAGTCTCACGAATTTCTTCATTGGGGTGTAACCAACCTTTACACACAGCATCCATACATGAATCATTGGTAGCTACATGCACACTCAGTATGCAGTCCCATAATGCATCGCACTATGCCTCAACCAATCAGCTTGGAGGATTTCAGTCTCCAAGCACTCCGTCTTGAGCCCCAGCAGCACAGCCCCCGCTGTCTCCTGTGTGGAGATGGGTGTGTGTCTGTGCTTGGTGCTCCTAGACACGCTGCTACAGGCGGACGGACAGTCCCAGGGGTGGGCGCTGTCACCATACCTGGTAGCAGCTCATTTATTCTGAGCTCCTTTATTCTCTACTAGACGGAGCTGCTCTCTATTAGTTTACAGAAATCAACCATTGGCGCTGATATGGTACTGTATAGTGGCACATTTATGTTGAGGTAGAGGTTAGGGGACTGTATACTATCAGGTGCTGGGTTGCATCGTTTGCCGGTTTGATTGATTGATTATCGTTTGCCTGGGGGCAGGAGGAGGGTTAGACCTGTTTCTCTACTGTTTTCCTCAGGTCTATTTGCCTTTCAGAGAAGACCACTCTGTCATCATTTTGTTTACCAAGCAGGACCATAATTCATGCCCATTAATCCATCCTTGCCTTCATGTCTCCTGTACCATCGGTCTGTCCTCTATATAAACCCAGCACCCTTTGTCCACATCACAATGCATTGTGCATCATTCCCTCGTAAAATGTCAATACTGACATGCGTCCCTGTCTAGATAATTCCCCATTAGGCTTTATCTCCATGCCCCACGTCCATGTTGTAGCATGCAGGCAGGTAGTCCCACTACACCCTGCCTGTTGCACACAGGTGGTGCGCACGGCGCTCCCCCCCCCCTTCTCTCTGCGTGTCCCGGCTGCAGGCAACCAGCCACTAGTTAGCTTGTCACGTGACTAGGCGCTTTTCCTTAGAAATGTGTTTCAGGCCCCTTTTGTGCTTCATATTGCACAGTGCACCCATATCTGCAGTGGCCATGGTAACAGCAGCAGTAACACTGACGGTTCAGGGAGCTCAGTATTGTAAAGGTGTCCTTAGCCGTAGATAACGGGATCAATGGTGAACTGTCAGACAGCTAATGGCAATGGGTGCACACGTGTAATGTACAAGTATTATCATGTGTTATAGGTATTGGCCATATAGTGAAATGGGCGCACCCTCTGTAGCAGTAACAGCGACAACAGCAGCAATAGCGGCCATTGCATAGAAACATCCATAGTAGTAGCGGTAGCACTAAGCAGCAATACCAGGTACCCAAAGCGCTTACTTCTGCAATGCATTGAATATGGGCAGCAATACCGTAATATTGTCACGATACTCCGCCACGGCGCTCTTGAATATGTCGGGGCTGTGCTGATACCAGATAGGCGCTTATTCTATGTCCTATTTTAGTGCTTAGGAAACGTTTGAAATCCCTGTACCCTGTGCTGTACGATATGCAGTAGTAACTGTAACAGCAATCTATAGAAGCAGCAACAGAGTAAGTGACTGCAGCAGCAATATTGTTGCCAGAAACGGTAATCGTAGCAGTAGTTAGAATAGCAATAGCAAGATGGCAGGAGATTCTGCAGTAATGGTAGAAGTTGCAATAGTACCAGAGTAAGGGTAGTAGTACTTTATGGGTAGGAGCACCCACAGCAGCTGAATGCAGCAGGTGATGGGAGTAGAATTATAAACCAGGACACGGTGCAGCGGCTGTGTGCGGCAGCGGTGGCACCCCGGGTCCTCCCCACACTGCGGACTGCGCACATCTACAGGAGCCACATCAGGGGCACGGGCACTGAAGGGTGCCTCTGGTGGACACACACCCCTCAGGGCTGGGTCTGGGCAGGCTGGGTAACAGGACGCTGTAGAGGTCCGAGGGTTGATTGGGAAATGGATATAGGGTATAACAGTGCCCATGACACAGGGACAGACATGATGGGCAGATGGAGGAAGGAGGGGTGGGGAAGGGAGAGGGAGGAGGGAGCGGACGAGGGGTGATGCAGAAGGCCAGCAGGGCAGTCTCCACATACGACATACCATCACACAGCCTCCCTGTATCTGCCTGCCTCCCTGCCATCAGCCCTCCCACCCTGCCATCCTACCTGCAGACATGCACGGTGCACACCGCCTGTTGCTGCCTGCCCCAGGGCCCCATGTGCATGTACTACTGACACACAGGGACCCGCTACTCAGCACCATATGGGGAGGGCCATAGGGAGAGGGCCATGTGAGCAGCACAGCACGCTGTATGCAGAACCTGAGCTGCTCTCCAACATCCATAGTAAGGCCCTATGGCTATGTGGATAGCGCTAAGTGCATGGCTTCCAATATTCTACCCGCAACTGATATGGCTATTACAGACTGCCTGTGAAATGCTTGCCTGTTATTGAGGCTGAATGTGGTCCAAAGGTATGGTGCTGTATGCACGAACCCTGAGCCGCTCTGTGGGCTATTCTCTAATATCCACAGTGGAAGCCTTATACAGGGTTCTGTGCCTTTCTATACTCTATAGCCGGGGGAGTCACATGACCGTCTGAGGGTCACAGTGCCCGGTCCGTGAGCAGCTTGTGAGTTAATGAGGAGGGTGTTATTGCAGTGAGCTGCTCTGGTTTATTATTAGACTGCCCTCAGCACAATGCTTCATTGTTTGGCCACACAGGCGTATGTCACAAATGGGGCCACAGTGTTTATGACAGCTCCATTGTTAGGACACACAGTCCTTTTAGTCCACCATACAGCGGGGTCGAAGGAGCACTCCTGCTTTATTTAGACCAGCTCGGAGCTGCTCACTGCTCCTGTCTGCTCGGGGCTGAGGGGACATAACAGTAGATACAGACATGAGGTGGTGGAGACAGGAGGGTGGGAACTGCAGAGTGCTGCTTCAAGAGCTAAAGCCCCATATGCATATGAGCCGCTCCACAATGCGATTGGCTCCAAAATTAACTGAGACCAGTTCGTTATTGTTCCTGCTCCTATTAGCCGCAACTAAGCAGCTCAGGCTACAATGCTATTCATTCACGATAGGGAGCGCCCAGAGCGACACCGTCCCTCACACCTTCCGGTGTATTTGTGTAGCTCGTGATCTAAGTGCGGCGGGTGGTAAGTGCTCACAGTGCCCGTTTCTGCTGACAATGAATGGGTGCTGGGACGTAGAGAGGGGACGGGTGCTGAACAATGCGCTGATGGCTGTGTGAGGGGTGGCAGTGCTATAAAGGAGCACTAGTCTGGCAGTGTGTGCCAGCCGTAACCAATAGGCGCTAAGTCTGTCTGAGGACCTAACACCCCCTCCCCCACGCAACTTAGGCATGCCTAAGACAGACATTCTCCATCTGCTAATGACAGCATGTATGCAACGTTACATTTTGGGCGGGACAAGTGGACACCAATAACCTGCCCATAGAAAAATTTGACCATTCCAAAACTGCTACTTCTCAGGTCATTATTGCTATCCCTTCTCCACGCACAATCTATGTAATGCATGTCTACAGCGTTTCAGCTTAAAACCCTATTTACCAGTAGAGATGCTGCTTGGAGACCTGAAGCAGGCAGGTTGCTACCTCAGCACTTGCAGCATGCCCAAAGCCCCCCTCCCCTCCGGGTATTGGCTTTTGGAGGAGAATGGAGAATCGATTGCTGATTGGTCAAGTGTTGATAGCGGGGCGGTGTGGTGGATGCGGCAGTAGGGGGAGGATGGATGGCCGCGCAGGATGTGGGCCGGATGTCTGGGGGCTCATGTATAGGGGGTGACAGGCCTGCGTTAATGGACTGTGATGACATAGCGTCTCACCCTACCAGCCGCTGCCGGATATCACCAACAGCCAAAGGCCTTGGGATGCTTACATGGCTGGCCGGGTAACAGCCCAAGTGGCCAATGCTGTGTCAACAAGATGTATGCAGTTTCCTATCCCGGAAGGCATTTTCTATAACCCCATGTATCATACCTTGGTGAAAACTAAGAATATACTAAAGAAGGGATCATAGTGTTTTGATAATGGGGCCAGTGGAGCAACACTGCAAAATCCCATGCAATATCCTGGCTTATACGCCAGATAACATCGAATTTGAATAGAGAAGCCAGGAACTAGTGATCTCAGCTTCCCTTCTCCCCTCTGATTCCCTTTCATGGTAGTACTAATGCTAAGAGCTTTAATAATCCCTTTATGCTAACCTACTCAATGACAAGGAATCCTCATCATACAGTTCACTAGAACATTAATTAAGCATGACACACCAGGGGAGGCCAGGGCTCTACAGGGAATACTAAGCAAGCTGTGACTTAATGGCTTTAAAAGCCTCCTGGCCAGAGGGGAACAGGCTATGCTATTAAGTCCTACCACAATTACAGCCGCTCAGCGCTCTGGCCTTATTTCCCGGCCACGTCCATGGGAAGCCACGCGGGAAGCCACTTCACACGAAGCCACTCCCAGAGAAGCCACCAACTGCGGATAAGTCAACACCAATGAAGGATGTCTCGGTGATCTGCTCGTGTGAAGTGTTTTTCTAAACTAAGCCCTCCCTAACATGGATGCAACCAGAATCCATTCGGGCAGATCCATTCGTCTCCTTTTGTTCGACTAGGAGGGAGGGGTGTCTGGGGCGTTTTTATATAGCAATGTTTCTTTTTAGATATTGAAGAGCTAGAGATAGGAGGATAAAAGTACATCCTAGTCAATGCATTCTTCTTCAATCTATAAAGAATCATCTTTATTGCTGGTTCGATTAGAGGAAAGGAAAGTATTGCTTAACTATCATCAACTTCGGCTATATCCGCGTTTTGTCTTTTTACTGAGGTTATAAGTGAGTGTCTGAGCTTGGATTAAAAGCGGTATAAAAAGCCTCAGCTGAGCTGCAGTGTTTACTGAGCGGTGCGCGGACAGGGCCTCCTTAATGAGGTACATGATAGGGGTGTCCCAGCAGGGCCGTGACCCGCTGCCAGCTCAGCACCACGTATGATAGCCACTGATAGCCTTCTACACCAGGCTTTGGTCTAGTCACAAGCAGCACCCAACGTTCATCCCCCAGGATTGGGCGAGACTCACACAAACACCAATAGTTCAATAGCAGTTTTCAATATTTACAATCCCCCAATCATGCATACATGTTTAAATTGGACAAACTGATCATTATATGACCATATATTTTTATCTCACTGCACTGTATAGGGTATTCCCTATCTATACTTGCTTGATGTCACCAATATCTCTGGAACATACTCTAGGTGCCTGAGTTGTGTGGCATCAGCCAACCCCTTCTTGCCTCCACTTTGGATGCCTTAATCTCCGGTATACGCCAACCTCCAGCCCCCCTCCCCATGAGACCTGCCCGCCTCGGCTGGTTACACCACGACTTATCAGGCTTTCAGGGTGGTTCATTCAGTCACCGGAGGACCAGCAGATTGGGTGTCAATTAGGGATTACCCTCCCAAGACCTCAGTCCACACAGGGGCAGTCATAAAGTAATGAGTGCTCCCTGTAACCAGTACGAGGGGAGCTTTCGCCTAATTACTGTTACGGTAGTTTATACAATGTGGACATATTGGGCTGAACGTTTCGTGTAAAGCGAATGCTGATCAGCCTATTACGTTTCAACATGGTTCAGTTATAGTGAAATCCTTTACTCTTTACGTTTAGCAGTTTTCACATTTATCAATGTAATTTGTTCCACACTACAGACAGGCTTTCTAAGTGTAAAATCTATATTTCTCTGACTTTCAGCACCTGCTGAGAAGATTGCCTGTTTCTGCTCTCTCAGCCAGCCATCAATACAGCAAGCATAGCCATCAGCGCTGTCCCACTCCTGATTTCACACCAATCAGAAAGCATTGCATTGGCATTTCGGGATCCATCTTTCACTCAATATAAGGCTCCAGTTGGAGAGATGCAGCAGCAGCGTGTACCCCAGCAGTGCCCGCCTGGTGCCACTAGTCCTGCCGCCCAGCAGGGGTAGCCAGACTCAGGTCTGCGTGGAGCTGCTCCTACGGTCCAGTCGCTCATTGCGCAGCACCCACCGTGTAGAGTGTATGGCAGCGGGGTATTTGAGGGTATCGGGAGGAGATCCATCATAATTTACTCTGGTCGCTCTTAGTGCTGATTACTGTAGGTTGGTATGATAGTCTGGTGTATGGAGACCCTGCTACATGTAATACGAAGCTCTTCTACATTGTCAATACCCTATCTGCCTGCACTAATGTACATCCACACTGATTCAACACCATCTCCTCCCCGCCTGAGCAGCTCAATATTCAATCCATTGCTGAGCTAGTCCTTGTTATGTAAGAAATACTTAGGTGAGCTGACTGAGATTATATTATAGATCCGGCAGAATATAATCGGGCGGAAGGAGCCTACAGGACAGGAAGGGCACAACAAGATGTGATGCATGGGTATGTTCTCTGTTGGGGGAATGAGGCATTACAGCTGGACCGTGTGTGCAAGGCGCCTGTCCATGCATCATGCACACTACCGACATGGAGGAATGTGGAGGGATGTAGGGGAAATGGGGGAATGTTGGCGAGGGCGTCGGTGTTGGGTCTGATTCCTAAGCTGGTCGTCTGTATATAGATTTATCTATCACTCGCTGACCAACTGAACAAGGGTTAAAGTCCCAGCCCCACCGCCCCATGTGCTGCCCACCATTGGCACATCTACACACTACGAGATGTAAGCTACCCTGCCCTGGCCTTCGGCTGAGCTGCTGGTTTACCTAACTGGTCACAAATGCCACTGCAAGGCATAAGGTAACAGATATGGCAATTCTATTGTCATGAATAAAGGGCTGTAATATTCACTAGTTTCCCTTTCGGCCAAACAGCAGTTAAGTATATACCCATGAGCGCTGAGAGGAGCAGACAGGCCTCCCCATGTCGTGAAAGTGCCATTGTCCAGACCGCGGTCAAGGTTATGACCTTGGGATAAAACGAGCCCATGTATTCAGGATTCACCACCAGGAGGACGGGGAGGGAACAGGATAGGGTAAGATTACATGTATTGTATAAACAGGGAACCGGCCACAAGCTTGATAACAGGCTCGGAGCAAATCTGCAGCCGAATAGAAAAGGATATTATTTCAGAAGAAGATTTCTTCCAGCATTCATGATACATGTATTTATTATGTATTGTATGGTGAACATTACAGACAATGCAGTCCTTTGGGTTAAATCATAGTATTGTGGCATTATGGCATTCAGTTTCCTCTAGATATTGTTGGCTCATCCATGACCATAGCCCTATGCTGTCTGTCACCTAAGGCCATCTCATGCATTCTTTATTTCACCTCAGGCAGACCTAGGCATAGAGAGGGGGATTTGCCACAAGGCTTTCTATAAGTCTGTCAGTAATCCAACAGCCGGGCTGTTCTGCCCTTTGACCTAGTATCATACATATTGCTGTAAAGGCCCTGTGTAGTGTAGACTTACAGCCGACTTTATTTGCATTAAGTACATATTTGTGTATGTCTGGCAGGGGCTACTTGTACCGACCCACACAACCTCTCTATGTTGGCACGGGTCAACCCTACATTCCTCAAAGGTGCAACTAGCAATGATGATTTATAAAACCGGATTACCTTTTTTAACTACCAATGTGAGGCCAGGAGGTATTTTCCTCGTCAAAGGTTGTTCTCCCACAGAGAGGGCGGGGGTCACACGCGTGTGCTACATGTATCATTAGGAAGGGCGCTATGGACAAAGGCAGAGCTCTGTATAGATGTACCATTACTGCCATAACTAACAAAGCAGTACTACCACTGAAAGGACCTGCTCACCCCGTGACACCTTCCTCGGACTGCCTTATCTCGCCTGTGAGTAATATTCACTATGGAGGACAGAGCGGCTGAGGGGAGGGGAGGGGAGGGGGGTGGTCAGGGGTCTGTGTGAACATGCCACCTGGAGGAGGCAGTCTAGAGGTCCTTCATTCAACCAGGCTGCTGCTGGGTTATATTAGGGACTGGAGGGGACACCCGCCATTGTGTAGAGTATTAAATTACATTTCAAAGAGACGGCCCAATTTCAAAACAGCAGAGCTGAGAGGAAATCCCAAGCCAGCGGTCTGAAATTAAATTAATTTGAACCAAGACTGACCTATTAATTGTTTTGTCTAATAATGCTTTGTAATCTAAGACTGTAGCCGACCCCAGTTTGGTTGGTGCCAAATTCAATGACTGATATCAATCCAAGATGGCGCTGATACAGCCTGGACCCTTGCTTGTATGGGGAGGTGACCAGGGGTGCACCTGGCGTGAATGGTCGTCCCCTCCAGGGTGTGGTAAGGTGATGGTTTGACACCGACCGCCACGCCCGGCTCTTAGCTGTCCCTTAAGACACGCGGCATTCACTACACAAGTGTACAGCCAGCGCTGCTCTCATACACCACCGGTCAGCTTCTGTAGCCAACCTGTTTTACACCATGTTCAAGGTGGTCTGAATACAGTTTTTCAATCCTGTTTCCCGGAGTGAATATTACCTGATTCTACATTCTAATATTTCCTTCCCTGGCTTTATGTATTATATACTAAGACATTTTTGACTATGTGAATTAAATGTACTTTGATAGCACAGGAAGTCCGTGGGAATTCTTCAATTTCCCAGTCTTTCAATATATGGCTTACAAAATATATACAATGGGACTATTGGAATTCCCATGATTCAGCACATTGAGGTTTTCTGGATATAATGTCTTCCTTGTGCGTTAAGACTGTGTGTTGTATCCCCTGTAGATCCAGCTAACAGGTTGTTATTATACGCATCACGTAACACAGAGACACACTCACCTTGTTTACTGCGTCATCTCATGGTTGGTCGCACGGCTAAATACATGTACATAATGATACTCAACTACAATACTGTTCACAGATTTCACTTCCACTGTCTTGGTCCAAATAACAAAATTGAGAAAGATACAATGCTGAAACCTCAGGTATAAGGGAATACGGTTGTTGAAATTTCGTTTCTCTTATCAAGTTATGAGGTAGGTAAAATCTAAATTCTGACATATTTTCTCTGTTCTGTTTGCGAAAATTTGAAATACAAAATTTTCTGCTAAGATTCATTATTCACCACCATAGTTTTAACGTCTGGTACAGCACATGAATTCTTCCGTTTTACCTGAGTTTCTTATTAAAACACAAAAGATATGGCCAAATACGATTTAAATAGATCGAACACATCTTGTCCTATCCAATTTGACTTAAACTAAGCCAAGTCCAGTTTCTTTTAGATCAATTCCATCAACAAAATCAATTTGAAATTTAACACTATTTTCATCATTTAATCAGACTAATAGACTTTGGACATTTGGATGACAAAAAATCAAAAGTTGCAAACTGAATGTTTCTTACCTGCCACACACCAACAACAGCATTGGCGATCAAAATGAGAAGGATGACGAAAGGCTCGACGAAAGCTGTAACTTGTTCCTCACTCTCTTCAAACCACGCTAGTACCTGTAGGGGAGACAGGAGCGAGTGGTTAGTTTAGGGATGTTCATCTTGCACATAGCTTATTAAAGAGTGGTAATCAATCTTACATGTATCATAGTGTGATCGCAAACCATACAGTTAACTGCATCATATATGTACGGAAATATAATGGTGTGGGTTGTTCTCTACATGTATAAGTACTATGTTCTATGTATGATCCTTTCCCATGAGTCCTTCCCCTTACATTAATGTATTGCGATATAGGCTAGTAAATTGGTATTCTATTAGTTAGGTCAATGTATAACAAGTAATATTTGTGACAACATTTCTTGCATGCAATTGAACCACATGGCATAAATGCAATCCCTCACAATCATTCATTAAATAGGCGTATGTTATACGCCAGAACAGCACCCCATGTAATTTCTTGGCTATATAACATGCATCCTGGCGTCAATACAAAACCAAGATGACTATACATTACATGCAGAATGAATAGCAATAGTTTGCCTTCCCTTCCTACCGGTATTTTTTTCTACTATAGGAAATCAGTAAGCATGCAATGAGTGTGTTATTGACATGCTACACACAGTGCTGGTTTCCATGACAACCTGACTGTGCATACTGCACATACAGCGTCCTCCCTGTGCCAATATCTCTATATTCAATACCACAGGGGGCCTCAGGACATCTCATCAACCCACTGTAATAGTCTATAAGCCATCTCTTAACAGTGGCTTCAACTTGTTTCCAGGAATTTAGACGACTTCGGTTTCGCATCAGTTTTGGCTAACACCCTTGTTGAGATGAATATCTGTACGACTTTAATACCAGTTTGGAGTTTGTAAGTCATTATCATTATTCAACAAAGGCTTTGAGTTCGTTCTTCGAAAAAAGATAAGAGACTCAATCTACGGGTCTCTTGGCCGACTCGTTAACGAGCCATATAAATACATGTGAATTAAAGACCCAACAGAAAGTATATTCTCGGTTTCATCAAGAGGCTCGGGACAGGCTATATACCCCCCCCCCCCCCCCCAGCAACAGGCGTACACTGAGGCGGGGCTACAGAGGTAGAGGGGGGTCTTTGCTCTGTCGGCATGGCCATGCAGCATAAAGGCCCAGCCCCGATGTGTACCTACCCAGCTTATTAGTTTGCTAAATTCAGACTGAATTTATTTGTTTCTCATGGTGACTATCTCCTGGAGTAATAATTGAGTTTACCGATAGGTGTGATGAGACTTTTTCTTTGAAAGGCAGTCATGGCATAAACCTTTTCTAGGAAGGCCCTCATCCCGTCATGGGTATCTGGACCTGTCCTGTTGTATCAGATTAGCGAGGCATGGCCATGGACCTGTTTTAGTAAGCCCTGCTGCTATCTGTGGTAGTGGCTGAGACATGAGTCAGGCCCCTAGATGGAGCTGCCCGGCCCAGGTGCCACCCACTGAGTGCCAGCAATATTTACTATGTCCTCCACAGCTACAGGCAGGCACTTGGTGAGGGGGGGGGTAAAAAGTGAATGAAGAAAACACAACATAGAACAGGCTAAGGGTGTTAGGGGGAACACCAGAGGGAGATATACACCGCACAGACGTCGCTTGGAACGGATTCAAAACGGCTTAACATAGCCCTCGCCTCGCGAATAGACCCTTTTTGTGGTGAGTGGGGTGGAATGAGTGCACTGGTTTCTTAGTTAGACTTACAAGTCACTGCTACCCCTGCTACCGTGCCAGGCCCGTAACTAGGGGGGGTTCGTCGTTTCGAACGAACCACCCCACCTCCCTGAAGGAGGAAAAGTGTTCCACCCTAGCTGACTATAAAGAGGACATAATTGTCTACATCTCAATTTTTACAGCTTGTCAATCGGACAATTATTAAGGATTCTAGAGAGAAAACTATGAAAGATTGATTAGATACATGAAATTCAGATTTCTCCTTCAATGTATCACACAAAGTTCCACCTCATGTTAGGAAAGTCCAGTTCCACCACTGAAATAATCATGTCAAGTTCTACCATATCCAAAAACGAACCACCCTGCGAAGAGGGCTAGTTACGGGCCTGCGTGCAATGCTCGCCTTAACTTCCTGTTATAACCATTAGAGATTTATAGGATAAACATCTCAAAAATGGTCAAATTTGTTACATTACGAAACGGACGAGAAACTTTTTGCCAATATTGTGAGAACATTTCTAATCCAATAAAAATATGGGTGGGGCTGCATGGGTGGGACACTCCCCCTACACACGGTAATGAGGAAGTGGTCGTCTCCTCCTGCCCCAACCTGAGGTCCACACGCCAACTCTGATACCACCTCAGCACGTTTCTTGCTGTTGTTCACAAGAAATACTGCTACCATGTATCATGGCTAGACCCTAAAGGTGTGGCGCTTCTAAACGTTTCTAGCTCTTTCTCTGACCTAAATGCTTGCAAATATGGTTCATAAATCTGTCCATGCTTCCATGCGCTTGGCTACATCATGGTCTGACAGTTCTGACTCGGTCACGCAATTCGGTTTTAAGACGGTCTGTTACCCAGGTGGGGGAGGGGATATTTGTGTGCAAACAGCCGCAGATAATGAACCAAATACTGACCCCTCCCTCCCCACCGGCCCAGCACCAACTCCCACTGCCCATACCCTAACACGAAAAGGATTTCCACCTCAGCCCCAACCCCAGGAGATCATCAGCATTACACAGCTCTACCAATCCTTCTACACCACATGCAGACTTGGGCGACTGGTGGTCAACCAATAAACTGTCCAGAAACTCCAGTCTGTGGGTTTGTACAGATCATAGTTATAGCTCATGGAGCCTGATATAAGTCCAAGTATACAGTGATTAAATAAAGCGGTCCTATTGTAAATGTCAGATCATGCAGACCAATGACATGGCCGTAATTTGAGATGTTATCAAGTCTAAAGGCTGGGGTATTTTTTCCTCATCTGATCCGTGTATTGTTTGGTGACTAGCTATACAGTGAATACGCCGTTGAACCTCTACAGCTTAAATAGAGCACAAAGAGGACGACTGTGTTTACTTGAGAACTTATCACCTCTTTATTGTAGCAGTTTATTTATATCATCATAATATTGTATAGCCCTTCAGCCCTCTAGGGCTTTGTTCTTTATTTAAGTAGTTTACAAAAGACACCATGATTGCTTTAGTTCTCACATCTTCTAAAGGGATTCCTCAACCGACCGATACAAATGATATGAATCTACAGTATCGTGAGATTAACCTTCAAGAATTTATCGTGAAAATCAGGGCCTTCCCATTATGTGGCTTCTCATGACACGCAGCACAGGAGGCGGCCACCAAGAGGACCTCTGGGGATGGGTTTGGGTGTGTCAGCAGGACCCCGTGCTGTGAGATAGCTGTGTGATGAGCCATGTCCTACACGATAAGCGGAGACAGTCATGCGCTGTGTGCTACTGACCGGCCATATCACACACTGCTCCGTCTTTAATATTGCAGCTCCTCTCCCACAGCAGCACACAGCCATATCTAGCCCTGCATGTAGCCAGGGGGAGGCAGATCAGATGCCTAGAACCACAGCTTAGCAACCAGCACAACCAAACCAGCTCTTATAGAGTCCCAGCAGGTTCATATTGCACTCACACTCCTACATGCCTTCACTCAGCTATGGCAAGGACTAACGTCAACCAATGCAGAGTACAGCACATTGAGGGCCCCGTGACTGCTTGGTGCGCCCTCTGCAGGCTGCACTTGTCGTCATGTACTTCTTCTACAGAAGCAGCTGTCTGTGAACACAGCCCAATGTGGCGTCTCTTTCGCCAATGATGCATTTGGGAAACGAAGCAGTGTTTTTCTATCCCACAGCCGGCAAAAGACCCAATAATAATAGGGGTGCTTTCCCTTCTCCCTCCCTCACGTACCCACCCCAGTAGTCCCTTTCTCCATGCCCTGCTCGCGCCATCACTGGGGGATCAGGGGGACTGAGTTGCCATGGTTACCGTATCGGGACTGGAGGCAGGGGTGTGCTGGGCAGGCAGCAGTACAGGGGAGGAGGGAGCGGCACTGGGACCCGGGCATTGCGGGCTGCATACTGGGCCCACACATTACTTACTATTAAGGCTGCGGTCTGAAACCAGCACAAGGTGGGGGTGGGGTGTGCAGCCTCCACTCCCTGATACTTCCCTCAGGGTACAAGATAACGCCATCTACACTGCATATGGCAATATAGGAAAGTCTAGATAGGGCTTCGCCGATTTTCCCTTGGGGAGGTTCCATATCTCACTACATTTGGTACCAGGGCAGACACTTGTTCTTAATTAATATGAAACGAATTTATGTCCCCAGGATGGCACTATTTCCTGTTTGCTCCGCCTATTTCAATAGCTAGGTACCTGGCATGTGAAACTTACTATGTACTACTATTCCTCTGGGCACAAACATTAAATGTGATATGTAATGGATGCCGACAGGCTTATTGCCTATTAGTGCCATGTGGGTTAGATGGGGCGTGGACACACACACCTGTACGGGGGGGCTCATGTAGCTAACATACAGGTGTGTGGCATCAACTATCAGGCTGCCATTGCCAGTTTCTGCTGTAATTACATCGTTTTTCTTCTTCTGAAGCAACAATTCAATCGATGCTGCTTCAAATGCTGCAGTAATTAATGCCTGTGTAATGTCTAAGTACCTACACCGCAGCACCCTCTGAAGGACGACAAGGTATGTAAGTGGCCACCTTTTGTAGCATCTATGGCGAGGAATACCAAGGTACCTGCATTCTTTAACCCTTATTCTACCTGACGCCGGGGTACTATTATTTAAGTTCCGGCCTTGTAAATGTTGAGACATGGAGGTGATGGAGGAGACAACTGCTGAAGAAACTATGTTTAACCCTTTAAGGGCAGCATAGTGCCCTAATGCACATGCCCTTCGTCGTCATAACGCATGAATGGTGAGTAACTCGCCAGGGCTGCATTCAAGCATTATGCCAACCACACAGGGTGGAGACACTCCCGAAGGGTGGGCATGATGCGCCAATGTAGCATCGACGAGTCACTCGCCGGGGCTGCCTTGGCGCATCATAATGACAAATGTCATCCTTTAGTGACATCCATCCTTAAAGCAGGCTGTGTTGACGACTGGGGCATCCTCAGTGTCTGTACATAGTGCTGCATGTAACACAGAGTAGAGTTGTGCTTGTTGCTGGTGCTCCAACAACAGCGGCGTACAGCCCCTGTAAGCGGTCCCTGTAAGCTGCCCCTGGACACACCATGCCCTCATCAGGCGCCCCGTTTTACATCCACACCGGCATTAAATTGGAAGCAGCACGCTGAGTACCACAGGCCGCCTCTACGCTACATCAGGTTAGGGCATGACGAGTGCCGATATTGGTGCTGAGGGGATCCCACCTCTCAACCTTTAACTTAATCCTCTTCCATTTGTCCTGTTACCAAAGCTAAATTTCTCATTCACAACGCATCTGATTTTGATACTGGAATTTTGAATGGTCGGTGTCGACTTCACCCTCCTGATTTATTTTTCATGTTGCAGGGCATCAGGGACTGCGTTATCATGGCATGTATGTGTGCGTCATTTAGCTAAGTGGCAATATGCTAAGTGCCTCGCCGATGTGGATGATGCCTCATCCATCCTATACTCCACATTCTGTATGTAATAAAGGGCTTTCGCTTCGCCTTTATAAATTGATCAGCAACTAATACACTTAATAGGGGAGGAATAAAGGAATCGGTATGAGGCCTGTCATGGAGAAATAACACGGCCGGGGTTGTGCTTTATTTATGCTTTATATCCATAACAGATATCAATAGCAAGAGTGGAGGAGAAACACGTTTCAATGACCTTGCCATCACCTTGTCCAAGGTGGTCGGCTGGTGTCTGTGTGTACATCAAAGTGTTACTTATATATAGACAGTCACAGGTCAGGGCCCCCAAAGGATGAAGTCACTCACATTGACTGTGTTCGATGACCGTAACCATGGTCAAAGGAAGACCCGTGCTCACAAGATGTGGCCTCCACATCACTGGTAGATAGGGTTTACAAACGAAACATATCATACAGAGTGTCTATGGAAAGATAGACAGTGTAAAAACCTTTAACACTAAGCCATCGACTCAATATCATATTGCTTCGGTTGTACATCAAGCTGGTATCAGTAATGTATAGCATGACATTGGTACTACTAGGTTCTGTATGAGGAGGCTGTAAGTGACCTGTGTGTGAGTGGGACAGGTCGTGGTAACCAGACCATGTCTGGGAGGCTGCCCCAGTTAGCTCTAGTATACACAGTAACCTCATACATGGATGACACCCCCCCCCCCCTCACTACTACACGGTTGTAGTAGTATATAGAGTAAGCTGTGACCCCCGCCTGGTCTCACCCCCTGGTCAGTAGTATGCGAGTACAGGTCAAACTAAGCATCCTCCCACGACAAAGGGTATTAGGATCACAGTACAAGTTACCTCCCCTCTTTATCTTTCTTTTGTCAACCTCATGGTAATGCCAATACAAAGCCGATTCTAAGAGATTTGCTCATGAATATACTGGCCAATAGATAACGTGGGATAAGCTAGTTTAGCTATAGTGAGGTATATTTGCAGCCCTAAGGGGAGGTCTACCCACTGCGTCAAATTGCATGCAGCTAGTCAGGAGTCTAGGAGGCAATCTGAGCCAAATATGCAAACACCAACCAAATGTACAATGTATTGCCTTTTAACGCTCTAAGAGCTGCATAGTGCTTTAATGTGTCATGTCTTTTGTCATCAATCAATGATCATGATTCATGAATGTAGCTATCTCGCCACTGCAACATTTAAGCATAATGGCGATGAATGCAGCCCCACTGTGGAGTAGCGTTACATCCACGCATCATGGTGACAACAACGCGCTATGCGGCCTTTAAAGTGCATGGGTCTGAGATGTGGATGTTCATTTCATTTCAATTTGCATTAACAAAGTGCTGTAGCCCAGTCAATAGGAGGCACGCTGTCTGCTCTGTGCAGTGCTAAATGCCTGTTAGTATCAGAGCAGGATAAATACCCCAGTAGAAGCCTGCAGTAGACGCTATTTGCCTGCAGGCACCCTGGCTGCTGCATGGAGCTCTTTACGACCAACAGTAGCTATGTAGCCGCCAGTTAATATCACATCCATTCACCAAGTAGTGGCTGCAATTACAGATACGCCGTCTGAATGCCGATACTGCTGCATATGGAGCTGTCTCTCTTTTAGTCTGTGTGTTGTGGGGGGGGGGGGGGGGGGGATTAGAGGCAATGCCTTTGTTTACGGTAACCGTAATGCTACAGCTAGGAATAAAATCAATCACTCAAAGAGCCTAAATACCACTTCCAATTACAGTCAATTCCTTTCGGTCGATTGAGTGCTATTTATTCCTGGTAATGAGCAACAGAAATAGTCAAGATGAAATTAGCGATTGGAAAACAATACCCCCCATCCCATACAGAGACAACAAGAAAACTATTTGTGGCAGTAGCTGAGAAAGCTGCTGGATATAGCCTTCAGTTCTGCATGATGTGGTTTTGGCAGGTTCTTGTGTGTTTACGAGTGATGGTTTCAGTAATGTATTCGCCTTACCTCCCCAACCCCTGTATACACACACACTATACATCATGTGCCGTCAGCTGAAGCTCTACTCCCCAGTTCCACATCTCCACACACCACACCAGCTCACTTCAATAGGCTGTGTGAATGGCGTCATGTGCAGCACGGGGTCAACATGTACACTCCATACTAACACTTTTTGCCACTTCTCTCCCTCCCACCAACCTTTCCTGTTTTCTCTATTTTGCCCCTCTCCCTCTCCCACTCCCTCCTCCCCCGCCTTCAAGAATATCTACTGTGCTTGTTTTTCATTGCTCAGCCATATCAGGAGCCAAAACTAGCACCATATGAAGGGAATTTATCGTAGATGAAAACGGTCAGGTCCCCCTTGCATCAAAGTTCTGCTGCAACTTAGATTCATGTAATATCTTTAAGATAGCTCTGTACGCGCACTACTTGGTGGGAATTCTTCAAGTGAAGGGAAGTCTGCCAAAGGGGCCAAAATAACTCTTGTTTACGACATACTTCTACAGAAACCTCTCTTTGCAAAACACAACCAACAACATATGCTGCCCCCCCCCACCCCCCAGTGCTGACCTATAGCTGGATGTGCTTCTTTCTGGTGCGTTGTGGCCCGTGCCAGTGCCCCAGCCTGCCAGCGGCCAGACTAGAAGCCCCTACAGCGGCAGCAGCGGCAGCAGCAGCAGCAGTGGGAGGGGGGGGGGGGTGCCAGGGGCTCAGTGCACACCCTCTACATGCTGCATGTAAACATGACGCCGTAATGCTAACTCTTAGACTGATATCTCCCCTTTACTGAACAGTGCTTTTTAACATATGGAGAATTCTTAACCCTAACTCAAATCGCTAACCATCAAGATGAAATTATTCAATTAATCTGATTAAATGTTTCACAAGGTTGTCCACTTTGGTGTTCTTTTTTAATTGATTAATGCAAACCATGACCACAAGACAACAATCAAAGGATACCTTGAAATACTAATAGCAACAATTGACTATCCGTAGCTTCTAGCTCCTGTTTTATTTGATACAATGTTATCCGATGACTGAGTTTTTATCATCAAGTCTCAAGCTAACAGCAGATCATAGATGCACATTGCAACATTGACGCATGTACAAACGTATGGCGTCAATAATTCAAACTCAGGGCTGTTTTTGCGTCTCAGTCGGGAGCCTTATCAGCATTGATTATTTGACTAACTAGATAGCATGGTGGCCGTATCACGGTCTGCATGTATAGGTGGGTGTGAGCTGGGTGCCTTATACATTGTCTAACACTATTCTCAATCTAGCTTATCCAGTATGATATCAGTGATGAGACAACGATTCACTTTTGATCAATTGTATCATTGATCACCAAATAGGCAGAGCTCATTATAGCGAGACACCATCCCTGGTGATCAAACGCAGGAAAGGTGGTATCTCTGCTATTGGCAAGAGGAAGAGGCCAGACTACCATAGTCGTGTTGACTCGTAGGAAAGCCTCTTAGCCTTAGGCTCACCTTGGGCTTTACTTAGGGAAAGGTTTACCTATGATGTTACCACTCATTCGACCTTTAGGCTTGGAAAAGGGAAAAGGGTTACTTACAATCCTTCATTCCTAAATATATGTTCTTAATTTAGGACCTGCCAATTCAAATCACTTATCTACTGATTTCCATTTGTGTACCGGGTACCATTGTGTGCTGGCATGTTATTTTTTTAGTTTATCTGAATATTGACAAGTTAGATATCACTTGACATGACCGCTCGTTAAGGCTGACAGGTCCTTACTAATCTACGCCGCTGTAATTCTTGTACTGTTAATGTTATCTTGTATGTATATGGCTAGTGTCATTATCTATTGATGTTGTGGATACAGTGTAGCAATCATGTATTCTCCGATACTTATAGCTACTAAGGGAGTGGTCATTTTTTAACAACAGGGGGGGGTCGGTGGATTTTCGCGCGAGCGGGTCGAAATTTTTTTGGTCCCCCCCGCGGAAGGGGTCACAAATTTTTCAGTCCCCCCCCTAGGCAGGTTGAAAATGAGCGCGGCCGACCCCTTTGAGCTATAGTAATGCGCGGGCTTTTTCGCTAAAAAGGGGTGTAATTTTTTTGGTCCCCCCCCTCAAGAGGGGTCCAAATTTTTTTGGTCCCCCCCCTTCAAGGGGTCCAAATTTTTTTGGTCCCCCCCCCAAATCCACCAACCCCCCCCCCTGTTGTTAAAAAATGACCACTCCCTAAGGCAACACTGAAGCACGTATAACAGCCATGTATGGATTACTGACCTCTTTAAAGGCTTTCTTCAATGTATTTCCATCATTAAAGTACAATCTAGAATATAAATCGACGGACACAGGAAAATTAGGGGTAAAAATCGACCCACAGGGATATTTCTCTATGTCCTTATATGCCTAAAAATCGACACGATGGCATGGGTTTTTTGCTAAAAATCGACACAGTGACACGGTCAAAATTGTGGGCACCCATGTAGAGGCACAAATACTTTGAATTCCAATATCGAATACTGCTGCTGTTATTCTGTATTTAGCAAACTGCAGTACATGGGAGCACAGTGTAAACTACAAGTTACCGGCACATGCCCAATACAGAACGTGTGTACACCATACAGTACAATGGGCGTGTGTGTAGGAGGGGGGGGGGGGTGGTCAGTCTTTGTCCAGGACTGAGGGGGAGGGGTCAGGACTCACGTGGTCCTGTAACGGTTATTATATCACGTATAGGGTAGCAGCGGCTAGACTCCCTCACTGAGAGCTTATACACCGGGAAGTCGGCTAAATAGACGGGATTAGAGGGACGGGGACGCACCACAACCTACTGGGGAAATGTTGGCAGGCATTTCACTATGACAGAATTGGAACCAAGTCTGGCAATACTGAATGAATAATTTCCCAATACACATGTGTTCCTTTCGCCTTCTTTGTTATCTACATTTGATAAATCAAGAAGAAAAAAATGACTTGAAATAGGCAGAAAGTGGCCTAACTTCCACCAGTTCATGCATTTATTATATCTTCGTCCTATTCGAACATAAAGTGTGTATATCTACTAAGTGTGGTTTGAGTGGTAAGCCGCCACGTGTGACACGTGTATTGGCTAATATCGTCTCAGCTGCAGATGTTACCACCTGGGGTGGAGGGTCTGTGATATAACACTTGAGTACCCCCACCAACACCTGCCTGTATTAAGGGAGTGCTCATTTTTTAACAACAGGGGGTGGTGGTGAGATTTCGCGCGGAGCGTGCGAAATTTTTTTAACCCCCCCCCCCCCGCTAGAGGGGTCGAAATTTTTTACCCCCCCCCCCCCCGGCAGGCCGAAAATCGTGCGCATTCGCGCCCATTTCTAGCATAGTAACGCGCGGGCTTTTTCCCTCAAAACAGGTTGAATTTTTTTCACCCCCCCCCGAAGAGGGGTCTAAATTTTTTACCCCCCCCCGGTCAAGGGGTCCAAATTTTTTGCCACCCCCCCCCCTGTTGTTAAAAAATGAGCACTCCCTAAGGGGGGGAGGGGGGGGGGGACTTGAATGCCTTTTATTCTTTATTTATTTAGTAAAATCTATATTATCTGCTACCATGATATTATGTGCTTTATACAATACTCAGAATAATCGCTTACACAATTATGCATGTAGATACGTCTTAAGCTAATAGAAAAGTATTCCCTTGTGCTACATGTGCTACCTCCCCATCAATGTGCTGCTCACTGTGTGGTATCTAGCTCTGTGTGTGACAGAGTGGTTTATATTGACCTCAGACTGTGCGGTAGCTGAGGGCGTCCCCCAGGTACCTCACCCCTCCCACACCACCCGGGGACATCAATACAGCCGGGTACAGGGCCAGCACAGACCACTGTACTGTAGGATCTATACACATGGCATGCACACACCTCTACTTGCAGCTTCACATGCAAACTCAAGCTTGTCCGTGTCTATATTTGTATCAGTCCCAAGGACACCTCACCCTCCTCCCACCCTCTATATTCCTACTATTACATCCTCAGAGCCCCCCCCCCCCACCATCCCCTGCTCCATATTTTTACATACAATGCCCTATCTCATTATTCCCATGTCCGTCCTTTCGCTGGTGCCCAGTGAGGTCTACGTAACACAGTGTTACCAGCTGCTGACCGCGCCAGGTACCAGCTAAGTACCAGCACAGGTAACCCACCAACAGGCAGAGAGGGTGGCTAAAAAGTACCCTTCTATACAGACTCTACTCCTACCTACCCAGCACCTCCCCTCCCCACCCAGGCCCTACTGCCTCCTGGCGGCGGTGGGAAGAGGTACCTGGGAGTATACCCCACACGTCACCCCTACTCCTACCATGCAGTATTTTTACCTGGATCTGCTCGGGATTTGCTCCTCTGCAGTTGCAGTAGTCACAGCTGGAGCGGAGTGTGGGGGAGAGTGTGATGTGCTTGGAGAGTGTGAGTTGGTTGTTGACTGCGGTTGTTGCCAGGGGTAGGTGTGTCTTGAGTATAGGTTGGAATTTGGTTGGTCTAGCACTTTTTCTCTTCACTATATACTCTGTCTGCTCTTTTTATGCAAGGTCCTAAGCTGTGGTTCAATATACTAAGTAGTAGTATTACTGTTATTTTTTGTCTAGTTGTTCTCATTAATTGGGATAAAACAAAAAAAATTACTTGTTTCTCCAACATATATTAGTATGTGTCGGTGCTACTTGGTGACTGCTATCAGTGCTCCCAGTGTGTGGAGTAAGGCTGAACGTGAAGAGCAGCGCTCACTCAGCCCCCTGAGGTACTGCGGGGTGGAGGCTGGCCACTGCCCGTTTTAGCCCCCACTCTCTCCTCCTCCCCCGCCTCCTACCCTGGACCTAGCAGCCAAATGCTATTTCCATCGGCAATAGCCAGCACTCCTGACCGCCGAGGGGGTAGGGTGGGGTGGATGCTGCAGTGTACAGGGTAGTGGTTAGGGAGGCGGAGGGGTCCCTAAGATAGACAAATCAGGTACACCGTTTGTATACAAAAGGTCAGGAGGGTATAAATATATCACTATGTGGCTGGTGATGGGGCAGTGAATGAGGTACCTGTGAGTGGTGGAGGCTACTAGGTAGCCATCCGCCATCCTCTCCCTGACCCCTTCAATATACATTATTGTAAGTGTACAAGGACTGCTGAAAGGGCGGTGAAGTTGATCATGGCTGACCAAATCCATGCAAAGTGGCCACTGAAAAAAAAGGGCAAACCCCTGACGCCATGCTTGTGTCAGCTGACCAGTGGCCATGGTCCCACTGAGACACTTTGTGAGTTATACTGCAGGTAGAGCTACTAACCCTATAGTGCCTCTTGGTCACTCCATGCTAAAAGCCACCAACCCCCCGGGGCTATTGGCACCTTGACACCAGGCTGTGAGAGTGGGTGGTGGGACATTACATTAAGTGCCCAAAGCCTTACCTTGCTCACCCCCATCCCCCACCCTGTCCTCCTGCACCTGGACAGGCACACATGTGGTTAAGGTCACACCAATTACTTCATACATGTACCAGGTGTATCACCAGTATCCATGTTAATTTTTACACTGCCCGATCGATCACGACCCAATTTGGTCGGCTTGTGCAATATGAAAAGGGTAGCTGATTCCTCACTGCTCTATTTGATTGAGAGGTAGAATTCAATAGATGTTTAGCCCATTGGAGATTGTGCCAGTATATATTGTAGTTCCCTGATTACAATATGCACAGTTTCTCCCGAGGCTCCCCTCATTAATGGACTGAGATGGAGACGTTGTGGCGGGACTCACCCAGCACCTGTATGTGTCATGGTGGCCGGACCCAATACCGTCACATGGACAAGTTAATTTCCTGTCCCTGCCCAGCACGGGATGAGATTACCCTGACACCGGCCTGTCTCTGTGTACACCGTCAGGGGCACGCACGGGGGCAGGCTCTCATACTGGGCTCAACAGTAAAGCTTTTGGAAGCTACCAATACTAACAAATATTTTATCAATTTCTCCAGAGTAATATTCCTGGCATTGCCCCTAGCTCAAAGATGCGTGGGGTAGCACTGGCAGCGAATCCTATCTTTCACAATTTTCCTATATATTCCTCATAAAAGGATCAACAAGGCCCAGTTGGCTTCTGCGGGAGCTCCGAAGGCCGACGGACTTTTCACATTGCTCTAAACTACCACGTTTATGTACGGTTTATTTCTTTAATTTTCTTACATATTCCCCACATTATAATACACCAGATACCTTATACAGGACCAAGCCAAGACCAGCTTTGCCCGCGCTGCGAAGGTCATTGACGACACCAAAGGTCGGCCCTATAGGTCGGCTTAAGCGTCCCGTGCCAACATGCCGGGTCAGGCAGCATCCTTGGATCATCGTCCATGGCAGGCCGAGATGCAGCCTGGGTAGATGCTGCCTGACCTTCTGTGTCTGAGTGCAGCCTGTCTGTGTGAGTCTACGTGAACAGCTCCACACAGGGCGGGGCAGGCCGCCCAAAACAGGGGTACTGTATAGGGGGGCTCACAGGGCGTGTTTTGTTGATGTCAGACTACTTGGCCTCCTACGCAGTACTAAATGCACTGGGTGCTGCCAGCTACCTGCATACCGACTAGTATTCAGTATTGATGTTATTTCATTCCGGAAACAAATGACTTGATCGATTGATTTGAGTGATGTATTATTTACACCAGTGGCCATCTTGTTTGATTGTCTGCCTTTGACAACATGCACTGCCAGCATTACCAAAGTCCTGTTTGGCTGTCCCCAGTCCTGCCATCAGTTGTGTTATTGGTATTTGGATGTTTCTAGACTAGGTTTCAATGAGTGAGGTTTGCATTATTCATGCCATGAGCGCTGACAGCAACATTACATATACAATGTGCCTGCAGCTGAGAATAGATGTGCCTCATACAACAACAACGTTATTGAGGTATGCAGACTGCATTATTAACACGTCAGCCAGCACAACCTGTGTGCAGCTCCTTCTGCCCATCTAGTACTACCGTAAAGTCTCACGTATAGGCCGCGGCTTATAGTATCGACACAAAGTCAGGGTGCGGCTGATACGCGAGTCATTGTTACTATGATGCAGTACTAAGTGTCACCATAATCAGATCGCTGGTGCGGCTTATAGTATCGGCCCAAAGTTGGGGTGCGACTTACTGGTACATGTATATTGGAGTTAAGACTTATACGCGAGGGTTTACAGTGCCCGGCATGCTGCGCTCTGCTGGTCACTGGGCATGCTGCCACACTGCACCACCCGAGTGGAAACCTGGACATCTTTGATATCAACAGACGCTGTATGGAACCTTCCCTTTTCGTTAATCAGATGTTTGAGCAGCTTCCCTTTTGGGTTATTTCAGTTAACATTAGAGGCACCATGTACCAGCTAATCATGTGTCAATGGTAGGCAAAGTTAAAGCAGGTATTAGTGAAAGTAAATACAAATACTATATACATCCACTCCTTATCTTAGTTACTCGTCTTATTTAATTTTGGTGAATTTTCTTGTTTAATCAGACATTTGCCATTTTAAAGTACACTTTCTGCACACATTCCATATAATCTTGTAATTAATTTCATTTTATTGACCGTTCTATAAACTAGCCTGTAGACATGTTATCATGGCTCCCCATCTTCTGGAATGTTCCGTCGTGATCTCATACCGTTAAGGGCGGCTACACATTGGGTGCCTATCTAGGGCGGGGGGGGTCTATGGATGAGTTCTGCTCTAGTAAACTCAGCACATGGTCATGTTTACTATGCCTCACCTTGGGGACAGGGGCGTGGCCTAATTCAGCGAATCACAGGCCGCCACATGGCTGTACATAGTGGTGCCACGTGGTGCTGCATGCGGGGTGAGGGAATGGGGGGGGGGGGGGGGGGCTGTCAATGTGCAGGGCGAGGGGAAAGTCAATTTTACCAACAGACAGAAAAATGGTGGATTGGGAGGGATACCGACCCCATTACCGTGATTTAAATATTAATTGGCTAATACACATTCGTGAGTGTCAACAATATTATATATATGATCCTAGTGGATTTTTTGACTTTGATAAAACTAAACAGATTGAGTCTTAAAATGACACATTGCCACAAAACTGCCGAGGGAATTATGTGTGTGTGTGTGTGTCCCCAGTAGGTACATTGCAGTGTGACCTGAATAGCAGGTATGTTAAACACACCCAGTGTGCATGAATCACACACAATAGAGAGTTTAAGATTGAACAACGTGTACGGGTACTGCTACGGCAAGGTCTACAAGTACACGTTGGAGTACATGTACAAGTAATGTAGTTAAGAATCCAAACTCCTATATGAGCCTATCAACAGCTGGTCATGAGCACCTTCTGACCAGGTCACCATGCAGCTGAGTATGGCTGAACAATCGAGATAATTACAAGGGGGTATATTTTATCCAAGAGCCAATTAGCACCTCCAGCAGGGAGCTATATATATACCAAACATATAGGCCTATTAGAATCACCTATACATATGATCAATTTATCTTTATTAGAAGTCTCCCTAGACGTACGTGTAGATAGGGGTCTACACGTCCAAAACGTCAGGCCTACAAGTTGTATACTTCTAGATGGGAATACCCCCCACGTGACCTGTGACGCTACACGTACACGTTGCCGTACACGTCGTGATCTTAAACTCACTAATGTACTCCTGACGGTACGGGTACAGTGGTACTCAGGGAGGTGGGTGCCTCCACGTTCTACACACAAACCCACCTCACCTCGTGCTACTGGCAGAAAAGTATGACCCACTTGTGGTAAACCTTCATTTACCAACATTTGGTAAGCCCTAGGAAGTAGGATATCTATGGTGAGCCTTATTATACCATGTTCCCATTTAAATAATATATGGGAGACGGTGGTCATTTATATGGCCATACCGTAGTTCTCATTTCTAAAGCTACATCCTCACCGAGTGTAGTTTCCAAGCCCCCCCCCTCCCCTGGGTCTGTGCCAAAGCAGCCTTTTCATGCCGGCCAGCAGCTGGGGGACACTCTCTAGTCTCACCAGCCACCCAGACATGGAGGAGCAGCTTACCAGGACCTGTGTAGTGGGGGGGGGGGGGGGGGGGGGACTGTTGTATGCAGTCACCCATGAGTTAACATCATGCAGGGGGGGGGGGGGGGACGTGTACACGTAGTCAGCGTCTATGTCTATTGTTCCCCCACATGTGCATTTCCAAAATGGCCTGATACATGCTGGTAATATCGATCACATGGAGTATATTGTGCCTTAATCTTTAAAAAAATAATTTAATACACAACTTTAAATGAGTTTATTGTTTTAAACTTTAACGATGAAGATATTCATTATCAAACTTCAAATGGATCATTGGGATACTATATGTGGCCTAATTATTTCATGGCTAGCCTCATTTATAGTGCTTATTAATTCACAAATGTAGATTTTACTTTTAATATTGGGTTACACTGACATGATGGTGGGGCGGGGGGGGGGGGAGGGGGTAGGCTGCCAGCTGTTGAGTCCATTGTAGGTGCTGCACTACAACACAGGAGTGCTACGACTGAGTCCCCTGCTATTTACAATACAGTGAACTGTGGACAATATATCATATTTCAGTTGCACATTGACACGTACTATTGGGTCATGCTGTCCATGCTCCAGACTCAACACAACCGACCTAATTCTGGCAGCAGTACAAGGGTTAGTTCAATCTGTTTAAAGACCCTATTCATGCTGCCCCTGCACCACGAGTCAGGAGAGGCTGTAGGCCCGGCACTGTGGGCCTTATATAGGATGTATGGGGATTCCCATGATGTACGTCTTGAGTATGCCCCATGAGGCTGGACGTGAGTGGTGGTATGCCCCACTTACTACAGGTGGCCACTCCCCGGGGCCATGTGCGCAGTAGTATAAGGGGTGGTTCCTGTACCAGGCTCACAGCTACCATAGACACCCATAACGGTATGATGCACCACTGGACGTGGTACGTCTACCATGGACAAGTCCCCAATGTGACTGAGTGGGGTGGACGGCTGGGTGGAACGACCCCCTGCAGTACACCATACAACATGTGTGCTTATATTGGGCCGTGTTTGTCGGTTTATGGAACACGTGTTGGCACATTGCCACAGGCAAAGTGCACACATATAAAACCTAAGTATCGTTACGCAATTCAGACTCAGATTCGACATTAAAGATTAGTTTCTTTGAGATCTTAAGCATACAGTGATGATTCCCCACCTTGAGAATGTTGGGTAGAGATTTTCACCAGCTGCCTAATATATTACAAACAAGGCTGTGTATGGCACATTTAGTACAACTTGAAGCATCAATAAATAGGGCTTGTTATTGCAGCAGCTGCACATAACACGGCTATATATACATGTACAATGTAGCTTATTGCTGCACCGTACAGAGTACATGTGAGAGGTCGCCAGGAGGACTGCCTCCCTGCTACCTGTTGTTGTCAAGGACTGCCTTATCAAGTGTTACTAAACAACACCTGTGGTGCTAACACAAGGCACAGCTTGATGAACAACAACACCTCAAGATGCTATAGGTCTGTTACTACTTGATGCTAGAAAGGCCACCATCTTGTCACATTGGCTGACTGCTGGTTCCTGAGGATACCACCATGGTAGGTATATGGTAGTTCCCTCTTCTGCCACCAGGACAGTTACTTCTGTGCCATTTGCCATTAGCATCACATGGTTGTACAACAGAGGCTGTGCATCCGTCTACATGTCTACAGACTACAGGATACACCAAACCCTCCCAACCTCTCCTTCTTGTCACCAGCAGAGCCCCAGCTGGGTTGGCAGGCAGGTTACTAGTGATGTGTCAGGTAGCTGTAGAGGATGTCTTGATGTACCAACCTGGCGCCCCACCACCCTCACCTGTGCCAACACCAGCACCGTCTTCAAAGGGACACCAGCTATTGTAGCCTTCTGTGTCTTCTCACTCAGTTCTACCTTAGACCTGGGTGTAAAACGTCTTCAAACGGCATGTGTATAAGGGTGGGACTATATCTAATGGATGCATCAAACACTCCTTGTCAAGGTTTGGGGCATCACTGAGCCTGTATCACAGCTTGGACATAATTTCACAAAGATGAAAGTGCCTGCACTTTCTGTTAGCAGGACTGTTAGTATTATGTTAAGAAGACAGTCACCACTTGGCAGTTTGGTCTAGCAGAACCAGGCTAGTTACTTAATACACAGGATGGATCCCCTCAGCTTAGGCATAATGCCTGGATGCGTTCTGCCTGATTGCATTCCCTCCATCTGCACATTGCACCATTGTGCACACAGTGTGAGGTTCTGTGGGTTATATGAGCCCTGTAGGTTACATCATGTCACGGCCTGTGTGCACATATTGTACATTATATGGCCTGTCTAATCTGGGGCACCAGGCTATTTATAGCACACTAATGTGTCCCTGGTAGGGCTATGACGTCCTGGAGGCACTGAAGTGTGGCTCTGACGTCATTGGGTCCCCCTCCCCTGGATCCTTGCACACCTCGGGCCCCAGCTCACATGTACAGACCCCTTCCCCCTGGTCCCATTTCAACCCTAGTCCGGCCCAGGCTGTGTCCACAACTAGGTAAAGGTCCTGAGGCCTGCGCCAATAGGCCCAATGAGGGTCTGGTCTGGCCTCCATCACACTGCTTTATTGCAGGTAAAGAGCTAACACTGGTATCAATAAAAAGCATTGTGGGAGAAAACCACACACCAATGACGTCATTTGCAGGGGGAAGCCCTGGCAACAAGATTGCCCAGACCTACCACACCAGCAGCAGAGGCGGGTGTACACCAACAGACCCACCAGTATAGCGAAGACTCGGGTTTCTCCGTAAGGGCAGCCATGTTAGTTCTGAGCTCGCAACCTATCGTGAGACTTAGGCAGTGACCAGACAGTCACACACCGTAGCTTCCGGGGAACAGGCTACAATACGAGAGCAGAGCCAAGGTCTCACGAGATTGCTGGTGTCAGTGTAAACAGTGTGGGTGCGGGAACAAGTCCGATCCCGGTAGAGGCCTATAAAGGGGGACTACTAAACTAATTTCAAACTAGGATGCCAGTGAAGCCTTGTGACGTCACACACATGCCCACTAAACGACCCGCGCGCCCCCTACGGGCTGCAGGCTTCATTAGTCCCCTGGAGGGTATCGGTGCCAAAGGGTCAGAGTTAAATGGCGCTGGTACATGAGGGGGCATTCACCGACTCCACCATAAATAAAGCCTCCCTATGGTAAAGCCAGCCCTGTGAGTAAATGTAGGCAGATGGGTGATGTGCCAACACAAATACAACGCCACTCTACAACGATATCCTGTTAGGGGCAAGGACTGAAATGCGTCTTATGACATGACCACAGGAATTCTGGTGACAAAAAGCAGAACAAAAAGTCCCAGTCTGACTCTATAGGCGGCCTCTATGAACATGCAGCCAGACCTTTGTCTGCTGGCGAGGTACCAACCTGATTAGCAGTCCAGTCATGACCTCCTCCTACTCCCAATGTACACAGATATACTCGGCTAAAGGTCACCACCTAGACACTGTCTCACTCTGAAGGGTGACAAGAGATCCCCCCCCCCCCAACACACACACACCTAGGTGGTCCCTCCCTTTTCCTCCTGTTTCATGATAACTCTTTGAGAGATTGTTGTAAGGAGGCCGTCTAGGTGTGCAGTAGTGTCAGTGTCCCCTTATGCTGTATTATGTTGATCTAGATAAGGGATAAGGAAGGCCACTTGTGATTATTGTCTCGTGATAAAATATATAGTCTGGTGATAAATAAAAGGATACATTTAACCCACATATACTAGTGTGTTTTATTTATAGCATGTCAGCCATTTCTGATAAGCTCTACCAGTTATGAAGGTAGCCTGAAATGTTTCACTTTAGTACACGTATCATTTGATTCTTGTTAGTTTCTACTTCACTAATTTTGACTAGTATGAATTTATATGGGTACAATCAGTTTAAGCTGGCAGTTGCAGTACCATGTGCTCCTACACAGAGAGCCACGTGTGTGAGGTGAATCATGTGACCGCTGCACTCACTGCCCACACACCACAGGCACCGGGTGCAGCCAGGGCAGTAAGGGTAGACCAATGTACCCTTATTCTACTATATTTTTAGGCTTTGAGCTGACCTTTTTCACGTCTAAAGCTCCCCTTATTCCGGCTTATAATACGCCTAGTTTGTTCGCTTAGAAGAGACACCATTAATCATTAATCAGTAGTCTCAGTTTGAGGCCAAACTATATCAAATCCATGAGAGGGTTTCAATTCTGGTGACCTTGGTACAATTGAGATGGCCTTGATGTAGGATACTAATGATGTACTTGTATCAGACAGACACCGACCAGGGGTAGGACCCCTATGGTGGTAAGTACAGGGTCTGTGTGGGTCTGCTTATTGTGTCAACTCAGTCAGGTATAAGCCTTGTATTAATGATAATGTAGCCTCCTGTCATGTCTAATACAGGGCATTTCAAACCGACCAATGACATGGGCGCATACAGTGTTGTGGTCTAACACCAGGGGTGCCGGGATAGGCCAAGGCTACTGATTTAATTGTTTGGCAGGGATTACGTTATTAATCATGACACACTTCTAATAATGGATTGTCTCTTGGAACTGGAGCAGTACCAAAGGTGATGATTTTCTCCACAAGCTCTGCTAAGGAACCGTTGTTACCCACAATACCAAGTGTCATGGCTCTGTCCTGCATTCACCATTACAGTCTAGCATCAAGTGGTAAGCTAATATAGGGTGCAGTATTCCCCTACATGTGTCAGTTGTCAGTTCTACCTGCCCCTATGACCTCTCAGACCCCACCTACCGAGGTCCCCTGGACCCCATTCAATAGTAGCTGGAGGTGCTTCATTCAGACAGGGTCAGCTGGATCTATATGAGGCCGTGTGTACTCACTAATCACATGGATGTATACAAGTAACAGACGGGCTCCATGCCACATCATGTGGATGCAGCTTTTTAAAGCTTAAATTCTAAGCTAGCTGACCTCACACACGGGTACATTGCAGCTAATGTACAGCTCTTTTCTTCTTTTTTTTTTATAGACATCTATTCATTTATGTCACAACATTGCCATTCAGAAATAATGCGTGCAGGTCCCCTATTTAAATTAGCCCACGTCAATAATTCATGAGCTTTAATAGCGGCCTAGACGTAGCGTTAAGTCTGCCCTCACCCCCCGTCCTGGTATCAGGACAGGTACTCCGCACCTGGAGGATGTAAATGAAGGTCAAGGGGGTCAGGTAAGGGTCGGTGCATCATGAGGCAGGTTGACATTCAGGCCTCACCCACTATCTCACGTCACCATACCTGCTGTGGCACTATCAGATAGGGTAAACGCCATTACTGGGCAATTATAGAGAGCAGTTATCGCCCCGTGACGTACTATCTCCATAGAGTTTATAGTGCTATAACTTTTATGCTATGACGTAGTATGCAGTAAGCGGACCCAGCTCGTCGTAAAATACTGAGGTAGATGAGTTAGATGTGCTCTACTTACTCAGGACTATTTGAATGGGTGGGGTATATTATATGTTTTGTTTTATTTTTGCTCTGGCCAGTGACAGGAAGAAACCCACTTCGTGCATCTAAAGGTATATTATATGTGCCAGTCTCGATTAAGCACCGAGGGCAGAGGTATCTTCAAAATTAGATCATTTTTCTCATGTTTGTTGACTCTCTTGAAGGGTCAACAATGTTTCCCTCTTCACTACAAGTCAATTATGCAAGGGTTTTTTTGTGACTTGTATCTGTGATCAAACACTAGCTGGCCTTGAGGTGTGAGTGATAGCAGTGAGTTGTGTCAAGGTGCGTCTGTGGGACTGCTCAGGTGTTACAGGGTACAGGCTTATCTTACCTCACATGGAGACACTAAGGTACACTGAGGGGTCAGCCACTGACATCATGCACCAGCTACATGGAGGGGCAGTGACTGACCATGGGGCCAACTTCTTAACCACAGTCCACCTGCTACAGCTTCAATACAGGGTGTGGGGGTGAGGGTGAAGGGACGTATGGTGTACAGTAACAGCTACACTGTGTCACCTGTGTGTGGGTTACACATGTGTGTGGCCTTACATGTCGGGACGTGTGTAGGGGTAGATGTAGATGCCACCTCTGTCACACAGCTATACGTACACACACATGGCGTGTCATACGGGCTGTATAGTCGGTATATGGCACCCATATACAGCCGACACGTCAAAACAAGCACAAGGCGCAGGGAGGGAGGGCATTGTTACCAAACTGGGAATTGGCCAACAGCTATGTGACTTGAGCCGGTGTCACAAACACCATCTGAATGCTTCCCTCAACAGGGTATAGCTTTGGATCACCATTGCTATGACCTTGGCTGTTTAGGGGTCATAAGGCACCCCCTCCCCCCTGTGTGATAACAGTTTGCTCATTGACTTTTGCGTTTTAAGATTAAGAAAGTTGACCGATAGCTTGGGATTCTTTACAGTGCAAGTATAAGCTTTGTTTATAAGCTTTTAACCCATTGATCATAACAGATGAGTGGCCTTTGACAGGACCCCACGAATGGGTAATGGCTGACTAACCCCCCCCCCCTTCCTCCTGCTGATGCCAAACACATAACGCAGGTTTCATTAGTGAGTGTGTGCATGTTTAATCCGCTCTACACTCTGACATGACTCGTGGTGCGTCCTGCTGCTATCGGACAGCTACGTGGCTGGTGGAGATAACAGAGTGCAGCCCTAGTACCTGTACTGTCAGTGTAGGTTCTGTCTGTGTCACTACTGACCCGCATTATGAGACATGAATACAGCTAGACCCCTATCCACGTGTGACTAGCTAGGGTAAGTAAGGACACGTAGTAGCATTGACTGAGTACTGAGCTACAGTCATCGGTCGTAATCTAATCAGGTATTGAAGGTCTAGTACTTTGCACCAGCAATACAATCTCTGCCATGTGCAACCAAACTGGGAAATGTAGGATACATGCTCAGTAAAATTCTATGCATTTCCAATTTCCTGCAATTTTCCCATGCCTGGAATTTACCACCAATAGGCCATCATACGTAATGTTAAAATCACATAGATAGAAATGATTTTTATACTACGTTGATAGAGCGAGTTAATGGTACTGACATGGACTGACATGTACAGGTCATGGCCTTAAATCCTAAGTTACTTAAACTGAGAGGCAGGCATTGAGAGTGCCGTACTGTACAGGTGTTGTCCCACCTGGACTCGGCATGGAGGAGGTAGAGGGGAGTGTGTGACTCTAAAGGTGGCAGCTCATGTCTGAGTGGGTGCTGGAGGAGGTATATTAGGGACCGGTCTGTCAGCCCTCAGGGACATCCCCCAGCCCCTACACCCACACCTCCATGCCCTTCTGTACCCGGCATCCTACTTGTACTTGTCTACGCCCCATGTTTCACCTTGTAAGCCTCATCACATTAGCCTATCTTTCTGAATTGCCAAATAGAAAGGGAAAGTCATTGGTTGTTCCGAATTGTGAAATTAATAAAGCTGTGCCCTGTCTATTTCTTCAAATAGTCAATGGTGGACCACGTTATAATCAATTTATCCTATGCTGAGCAGCGTTCATGATTTGGTATCATATCAATAAAGTGCATGGCGAGATTTCCTTTGCCAGGCTTTGGTATAATTTTGAATATTTTGATAGTTGAGGCTATCTTAAAAACTGCAATTCCTTTCAAGGTCAAGTTTCTCCGGGATAAGATGAATTCCTTCTCATGCCTAGCGCACCATTTTTCTTTGACGAAATTCTACAATGATGCATGACCTATTTAACTGCCTGTGGGTGCACAGTATTCAGACAAGTGATTATTATTCAAATACTTCTATATATGAAAGTGCTTAAATCTACCTTCATCTCACTCTAAATTTTCCCGGCTGAATCATTATTACATAAATTCACCCCACCCCCCTCATCGGTCCAAGATATAGGCATATACATTTACACAATACTCATTCAGAATAATGTACTTCAATACATATAATGTATAGCCCTGTATATGTGGCCTACAGAGTGGAATGGGGGCAAGGTGAGTTGCTCCCCCTACCCTGGCTGTGCTGCACAGGGCCCACACATCAGTAAGAGCTGCTAGTAGTGAGCAGCTACCGGTACTGGTACAACTAGAGGGCAGGCTGGCCCAAAATAAACCCGCTCAAGTTGCCCCCGTGCCCACAGCCTTCTATGGGAGGGTGGAGGAGCAGGTACAACTCCTCCCAGCTGCTCACCGACACATAGGGAGCAGCTCCCGCCCCCTGGCGGCTCAGCCCTGAGTTGCTGCTGGTACTGGTGTGTATGAGCTAAATGTGGCCGCCTATATCAGTCAGCTGATTGGTGTATGCAGCCAGGGCCGCCAGGGGGCAGGCCGAGCTAACTCACTCACAGCTGTCCAGGGGAGATTTAACACAGAGCAATAAACTCACATTTGTAATATATATATATATGTAGCCGCTCTTTGGTTTTAATCACACCGTTTATGCCACTTAAGTCTTAATGAGACTCATTAATTTTCAAAGGTGTGGAGAAGGTGAATGATTAGACACTCACAGCTACCGGAGTATGTCCTTCCTGTGGTAGTATATACACCGGTAATTTCCAATGTCAAAAGAGACACAGTCTCTGATAAGTATGGATATATGCAGATTCATAGATGATCTTGTGGCTCCTTTTGGTGCTTTCCAAGCAGAAGTAACACTGGTTAAATCCACGGCACTTGGAAATGGCACAAAACTATGACAAATACTCAGGGGTAGACCACTAATAATATGGGACAAAACTGATCCCGGTCCAATGGTAACTATAGGGTCCATGTTGGCTTCTAGTGGTTGGTGGTGGAAGAACGGTGTATTTTCTCTTTATATTTAGGTAATTTGTAACAATCCATGTGTAGAATAATCACAGTAGACTGGTGCTTATTCATCCAGAGGAGATATTGACACAGCGAGGTAGCTATAATCCACTCGTCATATTGTACTTGTATGGCAGGGGGGAAAGTGACTTGCAAAGAACAACACACAAATGTTAAGAACATGTAACATACTACAACACCAACAACTTAACATTATTATATAAACTTTATAAAAAGATGTAATACTTACGAAGGAGATAATGGCAGCTAATAAAAGAATCTTGACTAGGAGATCATCGAATTGTTCTAAAATGAGTTCCCATAGTGATTTGCCTGGATGGAAAGAGCAAAAAACGATGGTATCAGGTAAAATCCATAGTAGAAATGTAGTGGTAGCGACAGTGACACCTGAACGCAAGGAACAGGTAGTTGTATCACCGCCATCCACTCAAATCGACGAATACACACTCAAAATTGGGAAAGCCAGATGGCGATGGAAATCGATTGAACTCCAAAAATGTCGTCCTTAAATTGATAACTCCACTCGGGTAGATTTGACTCACCTTCTTCGGCGGGCAGCTCTGGAAAATACAAAAAGAGCGAGTTGTCAGAAAATGGCTGAGGAATAACGTGATGGGGCCGGCAGTGGGCGGTAATAGGAGATATTGCGATGAATGAAAGACACGGGGATGGGCCGTCACAGTGACGGGACATGCCCGCTCCCACCCGGCGTGGTGCAGGCCGGGGAAGAAGCCCCTTTAGTAAGCTCTGATCTGCAGATAGCTCTACTAATAAGTTAACTATCAATACTGATCATACTATAGACATATATCTACGGGATTAAATGCACAAAACTCACCATTTGGGCCGAACTTGTCAAAATTTCTCTTGATTTGTTCATCGCTAAGGCCCGTCGCCTCGTCCGATTTGAAGTAGTTGACTACCTCCTCGGGCGTTTTCGTCCACGCGTCCAACTCCATCTTGTGAGTCCCCCTTTCACCAACACTGTAGGTAAGTTGGACCCTCCTAACCGACTATCCCCAGCTAGCGTGTTCTGCTCAATGGGTCCGAAAATCCAAGCAGGAAGCTGTTGATCTCCAGCTTGATTTTCAGCCGGACTCACCAACTCCTATATCCACTCCGCCACAAGTGCTGAATATTCGCGGCCGTCAGTCCCACCGCTCGAATAGAGGGGTGGCCGTCGAATGCATATAAAATCCAGAATATTATTAACACAATATATTTTAGATAGAAACTATCATAGTCATATGATTCACTTTATATCAAAGTGTGGATGTAATATAGTGAAGCAGTAATTTTAAATCGTCAAATATTATTAAGTCTGTTAGCCTATCACCCCCCTCAGTGCCGAATTTGCCGTGATGGACTCGTCCTGCGCATACCACGCGGATTTAATGTGGAGCGCCGTGATTGGCTGAGACCGGGTCACGTGGCAAGCACCGACCTCAAAAGGGCAGAATGACGTCAGAGCCAGCACGTCTTGGATTCCACGCTATTTATAAAAGCAGCCACCACCGGCGAGCAAACACAAATTTCCCCTGAAAACGCCGATAATACAGAGCCAGTGACTCCCGCTGTTTACTACTGCCGGAGATACGTTCTTTGATGACCGTCAATGTAGTAATTTCAGCAGGTCGCGCCGGGAAGTGGTTGTGGTTTGGGAGCGGATGGGAGGAGTGGCGTTTATGTGGTTCCATTGTTTACATCCAGAGGGCGTCTGCGTAAAACACGTGGCGCTTGTAGGGTGGATGAATTTTAAACACGTGTTTGATACGTAGCGTCAGTCGGGGGCTTAAAGCTGACGAAATCAACCCCCATAATGCTGTAATAATAATTAGCAAGTGTTAAAGGGTTAGTACAATAACTGGGGAGTGGAATTGAGGTTTCATAATTTCATAATAGGCCTAATATAATAATGCTACTTGAAAAAACCAAATTTGGTCGGGGGACATCCTGAAAAGTTACTTATGGGTATAGACCCCTAAAATCGACATGGCGACATGGCCATTTCTTAAAATCGACATGGCGACATGGTCATTTCTTAAAATCGACATGGGACATGGCCAGTTAAGCGACATGTGACATGGTCATATCTTAAAATCGACATGCGACATGGGGCTTAGTGACATGAATAAAAATTTCTCATTTACTGTAAAATATGTTACCCAAATCTTTCTTCAAATTTCATCCTTGTGGGTAGCCAAATTCCAAAATTTTCCGGGGCCTGCGGCCCCATTGTGACAATTATGGTGCCCCAGCATTTTCCCCTTAGTGACACTAGTGACATGGCTTTTTCCTTAGTGACATGTGACATGTCCATTTCTTAAAATCGACATGCGACATGGGGAGCCCCCCATCTACCCCCCTTACTTGTACGCACATTTCCCGGGGGGGACACTCAATTTTTTTTTGACAGGGGTGTCCGGCTGGACCCCTGGCAACCCTTGACCCTTGCCTAGGGAGATTTCCAAAATGAATTAGTTCATACGGAGATTTTGGTCAAAATGATTTTCTGCTAAGAGAGATTTGGGAGAAAATGAACCCTTGCTTAGGGAGATTTTGGTAAAAATGGTGTCGATTCAGAGGAATTTTGGCCAAAATGACCCTTGCTTAGGGAAATTTTGAAAAAAGTTGACCCTTGCCTAGGGAAATTTTGCAAAAGTTGACCCTTGCCTAGGGAAATTCTTCTCAAAAGTGGACCCTTGCCTAGGGAAATTTTGTTGAAAAAGTACCCTTGCCAGCCGGACACTTGTGTATGCAAAATATACTAAGTGCCCCCCCCCCCGGGGCACATTTTCTCCAGAATTGAGCACCCCACCCCCTAATCTTCTTGTACGTGTTAAAATAAAATGGGGGTGGACCCCTAAAATCGACAGGGCGACATGGCCTTTTCATAAATCCGACAAACGACATGGGGCTTAGTGACAAATGACAGGAGAAATTAAAAGATATTGACAAGGGACATGGCCTTTTCTTGAAATAGACAGGCGACATGGATCCTAGTGACAAATGACAGGAGAAATACAAAGATACTGACAAATGACACAAGCATTTCCTCAAATCGACAGGGGACATGGGGACCCCCCATCTAGACCCCCAATAAAGGGTTTTTGTACGCAAAGATTTTCAGAAAATAGACCCCACCCCCTTCGTGCGTAGGCCTACGTAGGCCTATACTTTATTAGTTAATGTATACCTTTATGGAAGCCGGGCACAAGCCCCCTTTCGGATAAGGAACCCCTTTCCAGCCTCCAGGACCATTGCGGATACAGAACCCCCCCCCCCCCACCCCACCCCACCCCTCAGCTCGGAAAGTTGCCAAAATTAAGGGCCCCGGTCACAAAGAATGCACCATTCTAGAAATGCAAAATGCATGCCCCCCCCCCCCCCCATGTCACGCTTTGTCACGTTTTGCTTGATCCCCCCCTCCTTGCGTGACGTCACACAAGCAGCTACCCCCCCCCCCCCCTTAATCATAAATTAAAATAGGTATCTGGTTCCATAAGTAAAACCCCAAAATAAGTCTGTACTTGATATCAACAAACACTTCTAAGGGCTGAGTCACTAATTTCTAGCTGGGGGGGGGGGGGGGGGGGGGGGGGAGGGGGAGATTAAAGGGATCTCTTCATCCACAGAATGGGCTGCCAAGGTCTAGGGACTTTCATATGAGATGGGCAGCTGGAGATGCAATATTACATAATACCACATGTCTATCACCCCTCCTGGTGTGAGGGGCTGGAGGGCTGCCCAAAACAATAGATATGAATCTCCAAGTTCCATCACACTGTATTCTATGTCAGATGTGTTGCCATCACATACTTTGATTCTAAAACAAATTGATCTGATATAGAATACTCTTATCTAGTGTTGTGGGCAGCCCTCCAGACTCTCACACCAGGAGGGGAGATAGACATGTGGTATTATGTAACATTGCATCTCCAGCTTACCCCTCCTATGAAAGTCCCTAAACCTTGACAGCCCCCAGCCCATTCTGCGCATGATGGGATCCCTTTAAGTATTATCTCTCACGGTCAGCTGTTCTGTTCAGGAGAAGATCGGACGAGTAGGCCTACACAGAGCTGCTTATAGAGGCTAGAAGGAGGGTGGCTTGGTGAATTTTCCCAGACACCACAATTTTTTCCAACCCTCCTCCCACCAATTAACGGAAATTTATCTAAACCCTCCCCAAACCGCCATTATGTTCAGATTTTGAGAAGTGCCCCCCCCCCCAACAAAAAAATTATGTGTGCCTGTGGAATCATGGGGGGCAGAGGGGTCTTGTTCCCTATATCATTAAACATTGTGAATAAGCCATGTGTGACTTATAGGATTATTTATAAAAGTACAGTTCAATAATGAATTGCCTGCTAGTCATAAATATACCACCGACTTACAGGGTGTCCTCGAACCTGAGGTACGTCTTATACCATACCACTACGATCATGTGCCTGGTCTCAATAGAGGGCTGGTCTTGTATAAGCACCTGAAGTATAAGGGTCTCCAAATCTTTAGTAAGTGCCAATACAAGACCGTGAACAGCCTCTAGTCTCTTGAAAAAGGGCCTGGGGGTATCACCACGCACAAGTGGATACACTCATGCTGGAGCATTGACAAGAAAATCAGTTATTTGATCAGTGAACTTCACATGTTGGGGGTATGGATGGGGGGGGGGGTCCCATGTCGCATGTCGATTTTAAGAAATGGCCATGTCGCATGACAATTTCGCTTAATAATGCTCATGTCCCATGTCAATTTTAAGAAATGTCAATCTCCCCTGTCACTAATATTTTTACATCTCATGTCACTTGTCAATAGGCCTCATGTTGCATGTCGATTTTTAAAGAATAGGCCATGTCCCCGCCCATGTCGTGGTGTCGAAATTTAGGGGTCTACCCCAATTGTTGCAGACATTAATATGAACTTTTTTTCAAAACGTGACATCATGCACATGCCAACCCCCCCTCCCCCCCCTTGTCACGTTTTGTCACAAATTTCTGAACCCCCCCCCCCCTAGGGCGCGACATCATTTATGGACGACCCCCTGGTCGCTGCGCTTCGCTTGCGAATTTGCTGCGCCGCGCTTGCAACATTTATGGGTATCGACCCCTAAAATCGACATGGCGACATGGCAATTTCTTAAAATCGACATGGCGACATGGCAATTTCTTAAAATCGACATGGGACATGGCCATTTAAGTGACATGTGACATGGCCATTTCTTAAAATCGACATGTGACATGGGGCTTAGTGACATGAATAAAAAAAATCTCGTTTAGTGTAAAGTATGCTACCTAACTCTTTCTTCAAATTCCGTCCTTGTGGGTAGTCAAATTTTAAAAATTTCCTGGGGCCTATGGCCCCAAGAGCCCAATTGTATAAATTACGGTGCCCCTACATTTTCCCTTTAGTGCCCAGGGGGGCCACTCCCTATCTTTTCTATAGTCACTATGTGCGAACATCACCCTAAATTTTGTACCCTTATCAAGGGGCGAAATTTTTAAAAAGCATACCCTTTTCAAGGTAAACTTACCAGAAAAACGGACCCTAATCACGAATGACCCTGAAAATATACCCTATTAAATCACAGGGTGACCCTGAGAAAATACCTGAATCAAGGGTGACCAAGAAATATTGTAGGAAAATAGAGTAAAAAATACCTTTCAAAAAGCCATGAAGGTCTGAAAATGCACCCCTTTCTCCCCAAATTTGCTTAAAAAGCACCCCTTATCAAGGACCCTCGCGGGTCCGTGCCTAGGACCCAAAAACAAACCCTTTCCCTTGGAATCATGTTCACACATAGTCAGTAATGCTGAGGGAGTGGCCCCCCCGGGCTTTAGTGACACTAGTGACATGACTTTTTCCTTAGTGACATGTGACATGGCCATTTCTTAAAATCGACATGCGACATGGGCACCCCCCCCCCCCATCTACCCCCCCACATTTGGATGACCCCTATAGGCATTTAAATTATCTGCACCTTTTTTTTGGCCCCTCCCCAGACATACTGTCAGACCTTTGATTATCAATTATTCTGTATTTCCCCGAAACTTGCTTGACATTCATAAAGTAAGCTTAGGCCGACGTCAGGCAAAGTTCTGCCGTACTGCCGCACCCCGTAGCAGGACGTCCCCCGGTGACGTTATTATTGAACGTTCCCTCCAGTACCCAAATATCGCACCACAAACCGGACGGTGACAGGTAACAAAACTGCGTCGGCCGGGAATCGAACCCGGATCGACTGCTTGGAAGGCAACCATGCTAACCGTTACACCACCGACGCCTCGCGGCTTACTGCTGCGTTTTCTACAGCAGTTGGCGACAGCGGTATGCAGGTCAGATGGGCTTACATGTAGGTCATTCTAAAATGAAATGCCAACTCCCTTTAAAACATTAGGCCTAATGGTTACAGAAAATTAAAGTATTATCATTCTAAATGTGTAATCCTGTTTAGAAAATAGTGACGACCCCTCCCCAACCCCACTTCCTAGTTTGGGGGAAGGGAAAGACTGTTTTTGCCCCTGAACATTTTACAGAGTAGGTTGAAATTGTAGGACAGTCATATCATTGTTCCTACGGTCATTGATAGAGCATTCAATAGTATTTTTTAAAATCATCAATATGCACCATTTCTTTTCTTGGATTTCAAAATTTTCCGAGGGGGTGGGATAACCCAGACATGCACTTTCTGATCCTCTCTGGCCTGTCTCCCCCTGTTCCTATTTGCAATACTTACTATATTTGACTTCAAAGGAGCTAAAGTTTTCGTGTCAATCAGTGATTGTCACGGAGTGCAGAGGTCCTCTTTTGAGCTGTTCTTCAGCAGGGACCTGTATTATATTCCCCACATAATTGAGATTAAAAACTGATAGCACAGTAGCTCCTTTCTCATGCCCTAATAGCCTACTTCTTATGGGGCCGTCCTTAAATGACGTCATGCTTTTTTTGGACCATTGTTGACCCCCCCAACCCCACTTGTCATGTTTCGTCATGCAACCCTTGACCCCCACCCTCTCAAAATATGATGTCATACAGAGAGGACCGCTCTCCGTCCCCATAAGCGTAAAAACAGTGCATTAGCAAAGGCTCACACCCTCTCCTGGGATGTTTTTATCAAAATGTGTAGGCCTACATTGTAATGTTTGAGGGAATGGACTTGAGTCCATTTATTTCCTGCGGCTGGAGGGGGGGGGGTGAGTGGGGGACGTCACAGGGTCCCGTTTCTCCACAAATTTGCGGAGCGCCGCAAATATATATGGATGTCCGCAAATATATACGGAGGTAGTATTTGTATGCTTAAGTACCAAAAAGACATAATTTGCGGAGCTCCATAAATATATTTGCGGACGTCCGCAAATTTACGGACATCCATATATTTGTGGAGAAACACCATCCAGGGAAGGCACCTTCACAGAGAAAAAAGTGAGAGTCAGCTGGACTCTCCCCAGGGTCAGCCACTGCTTGACTCAGGTAGGAGAGTCTGCTGGACTTTCACTCCATTAATGGACAGTCAGGCTGAGCCTCCTTTGAGGGTCCCATAAAGTTACTCCTATTTGAGAGTCAGCCTGATCCTTGTATGACAGTCAGGGAAGACAGATGTTCATACCAGAGTCAGGCTGACTTTCTAGCCACAGTCAGGCAATGTCTGACTTTGGGATAAGGGTCAGTTAGCCTGAGCCTTCTTTGGTTGCTACCAGGTGGGGACAAAATACAATATTGAGATTTAATGGTAGGGTATAAGACACCATTTTTGTGGATTTTGGAAATTATATATATTGAGATTCTGGGTATTACCTCAGACATATGTTGGTACATGTATTATGGTGTTGTAACATACCTAAATAACTGTTGGTCTGTGATTGCACACCCTTTCCTATTCAGGAAAACATAACAATTTTGTATAGGATTTATTTTCACAGATGTCAGGGAGGTAATATATATTTAAAAACATCATTCCCCAATGCAAATAAGCAACTATAGCCTTACTGTACAGAAGAGATTCCAGCCATGCCTGACTTTCATTGAGGCCAAAGTCCAGCATTGCTAGACTCACATCCATATGTGAGTCCAGCTTGGCTTGACTCTCGATAGCCAGAGTCTAGCATCGCTGGACTCTTGCTCTAGGTACAGTCCAGCATTGCCAGACTACCCTTGAGTATGAAAGTCAGGCAGTGCTGAACTTTCATATATGAGAGTCCAGCATTGCCTGACTTTGACTGCAGTGAAAGTCCAGAACTGCCTGACTTTCATCACAACGAGAGTCCAGCACTGTCTGACATTCATCATAATGAGAGTCAGGCAGTGCTGGACTGTGGAAAGGCGAAAGTCGGGCAATGCTGGACTCTCGTTCTCATGAAAGTCAGGCAGTGTTGGACTATCTCTACAGTCAAAGTCAGCTAGACTCTCACATGAGGGTGGTTTTGGCGACATGGGTCTGACTATGGCATGTGAGTCCAGGTGACTCTCACATTTTCCTCTGTGTTGACATACCGTAAAATCCCGCCTTTAAGACGGATTTATTTTGGTGTTTATTTTTCCTACAAGACGGATTTTTATCTCAGAATGGGGGGTCGTCTTAAAGGAGGGGTTTTATTATATAGTATCAAAGAGAGAACCATTTTAAAGTATTTTTTCTACACGACGGATTTTTATCTCAAAGTAGGGGGTCGTCTTAAAGGTGGGGTCGTCTTAAAGGAGGGGTTTTACGGTATTTAAGTACAAATAAAATTATTTGCCTTATAAAGAGAGATGGCCCTAAATAGGGCAACAGGTCTTTTCCACAATTTTTCTAGCAGTGTCCACCAGTGTGAACGATTTTCAGAAGAGGGGGTGGTGGTTTTGATGCATCGAAGATCTTTCCCCCACCGTTACACACAGAAAAGTATAAGGCAATCTCCCCGGCAGAGACTTCCGTTCCCCCGGTCACTACATATCTCTGCCAAAACCTAAGAACTCTTCTGTAACAGGAGGGGCAAATGTAGCGCTCTCCTGTGGAAAAAGTCTAGAAAGGAGTACTACTTCTGTGGTTTCCTATCCTCTTCACATACTGACTGTATTCCTCCCCGAAAATAGTTCCATGGAAAATCAGCAATTTCTATCACAAAAACATGCCCAATCTGTCTGTAATTTTCAGAATTTCAAGTTTAGGCCTTCATACAAATATTTGGATCGAATCATAGATGGAGAATTGCATATCAAGAGAGGTGCGCAATGGACAGAATCTGTCCATTTGCGAAGCACGGAGTAAGGTTTTGGCAGAGAGGAAGTGAAGACCGGTGTCGCACGAACTATCTGCCGCGGGAGATTGAGTATAAGGCTCTAACACGATGGCCCAGTGGACCCTCTGGATGGAGGCAGCCATCTTGTAGGACACCAAATCCCATCCCATGAGTGAGATTCCATGAGATTCCCATTGTCTCCGGCCAGCTTATAAGTGTTATCTTAGGGTAGATAGTGGAGATAAGAGCCAAGCTGGCAGAGATAAGGGCTGCACAGGTGTGAAGTAGCTTAAGACAGGCTGCACTCAGCCAAGGTTCAATGACTCTCCCTTCAATCTCCTAACAGATGTTTGGCCACTCTCCAAGCAGAATTTAATTCTTTAATTCTTATTCCTTTCAATTTTAGGATAGGAAATTTAAAATCTGACTTGGTAGATGCATACAATATGATGTTCAGAGGTCATGCATGCAAAAACCATACATTAATTGATGAAAAATACACTGTGAGAAGTGGCCAAAGTAGACTGTACAAAGAGGCACAGTGACATCTTGTCCTATCATTTAGAGCTGATGTGTGCCACCAGGTGGTGCCACCCCTTAACATGTTAGAGCCATATAGGAGTCAACTGTGTCTCCCACGTGGCTCTTGTGAAATAGAGAGTCAAACTGCTATTGACTCTGCTTATATGTGAAGGGTCAACTTCAGTTGACTCTATACGATCAGTGTCAACTCAAATTAACTCTGTACTATCAGAGTCAACTTTTCTGTGTGTAGGCCTATAGGCGTCCTTAAATAATTCTGCCATTTTTGTGCCCTAGGCCTTAACTCTTTCCTCTGCATCCCTTTCCATCGCTCTATGACTGAGTAAACTAGTGCATTGGGTGCTTTTCGAGAAAGACTTTCGGCCTATAGACTAACACCCTGACCTGCAGTTAAGAATTTTCCAAAGACATAACAAATATTGAATTGTATCTGCATGAATCATAGAGAAGGGGCAAAGCGCAATTCCCACTATGGGCAATTTAACCTCTATTGTTTCAAGTTTCAAGTTTTTCAAGTTTGGTAAAATTTATTCAATCATAAGTTCAACGGTATTTTACAATCATTCCTTAAATACATTTGTGCTTATTAGCGTATATCATAATCACCCTCTGCTGTATATGAAGTATGCCCTTGACTGAGTCTTCTGAGCCATAATGAACTTATGTGAATAGGCTGCTCTATGGCAGGGATGCCAGTTTGCTTAAGCCACCTTTTTCTCCATTTTGTGTATTATCACTCGTACATTTTTATTTTAATAACGAATAACAATTTTATGATTTTAACAATTCTACATATTGAACCTTTACTTTTCTTTTAGAAATATAAAGTTCTAAATTGGTTTTTCTAATATCATAAATTTATAATTTAAATATGTACACAGTTTTAAATAGAATTATACTTATAATATGATTGTAATCTAACAGTTATGTACAATCTTATAAATATTTAATAAATCATTCTAATATCAACAAAGTTGCTATTTCATTAGCATTGAATTCTGCTTATAATAACAGAATGTCTGTAAATGACAATCATATCACCCAGTTGTTTACATTAATTTTATAATTTAACATGAAGCCTCCAACATGGTTTTACTTTAAGACAAAACATTACAGGACAATACAGAAACTCTGACGCAGCTAACAATTTGGCAATAAATACAGGCAATCATTTGTAGATATTTAATTTATATAATTAAAATGTAATCCTAAACTTGAAATTACAAATGTTTACATTCATGATACCTATTGATTATAGAACTGATTATTATTATCTATTATTATTAATCATTAATAATTACCGGTAGTAATAATTTCAATTTCCATTTCACATGACTTTTAAAAGTTGATATATCTTGTATATTCCGTATATTATGATCCAAACTGTTCCATAAAACTGATAAACTATACTCTGGGCTTTTTTTGTACGCTTCACAGTGAGGCAAGCAATTTTTAAGGACTGTGCCTTGTTGTAACCGAGTATTTACAGTTCTAGTTTTAATATATGATGGTTTTTTCGACCTTTTATATCCTTCAACCATGGCATGAGCAAATCTTCGATCAGCCAACATATTTACCTTAGACTCACCATGAATATAGTCTGTTGGTGTCAGTCTTGGCAATTTTAAACACACTTTTATTGCTCTATTCTGAGATATTTGCATTTTTTCTAAAGTAGTCACATTAGCATTCATAAACAGGATATCCCCATAATCAAAGATTGGCAATATATACACTTTGTAAATTTTGAGTAGAGATGCTTTGGAAAGAAATCTTGCAACTTTTGTTAATTGGTAGGTCCTATAAGCAATTGTACGTAATTGATTTCTCATGAAGGATTCATAAGTAAGTTTAGAATCAAGAATTACTCCTAAATACTTGTAAGTAGGTACTCTGGATAAGTTTTGTGAGCCAATACTTAGAGTACAATCTTTGAAACATTTATTTGAGCCGAAGCACATAAATTTAGTTTTTTTTGTATTGACTGTAAGCTTGTTTTTTTTACACCAATTAACAAAGTTATCAATGTCCAATTGCATCTCAACTTGGGATACTTCATCACACTTGTTTGAGTTATAAATAACCGTATCATCTGCAAAAAGCATTATTTTTGAAAATTTGCACACATTTTCTACGTCATTTATATAAGCTAAAAATAACAAAGGGCCCAAAATGGACCCTTGTGGGACTCCACAATTAGTCAACCAAATTTGAATTTTCCCCTTTACACCCATTAGTTTTAATTTTTCTAAAAGAATTTTGTGATTAACCGTGTCAAATGCTTTGCTTAAGTCGAAAAAGGTTGCTAAAGTATTAATTGCCACATTTCTGTTTCTTAATATATCATCTGTTAATTGACTCACTGCTGCAATTGTTGATTTGTTTTTTCTGTAACCACTTTGTTGGCTTGTCAATAAATTATTATTTTCTAGGAAAGTTGATAACTGTGTGTGTACAATTCTCTCCAGCATTTTCCCTGGCAAAGGTAACAGTGAGATAGGCCTATAATTAGTTACTAGTCTTCTATCCCCTCCTTTGTGAATAGGAGTTACTGTCGCACTTTTCCAAACAGATGGTACTACTCCAGTATTTAAAGACACATTGAAAAGATGCACCAGCTGTTTTGTTGAGTTTTCAAAACATATTTTCGATACTTTTGAAGATAATTTATCTACTGAGGAGGCTTTTGTAATATCAATATCTTTGATTACCGCGGCTACTTCCTTTTCATTTGTGTCAACAAGATCCATAAGGTTTATGTCATTTACCACACCATCATATGTCCATGGGTCATTCATGTCTTTTGCAAGATTATTACCTACATTTGAAAAAAATTCATTTATGAATTCTGGAGTATCTTCAGAAGCAATTAAAGACTCATCCGCGTCCATAAGAGAAATGTCTTTTGTTTCCTTTTTTTTCCCTGGTAATAGTTTAGACAATTCTCTCCAAAACGCTTTTGGGTCATTTTTGCACTCGTCTGTAATCTTATTTACGTGTTTATTACGTGTACTTCTACTCATGGTTTTTAAAGATTTCCTTGCATTCACAGCAATTTCTTTATCAACTGGGTTTTTTGTTTTTCTTGCTCTTGCCAATAGCCTATCTTTCTCAGCTATGACTTCTAACAAGTCATGAGAGACCCATTCTTGACGTGGCTTTTTCACAGTAAACTCCTTATAAGGACATAGCTCATCAATAATTGACAATAAATTTGAATAATATGTTGACCATAGGACTTCAGCATCATAACATTTATAGTACTGACTCCAATCAAGCAAATTGATTTTTTCTGACACTAGATCATTTTTCAATTTTTTATGTGATCTACCCGTGAAAGTAATCTTAGAATTATCACATAACAAATCTTTTTCTGTAATATAAACTATTTCATGATCACTGAGATCAAATGGAATCACACCAGAGTCCTCAACGTCATTTACATTGGTGAAAATTAAATCAATACAAGAATCTTTTTCCCCATTCTCACCATATCGAGTAATTGATTTAATATAATTCATGAAACCTAATTGAAACATCGTGTTGATTAATTTACTACTATAATCCTTTAATTTTACATCTAATAAATCAATATTAAAATCGCCCAAAAAGTACATGTTATTGTATTTCATTTTCACTATATTTCCAACCAGAATTTCTAAATCATCAATAAAAGTATTCATATCTCCCTGAGGGGGCCTATAAATGTTGCATATCACATTTTTTTGCAAATTTTCGTCCAATGTTGTAACACACAGACATTCCATATTTATAGTTGACCTATTGTAAATTGACAACTCATCAGCTGAGCTTTTCAAGTTTGTATTTATATAAGTCACCAAGCCCCCACCTACTTTGGGACCATCCTTAGATGGATCATCTGTCCAGTCTCTATCTAAACGATATAGTTGATAACCAGGAATTTCATATAAAATTTCATGGTCATACTCAGTTAGCCATGACTCTGAAATTGTTAGAGCTGTTAGTTGAGTACCGGTAACCCTTGCCAATAGTTCATCTATTTTATCTCCCCTTATACTTCTTGTATTTAAATGTAGAATGTGTCTACCTTGTATGGCGTCTAAAAGAGACACCGTCATGTCCGTATTATCCATTAAAAAATTTAATTTTTCTCCCATAACAATTTTGCAATTGAATACCTACACCATAACCCAACTGACAGCTTACATTATGAGTTTCAACAATTAACATATAAGCACACATAAACCTAACTAAAAATATGAAGAATATCTGCTTCAGCAATTCTGTCATATTTTTAATCTGAGAGATGACCATCAACTCTACATAAATAGTCTCACCGTTGTATAGTAATGTTATGTATAATTGGATCAAAAATAATTATTATTTTCATTTACACAATCAGTTATTATTCACTTTTAAAGTCAATTGTGTAAAATATTTTTAAACCGTTACAACATACTCGTAGGTATGATATTCTGAATATTTCATATTTGTTATTAATTTATCATTCATTGACCTTTTAATTATATATTATGTACAGATATATTTACATTGACAATATTACTACAAATTTATATCACTTTAAACATCACATATCCTTTTAAGAGTTGACATGCAGCATTGTTGACTTGACCAGAATATTATCAGCAGCTTTGAAGTCGGTACCGGTAGTTGACTTGTTTGACTTGAATTTTCTTGAATGTTCAGCGCACAGATACACATGCAGGTGAAATGTTATGCTTGTGCAATTTTAATTTTAATTAAGTCACAGGGACAATGCTGGGCATTGTAGTCAATATGTCTGCATTTTAAGTGAAGTACTCCATCTTCAAATGATCAATCCTGCAATTCCTTGAGGCACCATGTCGTCGCCCGGTATGAGATCACCTGTGCAGCACACTGGAATTTTATAGGAACAAGCCAATGTCACAATGGTATAGGAAGGGTTCTATTGGTAATACTAGTCAGGTAAACTATTAGTCAGGTTGAAGATTGGATTGGTGAATATTATTGTATGATGTTCATTGGTTTTATGAGGGAAAAGTTTATTTTTAAAGGTGTACTTTACATACCAATTTAAAGTGTTGATTTAATGTGGCGCCATAGGATACGTCCCCATTTTCTTATTGAAGACCGGTTTAGATGAATTCCATCATGTAGGTTGTTGTACAGGTGTGTGACTCTCCCAAACCGACAATAATGTATTGCGTCAGAGATCCACGGTGTACCTACACCATAATCCTGGTTGCTGCCATTTATGTAGTAGTTAATGTCCATGACCGAGTCATCCATGACTTTCTGTGCATCAATTCCTCCAACAATATGACAGCATCTCGCTAGTAATGCCCCAGTTATAGGAGCCAGTATAATCCTTGTTTGTGGGTACTCATTGCGCAGAGTGTTTATGTTTCTTCTAATGAGATTTTTCATGTACCTTGATAGGTCATTTGAATTTTCATGCTCCCATGAAACTATGCCGTGGTCCTTTTTTACCATGTCTGTAATTCCCGCAATCAGGTAAATGGTCACATTGGGGTCATGTACCAAGATATCCTTAGCTTTCCAAGTTATTTGGCGAATCCCGGCACCAGGATAAACATGGACAATTATTTGAAGATTGAAGACCGTATTAAGTCTGTCCAAGCAGTCTTGTAGTTGCCCATTCCTGCCTCCCCGTGAATCCGTCAGCACGTGTATAGTAGTGAGATTCATACTGAAGTAATTACCCACCTGTAATTAGTTAATTCCTCAATAATTTAGTCAATAAACCGTGTTGATGTCTTTCACTCGTAGATTTGAAACTCCGAGCGTAAGATGTGACGTCATAAAGCGCTTCACCATGGTAACCTACATAGCGACGCATGACCTACATACGGGCAATCACATACGGGTCCTATTCGGTATCCAGGTCACCGCGTATTTGTTTGTCAACATAGACACGTGGAATGTTTTGAAGTCGGCGTATGGTCACTGACCCATTAAAGATGTGATTTTAGTGCTTTAAGACATTAAATAAATTTACATCATATTCATAACAAAGCCTCGGAATGTTCTTGTCAATCCGTGTCATGTCTTGAGCCGATACAAATGGTTTTCAATGTGTCTGCAGCGAGTCTCTAACAGACTCCCAGATCTTCCCCAAATGATTTTGCCCTTTTGCATCTCGGAATTTGGCAAAATTGTGACGTGAAAGTGGGAGTTGGCAGCCCCAAAATGAGTCATATGTGGCTTCAAATATGGATCCTTGTATGTTGATAATTTCTTCTTTTACTTCTGGGACTTGTTGTACCTTCAGATCAATGATCATTCTCATAGTCGCAAGCTTTTCTTTCTTGTCCCACTGTGACTGCACTTTGATGTTTTTTGACAAGGCAAGTGCGTCAAACCCATCAGTGGTTTGTGCGATCTCATAAGCAAGGGATTCATAACCACACTTCTTCGCTTTCAGAGATTGAAACAATGACTCTGAAGTACTATACACCTGATTTTCATACTTGATTTCACACGGGAACATATTTGAAAGTGGGCTGAATTCTGACTGAAAAGCCACACCATCTTTTACCTCAACCTGTTTGATGTCTTTCATCCTGAAGCCCTCGGGCAGTGTGTTTAGGTTGTCATAGTCGTATTTGTTTCCTTCAAAAACAAATGTTAGACCATTTACTTTGGCTGATTTGCCTTGGAACCTACAGTGTGAGGCCAAAGAAAGCATGTTCCTTTTCCTCCTCAATTGATCTTTGTCTAGGTCGTCATTGAGATAAGTGTTCTTCCAGTCATTTTTCCCTTTGAGGTTCCCGATTAATCTGTAGATCTGCTGCTTCTGCCTTATTGAATTAAGCTTGAGCATGACTGGCCGAGGCCTAGGCCTATCATTCCTATCATTTCTGTTGTTGTTGTCTGATCTCACTGGACCCATCCTATAGCAGGATTCTACGTCTTCTGATCCAAAATCCACTCCAATTGCATGCAGTAGATTATCAATTTGCTGTCTCAAGTTGACATTATTATTTTCGGGCAGCCCATCAATAACAATGTTTTTCCTCTTTTTCTCATCTTCTAGCATCTTGATCCTCTCCTCAAGGGTTTGAATCCTCCGTTCGTGAGATTTACATTTGAATTTCATAACATCCAATCTTCCCAGCAGGAGAGCATTGTCTTCCTTTATCTTCTTATTATCCTCAGAGATCACTTTCAGTTTCTCTGACAGATTTGTGTTGAGATCATTTATTTGTGTGGCCAATGCTGTTGCATCCGTCTGTTTCTTCTCCATGCTTGAAATTTTCAAAAACATTTCCCTCATCATTTTTTCAGTTGATGATTCACCAACCAATTCTGACTGTTTACCTGAGTTTTTTACCAAAGTAGAAGAACCCTTACCTTCTTGAAGACTTGTCATTTCCTCCTTCTGAATAATGTCGTCTTTGACTTGCTCAATGAGCAACTCAGCGCAGGCTGCGCCATTTAGAAGCTCCTTCTTCTCCGTCACCGTCACTGTCTCCGTCACCGCCGCCATCTTGCCGTCTAACGGTTTTTCGCTGCTCTCCTCAGCAGATCCAGTTTTCCTTGATCTTCTCGATCGTGAATTGTCTGACATCTCTAAATTTTTCCCAAAGTAGTGAAACCTACTTAACACACAACTTTGTCGAGAATTATTTTTGATCCAATAAAAATAACCCTTTGTTTTGACTGTTTTAGTGTAGAGCCGACGTTGAGTGCGTGCTACTCGCTCTGCGCCATCTCTACACTCCATCACTACACTATTGGCAATACAAGTTTCATCGAGCCCAATTACACTGTTTCCAAAAATTGTAAATTGAGCCTTCACCTGTGGAGGTGGGGGGGGGGGGGGCACACAGGCATGTCAGGATATCCAAATATTGTTAGAGAATATAAAGCCATACCCTGACCATTTTGTTTTGCTATAGGTTTCAGAAATCTTGAGGGGGGAGCTGGTAATGTGGTATGTGAATATATATGGTACATATAAGAGATCCACCTACATTTGTTGCCACCAGTCAAGGGTAAATCTACCCCCTCCTCCTGTCCCCCCTTCTTATAATAGCCCCCCTCCTCCTGTATTGCATTCCCCATCCCCTCAGTGGCACAATAGGCAGTACCTTTGTTTATCTATAGAACATCTAAATTATACAAATGTACATATTCAAATATTCACTAGCTAACATGTCTATGCCAATATATAATAGGTGGAAATGCATGTCAAATAGGTTATATTTCTCATTGTGCCAAGGTTAGACTCGAACCCTGTGTGAGGTGGCCTCTCCCCCTCTCCACCCCGACCAGTGGACAGCTGTGTGAGGTGGCCTCTCCCCCTCTCCACCCCGACCAGTGGACAGCTGTGTGAGGTGGCCTCTCCCCCTCTCCACCCCGACCAGTGGACAGCTGTGTGAGGTGGCCTCTCCCCCTCTCCACCCCGACCAGTGGACAGCTGTGTGAGGTGGCCTCTCCCCCTCTCCACCCCGACCAGTGGACAGCTGTGTGAGGTGGCCTCTCCCCCTCTCCACCCCGACCAGTGGACAGCTGTGTGAGGTGGCCTCTCCCCCTCTCCACCCCGACCAGTGGACAGCTGTGTGAGGTGGCCTCTCCCCCTCTCCACCCCGACCAGTGGACAGCTGTGTGAGGTGGCCTCTCCCCCTCTCCACCCCGACCAGTGGACAGCTGTGTGAGGTGGCCTCTCCCCCTCTCCACCCCGACCAGTGGACAGCTGTGTGAGGTGGCCTCTCCCCCTCTCCACCCCGACCAGTGGACAGCTGTGTGAGGTGGCCTCTCCCCCTCTCCACCCCGACCAGTGGACAGCTGTGTGAGGTGGCCTCTCCCCCTCTCCACCCCGACCAGTGGACAGCTGTGTGAGGTGGCCTCTCCCCCTCTCCACCCCGACCAGTGGACAGCTGTGTGAGGTGGCCTCTCCCCCTCTCCACCCCGACCAGTGGACAGCTGTGTGAGGTGGCCTCTCCCCCTCTCCACCCCGACCAGTGGACAGCTGTGTGAGGTGGCCTCTCCCCCTCTCCACCCCGACCAGTGGACAGCTGTGTGAGGTGGCCTCTCCCCCTCTCCACCCCGACCAGTGGACAGCTGTGTGAGGTGGCCTCTCCCCCTCTCCACCCCGACCAGTGGACAGCTGTGTGAGGTGGCCTCTCCCCCTCTCCACCCCGACCAGTGGACAGCTGTGTGAGGTGGCCTCTCCCCCTCTCCACCCCGACCAGTGGACAGCTGTGTGAGGTGGCCTCTCCCCCTCTCCACCCCGACCAGTGGACAGCTGTGTGAGGTGGCCTCTCCCCCTCTCCACCCCGACCAGTGGACAGCTGTGTGAGGTGGCCTCTCCCCCTCTCCACCCCGACCAGTGGACAGCTGTGTGAGGTGGCCTCTCCCCCTCTCCACCCCGACCAGTGGACAGCTGTGTGAGGTGGCCTCTCCCCCTCTCCACCCCGACCAGTGGACAGCTGTGTGAGGTGGCCTCTCCCCCTCTCCACCCCGACCAGTGGACAGCTGTGTGAGGTGGCCTCTCCCCCTCTCCACCCCGACCAGTGGACAGCTGTGTGAGGTGGCCTCTCCCCCTCTCCACCCCGACCAGTGGACAGCTGTGTGAGGTGGCCTCTCCCCCTCTCCACCCCGACCAGTGGACAGCTGTGTGAGGTGGCCTCTCCCCCTCTCCACCCCGACCAGTGGACAGCTGTGTGAGGTGGCCTCTCCCCCTCTCCACCCCGACCAGTGGACAGCTGTGTGAGGTGGCCTCTCCCCCTCTCCACCCCGACCAGTGGACAGCTGTGTGAGGTGGCCTCTCCCCCTCTCCACCCCGACCAGTGGACAGCTGTGTGAGGTGGCCTCTCCCCCTCTCCACCCCGACCAGTGGACAGCTGTGTGAGGTGGCCTCTCCCCCTCTCCACCCCGACCAGTGGACAGCTGTGTGAGGTGGCCTCTCCCCCTCTCCACCCCGACCAGTGGACAGCTGTGTGAGGTGGCCTCTCCCCCTCTCCACCCCGACCAGTGGACAGCTGTGTGAGGTGGCCTCTCCCCCTCTCCACCCCGACCAGTGGACAGCTGTGTGAGGTGGCCTCTCCCCCTCTCCACCCCGACCAGTGGACAGCTGTGTGAGGTGGCCTCTCCCCCTCTCCACCCCGACCAGTGGACAGCTGTGTGAGGTGGCCTCTCCCCCTCTCCACCCCGACCAGTGGACAGCTGTGTGAGGTGGCCTCTCCCCCTCTCCACCCCGACCAGTGGACAGCTGTGTGAGGTGGCCTCTCCCCCTCTCCACCCCGACCAGTGGACAGCTGTGTGAGGTGGCCTCTCCCCCTCTCCACCCCGACCAGTGGACAGCTGTGTGAGGTGGCCTCTCCCCCTCTCCACCCCGACCAGTGGACAGCTGTGTGAGGTGGCCTCTCCCCCTCTCCACCCCGACCAGTGGACAGCTGTGTGAGGTGGCCTCTCCCCCTCTCCACCCCGACCAGTGGACAGCTGTGTGAGGTGGCCTCTCCCCCTCTCCACCCCGACCAGTGGACAGCTGTGTGAGGTGGCCTCTCCCCCTCTCCACCCCGACCAGTGGACAGCTGTGTGAGGTGGCCTCTCCCCCTCTCCACCCCGACCAGTGGACAGCTGTGTGAGGTGGCCTCTCCCCCTCTCCACCCCGACCAGTGGACAGCTGTGTGAGGTGGCCTCTCCCCCTCTCCACCCCGACCAGTGGACAGCTGTGTGAGGTGGCCTCTCCCCCTCTCCACCCCGACCAGTGGACAGCTGTGTGAGGTGGCCTCTCCCCCTCTCCACCCCGACCAGTGGACAGCTGTGTGAGGTGGCCTCTCCCCCTCTCCACCCCGACCAGTGGACAGCTGTGTGAGGTGGCCTCTCCCCCTCTCCACCCCGACCAGTGGACAGCTGTGTGAGGTGGCCTCTCCCCCTCTCCACCCCGACCAGTGGACAGCTGTGTGAGGTGGCCTCTCCCCCTCTCCACCCCGACCAGTGGACAGCTGTGTGAGGTGGCCTCTCCCCCTCTCCACCCCGACCAGTGGACAGCTGTGTGAGGTGGCCTCTCCCCCTCTCCACCCCGACCAGTGGACAGCTGTGTGAGGTGGCCTCTCCCCCTCTCCACCCCGACCAGTGGACAGCTGTGTGAGGTGGCCTCTCCCCCTCTCCACCCCGACCAGTGGACAGCTGTGTGAGGTGGCCTCTCCCCCTCTCCACCCCGACCAGTGGACAGCTGTGTGAGGTGGCCTCTCCCCCTCTCCACCCCGACCAGTGGACAGCTGTGTGAGGTGGCCTCTCCCCCTCTCCACCCCGACCAGTGGACAGCTGTGTGAGGTGGCCTCTCCCCCTCTCCACCCCGACCAGTGGACAGCTGTGTGAGGTGGCCTCTCCCCCTCTCCACCCCGACCAGTGGACAGCTGTGTGAGGTGGCCTCTCCCCCTCTCCACCCCGACCAGTGGACAGCTGTGTGAGGTGGCCTCTCCCCCTCTCCACCCCGACCAGTGGACAGCTGTGTGAGGTGGCCTCTCCCCCTCTCCACCCCGACCAGTGGACAGCTGTGTGAGGTGGCCTCTCCCCCTCTCCACCCCGACCAGTGGACAGCTGTGTGAGGTGGCCTCTCCCCCTCTCCACCCCGACCAGTGGACAGCTGTGTGAGGTGGCCTCTCCCCCTCTCCACCCCGACCAGTGGACAGCTGTGTGAGGTGGCCTCTCCCCCTCTCCACCCCGACCAGTGGACAGCTGTGTGAGGTGGCCTCTCCCCCTCTCCACCCCGACCAGTGGACAGCTGTGTGAGGTGGCCTCTCCCCCTCTCCACCCCGACCAGTGGACAGCTGTGTGAGGTGGCCTCTCCCCCTCTCCACCCCGACCAGTGGACAGCTGTGTGAGGTGGCCTCTCCCCCTCTCCACCCCGACCAGTGGACAGCTGTGTGAGGTGGCCTCTCCCCCTCTCCACCCCGACCAGTGGACAGCTGTGTGAGGTGGCCTCTCCCCCTCTCCACCCCGACCAGTGGACAGCTGTGTGAGGTGGCCTCTCCCCCTCTCCACCCCGACCAGTGGACAGCTGTGTGAGGTGGCCTCTCCCCCTCTCCACCCCGACCAGTGGACAGCTGTGTGAGGTGGCCTCTCCCCCTCTCCACCCCGACCAGTGGACAGCTGTGTGAGGTGGCCTCTCCCCCTCTCCACCCCGACCAGTGGACAGCTGTGTGAGGTGGCCTCTCCCCCTCTCCACCCCGACCAGTGGACAGCTGTGTGAGGTGGCCTCTCCCCCTCTCCACCCCGACCAGTGGACAGCTGTGTGAGGTGGCCCCTCCCCCTCTCCACCCCGACCAGTGGACAGCTGTGTGAGGTGGCCCCTCCCCCTCTCCATCTATGTCCCTGGCCATCACAATGCAGTCTTGAAGTAAGTCGCATAACCTGCAGGCATGTATCATGCCGACCCTCCATGTAGTGTATCAACCCCATAGGGTCGGCATGATGCTTGAATACATCACTGACGAATTACTTGTATTCATATGGTTGATAATGGTCTCATGTACTGCGTAATAATGGCATTTTATAATGGTTGGGAAACAATTATAAAGAACAATAACTGCCATATATCTGTGCTGACCTTGACTCCCCTAGTGCGACCACCCCACTATTACGACCACTGTTACATAGTCCCAAGGGTGGTCGCAATAGAGGGAGTTGACTGTATGTCATACTGGAAACCAAAAATACCTCCTTTTATACTGTGCAGCTACAGGAATCTCGCTGTGCAGCTACACTAACGTCTTACAGTGTAGTGATGATAACCTGGGAGAGTACCCTGGTGCTTACTAGATGTTCATATGAGACCACCCAGCGTGGTCAGGGTGATCACCCACGCCTGGATGAAGGTGTTCATGCTCCCTCCAAGAGGTTCATGGAGATTATACCCAGGGTGATCATATGTGATCACCTAGACAATTCTTTGTGGACTAGTATCTTTTTCTGTATGACAAGGTATCATTTAAACATGATCCCCCCCCCCTCCTGACATCATCAAGATGCATATGAGAGAAAAATTGTTAACAGAAACAAACACTTTCTATACATGTCATTGTACTAAGACTCAGGGGTTAACCCTGGGTAAATAAAGGCGTGATGATCAATGAGAGAAGGTAATTCTTACATTATTTGATAACATTCTTTCATTGAAGAGAAGAGAAATGTGGAATACTCTAAACACGTCATGCAGGCTAGCCTAATAAGCAAACCTTTAGAGGAGGGGCATTAGGTACAGGTCAAGCAGCATAGTTACAACAAATGAAATACATCTATTTAGTAAAGGCCATTATTAATTTTCATGTATTTTCCCCATCTATTCTTTTTCTTAGTGACAATATAGAATGTATGAAGTCTATTTCTAAACTCAATTGGTGGTAGATTTGGCCAAAGTTTTTCACTAACAGCAAATCTTGCTGTTTTTGCAGGTCAAAATATGGTAATGTTCTATACCAAATAATGCCTGCAATGAGATGTCACATACCATCTTGACTGTAAATATGATACCAATATCAATCATATATTCACTTTGAATTGCACTGTCACAATATATAAAATCACAATATGAAATAAACACTTTATATAGCTCAAAAACCCACGTCCTGTCTTGTTGGATACACACACTTGAATACCATTCCTATTCAAGTATATGAAGTCTGTGGTGTATTAAACTATACAAACGGGTGGACTATCTGTGTTACTTCACATGTTTCAGAGAGTATTATGCTGACAATACAGGGCAGAATTTAAACGCCCTTTTTGCAGTGTGGTTGTGTTAACCTGCAGTATATGCATGGGCTGTGCTTCTATAGTCAAGATGTATAGCCTTCATTATTCTAACCTTTAACTTGGACACATCATTTTTTCTAAGGCACCCTGGTGCATGGACATGGTGTTTAGAATTGTTCCTGACAGAAGCGGCTCTACCTGCCAACTTTTGAGATAAACATGATGGTAAGTGTTTCTAGAGGAATATGGATGATATATTGTTGGGTTAGACTATCTATTTATTATTTTTTGAGTTCCTTCTCTAAGTTGACATGTTTTATATATACCTATGTATGTTTTATATACATGTATACCAATGTATTTGTATGTGGGGTATAAAACATTCTTAAAGGCGGGTAATACGAGGGTTTTGAAAGTATATAACAATACTAACATTGCAATTTTGAGACCTCAAAAAAATATATAAATGACATATAAATGTCCATGATTTTATAGCAGCCCCGTGTATAACCTCTGACTGACACACGGTAGGGGGTAGACGGACGGGTAGCAGTAATAGGTATGGTTGTTAGTGCCAGCCTGATGTCCCATCAGGTGTAGGCTGAAAAGAGGAATGTGACTTAAATGTTACACTGCCCTTCTCAGTATACAGTCATGATGGACGCATGTCGTATGTGCAGAGTCCACCCTGTCTACCTGCACCCCCAGCCACCTGCTGACAGTTTCTACATCTGGAAACAACATTTTGTTCCAAACACTGTTGTAAGGGCTTGTAGTCATTCAAATGTGCCTTATTTATACTGCTATAGAGCTATAAATGATAGTGCTTGACATTCTATAAGCAGTTGGTCTAGGCATTTGTGTTTGGGGTTTGTAAGCTTAAGAATGATAAAACCTGTAGATTTAACAACCAGTCCAGATTGTTTTGCCATAAAGATCTATCAAGTGCTGTCCAAAGATGTGTAAATGTGTCAACGATTTAAGTTATGGGCCTAATTGTTTGACGTTTATAATAAACTATTGATATGAATAATGATATGGAATCTATCCAAATATTTGTAATAAACCTGCGCTGTACAATACGAAAGGAATTTAGTTTTTGTTTGATTGATTGTATAGATATAGATACAAACACTTGAATACCATTCCTATTCAAGTCTATGAAGTCTGTGGTGTAACTTTTGTTTACTTCACATGTTTCATGAAGAACTTGGGCTGTTAAGGGATGAGAAAATTTGATTTAAAAAAGTGATACCCGGATCACAATCGATGCATGATGAATTATGAGGAATTTTAATCTGCAAGGCAAGCATATCTCCATCCAACCCTGAATGCCCTATGGTAGAGGTTGGAGGTTCTAGCATTGGGCTAATGTTGGGTCAACGTTGGTATAGCATGAATTGTCTGACGTACCAACGCTGGCAGATCACGGGGGGTATTGCCAATGTTGACGCAAGATGAAGGTGGCAACCATTGGCCCAATGTGTCCTTGCTATGGCTGGGACATGTTTTTTCTTCTTTGGCGTTGCTGCAGGCAGCTCATTTCTGTCCTGTTTCTGGCCATGTCCGTTCTGCCAGAGCCCTGTGAGTTGCTTTGCGTGGTTCACACAGTTGGTGAGTTCCTCCTGTGTGCCCTGCACTGTGTACCACCTAGTTGTCTACCTGTACAGGTATAGCAGCTGATTGCCGACCTCACCTGCCATTCTGCCAGCCCGCAACACACCACACTATATGCCACACTGTATGACGAGGTTTGGATGCTTGTGAATCTGCATCAACCTACCTGCTCACATTAGAAATGGCCTCTATCTGCCATTACTCATTTTAGGTGGAATAATACATCTTTTAGCAGCATATCAACCCTTCAGCTGTAAGAGGAAAGGACCCCTATAAGAACAATGGATTCTGCAACCTTTAAGCTTAAATATGATTTTTTGTTTCAATGAGCCCTCGCGAGACCCGTTTATTAACAAAATACACGTTCGAGACGTGGCGTAACTTTTGTCAACATATGATTACGTCAGCAAAAGATGTCAGGCATGTACACACTTGATTTTACATTTCAGCATATTCAGACACATTTGATTGAGCAATCATCAGGATGATAATGTAGGAAATAATGGTATGGTAAAGCAGCAGATCGGCACTCATGGCCTAAAGAATAGCGTTTAGTATAGAGAACATGTCACAATTCAATACAGTTTGAACACAACAACTGTGTTATTTTTAGACTATACATTTCGATATAGACAGAGGCTTATGGTTTCTTTCTCTGGCGTGTAACCGACATAATTAATACAGGTAGATTTGATTTAGAATAAGATGTAGAATTTGAAAATATACGGGGAGTATTTCGGGTGTCAGTAAAATGGTTTTGTCTGTGTGTGGTGTGGTTTAATAGGGGTGTGTGGGAAAACAAGCACTTAACCCCTCCCGCTTCACATAAAATGGCTACTTTGGGCTACAGCAGTCTCTGGTCCGACCCAGCGGGTGTCTCACCAAGTATCTTAGGCACAAACACCTTGCCTCCGCCGCACTCACATCTGTTAGTACAGTCAAAGTACAGTTTGACCTCAAACTAATTGCAACATAAACTTCTATACTACCATGCACTTCTTTGACGTCCCTAGAATGACATACTAAAAGTCATCACATGTGCAGGTGGAGGAAATATGGCTAATTTGCAAGAGCTCATTAGCACCTCACTAAGCCAGTCTAGCTGTCATAATAATAGATGTTAAATCTCGAATTTTGATGTATGGTTTTAAGGACAAGTTCAAACCATGCATTTGGATTCTATATAGAAACTATAATTGAGTGACATTCGTGCATTGAATATGTAATTTTTACATTCAATCATATGCAAAAGTAACTAATTTCAACCGAAATTTCAATTATTGATCTATATTGGTGATTATTTGGATTGTTCAATGTATGTGGTTCAAGGTGCCCCGGAGGGTGGATCAACCTACCACGTGCATGGGGCACATTGAACCACCCTAAGATTTTATTTTCAAAAATTCAAGAAAAATACAAGAAAAGACCACATTTACCTTGTGATAGGTTCTCTTATATCGCAATGATACAACGTAACTGTTTGATACAAGATCAAAGTTCAAGTCCCTTTAACAAGGTCAGGAAAAAAATAAAGGTGCCAAAGCAGTTCAAGGTGCCGCAGTCTCCCCTATTTCTGTTACCTGATAGCCAAAATAAGCTTTAATTCTCCTATTTGGCGAGTGGCTAGCATTATCTCTTACTGGATTGTATGGGAAAAAACGTCTTCACAATAGCCGATTCATGGGAATTTACCTAGTATGACCCTCCTTCCAAGAGGGAAAAATATAGCTTCTCTTTGGGTCCCATATTATGTTTCTTAAACATTTTCATGGAGTCAGGATGAGGTATTAATAGAAATTGGAAAGTCTGAATTTGGACAGTTTTTTCATTATTTGGCTATCTGCAGACCACTGTAGGGGATTATGGGGGTGCCAAAAGAAGATTTTTGTGATTTCTTAGGTCTAGGGCTTTATCCTTCATTTGTATGTCAAAATTAGAGATTAATCTTCCTGCATAATGACAGAAGTACTAGGTGCTAACAAACTAATGCAAATTAGCCATATTTCCCCCACCTGCACAGGTGAGGACTATGTCATTCTAGGGACTTCCAAGAAATGCATGGTGGTATAGACGTTTATGTTGCAATTAGTTTGATGTTGTACCTCTAAATGAGCTGCGTTGCCCATGCTATGTGTACTACAGGCTGTTCACCTGAAGTAATGCTCTCTGCTTAATCTAGATATGCCTACATTGTATGAGTACCTTTACTATTTGAATGTCTTTTGGCAAGGTTTGTAATTCATGATTCCTGAAATCTAACCCTCTTTCTATAATATAAAACATAAGCTCTATCACCAGTCTTGCCTTGCCTGATAATATTAACGTGGTCATTTATTAGTAATCTAGACTAAGGGTATTGTGATGTACATCTAATTCAAATCAATGGGTAAATCAGTGGCCCTAGTTAAAATTCAACAACTGCAGCAGGAGTAATTTGTACAATAGTACTCTATCCATGTGAGACAGTGTCTTCATAACAATTACAGCCCAGATATGACTTGAGTCTGTCTTGGAGATATATAATGATATACTTTGAAAACAAAGGAAAAGACGTCCTTGGAATAGGTTATTCAGTTTTTACAAAGATCTAGCTAAGAAGATGCATACATACATTATGTCATCTTTAAACATGATGAAACGTGTAATTACAATCTTGTAATGTAGATAAATAGGTATATCAAAATTTGCTTCTGCTTTAACTATAGGGTGGAAGTCGTTTTTGGCCATTTTCTGGTTGGGAGGATTGTCTGGGCTTTCTAGAACTGAGAAAATTCTGTTAATAGTCCAATTATTAGTGAAGCCACGATGGTTCAAAATATATCAAGTTTTTAAATACTAGATGCAAAAGCAAGAAAATACTTTGATACTTTTGATTGATTTTGCTTTAATTCAGAATTGTCATGAATAATATGGTGATCTAAAAACCCATCAAAACACGTCAAAGACATCCTACGTGTAGGACTTTCGGCCTAAATTGGTTTAAAAATTAGTCATATTTCGGTGAAGTAAGAGCAATTTACCCCCAAGCAAATGCTGCAATACTATGCAGTGGGTCACCCTCTTGGTTGGGTCTTTAGATAGGGATGCTTAGGCCAGTTTGCCTCAAGATTCATTGTGTATAGGCCTCCCAGTTGTTACACATGCAGCACGTTGCTGCCAGCAGCAGCCCGGTTACCTGTACCCGTATAGACAGCACTAAGGCTACCTTGGTGACCTTCAGCTGCCGGCAGAAGCTGGTAACTATGTGCTCATGACCTCTGCCCTCCTCCCCCGACTCCTCACCACCTCCACCCCGGCATACTCATCTAGTAGTGTACGTGCAGCCAGTAGTGTCTCCTGCACCAACCAGCCTCTGCTACTGGCACGTAAGGTATAGACGCTAGTATCTATGCAAGAGTTCAACTTCAAGCATCAGGACCCTTGAACTATCGCAATTATGACCATTAATTATGGGCTTAAATGTGGGAGTCTTGGGACCATTTAATGCATATAGGTGCGTTAGCCCTGGACGATTACTGTATTGACTAGTTGAGTCTGTTGAATTCAAAAGTCAAGGATTTTGTGTTGCCTATACTGTCTTGTTTTGGAATTGATATATGCTGTCCCAGGACACATATATAAAATTGTAGGAGTTCCCGGGCCCTTAGGCCTATGCTTAAATATAGTCGTAGGAGTTTCAAAGCCCTTACTTATAGTTGCAGGAGTTCTAGGGACCTTACTTAGAGTTGCAGAAGTTCCAAAGCCTTCACTTATAGTTGCAGGAGTCCCAGAGACCTTACTTAGAGTTACAGTAGGACCTTTGTCTATAGTTGTGCAAGGACTCATCTGGAAAGTACTAGGCCCCAGTCTAAGTCATTGGCCTCGTGCTTGCAGCTTCATGAGGATCTTAGTCTTGCGGTACGGGAGTAGCTCAGGAGTTTCATGGTGGGTTGGATAGGGGGGTACATGGGGATGCCCAAGGCGGGGGAGGTAACCAGCCAACACACCTGTCTGACAGATGACCAGCGGCAACCAGCGAAAGTGGCTACACATGCGTACAAGTACACAAACCCCTCATAGCTATTCAGAATACTTCTGTATATGCAATACAGTTTTTATACAATAACCAGGACCAACAAACACAAGAGTAGAGGGATGGAATTAGCACAGCCGATGGCAATTACACCAAAGGAAATGTCATTTATCACAAAGACATGGGAAGCACTATCGTTATAGATATATATTCCTTGTTCTGTGTTTGTCATTATCAAATTTAAGAAATAGCCATCCAGGTCCAAATCCCTTCAGGTGACACGTAAATACATGCATATACATGCATTCTGCATTCACTCCTGGGCATTTACTATAACCTCAGAAGAAAGAATATTTGCCGATGCCAAAACGTTATAGATCGACCATATGATTTATATCACTGATGACTCAAGGGGAGAACAACACTTCATGTTTTACTCTGTTAAGGGGCCGTCCATAAAGTATGTCACACCCGAGGGAGTGGGGGGGTATTTTTTCGTGTGACGAAGTGTGACATGGGGATGGGGGGTCTATGGATTTGTGTGATGTCACACTTTCATAATTTTGTAAAAAAATTAATAAATGCTGTATAAATTAGGGACATCTCCAAGTTAAATACTTGTTGGTGGTTGTAGCAGATCTACAACTCCACCTTTCACTTCACAGAAGTCAAAACCTCAAGTATGACAAAATTATGAACTGTGTGATAGATCCATTTATTTTTGCAAACTTGGCTGCACATTTGATAGTCACTTATACCCCAATTTAACAGGGGCGATCTGTGGATGCCTTCTCAAGGAAGGGCCATGGATCCAGAGCTAGGAAAGAAAGACTTTCCACATGCTGGAAAAGTTTTGTCACAGACCATGATAGATAAACACCAAGTGGTCGCAGAGTATAAAGAAGATGTAGAAAAAATACCAGTAAGCAACACATATGAGGGAAAGCCATTATTTCCTGCAGATTGTAAAGTGTCCAGACAAAAACATTGCTCGAATCCAAGGAGCTCTTATATTGACAGGGACAGGTTCTTACTGGACCATTGGCTTTGCTCCACACAGCCAACGATGGCCTGCCAGTGAATCTAGATGGGTCAGGGAACCACCTCTCAGTATTTGTTTGCCTTGCACCCAGCACATCAGAACATGAACCATGAAGATCTGGTGCGGATAGAGCATGAGTATTTGTTTCAACACAAGGTTGGATCCAGAGGGGAGGGGGGACTCAGGGGGAGGCATCCCAGCCTCATATGCTCCAGCCTCAGGGTAACGGGCGCCCCCACACTGGGCCTGGTCGCAGATGGAACTTTTGGCTTAGTTCCCGAAAATGGGTGCACTCACCAAACGCAATTTGGTGACTTTCTATGGGATAGCTGAATAACGATTGGCGAGTGTTAATGTGGCTTTCTCGCCTCCTATGCAAGAGAGTGCCAGCTTGAACGATTTGTAGCACTGACCCCAGACTGAGTAATTCCTCAGTCGAGCATGCTGAGACTTGGGGCATCCCCCCTTTTTGCTCTAGATTTTAATGTAAATGGGTCCAATGCCATCAGTACATTGCCTATATTACGCTCAGTACATTGCCTATATCATGCCCCTTCTTCTCAAATTCCTGAATCCAGCCCTGCTACAGGTCTTCCAACACAAGAGGAGTCAGAGGAAAGCAGTGGCAGACCTGTTATTCCTGTGAATACTGTCAAGAATCCATAGATCGAGGATACCTCAGCCACAAAGATCTAGGGTGACATGGCTATCAGTGTGAACACGATACTGCCAATTTGAACAGTTGTAATTAAAGGAGTCTAGTCAATAAAATCTATTAACATTGGCTCTAAAGATTTGACTGATGTCATACCATAACACATTCTAATAACATCTAATTGTAATAAACCTTATAAACAAATACTGGATTAAGATTATGCATGAATGCTCTTTTATGAGACTAGATCACTAGTGATCAATACCGAACTATAAGCAGACGGGGGGGGGGGGATGTCAGCAGATTTGTGACATACTTTTCTGGGGGGTGTCAGATGAAGTGTGACAAAGTGTCACCCCCCCCCACGTGGGGGTGGGGGGGGGGGTGTTCAAAATGGCCCAAAAAAGCGTGACATACTTTATGGACGGCCCCTAAAGGCATATGCTATCATCAGCCAAACCATAGGGTTATGGTGTCTTACCCAGCAGGGGCAATGACAGTATGGTTCTCTCAATCTACAATACAGCAAACAGCAATACATTGTAGAACCAAAAAAGAAAAATTGTTTCCAGTCATATTCATGTCACATACCATTGGAAAGAGAAATCAATATCCTGACCTCTTACCAAACGTTTGCAAATTGTCTGACAAAAACGTTCCCGATATCTATACATTAGAGATGTACTAGATCGTCCGTGGACAGTATAGTTGGATACAGTACTGTTTTGCAGCACTTTGATGTCACTCCTCCACTCTCTTGTCACCTTATTTAGATTTTCTTCTTAGAAATAGATGACCGACAGACTTTGATGATGCAGGATCATCAGCATTGACCCTACACAGCTGACCGGAAAAATGTACTCCATTGGTTTTTATGAAAGAAACCCGTTTTTCCTGTTAGCTGGATAAGTTTTCTTTCACCCAGACACCGTATCCTTCGCCCACTTGCCCTACAGACAAGGGAACCGACACCCACGAGGAACCCTGAGTCAACCAGACGTTCAGAAAATAGGTAAAATGATGAGGCAGGCGAGAACATGCACGGGATATCTCTCTCAGGTGAGAGGACAAACGTTTAGAGCGTTATCTTAATCAGACTATTCAGATGTTCTTGTTTGTCTTAACTTTAATGGGGGGGGGGGGGGGGCTCTGTCCCCCCAACCCACGTTATTTTTTCTTCTTTTTCTTCTATTTCAATCCTATCTTAAACTATCTTAATTCTTTTTCTTCTATTTCAATCCTATTTTAAACTATCTTAATCCCATCTTAAGACTGTTCTTAGACTATCTTAAAAGTATTTTTTGCATGGCGTTTCTTGTAAGCCGAGGGAATATACTGACAGTGCTATTCTGCACTGCCCCAAAATAAGACACTAAATTAAGATTATTAAGATTTAAGATTAAGATAACACTCTGAACGTTTGTCCTCTCACCCGGGAGAGCTATCCCGTATTTGCGATTGAAGAGGAGGAGGAGGAGGAGGAGAAGGGGGATGCCCACAGAAACTTTTCAAACTACAAACACAATGTTCATAAATAAATCGAGCAATGCTTTTTAATTTGCACCCAAAGACAGTTTAGAACCTGATATCCACTTAGGAATAACGAATGTCAAGATACATTCTTGAATCATCTATCCATACAGGGATGGCCATTTTGAATCAGGCTACATGAGCGAGCACGTAGAAATGTATTGCACTTCCTTTAATATCTGACGTGTTGAAACTAACTTGAGATTCAAGTTATTCAAATGTCTACAACAACAATAAACCAACAAAACAATTGTACAACATATATATGAAAGAAAGTTGTCATTCAAAACTCTATGTTGTAGCTCTCTGCAGAGTGAAGTGGTGGAGGTCAACAAGTTATACACGCAGCACTTTGCTGGGCACTGTACTGTAAATACCTACTGTGTAGACACGAGGCTGCTGGCAGAAGCTGTGTTTGGAGACTGTAGAATAGGAGGAGTCTAGGCAGCTTCTGTTAACACCTGCTGTTGGGGGGGGGGGGGTATATGCGGTGCCTGATGGGGTAACCAGTAAATGCACTGTGAGTAGGGATCCCAAAAATTCATCCTTTCTACTGTGATTTAACAGTAACAGTAGATTCTACTGCCTATGTGCACCAATACCGTAGTATATATACACTGTAAAACTACAGTTTATATATACCTCTCATAACTAACTATTAACAGTGTGTGTGCATGTGTGTGTCGGGGGATGCTATCATGTAAACTTCCCACAAGCTAACTTTTAAGGAAATGATTCCACACAAAACCAGACAAGTAGAATTTGGGTTGTTGACATATATTGGGTAATGTTTACACCAAGAAGTAGTATAGTATGTATTGGAACGGGACTATAGTTAAGTACTGTTTATTACTCAATCGACATGCAGCCAATCAGAGGCCTCCATTTGGTCACGTGACCGGAAGTGACCTACTTAGGGGATTAGTGGTGCATTCTGGGTAACCCTGCAGCCAATCAGAGGCCACCATTTGGTCACGTGACCGGAAGTGACCTACTTAGGGGATTAGTGGTGCATTCTGGGTAACCTACTGACCTACTTAGGGGACCGGAAGTGACGTCATATGACTTAATTTAGGATCACGTGACCGGAAGTGACCTGATGAGTCACGTGAGCGGAAGTGACGTCACATGACCTAATGGCCGACCGGAAGTGAGTGACCTCATTGAGGATCACGTGACCGGAAGTGACTTGATTGATCACGTGAGCGGAAGAAGAAGTTTTTTGTTTAGGAAGTGAGGGTCTTTAGGATCACGTGACTGGAAGCGACGTCGTCACATGAGTGACGCTTTAAGAGACTGCGCGACTTACTAGTAAAAGAAGACGTATGAAAATAAAAACACAACAATATTTTATTTTATTTTTTTTATTTTTTTTTTTTTCAATCTTGATAAACACTCTATTTTTGAAAAGATGCACACGCTTATTTTTTTTTTTTTTCATATCTCTAAAGGACTCGTTGTCACACCGTCAGAATGCACGCGACGCTTATAATACAAGTAGCGCACGCCGTCTTTCTCTATGGTGTAGGTGACCATTTTGTTTCGCACCACTTTGAAGTTTCTATTTACAGCAATGAGAGTTTTTCGTTGGCGAAGAACATCCAAGAAGTCGTCTGGTTCCTGAGGGTTTTGTTTCTTCTGTACGCCTTTTGCACTCCATTTTTTGGATTTTCTTTCACCGGTGTCGCTGACTCGATCGTAGCAAATGTAAGTCTTAGGGTTGAGACTTAGGATCCCGTCACCTTCCCACTCCGCTTTCATAAGCCCCGAAGTTCTCAGATCGTGAAGGTACCGTCTCTCACAACATCCGCCGGGCGGCGGACACCATTCTCGCACTCTTTCCGTTTTTGTCTTCACGAAAAGCTCTAAGTGATCGTCGCACACCGCTGTCGGAAGCCACTTTCGTTTCTCTCTGAAGTACGTCTCTCTCAGGCGAGGTTTGACTAGGTCATCCAACGTGTCACCGCTGAGAGCCATGTAAAGACTGTCGGTGTCCATTTGGCAAAGGGCATAATCGCGCCGATCGACGAATCTATCCAAGAAGTCGTATGTGAACTCTAACATTTTCAACTTCGCGTACTGGTATACCATGAACCCTATTTGAATAGGGAGGTTGTTGTTGACTGTTTTCGGTTGTAGTTCGACTTCAAACAGATCGGAACTCAACTCGGACGCCTTTTTGAAGCGCCACGAATTGGCCAATAGTTCGAACTTCCGACTGTCAGTGTATCTCACCGCCGTGTGTTTTTCTTTGTTGCAGATTGTTTTACCGTACGTAGCGTTTCCCATTAACTTGTAACAGTCTGACAGAATTTTCTCGTTCTCGTTCACGTCGCCACGACTTCGCGCCGCCGTTACTTCGTCCGCGAAACCGGCAAAGGAGCGTTTAGGTAGGTATTCTACCACCAGCTGCACTTTGGTGACTATCAAACCGTGCTCTAAATACCACTTGAGAAGCGGCGTTCCCAAGAGAATATTTTTTCCGTGGTAACTCCCTATCAGACATCTCTGAGGCGTGTTCAACAGCTTTTCTTCCTGCGCAAAGTCTGACATGTGAGGTCCTATGTCCGATTTTGAAACGGTCGCGTTCTTGAAAACGGGGGTCATTTCTTCGAAGTAGTCTCGTAGGTGAGGCGGCGTAGTGATGTCCACTTGAACTAAACCGAACATTTTCTCCTCTTTCACAGCGGAAAGGATGTCGCTCTCGCTCATCGCGTTTCGAGACACTTTCAAAGCGTCAACCTTCCAGCGTTGTTGGGAGGCCTTGACCCGCTCATCTCGACGCTTCATCTCTCGCCATTCGCACTCCCACACGACGACCAGCTTGTGACCTAGCGCTTTCAAGTAAGCGCTTACTCTGGTCGTTCTGTCGCGTCTCTCCTCTCTCAGTGAAGCGCACTGATATCGGTGCGACGGTATGCACTCGTGAGCGTGGAACCAACACCCGTGAAACTGGAAAACCGTATTAGAGGCCGCGTGAAACCCGTCCACGCGAATTCTCCGACAGCCTACAACCATCTCGCCGCCGTTCAAAGCGTGGCGCAGTTTCACGTCGCGGTCGTGCTCTACGAAGCGTAACCACTCCAAAGCGCTGTGAGAGTTTCTTTGCCTAATTTCGGGCTTGAACTCGGTCTCGGGCCGTCTCACCGCGTAATAGCCCGTGCAGTGCGCTTCGCTCATGCAGCGCAAGTACAGAGAGTTAGCGTCTAGTCCTAGGATGTGTTGGCACGGTCTCGCTTCTTCGCCGTACTTGTGCTCCCTTATCCGCGTGGTGCCCTTCTCGTGAAATCTATGGAAGATGATGGAAGGACCGCCGACTAGATTTTCTTTGATCAGAGCGTGGAGGACGGCGTCGAACTGGGGGAACGTTGTGAACGCGTCTTCTAGGTTTTGGAAGAGGAACCGTAAAGTCAAACCGGCGAGAGAAACTCCGTCTTTCAACATGTCAATGCCGCGATCTTGGAAAAATTTAGCGTGATTTTTCAGAGCTTCTATGAAAGGTTTGACGTCTTTGTTGTTGTAGTGGATCAAGTAGTCTTCCATAGTTTGCATCTTCTCGTCGGACCAAACTTTCTGACATGCGGCGTAGTCGGATTCGGACATTTTGACGCCCGTCAGCTCGCTGTCGAAAGCCGATCTCGGTGGCAGCTTTCTGTTTGCCAGTTTCCTGGTAGACGTCATCCATTCGTAAGGAAAGTGACCTTTCTCTTCGTTCCTGGTGAAAGCTCGCAAATAGGTCGCGTAGTTGTAACCGGGTGCCAAATAGTTGACTACGTCCAAGAAAACCGTGTGCTGTGTGTAAACCGCCAAGTATTGATTGCTTCTCTTTATGACGCTGAATTCTTGGTTTCTTCGGTCTCCGGAGGCGAAGAACGAGTGAAGGCGTATTTTGATCAGGTTCAAGTCGTAACGCCCCGAGTTGAAGCCCACGACTGGAGCTTGCCGGATGTATCTCAGAAGACGCTTCTTCAGTTGAACTAACGGGTGTCTGGTCTGAGCCGCAGCGAAGCCGCCTGGAGAAGGGGTGAACGTCGCCTCCTCCAGCAGGAGAGCTTCACCTATCGCCGCATCTAACTTCGCTAAGGTCGGTCGGTAAAGTTCTAGCACAGCTTCCCCGATGACTTTGGCGTTCTCGTTTATGTGATTTAAAACTCGGTCCAACAAGGGGTCGGAATCTGCGTCGGATTCTCTGACGAAGCAGACGGGCCCCTCCCACCCCGGAAAGTCGGATGGGACGCTAGCCGACAAAGGGACGTGATCCCACAGCAGGGACACGTGTTCCGTCGACGGTTCTTTGCACGGTCTGAAGAAAGCCTCGAAATCGAAGGCGATCTTGTAAGGGTAGATTCCGGAATGTCCGTCGGGGGGAAAAATGGAGAAGTCTGCTAGCGCTTCGAAAATCGTTCTCGAATTTTGGTAGATGCCACCTACGTAGCGCAACTTGACTTGTCGGCAAGAGGAAAGCTGGTTCCTGTGTCTCTTCAGCAAGAACTCGGTGGTGAACGCCGCCTTACACTTGCAACATTCGTATATGCCCGCGTACGCGTTGAAGTCCGTGACGAGAGAGACGTGCAAACCGCCTTTCGCCGTCAGGTGTAGGTTGACTTTACCTCGGGCGGCCAGAGTTCTGGAAGGCGGTCTGATCAGAGTAACGCGTCTTCTCAACTTCCGCCCCGGCACTTGACGCGACGCGGTGTAAACCGCTATCTGTACGTCAAACAAGTTCTCTAACGCGGGTAAGTCGCGGATGTTCAGACCCGGAAAGGATTCAGGTGTGGCAGCGGGACAGAACTGACGTAACAAATCTGAAGCGCGCTTGCTGGTGTTGTATAAGTGAAAGGAAATGCAGCGGAAGATGCAGAGGTTGTCCTTGTTGGGAAAATCTAACACGCCGCTTCTCTTTCCAACTCGACCGGCCTGAGTGATCCTACCGCCTATGGGGAATTCCCCCGGTCCCATGTAAACGCAAATGTTCAAATTGGTAGGAAAAAGAACGTGCCACTTGGTGTCAGCGTCGCAAAGTTTCCGTACTTCCTCGCAAGCGACGGTGTTTTCCATCTTTGAGAGGAGCTCTTCCAAAGTTTCTGAATTAGTTATAGTAGGGAGCGGTTGTATGAGAGTTGCGTTGTTCTGGGAGGCGTGAAAGTAGCGCAGTTTGCTCTTGTCTTCTCTGTGTTGTAAGAGTAAGCCTACCGAGAAACCCACTTTGTATCTGAATCTTTGTGTCAAGTGAATGCGACGCATAGTATCTACAGCGTCACTCAACTCGCCGGTTGGTAGCCTGAAGTTTGTTACACTCACGCGAGTCCCGTGCATCCTGACGCCCGTTTGTATCGCAGGCCAATTCGCCGTGAACGTTTCCTCCCCGTTCGGTACAGCACATATGCGCGGAGGGACGGTCACTCCGTCCAGAGATTCGCGTCGACAGGCGATCTTTCGGCAATCGCCTTCGCCGCATAGAGGGCAAAACTTAGGTACTACTCTACAATTTTCTACGTGTCTCTCGTGGTTGTACGGTCTTTTAAACATTTTGAAACACTTTTCGCATACGTACTGTGTCATGTTTTTTTTCACTCAGTTACCAACTACTTAGCCGTCTAACTATCTATCTATCTATCAATCTATCTGTCTATCTATCTATCTATTTATCTTTCTGTCTGCTGTCTGTGTATCCGTCTGTCTGTCTCATACAGCGTACGTCAAACGCTGTGTGTGTGTGTGTGTGTGTGTGCGCGCGCGCGTGAGCGTTGAGCGTCTCTCATTCCGAATCTATGCCGAGATATTTCAGAATGATCTCTGTTTTGTCATCCAACTCTTTGAGCGCTCTGGCGGACAGCGTCACTCCCTGCTGTGTGGGTTTTTTGTCAGGACCTTCGTACTTGCGCACGTGGACGAGGTTCTTACCGCTGTAGTAGCTCACAGCTGCGTACACTTCGCCCTCCTCATCCAGCACTGCGAACCAGGGGGTGTGATTAGGTTTTCCTTGCGCGGCCGCTGTGTCGCGTATGCGCACCACTGCGCGGATATCGGCGATGCGTGCTATTAGCTCGCGCAGCGCGTCGGCCGTGAAGTGCACTCGCTTGCTTCTGGTCAGAGACGCCTCTTTCACCTGGCCGTCTTTTGTGTAGCGCGGCCTCCTAGACAGTCTAGCCACGTCCTCCCAGATCTCCAGCGTCAAAGCTCCGTCTAAGCAGAACTCTAACCCGAGAAGACGGGAGAAGGTTTTCTCTGCTTCTTCTCGTCCATCTCGTTCTTTTTCTTGTATTTTTCTCTTCTTACTAGGCCTTGTTGTTCTGGAACTCACCTTAGAACGTTTCACACCCGCAGGATGAGTAACACCATCAGCGTGAGCTGAATCAGCAGCAGAACCGATAGCAGGAGCAGCGTCAGCGCTGGTGGTATCCGAGGCCTCGTTGTTGGAACAGCGCAGCCACACGCCGTCGGTGCTGAGTGTAGCGGTAGAAGATGAAGCGCCGCCGCCCTCGTAAGGTGGCGGTGAGGGCAGTCGCCACGGACCGGACGGGACGCTACTAGTGGAGGAAGTGAGGTCGAAAGGTCGAAGAGGGAAGCCGAAAAACGTACCGCCCACCCCTTTCCCTTCGGGTTGTTCGTACGCCTCGTCGTCAGCGTCGTTCTCTGTCTCACCCTGTTGCTGCTGCTCCTCCTCCTCCTCCTCTTCTTCTCGGTTTAGGGGCTGAGTGTCCGAATAGCTGTCACTCTCAGCGCGAGCGGCGTCGAGGGCGTCGGTCGATGTAGTGGTGGAGGAGAGGGGCTGTGCAACGTGCGGCAGGTCATCAAAGTCATCAACAGTAGTGGGGAGGTAAAAACCCGGTTGCCAGTACTGCGCTGTGCCAGGAGCGTTGTCGTCAGTAGTAGTAGCGGTAGCAGCAGGTGCAGCAGAAGCAGCAGCAGCAGCAGCAGCAGCAGCAGCAGACGCGACAGTAGCAGGCGCAGCAGCCTCAGCAGGCGCAGCAGTAGCAGGCGCAGCGGTAGCAGGTGCAGCAGCAGCAGCAGCCGCAGCAGGCGGGGCGGCAGTAGCAGCGGCAGCGCGCTTAGCAGCAACGTGTACCGTCGCGAGTGTAACAACGTCGCTAGCACGACGACTACTACCAGTAGTACTACTACTACTACTACTACTACTAGTACTACTACTGCTACTACTACTGCTACTACTACTACTACTGCCGCGAGCGCTCGCTACAGCGGGAGGGTGATAAGACCAAGCGGCTGCGGCGGTAGTCTCATTTTCAGTAGCAAGAGGAGGCACTGACGCTAAACGAGCGCTGTTCCGCGTAGTCTTCTTGTTCTTGGACGGCGCTAGGTGTTGTCTTTTGCTCATGGTTGTGACTGTAGAGAGCAGCAAAAGAATGAGTGAGTGAATGGAGGTTTCCAGACCCCTTATATACGCCTTCTCGCTTCTAGAGCTAAGCTACTTACTGACCCTGTTCAGCTGCCGCCGGCTGGCCGGCGGCCGTTCACAAAGAGAAACAAAAGACATAAGGCATGACGTTTTCAGCTGGATCCCTTTCCCCCCTTTTGAGAGATCGACTGTCATGAGCTAAGCCGCTTACCACCCTGTTCAGCAATTCAACGCGCATTAGCTGTATAAAGGATTAAGCGGTTGCTGCCGTCGACTGACCGGCGGCCATTCACAAAGACATAAGGTATGACGTTTTCAGCTGGATCCCTTTCCCCTCTTTTTTTTTGAGGGATCCACTGTCATGAGCTAAGCCACTTACCACCCTGTTCAGCCATTCAGCGCGCGTTAGCTGTATAAAGGATTAACGGTGATGAGCTTAGAGTGTGTATACAAAAAAAACTACAGGAGGCGTGTGGCGTGAAGCAGGACCCCCCTAAGACGAACGTGTCTGTCTGTGAGTAGAGGCGTGTGCATGTGGTGAGCGACTTAAGTGTAAGACAAAAAAAAAATCACCACCTCCTGCCGTGGTGAGTAGACCGGGCCGGCCAGGCGGCGGCCGGCTAGTTCAATAGGGAGGGGTGACAGCTGACTAAGGCTGTGCATGAAAAAAATCCGATTTTCACCTGACCTCTGACGTTTGTTACAATGAATGTCAGAGGGAGGGAGACGTCCTCAGGTAGGGGGTAGGAGGTAAGGCTATGGATGAGGAAGAAACACCGTTTTCAGCTGGTCTCCACGGATAGCGATGACACACCCCTCGTCATCTAAGCTCTTAAGGAGCGGAGCGGTTGAAAAAGCGTCATGCGGACAGGTCGCTACACAGCTGGAGTGCTGTTGGAAATGGGATTAAACTCCCTCTGTATAAAAAGCTCTGATTTCTGTTGGAAAAAAACCATATCGCCTCTGACCACAGTAACGTCTACTACCACCACCGCCGCCACCACCGCCGCCGCCGCCGCCGCCGCCACCGCCGCCGCCGCCGCCGCCGCCGCCAAGACGAGACGAGATGGCTCAAGCTATTCCACTTTCAAGCTCGCCTTCACCGCCTTGTCCACCTGAAAAAAAGTTAATGCGGCTTGACGACGTGAGACGCGCGAGGCAGACCGATGGGGAGAACAGAGAGGTAGGACAGCGGCGGTTAGCCTATAGCGACGCCTTGCTTCGTCAACTAGGTAAAGAGTTGAGCGGCTGTTGGAGAGAGTTGGGCAGTAGCTTAAAAGTTACCGCCGCCCGTATGGATGCTCTAGTAGAGCGCAGTGTCAAGACACCGGAGGAGCTGTGTACGGCGATGTTCCGAGTCTGGTGGGGTGAAACCCCGCATCGTCATAGATGGGGAGAGCTCGGTCGCGTCTTCACCCGCATTAGACGCGTGGAACTGTTGGCTCAGTGGATGTCCCTTCTCCACAGACAGGGGTTGGATTTCGAAAACCCCGACTCGCGCGCGATGCATAAGCACTTGGGCACCCTCGGCAGACGTCTAGGTAGCAGGTGGAAAGAGGTGGGGGACCATTTAAAATTGTCGCCTGAGAGGTTAGATAAGATCGCTGAAGAATGCGAATACGGAGGAAGTCCCGCTGAGTGGGCCTTCCGAGTGTTGAAAATGTGGCAAGATGAAGCTGACGGTGCCGGCGGTACACCTTTTGAACTCCTTCGAGTGTTGACTGAGGACATGGGAAAGTTTGACCTCGGCATCGCGATATTACTTGACTTTATCAAGCAAGAAACAAGGAGAACGACGGACATGTGAATTGTTGTGTTTTATTTTCATACGTCTTCTTTATTAGTAAGTAAAAAAAAATAAAAAAAATATCATAACAATTAAGACGCGCGCCCTCTTAAAGTGTCACTTCCTCCAGTCGCAGCTGATCGCCTCATCGAAGCACGTGATAAACAAAAAAAACCGAAGAGACACGCTTCTTCCTCTCGAGAGGAAGAAGCGTGTCTCTCGATTGAAATCTTTTTCTTTTCTTTTTTTCTTAAAAGAGACAAACACCCCTTAGAGTGCCCCCCCACCCCCCTAGAGTGCCCCCCTCCCCCCTCCCCCCCCTCCCCCCCCCACCACTCGCCCCATGCATCCTAAAAGCGCCCCCCTCCCCATGCATCTTAAAGGGGCCCCCCTCCCCTTCCCTCCCCTCCCCTCCCCTCCCCCCCCCCCTTTATACACTCTAAAGAACGCTTCTACCTAGTTCAATAAGTCACTTCCAGTCGCTCGTAAAACAATAAAAAATGAAAAAAAAAAAACAAACTTATATCGTAGTGTTTTTTATTAGTTTACCGAAAAAAATAAGAGACTCGCCTCCTTCTCCTCCTCCTCCTCCTCCTCCTCCTCCTCCTCCTCCTCCAAAAAAAAAGATATCACATTTTAAAGCGCGTGACCCCTTAAAGACGCTCATCTCTTCATTAAGTCGCGTGACGTCACTTCTTCTTCTTCTTCCGGTCACGTGATCAATCAGGTCACTTCCGGTCACGTGATCCTCAATCAGGTCACTCACTTCCGGTTGGCCATTAGGTCATGTGACGTCACTTCCGGTCACGTGACTCATCAGGTCACTTCCGGTCACGTGATCCTAAAGTAGGTCATATGACCTCACTTCCGGTCCCCTAAGTAGGTCATATGACGTCACTTCCGGTCCATAAGTAGGTCATATGACCTCACTTCCGGTCACGTGACCAAATGGCGGCCTCTGATTGGCTAACTAGGTCACGTGACGTCACCACTAATCCCCTAAGTAGGTCACTTCCGGTCACGTGACCAAATGGAGGCCTCTGATTGGCTGCAGGTCGATTGAGTAATAAACAGTACTTAACTATAGTCCCGTTCCGATACATACTATACTACTCCAAGACAAGGGGGCAGTTAAATGAACTATATTGAATACACTTCTCCAGGCGTTGAACAATCAAACACGTTTTCGTATTAGTATTCATACCATATGCACTTTATATCAGAAGAAATGGTTCAACAGGTTTTGGCCACGGGCTTCCAATTGTTAATGGTCTAAAATATTACAACTGAATATACCATGACATCAATTATTGCTATTGAATTTGTTTTCTAAAAGCATCAAAACATCCAAGTGTATAAACACTGTAGGACCTATATCTTTCATGTGCATAGATTTCTTTTCAGAAAGGTACTCCATGAAGGTATCAGCCTGGGTAGACTACCTATTCCTATACGCCTCTATCCCAGAGATATGTATGACATGTTTATAGCTGGGCATGCCAGGATAGTGCCGGGGAATATGTGTGACATTCACCACCTCACTACACACATAGCAGCCCCCGGGGTAAACATATGGGTTAATGCTGCTAGTCATAAACAGGTAAACAATTTAACAATAGCATTTAGGGCTAAAGGCCATGTGTGTCCAGTCTCAGGCTTGCAACGTACATTAAGTTCAATCATATCATTCAATTAGCCATAATTTCAGGTTCACTGCTCCTATCTATAAGTTATTGACTCAGGGTAAACTGAATAATACTAAATGACTGAACCATGTTTTAAGACGTTTTTGTTACATAGGAGAATGTCTATCATTCAGCCTGTGTTATAGATAGACATCAGAGGACCAATAGGATAGATGGGCAAGATCGGGGGACAAATGTTTCCTTCAAAAAGAAATCTGAAATGTGTTTCCTTCACCCTGTAATTGGCTTGTGATCTTCAGGTACTGATTTCTCTCTTTTCCATAAACTCTTAAGTATTCTTAAATTGCTACCCTCTAAATGAAAGCCACATAGGCTTCAGTGCTGAAGCAAAGATAGAAATCACTACTTTTGCCAAAGTCCCCCATATTTCTCTCTTCACACACAGAAATGCCATCTTCTACAGTGGAAATACCCTCAAACACACAATAAAAACCATCTAAAACGTTTAGATTAAATTTAAATAAGAGATCCCAACACAGAGCACCACCAAAAAATATTTTAGTTCCTCTAGTGACCGTTCACCAAAGGGTGGCACCACCCCTACTTCTCGTACACTCCGAGAAGTCCACGATACAACATGAGAGTTGGCAGCAACAGCGTCATCGCCGTTTATCGTCTGATCGACTGGCTTTTTGATAGGGACAAAAGGCGGTACATGCCCGCAGCCTGCAACCATCGCCCACACCCACCTGCACACCCACACCCACCTGCTATCCCACACCCACCTGCTCACCCACACCCACCTGCTGGCCTGAAATGGAATAACATACATGTGTGACACATGACTTTAGGGTACTTTTTAACAAGGATTTCATTTCTGATGCCAGAATGGACCAATAAATGATTATAACGGAGTACTATATCTAAGTACATGATAAGGTACAGATTCAGCTTACCCTGAGTCATCTGTGAGGCCACTCACACGCTCAATCTTTGTTTTTGTGTATGATTGATGGAATCATTCTTTGACATTGATTTCTAGGCATATAGAGGACACCGATAAATATAGCAGGTAAAATGGGTGGCGTCTAGTTCCGCCCTTGTTGCATAAATATAAATGTATACACACTTGCATTTATATCTTAGACCAAACACATATGAAAAGGGTATTTAATTGCTGGGTGCCTCCATGGGATCAATTGCACTTGATGTAAGGTGCAGAATCTTTCTAAATGCCATTCTAAAGTCCTTACTCTTCCAAGCATAGATGATGGGGTTTACCCAGCTGGTGGCCCAGAAGATGAGCTGAGTGATCCTTCCCACATGTAGATCTAGTGTGAATTCTGACCTTCTAACATGCTTAACTAGGATGTCTTTAATTACCTCTGGAGTGTAGGAAGCAAAGAAGGTGCCCAATACCATTATCATCATCTTTGCAATTTTCTTCTGCTGACGGTTCATGGATGCCTCCTGGGTGTCGTAGGGCTGGTTCAGTGCTGCAATGGCCTGCCCTTGTCTGTAGGCAGTCCTGCCAATGACGATATACAGCCTAACTGTAATGCCGATGTAGATACATAACTGGGGTGCAATGAGTCCAGTGTTGATTATTCTGGAAAGAAATACTGTGTATCTGCAGGTCATTCCAGTCTTCAGATCTTGTCCAAAGACAAACATCAGTACTGTCTCTGTGCCTATAAAGAGCCAACTAACAGCAATGACTATAAAGGTTCTGGTTGTAGTAACCCAATGTTCATATCTAAGAGGGTAGGCAATGAAGATGTATCGGTCTATTGCTATCCACATGATGCTGATGACATTACAGCAGGTTGATGCAAAGCTAATACCCTGCTCAATGAGACAAATAGGAGCAAACAGGTAATGGTCATTCATGGTCTGGTGAATGATATTTAAGGGAGATAGACACCCTGCCATCATGTCTGCCACAGCTAAGCTACAGATGAAATAACTTGTAGTGTTCTGCAATCTCTCATATTTGTAGACTGCCACCATGGTCAGCATATTGCCAAAGATGGCTAGAGCGGACCACAAGAGGCGAACACCAAAGTAGACACACAGGAAAGTTGTGGACAACTGAGGCTCCTTAACCGGATCTTCAAATTTTGATGTCTGGTTTTCAACCAAGTTTGAATCCCTTTCAGTTGGCATTGTGACCATTACGTCCACATTGTCTGGTGAGGTGAGATCTGTTGATGCCACTGTAATCACGGCCCCCGTGCTGAGACAGACCATCAGACTGCTGACACCAAGTGTGTGCTCCATTGGTTGTAAACTCCTCACTTATAAGTCTCACTGTACGTTTAAGTTGTCAGAAGACTGTTCACTGAAAGAAATGGACATTTAATTGTCAACACTAACCTCAACTTCAACCTCATCTTCCCAGTGGAGACTTTTCCTGTGTTTTCGAAAAAAGAAATCCAAGGTAGACTGAAGTCCTAACCCAGGTAACATATGTACTTTGGGCCATGATTGGGCCAATATACCACTTAAAAATGGGCCAATTTTGGCATTTTGATATTGGCCCACCGCTGGTTTGACCGCTGGCTCAGTAATGGCCCATGCTCGGAGAAAGAGATATTGATTTCATGTTGGCCCAATGGTGGGCCAACATTACAATGTTTTTACATTATTCCAAGGTTAGAAATTAAACATCGGGGCAACCTTGAAATACATATGTCGCCCCAACATATAATTTTCCATATAGGGCCATTGCAACAATTACTAATATTGAACAATACTATTTTTGTGTGCATAATTGAATGTGCAAGTATGACTGTCAAGTATCATGAGTTTAGAAAATAAAAATTCTGTCTTTTTAATCCATCTTGTTCTCTATCCCAAATTGGTTAGACACAATACAAACTGTATTACTATCATTTAGGACTTATCTAACTCCATTACCCACACATGAGGTGTCTTCAAGTTACCTTTGAGAAATTCCCACTGATGTCATGCTGTAAATGGCACTTTTAAATATCAAATTTCATCCATGAACTTCCTCTGACCTTTAAACATGTAGAACACATTGGGGATCACATTTATAACCCAATATGATGGCAAAGTAGGAGCCATCCTGTAAGATATCCTTCAGGCAACATTAAATCCCCCTGGTGTAGATCACAGCCAATATTGGACAAGTGTAGTTATAATTGATGTTGGTCCAACATCAGAAATGATATGATGGTCCTGAAATGTTACAATACTGGGCCAACACTGGGTCAATATCAGCCATATCAAGCATGGACCAGCTTTGGGCCAGCGGTCAACCCAGCAATGGCCCATTATCGGAATTAACAAATTAACCATTAACAATTGCGATGGAGTCAATCATTACCAACATTGGCCCAATATACCCTTGCTACCTGGGTATAAGGCCACATCACATGACTGCAATTGTTATGTAGAGAGACTGACTCCCATAGATAGCGATATCATTGTGCAGGTAACTCATGCCATGGTTGTTGAATATTAGCCAGGACCATGTGATGCTGCCACTGATTGACTCATTGATTTTGAAAGATATTGTGCACAATAATTTTCAAATTAAAGTCAGGATCAAGTGCATGTGCGTGGCATCAGACAATGCGTACAATATCAGACAATTTAGTGTTGTCATGAGTCATAGCTTATGGCGCGATAAAGCAATAAGGCAGTAGGAGTATTTCCGGCAGTAGACCGTGAATAAACGCCCAACTTCATTAGAGCATCGTGTTCCCTCATCATTGACTAAAGCATTCAGGTTTATCCTGTATAGAAGTCAATTACAATTGCGTCCCAAATTGACTCATAGCAAGGCTATTCATTCTCAGCACCATGCATGAATTGATGTCTTAGCCATGTTATCAGAGAAGAAATGTTTAAATCGTGGCATAAGTCGGGCTGTAAATCTAAGTCTTATTCCCCTTTATAGCAAGATGTCAGAGTCGAGAATTTATAAGTAACTTACCTGTGCAGGTATTTGGTGTCCTGACAAGGGTCCGGTAGTTGTGTGATTATAGCCATGGCAGACTGTAAGCTTTTATATAGCTTTGCTTACAACAGGTATACTGGTATGACTGAATAAAATGGTGTAACATAATATCATGGAATGCTCATCGGTATAGTATAGCTAGGTTTTATCCTATCGTAATTATGGAAAGAAGACCTGTCAAAGATGTTCCCGTTTTTGCTCAAGTAAAATCACTGAGGACACGAACATGCAAGGAAACACTACTTTCTTAGCCCTTTGAATACGGCCACACTGCATCCAATGGGGGCATTGAATACGGTCTCGTCCAGTGCTTAAGCATAATGAATCTTGTATCTCAAAAAAAGTATAATTGTTCAATGATTGTTTTTGTCACATGCCACGACAGACCACTATTTTCACTACATTTACTGCGGTTATGCACTTCTGTGCATGATTCTAGGATCAGCTACTGTGACATACTGGTTATTCATGTAATCAACTGTACTTCTCTTGGAATTGTGGGGACCAAGACCATGTCGCTTGTCAAATTTAAGAAAGGTCACCTGTCACAAAAAATCTCAACATTCCCTCTCGGCTCGCATTTAAGCGCCGCGTTTTATCATTGTTCACCGCTTCTCTTGTATAAGCTCCGGGTTCGCTGTGTCTCGAAAAATGTTGTTAAGCACTAAATTTGATCTCGAAAAAGAGCATGTCTTGCATAAGCGCCGAGTACTAGTACCTATTTTTCCAAATGTATAACCGCTGGGGCGCTCAAAAGCGATGGTGCAGTATATCCCATTTCGGATCTAAGAAATGCCCTACGCCGCGTCACTTATCTTGTTTCATGATAAACTCCATGTCCCATGTAGTACGAATGGCCATGTCACGTTGTCGAAATAGGGCCATGTAATATACATATCGAAAATAGCATTGTGATACCTTAAACCCGCTCATACCGGAAGTAGCAATAAAAGCGCGGCAAACTAGGTCAGTTGTGCCTAGCCTGCAGAAGAAGTTAGACTTGCCTCAGTCTCTACTCTTTTCATCACTGAATTTCTTCCCACATACACCACATAATTTGGCGACGAAGGAGCTTACCCTGTGGACAATCTTGCCTGGAATCTCTTGGAAACTGTGAGTTTGTTCCATTTTGAGAACTTTGGTTGTCAGTCAGCCTCAGTCCCTGTGTTGGCACTTACTGCATAGGCACAAACTCATTTTCACTGGTGGATCTAGGCTCTTTGGATCTGCACCAGCTGTGTCTTAACGGCCTGGACATTCACATCTACATTGTGGAACTTTTGCTGTTTAGGTAGCCTAGATCTATTCATCCTGTTGTAGGCCTGCTTCTTGCCTTACAATGGGGGGACTTCATTATGCACCCTTTCCAGTTGGAACCAGTGGAGTCAGCAGCTAAGAGGTGGGAGAGATGGCTTAGAAAATTCCCACACTTCCTAGTATACAAAGGCATCACTAATGAGGCTAAAAAGACTGCATCATTGATGTTAGTAGTATAGTATGTATCGGAACGGGACTATAGTTAACTACTGTTTATTACTCAATCGACCTGCAGCCAATCAGAGGCCTCCATTTGGTCACGTGACCCCCTCATTTGCATAATTACGTAATAGGCCACGCCCCCTCATTTGCATAATTACGTAATAGGCCACGCCCCCTTGATCACCAGCCAATCAGGGGCCGCCATTTGGTCACGTGACCCCCTCATTTGCATAATAGGCCACGCCCCCTTGATCACGTGACCCCCTCATTTGCATAGTAGACTACGCCCCTTTGATCACCAGCCAATCAGAGGTCGCCATTTGGTCACGTGACCCCCTCATTTGCATAATAGGCCGCGCCCCCTTGATCACGTGACCCCTTCATTGGCATGATAGGCCACAACAACATCACGTGGCTATCTTTGTTTGTAAACAACACCACGTGGCTCTCTTTGTTTGTAAACAACACCACGTGGCTCTCTTGTTTGTAAATAACACCTACTAAGTTTAGTCATAGGTAGCAGTAGTGTTTGTAAATAACGCTTACTAAGTTTTCAGTCATAGGTGTCTAGAGCAGCAGCAGCAGCAGCATCTTCAGCAGCAGCAGCAGCAGCAGCCGCGTCATAGGTGTCTAGAGCAGCAGCCACGTCATAGATGACTAGTGCAGCAGCAGCAGCAGCATCTTCAGCAGCAGCAGCAGCGTCATAGGTGTCTAGAGCAGCAGCTGCAGTAGCAGCAGCGTCATAGGTGTCTAGAGCAGCGGCAGCAGCATCTTCAGCAGCAGCAGTAGCAGCAGCGGCAGCAGCAGTAGCAGCAGTAGCATCTTCAGCAGCAGCAGCGGCAGCATCTTCAGCAAAAGCAGCAGCAGCCGCGTCATAGGTGTCTAGAGCAGCGGCAGCAGCATCTTCAGCAGCAGCAGTAGCAGCAGCGGCAGCAGCATCTTCAGCAGCAGCAGCAGCGTCATAGGTGTCTAGAGCAGCAGCGTCATAGGTGTCTAGAGCAGCAGCCGCAGCAGCAGCAGCATCTTCAGCAGCAGCAGCCGCAGCAGCAGTAGCATCTTCAGCAGCAGTAGCAGCAGCAGCAGCAACATCTTCAGCATCAACAGCATCTTCAGCAAAAGCAAAAGCCCGTAACTTAGCATCATGTGCATCAGCCATAGCCGTAACAGCGACACTGCGACTAGCATAAGCAAAACAGGCTATTTTTTTAGCAGCTGTACAAGCATTTATAGCATTAGCCCTAGCAGCAGCCGCAACAGCGACACTTTTAGCAGACGTTGCAGCATCAGTAGCAGCAGCATCGGTAGCAAGAGCGGAAACAGTAGCAAAAACATTAGCAGCACGAGCAGCAGCGGCGAGAGTAACAGCAGCGTTGTTAGCAGCATTGGCAACTTCGTATGCAGCATGTGTAGCACGAACAGCGATACGAGCTTCACGTTTTGCACGAGCAGCAGCAATAGCTGCAGAAGTAGCCATCACACTTTCCAGCCACCCGTACGAATCTTGATAAAAACCAACCTCCACCTTGCTACTTGTTAACTCATCAGTAAACATGGACGTCTCCTCGTGTGGTGTTGTCGTGGCTCTGTAGTAGTGTTGGGATTGCTCACATTCGGTAGAACGTAGAGTGATTCCTGATGACGCCATGCTGAAGGTGGTAGAAGAAGTGTGTGGGACTCATGTTTCACTCTCGCTTATGTACTAGGCTCCGAGATAAGCTTCTTAACTCAAGAGGAAAACTCTCACTAGGAAGGCGACCAGCTGTCTACCTGTGTAGGTGCGGGTTCGTTACATCTTTAATCCTGTTCGACCCCCCGAGGAAATAGATGAAAAAAACAAAAGACCATCTTTCAAGCACTCGAATCCGCAGTCAGTAGGAAGCTATAAGGAGCTTAACTTGTGTTTGATTTAAGCTGTCTACCACACGCACGCGCTTGTAGTCACAGCTAGAGTGGCAGACTTCCGTCCGCCCGCTGGCGCATGACAATCGACTTTAGACACCCCCTGTAGTTTTTTTTTGCATACACAGTTGACTAGCATCTTAATCTCTTACCCAGCTATAAGCCCATATACATGTAACACGCATTACTCCTCTTTATGGTAATTATCAGATCGATTTAAGGGTGGAAAAGGCTTAGGTGATTTAGGTCCCTCTCTAGCTGAAAACAGGCTTAGACCATAGCATGTAGGCAGCCGGCCGCGTTAAACACCCCCTGTAGGTTTTTTTTTTGTTTTTTGTATACACTCTCGATCCCCTCTCTAGGTGAAAACAAAGCTTAGAAGATGCGGTGATCCGGCCACCGGCTGGCGCGTCACACCTGTCGTTAATCACCCCCTGTAGGCTTTGTATACACTCTCTAGGTGAAAACAAAAGCTCCCTCCACGGGCTGGCGCGTCACACCTGTCGTTAAAACGCCCCCTGTAGTGTTAGTATACACAGTTGCCCCGCCTTATCTATTCACCAGCTATAAGCCCATATACGTGTACATGTGATTTTTGATACCCTCTCTGGAATAGGGTGGGGCTCAAGGTGAAAACAAGATTAGACCATTCGCTCTCTCAGCTATATAAAGAGCCTCAATTGTTCTTGCAACAGCACTTCACCACCGGTACACTATCAGTCACGAGGCAGATGTTTGCGGTATGGGTCATACAGGTTACCTACTAATAGCGGTTTGGTGAGTAGATCACTTTTTTTCTCCTAAAAAAAACAACAAAAACGCCTCACTTATGACTCAGGTATGTATATGTAGCACTGTTAGTGTAAGTACACAGTAGAATCTACTGTACTATAGACTCAACCCTCTGAAGACGGTGGAGCGCGTTAATGCGCAGGTCTGTGTCGGCGTCACTTGTTTTTTATTCTAACTAAAAAAGAAAAAAAGTCAGAAGTCAATCTACGACCTATCAAAGACAAATTTGTGATAAGTTCAAACTAAATAAGAGACAGTTTGAGCGTCTCTTAGTCGCTGTCAAAGATGCGAATAACGAACGCGCTGAGGGCGGGGTTCAGGTCACGTATAGTTCCCCGCTCTTTCGTCAGATGGCGCCACAATAGGGGTTTTGTACATTCCTACGATGCTCGCGAACATTTCAACGCATAATGAGCTATATAGGCAACAAAGTGCGCTTCTGAATATATTAAAATATAAAAAACAATTCAATATTGTGTATTTCTGATAGAAATGAGGCAGTTTCTTTGAATACCAACTAAACTATAGCGAGATGAAAAATACCACACCATATCTAAGGCTTTATAAAAGATACATAGTCAGAAACTCTCGCCGAGTCGGCAATCTGAAAAACGGATCAACTCGTTTTGACTCGTTGTGCCACAAGGGCCCCCATCTAACGGGGGCCCTTTGAGGTCAGTCTGTCAAACCACAGTGATCCATGCTGCTTAACACTAGGCGTAATTAATTACGCCCATGTTGTGCAGCATCTAACCAACTGACAGTGTCAGTTGGTTGGCCCCTCTTTAGGGGCCACACAATAAAATAAAGAATAGAGGCCTAAGGGAACGTTCACAAGCGTCTCCCCTTCCTACGGGGTGGGTGGGTCTTTGGGTTTAGTGACAAAACAGCGACATGTGAGTAGGAGTTTGCGTGTCAGCTCTCTTTTTTTTCTTTTTTTTTCCAAGTCTACATATTATTTATGATTAAAAAATTTTAAAAAAAAACCCACGATAATATAGTGCGCTGATCAAAAACTGAATAGAAAAATAACCAAAAATAGGTTGGGGAAATCTCTGCTATGTAGCTGATCGGTCGTTGTCACACGGTGCAGAAAATTTACTTTTTTTTTTTTTTTTTTTTAGAAAATCTATATTAGGACCACAGACGGGGCACATGTGTCACTTGTCGAATATAAGAGATACCAATGGGCTTTGTCGAATTTAAGAACTAGGTCTTGGCCATTGGCATTGTCTATTTTGAGAAGTAGTCTTGCCCGTCTTGCCCCTTGTCGCCAACTCCCAGCACCCCCTGTGTCTCTTTGTCCATATTGGCTAAAAACAGGACATTGTTGCCTTGGCTATTTTACCCCCCGTCTGGGTATCTTATTACTTAATCACTTCGTCTTGACCCTGTGGGGCAGTGGGTATATGGAATAACCGTGTCCAGGTGTACTCTATCTGACACATAACCGAAGGTTACTGAGTTATGTAATAATACCTGACCTATGAGGCCGCCAGTCAGTTTGCCGTGATTATTTTGACACACTCTCAGTTACTCGTAGGACATCTAATACATAATTAGACTCAGCATCATATAAGACAGTCTCGGCCACGCCGGCTGCATATCGGACCAGGGGGATAGTCTGGCAGCGACTCGCCACCCCGTCCACAAGCTGTGTACAGCACCCCGTTTCTCTTTGTCCATATTGGCTAAAAAACAGGGCATTGTTGACTTGGCTATTTTACCCGTCTGGGTCTTATTATTTAATCACCTCGTCTTGACCCTGTGGGGCAGCGGGTATATGGAATAACCGTGTCCAAGCGTACTCTATCTAACACATAACCGAAAGTTACTGAGTTATGTAATAATAACTGACCTATGAGGTCGCCAGTCAGTTTGCCGTGATTATTTTGACACACTCTCAGTTACTCGTAGGGAATCTAATACATAATTAGACTCAGCATCATATAAGACAGTCTCGGCCACGCCGGCTGCATATCGGACCAGGGAGATAGTCTGGCAGCGACCCGCCAGCCCGTCCACAACCTGTGTACAGCACCCCGTGTCTCTTTGTCCATATTGGCTAAAAAAACAGGTCATTGTTGACTTTGGCTATTTTACCCGTCTGGGTCTTATTATTTAAATCACCTCGTCTTGACCCTGTGGGGCAGTGGGTATATGGAATAACCGTGTCCAAGTGTACTCTATCTAACACATAACCAAAGGTTACTGAGTTATGTAATAATAACCGCCCTATAATCCTATGAAGTCGCCAGTCAGTTTGCCGTGATTATTTTGACATACTCTCAGTTACTCGTAGGGTATCTAATACATAATTCGACTCAGCATCATATAAGACAGTCTCGGCCGCGCCAGCCGCATATCGTACCAGAGGGATAGTCTGGCAGCAACCCGCCATCCCGTCCACAATCTGTGTACAGCAGTCTGGACCAGACCACCAACTCTGGGTATAGCATTCGGGATGACTGGAGCAAGACTGGATCTAACCCTTTAATAGTCGCATAGCGCTTTAATGTGCAGTGCCCGTTGTCGTCATAAGCCATGAATGCAGCACTCAGAGTTCCTCACCAGGGCTGCATGCATGCATACACTGGCATATCGACAAAGAGCGTAGCGCATTAAAGCACTATGCTACCTTTAGCATTAAAGCGCTGAGGGGTTATTTTTTGATAGTGTAGAACCAATATCTGTCTAATTAAACTCCTTATCAGTGCTGTTTTTTTTTCACATACAAAAGAATTAGGTAATGGCGCTCCGCCATGTATTGGATAACCACTGCAGCGCGACTCTGAAAAGCGGCGGCGGTGAATTTCCATTTAGATCCTGAAAAGGGGGGCGGTCAGATGTCGTCAAGGCCCTGATAAGTAGGGCAGTTCAAATCATATGATTACATTGAGCTAATTTTCTTGCTGAAAGGAATGAATAATTGTATTTGTATAAAATTCACACACACACACACACACACACACACCCGCCCACCCACACACACACACACACACACACACACACACACACACACACACACACACACACACACACACACACACACACAGGACACCTGATGATCTCCACACGATGACCTGATTGCCCTTCCTAAAAAAACAACAACACAAAAAGCCCAACTCGATCTACCTACTCAACAGGGTTTCAGTGTAGAGCGTATTAGGGGTTTTTCTGATGCGTATATTATATTGAGATTGATTTTCAACTTTTGTGATCAGTGGTTGGTCCTTAAAAGGACCGTTTGGTAGAGAGAGAGGGTCGCAGGGACCTTGCTGCTGAAGCGGAGGGCGTGGTCATAACGCGTGGTGGTCCTTCAGCAGCTCCTCCAGCACGGCGGGCGGTAGTCCTTCCTCCATGCAGACTTGCTGCTTGACTCGCTCCACGCACTGGCGGATGAGTTGATCAGCGACGTTCGCGATCAGCTCATCCACCACACCCTCTGCTTCAGCAGCAGTCCGCTGTCTCTCCTCTCTCTGTAGCGAGGCTACGAACTGCTTCTCCACGGCCGCATCGATCATAGATCGAGAAACGGCCACGAAGTTCTGTCTCTCCGCCTCCTCTCTCTGTAGCACGGCTACGAATTCCTTCTCCACGGCCGCATCGATCATAGATCGAGAAACGGCCACGAAGTTCACTCCGTGAGCCATTTTGTCGAACTGACTTCCTAGCCGCCTGAGAGATGCTGACGTCACACTATTTTCGACGACGCTATGACGCGCACGAGGTAGACAGACGACGTCGTTTCACTTCCTTATTTGGAGTTTGGGACCTTGTGACACCGAAGTCATACCGTACGGTCGCGATAAAGCAACTAGTGTTGAAAAGCGCGCCGGTCTTGTATAAGCGTCGGAGTATAAGAGCCTCCAAATGTTTTTTCTCAAGCACTAAAATCGCGACTTTGAATAAGCGCCAGCGCCTAGCTTGTATATAGCTCCTGAGTAAGAACTTCACCGAATTGAAAAGCGCTCCCTCAGAGCCCTTAATCGCGACAGTACGGTACAAATCTGATGTCAACCCGCGCCAAAACCAAAAAGGGTGTTCCGGTCACACGTACCTACGACGAGCGACCTTCAGCTATCACCACGTGAAGAGTTGGAAATAAATTTTGTACGGCAAGAAAACTGAAAACTGATAACGATTCCATTAGATAAGTATTTGGTTCCAATCTATGGCGAGATATTTCCACCAGAGCGATTGATTTATATGTCTGTAAGGTTCAGCTCTCCAACACTCTCCAATATCCGCCGGTGCACGACGGTCGCCGCCCATCATTAGTGACAACTAAACTTCTGCTGGAGAGTGAAAGTTACGTTGAGTCTTGAGGTGCGCAGAGATACTATCTGCCGCAGCCTGATTTTAGTTCCACGCTATTTAGATAACCGCCCCATTTAAAATCTCTCTCTCGATCCTAGAAAAGGTAAAAAAGGCTAGAGTTTATCATGGATGCGTCTCAGTTTTAGTCAAGCCGTAAAGTGAAGAACCCGAGCTTGTACATATACCCACGTGAGGAGTGACATAGCGGGGCGTTCAGTTAGTACTGAGTCTATAGTCAAGGTCAAGTTCCACTCTCTAAACAGAGCTTTAGCGACTCCGTCATCTAGACTAGACCGCGCGCGCGATTTTTTTTGCTGAAGCAGCTAATCGATGGAAACGTAGAGAAGACGTACTCGATCAAAAACTGCTTCAGAGACTTGTTATCAGGTATTAACAGTTAAATCAAAATATTTCAAAACATCCAGAAAAGCAGAATGACATGTCCTACGAGCTACAGCCGGGCACTGACGAGCAGACGCCGCTGACGTCATTTCAATCAGGTCGCAGCGCTTTTTAGACACCTTTTCTGTAGGACCCGTCTCATACCTTAGTATATAATACCGTAAACGCCGGGTGATTAGTATATGATCACATTGACAGTCGCGGATCCACGAAGAGGCTGGATAAGCCACGAGCGGACCCGCGACTGCAATGTGACATAATCTTACCATGCGCTTTGTTTTGTTTTTGTTTCTATTTACAACAGCAAACATTTCAACAGCCTATTGTTTTTTTAAAATGATGAAAAATCGGCCCAAAAAAAAGTAAACATTTTAGAGCTAAATTTGTGGAGGATAGCCGGACATGCTGATGTCACTAGACCCCTAAATTCGATATGGTGACATGGTCATTTTCTTAAAAATCGATACGACGACACGGACACGGACATCTAAGTGACATGGGCCATGGGGCATTTCTTGAGTCCGACATGTGACATGGACCATAGTGACATGAGGAAAAAAAAATGTTCGAAGAGTGCATCAGAAAAAGCACCATTTCAAACCTAAGCATTTCGCCAAATTTTTTTTTTTTCTTTTTTTTCTTGGATGGTACCCGGCTTTGCGGTGTCTGGGTCCTTAAAAATGTACCAGAATGCTCAAATTCGGGTTCTAAATATTTTCAAAAAACGTTTTCTCCCTTAGTGACGTGTGACACGGGCATTTCTTAAATTCGACATACGGCTGCATGGGGAGGACCCACCCGTCAAGGGCCCCATGATGACTCATACCCGCCGCGTTCAGTCAATCAACCGAGATCTTTTTCTGTGGTGGTGTAGAAGGATCTCCCCCCTGAGGTTACAAAGTCACCTCTTTATTTAAGGGGCTACGAGCCGCAAAGTCGCTTTCGCAAAGTCGCAAGAAATATTCAAGTCAAAAAGTCAAATTCATCAACTATCAGTACAGTCGTTTGAAAGTCATCAAGTCACCGAAAAACTCCTCTACAGTCACCTCCGACTCGCCTCCTCCCTACCCCCCCTAAAGGGGGGTAGGGAGGAAGCGATTCCCTAGAGATCAGATAATTTTTTTTTTTCTCCCGAGCAGACCCCAAAAGCCCCCCTCCCCCCCAAGTGCCCGCCCACCCCATAAATAGTGCCCCCCTCCCCCCCCCCCCTCCCCTCCCCATGCATCTTAAAGTGCCCCCCTCCCCCCTCCCCTCCCCTCCCCCCTTATAGAAGCCTCTCATTAGCTAGTCCAAGTCATGTGACCAAAAGAGAGGCGTAGTCTGTCTATTGTCTATATTATGCAAATGAGGGAGGGGGTCAGGTCACGTGACCAAAGGGGTGTGGCCTATTTTCCAAATAAAGAGCGCTTCCGGTCACGTGACCAAAGGGGTGTGGTCCTATTATGCAAATGAGGGGGTCACGTGACCCATTATTATGCAAATGAGGGAGTCACGTGACCAAATGGAAGCCACTGATTGGCTGGTGATCAAAGGGGCGTAGTCTACTATGCAAATGAGGGGGTCACGTGATCAAGGGGGCGTGGCCTATTATGCAAATGAGGGGGTCACGTGACCAAATGGTGGCCCCTGATTGGCTGGTGATCAAGGGGGCGTGGCCTATTACGTAATTATGCAAATGAGGGGGCGTGGCCTATTACGTAATTATGCAAATGAGGGGGTCACGTGACCAAATGGAGGCCTCTGATTGGCTGCAGGTCGATTGAGTAATAAACAGTAGTTAACTATAGTCCCGTTCCGATACATACTATACTACTGATGTTGCTATGGATGTTGCTACATCTCTTGGCATTGATGCTACCACAACTTTTGATGAAGCAACTGCTAAATTGACTGATTCCTTTGCCCCTAAATGCATCAAAGAGTATCAGATATATGAGTTTAGGCAGGCTTATCAGAGAGATGACGAGATGATTGATCAGTTCCATGTCCGGCTGAAGAGTCAGTAGCTGAAGTACTGTGAGTTCCATAATGAGGACGGTGAGATAAAATCTCAGATTATTCAGAAATGTTGATGGCCGAAAGTGCGAGAGAAGAGACTCGATGAGCCAGACGTCACGTTGGTGGCTCATATAAAATTCGCACGCACTCAGGAGTCTACGGGACGACAAAGCAAGGTGATGTCGCAGTCTATGCCCACCGCTCCTGTGGAGTCAAAGGTCCACAAGGTGATGTAAAAGCCCAACTCCTGGGGTCGTGGCAAGAAGAGACAGTCTTCACCGCCACGCAGACAACATCAACAACAACAACATCAACAGCAACAACAACATCGGCAGCCTTCCGACCAGACGGGCACGTGTTCTGGTTGCCGGGGCGCATCTCATAAAAAGCGAGCACGTGACTGTCCCGTGTGGGTGAAAATTTGTCTCAAGTGTTCCCGATACAATCATTTTGGGAAAGTTTGTAGACAATCAACAAACTTTGTTGAGACTCATGTTTTCAGGTGCAAGTCTATTGCCACTTGGTCGTGTAACATTGGATGTGCAGCATGCAGGTCAGTCATTGCAATTTGACGCATTAGTTGTCGATGGTCAAGGTCCATGTCTTCTCGGAAGAGACTGGATCAACGAGTTGTGTCTTGATTGGTCCGCAGTACATTCTCTTTCAGATGTGGACTACAAGAAACTATTCCCTGACCTATTCAAACCCGAGCTTGGTAAGTTAAAGGGTTACGAAGCGAAACTGTATATAGACACTGATGCACAACCACGTCAGTTCAAGGCGTGAACACTATCTTGGTCTTTCAGAGAAAAGGTCGAGGCTGAACGTGGTCGCCTCGAACGTGACGGGGTCATAGTTAAAGTTGAATTTGCAGATTGGGCTGCTCCAATCGTTCCGGTAATGAAACCAAATGGTGACATTCGCATTTGTGGTGATTACAAACTGACTGTCAACAGAGCAGCAAAAGTGGACAAATATCCAATTCCAAATGTTGATGATGTGTACCAAAAGTTGGCTGGGGGTGTTTGTTTTTCCAAGTTGGACCTCAGTCATGCATATACTCAGGTAGTTCTCAGTGAGGATTCCCGTGAACTCACAACAATTAACACTACCAAAGGTTTGTACCAGTACACATGCTTGTGTTTTGGGGTATCTTCCGCACCAGGTATTTTCCAGAGAGTTCTGGAGCAGGTACTTCAGGGTATACCCATGGTAGCAGTGTATCTGGAAGATATCTTGGTGTTGGGGCACACAAAGGAGGAGGCACATCAAAACTTGACGATGGTACTGGGTCGGCTGCAGCAGGCAGGATTACGTCTGAGAGGTGAGAAGTGTGTGTTTCTCCAAGATTCCTGTGTCTATCTAGGTCACAAGCTGGATGCCGAAGGAATTCACCCGACTACCGAGAAAGTAGCAGCTCTTCAGAACACACTACCTCCTACAAATGTGAGTGAACTCTGCAGTTTCCTGGGAATGGTAAATTACTACCACAAGTTCCTAAGGAACCTCAGCTCGACACTCGCGCCACTGAATCAGCTCCTACAGAAGGATGTTCCTAGGAAGTGGGGGCCAGAACAGGAACAAGTGTTTGCTAAATCAAAGGAAATTTTGCAATCTTCGCAAGTGTTAGTTTCCTACAACCCAGCTCTACCATTGCTTCTTCCCAGCTAACAAAAAAACGTTTACATTACCAGGATTTAACGTTTGTAGAAGGTTTGCAAACGTTTGCAAAAACGTATATAGAACGTTTTTTTTACGTGAAAACGTTGACACTAAATAACGTTTTTATAACGTTATAGTCAAACGTTTGTCTGTAACGTTATATGAACGTTTGTTTAACGTTTTTCCCATAAAAAAATAACCACAACTGTGGGTATGAATAAGAAGAAAGTAGGGACCTTTAGCAACCACGTAAAAGCTCAATAAATGTAGACGTTGCCTATCCCTTTAGCACTACTAGGTCTGCGTTTAATGAGCTACGTCGGGTTTGCTAAATGTTCCTAATATGGAGTAAAATCGGAAAACTTAAGACCTGCCTTTGATGGGACTCGAACCTAGTCTGTCAAATGCCCCAATCTAAAGTGCTGCACCCTTACAGGTCGGCCACAGGGGAAGGATGAAGCATGTTGGATCATCTACTGTATTCTTCATCAGGCCTAATTTGCTTTTGAGTACCGTAAAGTCTCGCGTAGAAGCCGCGGCTTGTACGCGAATCAGAACCAGCTTTCATTTGATACCAAACATGCCTATATAGGGTGCGGCTAATACGAGGGTTTTTATTTGTATACTGTAGCACTAAAGTCGCCATAATCAGATGCCCTCTGAGGCTTATAGGATTTTCCAAAGTTAGGGGGGGCGGCTTATACGCGAGTTAGGCTTATACGCGAGGTTTTACGGTATAAGTTGAGACAGACACGACAAGCCCCTTTATCTTATCCTGGTGTACAGAAAAAAACTTGTTTAGCTCAAAACATTCCGACACCAGCATTAACCCTTTAAGATTGTCTCAACCTCAAAAGGTTGGCATGAATTCAGCACTGGTAAGTTACTCGCTAGGGCTTGCATTAATGCATTATGCGTCTCTTAAAGGGTTAATAGGGACTGTCACAGGGACCTTTAGCACACCCGACGTAGCTCATTTAACCAGATGTAGCCTATGCTTTCAGCACTGCTACGTCCAAGGGGAGCTATAGGCCTACTCTGTTTTGAGCCTGCTACTACCACCAGCCTTGTTAGCTGATTCGAGAGAGCCTGGGACCACCAATTGAAAGGTCCTGGGTTCGATCCTGAGGGCAACTTTTAGTGTACATGTAACAACGAAGGTCAGCCAAACCTTCTCCAAACCTTCTGCAATCCTTATTCCAAACGTTTCCTGTGATATTTGTGACAGCAGAGGGGTTTTCAGCGACCTGGCGACCTGGGCCGTTTTCAGGCGACTTTTCGACCTGGGGCAATAATTTAAGCGACCTGGCGACTTTTGCACAAAATGGATTATAGGATAAAGGGTCTAAAAAAATGACCTTGCGACCTGGGGGTCTTAATTTCGGCGACTTTCTGAGGGGGGGGGACTCCTCTGCACCCCAATATTTCAAACTGAACTTATCCTGCCTTGCAAATCAGATCAGACTAAAACGTTACAGCAGCATACATAAGGGTTGACACAAACGTTTGTTACCAAACCACATACAAACGTTTGCAAACGTTCTGCAAACGTTCTTTGTTAGCTGGGTTGGCTGTGATGCGTCATCGTAAGGCCTGGGTGCGGTACTCTCTCATCGGATGCCGGATGGCTCCGACCGACCGATCGCATTTGCATCCAGATCGTTAGCTCCCGCTGAGAAGAACTATGCACAAATCGAGCGCGAAGGGCTCGCCGTAATCTTTGGTGTGACCAAGTTTCATAAGTATGTGTATGGTCACGAATTCACCGTGGAAACAGACCATAAGCCGCTGTTGGGCCCGCTGAAAGAGGACAAAGTCATCAGTCCTATGTCCACTGCCCGCTTACAGCGTTGGTCACTGACAATGTCAAATTACCAATATCGTTTACGTTACAAGCCAGGCAAGGAGAACTGCAATGCTGACGGACTAAGTCGGTTACCTTTAACGACACCGTACTTCACCGTGCCTGTGCCTGCCGAAACAGTGTTGGCTTTTGAGGTTCTAACGTGTTCTGAGGTTTTGACATGTACTCAAATTGCTTCTTGGACCGCTCGAGACCCGATCATGGCTTCCATACAAAACTTTGTTTTGAAGGGTTGGCCTTATAGTGTGTCCGAGGAACTGGCACCATACTTTCGCAGGAGGGAAGAACTGTGTGCAGAACAGGGTTGCTTGATGTGGGGTTTGTGCGTGATAATACCACCACAAGCTCGTGACTGTGTTCTTGAGCAACTCCATGAGTGCCATCCAGGAATCGTTAGGATGAAATCACTCGCACACAGTTATGTATGGTGGCCAGGAATCGATGCTGATATCGAGCTTAAAGTGAAATCATGTCAGCAGTGTCAAGTCCAATCCAAGTCTCTACCACATGCTCAGCTCCATCCTTGGGAGTGGCCTGGTAAACCTTGGCATTGGATCCATATAGACTATGCTGGCCCAATTGTTGGACAAATGATTCTAGTGATTGTAGATGCTTATTCAAAGTACATTGACGCTCATGCCATGAACACATCCACTTCCAAATCTACTATAAGGAAGTTGAGACGAACATTCTTTGTTCATGGAACTCCGGTTGTGCTTGTGAGTGACAACGGAAGTTGTTTTACAAGTTCAGAGTTTCAAGAGTTCTGTAAGAAAAATGCTATTAAGCATATCTGTACAGCTCCATACCACCCAGCCAGTAATGGTGCTGAGCGAACCCTACAGACGCTTAAGGAAGGTATTAAGAAAACGCCAGGTGAGGATCTGGAAACTAAGGTAATACGCTATCTTTCAAGATACTGCGTTACCCCACAGATGACTACTGGACAAGCACCAGCAGAGTTACTGATGAAACGTAAGCCACGCTTCCTGTTGGATGTACTTCATCCTTCTCTATCCAGTAAGGTTATGGATAGACAATCATATGCACGGCAGTAACATCAGCCTGCAGTCATCCCACTTGACTTCTTTGTTGGCGATGCCGTGTGGGTCATGAATTTTGCTGGTATGCCCAAGTGGATGCCGGGAGTGCTCCAATCAAAGACTGGTCCAGTCACATATATCGTGCGTCTTGACGATGGACGAGTGTGGAGACGCCACATGGATCACATTTGAGCTCGTGTCCCAACTGAGCCTGAGTGTCGTGATAATGCTCGCACCATGGAGAATCAACCAATACCACCTTACATTGCACCTGCACCTGCACCTCAAATCCCAGTGCCAGCTGCAATGCCGAAGCCCAGTACTCCTCCGAGTACCACTCCAGCGACTCCACAAGACCACCATGTGCCTCCTCTACCTAGTGCTACGCCTCCTACACCAAGACCGAGTAGCCCTGCACCAGTTGGTATTAGAAAGTCTACCAGAGTAATAAAGCCACCTACCAGACTAGACTTATGAGTACAAAACTAAAGGTAGAGGGATGTAATATACATATCGAAGATAGCATTGTGATACCATAAACCCGCTCTTACCGGAAGTAGCAATAAAAGCACGGCAAACTAGGTCAGTTGTGCCTAGCCTGCAGAAGAAGTTAGACTTGCCTCAGTCTCTACTCTTTTCATCACTGAATTTCTTCCCACATACTCCACAGGCTATTAAAGGGGCCCTTGAGGGGGGGAGGTCCCAATGTTCCCTGTCGATTTTAATAAATGCCCATGTCACCATATCGATTTTTAAGAAAAGTCCCATGTCCCATGTCACTATGCATTTTTTCTTCCTGTCCCATGTCACAATGCATTGTCATATTAAAGTCTCCACATTACCTATTGCCTGTTATGAGGCATAGACCTCACAACATGGTGTGGACGTGACGTTATGTCAGTGTGACGTGTGTCACTGTTGGATCTATGCCTGTCATGTAGCCCCTGAACCTCTAAACAAACACACACAGGACTCCCCACTGTATAATATACCAGCCTGCCTCTATGTAAGTAATAGCAACACCATAGGAAATGTCATGGTCCTTGCTGAAGTCTGTTTGGAACCTTTATTTTCTGTTTGTGCTGTACTTCATAACCATTCATTGCTGTGATTTTCTCGAAACAGGGGGGGGGGGCAGGGGGCCTGGGTATGTTTGGGCCTCCCAAAATTTGCAAGACCCTGTACTATAATACACAGTACTATAATTTCCTAATATTACCCTCCCAGATAGGCCGGCGTCTGGCCCCTAAATTGAATTTGAGGGGGCTCAAACACTACATGTTAATGTGTGTATATGCGCCATCATGCACAAAAGCCAATGCATAAAACTGGTTGGAGTAGGCCAGTATGCCCCCCCCCCCCCCATGAACATTCGATTTGTACGCCTCTGGAAACTAAATAAATACCATGGTACCAAAGGGTGTAGTTATTATGCTAAAACATTTGAATGCCTAATTTGGAGCATCAGGGGATAAAAGAGCATAACTCATTTGTATCTAGATATGATAATATAGAAGTAAACAGGAAGTAAAAGGGAGGATTATGATTATGGAATAACTCCTTGTAAACTGTGTCAGATCTATTCCCAAGAACTTTGTAATCAGTTTGAAAGGCAAATTGATTAATGCCTGGATATGTTTAGCACACCAAATTGATTGCTTGGGGGTATAGTTAGAATATTTACCACAGAAGAATGTACTTTGATCCTTATTTAATAAGTTTCATATATATCTGACGGATGTTACATAAATAGATCTGACGGATGTTACATGGGGCAAATTGGAGCTAAATAGGTTGTGCTTTCCACAGGAGCAACATTAGGAGGGAACTATTGCTCAAGATTGATCAATGTGTAGTCAGGCATGGTTGTAGGACACATTTAATGTGTACAAGTGCATAAATTTATGCTGGAGAGAGACTAATGTGTGTGATTTATTCTGTCCACAATAGGTTTTTCGGAACCTGAGCTGAGAAAAATTAATAAATTCTCAATTTCTTTTCCATCAATATAAAACCCATAACAACCCTTTAGGTGGATGATAACATGGCTATTAAACTCACTTTATTAACCAGCCATTTGGCTGCTTCAAATAGACCTGACGGACGTTACATTTAAATGTGAATCTCAGGTTTGACGGACCACAAATCAAAAGATTCTCACCAAACACACCAAAAGTGTTTTTCTAAACGTCTCAACTATTCCCTATTGCAGAAAGGACTTTACAAAATAGATCCAGTATTTCTGGTTCTGTAGCATTTTGCAGGATAATGTACCTGTCAAATTTCCTGAATTGTACATTTATGGATGGTCTCACCCAAATATATATGTATACTTCATGTCGCTGGTGCCCGATCCCCGCACTTCTGTGTGAGAAAAGACACCACCCACGCTCAGAAAACGCAAAAAGGGGTAAGTCCCCCTGAATTTGCAAGTCAGAGAAATTTAGAAATATGGGGTCTTTTATTTCAGCCTGAATTCACAATTTTAGTTTACAATCTCAGCTACATAGATGTGCTTGGATCCATTTGCCTTTTGGAACTTGTTACAGATATAAAAAGATTTTATGCCCATATTAAAACCATTAATTTTGATTGTTAATTAAATATGGAGGTGAGAAAGTGCATATGTAAAAGAAATACTACATCAATATTAATTTGTCTAAATAAGGGGGTATTTTACAGCCAAAATTCGTGGAAGGTGGGGTATTGATGGTGTCAGTTTGCCATGTAGAGTGCAGGACCCGGGGGCTGGTGTGGCTGGTTATTGGCAGGTGCTGGGGGTTGGTCTAGTTGTGCTGGTCTGGGAATGCAGGCCGCCCACCTGTACTGTGTCGATACACTACCACTGCAGTCAACTTCTTTTTAGTCTAGAAACTCACCCTTCAACCACCAGTCCCCGACTGCTGGCATGTAAGATGGGGACGAGTATTTCATGTGTAGATTCTCTGTAGTTAAACATAGAGAGACTCAGTCTTTGCGAAAACATTTTCACCATGCAGGACAGTTGGTCCTGCAGTTTGCCAATTTTGCAGGAATAGATTTCTGCAGGACCACATACCAAAATCAAAGTCTTGCATACAATTTAGGATAATTTATTATCTTATTACAGTTAATGCTAAAAGAAAATAACTTTACACTGCCTAAAATTTTAGGGTGTACTCTTTGACTTCTAACTTCAGTTCTACTTGGAATATTTGAAAAATTCTTTCAGTTCTGAAAAGCCTAGACCCCGAAGGACATCTGGTCTGCCGGACCAGAGCCATTCTAGGCCACTGTCCGTCAGGATTTGGCAAGGACTGGAGACTTGTTCTTAAGCGCCCTTCTTCATCTATACCCAGATGAGACAACATATACATCTAAAAGAAAAGAAAAAAAAGGGGGGTTGGGGGGCAGAGCTCCCCCTATTACATACTTATAACTAGCCTATCCCACAATGGACTTACTGCTACTAGTGGCGCCATCTTCATTTGCTTTGTGATACTTTTAAGATAGTCTAAGATAGCATTAAGATAGTTTTAAGATAGCCTTAAAGGGGATGCATCCTCTTTACTTCCCACCACTAGATTTTTCCAGGGTTACAGCACTTTGTTTGTACATGCATTTACTATATAAAAGTGAGAAAAAAACAGGACCTTGCGGTTGAAATAACCAGAGCAGAGCAGTGGCTCATAAATCACTTTTGGCAAATCATTGAAATGACTATAACATACAAATTTATGATATGCACATTTGTGTCTAAGCCTGATATGTATACAAATCACATCATATCTATCAGTACTATTAATGAAATGCGTAGATATAAAGACATTTATGGTAAAAGGTTATTATTTTAACCTAAAAGTCCAATAATCACAGGGAGAAAACACACTTTCTTTATATTTCATGAAAAAAAGATCACACCACTAAATACTCTTTATGTTTGAGATATAGAACAACTATGCACTTGTGCACAACGTAGGAGGGAAAATCACCTGCAGCAGTATTCATTTTTCCACAAAAGTGAGATATCTAAACTAGAAATTATTCTCAGAATAGGTAAGTTCATGGGATTGACTTAAATAATAATTCTATCACTAGAAAATAATGACCTAACTTTACTTGAGGTCCCTATTTGAATTTGAAACCATTATCATTCTAGCTAGGTAATGCTGTGTTTGAGCCTCTGTCAGTGACTGCTACTGCCTGTCTGTCTGTGGTAGGCACGGGTACCCAGTGTGTGTGCTCCCCTCTATATGTGCCTATATGCGCAACTCTGATGTGTGTGGACAAGAGAATGCACCCCTTTTAAGAGAACATTTGTCCGCGCACCTAGGAGAGCTATCACGGATGTGCCATGGTGTGAGAGCGATAGGCCTTTGATATACTGTAAGTCTTCCACAGCATGGGAGAAGGCAGCACGTATGGCTTCAGAAAAGGCTTCAGTACAGCAGAAGCAGTGTATGATTTTCTAGCAGATCTATATAATGCCCATAACAACCACCAGTATGTAGCCACTGTTTTTATAGACATAAGAAAGGCATTTGACTATGTAAACCATAATACTGTGGTCATACTTTATTTCGCTGGGTATATATTTTCGCTATATTCACGGAAATGAAAAATCCGCGAAATTCTTGTATGCTACAGTATGGAATAAATACCCGCCAATTAGTCTTTTTTGCCACCTCAGCGAAAATTTACACCCGTGAATATAAGTACTTTCACAGTATATTACTTCACCAATTAAAGACTGCTGGTATCAATAGCACTGTACTATCATGGCTGCACACGTACCTGAAAGGTAGAACCCAGTCAACTAAGTACACTTCAGAGTTCTACAAGGCTCCGTGCTAGGACCTACTAGTACATTGTTTATTCTCTTCATAAACTCCATCCTCTTTAACACAGGAAGTGCTAAAGTCAAACTCTATGGTGATGACGTAGTCCTTTATACCACCTCGGCTTATCCTGCAGTCGCCCTGAGGAGCTTACTAACAGAACAAAATATATTAAGTAAGAAATGTGATAATCTTGGCCTAACCATAAATCACAACAAGACTAAGATGATGTGGTTCTGTGCAGAACACAAGTATGCTCATTGTGCAAACAGGCATTTGTTTGTCGATACCATCAGGATCCAGAACACAGACACCCTTACATACCTGGGAGCCACCCTATATCGCACCCTGCGTATGACACTGTTTGTTAACAAGACCATCTAGAACACTAACTTCCTGTCCTTTAAGTTTGGGAGACTGAGGTACTTGCTATCAATGGCTGATGCTAAAGTACTGTTCCAGCAGGCGATGCTACCCCACTTTGATAATTGTTCCTTCATGATAGACTCATGTGCAATAAAGAATACCAATTAACTCCAAGTTATTCAGAATAGAATGCTGAGATGCATAAGGAATGTTAGGGTCTGGGAGGACTCGGTAGCTGATCTTCATGACCTTTGCGAAATTACTCTCTTAGCCCCGAGGAGAAAAGAAAGATTGAGCAAGTGAGTGACCTCACAGATGACTCAGGGTAAGCTGGATTTGTAGCTTATCATGTACTTAGATATAATCCTCCCTTATAATCATTCATTGGTCAATTCTGGCATCAGAAATGAATTCCTTGTTAAAAAGTACCCTCAAGTCATGTGTCATACATGTATGTTATTCCATAACAGGCCAGCAGGTGGGTGTGGGTGAGCAGGTGGGTGTGAGAGAGCAGGTGGGTGTGGGTGTGCAGGTGGGTGTGGGCGACTGTTGCACTTGCAGGCCGCGGGCATGTACCGCCTTTTGTCCCTATCAAAAAGCGAGTCGATTGAACAATAAGGGACTATTGCACTGACGTAAATCGGCCAAGATTCCCATACGTTTAACATTGTAGACTTTTATCGGATGACGGAATCTCGGCCGACCGACGTCAGTGGAATACTGCCTATAAACGGAGAACATATGGGTGGTACAATTTCGCTCTGCATACGTTGAGATCTGGCGTGTTCATTTGCTTTGCTTTTGTGTCTTGCATTTAAATTTAAATTAAAGAACCTAGATGGGTTTTTTCTGTGTATATGAGGGTATTTCTAATGTAGTAGATGGCATTCCTGTATGTAAAGAGTGAAATATGAGGCTCTGTGGGTGAAAATGTGATTTCTATCTTTGGTTTAACATTGAACCCTATGTAACTTTCATTTAGAGGGTAGCAATTGAACAGTACTTAAGAGTTTATGCGAAAGAGAGAAATCAGTAGCTGAAGATTGCAGCTCAATTTCATGCAGAAGGAAAGACATTTCACATTTCTTTTTGAAGAAAACATTTGTCCCCCGATCTTGCCTGTCTCTCCATGGTCTTATCTAATGGCTGTGGGCCATGGACATTGAATGACAGCACTTCTCCCATGTAACAAAAACGTCTTAAACCTTGGTTGGGTCGTTTAGTATTACTCAGTTACCCTGAGTCAACTACTGATGTCCCTAATAAATAGTAAAACAAGAAAGTCCCCACCTATAAATATAAGACGCAGAGGAACGAAAACAAGCTCACCTACAAACTCCCATTCCCATGCACCCAGAAATTAGGAAAAGCCCACTATGCAGAGGGCCATCAAACAGGGACAAGCTTCCCCTTGACATCCACAGCCAGAAGGGCAAGAAGAGTGAGAAGAGGAGCAAACAGACTACAAGCCTAAGAGGCATAAAACCTGAAAGGTTTAAATCATTAAGATAATCTCTACTGCACCTGTTAAGGTGGCAACCAAGATACCAAGATATAGAACAATGGGTTGGGGAAGGGGTCCTTTCTTTTTTTCTTTATTCGCTCATCTGTATAATACTCGACAACATTTGTATATAGTGAAATGACTCAAAATACAAAAACCCATACACAAAATTCCTAACCTATCACATAACCTGTATATACCGACCTAACCAATGTATGCTATGTTGCTACATCCTATTTAACTGAACACTTGTACGGGACCAAAAGGACATACGGAAAAACAACGGTGAATAAAAGCTGGTGACGTATGCATCAAAAAAAGAAAAAGAAAAAGAAGGTGTAGTCAGGTGTAATGAAGACGCCAGGCTCATCAAATCAATGAGGCAAGGAGGCTGTCAAGTTTGTCAAGCATTATTATGACAACAAAACAAAATACTCTCCTTCACAGAGCCTTTCAGGCACTATAACCTTGAACTTCGATTTTGCTGGGTTTTGGCAATCCCTGCTGGTCGCTTCGAAACAGTGAACGGTAACCAGAATGTGTGATGGGAGTTCTCCCATCATACTTTCTGGTTCCATATCTGTTTTTTGTTAGCTGGTTCCAAGCTAAGACCAGAGATTGTCCAAACCCAGCAAAAGTTCAAGTTTAAGGTCATAATGATGTTTACAGGTGCCATTCTGTGCCACAATGGCTCTTGGTACAAAGTGTACCTCAAAAATACTAACGTAATATGATCTGGTCATGCCATATTTGGACTTTCTTCATAGGAAGTCCAGATTCCCAGGCCACTAATCCTGCTGCTGTCAGGGAGAATATTCAGAGTGCATCACAAAATCATATTTTTAGTTGCTAGATTACCAGTTACTAGAATAACAATGTTGCATGTCGAATTCATTCATCAGAGGTCTAGGACCAAGCTGGCCACACCTCGACCTCTGTTCCCGAGCGTCATCGGTGGCACCAAAGGTTGCTGGTTAAAGTAGTTCCGGTGCACTTGGTGCTGTAGTATTACAACTGTGGATGGGTACCGCGGATGTCGCTCGGACGCGTTCGAGGACGAGTTGGGGCCAGCTTAGTGTAGGACTATAACAGCATGATGTTACTTCCGTGCAAATTCCGTCCAAGGACCCCTGCCCTGTTCTTGTACAGATGTGTCCCCCTTTTCCTGCCCCTATTGTCTAGAATATAGTTAGACGGCTTACTGCACATGCAGAGTCCGGTTTGGTTCTAGCTGGCTGTGGGAGGCACCTCACGTTACTTCTGGGTGGTATTCTGATTCAGTGCTCCTTTCTTTGCACAACTTCTTTGCATTTTAAGGCAGCAAGTTAGGAAATACACTTTTCGCTCGGCGGAATCTATAAAATGGGGACAGAGCAGTACATGTACATGTATTCTACTACATGTCTACGACAGCAGCAATCAATTGACACAAATGCATTGTGTGCTTTGGCACACAGCACAGAGATGACAGTCAGTAGGCGATGAGAAATAGGAAATCTTAGCATTTAATATGGTCATCATATTGAACGAAAATTAACCTTTTTTATGCAGAAATTCCCGTAAAAAAGTAGGAATTTCTACAAAAGTAGGAAAAGTGGAATGCTCTCTGACAGCAAGACATGTTGCTTGTCCACCACATCAGTGCTTGGATCTATACAGTAATCAAGGAAGGGTTGTAAAGGTCAATAGAGGTCGTAAAGGAGATCAATACCAACCTTACATTTGTGCTGTCTTAATGCACATGCCTGATAAGGCTTGAATGTCTAGCTTGACCGATCAAATCACACAAGAACATTTTCTTCATTGGCAATCTCTTTTTATTCACCTATCATATACAAGAAATGGACTGTCAGCTTGTCTCCCACCGATTCCATAACAGTCTATACTTAACATCCAAGTCGCAGTCACCCTTATGTCCACTGTGTTTATTCATAGATAATAAACACCACCTGAACCACCCAGTCTCAGCACAGTCTTAAAGCAAGTAGCAGGAGGAGAGGGGAGGGGAGGGGAGAGGTGTAGCGGCTACTGTAACATCTCAGTGTATGCAGCCGTCTTGAGGTTAGAGCAGCACACCTACCTGTTCCATACCAGGGGCAAGGTTTAGGACAAATGTTATGGGGCAAATTTGTAGGCAGTCCATTCACTTGTTCCATACAAGGTCCTTAAAGGGTGAAGCGAATCCGTCGGATCAGAAGAGATTTGTCCAAAGATTTGGGATTTGCGTCAGTGGATTCACCCTTTAAACAAGGGTTTTTGACAAGACCCCATAGGGGATATCCCCAGGGGCCCCAATGTTGTAAATGGACCTTGAACTTTGACATTGGCCTCCCCTTTAGGTCTGGTCAAGAAGAACCTGTTCAGCCAGAAACCATAAGTATATATCCTTTGATAGATATGTTCATGGTGGTTCCCAGGTTAGACAACTGTGCAGACTTGAAGCACCATGTAGGCTATATTACACACACGTGACATTAGCGCCTATCACATTCCTACAGACACTATGTAGGCGTCCATGTTGTCCCCTGTAGATATCGCTGGTGAAACATATCAACATTTAACACGTTCTCTCTTTAGACGTCAACCATTCATTGGAAAGCTAATATCATACACATAAAAGATTGATTGTGTGACATACATCACATGTGACCCAGGGCTACAATAATTTGTCCTCAATCTTATGTTACAAACCCAAATTCCAAACCCAAAAGTCCCACCCCAAAGTCCCAACTCAGTCTCACCCCAAAGTCCCACCCCAAAAGTCCCAACCCAAAGTCCCACCTCAAAGTCCCAACCCAAAAGTCCCAACTCAAAGTCCCACCCCAAAGTCCCACTACAGAGTCCCACCCCAAAAGTCCCGCCCCAAAGTCCCACCCCAAAAGTCCCAACCCAAAAGTCCCACCCCAAAAGTCCCAACCCAAAGTCCCGCCTCGAAGGCCCACCCAACCACTCCTATACCACTACCCCCCATCCCACTAGACTCGGCCCCCATCTCTATATATTATAGACTGGGAAGGAGCAGCAGCGCGCACCTACACTCTTCAAGCCTAACCGTGACAAAGTATATGCTTGGCGAGAACCAGAACCACACTGTGTCTCTGTGCACCACTATTGGATTTTCTCTAGGTGCTAAAAGCGTCTCATTTTTTTATCTCACCTCTTCTTAACCATTGCAGGTATAGGAAGTCAGTGTGAACGTGACTCTTTTAAAGGGTGGATTCAAGGTCACCCTGCTATTCATTAGCATCAGTTCACAGAGATTGATGTTTTCACCTAAAAGTAGCACTTTTTTAATGCCGAATGGGCACGAAGTGCCCCTGGTGGTGCCGCCAGGCACTACCAGGATGAGGCAGTATGATGTTTCCACTTCCCCAGTAGCCGCAGTCTCGGAAGGCCACAGACTGACGAATTTAGTCAGTCTGGGAGAGCTGAGCCAGATCGTTCGTCACGTTCTAATAATGCGCGCGCACCTTTTACACTCGCCAATCGTTATTTAGAGACCCCCCAGCACGTCACTAAATTACGCCCGGCGAGTGCACCCATTTCCGGGAACTAAGGCCAACGTTCTATCTGCGACCAGGCCCAGTGTGGGCTTGTCCGTTACATGGGCCTGGTACGTGCGAGGCTGCAGTAGCCGCCATCTTGGATTAGGCCTAAGGTGTCACAACACAAATTTATGCATATGAGATAACAATAATATTAATCAACGTTCGATAGGTCCTCAGGTTGATTATAATCATACCTACCCCCCCTGAAGTGGACCCAAGGAATTCAATGGTTCTATTGGTTTGTTGCTAATACTGCTGGTTGCCTAGCAACAGCTATTCTAATTATTTATCAGCCTAGCAACGCACAATTCCATGGTCCTGAGGTTGATTATAATGATACCTATCCCCCCGAACATGGACCCTAGGAATCCAATGGTTCTATTCGTTTGTTGCTAATACTGCTGGTTGCCTAGCAACAGCTATTCTAATTGTTTATCTGCCTAGCAACACCCATTTCCATGGTCCTGAGGTTGATTATAATCATACCTATCCCCCCTAATATGGACCCTAGGAATCCAATGGTTCTATTGGTTTGTTGCTAATACTGCTGGTTGCCTAGCAACAGCTATGCTAATTGTTTATCTGCCTAGCAACACCCATGTCCATGGTCCGGAGGTTGATTTTAATCATACCTACCCCCCCTAACATGGACCCAAGGAATCCAATGGTTCTATTGGTTCATTGCTAGTACTGCTGGTTGCCTAGCAACAGCTATTCTAATTGTTAATCTGCCTAGCAACACCCCTTTCCATGATCCTGAGGTTGATTATAATCATACCTATCCCCCCTAATATGGACCCTAGAAATCCAATGCTTCTATTGGTTTGTTGCTAATACTGCTGGTTGCCTAGCAGCAGCTATTCTAATTGTTTATCTGCCTAGCAACACACATTTCCATGGTCCTGAGGTTGATTATAATCATACCTCCCCTCCCTTCAAATATACCAACCATGAGGACATTATGTTCCTTTGAATGCAAGAATTGCAGTTGTTGCCTGCTTAAAGAAATGCTTGAGGCATTTTTTTACGCGGTAACAACCGCAATTCTTGTTAAATGTGTTTTTTGGCTTATAAATATCCTTTTTTAGCAATTCTTTTGCAAAGGGGGAGAGAGCCATTGCTTCAAAGTATACTGTGATGCAGTTGTATTTATTCTAAGTGAAATACAAAACAAATGCAAGCTGGTTGAAGTTGGACAACAAACACACTCCATTTCGGCAGAAACCGTCTCCCTTAAACCCAGGGTACCCTGGGTCAATAATTTCGGAGAACTGGTATAAAACTGGCTGGAGAGGGAACGCAATTTCATAAGGCCATCATTTTGTTTCAATGATGATTTATTTGGGGTCAATTTGTTTAAATGGTTGCTATGCCCTCTTGGCAGGGTAAGTGGCACATAGACACGGACAACCTAATGAGTTGACTCAGTAACTGTCATAACCCAAGTTCACCCATATTAACTGGTTACTGCTGTTTCATACAGTGCCCCTCTATACAATATCTACATGATCATGTCTGCACGAACCAGGCAAAGTTCCAGACCACCAAGTCTGATAGTCTTCTTCTTTTAAAAACGCTGGTAAATGATAACTTTAAGCTTTTTCTGATGAAAGACCTTTTTTTTTTTTTTTTTTTAATGCAGTGAAATAATGAATGTGCTCAGCTGAGGTATGATTCTTATCAGTTACAACAGAGATAATATCCTGTAGAAAGTCTAGTCTAGTTCTCTTACTGGTTTCAGCAGACGATGCCAACATGGAGCCTACATACTCCACGTCTATACAATCAGGGGAAATGAAACAAATCATTTGGAGTCTGCAAGTATCAAGTCCAGTTTACTGAGAGTCGTTGAGTGGGGAAATATGTTGGGCATGTTTTTTTGGAAGTGTGCCCTGGTTCGGTAGGCCACAAGGCTCTTAGGCCTAAATGTATAAGTGAATTACATATAAAGCTATATACAAACCAAATGCATCCAGACGAAAATAGGTTCGGGGGGGCTGCCCCTACCTACAGGCCACCCATTGAAATAACAATTGCCTCGTAGATGGCAAGGATCTGCTGGTCAGAGGCAAACAGTCTGCCGCTGCGAGGCAAGGCGGCAAGCGATGACGTCATAGCAGTAACCCTTCCCAATGCCAACTAGAACATGCCAGCGCTCAGGGTTGTGCTAGTAAACAAACGCATTGGCTGCACCATCCCCCAACCCCTTCAGCACAGAGGGGTTTAACAAAACACAGAGGGGCGCATGGTGGGGGTAGGCACAGGTAGAATACAGGCGGCTACTTAGACAAGTTTCACATGGACACCAACTAGTACAAGTTGTTGAGATGTATTCCTAATATCAGATTTCCCAAATGAATATGCATCATAGTGTTTATACATACACTGACATCTCTCTATCTGTTCAGTGACATTGGGTTGTGAGGCCAGAATACTTAACTGTCCTTTTGCATATTTAGCCCCCCTGAATAATCTGTTTAAGACAAATCACAATCATTTCATTTCTGTTTTTTTAATGGAAGCAACATGCATCATTACACTTTCTGACCAACCTGTTATGACTTTTACTGATGTTGATATTACAAATTCTTTACAAATATAGTCATTTAAATACATTTAAATATGATGCTGACTGAATCTCAAACCTTACAATAAAGACGATGCTAACCAAGGCCTTCACAGAAAGCATCTTGGGTCAGATTGATATTTTAAACCCTGTAATTAGTTTAACATACATTAGCCATACTTTACTTCACACATGTATTATATACTCAGTATATAGCTACTCTCACAACTGTGGGCTGAAAACTGGATAATTTAGAACTCAGTGGCAGCTTGGGGTAAATGCTCAGATTAAGAAACACACCTTTTGTACAGACACCAGTGCATAGAGTTTGGGTGGCCAAGTATGTGTTGTGTCAAGGATAATTCCCGGCATCATAGTGACGTATTTGACACATTTCCTCAAAACGAAAGTACACGAGAATGCCAATAGAACTCTTACATTTGAAAGTGACTTGACTGGTAAAGAGATATAGTCCATCTTAATTGTCCCGAACCTTTACGAATGGAACTAGAAACCAATAGACCTCCAGATTTCTATCCTGCATATTGACAGTTCTTTTTGCAAATGTATTGCATGACCAACGCTGGCATGCATAGGGATATTACATACATCCAAAATCAGCTACAATTTTATAATTGTTTTTGTAGAACAAGTGAACATTTTCACTACAAGGTAAAAAGACTTGGTTGCAACAACTTTACGGTTTACAAATTGAATTATTACACAATTGTACACCAGTGTACACCCACAATGCCATTCTCAAAATTACATACAAACAGTAAAATAAACATGTTTCATTGGTTATCATTTTCAGCTGTAATTATGTCTGTAATTCTGGATTATAATGTATCTCTGGGTATTCAAGTTCAAATGTGCTTTGCACAAGCGTTTCAATGATTTCACATTGAATAAATAAAATCCAAAGCATGCTAGATTTCAATCCAAATAATCTTATGGGGAGGAATATGTTATCACTGACTACAAATGCCAATTTGAACCTTGTTGACAGTAGGAACGCAGCAATTTGAATGAAGCGCCAACTCACCAATAGAACCCAATAGCTATTGGTATCATATTTCTCACTCAGGAGGTACTTAACCTTGAGTTCTAGTTTCATAAATGACAGAATAAATACTATGCACTGTAAGATTACTGGTGTGTATCTTGTGTACCAGGGGGTTGAAAACGGAGTAAAGCATATCAAAATTAAGTATCAACATTGGGTGACATTATTTTTAGTCAACTCAATTACATGTTCTTTGAATAATATTCATCAATATTGAATGATTCTTGAAAAAACTTATCAAGCACAAACCGTAAACGAACTATGGATACAGAACATGTTCGCGCAAACAACAAACGCGACTAAAGATATATGTATATATTTTATAATTAACTGAATCTATAATCATAAGCACATTTCTTTCTTAAATATGTGTATATATATTATATAAATTAAAACCTCTCGCATGGTCCTCTTAAATATGTGGCAAAAATCTCAACCCTGGAAAATATAATCAGGGAACTAGTCACAATCAACAGGTCCTTATAAACCTCAACGTAGAACCATTTCGGGCCTAATCCCACTGTGAAAACGCATCACATTCTCCTCCCTCCAGCCCTCCCTCTGAACCCCTTCCCCCCTCCCTCCCTCCCTCCCATCCATATTTCTCAACGTGACACTTTTTCCTAACCTCAGTAATACTGTCAAACATGGCTTCAGCATTTGCATAATCGTTCCCTCTTTGTTCCGTACTTGATATTTGACCTTTACGACATTCCGGGAGAGCCTGTAGGTTGTGACGTCACAGAAATACATGACGTCATTCTGACATGGCAGACGCTCCTGGAGACGCTGACGTCCTATTTGGTTGTGGAGGATACTGGTGCACATGCTTGTCGGACACTCATTTCCTGCAAGGTGAGAAAATAATATCATATTTCGTTTAAGCTGATATTTTCTCTAAAATCTAGAAATTAACTCACAAAATATGATAACTCTTTTTTTAAACTAACATTTGACTGAAAGACAATGAATGGTATGTCATAGGCATCAGTTTGTAAGTTGTATGTAAGAAAGATTGACGTGTGATTAACATGACAAATGACTCAGGATTAGGGTGATTAAGTGATTGAATTGATTGTGTCTCAGATACCATCTCAAAAAGCGTCTCACTTGCCAATAACATAGGGAAGAATATGCTTCTGTAAAAAGGACCAGGTTTTGAAGGTTACTGTTGGTTTAGATCCCTATCCTTTAAGATTGGAGCCAAAAACTGGTAAAATAGTCGTTTTGTGACCTTTTGTCATAGGACATTTTCAACTGGAGAATTTGTTTGGGAAAAGATTCTGAGGATAAAAATTGAATCACATTTTCAGGAAATAGTATTTGTTTATTTTATTTCCGGGGATTTGCTGTAGAAAAATACATTTTTATGAAGGTCAAAATTGGGTGAAATTTGCGGAAGCTACTCTTGTATAAGAACCTGCGGGCCCTGAGTAAAAAAAAACAACTAACTTTTAACTGATGGGTGGGAGCCCTGCAAATACAATACAGGGTTGTCCACAGACTGAAACTGTCACACAGGAAGACCCTGCACGGCACCGTTTTTCTATGCGAATTTTATTTCTGAAAGGTTGCTTAAATGAATAGTGAAAATGACACTGGCGGCGATTTTGTGGTAATTAAACACCGGCTGTAGCAAAAAGAATGCCATACTCAACGCAATTCGCGCCCACAGCTCTTTCCGCAGTGCACCTGTAGTGGTTGGAGTTTGGACCATGAGGAGTACTTAACAAAGGTCGCCTCACCTTTGTCATTCTGTGCCCTACACCTGGTTAACTCTCTGACATACTGCTGTCTAAAAACCAGTTGAGTGCAGCCGCCAAATCTTTTTTTCAGTTTCAAACTGTTCCCAATTCGGCCCATACCTTCATAGGTATTTACCACGGTCTCCCAACAAGCCACTCCCCATCCCTCAGCTGCTCCTCACTCTAATGCCTTTAACGGTCTGCTGCTTGAATGTTTCTCGGTTACAGACTTGGTCAGTTTGCTCTCCTAAAGCGGCATTGGAGCCCCGTCTATCTATTATTCAGACGTCCTGACAACTCTCAATGTAGGATGCTTCCCCCACTGACCCAAAAAGTCTGTGATATCTCTGGCTGGTAATGGTATGGTGGATACTGCTCTGACCATTATAATCCTGTTAGCTACAGGGGTCAGAAAAGACAAGATAGGAAGTATGGGTAGGTGGGTGTGCTACTAAGGGTGCCGTGTAGGAGGGTAGCGTACAGCTGAGGGCCGAGGAGCGGCTCAAGGATAGGCAGCACATCATGTTTGGGAGCATTTGAGAGTCGGGAATATCAGATAGGTAGAAGCTGAGGGTGACGAGCAGCCGAGCTTGAGGGAACAGCTGAGGTCTTAGGGGAGCAACTGAGGATGGGGAGTAGCTGAGGATCGGGAGCAGTTGAGGATGGGAAGCAACTGAGGATTGGCGAGCAGTTGGGGACGGAGAGCGGCTCAGCATGGGGAGCAGCTTAAGCAAAAGGGCGGATCTATTGAGGGTAAAGGAAAGAACTGAATATGTGAGAGCATGGTTAGTGAACAGTTGACGGTGGAGGGGAGAAGAGGGCTGTGTAGCAGCCTAAGGTGGGGCGCAATAAGCAATAAGGCAGAAGTTACGCCTCAGACACCAGCTCAGAGCTAGAGCGTTCTGCACCAGATGCCACTGTAAGGCCCTTAAAGAATGTGTGATATTCTGAATAGCAACGGTAAACCCTAAAAGACTGATATTCTTCGACACAGGGCCTTAAATTTGGATGTAGGCTACTAGCAATTTAGAACAGGGCTGAGTAACGCTCAAATCTCTACTTGAAACATCTTTTAGAAATATCGATTCAGAGTTATTCTCCATCCTTGCGCCCATTCCCCAATTCTGGTGGTTGAGATTGACGGGCCTATCGTCATCACCATGTGCAACTGTCGGGCCCGTGACAGTGGGCCAAGACACTTCTGTCGTTGACCCAGGGGCACTACTGTGCCTCAGGGTCTTATACGACGGTTCTGAACCCAATTTAAGACATTTTTCCCATCACTTGTATCTGGAATAATTCTGCAAATAAATGTTCCTGCCAAACAAATGTCACTGTTCTATGTACTGCTGGTCAATGCCAATCTCCCCATACCAGTATTGTATATGTGGGTTTGCTCAATGCTCAAAAAAGGCATTTAAAAAAGTGTCACTTTTAGCTTTTTTTGCACAAATTCCTTTAGCATTGCAGGTATAGGAAAAACCTCCCTCTGATGTCCTCCACCAAAGTGTTGAGTCCATAGAGTTCCATGTTAAAGCAGCCAGGAACGCTTTTTTGAGACGGTATATGAGACGCTTTGTGAGAACCTCCCTTTGAGTTTTTTTGTTTTTTTTGGGGTTTTTTCCAAATTTTTTTCCCCATTTTTTTTCCAAACTTATTTTTTCCAAACTTTGTTTTTTCCAAATTTTTTTTTTCCAATTTGTTTTCCCTCCCTCCCTCCCTGCCTGCCTGCCTTCCTTCCTGCCTCCCTCCCTGCCTGCCTGCTTGCCTGCCTCCCTGCCTGCCTGCCTGCCTCCCTCCCTCCCTCCCTCCCTCCCTCCCCTGGGTCACATGTGATGCCAATCGCCAATACCATTCATTATAACCTTGCTGCTGAATGTTGTGACGACCAGCATTACCAAAACTGGAGTGAACAATTCATGGCTTCCTGCAAACAAACACTTGCATGGACTTTTTTTTGGGTTATTGTATATTAGATTATCACTATGCCTTACCCATGTGTCTAGAAGGGCGGTGACGGAGTACTTCTCTGGTAACTTTAACAGCTGATCGGACAGGGTCTTCTGTACTGTTCGTAAAAATGGTGTCGTATCTGGAAAATATAAAGAAGAAAAACATTAATCAATATGTTTATCAATTCAAGACAATGAACATATTTGGTGTTTATTTATTTGCTTGGTATAAAATCATACATGTACACGAGAATTTATGGTTGTGTGTACCAGCCCCAATAGACTAGTGAGCCTCCTGGTGGTGTGAACCAGAACTAAGACAGACGGCTGTAATTACGGGAGCCTCATTGTGGGGCTTGGAGCGCCTCGTTAATTGCTCGGCTATAAATAGTGCCGGGAGCAGCTCACCCAAGGCGTGTATAGTCTAGTAATTCCCCAGCCATGCGGCAATACATGTACCTCCATGTGTCACGGTGCACATCCAACCCCAAGGGTGTTGTAGTGCAGAGATGCCACTCGCAAAAGTTGGAATTCCAGTTAATCTAGTAAAATATTTTTCTGAAAAGTAGGAACTCCTACAAAAGTAGGAAAAGTTGCAGCTCTAGGCAAAATAACTCTCATTGTGTCTCATGAAATATCAATACTTTATTTATGACACAATACTATGTACTTTCAAAATCAGTTCCATATTTGAACTTGTTGCCTTGGAGCATTGTGCCGTGGCATCCCCGGTGTAGCACCTTGCTGTACACCACCAGAGTAAGTAGGACCTTTGGGGCAGTCACGCTAATGAAGCTGATCTACCTATTATACTTGCTGCAGTGAATATTTGTGAAGTCACCAATTTATTCACTAATTTTCTATCTACCCCAGGTAGGTGTGATTTAGTCATACATATACAGTGTACCTTATGTCCTTGGACATGAGCCCCCCTGATTGAGGTGCAGCCTAACACATCAATATAATCCACCCACCGCCCACGTCCCAATGTCACTTTGGTAAGGATTATACAGCTCTATAACAATGGGACATCAATCTGGTATTGATGCGGGATGAACCTACCTGTGTACCTGCTTGTGTATATGTAAACCTAGCCAAATTGAAAGTAAATGTGTAGGGTATTTGGAGCAGGGGTAGACAGTGAGTTTTGCAGCTGCGGCCCTGGGCTCACAGCTCTAGAAATCTAGGAGCCCGCAGCTCGAGCTACTTGGACAATATTTTAAATACATATAACATAAACTGCTGAACTGGGACACGACAAATATGTTAGTTTTTCTCACGTTTTGGCCTTTCCAGGGATATGTCAAATGTCCATATTGAGCAAATATTATGATTTGATGAAATATTTTGCAAGAAATCTTGTGTGCCACCCAGGCCGACCAGAAGGTAATTTCTCAGAAAACTACGGGTCGGTCCTCAAATCATGGGTCATTGCCTCCCACCCCCGCCCTGCTTTTAAATTACTGTCAACTATTTCTCCTAGGAATATTCAAATATATACCACTCCTTGGTTGAGAACAGTAGAAAAATATATCTTACAACTTTCTGCCGGGAACTACCATAGGTTATTTGAAAAGTAGTGTAGAAAAGGCAGCAATTCCTGCAGAGGCTGAAACATTGGCATCTGGTGCCCGGTCCCCTTACTGCTCTCACCTACATTTCTGTAAGCCCAATGCTCCCCGGAAAATGATGCATGTTTGCCCCCCCCCCCCCGCCCTCTATGTGCGTGTAGCTATCAGACAGCGTACGGTGCCTGTGGAGACAGGTTTGAAGTCTCGGTGTCCGCGCATACTTGTTGTAATGGGACTGGGCAGGGGGTCGGGAGGTGTGCAGGGGTAGGGCGTTGTGAGGTAAGAGCCCCAGGCAGCACACGGGTAGACTAGTAGTTGGATAATGGGATACGATCATCTTCTATATAGTGCAGCATCCCTTCCCTAACCAACCAGTAAGATATAACCCATATATACACGTACATCTCTACCTTAAAGTTCAATAAGGTATCTTATGTTAAAATGAGTTATTTGTCCATAATAGAACAATTGAGATAAAAAATGCCAATGGAGCCCATACCGAGGACAACCCTATCTCCACAGTGCCACCAGAAGCTGTAAGATATTAGGGATGTCTTTGATATCCAATTTATGTCGATGACAATCATTGACATAAACAATGTAGTTGTCAATATATTGTTGCATTGTAATATGCTATTTAAACTATCAAGTACATCTAAAACACTGTTGCCTTAATAAGGTAAGAAACATAACCAAAGCAATGGATAATGGTAGTTGAACACCAGTTCTATTATTTTCTTTAAAATTCACTTAATAATCGTAATATCATATACAAAACTCCCAGTCTTAAATACTGTGAGGTAGGAATCTGACCTAAGGCCAGTCGAAAGGAGAGCTACCCTGACTTTAAGCTCAACTGTTAGACTCAGAACACTATGTCCATTAACCCCTTCCCTTACTGAATATAGTGGAGAACACCCTCTCTGAGGGGAGAGTGCACTGGATGCTGACACATTCAGGTACCCGGAAAATATAAGTGCATGCCTTGTTTTCTCTACTGACAGAGAACAATTTCTAATAAGACAAATATTGACATACAGTATTCGACGTAATAAGCGCACAGTGCGCTTAAAAATGGTTATGGACACCTTTTAGTAGTTAAGAGTTTAATTGGGGTCAAAAATTAAGATACTTTTGGTTATTTGTAGTATGAAAATTGGCTAAAAACGGGGGGTGTGCGCTTATTTGGGGTTGTGCGCTTATTAAGTCGAATACGGTAATTATATTGAGATATCAAAATTGTTAATATAATTTATTAGAATATTGTCATAATGGCGATATGTCAATATAGCGAATGTCAATGACATCCCTAAGAGAGGTGCTAAGGCTGTTACACGCTGGTACAACCAGCTGTAACCAATAGCCATAACACTGCCAACACTCGGAGATATCTACAATCAGAACCTCTGCTGCCGTTTTATTATTCTTACATGAGATGTGCTAACATGACTCTGAGGCTGGTACACGGCTGATACAGTGCTATTGGGTGAGGTGATAACGTGAGGTTATACCCCGCACGCAGCCCGCCATGAAAGGACCATGTTGTTGCGCTGAGGTCATCAAGCTAACACAGTGTGGGCCCAATCTGATACCATATCGTGCTTTATTACTAGAGTAGTATACAGCCAGAGCCACCATGGGCACAAGAGGGGCCGAGGCCACTGCCAACAGGTTATGGGTAGGGGTATCAGGCAGTGAAGATGGTGATGTGAAAGGCGGATTAGAGCGAGGGACAACAAGAGTCTGAGAGCACTTTGTTAATGGCAAAAGAGCGAAAGACGACACCACCTAGAATAACTCTATAAAACCTTAATCTTTGGAGCCTAGAAATACTTGAGCTTTGACATTGAGTGAGGAGGGAGTAGACATGGCTGTTAGCAGAATGGTAGAGCGCAGAGGGAGTGGAACAGAAATGGAGGGAGGGACGAGCAGGAAAGGAAAGGCAGGTCAAAATATCTACAAAGACAGCACTGAGCAACAAGCAGCTTTGCCCTGACCTATTCCTGTATTAGCTGTACCTGCAGCCTGGGCTGACCCTGTGAGGACCTACTCAGGGCCCCTCAGCAGCCCCTGAACACAAGCATGGAGGATGGATGGGGCGTCCTGTGGGGACAAGCATGGAGGATGGATAGTAGTGTGGTCCTGTTAGGACAAGTAGCATTGACAGGCTGCATCAGAGGCAGGTACAGACAGGGGGTGCCTGCTGAGGTGAAGGGCACCGGGCAGGGTGCACGAGGCCACCTCAGTACAACCCGTCCCATGATCCCCTGTGGCGGCTCCCACGTGACCCGGGGGTAGGTTTCCGGGTCGGGATGCAGAATGCTTGTTACTGCTTCTACCTGTCTGTTCTCTTGATGATGGGGGTCGGGGGACAGCGGAATGTATAGCTCACGTTCTCCTCAACAACATATTTCACTGTAACAGTATACTGAACAGGGGGCAATGAAGTTAATCAATTAAACTCCTGCAAATATATAAAGGACTGTATTACTATCTTGTAGATAACAGTAAGAGCAAAAAAAACCAATCTGTTTTATCAAAATGTGGGCTTTCCTCATACATCTGACAATTTACCTGCCATGATATACAAAATTGCAGTCCTTGTGTCGGATTAAGACAGGGCGGCTCAAAACTTGGGATTGGAGAATTTTCCTAATAGCGCCCCGCCCCACCCCTCCCTTCCCTTTTCCAAAATCCTGGACCCGCCACCAAGTCCCCCTTAGACCTGTCACCAGAGTGGAGTAGGTGTGCCATGCTGTGCAGGACTACAGCTGCCCACCACTGTGGTACCCTGTTACTGTAGGCGGCAACAAGGTGACATGGACGTCCTTGGTGCCCCCAGCGTGCAGGCCCTGCTGGGTATCAGCGGGGGTCAGAGGGGAGCCGTGCCGTCAGAGGTCAAGTGAGTAGTTAAGATTAGCTCAGAGGGAGGAGTAGGTGCGGGATGAACACCTGGACCATCAAAGACGGCTCAGGGACCCACTCACAGCTACAACCTGCCCGTCCCAGCAACCAGGAAACGGTCCAGCGCCTCCCTGACAGCCTTAATGGTTAATACATGGTCTATATTCACACTGTACATGGAATGAGCAATCTGCTGATACAAATATAAGCACTTTTAATCTCTGGAAGTCACAGATTCTTGCTCCACAAGTCACCAGACATATAGACGACCGCATTGTTGCCTTGCACAGCTCATAGCGATAAGCTTGATAGGACTTGGAGGGCTAATAGTGCACTCTTTTTTAAAGTGAGACCCACCTGGGCTTTGCCCAGTGTGAAGCCCACGAAGTGATCAATGGCTAAAGTTTGCCGTGATCAATGGCTAAAGTTTGCCGTTATCATTGGCTAAAGTTTGCGTTATCATTGGCTAAAGTTTGCCGTTATCATTGGCCAAGTTTGCCGTTATCATTGGCTAAAGTTTGCCGTTATCATTGGCTAAAGTTTGCCGTGATCATTGGAGACAGTTTACCACGATCAAGGGCTCACATTTTTCCAGGGAGGCTTCCAATTTTAATTTCTGTAAATTCTCATAGCATGGCCTGAACGGCCCTGCAGTGTAGCGACTCCTACTAACAAACAGCATGATAGGCAGTCCTGCTATAGTATACAAATATCAGAATTCTAGCCACAACATACAACATGAACAAAGCTTCCCACGGACAGCCTCGATAACTTCATTGTCTGACCAACGTCTATGTCAAAAAAACAGTTTGCCTTAAAAGTCAAAACAACTTTTGCTGCCAACTCGGGCAGGCGTAGCGGTGGTACAAGCTGAGGTCGGGCTGCAGGGCAGTGCCCGCGGACGGTGCACGGGGGGGGGGGGGGGGTGTAGGGCACCCTGTGGGTGCAGAGGGAAGCACAGGTGCCAGAACACCCCACCACACCCTCCCTGCACCTCCACTACACACCCACTCACCCACTCCATATCTCCCTTTGGGGGGAAATTCGCACTGACATATTGCTTCTGGTTTGTGGTATATTCCCCAATACCATTCATATTCTGAAGTTCTGGATATTTCAGATCTGACACTTAGTCGTCAGTCTGAATGGAATGGGCTGTATATACATTTAACATCATATTCTGGTAACACTACTTCCCCTCTGTGTGTGTTTTTGTGTGTAGACTGGCAGGTACAGGTGACCGGGTGCCAGCTCTACCAGCCCCCGCCCTGTCTGCTCACCAACAACATTGTTTTTGGCAAAATAACCGATAATACACCAGACGCCGTCCATATTTACTTCTATAGGGACGACTACAAATACCTACTACTCTCTGAGAAAGCAGTGGGCATGGATGCTAAAGCACTGCTTTTTCTTTTTGTCCCAAACGCCCTGCCTACAGTGTTTTCTTGACGTTAATACAATATGGCCAGATGGTAGTGACGTCACAGAGCCAATATCTGTGTACTGAATGAGATGAACACATTCAAGTAAGAATAATCGACAGATATTGAAGACCGTCTCATTCTCGCAAAAAGTATTATTGCTGACCACATGTCTGGTATGATTGTGTCCGACAGTGACGATTAGCCAAGTGGGCAGCCAATCTGGGACACACAATCTACATGATCTAGTTCACCTCACTTATTCAGTGCATAGCTCATGGAACAACTTGGTATAACTGAGGCAGGACAAGCTTCTGGCAGGCTTATTAATCCGTCCTTCCTATACAGCCTTAGACCGCGAACAGCCTAGTAACAATCTAATCAGCCCTCATCAGTGCCTCTTGCCGTAACCAGCTCAGCTCCCTACTCACCCCTTATATGGGTGTTTAGCCTCATGGGTGTGTGACGTCAGTGACCCGTCAGGAATCCAGGCCGTTTTACCCAAAGGCCATCGTAGGGATGTTCTCATTCTTGACCCCTCTAGATAAGACTCTTCCCATTACATTCCTTCTACTGCTGCTCTGTCTGTTTCTTTTTACAATACAATGCAAGTGCTTCTCTCCACTTTCACCTGTTCGTTCGACTACTCTCTTTTTCCACGTTTCCCTTCTACTGTCCCCCTTTCGTTTCAACAGTTTCCTTTCGATGACAATTTCCTTTTCAACAATTTCCATTTCCTTCGTCCAAGATACGTTGACCCTCATCTTCCTACACCCCCCATATGCCTGCTCAGGTGTTTCAGCTCGTGCAGCCCCCACCTGAGGCTGCAGGGCTGCCAGGTGCTATGTCTGTTACCTGCATTCCTGCTGCCAGCCTTATCAGGACGGCCAGATACCGGCAGATAGCCCCGCCCTGTCACCCCTGGCGGCAGGTAGGTGTGGCAGGAGACTTAATGTATGGGGTAATGCCGTGAACGTGTTTTAACAAGAACCCCCTTTTTCTATGCTTCAACTCGGAGGCGATTTAGATGGAGAGTGGGTCGGTGTTTCGGATAATTGAGACTCTTCTGGAATATGACAGCGTTCAAGGAGGGCAGAGAAGTGGTTATTATATCAAAGCACTGCCCTACACACTAGGTACCTGGGTTACTGCTGTTAGGAGTAGCTCAGTGGGAGTAGCTCAGTATAGTCTAACAACACGGCCACTCTACAGGTAGCTGCTGCTACTGCTGGTTCAGGTGAGGAGGGCTGAGGAGGTCCCAGGTAACCACCCCACCTGCTGCTGCTACACCTGGTACCTGGGGGAGCTCCATCATCCATGAAACAGGTACCGCCGTGTGGCTGTTAGAGCGCCCATCGTGCACTGTTACAGTATTGGGGTTCACAGGCCTACGGGGAATGAGCCTCTGGCACCAAGAACCTAAAAACTACTCTTTCTTTTTCTTTTTCAATGGGTGCTTCTTTCAGCAATCATTGAGTAACAGGTCCAGAAACAGCCGATGCGAACTGAATAGATGTTTCAGTCTGACAGGGACTTGGTCTCTGGAGCCCTCATTTAGGGCCCCACGAACCTTGGTGTAGACGGCTCAGATTCCCAGTTTCTACTAAATTTTCCAAAACATATGCACTCTTGATTAAAGTCCCTCTAGTAAGTGGTAAGGGGTTGTCAGAGGCCCTGCCGCACACCTGTGTCAAAAATAAATTTGACCCCCCCTGGATAATTTCCCCATGTGCTATGTGCTGTAAACTGCTCCCAATTTAAACTGCTTGCTAACATTTCTCGGGATCGTTTCTAATGGCATTATCCAACCCGGGAGGTCAATTATTTCCAGGTAATATGGATGGTTTCTGCATCTGTAACCAATGGCAATGATAAGCAATTGTGGTTTGGCCATAGTTGCTTGAAACCATTGACACCTGTTCCCCAGTGTGATGACTTGGGGTGAGTGATGGGCATTGTCTGCCCAGCTCTGCTGATGACTTTGTAGCCCCCCCCCCACACATGATTTCTGGTGCTGTCAGCCCCTCCTGCACTCACTGACACACTGAGATATTGCCTCTTACCACCGAGACGGCCAGAGATGCACAAAAAGACGGCCTCTCCTCTTACTGCACAGACTGGACATGTATTCCTGGATGTAGAACCCCGGCCGCATGGTGCATTAATGCAGTATGCCATCATGATGCGTGAATGCAGCCCTGCAGGGCGAGTAACTCGCAGGGTTTGCAGTCAAATATGTTGACGACACTACAAGGTTGTTACACTCCCGATCGGTCGGCATAATGCATAAATGTAGCACCAGCGAGCTTTGGGCCAGGGCTGCCTTGACGCCTCACAGCAGGGACATTACAGCACTATGCGGCCCTGACAGGATTACTGATGGACGGGAAAAGTGATTGAGAGCGCTATGCGGCCCTTACAGGGTACCTGATGGACGGGCAGGGTGACCTTGGTGTGACCAGGTATGTCACGACTCTGAGCTGCTCACAAAGGAGGCCCTGATGAATAGACATACCAGGCACAGGCGACATGCCAATTTGTCATGTTTCTAATTTACAACTTGTTGACCCCCTAACCCTAATGTTGAAAGATTTAGTTATGGAAAAATCACATGGGCTACATAATACACATTTACAAGTGTAAATCTTGTGCTGTTATATTGCGTTGTGTAAATCTTGCATTATGATGATTAGTGGTGAGATTAGAGCCAGATGTATGTCATAAATTAAGGTTTGACAAGGGTGACCTTGGCGGAGTCAGGTGGGAGTCTGGGAGGTTCAGTAAGGGAGACTCTGTACAAAAGTATAATCATAGTGCTAATATGTATTCATGTTTGGTAATATCAAGTACGTATTGGTGTCCCAATAGGGGCCCAATAGTTATTACACTTTCGAGGGCAGCGACTAGATTGTTTTCGTTTTTCATCTATTTCCATAATTATTATGGCTATGAGACGGTTAGTCTGCCGGTCGAGGTGTCCATCTGGGTAAAGCGGACAAGGCCTCGGTCTGGTCTATAACCAAGAAAACATTAGCACAGAATGAAGAAACTGTGCCAGGGCCCATCTCACGGACCGTTACCGTAGCAACTGGTTGCCATAGTAACGCCATGTACACAGGTAAGTTTGGCAGAGGCCCTACCTGCAGGAGGAGCCCAACAGGTGGGGGGAGCTCACCCCGGCCACCACCCTCCTGTACCACCCTCTCACCTTAGTGTACCCAGCAACGGGACCACAGCCAGCTACTGTCCCGCCACCTAGACGCCACACCACCAACTACTACCTCTCCTCCACCTACTTCCCTCTGACCTCCAGCAATGACCTTCACCTCGTTATGGGCTCAAGGTCATTGATATATGGAAGGGTGCAAGTTATGTGAGTAGGTAGGGGCAAAGAGGTTGAGGGAGGAGTGAGAGATGAAGGAGGGAGGGAAGGGGACAGGAGGAAGGAGGAAGAAGTAGAGGGAGGGAGGATTATTATATACATAATTTCTTGTATAGAAGTTTCGGCTTGTACCAGTCAGAACCCCTCTGCTGCATATAGGATTTTCCCAAATTAGTCTAGATGCGGCTTCTGTATGCAAGGGTCTGACTTTGACAAGATTTGAAGGTCCTGTGCGAAATGAACAGCACCTGACCTGTTGACAGTGCGGCTACCTGACACCTGACCCAGCTGGGTGTGAGACAAAGCCTACCTGTACACCTAGCTACACCTGTAACCTTTGAGGCAGCTTTCCACTTGTCTGCACGCTGTAACCTTCAGCTTCCTACACTGATAATCTTTAGGCTCCGTAACAAATCAGTCAATAGGACCTAATCTAGTTAGCCCTTTTCTGGCTCCCTATACAGTCAATTTAGGTTAGTTAATACTGTCAGGGTGGTCAGACCTGACCAACTCACCTTTGGCTGCTCCATTTCAATGAGTATTAGGTTAAGTCGTTTTGAGTAAGGCATTAGCCATATGCTGTATTCCCTCAGTCATGTTTGAATAGCACTTGGTCATGTCTGACCAATGTCCCTTTGACTAACCTGGGATACTGTAGCCACTTCAGACTAAGGCCGGGGCATTTAGATGTTCTGTGTGTTCCCGATACCCACACAGGGGGGGGGGGAGACCGATCCGGGGGGGTACTGAGGCAGGGCATTAACACCATATTTTCACAGCAGGTGGAAATCAGGTTAGACGTATTACTCTCCTGGTATTTCCTTCTCAGATTGAAAAGGGGGTGGATAAATGATACCTTTTGTGCTTTCGTTCTCACAATATTTACGTGGTAGAAATAGATATCTTACCCAAAAGGCTTGCAACTGAACAATGTATCTAATTTTCGCCGCTGCATTCCGCAAGCAGACGTTCTAATTCCAGAACAAATCTTTATCTTGTCGATGGGCTGGGATGAGACTAGCAATGTACAAAATGTACTATATATAACTCTGTGAGTTAGTTCAAGATATGTCTTTGAGTTTCTTTCAGAGGCACTTGTTGAAGGTTTAATGCTTCCTTGTTGCACATCCCTGTGGCATCCCTGTCCGACTGTATGACTAGGATGTGCCGGGGGTGTAGGCCCCGGTGTAGGCTCATTAGTAGGAGTCTTGAGGACCCAGCTGTCACCTGTACCACCCTCACACACACTGCTACACTCAGTGTGGGGGTCATACTGGGTGACTGTTGGAAATATCCTATTGGCCAGGGCAGGTCGCATAATCATTGAACTGATGAATACAGCAACTAAAGAGATCACTTCGTAATGGGCATACTTAGATATATCTTTTTGCAAATGCCTAGCCAGGGCCTACCAGCCAAACTAGGTTCAGTTAATGAAAACTGTATCTACTAATGTCTCGTTTTTTTTAGCAGATAGTAAAAGAGTTCAGGTAAATTTCGAAAGAAGAAACAACCAAATACTTGTTCAGCATTCTGGTAGCTGCTCGCTCACCAAACCATTGAGATGATTCGGCTATGTGCACGGATGTTTTAAATGGTCACATATAGATTATACAAACTCATGTGGCTCCTACAACATACATCCTGAAACCCCAGATTTACCTCCACAGCCCCCGCAGCCACTGGGGCCCTCAGCAAACCTCATTATAGAAGCGGCCAGAAACAAGACTTGTTTGTTTGGATGAGACCCACACTAGAGGTTGTGGCCCACTATATAACCTGACGTGGGTTATTCCCAACCCCGGGTCCCAACCCCAATACCTGCTTTTACCACCAGGCAGCCACTGCCCCTCACACAGTCAGTGAGGCACTCACAGCTCACTATAGAGATCCCCGCAGGATTACCTGGATGAGAGACATGCCATACAGATTATAGAACCGCGCGTGGCCCGCTATAACCCCACATGTGCTATTCCCAACCCGAACCCCTGTTTTTACCTGGCTGACAGCCGCTCACTCACACCTGCAGGGAGGCGCTCAGAGCAGCTCGGGGAGGTGTCAGCCCGTCTAGTGGGGGTCATCTAGCACGGCATGCACACATAGACACCAGCGGGTATAAATGTAAACGTGCTGGCAGCCTGACAAAGGGATGGGTCCTTGAGGTGACCCTGTTCTGTACACTAGGTGGTGACTGAGGTGGCTCCAGAGGGGTAAAAGGCGACCTGGCGACCAGGGCTGTTTTCCAGGCGATGGGTGACCTGGTACATTTATATTATAAGCGACCTGGTGATGTTTTGACAAATTTGGCTACAGTAAAAATGGGTTAAAAGGGCGACTTTGAGACATGGAGCCCTTAATGCCGGCGACTTTCCGACCTGATGGGGCCCCCCCTCTGCACCCCCACTGTGAGGTGTAGTGGTGTGTGAATGGCATGTCAGTCCTTGTGTCACCAGGTGTGTACAGAGTGAGGACATGAGGACAGCTGGGAGGTGGAACCCAGCCAACACACCTTACTGTGCACCACCACTGTCTCTGTCCTCTTGCGAATAGGTAGGTTCCAGTACAGGTTAAGAGGAATTCAATAGGAATTCAATACTCTTGAATTCACATAACCTGCATTCGAATTTAATACTGTACAAACCCACCTTTTGTATTACTATCTAATATTATTATTAGTGTGTACTGGAGAGAGATACCACTTAGTCTTCGACAAAAAGTAGGGAAAAAACACAATTTTGGTCAATTTTCTGTACCAAATAACATAATTTGATACATAAATTCCAGTTAAAAAGTAGGAATTCCTACGAAAGTAGGAAAAGTTGCATCTCTGAATGTAACTCTCAAGCATTACTGACGATTTAAGATATAAGTCTATAGATGGAAATCATTTTGATAATGCAGCAATTTCTGAATTTTGATGGACGATGTAGACCTGTTAATAACCTCAGCGTAAGCTTCCTGCACGTTGGTGGCTTCAATGCTACTATTCCGCTAGGTATTTGGTAGCCCAATTGTGTGCCACTTGGTGACTTATAGCTTCCAGGTGTTGGTTGTATTAGGTGGGTACCTGGCAGCAGGAGAGGTCTACCTGCAGGAGCTGACATTTACCTGTACACCTCCCTACAGCTGATTAACACACCTACCTGTGCCCTCACTACCTGTCCCCACCTGTGAGGATGGGAGAGCGGAATAGCACCATTTATCCACCACACACACCAGTAGTATAGTATGTATCGGAACGGGACTATAGTTAAGTACTGTTTATTACTCAATCGACATGCAGCCAATCAGAGGCCTCCATTTGGTCACGTGACCGGAAGTGACCTACTTAGGGGATTAGTGGTGACGTCACGTGACCTAGTTAGCCAATCAGAGGCCGCCATTGGGTCACGTGACCGGAAGTGACCTACTTAGGGGATTAGCGGTGCATTCTGGGTAACCCTGCAGCCAATCAGAGGCCTCCATTGGGTGACCGGAAGTGACCTACTTAGGGGATGGTGCATTCTGGGTAACCTACTGACCTACTTAGGGGACCGGAAGTGACGTCACATGACCTAATGGCCAACCGGAAGTGACCTCATTGAGGATCACGTGACCGGAAGTGACCTGATTGATCACGTGACCGGAAGAAGAAGAAGAAGAAGAAGAAGAAGAAGAAGAAGAAGAAGTGACGTCACGCGACTTAATGAAGAGATGAGCGTCTTTAAGGGGTCACGGGCTTTAAAATGTGATATCTTTTTTTTTTGGAGGAGGAGGCGAGTCTCTTATTTTTTTTTGGTAAACTAATAAAAAACACCACGATATAAGTTTTTTTCTTCATTTTTTATTGTTTTACGAGCGACTGGAAGTGACTTATTGAACTAGTTAGAAGCGTTCTTTAGAGTGTATAAGGGGGAAGGAGGGGAAGGAGGGGAGGGGAGGGGGGGAGGGGGGCCCTTTTAACATGCATGGGGAGGGGGGCGCTTTTAGGATGCATGGGGCGAGTGGGGGAGGGGGGGAGGGGGGGGAGGGGGGCACTCTAGGGGGGGGGGGCACTCTAAGGGGCGCGTTTGTCTCTTTTAAGAAAGAAAAAGATTTTCAATCGAGAGACACGCTTCTTCCTCTCGAGAGGAAGAAGCGTGTCTCTTCGTGTTTTTTTTTTGTTTATCACGTGCTGCGATGAGGCGATCAGCTGCGACTGGAGGAAGTGACACTTTAAGAGATCGCGCGTCTTAATTGTTATGATATATATATTTTTTTTTTTTTTTACTTACTAATAAAGAAGACGTATGAAAATAAAACACAACAATTCACATGTCCGTCGTTCTCGTTGTTTCTTGCTTGATAAAGTCAAGTAATATCGCGATGCCGAGGCCAAACTTTCCCATGTCCTCAGTCAACACTCGAAGGAGTTCAAAAGGCGTACCGCCGGCGCCGTCAGCTTCATCTTGCCACATTTTCAACACTCGGAAGGCCCACTCAGCGGGACTTCCTCCGTATTCGCATTCTTCAGCGATCTTATCTAACCTCTCAGGCGACAATTTTAAATGGTCCCCCACCTCTTTCCACCTGCTACCCAGACGTCTGCCGAGGGTGCCCAAGTGCTTATGCATCGCGCGCGAGTCGGGGTTTTCGAAATCCAACCCCTGTCTGTGGAGAAGGGCCATCCACTGAGCCAACAGTTCCATGCGTCTAATGCGGGTGAAGACGCGACCGAGCTCGCCCCATCTATGACGATGCGGGGTTTCACCCCACCACACTCGGAACATCGCCGTACACAGCTCCTCCGGTGTCTTGACACTGCGCTCTACTAGAGCATCCATACGGGCGGCGCTGACTTTTAAGCTACTGCCCAACTCTCTCCAACAGCCGCTCAACTCTTTACCTAGTTGACGAAGCAAGGCGTCGCTATAGGCTAACCGCCGCTGTCCTACCTGTCGGGTCTCCCCATCATCGGTCTGCTGCCTCGCGCCGCGTCTCACGTCGTCAAGCCGCATTAACTTTTTTTCAGGCGCACCGGGCGGTGAAGGCGAGCTTGAAAGTGGAATAGCTTGAGCCATCTCGTCTCGTCTTGGCGGCGGCGGCAGCGGCGGCGGCGGCGGCGGCGGCGGTGGCGGCGGTGGTGGTGGTGGCGGTGGTGGTGGTAGTAGCCGTTACTGGGGTCAGAGGCGATATGTTTTTTTTCCAACAGAAATGAGAGCTTTTTATACAGAGGGAGTTTAATCCCATTTCCAACAGCGCTCCAGCTGTCTAGCGCCCTGTCCGCATGACGCTTTTTCAGCCGCTCCGCTCCTTAAGAGCTTAGATGACGAGGGGGTGTGGCATCGCTATCCGTGGAGACCAGCTGAAAACGGTGTTTTTTCCTCACTCATAGCCTTAATACCTCCTACCCCCTACCCGAGGACGTCTCCCTCCCTCTGACATTCATTGTAACAAACGTCAGAGGTCAGGTGAAAATCGGATTTTTTTTCATGCACAGCCTTAGGCAGCTGTCACCCCTCCCTATTGAACTAGCCGGCCGCCCGCCCGCCTGGCCGGCCCGGTCTACTCACCACGGCAGGAGGTGGCGATTTTTGTCTTACACTTAAGTCGCTCACCACATGCACACGCCTCTACTCACAGACAGACACGTTCGTCTTAGGGGGGTCCTGCTTCACGCCACACGCCTCCTGTAGTTTTTTTTTGTATACACACTGTAAGCTCATCACCGTTACCGTTAATCCTTTATACAGCTAACGCGCGCTGAATGGCTGAACAGGGTGGTAAGCGGCTTAGCTCACCACAGTGGATCCCTCAAAAAGGGATCCAGCTGAAAACGTCATACCTTATGTCTTTGTGAATGGCCGCCGCCGGTCAGTCGACGGCAGGCAGCAACCGCTTAACCCTTTATACAGCTAATGCGCGTTGAATTGCTGAACAGGGTGGTAAGCGGCTTAGCTCATCATCACAGTCGATCTCTCAAAAGAGGGGGGGGGAAAGGGATCCAGCTGAAAACGTCATGCCTTATGTCTTTTTGTTTCTCTTTGTGAATGGCCGCCGGCCAGCCGGCGGCAGCTGAACAGGGTCGGTAAGTAGCTTAGCTCTAGAAGCGAGAAGGCGTATATAAGGGGCTTGGAAACCTCCATTCACTCACTCATTCTTTTTTGCTGCTCTCTACAGTCACCACCATGAGCAAAAGACAACAGCTAGCGGCGTTCAAGAACAAGAAGACTACGCGGAACAGCGTTCGTTTAGCGTCAGTGCCTGCTCTTGCTACTGAACATGAGACTACCGCCGCAGCCGGTTGGTCTTATCACCCTCCTGCTGTAGCGAGCGCTCGCGGCAGTAGTAGTAGTAGTAGTAGTAGCAGTAGCACTAGTAGTAGCAGTAGTAGTAGTAGTGGTAGTAGCACTAGTAGTACTACTGGTAGCAGTCGTCGTGCTAGCGACGTTGTTACACTCGCGACGGTACACGTTGCTGCTAAGCGCGCTGCCGCTGCTACCGCCGTCCCGCCTGCCGCTGCTGCTGCTGCTGCTGCTGCTGCTGCGCCTGCTACTGCTGCGCTTGCTACGGCTGCGCCTGCTGAGGCTGCTGCTGCGCCTGCTACTGTTGCGTCTGCTGCGGCTGCGCCTGCTGCGGCTGCTTCTGCTGCACCTGCTGCTACTGCTACTACTACTGACGACAACGCTCCTGGCACAGCGCAGTACTGGCAACCGGGTTTTTACCTCCCCACTACTGTTGATGACTTTGATGACCTGCCGCACGTTGCACAGCCCCTCTCCTCCACCACTACATCGACGGACGCCCTCGACGCCGCTCGTGCTGAGAGTTACAGCTATTCGGACACTCAGCCCCTGAACCGAGAAGAAGAGGAGGAGGAGGAGCAGCAACAGGGTGAGACAGAGAACGACGCTGACGACGAGGCGTACGAAGAACCCGAAGGGCAAGGGGTGAGCGGTACGTTTTTCGGCTTCCCTCTTCGACCTTTCGACCTCACTTCCTCCACTGCTAGCGCCCCCCCCGTCCGGTCCGTGGCGACTGCCCTCACCGCCACCTTACGAGGGCGGCGGCGGCGCTTCATCTTCTACCGCTACACACAGCACGGACGGCGTGTGGCTGCGCTGTTCCAACAACGAGACCTCCGATACCACCAGCGCTGACGCTGCTCCTGCTATCGGTTCTGCTGCTGATTCAGCTCACGCTGATGGTGTTACTCATCCTGCGGGTGTGAAACGTTCTAAGGTGAGTTCCAGAACAACAAGGCCCACTAAGAAGAGAAAAATACAAGAAAAAGAAGGAGATGGACGAGAAGAAGCAGAGAAAACACTCGGGTTAGAGTTCTGCTTAGACGGAGCTTTGACGCTGGAGATCTGGGAGGACGTGGCTAGACTGTCTAGGAGGCCGCGCTACACAAAAGACGGCCAGGTGAAAGAGGCGTCTCTGACCAGAAGCAAGCGAGTGCACTTCACGGCCGACGCGCTGCGCGAGCTCATAGCACGCATCGCCGATATCCGCGCAGTGGTGCGCATACGCGACACAGCGGCCGCGCAAGGAAAACCTAATCACACCCCCTGGTTCGCAGTGCTGGATGAGGCGGGCGAAGTGTACGCAGCTGTGAGCTACTACAGCGGTAAGAACCTCGTCCACGTGCGCAAGTACGAAGGTCCTGACAAAAAACCCACACAGCAGGGGGTGACGCTGTCCGCCAGAGCGCTCAAAGAGTTGGATGACAAAACAGAGATCATTCTGAAATATCTCGGCATAGATTCGGAATGAGAGACGCTCAACGCTCACGCGCGCACACACACACAGCGTTTGACGTACGCTGTATGAGACAGACAGACAGACAGACAGACAGACGGATACACAGACAGCAGACAGAAAGATAGTTACATAGACGACAGATTGATAGATGGCTAGATAGATAGATAGATAGTTAGACGGCTAAGTAGTTGGTAACCGAGTGAAAAAAAACATGACACAGTACGTATGCGAAAAGTGTTTCAAAATGTTTAAAAGAGCGTACAACCACGAGAGACACGTAGAAAATTGTAGAGTAGTAGCTAAGTTTTGCCCTCTATGAGGCGAAGGGGATTGCCGAAAGAGCGCTTGTCGACGCGAATCTCTGGACGGGGTGACCGTCCCTCCGCGCATATGTGCTGTACCGAACGGGGAGGAAACGTTCACGGCGAATTGGCCTGCGATACAAACGGGCGTCAGGATGCACGGGACTCGCGTGAGTGTAACAAACTTCAGGCTACCAACCGGCGAGTTGAGTGACGCTGTAGATACTATGCGTCGCATTCACTTGACACAAAGATTCAGATACAAAGTGGGTTTCTCGGTAGGCTTACTGTTACAACACAGAGAAGACAAGAGCAAACTGCGCTACTTCCACGCCTCCCAGAACAACGCAACTCTCATACAACCGCTCCCTACTGTAACTAATTCAGAAACTTTGGAAGAGCTCCTCTCAAAGATGCAAAACACCGTCGCTTGCGAGGAGGTACGGAAACTTTGCGACGCTGACACCAAGTGGCACGTTCTTTTTCCTACCAATTTGAACATCTGCGTTTACATGGGACCGGGGGAATTCCCCATAGGCGGTAGGATCACTCAGGCCGGTCGAGTTGGAAAGAGAAGCGGCGTGTTAGATTTTCCCAACAAGGACAACCTCTGCATCTTCCGCTGCATTTCCTTTCACTTATACAACACCAGCAAGCGCGCTTCAGATTTGTTACGTCAGTTCTGTCCCGCTGCCATACCTGAATCCTTTCCGGGTCTGAACATCCGCGACTTACCCGCGTTAGAGAACTTGTTTGACGTACAAATAGCGGTTTACACCGCGTCGCGTCAAGTGCCGGGGCGGAAGTTGAGAAGACGCGTTACTCTGATCAGACCGCCTTCCAGAACTGTGGCCGCCCGAGGTAAAGTCAACCTACACCTGACGGCGAAAGGCGGTTTGCACGTCTCTCTCGTCACGGACTTCAACGCGTACGCGGGCATATACGAATGTTGCAAGTGTAAGGCGGCGTTCACCACCGAGTTCTTGCTGAAGAGACACAGGAACCAGCTTTCCTCTTGCCGACAAGTCAAGTTGCGCTACGTAGGTGGCATCTACCAAAATTCGAGAACGATTTTCGAAGCGCTAGCAGACTTCTCCATTTTTCCCCCCGACGGACATTCCGGAATCTACCCTTACAAGATCGCCTTCGATTTCGAGGCTTTCTTCAGACCGTGCAAAGAACCGTCGACGGAGCACGTGTCCCTGCTGTGGGATCACGTCCCTTTGTCGGCTAGCGTCGCATCCGACTTTCCGGGGTGGGAGGGGCCCGTCTGCTTCGTCAGAGCGTCCGACGCAGATTCCGACCCCTTGTTGGACCGAGTTTTAAATCACATAAACGAGAACGCCAAAGCGATCGGGGAAGCTGTGCTAGAACTTTACCGACCGACGTTAGCGAAGTTAGATGCGGCGATAGGTGAAGCTCTCCTGCTGGAGGAGGCGACGTTCACCACCCCTTCTCCAGGCGGCTTCGCTGCGGCTCAGACCAGACACCCGTTAGTTCAACTGAAGAAGCGTCTTCTGAGATACATCCGTCAAGCTCCAGTGGTGGGCTTCAACTCGGGGCGTTACGACTTGAACCTGATCAAAATACGCCTTCACTCGTTCTTCGCCTCCGGAGACCGAAGAAACCAAGAATTCAGCGTCATAAAGAGAAGCAATCAATACTTGGCGGTTTACACACAGCACACGGTTTTCTTGGACGTAGTCAACTATTTGGCACCCGGTTACAACTACGCGACCTATTTGCGAGCTTTCACCAGGAACGAAGAGAAAGGTCACTTTCCTTACGAATGGATGACGTCTACCAGGAAACTGGCAAACAGAACGCTGCCGCCGAGATCGGCTTTCGACAGCGAGCTGACGGGCGTCAAAATGTCCGAATCCGACTACGCCGCATGTCAGAAAGTTTGGTCCGACGAGAAGATGCAAACTATGGAAGACTACTTGATCCACTACAACAACAAAGACGTGAAACCTTTCATAGAAGCTCTGAAAAATCACGCTAAATTTTTCCAAGATCGCGGCATCGACATGTTGAAAGACGGAGTTTCTCTCGCCGGTTTGACTTTACGCTTCCTCTTCCAAAACCTAGAAGACGCGTTCACAACGTTTCCCCAGTTCGACGCCGTCCTCCACGCTCTGATCAAAGAGAATCTAGTCGGCGGTCCTTCCATCATCTTCCATAGATTTCACGAGAAGGGCACCACGCGGATAAGGGAGCACAAGTACGGCGAAGAAGCGAGACCGTGCCAACACATCCTAGGACTAGACGCTAACTCACTGTACTTGCGCTGCATGAGCGAAGCGCACTGCACGGGCTATTACGCGGTGAGACGGCCCGAGACCGAGTTCAAGCCCGAAATCAGGCAAAGAAACTCTCACAGCGCTTTGGAGTGGTTACGCTTCGTAGAGCACGACCGCGACGTGAAACTGCGCCACGCTCTGAACGGCGGCGAGATGGCGGTAGGCTGTCGGAGAATTCGCGTGGACGGATTTCACGCGGCCTCTAATACGGTTTTCCAGTTTCACGGGTGTTGGTTCCACGCTCACGAGTGCATACCGTCGCACCGATATCAGTGCGCTTCACTGAGAGAGGAGAGACGCGACAGAACGACCAGAGTAAGCGCTTACTTGAAAGCGTTAGGTTACAAGCTGGTCGTCGTGTGGGAGTGCGAATGGCGAGAGATGAAGCGTCGAGATGAGCGGGTCAAGGCCTCCCAACAACGCTGGAAGGTTGACGCTTTGAAAGTGTCTCGAAACGCGATGAGCGAGAGCGACATCCTTTCCGCTGTGAAAGAGGAGAAAATGTTCGGTTTAGTTCAAGTGGACATCACTACGCCGCCTCACCTACGAGAGTACTTCGAAGAAATGACCCCCGTTTTCAAGAACGCGACCGTTTCAAAATCGGACATAGGCCCTCACATGTCAGACTTTGCGCAGGAAGAAAAGCTGTTGAGCACGCCTCAGAGATGTCTGATAGGGAGTTACCACGGAAAAAATATTCTCTTGGGAACGCCGCTTCTCAAGTGGTATTTAGAGCACGGTTTGATAGTCACCAAAGTGCAGCTGGTGGTAGAATACCTACCTAAACGCTCCTTTGCCGGTTTCGCGGACGAAGTGACGGCGGCGCGAAGACGTGGCGACGTGAACGAGAACGAGAAAATTCTGTCAGACTGTTACAAGTTAATGGGAAACGCTACGTACGGTAAAACAATCTGCAACAAAGAAAAACACACGGCGGTGAGATACACTGACAGTCGGAAGTTCGAACTATTGGCCAATTCGTGGCGCTTCAAAAAGGCGTCCGAGTTGACTTCCGATCTGTTTGAAGTCGAACTACAACCGAAAACGGTCAAGAACAACCTCCCTATTCAGATAGGGTTCATGGTATACCAGTACGCGAAGTTGAAAATGTTAGAGTTCACATACGACTTCTTGGATAGATTCGTCGATCGGCGCGATTATGCCCTTTGTCAAATGGACACCGACAGTCTTTACATGGCTCTCAGCGGTGCCACGTTGGATGACCTAGTGAAACCTCGCCTGAGAGAGACGTACTTCAGAGAGAAACGAAAGTGGCTTCCGACAGCGGTGTGCGACGAGCACTTAGAGCTTTTCGTGAAGACAAAAACGGAAAGAGTGCGAGAATGGTGTGCGCCGCCCGGCGGATGTTGTGAGAGACGGTACCTTCACGATCTGAGAACTTCGGGGCTCATGAAAGCGGAGTGGGAAGGTGACGGGATCCTAAGTCTCAACCCTAAGACTTACATTTGCTACGATAGAGTCAGCGACACCGGTGAAAGAAAATCCAAAAAATGGAGTGCAAAAGGCGTACAGAAGAAACAAAACCCCCAGGAACCAGACGCCTTCTTGGATGTTCTTCGCCAACGAAAAACTCTCATTGCTGTAAATAGAAATTTCAAAGTGGTGCGAAACAAAATGGTCACCTACACCATAGAGAAAGACGGCGTGCGCTACTTGTATTATAAGCGTCGCGTGCATTCTGACGGTGTGACAACGAGTCCTTTAGAGATATGAAAAAAAAAAAAAAAAAAAAAAAAATAAGCGTGTGCATCTTTTCAAAAATAGAGTGTTTATCAAGATTGAAAAAAAAATAAATAAAAAAAAATTAAAAGAAAATATTGTTGTGTTTTTATTATCATACGGCTTCTTTTACTAGTAAGTCGCGCAGTCTCTTAAAGCGTCACTCATGTGACGACGTCGCTTCCAGTCACGGGATCCTAAACAAAAAAAAAAACTTCTTCTTCTTCCGGTCACGTGATCAATCAGGTCGCTTCCGGTTGGCCATTAAGTCGTGTGACGTCACTTCCGGTCACGTGACTCATCAGGTCACTTCCGATCACGTGATCCTAAATTAGGTCATATGACGTCACTTCCGGTCCCCTAAGTAGGTCAGTAGGTTACCCAGAATGCACCATCCCCTAAGTAGGTCACTTCCGGTCACCCAATGGAGGCCTCTGATTGGCTGCAGGGTTACCCAGAATGCACCGCTAATCCCCTAAGTAGGTCACTTCCGGTCACGTGACCAAATGGAGGCCTCTGATTGGCTAACTAGGTCACGTGACGTCACCACTAATCCCCCTAAGTAGGTCACTTCCGGTCACGTGACCAAATGGAGGCCTCTGATTGGCTGCATGTCGATTGAGTAATAAACAGTACTTAACTATAGTCCCGTTCCGATACATACTATACTACTCACACCCATTTCACTTTTTACCCTGCAGCATTTTCAGCCCTGGGAAAGCAGAGGCGTAGGAAGCAAATCTTCATTTGGGGGCGGGGGGGCAGGGGGGGCTTACCCCAACCAGCTTTAAGCATCGGCTTTAATTCTTGATGCTGCATATATCGACTTATATTGGAATTATAAAGAAAAGTTGTGTTTGAGCCCCCTTTAGTACTGACTGGGGGTCTATGACTCTCTGTCCCCACTTTTTCCTATGTGGGAGAAGTAAGTTTGGGAATTTTGTGTATTATACGTCTTGGGAAATCTTTTTTTTGTGGGGGGGGGGGGGGGGGAGGGCCAAGACATATCAGGCCCCCCTCCTCCTCTACTAATCATTTTAGAATTCTGAAGTAATGAGTTTCTTTTTTAGCTGGTGGCTTTTTCTTCCATTAACCTCAATTCTCGAGTACGGCCATTTGCATCGAAATTGTACATTATATTTCTGTTCTTCAGACGAATGGCTTTTTCCTCGTTTTTAAAAACAGTGTTACGGTGAGTTGCTACTCTTACTTAAAGCAGCTGACCTACTTTTAACTTGAAGCAGTTGACCCACTTCTGAATGCCTTATCAGGGGGATTTATGGAGATCTTATGATGTGGAGGCAGGCTAGGTGTACGGGTGTGCGTCCAGAAATACCTGTGTACAGGAGGAGTTGAAATAAGTGGTGGTGTATGAGGAGATGGGCTGGGCCGAGGTCTGACAGGCTCAAAGTGAAGGCATCTATCATCAAGCTACCTGCATTCTACACCAGCTTCTCTCTACCCAGTCTACTCAACTCTCCTCAAATCAGCCTTTGGCGTTATAATACACCGTTTTAGTGCCGGTGATTAACTGATCAATATGCATCATGCTGATCCTTCAGGAGTATATGAGCCAGGTAGGGTCATTGTTTCAGTCCTGTAGGATCGGCATGATGCATAAATGCAGCCGCAAGGGTAAGGACATTAACTCACTTTGCGGCCCTTAAAGCGATGATAAATATATTTACAACCTACAAGTATGGCCTAAACTAATCCACATTTCCTCTATAGCCTAGGTAGGAAACTCCAAATATTGAAAATGTTACATGTTTGTATACATAACCTCACTCCTTTTACTTTTTATAATCATTTTTGGATCGGCTCGACCTCTAGGTCTCACCCTACCCTGGTTCTCGTGGTACTCAGTTGTTACAGCTTACAGGATTCATGGGTCTGCCTCTTACCAGGCACCTCTATGTGAAGTTATTTTAACTTTAGTCAGTCAGTTCGATATCACTTCAATCACATTTATCAACTCCCAGAAACTACATCCAGCCGACCCTACTGCCCTAATTCTATCAATTCTTATTGCTCCCTCATCCTAACCTATTTAGATCCCTCTCCCCTTTGATCCTGAGGCCACTCCCTGATACCGTTCCCAATTTACCCCTAATGTGCTCCCTCCCCCACCTCCGCCCACACGTGTTTTAATCATCCCCTTTCCCCACCTGTGACGGCGTTACCAGGTAAACTGCCTCAGGGTCATTACACGGTCACCCATTAGGTGCCCCTGGTGTCAAAGTCTCACATTTATGTCTGAAGTTAATGAAGCATCCTTCAGCACTAGCACCACCCCATTACATGGCCCTACCCCTACACACATACTGCCCACCCAGCACACACATCACCCTGCATGCCTCATGCCTGGTGTACTGGTGGTTGGTTGTCTCAGGGAACCATTAATGCCACTCGCTATTACAGGTATGTCAAGACACCGTTATTCACCGCTGGCTGCCATTCTGAAATAGCCGGGAATGTCCTGCTTCCCCCAGCCGCTGCTTCACTCTATGTAGTGGTGTATACACACCTGTGGGACCCGGATGTGGGCCTGGTTATAATTGTCAATTATTGTCAGAGTGAGGTGGATGTAGCCGCTACTGGACCACAGTTTTTCAGTGTCTTATACTATGCAAAGACTGAGGTAACTCTCTAAATCTGACAGTGTTCAAGAACTGCCTGAAACCAAATTTATACTATCCTGTACTGAACGCAAATACATTCAAAAACGTGCCGGACACCGGCTATAGCCGGCTAAAAGGCCGCTGGACCGGCTGAACTGGTCCTACTGCCGGTCCAAATGACTGGCTTGATTTTGGGCTACATGTCAGTTTTTTACGGTTTGTAAATCGGACCATTATTAAGGTTTATAGAGGGAAACACATTTTGCATTAACATTTTGAATATCAATATCGATTCTACATATTGCAATGTTTCAATGGGAATATGCAGGAAAGCATATTTATCTAATTTTAATTCTTGCTTTATACATCTTTTTATTAGATATGAAAATTGCCCTCTGGTATCCGGGCCTGCAAAAATTAAGCCGGGCCTGCAAAATTATAGATCTGCAGGACCGAATGTCCTGCATGTCGAAAAAGTTTTCGGGAAGACTGCAAATAACAAAAAATGACACATTGCGTAATAGAATCCAACAAGAACTGAACACTTGTCATTCTATGTACTCACTGTGCACGTTACTTGTACTCAAACGACGAACTGAAACAGCCAATGTATCAGAGAGTTCAACCATAGATTAGCAATGGTCTGCAGATCTATGCATGTTAGTATCTGAATATAGGTCTTGCTGGTCATTGGCACTTTGAGCTGCAAGAAAGGGCACTAGAAGTTGTCTACATAGAGATGCCTAACTTAAGGTACCCACTATGTCCCTGGCCACTCCTAGCACCATGAAATACTGGGCAAATATTAGGTTTCTCTCCTGCCACATTTCAATATCCACTATGTAAGTACCTTTGTAATTCCCTCACTAAAATCAGCCCCCCTTGTTGCGGCCACAAAATAGATAGAAACGCATGTAACGACTTTACCAAGTGAACTATTGCCCTTAGCACGTGCTACAGGACACTATACACACACTGACTATAATAACGACCCCCCCCCCACCCCACACACACACAGTACCCCCCCCCCCGACACACACCTATAATAATGAGCCCCCCCCCCCCCCCCACACACACACGGCTCACTGTACCCGGCAGCCAGCTCCCTCCCTAACCCTGAGCTGCTCTCCCCATTGACCACGTGACCATGAGCTGCTCGTTAGGCGTGGTGTGACGTCATGACGAGGTCTCCATGACGTCACGGCAAGGCCTGCTCTGTCAGGGTGCCAGGAGCGTTACGTCACGTCTAATGTTGGCTGTAGTTGTAACTAATGGGCATGTGCCGCTCATTAGGATTAGTACAACTGTAGCTGGGGGCAGGGGGACTGGACCCTGTAAAGGCCGCATAGGGATCTTTTGTCGTTATGATGCATAAAGGCAGCCCTGGTGAGTCTGCTCGCCAGGGATGCATTCATACATCATGACGACTCGTATCAACCCCATAGGGTCGACATTATCCTTAAATGTAGCACTGGCGAGTTTTTCGACAGGCTGCATTCATGCATTATGAGGACAAAGGGCATGATGCATTAAAGCTCTATGTGGCCTTAAAGGGTTAATGAAGGTAGGGGGCAGGGTGGTGCTGAAGGTATTGACTGCTGCATGAACCGTTGTGTGCGGCCAGCTGTACCACATGGACTACAGCCCAGTCTGTCTATCTATCAGCAGCGTATAGATCCATTGTCATGTGTCATATAATAACAGGAATGTCTCTGTATGCCTCATCTAAACCACTGGTAGGTACCCTCTGCAGTGGACTACCTATAGGTATAGTCAATGTATTGCTTTACTGTATGTACGAATAATGTAGACATATAGAGGCTGGTAGAACTGTCAGGTTGACCTTGTGCCTGATTGGGAGACTTTTTGCACCAACCCCATTGCTGTGCAGCAGACCCTGTGTGTGTAGAGCAGACCTGGTTCTGGGACAGCTGGGGGAGCAGCTCACCCAGTGGTCTACTAGTGGCAGTAGCCGCCTGGTGCCTCCCCTATACCACAGGTAGACACCCACTAACCCTGTCATGTAGCTGCTGCAGGCTGGGTGGGGGCTCCACACAACACCTTGGTAGTACACATGGATACTGTATGTTAGAGATGTATGTTGCTGTTTCATGTCAGCACTCCCGACTAGCCGGATGCTTTTGTAAGATTGTAAGATTTTTTTATTCAAGCAGTAATCACGATTTACACTGCGAATTTCAAAAGTTGAAAATCAATTATGTGCTTTAAACGCTTATTACTCCTGGTAACACATCATTTTGCTTATTCATCCATTTTAATGGGTTGCCCATGTGCACCAAGCTTTGGATGTAGGGAATCCATTATATTCAGTTTTACCAACAGAATTTGCTTCGGCAGTGCCGCATTTAGAGGGGGCGCCCCCTCGTTTTTCTCTTGCAAAATTTGGCCCAAAGATTAGAGAGGAAAATTGTTTTTCAAAAGCCCCCCCCCCCTTTCAAAATCCCGCCACTGTAAAGCCTGTCTAGACCGGTTTGTATAGTTGTAAGGTCCAGACGGTGTGGGTGCGTTAAGATAGTGTTAACTGAGTTAAGATAGCAGCAGTAAGGTGAAGGAGGTAGAGGCGGGGTGCTATTATTACTCCATGTATAGGACAGGTGTGTAAGTAATGAGTCCAGTGTCCTACAGTTAACTCCCGGGCCGCCTATACATATCTATAGGTGACTATATAGCTCTCTTACAGGTCACACAATGTGGGCCACCATAGTTTTTGTTCGCTGGTTCCTGACATCTACCAAGGGCTTGGTGTAATGATATATTGTTTGAGTGGCATGCAGCGAGGGAGTTGGTCAGATCTGGGGGAACTTTGCATATCATGGCATCCCCCACCATTCAGGGTTTGGTTGAGAACCAATGATAGCGAACAATGTTTGCTTACCAAGACCCGTTGAATGAATTATGACTTATTTTCGTTCCCTGCTCTACCATTGATACCCAGAGATGTTCAACAAAATGGTAGGAACTCTGAGATAATTGGATAGCAGACAGCAAGTAGACAAAACATAATTTTGCTCATATTGTACATCAGTTTTAAGACCAGATACTAACAAGAAACCCTAACAACCAATTCTTCCCTAATCTACTCCCCACCCCATACCACCCAGAAAGAAGGGTCTCCCCCTCACCTCCGTACCCAACCCCGCCTGTCAGAACGCTACCCGTTACAACGACCTGGCGGTTATTCTTGGGGTAATAATTCTATCCGGACACACCACATGGGAGTAGTAAATCTACTTTTTGAAAACTCCTGACCTTAGGTACCCCCAACAGCTGGGAGGAGCCGATCCTTCTGGATCCCAGGGGGTAAGTGGGTTGGGTTTAGGGTCCCCTCAGTGGGCTAATACTCGTGCTTTATAATGTATCCCTGACAAACATGTCATAATGTTTGAAAGAAATGCAGGTACAGTTGTTTCAACGCCTTTCAGTGAGTACTTATATATAGAAATACTAGGTCGGCAGCTCATGTATATCTTCAGCTTAATCCACAAAAGAAAGTAAAAACGTTAGAAAAGTTACAATGACGAATTTTTGCAAACTTCCCAGACTAACTTGCCAGATTCGTCAGCTTTTCCTTGGTTCATATTTAAGATACACAGCATAGGGTGGTTGTCTTTTTTAGATATAAAACAAAACGGCCTGGAAACAGGTCAGTTCCCAGAAGCTATAGTATACATGTCCACTGTATACACACAGCATGGTTAGTGCCTGTTGGTGCTGCTCTTTTAGCAGGGGCCGCTGTTATAAAGTCTTGTTTAGGTGCACAGGCCAAGTGGCCACCCAGCCAACAAATAAACCCTACAACATCCAGACAACCCTCCCGGCAGCCTCTATACTCACATCAACCGGAAACACCACTACTGCCAGTTCCTGTGTCTCTGAGACTGAGAGATGCCAACTTCTAACCAAGGTCTCAATTCTATTATCGATTCATCCTCCCCCCATCTTACCGTTTGTTAAGTTGATGATTTCGATTAATTTCTACTGAAGCAACTAAACCCCAACCACATTTTTAACTCGACCAGAACATGTTGTTATCATGAAGGTATTAAAGGGCAATGCAGTTGAACACTAGGTGATGGTAACCTTGGTTACCCTACAGCTCCCTAATCACTCAGCGTTCATTGATTAGGCCTCACCACCAGAGCTCCAGCAGCTATAGGTTTATCTAATCCCGTAGGACACCCTTACAGCTGCTGTCATGTTATACGGCACTAATCCGGTGTCAATGACACCACATTACCCCCACACCTACCAAGGACTGCGGGGTAATGACACCTGACAAATGAAGCTACATGAATACACCTATTTACCCTGACTAACTCAGCCCCTACTCCATCAGCACCTGACAGCTAATAATGCCGCAGGTGCCTCCCCTCAATTCCCCTCGGGGGGGGGGGGGGGGGGGGGTGGCACTCTCTTAGTTTCAATTACCATGTGTGTACACGATTCCAAGGAAAAGGGCTAGTTTTTGGGCCCTATAAGCACGAGTCCGCTAGGGTTATTTTCTTAGGTCCCCCAGCCTTCATAAGAGTATTTCTTTGCTCTTTCCCCTCATGAAAAGGGAGCTATTTTGTTGATTTCCCCCCAGTGATAAGAGTCCCAAATTTGAGGTGATATTCACACATAGTTAGGATAGGAAGTATAGGGAGTGGCCTCACGGGCCTCTGCCTCCCTCCTGGTCAGGCTTGGTGATCACCAAGGTTGTCTCTAGTATAAGGGTCATCATAAGGAAGAATGCAACAGACCTCCGTCCTATTCATACTTTACACGTATGCATAAATAGCTTGGTTCTTAGATAAGGGTTGCTGAGCGGACTTGCGAGTAGACTCGTCAGGGCTGCATTTATACATCATGATGACAAAAGGGCACATTGAGGCACCATGCGGCCCTTAAAGGGCAATGAGCCACTGTCCACGTGCCAGCACAGATACAGGGAGTGTCTCCGGCTGGTGTGCGGCGTAATGGTCATAGTGCAGGGTAATAATGGTTATACCCATGGATACCAGCACTAATGAGCTACCTACGGGGATTTATATATATATATATATATATATATATATATATATATATATATATATATATATATATATATATATATATATATATATATATCTAATGGGTGTGTCCAATGTGGGGTCTAGAATGGAGGAATACATAGACATGCCGCAAAACCTCATCTATAACAGGTTATACATGAATCAGAACCCCAGTACAGATTATAGGAATTCTAGGTGCTCGTTTTCCGCCATGTGCGGGTTATACGTGAGGTTTTACAATGTGTCACAGTACCAGACATTATTCCATCTAAGTACGAGTACATGAATAGGCATTAAAATTATAATACTTGCAATGGCTTCCACATTGTGTCTGTTTGGGTGTATAATAAGCTTTTTTCTTATCTTGTTTTTGTGTGTTTAAAAAGCTTCCCATGAAGCTGATGGTAGGAATCATCTGATATTATGATAATTATCTTTAAGATATAATATAACCATATCCAAATTCGACACGTCATGAAACCTCAGTCCCAGGGCTCATGAACTATTATCTGTTTTTATTATTTTTGCTGACTCATCAGAAAGCACAGACAGGTGCAGCAGTACAGCTACCTGAGTAACATGCGTGCTACTGGGCGTTTCCACAAGCCCAGAATGCAGCCAGGAGACCGGGCATGTATAGTGGTGTAATGTTCAGCAAATCTACATACATAAGGCCAGCTAGTCTAGAACCGTCTCACCACACTCACAAATACAAATAAGTTGGGAGCCAGTCGCAAAGTGGCTTCGATCATTTGTTGCACAGAACACGTTTTGCCATTTGGAAATGGTTTGTGGCTTTTGAAGTGCAGAGTACGTATTATTGAAGTAGCTTATACGTTGTAGCTTGAGTACCTATGTAGGGAGGAATTCAGTTCGGAAGTGGCTTCTAACCGGTAGTGCATAGAGCACGTACAGCAAGTTGGATGCCATTTACAAAGTGTCTAAAACTGAACAGCAGAACGCTTATAGATAGGGGAAGCCATTCTAGAAATGGTTTGCATGCGTTTGTGTACCGAGCAGGTTGGAAGCCAGTTTGGAGGTGGCCTGTTGCCTCTGGTGCATTTAGGTCGGCTGCAGAGTGTACTCTAGCCTTGAGTCCCTGTACACATGTAACACCTCTGTGGCTGAGGAGCAGAGCGCTTGTGTAGAGGGAAGCCATTTTGGAAGCCACTTGAAGCCTATTGTGCACACAGCAAGGTCAGTGAGATGCCAATTTCCAAGTGGCTTCCAGCCTTTACGGTGGAGACAGCAGTTTGGCGTGTGGCCCGGGAGGCTTCAGAGCCTTCCATAGTTAATGGGTTTTGGTGGTAGCCCCTGGCAGCCAGATAGCCCCCACCCACAGGGGGAAGGGCTGAGGGCCTTCACCCCCATGTGTCTTTATTAACTTTATTTTCACACTAGTACAAGCAAACAAGTGCAAGTAGAGAATTGGGGTAAGGCACATCGTCTAGCCATGAGATGTCTGGTGTTATATTAAGATAGCTGACACGGCTGGTAGGGGGCCCCTCACCCATCGGCCAGGACATGATATAGCTTGGAGACAGGCCTCAGGGGCTACTGACAAGCATTGGCTTTCTTTCCGACCTCGCGCTGGGAGTATTGCAAACTGGCCTGCCCGTGTCTAGAAAGTCTTACCCGGCTTGGGGTCATAATACAGGCTTCAGGCTTCAATTGCTGAGAGTTCAGAGTAATGTGTATACTGTACCTTTTGCTACAGCTACAAGGTACTGGTTGACTTCAGGCTAAGCTACCCTATATGTTAAGTGCCTGCAGTGATTGCGTTCTATATCAAATATTGGTATAGACCTAGGTGGCATACCTCAACTTATTATGCACATAATTACACCCCGGTTATTGTAGCACAGTTCTACCCCAACCATTACCCCTCCCATCCGAGCACAGTAACCCCACTGTTATACCTCCCATCTACTTTATCCACATCTCATGATGTTTACACCCTAGTGCAAACCTATCACACTACAGCCTGCCACCCACCAACCTCTACACACAAACAATCAGCTCCAGGATCATTCTGAGGCAGGGATCTGATGTCTATGACAAACTACCCCCTCTCCGTACCGACATGCACACACTGTGCGCTGTACAAGAGGCAATAGTTCCCTTTAGTATTTTTTGTATTTTGCAGGTTATCTTTAAGCGTGGTCGTTGTGATAAACAAGTCGGTAACCGCAGTAGACGGCTCCAGCTGGCGGCCTACTGGGAACCTCCTGTGTGTGTAGGGTTGGGGGGGGGGGGGTGTAAGGCAGCAGGGGGGTAAGAGAGTGGAGTCAGGTATTGTGATGGGATAACTATGTGCAGGCATGAAACGGATCAATCTCAAAAGAACTTGAAATGTTAAATTGGAGACCCCTGAATGCAGTTTTTCCATAGGTAAGTTCAGAACTTTGTGACATGAGAGAAACGCGAGATATAAGAAAAACTTGAAGAATTTCATCTCTGTATCTGATGAGGGGAGGAAACGAAGAACGGCAGGAATGAAGAAAGGAAGACAGGGAGGAACAGATGGAAGGAGGCTGGAAGAGGTAAAGAATGAAGCCACTGTTCAAACATAAGGTGGCGGTCAACTTCCATTAGATTCTGAAAAACGGGCCAGTCAGAGGTCCTCAAGTCAGTAGGGCGGTCAAAATTATAACCTTAAATTGAGTATCTAAAAGGTGAATTTCTACTAAGTTGTGAAAGGCCTAATCTTGCAATAGTCCACACAGTGGCCCTAGACACAACCAGGCCTGAAATACAGGGGCGGCGGCTAGAGTGGAGTAGTCCATGTGCAGCTTTTTCATGAAATATAGGGCTGTCAAATTTCCCAACCTCTGATAAGTTGGGCAGTAGGATGGCAGTTGTTATCCACCCTTAAAGACTCAGTGCCTACCCCGGGATATCCATAGTCCATACAGCCTCTGTTTACCAGTCTAAGTCTGACCTACTTCAGGTAAGCACCGGATGTACCCACAGGTATGATGGGATAGCATCCAGGGAGGTCCCTTCCCAGAATTCCCACTCAGTGTACCGGATATGTAGTAGCCTGAACTCGCTCCTAAAGTAATATGTGCTGGAACATATACAAACTGTGTTACAACATGTTCTTCACAAACTGATGTTTAATTCTAACAGTCCGAACACCCTCCCATCGCATATCAGTAATCAATATATCAATAATAGTAAATTCTCATTTGAAAGAAAATGATCAAAACCCTGCTAAGAAGAGGTTCAAGAATTCTAATTCATCCCCTGACAGTCTTTCTTAGCAAAAATCCAAACTCTTGAGGTAGGACTTCCTCAAAAACACCTATTTATTGTTATACGTTTTATCTGTGAATCTAAAAAAAATACCGACACAGACATTTATTTGGCATGGATTCAAAGGCCTGTTGATTTTCCCTCTGAGAACCCTGAGTCGTCCTCCCTGGTCCGCCTTTTCAATGTCTTTTATTTCTTGCACTGTATACACATGGCAGAGAAATATTTGGTGTAACAACAGAGGCGTGTGTCGTCGGTGGTGTATCACATTCACGTCGGTCCCTCCCCTGGTCCACACGGCCTCCCAGGGATATAATGTGGGCTACAATAATAAGGGTAAACAGGTGGATCGCTGAACGCCGCCTTTAGACTCTGGTCCTACTTGGCTAAGGCTGGGTACCACACCCCAGTATATGTAGAGTGGACGGTTTACTAAGATGCAAGGCACCATAGCAGGCTAAGACTCGGCTAAAAGTGTGTGAGCGTGGCCAAGTAGCAATCTGCACATGGAGACTTAACGTTTGTTATGTCCTCTTACATTACTGAGGCATTTTCAGTTTTTTGTTTCTTTAAATTTTGTATCAGAGATTTAACATCCTCCATGATTCATAATCTCTTGCCTACTGGTTAGACGTGAGTTTTCTAAGTGCACCTCTTTTCTGTTGAGTATTCCCCTCTGATACTTTTTTTTTGAAGTACTCTCCAACCTGCCCTTGTTTCTAAAGCACAGAATCTGGGAGGTGAAATAAAGTAACATCTTTCGTTAGAAGGGCCTCGAAGAAAAAGATGAAAGATTTCAGGCAGGGAGTAGATAGATGAGTTGAATGGTACACTTCTATCCACTTTCTGTTACAGTGTCTACTTCTGACACCACACTGTATGCTACCTACTACACAACATTTAAAGTAGATCACTGCCACGAGTCATCTATGCAGGCTGCCATCTTCTGCCTACCTCTTGGGAATGATGCTGGTACTACAAGCCCTCATTCCTGTGAACAGCCATTTCAATACATCAGATGAATTTTAAGAAGTTCATGAGCCAAATTGTGTCAAACCCAGTGCTTTTTCAGCAATCTTTATTCTAATTTTGGCCACTTGTGAAATATTATGCGGATCACTTTGGCATTATGTCTAAGAATCCTGGCCATTGTGCCTTTTTGTGATGTTATCGTCTATAGTACAGTTATACGCTTCCCTAGGCTGCCTGTCAGCGCCCCCTCCCCTCATGTGTTGTGACTGTGTGTAGGTGTTATTGCCGAGCCTCTTGTGCAGTGATAATGCTGAGAGTGGCGGCTGTTTCTTTACATAAAAACCACGCAATGTGTTCTGGGGCTGTTGTTTATTTGTAGGCTGAACAAGGTGTCCCTATACCCGGGACAAGACAAGCAGGATGGAGGAGGGCAGCTCCGTCCCTGGCCACCTCCCACCAATAGGTAAGGGTCCCACAGTGCCTGGCCACCTCCCACCAATAGGTAAGGGTCCCACAGTGCCTGGCCTCCTACCACCAATAGGTAAGGGTCCCACAGTGTCTGGCATCCTACCACCAATAGGTAAGGTCCCCACAGTGCCGGGCCTCCTACCACCAATAGGTAAGGGTCCCACAGTGCCTGGCCACCTCCCACCAATAGGTAAAGGTCCCACAGTGCCTGGCCTCCTACTACCAATAGGTAAGGCCCCCACAGTGCCTTGCCTCCTCCCACCAATAATCCAACACACTGTACACCAAATCCTGTGCACAGCCTGACAGGAAGTAACAATCTTAATATAGCAGTCCCACCAGTCCCATTTGGAGCCCTTGTAGCGGAAAAGGTTACTGCTTGAGTGAGTCTGCTTGGCTGTAGCATGGCAGCGGTACACTGTAGAGCCTACATTAGAGGCAGCACGGGCTGGTGGTGAGGGGTATTACACTAGTGTTGATGCTGTAGGAGTGAGGACAGAGCTAGGGGCCTGCAGTGACTGACACTAGTACCATACTATGTACAACCATGCTGCATAACATACAACACAGCTCACTCCACTCCCTGAAGCATTCTCTGCACCTTCTGAACCGTCACACAATCAAATATGACTTCAACATACTCACATCTATTGTACCTGCCTGGAATACACCTCTAATGGTATCACACATATATGTGCATGTTTCTACAGTCTGGACAGGGTTGTGAGCATCTTTGCTTGCTGCATAGGTCTATAGTTGTGAGGGGGTGGGCGTTGTATGGATGTCTAACGACATGCCTTAGTTACAGCGGTAAGGTCATGCCAAAGGTATAGTGATGGTGATTTAACCTAGGATGTCGTGAGAGGAAACAGTTTAACAAAGACTGTCCCTATACATTAAAGCCCTGGCTACACTACTGTTTTTCACCCGGCAAAACTAGACCCGGCCCAATAATCTGGGCAAAATTACATGGCTGGTCCGATAGATTAGTACATGTCAAACTCTCCTGGCTGTCGGTCGGATTGAGTCGGATCTGGTCGGGTGTGCCCGAGGATGTTGGTGTGGCCGTGGCTTAAGGAACCACTTAGGAGGAAAACTGATGCACAGCAGATTACCCCCTACAAAGGTCATGAAAGCAATCCAATCTCAACAAATTTGTGCAATTCTACTTCTTCCATTCCCCCTATGCCAGTGGAGATCTGGGACTTCGGACAAGACTACTACACTGCCACCTTGTGGACACTAGCAGGAACTCGAAATTCACCTCCAAGCACCGTCCCATCTCTTAGCTACTACAGAACTTTACATTTCCATGGCACCATCAGTTTGGAGAGTGTAGAACACCGGCGTCCCATCGCTAAGGCGGTCCCTAGCAACAGCGAGCACCCACCTGCCCCCTCCCCAGTACCTCCCCACCTGGGCAGCCACAGCACAGTACCGAGCAGCTCCCTCCTGTTGCCATGGTGACGCTCTATCTACCCTAAGCTGGTTGCTGGCGAGGGCCTCCTTGAGCTGTTTACTTGTTTACAAGTTGGCGGGGCTCGGCGCACTCCCCTCCCTCTGTCAGTGAACCATGCACCCCTGTTTTATGACTTTTTGCTGCACGATGTGAGTCTCAGGAACCCAGGATGCCACTACCCTCTCCAGTCTTTCACTACAGAACCCCCTTTCAGCTGAACGTCTTCAATGGCCACAGCTCCTTTGAAATTCTAGGAATGCCCTACTGGAATTATTGTGAATTGCTTTTGTGGAAAGGCGAAGAAACCACCTGTAGCATGCCACTGATGTTGTGTGCATAAGCTTTTACCCTTATTTAAATGTCGGACATAACTTTTTGAAGACTAAAAATAGGCAGAGTGATAGGTTGAATTTGGAAAGATAATTTGTCCTTTTTGTTCCCCAATGCAGTAAAAGTACAGACACAGGGTTATTTGTCAGTACAGTTGTGTAATAAACGTTTGTGCAAGGGGACTGCAGGTTGGTGTGGAGTAAAGTCTGCCGTGTGGTAAGGTGTATGTGTGTAGGGATGTTACTGGTATATAACACAGCATGTAGTGTGTGTGGGGGTGGGGGTGGGGTGGGGTGGGGGGTAGACAGAGGGTTCACAGCATCTAGGTATGTTTAAAGGATGCTCTGCAGGAAGCTAGGTGAGTGTGGAGGTGGGGGGGGGGGGGGGGGTTATCGAGATGTATGTGCTGGGTGTCTGAGGTAAGCAGGGAACTAGACCTGTACAGAAATATTATTACAAAAATGTGATATACATTTTTCTTCTAAAGGATACTGTGTGTATGACAACATATTTGGGGGGTAGGGGGTGAGCCAGAGAGGCAGGCAAGAAACAAGGCTGGTAGAAATGAAGGAGGTGCGAGGGTAAAAGAGGCATCACAGTTTATTACACAGAGAATGAGGCAATATTATTAATCTGACATGAAGGTTACTCACTGACTAGGTACTGCAGTCAGTGGACTGTGCCCCTCTAGCCCCAGGGATCAAAGTGACCAAGATTTCAAACTGAATCCCCCTGAATAAAGGTCCTCTATGGATAAGTACAGGCCTTTGTGGGGTAAAGAAACACACTTGAAATCGGGGAAAAGTTGAAGACTTTTATCCCTGCTCCCGGTGCGTTACTCACTGGTGATGCACTGGTGCATCATGACGACAAATATCAGCGTTTAGCAAATGCCGTCCTTAAAGGGTTAAAGTCTGTAAGAAAAAGCTGATACAGAAGCTCCATGTAGATGGTCAAAACTCCCAAGTGAGCTGATGTGCATCAAACAGCTGTGGACGTCCTCTAACCACTGGTTTAACACAGCACAGAGTCGCCCCCTAGTGGATCACTACCAGAACTATGTTATGGTACCGGAGCTCGGGGAGGCAGAGGCCTCTTGGTTATCACGGCCCCGTGACTCTAGCATCACCAGGAGACAGTTTCACCTAACGATACAATATTTGGCTGGATTTAATTACAGCTCTTGACTTTGTTGGAAAGACGGGAGACAACATAGCTGCAGGGTGTTCTGGTGTACAATGGGTATGGTTTGGGTGTCCACCTGACTACATACAATAGGACAGGACAGAAGCTGGACAACTGTTTTAGTAATTGATCTGCTAATGTACAAGGGGTGGGGATCTAAGGTGCCTGTGGTTTAGGGGTGGGCTGTTACTGAATAGCCTATGGCAGATATACATTGCTATTAGGGAAGGATATACAAGACTTCCCCTTGTGGGACTGGACAACAGTTAGTGGTACTTGTACGTGTGGAGTAGAAGGGAACATAAGGCTGTAGGAATGTGTAGACCTTAGAGGTCTCAGTTAAGGAAATGGTTCTTCTATGTACTTTAATATAGCATAACCCCCAATAACAACTACAGGGCCATTTACAACTTCTGAAAATCACCCTAGACGTTATAGATACATCCTTACTACAAAATATATCCAACCAAAATTAGCTACTGACCACAGAATATTTTAACACTGGTCTGTAGTGTAAAACCACCTGAATTTCGCTTGAATTTGCACTAAATAAATTGCATTTTCACTGATTCCCAATCTAGCATTTGAAAAAAAAGTAAACTAATCCCTTTCCTATTATTTGATTCACTTACGACCAAAATCGTTCAGACTTTCAGTTTGCTGCGGATTACCCTCAGTGAGACCTAGGAAGTGTGTACCAAACACTGGGGTGCCTACAGAGGGAGGACTGGGCCGTGCAGTCCGCTCAATGGACACACAATTCGAGCTATCAAATTAAATCACAAATAGACTAAATATTGTTTAAAATTGAGCTATGATAAAGTCTCTATCTGAACACAGGCAAAGCACCCCATGACAATATTACCTGCATGAAACCAGCACCAAAACATCCAAAATGAATTTCTTACATTTTAGTTGAAAAGAAACAAGCCATTAATATTTTGTTATACAAAGGTTCATTGTGTGCATAGATTGCACGAGACGATTTTCTTAATTTCAGTCCAGCCCAAACACAAAGCCAAAATCAGACATGTGATATTTGCAAAAGTATAGAAAGGAAACAAGTTTTGATATATCAACTTTTACAAGAAAAATCGAATATTTCTCAATTTTGTGACAATACATGTATGTGAGGGGCATTAGTTGTGTGACACAGCCAGAGACTGCTAACAATCAAAGCAGTAGTACAGCACAGCGAGCTAAGGGCAAGGGCAGAAAGGTCAAGGTCACATAGAGGTTACAGGGACGCCCAAGGTCAAGGACAGACTGATTGGAGGAATGGAGCCTTACCATGAACTGTGAGTCCTGAATGGTGGAAGGGAAAGAGAAAACACATCATGTATCATCAAAACGGGGCATAAATTGTGAAATTAAACGAGACTTACCAGGGTAAGGTGATGTTTGATTATGATTTCGCCGAGGGCACCACTAGTGGTGCAGAGTGTACAGGAGATGAGACACTGGCGCGCATGCGCATTCGTCAGGATTTAGAGTCTAAATTTCAGAATTTAATCAGCTACTTGTGGAATTAAATGCCCACGTTACCCCCAGATTTCTGAGTAAAATCCTCAATTTAAAACTACAATGCTTAAAGCCGAGACAGGGTATGGGCGGGAGGGCCTGTACACTCTGCACCACTAGTGGTGCCCTCGGCGAAATCATAATCAAACATCACCTTACCCTGGTAAGTCTCGTTTAATTTCACAATTTCACCTCGGACACCACAACGTGGTTCCGGTGAACAGGAGACTTCAGAGCACCAGTAAGCTGATATTCAATTCTAAATATTTAGAGTAGCACATACATTTACTTCCCAGGAAGCACAACACAGCAACTACTCCTTCAAAAAACACCTCATGAATTTATTTCAAACTCACTAAATTCATCTCGGTCCCAACAATACACAATGTTCATTCAACAATGTTACTGCTCAGGCAGCTATCAAAGTCCTTTCAATATCAAGAAGAAACAACGTCATGAATCAATTCTCACCAGTCCCAGGTTAGGTACTAGACGCCTTCCTTTTCTTAGACTTCTTCTTCTCATGAGCCTCCATGAGGAGCGCCTCACTGAAGCTCTCTGGGTCGGTCTCAATAGGCCTGTCATAAAACTTAGCAAAGGACGAGGCATTCCTCCATGCAGCCTTCCTCATAATGAGATTCAGTGGCACCCCTAGTCCCTTGGCCTTTGAAGTAGCAGCCCCCCTAGTGGAATGGGCTGCATACTTCTGTCTACCGTATTTCTTCAAATTGACCCCTGCCAAGTCCAGTACCCCTAGTGTCCATTTTGACAGTGTGTCCCTGGATATGGGGTTGTAAGGTGAAGCAAAGCTGATTAAGAGCTGCTCATTTTTGTTCACCTCCGGGTCCTTACTCCTAAGTCTCTTAGTTCTATGTATATACTCCTGCAGAGCACAGACAACACAAACGTCAAAGTCCGCCTTAAAGGACTTAACTGAAATAACATCTAGGGCTTCTCCCGCCCGGTTATGCTTGAGCATAGTATGCATGTAAAAGGTGATCTCCTCTAATTCTATAATGGCTCCTTTTAATGAAAGGTTCAAAATAGTCTGGCCCCTCTGGGCTGTCACCAACAGCAATAACACGACAACTTTATATGAAAGCAACTTCAAGGGTAACTTCTTGGTATCCCCCCACTCTTGAAATAATTCTAACACGTCCACAACGTCCCAAAAACCCTTGTATCGTCCTCCTGAAGGGTTGACCACTCCAGCACCTCTACAGAGCAATGTCACCTCATGAACCTGGCCAAAAGTCCTCCCATCAAATCTTGGCAGAAGGGCGGATAAAGCACATCTTGCTGAGTTTACTGCTGAGTATTTAGCACCCCTGTTACAGAGCTCCGTCAAGAAATTACAAGCCTCCGGCAGGGTAGGATTCATGATTGAGACTCCATTTCTAAGACAGAATAGAGCCCATTTCTTGATGTATACCATATACTGCTTTTGAGTAGACTGTCTATAAGACTTTATGATCAAATCCACTGTCTCTTGACTGTGTCCCTGTCTCAGTAGTCTTTGTTCCACAAGAGGCATGCTACCAGAGGCATTTTGGACATCTCCTCTGGATTGTGAGGTTCCCCGTGTTGCAACAGGTTGCCCTTTGCCTTTCGGAACCGCAGTTTTCTTGTGGCCATGTTTAGCAGGCGGCTGTACCACGGCTGTCCTGGCCAGTCTGGGACGACTATCACTCCTCTGGTGTGGTAACTGGTCATTCTGTGGACTACTTTTCCCACTAGGCTGAAAGGTGGGAAGAGATAGAAGAAATGGTCAGTCCATGGGAATGAGAAAGCATCATGTCTCCATGCCCCCGGTTCTGGGGTCCATGAGACAAAACATGGAAGTTTGCAATTTAGTCTGGAGGCGAATAAATCTATCTCCGGCCTGCCCAGAACAGTGCAGATTTTCAAGAAAATCTCATGGCTGATCTCCCATTCTATGTCATCATTAAAATTTCTAGATTTGAAGTCTGCCAACACATTCTCCACCCCTGGAATATGTGCTATTGTGAGCCAGTTCTGGTTTTCCTCAGCCCATTCCCAGATCAGCCTAGCTACCTCATTGCACCTGGGTGACACTACTCCACCCATGTTCTTCACATAGGCTAGAGCCGTAGTGTTATCTGTTAACAGTCTAATCTCCTCACCCATCTCAGGCACCAGTGCCTGAAGACCGAAGAGTATGGCCCACAATTCCTTAATGTTAATGTGGTCCCCAATTTCATCCTGTGCGAACCTGCCTCCTGTGGAAAGGGTTCCTCTATGGGCCCCCCAACCTGCCTCTGATGCATCTGTCACTACCACTATCTGCTCTAGAGCACTCCTGATCTTCCTGACTCCCACTGGAATGTTCTCCAACCACCAGAATATTTCCTTCTGAGCTTCTGTCAAGAGACGCGTCAAAGCATCAAAATCCCCTGCACATCTCTTCAAGGCCTCATTCTTTTCCCTTTCTAAGGTTTTCAAATGTGCCCCCCCATAGTCCATCCCAGGTGTGTAGGCCACCATGAGTCCTATGAGTCCTGCTATCTCACGTATTGAAGATTTCTTCTTCAGCAGTACCCCCCAAGCTGCTCTATGGAACTTGTCCACCTTATCCTGTGTCAACCTCACCGTCATGTCCCTGGAGTCCAGAGTGAAACCTAAGAACTCAATGGATTGCTGAGGTTTTAGGACAGACTTATCCTGGTGTACTACAAACCCCAAGGAGTCCAGGGCCCCAGCCACTTCCATGACCGACTGTCTACAACCTTCCTCTGAGTCAGCGATGACAAATGAGTCGTCAATATAAAAGAAACACTCATTTCCCCTCTTCCTAAGCTCTGAGAACACTGGTGTGAGGATCTTGGTGAAAAACCTCGGTGCACATGCTAATCCATTTGGTAGGGCAGTAAACTGATACAAAATCCCCCCCCAAGTGAACTTCAAGTACTTTCGAAAATCCTCCTGTACCGGTACTGTGTAATATGCATCGCGCAAATCGACACTAGCAAGCCATGCCCCTTCTCTCATCAACTCCAGGGCTGTCTTGAGCGATGTCATTTTGTCTTCATACTCTGTTCTAACTATGACCCCTTTTTTCAAAAGTTTGTCTACTTCCATGCCGACTATCCGGCTCTCCTCTGGATCAAAGCTAAGTGAGAACATTGAGCCTCTATCTGCAGTGTCATGTACAAAAGGAATCTCTACTCCACTTATCTGACCCAAAACCCATGGATCACTAGTATAGCCTCTCCATACAGTCTTAAAATTTTCTGTGTTACCAGCTTGAAAATTACCGACAGTGTTAATGAAAGAAGAACAACCCACCTGTCGGTCTACTTGTTCTTCTTGTGAAAACCCGACTGGCTTTGAGCCGCCGCTGGAGGCGCTGGTGCCCTTGGTCTCCAGTTTGGGTTGCGGGGTCTGAAGTTAGGGTTGTTGAAGTTGGGGTTGAAATTGTTGAAGTTAGGGTTGAAACCTGGGTTGAAACCTGGGTTGAACCCAGCGTTAGGAGGGTAGTGGAAACCCCCAAAACTGTTCTGTCCTGGTGGTTTAGTCTGAGGCTTAGAATACTTTGGCTTCTTGAAGTGGGGCTGACCCTGACCTGCCTTCTTATTGGGCTGTTGAGTGTCCTTCATGGCCCCCTTTGAGGCCTTCTTGGTCTCCTCCACCTTATTGACAGCCTCCTTCACAGCTCGACCGTACAACCATGCTGGGTTCTTATCTACATCCTTGATCTTTGCAATCGCCCTACAGAATTCCGGCTTCATGTAAGGTTTATGCATACGTCTCCTCATGTCACTGATGAGGTTATGTGTCATAACCAAGGTGTGCATTGCGTCGACAACAGTGGGACTGAGGGCATCCAATGTGGTATCCACCTCACCCCTCTCCAACATCTCATTAAGCATTGGGGCGAATGCCGAGGCTGCAGCCATTAATCCGTCCTGTATTTTCTGATAGTTCTTGTCCTGAGTACGTAAACCATCTGTCAATGCCAGGAAAATCTCCTCGTCCGTCTTCTGGACAATAAGGGTAGGGACATTGTTAATCCCCGGATATCTGGCTATCAGCTTGTCCAACTTATCCTGTTCAAACTCCTCCCCTATGTACTGTTTCAAAGTTGTAGCTAGCATAAGTTTAACATCCTTACCCGTGTCCGACGAAGAGAGTTTCTCATGTTGTTCACTGAACATGGCCGCCATCGCTCCCGTGGGTTTGTTTACCTCCACTGGCTTCTCCGGTTCCTCCTCCGAATCGTCTGACTGCGGCTCCGGTTCCGCCTGGTCCTGGGTCACATAGGATCCCCAGTTCCCATTTCCCCAGTTCTGATAGAATTGAGGCATCAATGCCTGCTGCATCATGATGTTTTGTTGGATCATCGCCTGTGCGAGCATCGGATTCATCGTTGCGCCAGCGCCCGCCATGTTGGGAAATATGCCCGGCAACACGCCTGACCCCGGCGCCCCGCCGTCCTGCGCTGTGATTGGCTGAGCTCCAAGCCCCGCCCCCGCGCCCGGCAAGTTGATTGACGGGTCCGCCGCCGTGCTGCCGCCCGAAGTACCCGGGCCGCCAATTACCGGCAGCTGGGCTGAACTGGATGAAGCATTATTCGACCCATCATTTTCCGCGTCAGAGATGTCATGATCATTATTATTTTTACGTCTGGTACTGACACCAGAAGTAGAAGGCTTCTTGGTTTTATCTCTCTCCGACATGATGAAAGCCAAACTTCGTCGTCGCCCCCGCGTTGCAAAGCGTGGCGTGTTGCGTCAGCGGGTCCAGTGAGAACGCTGTCGGAACAAACAAAGAATTTATTAGTAACATGACCGTGACTACCTTGCAAAATAGCACCATTGTCATCTACCATTATTCACACAAAAATTGTGCGAGTTATTCCACCCCCAATGGGGTGGAACCCAGTTAATTATGGTTTCTAAGAAAACCATACTCACCTAACGAAGCACACGGTCCAAAAACGTCTCGTTAACTGACGAATGCGCATGCGCGCCAGTGTCTCATCTCCTGTTCACCGGAACCACGTTGTGGTGTCCGAGGTGAAATTAATAGTCAATTCTTCCAGTCTGTGTGAAACTGAAGTAACGTTTGACGTTTTTGGTAGGAGAAGTTGTCTGAACAAAGAACCGAAGAAATATGCAAGAAATAAAAACACCAAATGCTAAGATCCCATGTATCTTAGTCCGAAATAATAACACGTGCAATCTATTTCAAAGATGTTTCATTCCATATATGGCATACAGTGATACTTGTACAGTTTGTACCTTGTATAACAGTTTAACATATCTATATAAAAGACGTCACTGGCACTAGTGTACGTTGATGTATCCCGTACCGTAGAACATTCATGTGCCTGACTCCTGGATCTAATCCTGGACACCAAGTATCCCTCCCCTTATACACGGTGACGTCACAAACCTACCAGCGACGTCATCCACGTGTGTGTGACGACATCCACATGTCTGTGACGTCATTAACTGTTTCTTTAGGGAGGTGAGTGTGGGGTGGTTACAACCTAGCCTTGTCTGGACACCATGTATTACCGCTATCGCCTCACCTGTTAATACAAGTGGGCCAAAGAAATACTACTCACCAGGGCACACTTACTTCCTTAGCGTGTGCTGATACTAGTGATCTACATTTACGTAAGTTGAATAGATCATGCAGATATACTTGTAACCAGCAGTCACACTAGAAACGTCTGAAATAGCTACAGGTGTGTTTCTTATGGATGCAAAGCATCCATCTAGAGCTCTCCCCTAGGGTTGGACCACTAATACTACAAGTCTATCTCACTATCAGCCATAGAAGGCTGCAAGTTAACTGATCGTTCAGTGCCCCTCACTTCTCTGCACCTGCACCACCTCACCACAATCTCCCTTCCCATGGCTGACACAGATCTATATATCAGCGGGTAACAGGTTCCCAGTGGTTCTATATGCCTACAACTAGAGGCAACTGTAACGCCCAGGATATGATTGTGAAATTAAATGAGACTTTATACCAGGGTAAGGTGATATTTGATAATGATTTTGCCGAGGGCACCACGTTGTGATGCAGAGTATTAATGTGGAATTGCAATATTGCGAAATAAAATTTTCCAAAAATGGAATCATAGACTACTTTATTACTAAAATTATATGGATGATACGTTAAGTGACTTCCGATCCCCCTTCAGCCTGACCTCCCCGCACTCACCCCCCCCCCCCCTGCCTCCCCTACAAACACCCCCATACATCAGGGGGTAACGAGTCCATCTGTCCTCCTCACCAGACTCAGGGCTACATGCGAGGTGGTGAACTGCCTCACTAACAAACTAAAAATAAAACACACAACAACAATTATTCAGCAGTAATGGGCTATACACCTACTTATCCTAATAATACTCCATGTCCAGTACCCTTAATACCTTTTTACTTTTTGTTGTTGCTTTTTAAAATCCATTCTAGAAAGGTATTGTTTATAACGCTTAAGTATAAACAAAAAACTTCCAAAAATCTGCAGTCATTAAATAATGCCCCCATAAAAGTAGTGGTTTTGGGGGCACGTTAGGGATACAGTCACAGCTATTTTATTGGTGCCCCAATTTGCAGACCCTCCCCCCCCCCCCCATAAAAAGAGAAAAAAGAAAGGGGGTCAGGAGTAACATCAGTAATGCCCCGAGTTGTTTGTGCTTAGTGTTGAATGGCCTTGCATGTTATTTTGACATAGCAAACAACTTGCTCTGCTGCCCCCTCCCCACACCAGGACACTGGGAGGGGGCAGAGGCTGCTCTACTTCTCCACACTCTCACCAGGGGCAGCTCCAGGCTAGTACTGATGGCCATCACCGGGGGGCGCCACTGGAGGGGTATAAATATGGCGGCTGACGTCGCTGACGGTACGTCATGATTGATTGTAGTGAAATGCTGCCAGGTACCGGCGGCCATCGGCGAGATTCTCGTGCTGGGGACGAGAGGAGACGAGAAGTAGCTGACTAGGTAGGGATACCATAGAGTAGTAACTGGAAATGAGGGCTGTGAGTGCAGTACTCATGTCTGCTCTACACGGGGTATTATGGATGTGGTGTGGAGCCATCGGGGGCGTGCATTTATAATGGGGGTTGTAAGGGGCCCTGAGGCCAAGGTCACATAAGGTCAGCGGCTGCCATTTTGGGAGGTGCAAATGAGGGAAATGAGTACAGAAGTGATACACTAGGGCCACTACCTCATGCGCCCTGTATATATGCAATATTCCTGGTTTATGGGGGCATTACCTGGCTGATTTGCTTTGATGGATTTGGAAGTTGAGTCAGTGACATTAATGAGCTCATATATATTGTTAGTTGAGTGAAGACATACCCCTCTATCACTGACCCTCTCCACTTAGTGATAACACTGTAGTACAGTAGGGTCCTAGAGTAGGGTACACTTCTGTTGTCACTTAGTGGCGCGTACATACGTTGTAATAAGGTACATCTCCATCACGGATTACATTACAACAGCTTGTGCATCCAGACGGACACATACTGTATCCTGGCTACCCTGCCGCCGCCCCCCTCACTTACACATATAGATACTGGTTAGGCAATAACACGTCCCACCTCATTATCTAAAAGAACTACTCACATGATAAATGGTCATGGCCCACTAAAACATGATATAACGGTAAGGGCATGGCCCACTACAACTACACAGTGCACAGCCATGAAACACCCTGGGAGGGGTGGTCACGTCATAAAGTGGCGGTACAACACCCGTGTTGAGGGGAGTTTTTATCAGTTGTAACCATCTTGGTGTGTAGGGTAGTGGTTTATGGACAGCTGAATAGTACAGGCAACACGGTTCATTTATAGGCACAACCTCAAACTAATTGCAACATATCAATTTGGATTCTACTATTCTCTTTGGGTCCCATATTATGGTTTCTGACCGTTTTCGTGAAGTCATGATGAGGTTTTGATAGAAATCGGAAAGTCTGAATTTGGACAGTGTTTTTCAAAATTTGGTGTATCATTGGACCCTCGTATGGCAATTTTGTTGTTATTTTCTTTGTTTTGGAACCTAAATGCCTGTCCTTCAAACCGTACATCAAAATTAGAAAACCGTAACTAATGACAGCTAGACAGGCTGAATGAAGTGCTAACGAACTTATGCAAATTAGCCATATTTCCTCCACCTGCACAGGTGAGGACTTCTAGTATGTCATTCTAGGGACTTCAAAGAAATGCATGGTAGGATAGAAGTTTATGTTGCAATTAGTTTGAGGTCAAACTGTACTTTGCCTGCACTAGAGGAGTGGGGCAGGCACTGGGATAGGTACTGGGAGGGGTAATGCAGGGCCAACAGGTGTGAGAGGCGGGCTGGTAAGGTAGGGGAAAGAGACGGACATCCCACTATGAAAGGGCTTTGTCTTATTTGCAAGTGATTGCCAAATTTCATTAATACGGGGGTTTCCAACTGGGGCCCTGCCCCCTCCCCCCAACCCATCAGCAAGAGCAACCAGAGCATCCTGAACATCTAGAAGCCAATTAACCAAATTCAGATTCCTCTTCAGACAGAAGAAAACAGACACGGAAAGTGAGTACCAGGGTAATCTGAGGAGTTTTCATTATGAAGGTGGTGAGAAAGTCAAGGATGGATATATTGGGAGATACCAGGGGGAAGTAACATTAGGGGCATGGAGGCCGGGGACCCGGGAGTGGAGTACTGGAAGACATTGGTCTATAGGAGGGGCAGTGTAGTATGATAACACAGATAAGGCCGGCTGGGTGATCAGAGGGTCATCAGACATCTTTCAGGAAGCCATCTACATAAAGATACTTGTATCTTGACACATTGTACAGGGGCAGCAATACACAATGCTACTCAAGGTCCCCCACCAGCCCATACAGCGGGACCTTGTGCTGAAGGTGCTTCTATAAGCAGCTGGGCACTGAGGCACGCCCACCACCCTCCTGTACTCGTTATACCACTATAGCTGACATTGAGACAGGTTTAGTGTATTGTAGAATATCAGGGTCGACCTCAGGGAAATTGGGATCTTTGTGAAATTGACTGCTGTTGACTATAACCTATGTAACTTAGCAATATATATATATGTACATGTGTATTAAGGTGTACCAGAATTGGTCGGGAAAGAACATTCTGTATCTTAATGAGGACCAAATACAAATATTTAAAAAGACAACAACTAGATAGTTGTTTCTTCTGTCTGCTTCGACCAGTTGCTACGTTCACCACAACACAGCTATTGTAGGTACTATATGTACATGTTTTCAGCTCATTCTGCCATACTTGAGTCATACAGAGATTGCCACTGATGTAATACATCTAAGGATACAAGGATATACCTCAATAAGAAGTGCACTTTCTGCCACAAAACCTAATTGCTTCTCTTCTGAGGCTCTCTATATGCAATTTTACTACATGTCCTTACATCTTTTTTTCACACATGGTACACAACCTCGACAGGGAGGTGATAAAATGTATTTACTCAGGGAGACGCTGTGGTTATGCGGCCTTAGTGTGGCGGCGTTCCTAGAGGGGGCGCTGTGTACAACAGGTGTGCTGGTTACCGGCATTCTGTGAGGTGTCCACATAACCACTGTGGGAACCAGCGCAGGTTAGACACCGAGATCAGCTGGTCTGTTTCTACAAGAACGCTAGCTGCTGATCTACAGGCACCAACTGGCCACCAGCTCTCTGTCATGGATGTCTTCATCATAGCAACACTTGGTCCTACTCTCGTCCCAAGATCCTTCCACAGGAAGGCTCTAGTATCTACCATTATGACCTTGAACTGGTTGGGCAATCGCTGTTGGCAATTTGGAATTTGGTAATTTGGAAGGAGTGAACAGGAAGCAGATTATATGATGGAAGCTTTACCATACTTTCTGGTTCCAGTTGCTGTTCGCTGCTTCCAAACTAACAACAGGGATTGCCCAAACCCAATTGAAGTTCACAGTGTTGTTTAAGAGTGCTATTCTACACCAGAATGGTGCATGGTACCAGTGTACACTTAGTCCAAGCACCACAGCATCAACAAAATAATGGCTGTCCGAGAAGTAACATTACAGCTGTGTATATGTGCTGACATGTATGACAAGGTACATTTTGTACTCGACAGGACCTGGTGACATTTGTGGACACATTGACAGACAGCCTAATGAAGTGGTCCCGTTAGAACATGATGATTCCTACCAGACAACCAGCTGAAAAACAACTCCAATTCTCCCTCCCACTTCGCTGGTCTCAGTCCAACCAGTACACATACTGGGTAACAAGTGGAGCAGCCCAGTCACCTGCCGCCCTCTTGTGGCCAGTCTGTGAACTATTGTTTTAAAAACGCCCATACGTCTGGTTGTGTCTTCCCCTATGGCGTAATGTTCAATGAGAGGAGGTGATAAAGGGCACCTTTCTATCCCATATTACAATACTACCTACAACATAGTATTTCATAAACTAGGGAGAAGGTATTCCTATCAATATGGACAAATGGGCAAGAACTGTTCTATGTGAACATGCAGTTTGGTGCAGAGATATAGAGCATGTAACCTTAGACAATGCATGGGAATCACTGTGTGGAGAGTAGTTGGAAGTCCGACATCATTAGGCGTACCGTCTAACGTCGAACTCACTGCGGCTGAACTTTGAACCCTGTGCTGTTGAATTCAATCCCCGGGAGGAAAAGTCAGCTCAACTGTTGTTTGTTTTTCAATTTTCTTTTTATCCCATTTTTCCCTAACCACTGACTATTTCTTCAACTTAATTTCTTTGTACACAATTCGCACCATGATATATGTAGACAACATGGCTGACACGGCAGGTGGAGGGGGAACCGGAGAAGCATCCCTCCCACCTACACTAACTCTCTTCTCATCCACAAATCCAGCATACTCTTGTCATTCTGCCCCTCAGATTTCGCGTCTGTTACTTCTTTCAGATGAAGGAGGACGGCATATTATCATACAGGGTGGAAGAGACTGAGAGAGGGAGGGAGGGAGGAAGTAGAGGGAGGAAGGGAGGGAGGGAGGGAGGGAGGGAGGGAGGGAGGGAGGGAGGGAGGGAGGGAAGGAGGGAGGGAGGGAGGGAGGGAGGGAGGGGAGGGCAGGGCAGGGCAGGGCAGGGCAGGGCAGGGCAGGGCAGGGCAGGGCAGGGCAGGGCAGGGAGTAGAGGGAGTAGAGGTGGACATCGGGGAGGCAGGTAGTGGACCTTTGGGGTGGGGGTGTAGAGGAAGAGAGTGGAAGGCAGTAGAGGCATAGCAGGAGAGCAGCTGAGAGCAGCTCACCATGTGGTGGACAGTGAGCAGCAAGCAGTCAGGTGGCGGAGTAGACTGGTGCAGTCCTCGTCTCTAAGGTTAAGGATGTGTGTGAGCTGTAGTGTGTGAAGTGTGTGTGAGTGTGTGGGGAGGCTGTAGAGTAAGGGTGGGTGAGGGTGCGGGGTGCGGAGGGGTGGGGACCACTTTATCACGTCGGTGGGCAGGTGAGGACCGTTATAGCCGGTGGGTAAGGTAGGGGCAGACACACCTGTACCTCCTCACCTGTACGGCAGCCGTCCACCCCTCCCTCACCCCGCCCGGCCCCACCCGGCTATATACAGCACCTGCTAGCCGCATGGCTACCCGGCCTACAGTTGGACACCGACTGCAGTCTGACCGTCCGGCCAGTGTTCTCCTCACACCGCCCGGCCGGGCTCCCCGCAGGCTGTACGGGCTGCCCTCTGGTAGCTGACCAGCTCATTATACAGGGTCCAGCAACAAAAAGTATGTGTATTTAGGGAGCCGGGTGAGGCATGGGGGACTTGGCAGTTTGTGCCATAGGAGAATGCAGGAGCCCTCAATCATACTTGACCAATAATGAATTTTATCTATCATAAAATATTGCATAGAAGCCACACCTCAGCACGTGGAAATAGGACACAAAATGTAGGCCTATGTAACCATGTAAGGAATATTTTAACTCCATTCTAGTAGTAGACTTTTAACTAAGAGTTTAATTGCCTTCCAAATTGGGAGAACCTTCTAAAGTGTCCCAAAACGAGGAAATGTCGTATTTTAATATTTTCCTATCATCTAGGAGCAATGATGAACAAGTTGAATGATTTCTGCTCTTCTTTTGGTATAGTTACACTACTCCATATGCTCGGATGTTTGTCAATTTTACACTGGTCCACATCTGGATAATACCTTGGATCTATTGGTTACCATACTCGCCCCCTGAAATCAACTTCCGTTGTCAGAGCAGTCTCCAGGGCAGTCATTGACCTACACTAGTCGCAATTTCATGGGAATCTATCCATCAGATGCTATTCTTGACAGAATATTGACATATGAGCAAATGGTGAATTCAGGCCAAAGCCCTATATTGTACAGAAAGGCTGTGCAGTTCTGTACCATGTATTCTTCACATGTTGGGCTGGTCCTGCTCCCATACTGAGTACCACCAACCTGACCAAGGGGGTCAGTATGAGTTACTCAGACCAACCACTCGCTGTGGTCAGAGCAGCTCACACACCACACCTGTGGTCGACAGCAGGAACTAGAACCTGCAGCACACTGCTGCCTCCTGGTGGGGCTTTCTGTCACTAACCCACCCTGCTAACCTATTGTTAAACTTGATAGCTATCTAAAAATCAATTAAAATTGATGAAGTACACATCTTATCATTATATACATGTATAGTTTTTGACATGTTGGACATCCATTAGGGGCACACACTGAATAAATATGGCATGTTCACATACATGTTGTGTGTACAAGTGGGCCTGTACTAAAAGAAAAATGATCAGGAACACTGGGAATGCAAACAATATTGGCTTTATACTGCAATGCCCCTCACAAGCCGAGTTGTTGTGGAAGGCAATTCGGATTGCAAATTGTCTTCAACGGGGAAGGAAATGACTAATCTCAAAAAATTATAAGAGGGTTAGACTTTATACACAAGAATTTACGGTAGATGTGTAGTAGTACGTGTATTAACAGTGCGGCCCTTACCGTAGTCCTCGGCGCTGGTATCACATGTGGGGCTGCTGTCGGGGTAGTTCTCAGGGACCGTCACCGTGATGGGCGGCACTGACGGCAGGTTCTTGTCATCTGAATTGAAACAAATTGAAGAACCTTGTGACAACTAAATGAAATTTGGAAAAAAGATTTTCCTGGTTTGGTAATGTTTTGTCTAATCTATTCAGATTTAGTTTACAGATAGGTGCATTGGTTACTGGACATTCTGATCTAGTATACAGATAAGGTGCATTGATTACTTGACCTACTGACCTAGTTCATAATGAGGTGCATTGATTACTTGACCTACTGACCTAGTTTACAGATGAGGTGTACTGTCTTGGACCCGTTGTGGTACAGAGGGTCCAGGTTGACCTTGAACCGGTGGTCTAGACGTGCGATCTCCCCCTGGAGGACATTAGACACTTCTCCATTTTGCTCGTCATCATTTTTTAACTTTTTCGTCGGTGGACTAGCAGGTCTTGAATAAATAGGGATAAAACTTGGGTTCAATATTTCCTGATACAGTATTTTTCTTATAGGTATGCGTGGAACTTTTTCTACTTCACACTTTAACATAAACTGAAAAACAAGCCTTTTTCTTCTTTTTTTTAAAAGCGCCTTTTTTGCATATATGGATTAGCCTAGTGGTTTCCTCGAACAAACACTGATTAGCCATAAATCAATCTACTGTATCTGTAGAGTTGACAATCATGTAAGGCTGACATACCGGTTGGTTGTGCCGTGGAGGGCCTGAACGGCTGTGCCAAACGTGCGTTTGAGTGTGTGGTTGAGGGTGGGGCTCTGGATGTGTTGTGCCACGGCGTCTAGTAGCGGCTGACACATGTGCTGCTCTGTCTTTGTGGTCGTCACCGGCGGCGTTGGCGTCTACAATGTATGACATGTCTTGTAAAACTCTCATTGATACAGGACTCAACTTGAATCTTATCAACTTGGTCGTCATGATGATGCATGAACACAGGCCTGGCGAGTAACTCGCCAGTGCTGCATTCAAGCATCATGCTGACCCTATGGGCTTGAGACACTGCTGAAGGGTCGGCATGATGCACTAATGCAGCCCCGGCGAGTTACTTGCCGGGGCTGCATTGGTGCATCATGACGACAAATGCATCATTTAGGGACATCCATCCTTTAAGGGCTAATGACTTCTGGGAAACAATATCAACTACTTACCATTTTTGTTTGGAAGTCCTGCTTGACGAGCACTTGTTCACATTTTAAGAGGGTAGCATACGGTAATCTGTTAAAACAATTAACAAATGAGACGGGCAGAATTTTAATATTTTATCTAAACTTTTGTGTCTATTCCATTGCATCCTATTGTTACATGTTATCAGCACATAGTGATACCATTCCCACCTTACAGCAGGCCTCCGTAGCTATTAGTTGTATCATATACATTGTAAATGGTTTAAGATGTCAGCTGCATGGCCAACTGTAATCAAAGACTGAAAGCTACCATACATGTATATCATGTATAATATTTCTCACACATTTGACATTACAATAATGAAGTATACATTTATTTCTTAGAGAAAATTTATGACTTACTAGTATGGTGAAAGATTTAAAGTATTTTGAATAGTAAGTTACCTTTTTGATGAGTCGGAGAGAATGAAAAGTAAATTTTCCATTTTACTCAAGTCTGTTCGTCTATCTGTAATGGTGAAAAGACAAATCCATTGAATTTCAAATCCGGTATTTCGAAATGATGGTAATCAACTTATTGACTTGTTGAATTGAAATTGACTTGAAATTGAATATATCAAATCATCTTGTCGCGAGGAAATTCTCGAGACTACTTTCATCTCCTATTCTAAATGATACCAGGTAGATGGGGAATTCAGAATGAATTCATTGGTAATCTAACCATATTTTTCAGGCTTATACGTTGGTCTTCAATAATGCCATTGCCTTGTTAGGCCTTTTGTCAGATGCCATAAGATTAAGGATTCTTACTCCTACTTAATGATATTAAAGTAAAATCAGCTCGGACTCGAACAACAACAAACCTAGCCTGTCTCTACTATTGTTTGTACCTTCGTCTTTGTCTATCCGGTTGATCATGCGTTTTAATGGTTCTATGTACTTCTGCAGTTGCTTCCACTTCTCTAGGTATGTCTGTTCGTCTGTGTCTGTGCGGCTGCCCGGGCTGGGTGCCACAGAGTTGGGGTTGCCGGGTGTGTTGAGGGCGCTGCCCGGAGAGGCCACCCCCATGGAGGCGCGTGACGCCGGGGACGGGGCAACCTGACCGGGAGACGGGCTCGGCAACATGTTGGCCGGAGACGGGATGGGGCCGGAGTTACTGCAGAGATACAACAACCAAACATGTCTTACTGTTCCACAAGCAGCGGTTTGCATGCACCAGTTTTTAATCAGCTGTCATTTTCTGTTCTATTCTTCTTAAAAACACTTCTCAAAGTGTAATATATGATAATAAGCGCTGAAATTATTCAATGGCATGTCAAAGTGAACATTGTCAAAAAAAGGATTAAAACATTAACATTAATTACGGTAATAATATGAAATAGATTCTTGAAGTTCATCTTAAATTGTTCTGTGCAGAGAAAAGGTATGTTGAATCAACAGTTGCTGACATAAATTTAATGCTATCAATTTGACTACACTAGGGTGATGTGAAATTCTATTGAAGAAGTGAAGGGCATTGTTCGTCAATAGGATGTTCAGATCTCGGTCACGCCACGTCCAGTATCCTTAACCACAAGCACTTAAATATCCCGATACAAGTTACGCCCCGGCACCGACAGTAATCATTACCCAGAGACGACATACACCACATTCCTCATGGTAGAGACGCGCGGGGAGGGGGACAGGTATGGAGATGTGGGTGGGCTCTTAACTGTCAACTAGAACATCTTAATTCTGCACATAATGGTAACTGTAAAGGAAGCTTATCCCAACACAGAAACATAGACAGCCCTTTCCATCAATAATGCACTAGCCTTTTTACATATACGACAGATGCGGCGAGGTGTACCCCAATCCTAGGTGACGGTTTGCTTAATTTTAGTGTTAAATCTTACATTCACAAACATCTAGTATCTTATTGTACATCTATGTGCAATGATAGTTTACCTGTTAGCATGCGGACATGCAAACCTACCATTTCCAAGATAATTAGCAATGCTTCAATTAAACCTACACCTAGAGGATCTTTCTCTATTTACTATTTGTATTCATTTTTTTGAAATATAAGATTTACTATGCTTAACTACAGGAAGGGTCGTATTCAATGCTCCCCATTGAATACAATGTGGCCGTATTCAATGAGCTGAGACAAAGCTGGCTTTTCTTTGCAAATAAATGCAAATGCCAACTACATGGATACCTCTCTGCTGTATTTCACTCGTGGAGGTTCGGGCCATATCCCACTCAGCCTGCGGCTTCGTGGGATATGGCCCCAGCCCCCACTCGTGATATAGGGCAGAGATGGTATCAATAGGTGTTGGCATTTGTCTATGTATTTTTAGAAATAATCAAAGTTTTTTTTTCTTTTGGCAGGCAATTGTCCGCTCAGGTATGAAACCTACAACAAAGGTATCAATTCTGATTTTTTTTAATTTTTTTTTTTTTACTGCAAATCGATTTTCACGTGAGAACGAAAATTGTGTCCTAGCTGCTAGTTTGAGTGTGACTTGGCCTCAAAGGACACCAGGGCAGCACGCATGTTACGGCTGGAGTGCTGCTAGTGGAGTAATGTAACATCATCTATCTCACACTGCGTTATCCCCCCTACATGTTATTTCCTGGTCACACAAATAGTTTTTTTCTCAATTTTTTTAAACATTAAAAAAAACATGATAGAAAACCTATGGCAAACAGCACCTGTACTACCCCCCCCCCTCATCTCTAGACACCTCTCGTATATGTAAAAAGGCTTTGATCCTCCCTATTATCGCCCCGTAGTTTATCACCAGTAGCAGCAGGCCTTAGACAGGGCAGGAAGGTGTATAAAAAGTGTCTTACTAATTCCACTGGTATGAACCCAGATTTGGAGATTGGCTGTGGGGGTAGCTGAAACATATGAAGGGCCCATAGATAAAGCAATACAAACAAAACACCAGTCAAAATGGTAACAGTACTCTTTTGGAGCACCGTTTGTTAAATGAGCTTCAGTTCGGATTTTGTTTCTATATTCTTTCAATTAGAAACAATAACAGGCATGGGATTGGGATTTCTAGAAACTGCTTGACGCTGGTCAGTTATCTGTATATGGAAGGGACCCCACCCTTAACTTTAGGCGGTTATGGCTTTAGGCTAAAGCCATAACCGTCTATATATAGTCGATATGCCACAATGACATGGTCATGTATCTGTGCGAATCACAGCGGGAATCTTATTGGCCTTATTTAAGGGGAGAACTGGAGAAATCCCATGCCTGCAAGAAATATTGAATATACAACAGTTTTGTTATGGTTGTGATTTTGGAGCACTGGGGATGAAGGTTTGATAAATTTGACAACACGAAACAAACAGAGGAGAGTGGAAGTTGACCAAATGTTATGTTATCTCCATAATCAGGGCCTTGATAACATGTGATAATATCATCGAAATGCTGTTTTATATGTTCCAGTTTTTGATTTTTTTCACTGGTGTGTTTAGTCTGAATTTAAAGTTAGGTCTAATACATTGTGATTGTTCAGCTTAAGGAAATTTTGTTTGTTATTGGATTACTTCTGGTGTGCTATGAAGTTTAAACAAATCTTTTAGACGACGATACTTCTTCTTCTCCTTTCAAAAAGGAAAGAAGAGAAGGGACTGGTACCTCAGTATTTCACCCTGGGACACTCACTGACAGTCTATCTGCTGACTCATACTCAAGTACCAAGTTTTACTTCAGTATGGTGTTTCAATTCACCCCAGAAACCTGCTCTCAGAGGTTTGACACTGTAAGAGCAGTTTGTGCCGGGATATTCCCATTCTGCGTGACGGCAGATGTTGAGTGCCGCAACCGACGCCCACTTGGTGACTGCGGTATACCTTTATACTGCCACTTATTGACATCTGCATGGTCCCTGACGTATCAATGACGTTTAACAGAAAAGACAGAGTAATAATATTGTGTCAGCGGTTCCAACGCCAAATGAACTGGGGACATGATTCTACCTGGATGAACTATCCTACCTTACCGACTCAGGGTTCTCCCCACACTGCAATGACACCGGCAGGCCGCTGGCGTCGGTTTTACTCCCACCGGCATCAATTTACCCCAGAATCGCCGCCGGCGTCATTTTAGCTATCTATAGGTTTTGGAATTTTGAAATCCATCAATTAGAACAGAAGTTACTGCCATTTTAGAACTTTACATGACTAAAAAAATTGTATCCATCAACTCGAAGACTGTATATTCTCACATAGAAGCCTAACCCTGGTCTGACTCTCCTACATGCTCCAGCTTTATGCGAGACTTTACGGTGTGATTTTTGAATGTGTGGAGAACCCTGCCGACTGTAATTATTGATCTGACAAAGAAAATCATGAAAGGTTATAAATACTAACTATCTAATATAGTTTCAGTCTTCTTGTGCTATCACCCACTAATACAACATTACTTTACCGAGCAGAACTGTGTGAACAGTTGTAAAATGATAGCGACTTTCGGTTAGTTTCACAATAATGCCACCCATAAACGAGAAGAGCAACAACACACAAAGCTTAATTAGTACTTTCTGTTTATGAACCAGAGTTAGCAGCAATGAAAGCATCGATATTGACGATAACCTTTCAGAGAACTTGGGCAGTCAAAAGTGAAATACTCATGTTATTTTTTTAGATATTGGAATGGGGCTTAGGTGATAAAGTATGGTTCATACCGAATATGTACACTTTGCAAATCACAAAGCACTTGGCTATGTAAAAGCGGTGAAAATGGTGTCTTAAGATTCAAGCAAGCCATGGAATGTCGGACGTTGCCATTTCTTCAGACAGTGCCTAATAAAGGCTAATTCATATTCACATACAAGCCCAGAAGTCATTTGAACTTAAAGATTTGTATAGAATTTTTGGATGTTAAACACTGAAAATATATGCAGTCTTGAATCTCAAGCTTGAAGCTTGGTTTGTTAGGGATTCCACACTTTAAGAAAACTGAAGGTAAATTGTGAGTGCAAGCTGAGCCCAACTCGACAGCTCTGGTGAGTAATCCCTGTTCAGCAGCAGCCATTGTACCATCTAGGGCCAGGCGATCTCTGATTTGACGGGAAAAAAATTCAAAAGTTTCAAAAGTAAATGGTTCATTCTAACAAGTGATTCTAATGGATTTAGTTTTAACCCCCCCCCCCCCATTTTCCCGAACTTGCTTCAGAAATTCCCAAGATTCCATGACTTTTCGCTGACAACTTTGTCTTCCCCGAGTTGGCTGTGTGCTGTGTGCGGGTTGTGAGCGTGTTGTGTGTGGGACAGCGTGTTGCGTGTGGGACCGTGTGAGACACCTACCTCTGTGCTGGGGCCGGGGAGGGTACGCCTGACGACACGCTGCTGGGACCGTTCTGTGATTGCTGTTGACGAAAGATAGGAAGAAAAAGGTAAATTAAAGAAATGACAGGTAATCATAAGATGGCTGTGGAAAATGTCACACTTGATGTTTTTCATTAACATTCCCAGACACCGTGAGTGTCAGATATTGTTCAGCACGGAAGCAGCAAGTGACTTTTTGTTCATCATCTCATCTTAACTTAAGTTCTATAGATTAATTTTCATTTAATTGTGGTTTAGTTGCATCCTAATTCAATTGCAGACTTGATGAGAGATAGGAAAATAATGTTAAGGCAATCTCAGACTTATTGTAAAAATACTGAAGAACCCTCAGCTTAACGTAAATTCCTGCGTATACCTGGAAGTTATATGAGAACAAGAACCATAGTGCGGGTTAGGGTTCTCCCAAGGTGGGGGTGCGAGTTATATATTTTTTTATGAGTATACTACAATACTAAAGCAGCCAAAATTAGACCTCAGGTGTAGGTGATACTTATAAGTTTCTCTCGAAATCAAGTTGCGGATTATCCCTGGGTATTAACCCTTTAAGGACAGTATGATGCCTTAATGCATCATTCCCTTGGTCGTCATGATGCATGAACACAGCCCTGGCGAGTAACTTGCCAGGGCTGCATTCAAGCATCATGTAGACCCTTTGGGGTTGAGGCAATCCCAAGGGGTCGGCATGATGCACCAATGCAGCACCGAGTTAGTTGGTGCACGATGACACAAATATCATCTTTTAGCGACATGCGTCCTTACAAGTTTAATGGTGGTGTGTATGCCTGCCTTGTACCTCCCTGCCTGGCCTAGCTCTGGAAGACCTGTCACGTTGTACCTACCTGCATGGGCTGGCTCTGGGAGACCTGTCACATTGTACCTACCTGCATGGGCTGGCTCTTGGACACCTGCGTCACGTTGTACCTACCTGCATGGGCCGGCTCTGGGAGACCTGCGTCACGTCGTACCTACCTGCATGGGCCGGCTCTGGGAGACCTGCGTCACGTCGTACCTACCTGCATGGGCCGGCTCTGGGAGACCTGTCATGTTGTACCTACCTGCATGGGCCGGCTCTGGGAGACCTGCGTCACGTCGTACCTACCTGCATGGGCCGGCTCTGGGAGACCTGTGTCACGTTGTACCTACCTGCATGGGCCGGCTCTGGGAGACCTGTATCACGTTGTACCTACCTGCATGGGCCGGCTCTGGGAGACCTGCGTCACGTCGTACCTACCTGCATGGGCTGGCTCTGGGAGACCTGTCACGTTGTACCTACCTGCATGGGCTGGCTCTAGGAGACCTGTCACATTGTACCTACCTGCATGGGCTGGCTGCCGGGCTGGCTCTGGGAGACCTGTCACGTTGTACCTACCTGCATGGCCTGGCTCTGGGAGACCTGTGTCACATTGTACCTACCTGCATGGGCTGGCTCTGGGAGACCTGTGTCACATTGTACCTACCTGCATGGGCTGGCTCTGGGAGACCTGTGTCACGTTGTACCTGCCTGCATGGGCTGGCTCTGGGAGACCTGTGTCACGTTGTACCTACCTGCATGGGCTGGCTCTGGGAGACCTGCGTCACGTCGTACCTACCTGCATGGGCTGGCTCTGGGAGACCTGTCACGTTGTACCTACCTGCATGGCCTGGCTCTGGGAGACCTGTCACGTTGTACCTACCTGCATGGGCTGGCTCTGGGAGACCTGTCACGTAGCTACCTGCATGGGCTGGCTCTGGGAGACCTGTCACGTTGTACCTACCTGCATGGGCTGGCTGCCGGGCTGGCTCTGGGAGACCTGTGTCATGGCGCCGCTGCTGACCGGGGTCGGGGCCCCCTGCTGTCCTGCCATCATGAAGTCTGCACGCGGCGCCTGCACAAGGACATGTGATCATATTTAGTCAATTTACTTGGGACAATCAACCTGTACACTCGGAGTTCCCCCTGAGCATACCTGCAGAATCCTCGCTGACAAACACGACAATTTACACTTTTTGGTGTTTTTACCATAGATCGCTTTCTTGCCTGCATGAAACTCATCTGTTTTATGATTGTTTTAACAGTTCTGATTTTAGATAAATTAACATGTTGTTCCCACCTACGTGATAAAAAGGCCTGTGAAGTATCGCGCAATGATAATATCCCCCTACATGTTGGCCTGTGATACATTGGCCTGTGGCATGATGTTACCCCACTATATAGATACATAAATAAATATTATTATAGTTTTAAAACCGACTCAGCCGAAGGGTCCCATACAGATCGAACCGGGGACAATTGGGTCCATGGATAACACTTACACCGAGACAAGGGACAACACAAGCGAACACACCAAGGCAATTACACAAGGAAGAAAGAGGGGTGTCCCCCTAAATATTGGCCTGTGACATGATGTTATCCCCCTGCGTGTTGGCCTGTGACATATTGTGACATAACATTACCCCGTACGTGTTGGTCTGTGACTCGTTGTGACATAATGTTACCCCTACGTGTTGGCCTGTGACATATTGTTACTGTGAACACCTTCATGTTGGCCTGAGACACTGTAACTAACCTGCATGTTGGCCTGGGACATGTTGTTACTGTGAACACCTTCATGTTGGCCTGAGACACTGTAACTAACCTGCATGTTGGCCTGGGACATGTTGGGGCGCAGGCCGGCCTGCATCTGGGCCTGCACCTGCTGCTGGTAGGTCTGGAAGGGCGCCCGCTGCTGGATCTGCTGCTGCATGTGCTGCATGCCCGGCTGCATGCCCGCCATGCCCGGCTGCATGCCCTGCTGGGGGATGGCTTGTACCATGGTGGACGCGATGCTCTGGGGGATCACCTGCTGTATGCCCTGCGGCATCCCCTGCTGGGGCATCCCCTGTTGGGGCATCCCTTGTTGGGGAATCCCCTGGTGCATGCCCTGCTGCATTCCTGGGGGAATCCCCTGCTGCATGCCCTGCTGCATGCCCTGGGGAATCCCCTGCTGCATGCCCTGGGGAATACCCTGCGGCATCCCTTGTTGGATGCCTTGTTGCATGCCTGGCTGCATGACTTGCATGCCTTGAGGCATCCCTTGCTGCATGCCCGGCTGCATGCCTTGCGGCATCCCGTGCTGCATGCCTGGCTGCATACCAGGCTGCATGCCTTGTGGCATCTGCATCTGCATACCTGAAATTTTAAATGTACATTCTTGTGAAAGCTGTTCAGAAATGCTAACTTGGATTATTTAGACTTCATCCTTTAAAGAGATAGCCGGTAGTTGGTGCTAGGGGTGTCAGAAAAAAACTTATATTAACTTAATATTATATATAGACTCATATTTAGTCTTGGAGTGACCATTAATTTTCTAATTTTCTAAATAATTACTAATGGCATCAACTCCAATTACATTCCCCAACAATGTAGGGTGAGGTAAATTTTCAGAAGAAAAAACCCTTTAAAAATCTTTATTTTACGCCTTCTCCCAAATTAAGAGGCACATTGGGGGACTTACCCTGCGGCCCGCCGGGCCCCATGCCGGTCTTGGTGAGGTTCTGGAGCGCGTTGATGGGGTCCTGCATACCGCCGGGTCCCAGCGCCTCCATGCGGCCCTTCTCCTTCTTAGAGTCTGCAACACACGAGGTACACACAGGTTAGTGTTCACCTTAAACTCGTCACACAGCTGCTACATGCAGCTCTTTATGTTATAGTCAATCACACACAAAAGGTTTTTTTATGATTAATTCTCACGTATGACCCACATCTCTCGACTTCTGAAAAATTATACATTTGTATTATCCTCACACTGGGTCTGATTATGGCGACTTTAGTGCTGCAATATACCGCAACTGACGTATTATACTATAAATGGTTATTTTCCAGGATAAATAAATGTAGTAACAACATTAGCATTTTCACTGATGGCGCCTCTCCTGACGTGGCCACTAGACCCTGGCGTGTTAATAGAGGATGACAAGTTGCCGACACCACGTCTTGTGTAGACTGGGGTTGCTAATGAGCCTGATTAATTATGGTGATTAGCAGCACCCACTGATCGTACCTGGTGTTATGGGCCGCTGAGTGCTGCTCTGGTTAGCCCAGTACAAAGGTTCAGCAAAGGTCACCGAGTATGTGGACAGCCGTATCTGATCTGGCCAATGCCTATAGGAAGCTAGAGGCATAGGTCCGCCATGTTATAATTCACTGGTTGCGGTCAGAACTACTGATAAAGACATTCCACGATGGGTACAAACTAGGGACATCCTTGTACCAGTCTTAGCAGTGCTCGTTGCTGTAACAAGCGCACCTTCCTCCACAGCCCTATACGGGTGAGACAAGTTACGAATTTATTCGCAAAAGACCCTCGACATCCACCTGGCATTCTAGGGAATCCCTTATCTGGATAGGACCAATCAGACTAAAACTCTTACTTCATACCTGAGACAACAGGTAGTAGATTAAGAAAGGGGTGGGTCCTATCAGTATTATCAAAGACCATTGTCACAGGATGGTGAGGGGGCAGATAAGAATTTATCCATAGTCCTCTGCCAGATCCAATATGGCAGTAGGGGGTGTTCTGCCACAATATGGCTGCCCCCATGCCCCAATATGTCTAAGCCATATAGCATTATTACCAAAGACAACATCTCAGAGGCTCAGAGGCTGTGAGATAACCTAGACAGGCGTAGCTAAGTCAATGCGAACTCCCTATAGAGTTCGGAGCAGGTCAGTAGGCTTGAAGCCGATATGATCTCTTTCCAGCTTGGATCAAGAGTGACCGACGAGTTCCATCGGACACGGGCTATATATAGGAAACCAGCCTGCGCGCGCACACGCAGACCGGAAGCCTATACCGACCTCTATCCATACCCCAAGCCCGGAGCAGGTGCTGCCACCTGCCGTCGGGCTGAAGGGTTCGGACGGAGTTCGCAACGCAGCGTCCAACAAAACCCGCCACATGATTAGCCCCACCCCAGCCCCTACACATATATAGAAAAATAGATCTTACGGTAGATCCGAAACAACTGTCCCATCCAGTCACAGGTTTTAACAAGACCTCAGCTTGGCGAGTGACATGGCTATATAGGGTATCATGGGAAGGTGTGCAACTAGATGTCCACGGTGAAGTATGGACGTGACAAATAGGCTCTACATACCACTAGTGTGCATGGCAGTCACTAGGGTATGTAGTAACACCATCTAGTGCATATTGTGCACACTAGTGGTATGTAGAGTCTAGTTCACGTCTTTGTCACGTCCATACTTCACCGCTGACTTCTAGTTGCACACCTTCCCATGATACCCTATATAGCCATGTCACTCGCCAAGCTGAGGTCTTGTTAAAACCTGTGCATCCGTATTCATCCAGGAATTATTAGGGTGCACAGTACCCTGAGGGATAGGGCATATCAATGCGTGTCTCGGAACTAATGAACTTAAAATTTGCCGAACACATTGGACAACATGGGGGATATATGTGTCTCTACATGGGTAAAATCGACACGAGCGACACAGCCCTTTTGCTAAAAATCGATACGGCGACATGGTAAAAAATGTGGGTACCCATGTAGAGGCACCTACATGTAAGGACACAGGCGCTGAGCTCTAGACCAATCAGAAAGCTCTGTATTGACCCCAGGTAACGGACATGGAGGAACCCAACGTGATAGCTCAGCACTTATACGGGACTAGCGCATTAGGCTATGGGGGCTGCCATCTTGGCTCAGAGCAATGCATTGTGGTTAGGCCCCCGACTCCAGAGCAGTGCATCATGGGAGAATTTCTCATCAGCTCCTTTGTTTAAGGTGTGAGAAGAGGGGATTAGCCTGATAAGGAGATGGAGTTTAGCCCCCGACTACCTCAGGTACCAGGATGTGCTAGTCCCGTATATCCTAACCACAAGAATCAACCCATACCCTAGAGTGTGGACAACCAGGCTAAACTCCTATCGGGCGTGGCGTTAATGGCATTCAACAAAAGTGTATACCTGCTCTAATCGTTGTCTGCACTTATGGCCAAACTACAGGTATACACCTCTCATTTACCTGTAACGATCCAAGTACACATTCAATTCTCGGGGTACTACAGTGGTCATTATTGAACACAGGGGAGGTCTTGATGGCTATCGGCGGGCAGGGGATGGGGGCGGGGGGGGGGGGACCCCACCACTCTTAAGCCAAAGAAGCACCGTGTCACTGTGTGAATGCAGCTTGTGGAGACTTCCCCGGCAGTAGGACATGTGTGGTCCGGGTTGGAGCTCCTACCATACAGTACATGTATACATCTATACATGTCTATATGCAGTAAGTAACTCAAGCCCTCAAGCCCCCATTTCTATACCTGTAACGCTACATGATGAGCAGGTGTCTTGGTGCTGCAGAGGGCCCATGGGGCAGCAGTAAATGTCGTCTGCCCCTGGTGACAGACACTGGCATAACGACTACTGCAGGACGCAGCTAATGGCGGCTGGTGCTGCGTCTGTGTGACCTTGTGACCTTGAGTTGTAGTGGTGTAAAGACCACCCACAGCTCAGCCTGTTGTTAGAGGCCATGCTGAAGGTCATTACATCCGGCGTCTTGTCTCGGGCTACAATTACATCTCGTTCTGCTCTTGTTCTACACAGCGTCATTACATAGGCCGCCTTGCCACATTTACTTAGACTTTCTGTCTGTCCACCCACCATAAGCTGTGAGCCAACTTGCCGCCCCCGCACTCCTCACAACAACACACTCCCTTCTTGGTAACACATGTTATAAACATCCTATTTCCACTTCTCAGTGAAGATAACCCCGTTTGATCCATGGACCATATTTTTTACCATTTCACGACTCCATATATATATGTGATACCCAACTACATGTATTAAATGCCAATATGGAATGGTGGGGATCAATAGAGATTCCGACCAAAGAGTAGGACTAGTGGCATCTCTCAATTGATGTTAATGGAATCTATGAGTGGGCCACATTAATTTATCATGCTGCTTGTCTACCAGAGCAGTGATTGGATTGATAGGACTTTTCTATGCTGCTTGAGGGGGATCCATAAGCCATCATCTTCTGGGTGTGGCCCTATTAACTTACCCAAAAAATGTGTCAGGTAGAAAGGTATGGATTTCAGGTAGATTGGCGTCGTTAGTCTCAACCTGTATTGCGTCTGGCACATGGGAGGCCCAATGGTTAACAACCGTGAACCATGAAGACCGATACTGTGTCATATGCCTTATGACCAAAAATATCGCAATGAATATTCATTACTTTAAATTCAAGTTTATACAGGGTTGTTCATCTGTAAGGAGCCTTCACACGTTGGTCCCACTGGGAGATTCAATTTGGATTCACCTTTTAATCAAATCCCTAGAGAACGGACGGTGAGTAATGTCTCTGTGTTGAACTAAATCAGGGTGAATGTCTATTTACTGTAGTTATTAGTATTATATGGCCATGCCTGTATGAGGCCTGGCTTCTATTTGCTGCACTCTTAAAATGCAGTTTCACGGTCCAGGAACTCAATTTCATCAATTGTCACAGGTTATGTGGTAGCCATGTTGGATTATTAATGAGATTACCCCTAAAAACGGCATCAAACGGATTCTAGTTTCGTATACTGTCATGACTATAAGTACAATTGACTGCCTGCCTTAACGCATAATAAAGGTGAGCTAACAGATGCTATTTCATTTCCACAAAGATCTCATTGCAGCCATATTGGACCTTTTATACCTACTTCATGCGGCTTAATACAGGAGACACCTGCACAGTACATGATGCTTGTTTGTGTGCCAGCTGGTCGATCCTCGACGACTCATTTCCTGTGCGTACTGACGATTGAGTTTTGTCGATTATACATCATTATGAAATTCAAGATGACAACTGATTGCCTGGAGATCGATCGCAGAAGTAAATTTCTCTGGGGTTTCCATGTGTGATACCTGAAAATTAGGGATTTCTAGGCTATATGTAGGTACGACTAACCTGGAACACCATCACCACTCCCTACACACTGCCTTGAGGGATGCTCTGGTACATGTACTATATATGGCACACGGCCATGGCTCTACTCTTCTGATTGCTCATCAAAGTCAGCGGCACGTCCAATCACCTTTTCCAATACTACTCATACCCATCGGGCTGAAGGAGAATCAGGCGCCATTTGCGCAGTGACAAACACACCGGGTCCCAATTAATTCCCTCTGGTGGAGGCGCCAGCAGCCTGCCTCCAGCCCCCGGCCTCCAGCCCCCCCCCCCCCTGCACGTCATGCTGTGTACCTGCAGGTGGGGCTATAATATGTTCCTACATGTAGTGGGGCACCCCTTTCACATTGTAGACTATTGTAAGGTTATTCCTTCCATAGGCCTGCACACAGACGTTTGAATATATCAAAGACACATGGCAGAGCCCTTGGACGTCAAAATGGCCGCCAGTGCTTCTCGGATTAAATCATGTCAGAAATTTCACTTCACTTTTGAATGGCGCTTCTCAAGCAGCTCTGTTTGGGAGAAGATTGGGAGAAGTCTAGAGCTACCCGTACTTATGGTGGCTATACCATCCCCGGGTAATTACCCCATGGGATGGTTAAGCCACGCGTTAGTCTCTTACTATAACGGGCCCAGTCCCTTAATACTTATATCAGTCCCAGGCCACAGTCATGTCATTGAGAGCTGGTGATGGTGGTGGTGGCTTTCCTGATGGGTGAATAGCGCACTAGGTCTCTGAGGACTTGCCAAACCGCCCTGCTCATACTAGCGTCTGTTCAGTTATTAAGAAAGGCCAGGTAATGTAGCGGTTATAAAAAGACATCTCCAATTTCAGCTATCTGGCCTCCATTGAGTTCCTTGTGAGAAAGGAGGCCATAGCCGATAGTGATCTGTATATGGGTCATGATATATGGTGCACTGAATAGTGCAAGTCATTCATACTGAGCCGGAGAAGGCTTACAGTGGCTGTCTCGTTATGTAGGACCATTATGTATCGTGATATGGGGGTGCATGCATGTCTTTGTTGGTTAGGATCATTATTAATTACGGCATTTTTTGACCAGGCTAGGGGTGGACGACCTCTTTGCATAATGCAACCACTGCTAATGACGGTTAGGTCGTCAGACCATGACGTCAATAGGAACACCATTGCTTTGCAACAGTCATTTGTTGACAGTGTAACTAGGTTACATGGCAACTGTCACTGTGGGGATCAAAAATGCCATCCTTAGTGACAGGCTCTAAAACCAAGTTCCAGGGCCAAATTCAGTAGTTTTGTACTATGGGGACCCATTGGGCACCAGTTTTGTGCTAAAACAGTGACAAATTAAATTGCCAGTGGTCCCAAATCTCAAGGAGACTTGGAGTTTGGAGTTGCTGTCACCAAGATTAAATATGGCTGGAGACTGTGTGCATGTCTATCTTGGGTAGGATCATCATTAATCATGGATTGGGCTGTGTGCATGTCTATGTTTGGTAGGATCATAATGCATTATGGCTGAGGGCTGTGCGCATGTCTAAGTTTTTAATTTTGACTGAGGGCTGTATGCTGGGGACTGCAAGTCTGGATTAGGCAGGAGTGTTGTTAATTATGGCAGGGACCATGTGCACGTCCAACCTGGATGAGTGTGTGCCCCAGCTCAATGTCTACAGCAGAGCTGGGTGTATTTGCACTGCAGTCTGCAATACTGTGGGAGAATTGGGAGACTGGGTGCCTGGTAATTCTATAGCAGGTGCTACAAATGCAAGTAATGGATAAAATCAGAATCCGCTCGATTCCTACTGCTCTGTGTATGCTTTTGTATGGGTCAAGTGCCATGTTACCAGTAGCAGACAATGGTACTATTACGTAGAGCTACTGTTGGTACCTCGTGTCGAGTAGCACCTGTGTCACTTGTTCTGGGATGAACCCCATGCCAACCCCATGCCAACCTGTGGGAGCAGCCGGGCTAGGTCCCTGTAGTGGCAGTCTGATACTGTAGAACTGTCCCTGTCTAGGTATTCTGACACAGCTGGGCCATGCTTTGGTAACCTGATAAGCCTAACCTGACATAACCTGGTAGTCTAACAGAGCTATGCCCCATGTCTTGGCAGTCTGACAGAGCTATGCCCCTGGCTTGGCAGTCTGACAGAGCTATGCCCCTGTCTTGGCAGTCTGACAGAGCTATGCCCCATGTCTTGGTAGTCTGACAGAGCTATGCCCCTGGCTTGGTAGTCTGACAGAGCTATGCCCCTGTCTTGGCAGTCTGACAGAGCTATGCCCCATGTCTTGGTAGTCTGACAGAGCTATGCCCCTGGCTTGGTAGTCTGACAGAGCTATGCCCCTGGCTTGGTAGTCTGACAGAACTATGCCCCTGGCTTGGTAGTCTGACAGAGCTATGCCCCTGTCTTGGCAGTCTAGTAGAGCATGTCCTTGTCTTGGTAAGCATTATGTTACGTATTAGGATGTGTTTCAGCGATTGCTACAACCCAAGGATGTCCAAGACTACAGAGTAAAGAAGGCATGTATTCAATGCCATATATCCTTAAGAGACTGTGTATCAAAGAGCTGCACAAGGCCTTGAGTGGGCTCGACTGATAAACCCAACACCCAGTGAGTGAGAGTGTTTAATCGGTTATCAGGGACTATTAGATACCAGTGGCAGTGTAGTAGCAGGTGTGCTGAAGCAGCATTATTCCTGTAGCGCATTATGGCATTCCAGTCTCACAGGTGCTGTGTACGGTATAGGTTTAGAGCTGTCAGTCATCGATTATTGTCATTTAATGGACTGGCAACATAGCTGTGGGCGCATTATATAGATTCCGAGAAGTGTTTACGAACATTGCTATTAATTCATTTATATTACGTATGTACAGAGGGTGGGGTGGGGTGTAGTGGGTGTAGTGAGTGGGTGGTAGTGGGGGGGGGGGGGGACTAAAGGGGGTGGTTATTTCTGTTTTCAAGGGGCGGGGTGGATTGGGGATGGGGCTCAGCCAAAGAATGTGGAGCCCTTTTGAATGTCATCCCTGCCGTCTGGTGAAGTTCTGAACCCTATAAGGAGAGGGGGCAACCCACGAGGAAGTCTAGAGGCCATACCGTGTATGTACAATTATACACACTAGATGGTCGCATCACCTCTCGGCCTGCATGCCTCTTGTCTGCCTCCCAGTTGGCATCTTTTATTCACATTAACGTCCTGTACTACTTCCCTGTGGAGCCCACAGCGGCACAGGGTGAAGCCGTCCTACACACTCAGACATGACATCAACACACCGACATTAGAAACACGACATCTTACAGTGCCAGTGTCCTCGCATCATGTGCCAACATTCTGGAAGAGGTCATGGCTTTCTGTTGGAACAAATGTAAACACAATCATTTCTCGGAGCTTTAATACTGCATATAATAGACTACTCTTAATCAGATTTACACACAAATATATGTATTACCAGACTATTATCATACATTGGTCCATGAGGAAATGTTTAGAACCAAAAGTACACTTTAACTCTTTGAGGGCCGCACAGTACATTTAATATGCCCTTTATCGGCATGATGCATGAATGCATCCCCGGCGGGTAACTCACCAGTCCTGTATTCAAGCATCATGGAAACGCTATTGGGTTACACTCTCGAAGGATCGCCATGATGCATGAATGCAGCCCTGGCGAGTTGACTCACCATAGCTGCATTCATGCATTATGACAACACATTTGATTGCACATTAAAGTACGATACGGCCCTAAAAGAGCTAAAGCATGCAGGTTTCTGCATCAATGTTGGAGGTACAAGCTGCCTATACGTACACCTAACCATGAAGAGGCCTGGATCCATGTCCGGTCACCCCCTTATAGGGTCGATATGGTACGGGTATGGACGTAGGGGCAGTAACACCAGCACCTTCTCCAGGGGTACTCCAGACACGTAGACAGGTAGGTAGGTGGGCAGGTGGACAGGCAGGTGGGGAGGTGTGTAGCTCGCCCTTAACCGTGTTCCTCCAGGTGCCCAGCTGTGTTAACCCCTCCTCCTGCTGCTGCTGACTGCCTGCTGGGCGGCAGGAGGGGCAGGGTGCGGGAACTGGGGCTTAGTGGGTGCAGGTCACCAGATGAGGTACAGCACCAAGGGGTCCTGTATGTAGTGCCCTGTAGGTGCCCTGTAGGTGTCCTGTAAGTACCCTGTAGGCGTCCTGTAAGTACCCTGTAGGCGTCCTGTAAGTGCCCTGTAGGCGTCCTGTAGGTGCCCTGTAGGCGTCCTGTAGGTGCCCTGTAAGTGTCCTGTAAGTGCCCTATATGTGCCCTGTAGGTGCCCTGTAGGTGGGTGTGGGGTCGGTACTGGTTGATACAGGGGGTAGTAGGTGGTTACGGCCTGTATTGGTGCTGTCAGTGACTCCTACAGAATCTGTAGTATCAATGTGGCACCGCGGAGCATTGACACTTTTTGTGACAACCGGCACAAGGATGCTCCCGATATGGGAAATCTAATGCCCTGGTAGCAGGATGGCACTGATACCCTGGGCAAGGACTGTAGCAGGATGGCACTGATACCCTGGGCAAGGACTGTAGCAGGATGGCACTGATATCCTGGGCAAGGACTGTATCAGGATGGCACTGATACCCTGGGCAAGGACTGTATCAGGATGGCACTGATACCCTGGACAAGGACTGTATCAGAATGGCACTGATACCCTGGACAAGGACTGTAGCAGGATGGCACTGATATCCTGGGCACGGACTGTAGCGGGATGGCACTGATATCCTGGGCACGGACTGTAGCAGGATGGCACTGATATCCTGGGCAAGGACTGTATCAGGATGGCACTGATACCCTGGACAAGGACTGTATCAGGATGGCACTGATACCCTGGACAAGGACTGTAGCAGGATGGCACTGATATCCTGGGCACGGACTGTAGCAGGATGGCACTGATACCCTGGACACAGACTGTAATACCCCGAGTAGAGACTGCCGCAATGTGGCACTAATACCCCGGCTCCATGTTTATGTCTGCATGTCCTTGTTCTGGTAACACAGCCCTCGGGGTGGCGGAGTGGCAGTATGTGGGGAGGGTTGTATTAATGTCCAATCAGTGGCAGGGTGCTATACGGGGCTGTACTGTGCCTATAGGAGTCCTCTAGCAGCATTGGTATGTGATGCCCTGGTAGGTCGCCTGCAGGGGGCCTGGTTCTGGGAGAGGCTGTAGGTGGGAGGCTCCAGTACCACCTGTACTACTGTGTGCTGGGGTACATGTGTGCTGGTGTGACCTGGAGGTGTGAGCAGGTCCTATATGACTGAGGGGCGGGGCCTGTGGGGGTGAGCTGGTCCTTATAAGTCTACCCCTGTCTGTAGGTGTGTCCTACATGAGCAGCTCTGTCAACTGCTCAGTACAAGGAGGCTGCTCCTGCTGCTGGTTCTAATGCTGCTTCTACAACTATTCAATACTGCCTCCCCCTCCTGCTGCCGCTGCTGCTGCTGCTGCCGTACCAGCACCAGGCTGCCTCTCAGTGTGAGCTCCGACACACGGGCCGCCAGTCGTCTTGTAGCTGTGTGCTGTATGCTGATCCCACACACCGTGCTGTGTGACACTAGTACTGCTGCTACCACTGGTGGTGCCGTTATCACTGAGGGGCTGAGGCTGCACGCATCACCCACATACTGCTGGCAGCCTACAGGGTATCATGCTGCTTAATGAGGGCTGGTGTCACACGGAGGGCTCCTGCTGCTGCTGCTGCCGGCCTGCCTGCCCGCTGCTGCCGCCAGTCTGTGGGGGTGGCCGTCCTCCTCCTGCTGTCCCTGCCGTGTCCTGAGTCCAGCTCTCAGACCCAGTCACTCACCTCTAGTCACACGGCCAGGACGCGCTAAGGACGCCGGGGAGACGCAGGCAGAATGTCGGCTGCTGCTGCTGCCTCCGTCCCTGCTGGTTGCCGGCGTCCGCACATACAGCACTACACTCTCCAAGCAGACTGCTGCGGCTGGTGTTACTTCCGTCTGCCTGAGCAGGCTCTGCATGAACCCCATGGTGGGCACCATCCGGTAGTTCTATCCTCTGCCACTGCAGTCGTTTAATGGCCGTATACTGTTTTAGTAGGTTGATACACCTTCGAAGAGTTGACATGATGCATGAATGCAGCCCTGGCCAGTAGACTCGCCAGGGCTGCATTCAAGCATCATGATGAGCAAGGACATAATGCATTAAAGCACTCTGCAGGCCCGGGTCTATGGCCTTGTTAAATACGTATAGATAACGCTGCAATAATCTGGCATTATTGTTGGTCCACCCTACGTACTGGCAGGGTATTCTAGGTATCACTTGACCAGGAGTGTCTGATTAAACACGTCAGTCAGTACATACTGACTAGTGTTAACGCCGCTGCAGCCTCTTGGTTTCCTCCACGTGCTTTAATCGTCTGTGACGTGTTCTTGATATAGATCCCCTCTAGAACTGCATTTAGTTAATGTTAGCGAGTAACTTACTAATTCATACCGGTACTTGCTTATATCAGAGAGTTCTGTTAGGGGCTAATATTAGTCATCTTGAGTGACTGATACTTTTTGTAATAAGTGGGAGGTGGGAGGAGGGTGGGGGCAGAGTGGTACAGAGTGAATCGGTGGGTTGAGACAGAGTCTTACAACTTTATACTAACGATACCTGGAGAGTGGTGGCAGCCCGCCGGGGACAAGCTGAGACGCCGGCAGCGCCGTGGTGCGGGGAGCGGGGGAAGCTGACGGGTCGATAATCACAAGACAAGCCGCAGTAGAGCCTGCCGCCCAGGCCGCCCGCAGCAGGCACAGGCTAGACGTGCACAGGTCTGTGTGTTATCTACCTGTCCTGCTGCGGCACCTGCAGCAGCAGTACCACAGTAGGGGTGCACCTGCAGACTTAATCATTATGTGGATTCAAATGTGTGATTTGATATGCACCGGTACATGCATGTTTGTCTATACATGGACCCGGCCATGTCCCCTCGCCATGTACTACTCACACTAACACGTGTACTGGGGGTCACAACGGGCCGCATTGTGCTGCTATGCATTATGCCTTTGGACATCATGGTGCCTGAATGCAGCCCTGAATGCCATGGTACAGGAGGTTAGATGAGTATGGTGCCATTGTATTTCAAATCCACATGTCATTATGCACGAAGTGTACGTGTAGTGACTAGAATCGTTAGGATAGAGGGACAGTGGGATAAGTTCTATAGACGGATTAGAAAGGTGCAATTAGTCACATGGTTGGTGGGGTACCAGGGGTGGTGGTCGGTATCTAGGCCACAAGGCGGGGTTGGGGTCAGTAACCTGTCTGTCTGGGCACCCACAGGTGTTAGCCCTTTAACGATCGTATAGTGCTTTAATGCAGTTTTACTGTATGCTCATTTGCTCTTCAGGAGTGTATGACCGACATAATGCACTAGTCTAGAGTATGTTGCGGCCCTTAAAGGGTTAACACGTCCGCACAGTCTGGGGGCATGTAGACCCGGAACCTGCAGGTGCCGCTACCTGACCCTACCCCCAGTGTCATGTACTACTCGCACCCAGCCTATCCCCACACAGTCTGGGAGCATGTAGACCTGGGACCTGCAGGTGCCGCTACCTGACCCTACCCCCAGTGTCATGTACTACTCGCACCCAGCCTATCCCCACACAGTCTGGGAGCATGTTAGACTAGTTCCAATCCCGACGCTCCGCTTTGGGACCAGTAACCGTACAGCGTTGTAACGGGTTACGTCGCCGCGTTCTGTAACCAATCACCCCAAGCTGGCCCCATCTTGCACCATGTTAAATAGCGTCAATTAGAGAGCGCCGCTCGGAGCGGACCGCACGGTTACTTGTCCCTAAGTGAGGCGAGCGGTAGCGGCAGGAGCGCATGGGATTGGAACGAGTCTAGGAGCATGTAGACCTGGGACCTGCAGGTGCCGCTACCTGACCCTACCCCCAGTGTCATGTACTACTCGCACCCAGCCTATCCCCGCACAGTCTGGGGGCATGTAGACCTGGGACCTGCAGGTGCCGCTACCTGACCCTACCCCCAGTGTCATGTACTACTCGCACCCAGCCTATCCCCGCACAGTCTGGGGGCATGTAGACCTGGGACCTGCAGGTGCCGCTACCTGACCCTACCCCTAGTGTCATATATTACTCGCACCCAGCCTATCCCCGCACAGTCTGGGAGCATGTAGACCGGGGACCTGCAGGTGCCGCTACCTGACCCTACCCCCAGTGTCATGTACTACTCACACCCAGCCTATCCCCACACAGTCTGGGAGCATGTAGACCGGGGACCTGCAGGTGCCGCTACCTGACCCTACCCCCAGTGTCATGTACTACTCGCACCCAGCCTATCCCCACACAGTCTGGGAGCATGTAGACCGGGGACCTGCAGGTGCCGCTACCTGACCCTACCCCCAGTGTCATGTACTACTCACACCCAGCCTATCCCCGCACAGTCTGGGGGCATGTAGATCTGGGACCTGCAGGTGCCGCTACCTGACCCTACCCCCAGTGTCATGTACTACTCGCACCCAGCCTATCCCCGCACAGTCTGGGGGCATGTGGACCCGGGACCTGCAGGTGCCGCTACCTGACCCTACCCCCAGTGTCATGTACTACTCGCACCCAGCCTATCCCCGGCACGCTGGTTGGTGTTGTGAGGGCCGATACAAACCACCATGTAGCAGGCAGTCAGCCATATTGACACGGATTCCTACCTACCCCAGAATACATTGCAGTGCACTGTATCAACGACAACCAGCAGCCCACCGCTGGTTGCCGTCCGGCCATCACAGATCACAGTAACCAGCTCCCTAACCCACCTGACCACACCGCCATGTACTACTTACAGCATCCCGCAAGGGGCATACGTTAAAGTGGCATAATCACCAAGCGTGTCCAACTCACAATGCTAGTACTGTTCTAGTCTACTATGTGGTAAGTGCGAGTGGTGAGAATGCCCCTTTAAGTCCCTGCTTGTGGTGACAGTGGTGGTGCCTGTGACTTAGGCCACATTCTATATACTACTCACAGCACGACACAGATCTCTACCGGTATACAATTGGGTATCAGGTTAGTCTTCTAACGGATGGGGCAGGCATACGCAATTTAGTAATCAATTAGACTGCTAAGAGGGAAGGGAGTGGGGATGTTACTGAAATATGATTGTTCATTTCTGTAAGTGTGTGTAAACCGTCTGTTTGTGCTTTGTGAGATGTCCGTACCTGAGGCCCCTCCCATATACTACTCACACCGTCACACGTACAGCGCCCTTACCGACCGTCTTATCAGTAGTCCAAAGGGTGTAACACGTTCTAGTCTCAACTTGAGTTCAGATTACCCAACTATCTACAGAGATCATAGACTGCCTGTCAATGTTTTGACACAGCATGTCTCTTGACTCCGGATTCTACCTGTAACTAAAGGACAGAACATCTGTTGGTGTTTTAGCAACACAGTGCTGTTTCCGTTTACTTTCAGAGTGCTGACAGTAGGACTGCTGATGTCCGAAATCTGGGGGTCTGCGACAGGAGATCAATGACCAGATAATCTATAAAAAACCTGAACATTTTCATGAGGTGTATTGTGCACATCTACCCGGAGGTGAGGTGAGGACAGCCCCCCCCCCCCCCCCCCCCCACACACACACCACGGCTGCCGCCACCTACCGCCGTGTCCACACACCAGGACACTACTGCCACCTACCGAGCATTAACACAACTAGACACCCTGTTTTGCAGCATCTAGTTTCATCTAAAGTCCCACTAGACTGGTATGCCTGATCCCGCGTACCTTCCCGAGTAGAGTGTACAGTGGGAACGCTAGTGGGAGTGGCCAGGGCAGGTAATCCAGCCTAAAGTCTCACAGGACGAGACCCTGTCTGGGTTGTGGGCTGCAGCCAGGTGTCATAACAGGGTGTTAAAACTTGGCGGTCCGACAGGGTCCCCACAAAGATTTCAGTTGGAAACCCCATGACAAAGACTGCCCATTTTCCATGACATTTTTTACAGTACACCGTGATATATTACGAAACCTCTACAATTTGATCGACCTAAAAGGCGCACTGAGTCAGTGACCTAACGCTGCAGATTTTTGCACGCAAATGACGTCGTGGGTTCAGTGCCCCTTTAACCCCCGTGCCATTGCAATTTAGGGAACATCACCTACTTTTGGGACCTTTTAAAGAGTAAAAGACTGCCCGCCCCCCAAATTTGTCTATACAATTCTATGTCCGGGTCACATTTTGCCACTAAATAGAAAGACCCCCTAACCCATGACATTTGTTTACGTTCCTTTAGGGAGTGTTCATTTATTAATTACAGGGGGGGGGGTGGTGAGATTTCGCGCGGAGGGGCGAAATTTTTTTACGCCCCCCCTCTAGAGCGCGTGTAACAATTCGCGCCCCCCTCGCCGAAGGCGGCGAAAAATTTTCGCCCCCCCCCTTTGAACTATAGTAACGCGCGGGCTTTTTGGCTAAAAAGGGGCTTAAATTTTTACGCCCCCCCCTCAAGAGGGGTCAGAATTTTTTACGCCCCCCCCCTCAGAAGGGGTCGGAAATTTTTACGCCCCCCCCCCAAACCCACCACCCCCCCCTGTAAATAATAAATGAACACTCCCTTAGGCACCTATAGAAATTAATTTTTTGTCCTTATAGGGAGGGTATACATGTTTTTATTCAAATATTCTCACTCGCTCTACCTCTCCACGTTAAAAATATGTAGACAAATCTATGCCCAGTGAATCCTAAAAACAAACATATCCTGCATACTCTCACTCTTTCATCTTTTATATGAAATCTGTACTTCTTTTAGATTGGTGTGGCCTTAGAACTTGAATCCTACAGTCTACAGATCAAAAGACATTGCACAAGTTTATATTTGACATTGTTTTATTGTACAAATACAATGATATTTCATCAATCAATTTATTGTAAATATCTATGGTATTACGGTTCCTCTGTGTATTGACACTGCATAAAAATTACAAGAAAATTGCATTCATGTCTAACACCATATAATGTTCACTCAATAACTACATCAGTATCCGTTATTCCCGACCATGATCCGAAAATCATATTTTTTCTACGGCATTTTCTCGAACCCCCACGACCACATTATTTGACATACAGTCTCATACCAAGAACAATTGATTACCATTTCCATATACGTTACAAGCCTCGTATCACCTATCACGTGTTCGTGTACAGGGACTTTATTATTCATTGAACCCAAAGTGTTATAGATCATAACTGAAACCTGATTCTAGGACGTTTCACATTTGTATGGAGCCGAGAAGCTTCAAACCTGATCGACAAACAGAAGGAACATCCCTGCAAAAGCAGGAGCAGAGGCCTTCCTAATTATTCCTGAGTATATGCAATACAATGTATCCAAGTCTGATCACAAAATGCAACTTACAACATGCAAGTCAAAGATGGTGCGCTTAGGGTCATTTATGATTGCATTAAGTCAAATTAAAGTCTTTTTCTTTTCTTTTTCATGTGTCAAACTTTGTCAAGTGTTTTTTTTGATGCGGGACAAAACGTAATGCTTAGTTACCAGGTACCTGAGAGGGTATCAATAGAACTGGCACTCAACGCCAAAGTTTTCATTAACAACCTCCCTTAAATTTGCGGTAACCGCTATTTCGTTATAAAAAGTGTATCAGGATTGACTTTATCTAAATATTTAAATCTAACGATTTGTGAAGATGAGTTTGGAGAATAATTTATCAGGCTAATTACCCTTGGCGCAAATAAATTCATCCACCGCAGAATATAACATTACTGAGAAGAAACACACTATTCAGCTATCTTTGCCCCAACAAGGCCCATTATAGCATCAGCGTAACACAATACATAAATCTTCAAACACTAACATCTTACAGACACCTTCTAACACCCACTGCACCAGACAAATATCAAATGCTGTAGAAATGTGTAATTGAACTTTAATCTAAGCACCATGTGGACTTAAAAACAAATAGCTATCCATCATCTTGTTTTACAGCTAATCCATTCCTGAGTAAACGCTATCTTCTCTTTATTCACTAACTTTGTACATTTAACTGAATGTTTATAAGTCTTAGCGCATTATTTAAAGAAAGAAATCTAGTTTTAAAATCTCAAATTGATATGCTCCGAAATCCCTGAGAGCTATTCAAGTTCATTTTCTTAAGAGCCAGTGGGAGGTTGGTCCCTAGGTAAATTTTCTGTAATTAGATACATGTGCAAATTTATTTTTCTCCAGGTCTTAAGGTCCCCCCACCCCCAAAAAAGAAATCTAATTGGATTATTGAAAGTAAGAAAATGTCATTTTGTATAACTGATTATCTAAGCACTATAGGGGAAAAAAGCATCTTGTCCCAAGATAAAATCTACTACAAAGAATGAAATATATACTCAAAATAATTAAATATATAGAGAGAAAAGAAATAATTACAGGTCTGAAAATCTACTGCTTACTCTGCATTACTCATTTCATGAGTAAAGCCAGTCTAAAAGGTGGAAATTATAGGGAATAAAAGGAAAAAATTATAATCCATGTAAATTGTCCATTGCCAAGGGAATGCTGTGAGATCAGTTAAGCATGGGGCACTCCGCGTGAATCAGTCCCGACCTCTTGAAGCTTGGCCAGGCGATTTCCCTCGATAACTTGCAGGACTGGCAAGATAAGCGCACAAATGACAGGCACAACTCCCACTTGTCGCTATAGCAGGAGAAGGGGTCCTAGCTCTCACTCACCCCGGGCGCAATTTTGTGTCACTTGCCTCTAGGGGCCGACCTGGAGAAAAATAAAAATGCTTCTGTTTTGTTTTTGCTTTCTTTTGGTCAGTTATTTTAATGGAGATTAAAGAGGGAATTGAATCATACATTCGTACCTAAACTATATTGTTGGGATGTAGGCAGTTCATCTATATTTATACTTTGCTACTTGAAGGTGTGACAGATGGACATATATTTCACCTCTAAATGATAAAAGCTACCGGTAGTATTCATTAAGTTTCATGTGTTTTTCTATATTTGACATTCATAGTTAAGTGCCTGTGGCATAAGACTGAGACTGATTGACAAACTCGACATGAAAATATTTTAGTTGAATGGTGCTCGAATTATAGACAACAGCTGCAGCAAAACCAAGCTATATCAATACTATCCAACCACATCTACATAAACCAACATTGACATCCATTATTTATGTTCTGCCACTTTCTAAGTATTTACACAACAATGCACTTTCTGACGCGTTGATTTGACTGGGCTCACTTCCCTAGATCGATACAGTACTGGCAACACTGTTCTCTATCCGCATTATACTACATATGTGCTAAAGTTTCCACCTCTACTGACAAGAATATTCTTTGGACCATGAAGACTCTTTACCTAAAAGTGTGTTTTAACATGCCGATTATATGCACGCATGAAAGCTTCCTTGAGATAAGTTCCCAAACTATTAAAGGAGCCTATATTTAGATTATGAAGACGTTCACGTCTAAATAAAAGACACTTTGAGAAAGTTTGCCTGCCGGGGAGTCATGAATAATTCTGTCACTAAATAAATTTCCAGATGCAAGTAACGGCCCTGTCTGTCATATATATCAGTCAGAATATCCTTTTGTCGATATACACACCAACAGATGTCTTATTACCACATGGAACCGTCACCAGACACAATGGGGCTCTCTATCGTCCACAACTGAGTGTCACGTTTCCCGCTCTAAGGGCAGTTCATGCATTATGCCCTATGTTGTCATGGTGCATGAATGGTGAGTTCTACTCCGTCTGCCTCCGTCCGCTAACACCACACCACCACCGCTCTCTGACCACTAAACCACCCAGCCACACAGGTGCAATACCTGCCCTGGACCTCTACCTCTTTGCTTACATTTTTTTTTTTCTCGGTTCACATAGATTTCCCCTTATTAAGCACTTTTTTGGATTTGGTTCCATTATTCACGTTATAAATGGTGTTATTAACCAATATACACATTTTACTAATATTACAGATGAATACTTGCTATCAAAATTTCAAAAGCCCATACTGTATTTTCTGCAACTTGTAGGCTATGAAGTCCTAAATCCGAACAAATCGCTTGCTATTTCAAAGCAATTACAAAGGTCTAATAGGTAAACCGACTCGATCTGGTTCGGCAACATTAAGTGGCGCTACTCGCGGATGGTTAGACATACCGGTACATGGGCTGGGGATGTTGTTTTCTCAACATTGACATGCAATCCATCAATTAGAACCCGGTGCCCCCCCCCCTCACATGCTGCCCCCCCCCCAACCACTGGGATGGATATTGAACATCCACTCACTATAGTTCACAACATGGATGCAGCTGTTGTACCTCTGTTCTCTACTTTCACTTTAAGATTTGAAACCAGTAACATGTAGGGTTCAATACTGATGTGATTCTACTTCAATTATCAAAAATATCAAACATAATACTTAAAGGCTAGACTAATGGTATACCTCCAATTGCCTATCGATAAACCCGACCCCTTCCCTCCCCATACATCTTAGGTGGCAAGTATCCCAGGTATCTGTATAGAAGTCATCAACATCAGCCTAACACGTATACATAAAGTATCAGCTGTTACCGGTATAATAAGTAGACGATATATTTTGTGGTATTATATTCGACATAACTCAGACTCAGTGGAATGCACAGAGATGCTTACATACTGTTACCCCCCCCCCCCCCCCCCCCGGTTGCAGCTCCACCCCCGGCGCCGACACCACTTGTTGTACATTACTGACAGTCTGACACTGAGGACGGCTGTCACAGGGACCTCCCCCCGGGCCGTCCTCCGTACACGTTATCAGTACACCCCCCGCTAAATGGACTCCTGACAGTTTACCCACAGCCTCCACTCCTCAACTTACACAAGACGCAGTGTGTTACCTTCATGCCCCCCCCCCCCCAAGTCATTGCCACTACTCCCTGCTACAATCATCCATGGATCCTCCTTCCCACGGTATAACATTTTCTAAGGATTTTGTAGATGACATGAATGGTTCACTTTGGACAATATCTTCTACCCACCCAACGGCATCTGTGGTCTAACCAGGCACGGGACTGCGTTTTGAAGAAAATTACAAGACGCTTCATAACCGATTGTGCGAATGGTATTTGAGATGAATTGAATTGTATGGCTGCCATCAGATACTAAGAACCCCACCCCTATTCATGTTTACATATTCAGGAAAAATCCCGTGGTTGGGTGTAAAACTTGGTTATAACAAATCCCAGGTAAAAAAATTCGTTATAACCAAATTTCGTTATAACCAAGTCCAGCATTTCGATGAGGTTTAGTGATGTTGAATATGCTTTAATGTACTTCAATTCCCCTAGTATGTTACAAATATAAAGAGGCTATTGCAAGGACAGTTATTAGAAGCTGTGACTTGTGTTACTTCATATAGAACGAGTTCATTCAGATATAAATTCATTTATCTTAGGAATTATATTTGGCTGTGCAATGATTTTATGATTGTTTATCACTCCCCCCCCCCCCACACGCAACTAAGGCAGGGAGCTTATCCTTTGAGTTCCCTCTGCCTAGGGCCTTATCAGAAGCCCTGCACCTCCTATAGTCGCCCACCACCTCCCAGTGGCCCACCACCTCCCACAGTCACCTAGGGGCAGGGGAGGCCGGGTACATAATCCCCACACCTCCTAGAGTGGACATCTCCCTAGTGTAGGGACATCTCCCTAGTATAGGGACATCTCCCTAGTGTATGGGGCACCTCCATAGTGTAGGGGCATCTCCCTAGTGTAGGGACATCTCCCTAGTGTAGGTACATCTCCCTAGTGTAGGGGCATCTCCCTAGTATAGGGACATCTCCCTAGTGTATGGGACACCTCCATAGTGTAGGGGCATCTCCCTAATCACTACTGTAAGGACATCTCCCTAAGCATAAAGTTTGCCAATAAGAGTACTCTTTTTACATGGGGGTTGTAAGAACTTCTGTTTTCTTTGGAGTACAGTAATTTCACTAAGAAAATTGTTAATCATAATATCTGAATGTGAAGAAATTGTTTGTTATAACCAAGTTCATACCAACAGCACTTTGTTATAACCAAGTTACTTTATTATAGAAATGTATGAGTGAAAATCGGGACCAAGCAAATTGTTTGTAATAACCAAAATTCGTTGTAAGGAAGTTTGTTGTAACCAAGTTTTACTATATAGACAAAGGCCCATGGCAAGAGGGTCTTTTTGTAAGTTTCTCTCTCAGTGATACTGGGGCCATATCCCACGAAACCAAACGCTGATACGGATATGGCCCCAGTCTCACTGAAGCCGGAACGGTGCAAAATGACTCTCGTCATGGGCCTTTGCCTTTATTTCATGTGTTTTACTATTCAAAATATGCTAAAGTGCATGTAAATGGCCATAAGATTTTGAAAAAAATGATGACATCACGGGCCATGAAATGATGGTACATTGTATCCCATGGGAGGGCATGGGTTATGAGAATTTTAGTACTTAAGTATAGTGATGGTCGTATCAATGAAATGACAGTTTTTTTAGCCGCCCCCCCCCAATCTGTGGAAGGTAGCAGGGTACTCACTGATGTCCCTGACGTGTAGGATGAGGCGTGCCACCAGCGCCAGGTACTCGTCCTGAAACCAAACAACACCTGGCTTATAACACCACTCAGCAGTTCTATACCTCAATTTCAATTCTATTTCAATTTTAGAAATTTATTTGCTTAAAATCAATAGAATTTATAGTTCATTTGTATGTACACGGTTTGATATAAATAAATATTCCAATTCCGTTTTACCCTCGACTAGTCATTGCTTTACAATTATAATTCTTAAGCAAAAAGGCTGATTCAAGACCCGAAAATACCATCTAGGGCTAGTTAGCCTACGTAGTGGCTACGTACCCGTGACTTGGCCTTCTGGAAGACATGGTTCTCCATCTCGATACATGTCTTGTTGGTCGGGTTTCCCGCCTGACGCATCGCCTCCTCTCTGTCAACGACAAACAACAACAACACGTCACACGTGGGGCATCTGTCTGTACAGGCAACAGGGGGCACAGCAGTGGTACCGAAATGACATCGGCTTTGGCCTATGCAGAATCGTAATGGCTATCAGAAACCCGTCACAATGGCCTGTGTAATATGTCGGGACAAAGCCGGGTTATTAAGCCTTACACAACCCAGAGACTTATTTGGGAATTTTTTGAAGGTCTTTATACATGACAGTAACACTGTGCCTCTACATGGGTCCCCACAATTTTGACCGTGTTGCCGGGTCGATCTTTGGCAAAATGGCTGTGTCACCATGTCGATTTTTATGTATTTAGAACATACTAGGGCATTATAAAGTTGTCTGTGTCCGTCCATTTTTAAAAGGGCCGTGTCGCCCGTGTCCATTTTTAACCCATGTACAGGCACAGTAACACTGCTATATGATCAAGGTTACCGGATTGGCAGAATTGGTAAAATGCTTGAGAATCTTTGTAATACATATAGCTAGCTGCCTTGGTGTAGAAAGGTAGACTCAGGATGTGGAGACAAACATAACAGGCCGAATGTGAGTGACTTATTTAGACCAATGAATGGTATATGTGATTGGCATCACGACCCAGGGCATTTCATATTTTGTGATAATGTGTTTTCTCTTTTTTCACTTTTCTTATTATAGATATGATATTGTATTTGTAATGTTACCTTAAGAACAAGAGCTACAGGCGCCACAATAAGAGGATTCTGGCATTTTTTAAAGCTAGTTTCTATCATCATTAGTTCAAAAGTTAGCCCAAGATATGTAAATTTAATGAAGCATAAAAGAGTTTCCACAAAGACTAATGTCTAAGCTAAAAGGGAGGTCATGCACAGTTGTCAAAGCGTCTCATATACCGTCTCAAAAAAGCTTTCCCTCTCTGTTTAACATAGAAACCAATGGGCTTGACACTCTGGGGGAGGGCACTTGGTGGAGGCTTCTCCTATACCTACAGTGCTGAAGAAAAATGGACAAAAAAGCCAAAAGTGACACTTTTTCATATGGCTTTTTTAGGCATATGCAGAAGGCTTTGATCAACACTGCAGCATCTATCAATATGCATTTGTCACAGCTTAAGATAAAGGCAACATTTGTGAGCCAGCAAATTTTATTTACAGAATTATTCAAGGTTAAAGTCATGCGAAAAACGTCTTAATTTTTCTGCTGAACCGTCGTATAACACCCTGAGGCACAGTAGTGCCCCTGAGTCAACAACATGAAGTTAAGTAACACATTTGCTTAGAGATTTTAATGATTCTGTAAATCTCTCATCAAATAAATATGTACTGGTCGACATTTGCTTTTGCGACCAAACCTAAGGCATCGTTCACATTGCACATGCAATGCTTGACATTGGAGCGCTAAGATATCCCATCCCCTCTACGAAGGGTTCCAAACCTTTTTAGCTAAAAAGGCATGAAAGGCGACACTTGGTATCTGTTCCATCACCCCATTCAACAGGCAGTGGTGGCAACCAGTGTTAGTTCCTCAAACCCCTACCAGACGGCGTGGGGGTGTCGTGACCCAGTTCCCGTGACCCCAGCGTCTCCGTGACCCACTTGTCCCGCAGGGGTCATGAATCCCATTGGCACGTGGCCTCAGATGACCCCCTCCTGTAGGCGTGTGGAAGTGGGGGCTGTTCATAACGGGTCTCCGCACACTTGGCTTAGGGTTATTGGTTACCTTTTGCTCTTTGATGGGATAACACTACAGTAGTCTTTGTAACAGTAAATGGGTAGGGGCAAGACTTCTAGCAGATCAAAAGGTCATCATTTATTAGTAGTTGGAGGGCTTGGCAGCTTGTTGTGGGTCTAGATCCCTTTAATATTAAAAATGGACAGGGGACATGGGTATTTTGAGGCTTAGTGACATGACACATGGGCATTTCTTAAGATGAAGAGGACGACATGGGCATTTCTTAAAATCAACAGGGGGACGGTGGGTATACATACCCCTTTTTCTGAGGACAGTAATATTTTTTGAGGATCCCATCAATTAACTGAAAGTAAGGGGTGTGGCTGAAATACTGCACTGAAATAATGGTCACTTGCGAAGGTGCCACACGCCCTCATTGCTTGATTGATTTGTTAAACGTCCAGACATAGTACGTACCTTACGGGTCTGCCTCAAGTTAGTGAGGAGTCATCCACAAACAGTGGTAGTCTGCCTCGCAGTTGGATACATATTTAAATACGGCTTGCCCAATACAGTAGTGATCGCATCTATGGGGGTGAGGGAGAAAACCGCGACCAGAGCACATCTCCCATTTCAGACGTGGTTCACTGAGGTTAAATCACCAGGCAGACCACCAGCCTGAAGGCCTGGCCTGCCCATGTGGACAACTGCTGCCAATACTACTTGATTATTGTCGATGACTGCACTGCACTCCACGAAAGTGACAATGTGACCGCTCAAGTTGTGTTGCCTTTTATGATTCCGGTATACCCATAGGTATTGTGGAAGGCTCCCAATGAAGTTATTCTACTCCTTCATGCTCCTATCATATCAAGAGACGAGGACTAGGTCCCCGCTGGCCCTGATGGTGAGTGCGTGGGGCCCGATGCCCAGAGACGGACACTAGATAAACGTAGATATTTTCGCACTGTACATATTTTTGCGATTTTTAAAAATCGCGAAAAATATGTACAGAGCGAAAATTTATATACTATAGTCCTACTACTACAATGGTCCAAAATTTGCGAATATAAATAAATGTTAAAATGCAGTTTTTAGCAAAATCGCGAAAAATGTATACACGCGAAAATATCTACATTTACAGTAGGTCCCTACAAGAGTTAACAGTGTGTGTGTGCCCCGTGGCAGGCACAACACAATTACTGTGAGGGTACACTCTATGTTAGGGGTATGGCCACGGGAGGGTGAAGGCTGCAGGGGGGGGGGGGGGTAGGGAAGGGTGAGACCAGGAGAAAGGTGGGAAAGGTGAGCTATAAAGGGGAGGGGCAGGGCAGATAGTTTATCTACTGCCATTCATTGTGAATCGCAATTGTAGTCTGGAATATCTCGTATTCGGGTGGTCTTTGGGTGGGTCGGGTTGGGAAGATATCTAGTCTGCTCTTTGATAACATTTCATCTATCTGAAAAATTATTATTTTTGGCCTTTTACTTCCATTTTCTGCTTCCCATTTTATTTACAATAACCCATAGCATGTCTTCAATTTACTTTAATGTATTCCAACAATTCCTGTTCGACGTATGAATTCCCAGATTGAGTGCATTTAGCAAACTCTTGTTGATTTCCAGTTTATTGAGCCCTCCCTGTTTGTTGAACTCCCCACCCCCAGGGCTGCCACCTGGCCATGGTGCGTGTGCTGCAGGCGGCGTGGTGTATATTGTGTAGGACAGCAGTGACGTGTAGCAGCCTCACACCTGTACTTAGTGCTGATCCGCGCCACCCATCCCACCAGGCCGCTGGTACCATGTACCGTCCCACCAGGCCGCTGGTACCATGTACCGTCCCACAAGGCTACTGGTACCATGTACCGTCACACCTGGCTACTGGTACCATGTACTGTCACACCAGGCTACTGGTACCATGAACTGTCACACCTGGCTACTGGTACCATGTACCGTCACACCTGGCTACTGGTACCATGTACCGTCCCACCAGGCCGCTGGTACCATGTACCGTCCCACCAGGCTACTGATACCATGTACCGTCACACCTGGCTACTGGTACCATGTACCGTCCCACCAGGCCGCTGGTACCATGTACCGTCCCACTAGGCTACTGGTACCATGTACCGTCACACCTGGCTACTGGTACCATGTACTGTCACACCTGGCTACTGGTACCATGTACTGTCACACCTGGCTACTGGTACCATGTGCCGTCACACCTGGCTACTGGTACCATGTGCCGTCACACCTGGCTACTGGTACCATGTACCGTCCCACTAGGCTACTGGTACCATGTACCGTCCCACTAGGCTACTGGTACCATGTACCGTCCCACTAGGCTACTGGTACCATGTACCGTCCCACCAGGCCGCTGGTACCATGTACTGTCCCACTAGGCTACTGGTACCATGTACCGTCCCACAAGGCTACTGGTACCATGTACCGTCACACCAGGCTACTGGTACCATGTACCGTCCCACCAGGCTACTGGTACCATGTACCGTCATACCAGGCCGCTGGTACCATGTACCGTCACACCAGGCTACTGGTACCATGTACCGTCCCACTAGGCTACTGGTACCATGTACCGTCCCACTAGGCTACTGGTACCATGTACCGTCCCACCAGGCCGCTGGTACCATGTACCGTCCCACTAGGCTACTGGTACCATGTACCTTCCCACTAGGCTACTGGTACCATGTACCGTCACACCAGGCTACTGGTACCATGTACTGTCACACCTGGCTACTGGTACCATGTAACGTCACACCTGGCTACTGGTACCATGTGCCGTCACACCTGGCTACTGGTACCATGTGCCGTCACACCTGGCTACTGGTACCATGTAACGTCACACCTGGCTACTGGTACCATGTAACGTCACACCTGGCTACTGGTACCATGTAACGTCACACCTGGCTACTGGTACCATGTAACGTCACACCTGGCTACTGGTACCATGTAACGTCACACCTGGCTACTGGTACCATGTGCTGTCACACCTGGCTACTGGTACCATGTGCCGTCACACCTGGCTACTGGTACCATGTGCCATGTACCATCCCACCAGCTTAGTGCTGGAACACCCTTCTGTCTCACCGTGTGAGGCACGCACAAGAGGCCGATTATTTTGTTATCGCCCATCTTCCCCTCCACCCCACGTTTACTCTGCTCAGGTTCGTTTCACCTTCTGGGTATACATTGTTTGGCGACATTTCGTGACATATGGTCATATTCTTGGCAAACACCCTCTAATCCATAACATGCCATTATCCCTCTGACCTTCTGGCCCCCTGCCCACAAGGCACTCGAAGGTACAGACAGACTGCCAGGCCCCAGCACAGACTGTAAGGTACCAGCACAGACTGTTAGGTACCAGCACAGACTGTTAGGTACCAGCACAGACTGTTAGGTACCAGCACAGACTGCCAGGTACCAGCACAAACTGCTGCCGGATACCAGCGCAGAATGTTAGGTACCAGCGCAGACTGCCCTAGAGGCGTGTCTCGGTGGGACATGGTGACCTTGACCCCATTGTCTGGATCAATATGTCGGCTGTCGTCGCCTCCTGCAGAGTAGGGCCCGGCGTCTGGCCGGTCAGCTGGGTTGGAGAAGAGGTTATTAGCAGTGGCGTGTTACCATGGTAACCAGCAATGAGATGGGCAGTGAATGTCTGCATCATACATATGGAGCGGCCGGTGGGGGCCGTCTGCCACCACAGCCGGCTACAGGTTGTAGGCTGGAGAACAGGACCCAACAAACAGGCCGAGGGGAGGAATCAATGCCATGGGGAAGGGGCTAATGCCACAGGGGGAAGTCAGATGCCTGCAGTGAGGAAATGAAGTCAAAGGGAAGGACATCAGAGGCTAAGTGTGAACCCCCACCTCCCCTATAAAGCAGCTGATACAAGGGCCCAGGGTAACGGTCCTTGCTCCACTGACTCTTACTAGAGGGGCAGTAAGAATTAGGCCCTTAATCAAGTAGAGGCAATGGAACCTCCTAAGGGGAGGGGAGAGACCCAACTGCAGCTGCCCAACTGGGAAGTAAGATCCAACCAGGAAATTCCTGTAGAGGAAATCGAGAATTTTCAGAGTATGATGCTGAGGCATTACGTGTGTACCCTACCCCATGTACAGAACTAGGCACGGGCCCATACACAGACTCAGGGTCTCACCAGTATTAAATACACAACTACCGTAAATTGTCCCCTAGATGCTTGTATGCGAGTCATACTCAGCCTTAATTTGATACCAAACATGCCTATACAGGGTGTGGCTAATACAAGAGGTTTTTAGTACCGGTAGTTTAGTAGAGTACAAAAGTAGCAATTTTCAGATCCCCTGTGCGGCTTATAGTATTGCCCCAAAGTGTAGATGCGGCTTATGCGCGACTTTGTCTTCTTAACAGAGATGTAGTTCAGATATTAAAGGAATCCCATATTAGGTAGTCGATTATCCTGAGAGTCCCTATATTGGGTGTCTATTCAAATAATTGAGGACTTTGGAATCCCTATTTTCAAGGCAATCCCTGACCACATACACCTGTGATACTTATACGAGAGAATTTACAGTACTGCTAGGTGAACAGGTGGGAGGCGCAATATGCCTGCTACATGACATACCTCCACCCCCCCCCCCCCCCCCCCCCGGCAGCAGGCAGCAGGCAGGCCGTGTGACCAGCAGCATGGTATGCTGCAGCACGGGGCAGCTCCTGGTCAGTACCAGGGGTCATCCACCGGTCAACTCACCATGCTAATAATACACACTCTCCTCCCACACACACGGCCAGTTTGCATGGTAGTGTATGGTGTGGGCTGTGCTGGGAGAGCTGTGTATGAGTGGTGGTTATTTGTCTAGATCGGGTGTTGGGTGTCTACAGCCGTACATCACTGTCTCTGTGTGTGGGTGCTGGGTGGTGCACACAGCACTGCCGGAACCTCTACACTCATTATCATATCAGTATTTACATATCTAATATGGGAAGGACCATATCATCTTAGATGTTTATCAATTTGAAGATAAAACTTTATTTTTTTTGATCCTATGTTAGCAATATTGGCAGCGTAGTACATGTCTACCTGTACGAAGTCTAAGAAGGAATATGGCCAGCTTTAGTATCTGTATTTTGGAGCGAACCATATAATGATAACATTTGAAGCTTAAACAAGGTGTATTCTTGTCATACTAGTCGACAGATTTTTTCAAACATAAAATAATGGCATAAATGTTTTATGACGTACAAATTGTTTGCATCCCATAACCTAAGTATGACCCTAGGGTAAACCCCTTAATTCGACACGGCGACACGGGCCATTTTAAAGGCTAGTAATATGGGACAAGAGGAAAAATGGCGACATGGGCATTTCTTAAAATCGATATGGTGACATGGGCATTTCTTAAAATCGATATGGCGACATGGGCATTTTTTTAAATCGATATGGCGACATGGGCATTTCTTAGGATCGACATGGGACATGGGGACCCCACATCAAGGGCCCCCTAAGTAATATGTTTCCCTTGCAAGTTCGACATGCCGAGAAATGTACGGCAGCAGTGTTGTATCCGCTTGCCCCGTGTTGATAGCTGAGAAGTGTGAGTGTGTACCTAGTTATGGGGCTGGTGTATGCAGGCTGTATATCTGTGTGGGGCAGGTGGAGGTGGGTGACAGGGGCACCGCCATCTGTTGGCACGTAGCGCCTATACACGGTCCACTATCTACGACAATCTAGTTATAGCACACCTTCTACATCCATACCGCTTCAGGGGCAGACCCAGGAATTGGAAAAAAGGTGGCTGGGGGGAACCACGAGACACGAAACACCACAGCGGATAGAAACAGGATACCATTAGCAAAAAATTAAAATAAATTCCCAAAGAGGGAAGACTGAACCTGGGGCTGGGGTCCTCTCTAGTAGCGTTACACAAAGTGGACACCTTCCAAGTGAATGGTTTGGTTGTGTCCCCGGGGTTTGGTCTGGCTATATGGGTGGTATTGCGCCCTATTCAATAGCTATCAAAGGTATTGGCACCAAGGATTACCAAGGGCAGTGGTGATGATCAAATCTATTATATTAACCCCCCCCCCCCACACACACACAAACTTACAACTTATTTCCTTTAGCCAGCTCTATGAGGTCTAAAAATGGAGTGTGTGAGTGGCCTCACAGATGACTCAGGGTAATCTGTCAATTCTGGCATCAGAAATGAATTCGAATGAGTGATCTAATTTGAGTACAATACATTATTTCTCATTTCTGACGGCAGAATCGTAATCGCCAGAAAAAGCTACCCTAATTTCATATATTGGAAGTCATATATAATCAAATTCCAGGTGGTGGCTGTAGGTGAGCAGGTGGCTGTGGGAAAGCAGGTGGCTGGGGGCGAGCAGGTGGCTGTCGGCGTCAGCGCCCAGCAGCGCGTAACCGCTGTTTTACGTCTCAGCCGTAAAGCGAGTTGATCTGAGCATCAGCAGCGACACCATCGCCGTTTCCGTTTCGCCTAGTCGGTCGGCTACAGGGCGGCGTGTGTTACGCATCCATGCCTTTGCCGTCCATCCCCTGTCCCCCCGCCCCTGGTGTACATTCGCTATCTGTATCATAACCGCTATCTGTTAACATATAGATATAAACTGGATGTGACTCGTTGCATAGGTCCTGGCGGTAGAATGTGCCCAGTTTTTGCCCGCTTTGGGGGTAGAAAGAGAGAAATACGGGCAAATTCGCTCAAAATGTCATTTCTATCTTGCACCCAAAAACTTAATGCCTTGCAGCCTATGGAGGCCCATGGAGGTGGTAGCTTTTTTTTACTACATTTCCATAATGGCGAAAGAGAGAAATAAATTCATGAAGATCGCAGTTCAATTTCTTCAAGAAAAATTGAGATTTTTAGAAAAAAAATTGCGGAAAATGCTGTCCCCCGACCTTGCCTATCTCATGTTTTTTTCCGCTTTTGTCTATCTCAAATGATGCCCGAAATACAACGATTCTCCTATGTCACAAAATTGTCTTAAAATGCAAAATTAGTAGGTGTATATTAATCAGGGTTTATTAAACCCTGAGTCAATTACACAGTATTTCTGACTGGTGGGATAGGCGAGATAGGCACTGAAAACGGCAGTCACAATGGGTACCAGTTGTTACATGAATTCCACAGTGAAGGCTAGGGACTCATTTCATTGGTCTAACATGTATTGCTCCAGGGGCCTATACACCAATGACCATCACCTGCCGCACGGTGGCCACTCTGACCCCCAAGGTGTAGAGGTCATGACCCCTGGGTGTAGAGGTCGTCCTCGTCATAACAGGGTGGTACCTGGAAGCGGCACCACGGTGGTGCATTGTACATGTAGTACTATAACCCAGTTACACCAGCCAGCTAGGCCACACATGGATTTGTCTACTTTACCATTCATGGTAAATGGGACCTCTATTTCTATATCTTAGTACTTAAGGTGGCCGGCTAGGATTGTAGAATGGTCCACTGCACATGTTTCTGACCATATGTGTAGATCGTATGTACATGACAACATTCACAAAACCGTCTCAATATGGCATGGGTCAGGATCGAACTATTAACCTAGTGATTACAGGACCAGCACTTCTAACAGATGGGCCACGGCTAACACTAAAAGCTATACATAATCACTGCATGTCCAGCAATAGCACCCAATGGATGTGATATCATATTGGTACCAGTGTGGCACACCATCTGAGTAAAGATAGGCTTACTTCAAAGTTATTCTGTAAGAGTATTCCACCAATTACTGATTTTTATTCTGTCTTGTCCCGTCCGTCACGATGGTCATCGATGGTCATTTTGACAAATTTCCAGACAATTCACCAAAATAAAAATTATATCATATGAAAGAGCTTGACAAGGTAACAGAGAAAACTGAGTAAGGAAAGTATTGAACAAATATATTTTTTGTAAGGGTAACTTTTCAGAAAAAAAAGTGACGGACGGGACAGAAGGGACACATTATGCAAGATTCTTACAAATCTATCAATAATATTACTTTAAAAAGTGTTCAAATGTTAGGGATGTCCATACTGATGATCATAAAGTAGAGAAATATAAACAGCAGTAAGTAATTTCTGATAAGGGACCAAATAACAAATGTCCCGTCCGTCACACAAATTCTGGGTTCATTTTAAGCGATGCCCGATATCGCTATCGTCAATTTATCAACCTGGTCAAACCATTACTTTTTATGAAAATTCAATATGTGAGGAACAATAATATATAAAGAATAGTGCCTTGTGAATGAAATAATTTTTGGCCCTCTGTGTCCCAAATACCGTGAAATGCCCCATAATTATATTTTGATAGAGTACCAAAAATATGTAGTTACTTTTCGAATGCATTTTATGAATGTATGTAACAGAGAACAGACACAATTACAGGATACTCAACTTTGATTTTAAATATCTCAGAAATAAGCTGGGGACCCCCCCCCCCTATTTTTTTTATATTTTTTGAGAGTATGTCGTTTAGGTTATTTTATATAAGTTGTACTAAATACAAGACATTAAAATCTACCTCTATGACATAAGTATGGTGAAATCGTAGTTACTTCTAACCTATCCCCGCCGGCCACCTTAAGTACTTCTGTACTATGGTAGGATCAATCTACAAATCTCAGGGAAAAGGAAAGGCTTAGACTCCACAGACAGCAGGATGGTCGAGGCCCCACTAACTAATCTCTGCTCGGGATTATTCATGAAACAAACCCTCAGTGCAGGTTATAGGAGGGTTTTTAGATCTATAGTACAGTAATAAAGTAGCCAATATCAGACCCCAGGTGCAGGTTATGGATTTTCGGCACAGTCTAGGAATGGGTTATACACGTACCAGGGGTGTGCGTTGTACACATGACCTTACGGTACTTCTTTACAAATTAGAGTACTTCTCGGTATGGTGGATGGGTGACCATCCCATATTGGCTCAGATCTCGTGGTGTTAACCATGTAGGCAGGTACCAAACACCACACCGCATGATTCGCTGGTTATCAGCCGACTGCGATGATTATGATAGAGCCAAACTCCCATGCGAGTGTGTCTGTACCAACCCAAACATAGTCTTCGTAAAGACCACTATAGAACAGAAGGCATAAATTCTCTGAGATTCTACCAGAATAACCCTATCACGATAATTGGGGTTGCTTCATGTACACGGTCATGTTAATTCTGAGCTCGGAATTTCTTGTGAGATTTAGGCAGTGACCAGACTCCCAAACACCATAGATTGTCAGAGATCTCACGGCATTGCCGGTGTCAGTGTACACACATCCGTTGTGGAATCAAGTCCACATCAGTTAGAGCGCTATATATTATGCCGGGGAAACTAAATAAAGCCTTTAACCCCCTACTGCCATTCTGCCCAGATTAAAAAAAAATTATATGCAGATTTTGAAATTGTTTATACTGTGATATCCCACATACAACCGCGGGTTTATAGATCCCATGGATGGCTCCTGAAGTGCAGCCCCTGATCAATTCAGGTAGGTAAACTAAGTGGTCACTAATTGGAGGCTATCCTCATTAACCGTGTATAATAAGACACACGACCCTCCATCATAAATACAGGTAGTGTGTGTGTCAGGTGTGACAGGTAAGGTGAACCAGGTCCCAGGTACACAGCGCCTCACCTCACCTGACCCCTCCCTACCCCCACCTCACCTGCATCTCACATGGGGCTCCACATGGCATGAGGCCCTCAGCATAAAGAGACCCTACATGTACCAATGTAACAAATGATACACATTGTGTGTATAGTAGATAAGTTCATGATATTCGTGTCAAAGTGACTATTTTCTTCATGTCAGACAGGGTTTGAGCCCCATCCAATGAGGTATCAGTGGAGTGATGTGCGACATAAGATTCCCTCACTTTCCACCATGACTTGCCCTGATGACTTTGTGTGCCCCGTGGGGCCCGTGCTGCACCGCTGGGTGTTGTGCTGTACCTGGTGCTACACATGGATGTGGCTACACACGTCCTCAGCTCACCTGTGTGTGCACACACGCACGTCCTCACACACGGGCGTGCACACCCACCACCTGACACGGACACCCACACCTCAAAACACACATACCGCAAACCCTCAAATATAAGCCTATATACGGTGCAGCTTATACAAGAGTCTTTGCTAGCAGGGATGCCCCACCCCAAAATCGAATGTATGTTCCCTGGCACCGCAAGCGAAGCACAGCAGATCAAGTAGGGGGTTTCGGGGCATTCCCATCCAAGAAAATTTGGAATGGCTAGATTTGAAATGTTGCAAACTGGTGCATTTTGGTATAAAAATATATCAAATATCAGGGCTGTATGATTAGGGCTGGCCTTAAATATACCCCCCGCCACTGTTGCAACACGCAAGGTAGGGGCTAGGCCTTTTTGTATACACACTTCAAAAATTCCTAAAAATCGTAATTTGCCAGCAAAAATCATAATGGTCATAAATTATAATTGGGGTCAGAAATCATAAAATTGCGAAAAAAATCGTAACACTTGGTAAGTTTGCTAGTATAGTAGAGTACCCGGTACATGTACTAAAGAAGCAATTTTCAGACCCCCTGTGTGGCTTATAGAATTGTCCCAAAGTCCAGGTGCGGCTAACATGTGAGTATTTACAATACTCCTACCGAGCAGGCACAAAGTTTGTCACCTCAAACTCCCCCCTTTTCCCTCCCTTGAAGGCTTGAGATTGTCATTTCTGTCTCATGGTCCCTTGTCATCGTTTCTAATTGATGGATTGTTTGTGGTATTTATCATACTGTGTATTAAATGTTGTACTACAGTACTCCAAATTTTCAAAATCCAAAATCCCAGTGTGGCCCAAGTTATGGGTGGGTGGGGTAGACATTTGACATACGTAACACATTAGCAACCATCCAAGCACTGAGCACATTTTTCGAGTTGGGCAGAGGTTGGGCTACCGCACGTTGCCTCTGATGGACATTGTGGTATTGACCTTTTATTTTCCAGAGTTCTTTTTATAGTTGGACTTCTCAGTGCGACTAAAATTAACCTGCAGTCCAAATGCCAGCATGTGAAGGACAGACAGAGCCGGGGTCACCTTTAAATATAACTCGTTACATCTATAAATTCACACAAGTACCCGATGTCACAGTTCAGCTCCAGCCAGATGTATCTCCAGAGGAATGAGTAGCATTCATGAAACAGTAAACACGTGGAATATCTACTGGTGTTTACAATACTACTGCTCATCCACATCTAATTTGGGAATTAAAGTAATTCAGAAATTCAAATCGTAAAAAGGAAACCTTTTTGGGGTGCAGATCTGTCGAAAAACAGAAAATACATGCTCACCTCACCCCAAATGTTTATCTTACCAATGCATCTCAATTACCTTTCGGCAATACAATGGGGGACAGGGAAGGTACAGTGCAGGAACGTATCATTCCTTTCATATCTGCCCCTACGTACACCATACGTATGCTATGGTCACTTTATCTCTGGATATCTTTTATGAGATAATCTTCCTGTCTATACCCTGTGGAGTTCACTACAGGTGCACATTGTGCTATCTTATTTAACAAAGTGGAAACAGGTCATACACCTATAAGAGATACCACTCACTGGGAGACAAAAAGTGGGAAATCTCTAGATTTTGGGGAATGTTACGTAGGAAATCAACGTAACATATGGCAGAAATTCCCGTGAGATAGTAGGGGGCACAAAGTAGGAATTCCTGCAAAAGTGGGAAACGTGACAACTCTGATTTATATTTGAAACATCATTGTTATGTATTGAGGGATGGTTATTTTCATCCACCTGGCGATCCAATGATTTGTTGAAAAGGCGTAAACTTATATATTGGCAAAATCGTTACGGTACCATACATATCTAGCAACACATGTAGCCTAAACTACCGTAAAACCTCACATATAAGCCACGGCTAGTACACGAGTCTGATCGCCAGTCCGGATCGGCCCCAAGTGTGGGTGCAGCTTTTACAAGAGTTTTTAGATGTATACTACAGTACTAAAGTCACCATGATAAGATGCCCTGATAGGCTTATATGATTCGCTAAAGTTAGGGGGGCTGCTTATACGCCAGTTAGGCTGATACGTGAGGTTTTAAGGTATGCTATGCATTATAAGACATATGTAGATACGTAAAGTTTGCTTTGACTCAATACATGTGTACCAGCAGGCCCCTATTGGAGCTGCCCACATTTACTGGAGTCGCACAAGGTCTTGAAGGGTAATGCAGCAAAAACATGCAGGACAGTGGCAATGTCCGCCTAAAATGCCACCGGTCCAGCAGATTCACAAGTGTAGCAGGACTGAATGTCCAGTCACATATTGGGATTTTTTAAACTAAAAGAATGTGTAGTCGGATTTCTAAAGCTGAAATATGTTTGTCAACATACTATGTAAAACTATGTATCTATCCTGGTTTGGCCATAAATGAGTAGAATATAATATATTTTTAGTAGACAATACCATTTTATACTTTTAAAAATGCATAAATTGTCATCTATGTGGCTATCCAGTCCTTCAGAAATGCAGCCTGTGGGATGAAAAAGTTTTTGCAAAGGCTGCATTAGTAATGCAATGTAACATTCTGGCAGCTGCAAACATTACACTGCTGTATCATTCAAGGTGTACTCGGGTACAACAACCCCCCCCCCCCCCCCATCAATTCACATTTTTACTACTTTGACGGAATACTTAGGGTGCATTATGTAACAACTGGATCTCATTGTGACTGCGGTTATCAGTGTATATCTGGCCGGAACCAGTTTTAGTAATGGACGCACCCACAGGCACAGCATAATCAGTTTGACCCCTATATGGCTATTGGTGCTGTGCCCATCTGATGTGTCAGTAAGCCCAGAATATATTATTGCAGGTACATCATAGGGCCCTACTACATCACCAGTACCGGTACATGTAATGTATATTGGCATTGCTCATTTGGTGTGGTGTCTGATCATAGACTGATGTCATCAGGATGTAGGCAAGTTTCGAAGTGACTTACTGACATGTACCGAGTGATTGACTTAGGCCAAATTAAAAAAAAGGTGTGTTTCAGGTTACCCGACCCTACCTAGCAAAACAGGGCCGACCCTAGAAATTTTTGAATTTTTTTTTATATTTTAGGTCATTTTGGGGTTATTTACGGGTCGATCTGATAGTTCACGAGTCAAGGCGGTCGTCGGTGAGTCGGCATTCACGTTCGTGAGTAGATTTCTGAGTACTTTTCAGGCTAAAGTAAAAAAAATAAAAAATAAAAAATAAAAAATAATAATCCGACCTACCTACCCTAGATTTTCAGACCATGTAACCTGAAACACACCTTTAATTTTTTTGGCCCTATCATTAATTCTAACTTGTTGATCAGTGAACTCCTTGCTTCAAGTTCAAGTTAAATTAATGACGATGATATTTTTCTCTTCATTTTAATAACATTTCAAGATAAGCACTCATCATGATCTCACTGCTTTTGTTTTCACTGGACTGAGGTCAGTAGGCCTACAACTACAATGGGGAGTCTAAATGGGGGTAGACCCCTAAAATCGACAGGGCGACATGGGCCACGGCTGTTTCATAAAATCGACAGGTGACATGGGCCCCATGATGGGGCTTAGTGACAAACGACAGGAGAAAAAAAAAGATAGTGACAAGGGACATGAGCATTTCTTAAAATCGACAGGGGACATGCTAGTTTGACAGCTTTCAAAAGTTCTTTGGTTTCTAATGAAAATAACAAAGCATGCCCCGAAAAGACATCAACTTGGGTTAATAAATGTTGAATGTATAAAAGGCATCGATCTTGACTTGTATAAGGGAGTGCTCAATTTTTAATAACAGGGGGGGGGGCGGTGAGATTTCGCGCGGAGCGCGCGAATTTTTTTCACCCCCCCCTCTAGAGGGGTCGAAATTTTTTACCCCCCCCCCGGCAGCCCGAAAATCGCGCGCGTTCGCGCCCCTTTGTAGCATAGTAACGCGCGGGCTTTTCCCCTCAAAACAGGTTGAATTTTTTTGCCCCCCCCCCCCCAAGAGGGGTCTGAATTTTTTACCCCCCCCCCCGGTCAAGGGGTCCAAATTTTTTACCCCCCCCCCCCCAAATCCACCACCCCCCCCCCCCTGTTGTTAAAAAATGAGCACTCCCTAAGTTGTAAGTTGTAGTGGTAGGCATGGCAGGGTTCACGAGAGGGCCGGTCGCTCGCACGACCATTTCTGCCCGAGATTTTTCACTGAGTAGTCTCAACATTGCCACCCTGCTAAAAGAGAGCCATTTAATAGATATATTTACGAAATTCCAAGTGCTAATGCCTTCTAAAACACCTGTAGTTTTGGTATCAGGTCAGATTATTAATGATAGCTGGTCAGGAGAAACTAGAGAAAAGAAACAAAGCTAATGATAGTGGATATTCCTCGGGCAGAATCTGGGCTTTCTCAGAAAGTTTCTGTCGTGTCAGACACCCTCACCAATCAATCATTTTAACCATCTAAATGATATCAAATCATAACAAAAAGTAATTTTCCACACTACTCCGACCCTATGGCTATGGCGTCTATCTATGTTGTTTTGGAATTTTTCTGAATATTTTTTTTTAAAACCCTGCCGTGCCTCGTAGTGGGGTCTAGATAGGGCCATCTTGACGGCCTTCCTTGTTGTAAACACGGCTAGCTCGCAGTCTCGGCCCACTCCGGCCGGGCCTCCTAGCATTTCGCTGTACTGTCACTCATTAAAACGTCACCAACACTGATCTACGGGTGCAACAACATAATGACTTCAGGCTTAGTCACCCGAGGACACGTGTGTACGTCATTGTGGACACTTACGCAGTTTTCTGCGTGTTGTTGAACTGCGAAAAAGCGAGCAGCATTTGTTTGGGTCGTCTTTTTGACGGATGGTGGAGGCGGCAGGCGCGGACGGCGGAGGAGACAGCGCGGTGTTTACATCGCGTTTACTCGGAGAAAGTTCACGCCTGTTGACAATGTTCACAATTGTGGAAGGGAGAAACGTTTAGACATTATGTCAAGTAAGTTTTACTTACATTTGTTGTCTCACTCTCTGGCGGAACTGTTGAGTTCGCCAAGAGTTGTCCGGTACGCCAACTTCAGCCATTTTCCTCGTTTGACCTATTTCCGGTGGCAGCCTCGGTTTGAAATAATTGACTTTTAATTACTATGCAGAACGTCATCGCGGTAATGAAATCGAAGGGTGGTAGTTCATACTATCACAGTACCAGTCATAATTATAGTTGCTAACTTATTCAGGGAAAGCAATCATCATCAACAATGGAGGTTGTCGCATTCTGAACAAACTGCAACAAACTTTTAATGTTCCATATGGTCCATCTCTGTCTAAAGTGCATAAAAATTAAAAATAGTAAAATAATAAAAGGTGGAAAAGAAATACAAAAGAAATAAGCCTATTAGGTTAGAAAAGATAGACTGTCAAAAATACATCAGGTTGAGAAAAAAAATCAATGGAAGTTTAATATAAGCTTTGTTGTTTCATAATGAATATTGATGGTTGCCCTTCACAGCTATTTCCTACCATTTAGATCTAACTTTGTGTCGTTACGGGTAATAGTATAACTCTGTTTACAAACATGGCGCTGTCAAGTGCGATTTGTCCCTGTGTTTGGATAAAACACTAAACATATTACACAATAGCCAAGACAGTAAGGTATGGCAATACATGCCTACAAAAGATTAATGTCCAAGTAATTAACCGATACTATCTCAAGAGCGTTTCAATGTTTCCAATGCATCTTTGAGATTACCCTGTCTGACATGAAGAAAATAGTCACTCTGACAGTGACACTGTCGGTGACACTGACAGGTGGGCGTGGCTAGGCTAGGGGCCAAATATTATATGTGGTCTCAGCCCCAGGTTCCGGGATTGCACAACCTCTGAGTTCTGCATGTTCCAGCTCAGATATTTTCGGTGTATTGCAACACACACGTCCAGCCTAGAACCAGAGAGAGGATTGCAGTTGCACAATCATGGGAAAACTAAATAGGGAATACCCAACCGGGCCAATGGTATAAAACATTGGCTCCATATTAGTTACATGACCATAGTCCATACATCTCAAGTTGATACACGCTACCGCTACCATATTTCAATATTTTTTTCATATCTTTAGGTTGTGTACACCTGGAGCCTGTGTAAGCCATATATTGTAAACCAGAGGGAAAATATATCGTCTGAAGACACACTTTAGGTTGTTCACTAGTTGTGCCTGAGCTCTGATTCAAACTTCCGCAATGGCCTCTGGTGGCGGAGAGGTACAACCAGTGGTGACAGAGGACTATTTCCACCAGAGGAAGCTGTGGCCAGCTAAAGGTCAACACATCCTGGCGCAGTACGATGAGGATACAGTCATCGTGTACCAAGCCTTCAAACCATCTATAGCGAACTATGCTGTGGAACACCAAAAGTAAGTTTATCATAAATCACCCAATTTACTGAACATTATTACTACTATCAACTACATTGTCATTTTTCAGCAGCAAGAAAGAGGCGTTGGGGTTTTACACAGATGCAGATTTGTTGGTGCCACCCATCCCCTCCAGAAGGGTCCACAATTTCATTGACACCCACACATATATTTATTATATTAATGCAGCTTTTTTTGTCGATATTTGTATAACCTTCAACGCCATGCAGGCTATCCCATTCATTTATTGATAGAGAGACCGCTCAATGTATAGCTGCCATATAATTCTTACAAAAAAATGTCAATTACTAATGAGGTAACATATATAGGAGTGTTGTACCTAGGCTACCAGAATGAATGTTCAAGTTTATCTTTCATGGCTCATGTAAAACTGCTGCATCAAAATTTCGTTTTTCAAATAGTAGCCAATTATTACTGTAAAAAGGCGTCCGTATTTAATTGAAATAGTAACTTTTTTTTTAATTTCTCCAAAATACATTGTACAAATCTAGATTTATAATTTATGTCCCCACGGATATTGCAAGGTTTATCACACTATTATTGCCTTTTTCTATTTTAGATTTGGAGGCCCAGACTTCAGTTTTACTCGCATGTCATGGATTAAGACCAACTTTCTCTGGATGATGTACCGCTGTGGATGGGCGACCAAGCGTGACCAAGAACGTGTGTTGGGAGTTAGAATTACAAGAGACTGCTTTAATGAGATACTGAGAAATGCATACAGTGCAGCAGTAAGTATTTCAGAATGTAACACTTTGAACTTTGATGAAGCATATCATTACTATTGCATTTAAGTTGCATCTTATTTTTAGAATTGCAAATTAATCGTTTTTCTTTTGTAGAAAAAAAATTGTCTCTAGATTTCTATTTCAATATTCTAAGAATTTTGTTAATCTGTTGACCCCACGAATCATCACCTAACAATTATTGTGTTGCTGCGGGTTTACTGGAAAATTCTGCATGCATCATTTTTTTCAAAAGTAAAATCGGTAGACCAATTCATTCTTTTGATGTGGCCTAAATAACTAAATATGACGGTAATATACGGTACAACCTTAGAACTGAGTTAAGTAGAGTACACTCGACTTGAATTCTTTGTGGAAACCAATTTATATCAAGCGGATAACATCGCCACTAATGGGCCCTGTTTCCTCTTGTTACAGTACCAGAAACAGGTGGGAGTTGCCACTGCAGACATCTGTGTGCGGCTGCAGTGGGACCCCGATCACACACCCACCTATGACAAGTGTGAGCGCCGTGCTGTACAACTAGGACTAAAGGGACAGGTAAATGTCACTGCTGCCTAGGACAAATCTGGATCTTTTTGTAGAACATTGGCTCTATTGCACTCAACATATATTAACAGGGATGCCAATTGTTACGATTTTTTCGTAATTTTACGATTTTTGCCCCTAATTACGACCATTACGATTTTTGCTGCCAAATTACGATTTTTAGGAATTTTAGAGGTGTGCATACTAAAGCAAGCATAGCAGCTACCTGGGACCTCACAGCAGGTATCTAGAGCCAGAAACTCCCTTCATCCCTAACTACTTTCAAACTACTTGCCACGCCCCTGCCTACAAACTGGCTTGATATAAGTAGGCATTTATTATTACATTATATACATGGAGTATAAAACCATCAATGACGTGTATTTTAAAGGATGTGCTATTGCTACGATTTTTGTTACGATTTCTAGCAAAAATCATTACGATTTTGGGGTTCAAAAGTCGTAACAAATACGATTTTGGTGTATTGTAACTTGGCATCCCTGTTTTAAATTAATCTAATCTGCTGAGGCTAAAGAGAAAAAGTTGTGCTTTTTTGGGCCTACCCTAATATATTTTTTTGGAAGGTATTTTTGACTTTACTTGTTGTCTTTTTTAACAGAAATTATTTTTCTTTCTGAAATGATGAAAAATGTGAGAAATTTTCTCCCAGAATCCTGCAAAAGATTTGGTTAAATAAAAACAATGACCTACCGACCCTATTTTATTTTGTCCATGTTACCTGAACACAACTCAATCATTCGTTTCAGCTTAACCCAACTAAACTAGCCATTGATCACATTAGAGGGAGTTAAATTCCACACAGCACAAGTTCTCCTTAAAATCTATATCTCTGGTATCTTGCCATTTCAGATGCTGCAGAAGTATTCAGACAGTATTGTGAGTATCAAGGACATGACGCCTTTTGTACAAACACAGCACCAACATGTGCAAGTGAAGGACCTACAGAAACTGGTCACACCCAGAGAGCGCGTCTTCATCCCGGACTCTGATGCAGCGGAACGAATAGGTCTTGACTCTGCAGACCTCACCGATGATTTTCACGCGTGAGCCTCATATGCAACAGCGAATGGGATATGCTCTATACCTACCAACTGCCAAAGTTATGAAAGCCCCAGCCCATTCACACACGTGTAAGGCGGAAAGCTAGTTACTCAGCAGTCAGATGCACTGGTGGGATCATTGCCCTCAGTAATACCATTGGTAGAGTCCTGCTGCTGGTCACACCAGTGCCACCTGTAACCTGGGCGTCCTGGTCAATGTGCAGATCTATGTGCCAAGTAGGACAGTATAGCTGTAACACTGAATGCTTGTAGCAGAGCTACATTATAACCAAAAGAGATTGACTGGCATGCCCGTCTATATATGTAGTCTCCTAGTCCTACTATGTACTTGAACTTATCTTATGCACCAAGTGTGAATGTAGGGGGAAAAATCCTGACCAAGACTTGAGAACACACTTTTCAAGGATATTCAAGGTTCAAGAGATTCAAGATTCAGGAAGGCATTATTGACTACTATAAGGATATATTTATGTCAGCATCGAGTTAGCATTGATGGCATTATACAGTCTTTTTGTTCCATGCCTGTTTGATGATATACAAAAAGATTCTTCAGCTATTATTTGAGAAACCTTTCTAATATCACCATGCTTGTTAGAAGCAGTCACAATTTTACTGTATTTTTCATTGAAGCTTTTGCAAGTAATTCGAATTTCTTGCAGATTACAATATATTAGTACATGCTTGATATTTTGTGCCAAGTTACAGTGTGTGCGCATATTATTTAATGGCTTCTTACCTCTATAACTGGATAGTTCAAATCATCCTGACAAGTTATATATAGGCAGAATATATTTTAAGCGTGTTATTTTTGCTATATACCGAATTTTACCCCCAAAGTCAAATTCCGTTCACAAAAAAGATTTTGATATATAGGAATGAAGTGAAAACGTGTTTCAAACACCTCTGTAAGAAGCCAATTTTTTTTCTCTCAAACTCGCACCAGGCGTATAAACCAGGTTTTACAGTATGGATCGTATGCATTGTTCTTGTTCTCCTCGTTTTATTCTTTTTGCCATAGACTATGTGATAACAAGTTGCATGCAAACAGGATAACAAATGTATATAATTACGTACGGGACCTCATCCCTTGGTTTGTTTGTTCTTAAGAAGAGCATTAATAAATACAATATTTGAAAACACAGCTTCACTTACTGGGTATTTGGTTTTATTGCTGTGATACTCACATGCACTCTGAGAATACAAGTTATTTTGCCCCACAAAGAAAATGCTCCACACCGGATTTAAACGTTTCTTTATAGCATTTGTTACATATAAAAAGACTTGACTAGATCAGTCACCATGTGTGTTGATCAGTCACCGTGTGTCGATCAGTAACTGTGTGTTGATCAATAACCATGTGTGTTGATCAGTCATTGTGTGTGTTGATCAGTCACCATATGTGCTGATCAGTCGATATCTTTGTGTGTGTCGATCAGTCACTGTGTATATTGATTAGGGAGTGCTCATTTTTTAACAACAGGGGGGGGGCGGTGAGATTTCGCGCGGAGCGCGCGATTTTTTTTCACCCCCCCCTCTAGAGGGGTCGAAATTTTTTACCCCCCCCCCCGGCAGGCCGAAAATCGCGCGCGTTCGCGCCCCTTTGTAGCATAGTAACGCGCGGGCTTTTCCCCTCAAAACAGGTTGAATTTTTTTGCCCCCCCCCCCAAGAGGGGTCTGAATTTTTTACCCCCCCCCCGGTCAAGGGGTCCAAATTTTTTACCCCCCCCCCCCAAATCCACCACCCCCCCCCCTGTTGTTAAAAAATGAGCACTCCCTTAGTCACTGTGTCAGTTTACCATGTGGGTTGATCAGTCACTGTGTGTGCTGGTCAGTCACCATGTGTGTTGATCAGTTACCATATGTGCTGATCAGTCTTTGTGTGTGTCGATCAGTCACTGTGTATATTGATTGGTCACTGTTGTGATACCGACGTACACATGTTGTGACGTCCCCTAGTAGCAAGCCCGCACGGGGCCAATTTGGTTTTAGCTCGGATTGGCTGTGTGAAGTCGGGCAAAACTGAGCTGGGTTTCATGTTGGGCAGAGGGCTGGGCTGAAGTGTGGCCCCGATCGGGCTGCCCATTTTGGGCTCAGATCAGTTTCAAAGCGGGCTGCCCGATTTGAGCTCAGATCAGTTTCAAAGTGGGCTGCCCGCTTTGGGTTCATATGGGGCAGATGACAGGAAGCCTGTCCAAAACCCGCTCTGAGCCCAATTCGGGCAGCCCACTTGGGGCCACACCAAAGCCCTAAACCAACGGGCGCCCATCGGTTAGCCCACTCTGGGCTGGTGAGGGCTGAGGTTGGGTTTGGACAGGGCAACTGGTCTAGTAGTTCTGATGATTGACACTAGATGTCACCACTATACAATATATAGAGTTTTCCAACTAAGCCAGATGAAATTGACATTATACAATAATACAATAAAATGTTAAAGTGATGTAGAATAGTAAACAATAAACAGATGCTCTCACAGTTTGGAAATAGGGTAGACTATATTTATTTGAATGAAAAAAAGAAGGTTCTCCAAGCAGCTATCCAGTGTAGACACTATTTATGTGGTATTACAATTTGCTTAACACAGTCTCATATGCTCCATGTGGGTATGAACTATGGGTTTGAAGGCTAATGTACACCCTAGACACTTGTTTATGCTGCATGTGGCTCAAACCTGATGATAATAGGCCTGCTTGATACTTCCATTATTGGGTAGGAAGAGTATGATTATGCCTTGGGTTGATTAGCAGGACCTAGGATATCTGGTTCAACAAATACGAGAAATCATTGTGGAATGATTGATAAATTCTAAAAACCCATAATCATCAAATTAACTGTCCAAAAACCGATCTGAGCCCGCTTTCAACCCATCCAAAAACCGACCTGAACCCGTTTTCAACCCATCCAAAAACCGATCTGAACCTGCTTTCAGCCCATCCAAAAACCAATCTGAGCCCAAAGTGGGTAGCCCGTCCAAAAACTGATCTGAGCCCAAAGTGGGCTTCCCGTCCAAAACCCGATCTGCGCCCAACATGGGCAGCCCGCACGGGGCCAGACCAAAGCCCAGTGCCCTAAACCGACGGGAGCCTGTCGGTTAGCCCACTCCGGGCCAGATTTGCAAACACAGTCTGGCCCTGTCCGGGGCACGCACGGGATAGCTCTCCTAGGTGAGAGGACAGACGTTCAGATCGTTATCTTATTAAGACTATTAAGACAGTCTTATTGGTCTTAACTTTAGTAGAGGCCGCTTATGTCATTAAAAATAAATAATATTTTGAAAGTATTACTATTACAACTAGTATGTAATGGGGGGCTCTGCCCCCCAACCCCCGTTTCTTTTTCTTCTTTTTCTTCTATTAGAGACATCCTGAGTTCCTCTGAGCTGGTTGCCGGCTTGAAATGATTTATTTTTAATGATGAAAGCGGCCCTGGGTAAGACACTGAATTAAGACTTAAGATTAAGATAACGCTCTGAACGTCTGTCCTCTCACCTGAGAGAGCTATCCAGTATTTGCCTGTCCGGGGCCACAGTGTGTTTGCTACTAGGGTCACTACTTTGGGGGCACTTGGGCGACGAGCGGGATGGCGCTTATGGTTCATAAATACAAGTAAACCAAACTAAACTGCCTCCTTTTACTTATCAATATCACTTAAGTCACTGTCTCAGTTTACCATGTGGGTTGATCAGTCACTGTGTGTGTTGGTCAGTCACCATGTGTGTTGGTCAGTCACCATGTGTGGTGGTCAGTCATCATGTGTGTTGATCAGTCACTATGTGTGTTGATCAGTCACCATGTAGCGGTTTTCTCCCTCACCTCATAGATGCGGTCATTCATTTCATAGATTCGATCATCCATAGATGCGGTCACTGCTGTATTGGGCAAGCAGCATATAAATACCTGTCCAGCAGGAGTAAGGGGGTGTGGTAGACTTTGGTCCCTATGCTGAGCCTATGGGAGGAGCGCGTCACGAAGCACTGGAGCGTTAAAGATGTGTTCACTCAAGCATGTCACTGTAGTCACCCCCTGACCCAGTTAATATATGCATATATGCATACATCTAGGGTAGTCATGAATATGCATAGCATCAACGTAAGTGTCACATGGGTCTACGTGTGTGATTGTGTGTGTGTGTGTGTGTGCGTGTGTGTGTGTGTGTACGTGTACGTGTGCGTGTGTGTAGGTGTGCATGTATATCTGTCGGGGTCTCTATATGCTATACTATGTATTTTATGATTATATAATATGATGAAAGCATAATGTGAGCAGTTATTGTACAACGTTATACTTTTATTCCTCATCATAAAATGTAGTTTACTTTCAATAACTCAAGTTTAGTTATATCAAGAAATGGTGTATACCGGCATCATAATGTATTCATAATGTATTCATCATAGTAACATGCATATCAATCATATAGTATCTACTACTCTACTTTAATATGCCTCATATGAAATAATAACTGATCTCAATCTAACTGAACCTAACTGAACTTTACTCGTATTATTTAAACGGTATTCATGCCCACGGATAGTAACATGCATATCAATCATATAGTATCTACTACTCTACTTTAGTATGCCTCATATGAAATAAAATCTGATCTCAATCAAACTGAACCTTACTAATCTTTACTCCTATTATTTAAATGGTATTAATGCTAACACAATCAGCTAATATATATCCATACATAGTTACATTGCTATATATATATATATATATATATATATATATATATATATGTGTATATATATATATATATATATGTATATATACCCCTACATGGCTAAGGTACCTGTCTATTTGAAGCACATACACGGGTGTACAGAAACACATGTCAATAATACATCAGACACAACATATTCAATTATTTTTTATTTTTTCTTTTCTTAGGTACATATTCCTGCTATTTGATCACCCTTCCTCGCAATTGTCTATAACCAAACAGACCAGCTTTTTTCAGTGATTCGTGGTACTGTGATACGTCACTGAACATGGATAAATCTGGTGACGTCAGGTATCTACGTAGATCCGTTTCACCACCCCGGGGTGTGGAACACACGGGGTCTAGTCCATTTACAACCATGTCGTCGCCTGTTAAATTCAGAGATACGGCTCGCTCCAGCTCTCTATTGTCAGTCACATGTCCCAACCCCAGAGTACCGAAACCAATGTTGACTCCAGGGGTATCAATTTTTTTCTGTTTCCTGGGGTACCAGGGGGTGAAGGTTAAGTTGGCGCGCGGGGTCTTGATACCACTTAGAGTAGTGTTGGCACTGTCCTCGCTAGTGCTTTTACCAGCCGGTGATCTGTTGGGAATAGTATACATTCATGTTTACTTCAGTACCGCAGCTGACCATTACTGGACAATAATATTCTTTATCACCACGCTCACCACCCAGCATCTATATGTGCTGAACTCAGTTTGACCCCTCATATACCACCTGAAATATCCAGCCTCTAAAAGCACAGGCAATGTATTCCCACGCATATCTAAAAAAAAATGCTTTACACACTGTATTGTGTTTTGTCTTTTGAACTCCCTATGAACTTTTAGTGCCAAATGCCATCCACAAGTTAACCCTTTTACCACAACACAACGTTTTATTCTACCATGCCCTCACCAGCCATCCTGATACACCAACATAATTATTGTGAGTTATCCCCACACAGAGATACATTTACCCACCGTCACATCAAAACACGATATTTTATCTTATTCATATACTGGAGGGAAATAAAAAAAGGTACTTACAACCATATAGGATGTATGTTATCCAGTATTGGTAGAAAGGACGCATCACCAGGACTGTTTATACTGTGCTCTGCATTTGCACCTCTACACCCGCTGAAAATACAGTTTAATACACCATATTAAATTTATTATGTCATAATTACAGGGCCTAATTTTCAATTTTATTTATCATATAGCCATATTTCATTTTTCTACATAGCATACCTTTTAATATTTGATCCTAGGGTTAGTTTACATGCCATGCTTTCTATAGTTAGCAACCATCTTCACTTACATGCATTCTGGAAGCATTCTAGTCCCCATTTTAGGAACACGCCCCATTCTTGATATATTACCTGGGGGCGGTGCAGGAGGATGATTTGCAGCAGCACAGTGGTCCCGTATTTTTCTCCCGATGCATAATGCGATGACGAAAATCAGAATCATGGCAAGAAACACAACCACAATCACATACACTATTGTCTTATCATGAGTGGTAGAGACAGCCTCTTTATCCTCCACCACAATGGAACCATTTATTTTCACCCCAGACGCAGTGTCGGTGGTGATGTTTTCAGTTTCATCCATGTCATTGGCTGTTGTGGTTACATGAGCCGGGGTTGATACTGTAGTTACAACGTAACCGGGTACAGAATCCTCCGTTCGGTGATCCATCTCTGCATGAATTTTAATAGTAATCCCTGATGTCTTACTATGTGACACACCCGCGGTACCCATCACTGGTGCAGTTGTACCCCGGGGGGTCCGTATGACCGTATGGGTTACCTCAGATTGTAATGTGTCATTACTTTCATCATCCTGTTTAAATGACGCCTTTTGTTTCACAGGCGAGTGAGTGGGGGTCTTTCTCATTACTGTTTTGCATGAATCCTGTATTACCCACCGGGGTATTATGGCATCACACTGTATTGGATTATTTCTCACATCCAACACCTCATATGTACGACTTGTCACCACTGATCTTATGTAATTGTATCTAATATAGAGTTTAGTATACCCTTTTAGTGCAGGGCTGAATTCCGGTATTTTCGTGAAGTATTGACCATTGCACATAATGGTCGATGTCTCGGGGAAACATGTGCACCGACGACCGGGCCCACAGTTGAACACGGCCTGAGCAGAGCTGCATAAAAAATACACCACAGCTAGCTTCCACCCCAGCATGATCCCGACTTTCTTGATATCCTGTATAATCAATATCCTGTATTAGTTCTCCAATCAAACACTGCTAATATCCGTCACGACTGTAGCAATGTGTCCTGAACTGTGTTCTGACTGCGACAGGAAACGGTGCCGCCAAAACCCCGTCATCAAGATCCTGACCCAGCCTCTTTTTAATTAGACTTGAACAGGTCATATATCTTTTCAATATATATTACAGCATGGTATATCAATCAGTAGGCATCTTTTTTACCCCAACCACACCACATGTCAAAGCCCTCATACCCGACAGGGCAAAACCCCGTGCTATGCATATAACACGCTGCGTACCCCTGAGTCACAATGCACCCACCCCAATACACCCCGGTTACCCCATTGTATTCACTAAGTCACGGTATATACCCACAAACACATGGTAAACAACCTGTTACAACACAGTCAATCTACCTGATACAGTATTAGGGTAAAACACCACACCCCCATTACATATGGGGTGTACCCCATTCCCTACAAACATACCCCATCACTTTATTCTGTTTTACACTTTGAATATAGACTTGGTGCAACACTATTATTTGACCCCGATTTGTAAGGTCACAGAGAAGGAGATTTTATAACGTAACGTCTCCCCACACAGTTAAATAACGTTAGAATGTCATATACATCACAGCTATCTCACGCGTTGATGGGGTTCTCACACACAGCGTCTCGGACGGTCACTCTCCCAGCGGAGTCATTAAATGGGTGCCTATTGTAAACAGTGGGGGTACTGTGAGTAAAACCATATGGCGTGGTGGGGGGAGACTGTACTCAGTGCAGACGACCCACACGGCGGGGTGCAAGTGGTGGGGAGTTGGGGGGGTGTGTGCACCCAATGTGCGGGGCGGGTGGGGTGGGTGGGTGGGTGGGGAGGGGTGGCCCTACCCCAGCGGGTATATAAAAAAGCTGAGGATGCATCGTAGCAGCACAGAATCGTTCAGCATTCATCACACCTGTGTTAATGCTGGTATATTTCTGGGTAGCTTTTCATTTCGCTTCACATATCTACAACGCAGCCATGCCGAAAACTAAGGTGAGTTTCCCCACATACTTTATTTTCTGTATATTATATTAATCTATATCAAGTTATATTTTACCACAGCTTAATATGTATCTGCCTGTTATGTAATATATACTATATCATACATATGAAATTTTAATTGATGAATTGTGATGAATACTTTCATATACCATGTATTAATATTTTCCTCCTTTTACTTTTTTGCCTAGACAGTCCCGAGGAAGAGGGTGAGGAAGACCTCTGCTGCTGGTATAAATGGTGACTTAACTCCACCCACCCCATCAACCTCACCCACACCGTACGGTGCCACACCGCCTGCTTCTCAGCACACGTCAGACCAGACATCCTCCACCATCAACTCACTGAAGTGGTTACAACAGTCATTTGTGGGTGGGGATTCCTCTTCAGAGGATGAGGATTTTGTCCTCCCACCCAGCATAAGACGTAGGAAGGCGCAACCACTACGTGAAGAGTCAACCCCTGAACGACCCACCAGTGCCGCGGGTGGCAGCACAACCCCCACAACACCTGTCCTAGCCCCTTTCACAACCCCATCCCCTCGGCGTCGGCTGGAGGAGGGGTACTCTACTCCTCCAGGGCGTAGAGGTGTGAAAAGGGATGAGGAGGTAACTTGCTGGTTGGATGGCGAATTCATGAGACGTGGGGTGCAGAGAGACAAAAGGTAATTTATTTTTACTGATATTGGGAACCTGCATAATATCACTGTGGTACCAGACACAAAGGAGAGATGGCGCCACTATACAATTATATGATCTTTTTAGTTCACACTGCTATTGTAAATACACTTTACAATGTAATTATTTACATTTTGTAAAAAAAGGAAAAAACATCCATATGTATAGGGTATATGATACATCATTATATACCACACTGTACGCAGGGTGTCATGAACAAGGTACTAGGGCTGATTTGAAAGTGGCACACCATACCAGTGCATATATCAGTAGGATATAGACCTGTGTTCATCTGCACCAGTATCTTACGCTTGCATGTGGGCAAGGCTGGGACTACTAGCCAAGATAGGGTCCCTTTCTTGCCTGTCGTGTTAATTTTTGCAGGACCACGCATGACTGTGCGTCCAATATATAAAAAAGGTAAACACTGAATCATAGTGCATTCAATTTTATATTACAGGAAAGGCGTCCTGGTGCAGGAGTTCAATGGGGATGCTGTGGTCAACATCATACAGATGCTACGTCTCGAATTAATCGGCGGGGGGCATGCTGACAGGGACACCGTGGAGTGGCAGTGTCTGAAGAACAACGGTGTGATGCTGACTAAGAACCAGTGGAGAGCATTGGCCAGGTCTGTGGAGAGGATTACAAAGGAGGTAAACGCCCTGGATGAGGAATTATCTGTTGAATTCAGTTAAATTGTCCCTAAGCAGGTGGCGTATATCATATAACGTGCTTATGTGTTTTGGATGATGCTTCATACTATATAGTCTATATATTAGGATATATGGTGATGGGGGATGTGATGTATTGTGTATTTTTCATTTTGCCCCATTATGTTGTATTTGTGGGATCTGCCATATGACATTGTATGGATCATTTTGCAATATTTAGAACCCTGTATACAGGATTTAGACACATTTTCTACTGTTTTCAAACCTGCTGATGACATTTTAGCCAGGAAATCAAGCTGGGTGATTTTCATAAAAAATAGATTTACAGCATTAGGTGAGTGGGGGGATCTGGAGGCCTGTTTTGATAGGCTAGACAACTGTAAATATATTTACCACAGACTGAGGGCTCTTAATTCAATATTGGATGAGATATTGATTGGTATTGAATCAGATCAGAACAGGAAATTTAGGTCAGTAATCCCACACAATGTGTGTATTTCTAACACCTGTAGAATGCTAGCAATTTTTCGAAAAGTGGCAACGTCACTGATATGTTATAACTCATATTCAGTCAAAAGGGACTTCTTCTTCCTCACACAAACTAGACGCAGGGTTACTCAAGGATCGGGTGTTAGTATATGTAAAACTGTAATACAGGAAGACGGGGAGCTATTTTCGATTTTTTTTTGACTTCTCAACCAACAGTGTTCATTTTGAACGTGCTCTATTCCCACTTTTACTCACCACATCGGAATATTGTAGGGACCTTGATATTACATTTAAACAAAGTTTTTTCGCCAGTCTACTAAAGAGGATAAAAAATAGGGTAGGGTACTGCATCAAACGTGCTGTGTATGACCCACATACTTTGAGAGGTGACTTCACTCTATTGTTCCAGGTAGCATTGTGTTTAAATGATTGCTATACATGGAATGATGAACTCCGTAGTATAATCAGTTCTGTGGCTGAATTGGATGGTGAGTCTAGATTGCGTTTAAGTGACCTTAAGCCAGAGAGACTACAGAACAATCAGGAATACATGGACTTCCTGTTCGGGTAGAATTACAGTATAGAAAGTGGATACCCACTTATAATTTTACACTGTGCTGTGTATACTAATCATTATAGACATGTATAAATGTGATAAGTGTGGTAGGGAATATAATAGGGAGACATATTATAATAGGCATATGGCTACCCACCATAACTCCACTGGAAACAGCAACACAGGGCATAACACTGAATACAGATGTCCTATTTGTGCCAAGTCCTTTATTCAGAAAGGCAATTTAACTCTACATATGAGACGTCGCCACACAGGGATGGTGTATGAGGGGGGTGTAGATGGTGCTGGTGCAGTAACTGCACCACCTAGTGATGCAGAGGCAGCAAGTACCAGTTCCAGTGCTGGAGCTTCCGCTGTACCTTCTGATAGCGGGGTTCTTTATTTTCTTGATAAAGTTGCCACACACCACTCAAGCAAGTTCCAAATAGACCATGATGTTTACACATTCAGATTAAACACGAGTGTCCAATTCAGCTCCATGAGAGATGTCATGGATAGGCTATATACTATATTTCAACAGCTTATATCACAACTCACATCAGATTTCGATGGTGAAGACATGGTTAGGATTTTATTTGATGGTCATGATATAGATTACCCGATAACCATACCTTTCACCACTGTAGAGGGTCTGACTATAGATGATATACTTTCTGAAATAGAACGTGTGCTCCAGAGTTTCAAAATATTTAACCTGAACAAAAATGTCACTATTTCTGTCACACATGTCAAAGCTGTAATAGGTTCAGCACGAGACCCACTAGTGACATATCTTTTCACTGAGAAACGCTGTGTTATACCAATTTTAAACAGTTATCTTCTATGCTGTGCCAGAGCTCTGATTGTGGGGAAAACACTGGCTGATTGTAAAGGGAACACAGCCAACCCCTTTTTCAAAAGGCTGCGTTCTGATTCAGCTCAGCAGGGTGTAATGGCAAGAGAGTTACACAGGAAAGCTGGGATTGGTCTCAGGGAGAGAGTTACATTATCTAATGTTGCTAAGTTGTGTTCAGTTTTACAACGCTATAAAGTTATAATAGTGTCAAAGGACTACCTTCATAGCGTTGTATATGATAACAAAGTTGACTCCAAAAAGGTGATCAGTCTATATCATAATGCTGAACATTATGATGTGGTGACATCTCTACCGGGGTTCTTTGGAAGAGCACATTTTTGCATCCATTGCTATGCAAAAACTAATTCATATCATCAACACGTGTGTAAAAAAGTATGTGCATTATGTAGGCACAGTCACAGTATCATGGAGGAGGAGGATGAGATCAATTGGGTTGGATGTAAAATGTGTAACAGGAATTTTAGAGGTATGGAATGCTACAGACTACATAAAGTTAATGCTAAAGCTAAAGCTAGGTCTAGTAGAAAAGTTAGAAAGTCTGTATGTCAGACTTACTATAAATGCAGTCGCTGCAAGCTTTTCCTCAGGAGAAAAACAAGTAAGACAGCACCAGACAAAAGACATGTGTGTTTTGAAAAAAGATGTGTTATATGTCAACAGTTATATAACATTAAGAGAAAACACACATGTTATATTCAGAAAGTGACCCCTAAAAAAAGTGTCCCAGGAAAAGATATAGGGGTTGGATCTTATATCTTCTTTGACATAGAATGCACACAGGATACAGGTGAACACATGCCTATCTTATGTGTTGCTGAGAGGGTATGCAATTTTTGCATAGGTAATGGGGCTGCAGATTTAATATTTGACGCTAACTCCACATGTGTCAAATGTGGAAAACACCAACATGTATTTTATGGGGTCCAGTGCATCAGGGACTTCTGTAAATGGTTACTGGTGAAAAAACATAAAAATGCTAGGGTATTATGCCATAATTTTAAAGGATATGACAGCTACTTTTTGCTAAAACATGTGTACAAACTGGGGGTGATACCGTCCATCATATATAATGGTGGTAAGGTAATGAGCCTTGAAATACCTAAGTTCCGCATAAAGTTTATCGATAGTCTAAATTTCATGCCCATGGCGCTAGCTAAAATACCAGCATGTTTTAATTTGAGCGAGTTGAGGAAGGGCTACCTACCACATCTGTTCAATACGATGGCAAACCAGGGTGTGGTGCAAAATTGCCTACCTCCACCATGGTTTTACATACCAGGCAGTATGAAACCTAAAGAGTCTAAGGAATTTTTTGAATGGTACAAAAAGAATCTTATGTCTCATTTTGATTTCAAGAAAGAACTGATATCTTACTGCATTAGTGATGTCAACATACTGAGGCTGGGGTGTCTTAAGTACAGGTCAATATTTTTACATATATCAGAAGGAATGATAGACCCTTTTGATAAATGTCTCACTATAGCCTCGGCATGCAACCTGGTATACCGCACATTATTTTTGAAGGAGAATACAATCCCAGTGATTGCACACACACACAGCCATATGACAATCATTCTGTTGAAAGCATGGAGTGGTTGACGTATATTGAGAAATCTGAAGGAGTTAGGCTAAAGCATGCCCGTTCTACCTTGGGGGAGCACAGGATAGGTGGGGAGAAAGTAGACGGGTATCACCCTGAGTCAAAAACTGTATACCAATACCACTCATGCTACATACATGGCCATCCACAATGCTACAGTGCTGAGACTTTCAACACATTTCTCGGTAAAAGCATGGGGGTATTGTACAGCAATACACAGAGTAGAGATGAGTATTTGAAGAAAAGGTATAAATATATCAGCATCTGGAGTTGTGAGTTCAACAAAATACGTGGCACTGAAGAATATAGCAGGGTCATGAGGGGGGTGTATTTCAGTCGCCCACTCCAACCCCGTGATGCATTCTATGGGGGGAGGGTTGATACTTTCACCACTTTATTTCAGGCTGCAGAGGATGAACGTATAGATTACTATGACTTTACCAGTCTATACCCCTATGTAAATAAATATTGTCTATATCCTGTGGGTGAACATGTGGTTATACCAGCCTCTAAGTGGTGTGACACTGTTGATATCACAGGTGTGCAAGGTTTGGTCAAGTGCACAATACTGCCCCCACATGGTATGTTTCACCCGGTGCTACCATATAGGCACAAGGACAGACTGTATTTCACTCTGTGTAGGACATGTGTTGTCATAGCACAAAAAATATATGAGAAAAGTGTGGACAAGGATTCATATTTCCAATCCCTGTACAGTGTGTTTGATGGTGAGGATTACAAGTGTGAGCATACTGAAAAGCAGAGGGAGTTGACGGGGACATGGGTCTCTATTGAATTACAACTTGCTGTATCTAAAGGATACAGGATACAAAAAGTATATGAGGCATGGCATTATGAAAAAACAACTCAATATGACCCAGATAAAAAAAGGGGCGGCCTTTTCACTAGCTACATCAATACTTTCTTAAAAATAAAGCAGGAAAAAAGTGGCTGGCCTGACTGGGTTATAAGTGACCTGGACAGAAAGAGGTATATAGCCAGCTACTATGAGAGGGAGGGTATAAAATTGGATCCAGAGGAGATAGAGGTAAACCCAGGACTACGATCTGTTTCAAAGTTAATGTTAAATAGTTTCTGGGGAAAGTTTGGTCAGAGACAGGACATGTCAAAGTCTGTCTATATATCTGACCCAGCCAAATATTTCAAAATATTAAATGACAAAAGGAAAAAGATAAGTAACGTTCAACTTGTGAACAGTGAAATGATCCTACTGGAGTACAAAGAGAAGAGTGAGTTCATTAAACCAAACAGCAAGATCAATGTTGTTATAGCTGCATACACAACAGCACACGCCAGACTAAAGCTGTTTGGTGTACTAGATAAGCTAGGCCGTAGAGCCTTGTACTGCGACACGGACAGCGTAATATTCTTCTCTAAAAAGAAAAGAGTTGAAAATTGCTATATACCACCCCTTGGCGACTATCTTGGCGACATGACGAGCGAATTACCTAGGGGTAATTATATCGTCGAATTCACATCCTCAGGACCCAAGTCATACGGGTACAAAATAGTTGACGAGGCAGGCAATCTAAATGGGGTGGAGTGTAGGGTGAAGGGTATTTCCTTGAATCAGCTGGTGTCAAAGCAGGTTAATTTCAAAAGTTTGAGAAGTATGGTGTTAAATGAGATGGAGGCTAGACTGTACCACACTGTATCAGTCTCACTTAGTAGGAAAATAAAGAATGCTCATTTTATAACTAGAGACAAAAAATCGGTTGCTATTCGGAGTATGCAGCAGGTCAAAACATTCCAATGTGTATATCAAAAACGCTTTGTTAAATATAATGGTGTGGCACCCCCTTTCGGGTATTAACAGTGAGAGGTCACATGGTGAATACATTTTCAGATATATATCTGTATGTATATGTAACTATATTGCATGCAATGCCATGCAATACCATGTGACCTCTCACATTGATAACACACCACGCCATCACACCATGGGTGGTACCGGTATATGATGACTGTATTCAGGTGATGTTTAGTTCAGAAAAAAAACACATGAGGGCGCCACCTCCTACAACGCTGTTTTGTCAAGGTATTTCGGCGTCAGTTACTGATGTACTGCTTTATACTACAGTCTAGAAAAATGTAGTATCAATGGAAAATGTAATGATTTTGGTTTTGGTACATTTTATGTTCAATATAGTTTTATGTTTAGGTATTGCTCCTCATGCTAGTGATTTAAAATTGTGTATAGGATGTAGTAACACGGTGGAGGTGTATTGTATACCATGTATAACATTTTTAGAATGAATATTGATATCATGTAATATGATGGTGCAGGTGTTTGCTATATCAAAAGTATTGTATTACTCATTTGGTAGCTGATATAAAAATATGTATCATTTGTACTCAACATGAATATTATGTTATACGGTGAAGGTTTTGCTATATCGTTTATACTGGATTACTAGCTAGTTGTATCATATGATGGTATTTGTATTTGTATTTTGAAACATTGCATGGTATAACACATTAACAGGTTATGGTATTAACAGTTTTATTCCATACATGGTATCATAAAGGTGTAATGACATATATCTATGTAGTGGTTACAAATAAAGTGGTGAAAAATTAATTGTTGTTATGTTATATATCCTGTTACCTATATACACAAACGCATACATGTATATATATATATATATATATTACTGGATTAAAGTGACAGCTCTATTACTGTCAATTTTAAAAAGCCCCGGGAATGTGGCATACACTATAAGGCATACTGCCTCTGGTAATTTCTCGGCGAAATCAATCTGGATACGTAAATTACCCTGTTTTGTGGTTGGCCAAACCGAACCATCACTCTCCTGACGCACATCAGGCTCCATATCAAATGCTAACAAAGTGTAGCCATTATAAAATTCACTTCTTGTTACATATACCCCCTCGTCATGCCCGTCAGTAAATCTCTCACGACCATACAATGCTATATATGCCTCCATGAAGCTTGAGCTTTTCTCATCTGTACCAAAAGTCATTTGCAACCCTTTCTGTGGTACACTCTCACCATCTACAGTCACATTGATATGCTTCATGTTATAGTGCTTGAAATTATATGGATTACCTTTATAATCACCAACCGTGGATTTTTCTTTTACCATACCAATTAAAATACGATTAGGTACTTTACCAAGGTATATATTATCTGCATTAAAGCAGTAGTGACCTTCAGACATAGAATATTTCTTTACATCAGTTTTCATATAGGGGTACATGGCAGACCTTTTTTTTTTTACCATTATATCCTGGTGGGCTATAAGTGTCTCAGGTGATGGTGTGACCATACATACAGAGAGAGATGCATCAGTCATCACAGTTTTATAATCAGGTGTCGCAGCTCCAGACATAAGGTGGAATTGAGGTGATGTGGGCCACATTCTAATTTTAACACCAACGCCATTTAACAGATATCTATTAGTCCACATGACATCAGACATAATAGGACCCATCATCTCAATTATATTACTCTCAGCGGAATATGTAGCTCTTACAGTTAAACCTGAATTGCCCCCAAGTGGTTTACATGCATCCATTGTACCACTGTCTTTGAAGTAAAGCTGACCCTGTAAATGTGTAGATTTGGATCGCTCATTATATTTGCTGATGGTTGAGAGGTATGACTCATATGCATAGTTTGAATTTGATGTTGTCACCAACTGCTTTTGCAAATATATATCTATTTGAGAGAACAGTGCATGCATCATGTTATTTACTGGACCGAATTGCCCTAGTACTGTATCACCATCCTGTTCAGGCACTGCTGGTATTTTACTGTTGTCACTGGCCTTCACTACTTTAACCTTGACCGTGAGGTATGACCTTCTTAAATCTATGTATGTGTTACCAGTGTTTGGAACCTCAAACTCCAAACCAACATCCTGATTCAGCTGGTTCAATGGCTTGTATTCTATAAATCGAATTTTCCCTATACCTACATCGACTGTGGGCATAGAGAAAATATTCATGCTCTCACCTATACCGATACTGGATCGGTCGTCCACCTTAGCTGTCTCATACGCCATAATGATTATAATATATAGACAGAGTGTTTTTTTTAAATGTTGTAATACACAGTTCAATCAGTATCTCCAGTGGTGTATGTAGGCTCAGATGGATTTATAATAACGCCACCCAATTGTAACACAGTATTGCTGACCCTGGGAGGTGCTGGTGACTGTACACTTCTCACTCTTACTAGCACAGTGTTGCTCCCTGCATTCCTCTTTAATGTCCTCCAGTAAGGTGTATGCTGCAGCCTTCAGTGCTGATTCAGTATCCTGGGAGGTGGTGCTGGGCGCGTATGACTCTGTGGATGCTACAGACCAGGTGGAACTGATTGGTGTACACAGACTGTGTACAGAATCAGGGCAGGAGTGTGATCTGGTATACTGTTCTCCCGTGGTCCAAGCAGGATTTTCCGGTACCTTGTTTCCGGCCTCCTGTGTATGTTTTGCCTGACTGTGTGCTGGAGGTGTGCAGTGGGGGCAAACTGTTGTATTCTGTAGTACTGGTTGACCTGTCACCTGTCGTGTAGTATCCCCAGCAATATACCCAGAATGCATAGCATGCTTATGACCCATATTGATGACGTCACGCCCGAAAGGATGAGTGGGTGGGGGTGGTGGTAATGGGTCTGTATGTGGAGGGGGAGCTGACGTCTGCTCAGGCGGTGGTGGTGGTGGTGTGTATGGTAATGGTTCCAGGTATTCATGTGGATCTTCAGAATGTAAAATAAAAGCATGTTTGGCACTCCTTTTTCCACCATGCTTAGATCCAAACCACTTCCGTATCCGGACAGAGATCCTGTTGAACATATTATATTTTAACTAAATATATCAGAATGTCTGCTGTGTTTTATACCTTTCTTATGGCGTTTTGCTGCTGGGGAGTTCTGTGGACGGGGTGCGACTGCACCCCTTTTAACTGTTGCTTTAAAACTCCTAACCCTGTGTACAGCTGGTTGGCTGGTTTTTTCTTCAGATGTCACGTGCTGTATAACAGCCTGGCTAGTGTGTGGTTGCCCTACTGAGATGGGTGGGATGGTATTACCTTCTGCTGACTCATGCTGCTGTTTCACCTGTGCCCTCGCTTGTAAGGTCATCACCTCATGCTCAGCCAGGACAGGTGTTGGTATACTTGGGGACGGGTCCACTATGTGCTTCAAAGGGCCTCGAATATAGATTATTTTATTTTTATTTCCACCTTTAGAATGGATTTTGTTGGTGATATAGTTTGTTCTTGAGTTAGTTAATAGAGCGTCCACATGGTCTTGAAGCATGATGATGGATTATTTCTGCTGTCTAAAATGTAGCACACATGATACAATGGATGCAGTGGTAACTTTAGCATTAACATCGCGTTCTTTTAAATATATTGCTATATTTTCAAACTCATTTATTCTAACCGGTATATACATTATGTTCGGGTATTTCATGTCAACTTTACGTCTTATTATTACTGGAACACCGGGTCGTTTGGGTGGTGTAACTGGTGTAGTTGTAGGGGGTGTACCACCACCTTCTGGTACAACTGGTGTAACTGGTGTAGTGGAGGGGGGTGTACCAGGTCCTTTTGGTACAATCGGTGTAATTGGATCTGTGGGGGGCATTGGATCAGTGTATGTTATATCATCGGATGGTGAATATATACTGAAATCATTCTGAGTTGCTTTAGAGGCTACAATGATGGATGAGGGGTTATGGGCTCTTAGGACAGGTAATCCAACACCAGCCACATATTGCTGTTCAATAGTGTCACAACATATGAAATAGGTTTTCTCATGTTTTGTATCCACCTCCAGACAGCATTCAAATAAACCACAGGACCATGTACCCCTGTCCAGCATCACTCTTTCAGGTAGACGAACAGTGAAGGAGACACCATTGTTATTGGGGTACAGCTGTTTACAATCGTCACTGCTAAGATATACATAGAACCCCTTCATTTTATATCTTTCACGTTCTTGGCAAGTACCCAGTCGTTGAATTTTGGGGGGTGGTTTTTGAATTTAACAAAGTGCTGTACCTCGTTATTTACAGTCCTAGTTTTTATAATTTTTTCTATATCAAAAAATGAGTTGGCTTCAGGGGGTGATTTCTGTAGCTCTTTAGCATAGAATGATCCTTTCACCTCCTCATCCTTCAAATCTACAACGTAATATACAGGGATGCCATCTCTTACAGATTTCTTACTTATTTTGAACACCTCATCTGTCCATTTTGTGTCATAGTCCTTATCAAAGGGTGATTTAAATGCTGACAGCCTCACATAATCACCAACATTAAATTTCTCACCATATAGTCTTATTTTCTCACGTTTTAAACCATCATTCAATGCTTTTTTTGTCACCCGACCATATTGAAAGTGTGCAATCTCTTTAGTGTTTTTATCGTTCACGCTATCTGGTTCTATGCCTATGCTTGAGTGATGTGTCTTGTTGTAGGATTGAACTACATCCTGTAATACATCATACCATTTATAGGTTTTTTTATGAAACATGTATTTAGTTAGACGTCTTTTGATATTTAATATGCTTCTCTCAGCATAGGATGCTTTCCCCTGATTATATGCAATGTAGTGTTTTATGTCATGTTGTTTAAATAACTCCTGGGTTTTGAATGCTGTAAACTCCTTTCCAGCGTCTGTGCGAATGTTAAGTGGGGTTGCTTTATTGAAAATTATTTGAAATGCCTGAACCACATTGTCAGCCCCTTTTGTTATAATGCTTTCTGCATATATTTTGCGTGAGAAAATATCAATGCATAGTAGAACATATCTGTTGCCTTTGTTGTATTTAGACAACCCCTGCATGTCCATCAAGTCAGCGTCCCATAAGTAATTGATTCTGGGTGAGAGAATTCTAGATTGGGTTTTTACCTTAACAGGTTGTGTAAACCGTATAAATGTGTTGGTTGCTGACGTAGCCATTCACCAAATTTTTGAGCCACTTTTTTTCTGTTAATAGCATTAAAAATTTTACCCTTTTTTACACTAGTGAATGCACCAGGTCTGGATGGTGAATAATAGTTTCTTTTCAATGATTCTAAAGCTCTCTTATCAGATTTCCTTTTCCTACGACCAACCATGCTATATAGAAATCCAAGGTCTTTTCTTTTTCTGGCTGGTGGGGTGAATGGGTGTAGTATGTGCACACTGCTGAGGTGTGGCTAAAGCAGTATTATTACGGGGTACCACATCACCCTGAGGAGTATCAGTACCACATTTGCTTAAGTATGTGATGAAGTTTTCCACATCAAAAGAATCATAATTTATCTCGGCATCACTGGGTATATCCTGTGGTACAGGGTCAGTAGTGAGGGCTGTATCTGTAGCTATGAGTGGTGGCGTTATACCACCAACTGAGGTATTAACTGGGGTCTGAACAGTATTGTGTTTCTCCATATGGTTCTTATATTCCTCATATGGTATTAATACATATTTCTCCACATACTTCATTGTAGCAATGCTTTGGTTGTCAGGAATGAAACAACCTTCCCCATTTTCGATATTATATTCCTACGTAATTTCCAGGATTTTCGTTTCTGCACTGCTGCACGGCGCAGGTCTTTCTTATAAGCTGCCACACTGGTTTTCTCAGCAGGTGTTAAGTCTATGTTACCAGCAAGTGTGTTCACGATGATTTCTGATATGGCTTGTATCTGTTCTTCATTAGCTATTTTTAGAACAGCCTGCCTCTGCTTTACAGTTGGTGGATCAGCAATGAATCGCAGGAATAGGTTATTTCGAGTCAACCTGCTGCTACTCATAGCTTGTACAGATGATGTAAAAGGATGTGCATCCTACCTGGTCGGTGTGTACAGTATGGTGTACTGATCTGGAGTGATGTGAGCCCTCATGCGGACCTCCTCTTTACATTGCTGAGTTAGATCTATAAATAGATATCCGTACTGTACCCCCGATGTGGCATCCGTGTATGCCTCGGTCAGGGCATTTGGGTACATGGGGAATATCTGCCTTGCAAGGTTCTTTATCTGGCTGCTGTCCCTAGGGTTTTTAAAAAGTACCATGTATTGGGTATTTAAAGCTATGGTACGACAGTACTTCCCCTGATGAAAAATGTTTTGTACCATATAGATTACTGAGATGTTTAAGTGGTGTGAGTCTAATATGAACATGTCAAGAATTTCATCAGATTTCTGCACTTTAGTCATTAAATCATCCAGAATAATCATGTTATGATTACCATCACTGAAGGATTTAATCTCCTCTTTAGTGGGGAGACCACGGTGGAATATAACCTGAGGTAATGTCTCCTTTATCTCAAGATACATAGGCTGCTCAATAGAATAGCAATACAGTATCTTGACGGGGTGTTCTCCAGGAATGTACATGCTGTCCATGTTATGTAATAATTTCTTAACAAAAGTGGTTTTCCCACTTCTGGAAGGACCCGAAACACACATGGTAACTGCCTTCCGTAGTAGAATGTCCTCAGAGTTGATGGTATCCTTATGTAGCAGGTTCATGGTCAGACTGTAGATGTCTCAGTCATTCGATATACATCATTGTATATTGGTGTACGTGGGTGGTGTAGCCTTTTCTTATGTATATAGATCACGAGGAGAACCACGGTTGCTACAACCAGACAGATAAGTAAGACAAGGATGATGATGTAAGGCGTATAGACATGAACAGGTGTTACAGGTGTGGTGCTGGAGTGTGTGGTTGGTGTATATACAGGGTCCTCGGTCCAATGTGTGGATGCTGATGGCTGCAGAGTTAGAGCTGTGGTGCCTGTTGATATCATGCTGGTATCCTGTATCCCTGCACTAAGTGACATGGTGCTGTCTTGTGAGGTGCTAGGTGTTGGCAGCAGGGTGGAAGAAGTGGTGCACGGCATGTGTAAAGATACACCCAGGGCCACACACTGTATTGAGAGTCTCTCTCTCTCCCTGACACAGTTTAGCTGCATGTTCCCTGTGATGTTTAACTGTCGAAGTGTAGGCCACTGTGTGATGTTAAACTGCTGTAGAGAATAGATTAAGGTATTCTGGATTACTAATGTATTACACAGAAGTCTTTCAATGTAGAAAAGAGGTGGGAAATTGATGGATGGTCCATCACAGAAAACCAATTTACTACCAAAGGCACATAAGCATTTCGCAGGATCACCACACATTGTGACATCCACACCTGCTACTGTGCATAGTGATAGCATTGCGATGTATATGGCTGTAGTGGACTGCATAGTTGAATAATGCAGAAAGATAGTTGTGGCGGTGTTGGTGGAGTGCTGAGAGGTGCAGTGCGTGGTGTGGTGTATCCCCAGAGCTATGTATGTTAGAATGCAATAAAATGATAAAGTAGTCATGCTGCAGCTTAGCAAGGCAATATAGGGGGGACGTTATCTATTTTTAATATAACTGATATGCATAGTGCTAATATGATCACTGGGTAGGATGACAGGCTACACCTTCATGATCATGAACCCCCAACAGTTCCCTATATTTAAGAGGTATGAAGAAAATGATATGTTTTTATTTTTGTTATTGACCTCAAGATAGGGGGGTAGTTGCGAAAACAGTTTTTAGCATATAGTTAGTATAATAGTTCACCATGTTGACACGTGGTGGTAGCACCACATTTTTACCATAAGAACCCACCACCACTGACTGAATGGCGCCACTGTTGATTTACACCATGTGGGAGTGCTGTATGTGTATGTAGGGTTAGGGGGGCATGATAACCAAAAACCATCAATTAATATAAAGACACACATACATATACATATATATATATATATATATATATATATATATATACAGTCTATATACAGTATATGTGCATACGGTATAGGCTGGGGAGGGGGAACCCCAGTGACATGCCTGGGGGAACCCCAGTGACATGCTTGAGTGAACACACCCTTTAACGCTTCAGTGATCACACTCATGAATATGCAGTGTATATATAATATATGTGCATATATTATATATATATGCATACATTATAGGCGAGGGTGGGTGTGGGGGCGGGGCCCCAGTGACATGCTTGAGTGAACACACCTTTAACGCTTCGGTGATCACGCCCATAGGCTTAACCCATAGCTCACTACCCTACCCCTGCTCTGTCCTTCTACTGCAAGGCAGACTACCACTATTTGTGGATGACTCCTTGCCAACTTGAGATGTCCCGTGAGGTACTTGATGTACGTCTGGACGTTAAACAAATCAATCAATCAATCAATCAGTCACTGTTGATCAGTCACCATATGTGACACGACCTGCGAAAAAGGCCCTTAGTGCAGGGTGCACTAAGGTCCCTTTTCCCAGTACATGTCACAATTATGTGCTGATCAGTTGAAACGTTATTTAGCCTTATAAAATGTTGTATAACGTTTTTTGTTCACTGGGATTGCTTTAGCAATATTATTCAATGTGCATTTATTATTACTGGACATCGATTCTCTGTCTCTTTGTAGCTCTATAGTGATCGATGCCCAGTTTTATACTTCAGACCAGTGGCTCATTTTGGCTGTTTTTTGCCTCACAGATTGCTCCTAGCGCAAAATCCTGACTAGGTGTCAATATATTCTCTATGCCAATGTGTAATATGAGGGTAGAAAACACTGGAACCTCAGTTAGAAAAAATCCTACTGAACAGTTTTTGAGAAAGTTAGGGTTTTGTTGCCTTTTTTGGTGTTTTTAGTACATTTCCTACATAAACCGTGAACGTCAGCATTTCTCAATTTTCAGGTATTAATAATTCGAATTTGACTTTTTCTTATTCACAGTAGGATTCCTGAGTATCAGGCCATTCTACACAGGGTGTTATTTTGAAAAAATATATATCATTTGATAGTGTATTTGGTCTCCGAAATAGAGGGAGTTTTGTCATAGTTTAATTGATTGTTGACTACCCAGTTAAGGGCTATTAGGTTCAGTTCAGTGCAAGTTGCAAAACAAGTAACTTGCAGTTTTTAACTTGACCTCATGTCCACTATGTAGGTCTTCAATATGCATGGGTCTATCCAGAGTCCATCAATAGGATCACCGCTGGAGGCAGATTCCGCAGCTGTTGGCAAGAAAAAAGTTCAAAGTCACAAAAAAATGAAATTTCCCTAAAAAAAACCCATTTGGCAAGAAAGAAGTTCAAAATCGCAAAAAAAAAGTGAAATTTGCCTAAAAACCCGCTATTTGGCGAGAAAAGAGTTCAAAATCGCAAAAAAGTGAAATTTGCCCAAAAACCCCCTATTTGGCGAGAAAAAAGTTCAAATTGCAAAAAAAGTGAAATTTGCCTAAATACACCTGATTTGGCGGGAAAAAAGTTCAAAATCGCAGAAAAGTGAAATTTGCCTAAAAACACCTGATTTGGCGAGAAAAAAGTTTAAAATCGCAAAAAAATGAAATTTGCCTAAAAACACCCTATGACCTGTAGCATGAATGCAGACACTTATGGACACAGACTTATGTACACCCACACAGACACACACATAGGCATGAACATGGCCTTCTCCTTCATATAGCAACCTATGGATTTCTACTTTGATGAGACTGAATATAGCTTTCTGTTAGAAGGACTTTGATACATGGATGTCGATGTCCAGTTTTAGATATATACCCATATAGTGCATTGGAGTGCTATAATGTTGGACTGCTGTATATTATAGAGATATGTCGAGTGGTGTAGGGGTTATAATAACTAGTACAGTCATGTCGCAATTGTCCTGGGGGTCATGCATAACCAAGATCGCCCGGGAACCGAAATGGGGGGGGGGCTGTGATATTTAGGGAGTGCTCATAACACGGGGGGGTGGTGGATTTGGGGGGGGGGTAAAAAAAATAATCTCACCAGCCCCCCTGTTGTTAAAAAATGAGCACTCCCTAAAAGGGTCACTAGCTGCCTAACTCAAGGTGCTAAATGATTTGTTATAAAGATGGCTTTGTACACATAAAAAGTTCACGAATTGAAGTGCAGATAGTCTGTTATAATCATAATCATCCCAGTCGGTGGCAGCACCTCCCTTTCTAACCTTTCTAAGTTTTCAGAATTCAGGGTCGGCCATTTTATACTGCTAGATGGGGACAGGAAATAAATTAGGGGCAAATAAGTTTAACTGCACTATTGAAAAATGCACTAATCCCATATGCTTGAGAAAATAGCAATCCCTTACATTGACACTGTATAGGCATTATGAAGAAAAATACAGCATTTCAGAGATGCATGGTGTATTGTCCCAGGTAAAGTTGTTTCTCATCACCGCGCTCATCATAAAAATTGTGATTTGGGGAAAACTTTTTTTATTTTTTATTTTTTACATTTTTAATGAAAAATTTAATAAAATCTCATGATTTGCGCCTGCTTGTCCCCCATATGTCTGGACGTCACTACCGAGTGTGATTTTAGTCCAGTGCCGTCAGGAGTACTATGGCATATTTCCCTCGGGATCTCTGAGTCGCCTACCTCAGGGATCCCCTCTAATTTTCCGGTCTCTTTCCAGAAAATCGCATAACTGGTTTGTCAGCTGTGCATGAAGAAGCATAATGCCCCTTCTCCTGACATCTATAACATGTTACAGTACTTAGCTCGGGTTTCACTCTCTTTTCTTGTTGTTTATCAAAGAAAGCCGTCATGCGTTGCATCATGGCTTCTACCAATCCCAGAGTGGATTGGTCTGATTCCGATTTCTTTGGAATATTAGATTCCGTTGGAATAGATGAGGGTTTGATTTGGGGTTTTGAGCTATCCCCAAGGTTTGGGCTTTCCCCAAGGTTTCCCCAAGGTTTCTCAAAAGGTTTCCGCCTTTTGCTATCACCGGTCCTCTTATCCCGGCGTTTCCCATTGAATGCTACAGCACCAATGGTTTCGTCTCCTTCGGAATCTTCACCCGAAGATCCACCACTGCTACTATAGTCAACCACGGCTGACATTCGGGATTGGCCAGGGACCATTCCAGCGAGAAGAATTTTCTTCTTCTCAAAGCTGTCTATTGCCATAAATAGATCAGCCAACGAGGAATCACTTTTCCAAGCCTTCCTGGTGAGTTCCTGATGATCAGGATCACTCAACCCACTGATGAACCTGACAAACAGTGTCTCAATGTAGTAGTCGGCATCTCTGGCCCACTCTGGTCTTGCCTGGTGCAAGATCCGTTGTAGTTCCAGACCGTATATCTTCGGGGACTTTTGATACTGGGATCAATATCATAGACCTGTCTTAAACCGGGGGCCATTGTGGTACTTCGGGTCAAGGGTCTTGTCGCCAAGCCTTGACTACAGTCAGGATACCTGACGGGTCTGGAACACAATGGGGTGTCTGGGTATGTGGGATAGTTTCCCGACGTAGCCCTGTTCTCGTCATGAGATACAGGTTGACCGCCATAGTTGGGTTTAGGCCAGCCAGTACCTTCGGTATTCAGGTGTTGGGTCATGACGTCCGCAGTACACCCCTGTGAAGGTTTCACGCTGGAATCCCTAACATGCTTCGGGTGGGTAGTGTGACACTGGGTGTTACTACCCGAAGGACCTCCTGTCGTTTTCCTATCCCCCTTCTCACGATGAAAAATCAGGTTGCCCCAATTATCGAAGCCATACCAGCCACCTCGCTGATCCGCATGAGAGGATCCGCAGGTGGTAGTATTTTTGTTCCTACCCGAAGGTGGCGGAACTGCTCCATACTTAGATGGACTATCCCCGGCAAAGGGGTTCAGCGTGTCATAACTAGGAACGTCTGAAGACGTAGATGAGAACGCTGCTGGGTCTATGGTAACCGACGGACCAACCTGGGCAGGTTTGGCGGATGCATGGTATACGTCCTTCCTAACCTATCCACCCGAAGGATAGTTGGTGGTTATTTTTGAGACCTTTTGGGGAGAGTGAGTATTCACTTCTTTCCCAGTGGTGGTGTTCACCTCGTGGTTCAGTACCTTCTGGTTGCCTAGATAGGTTTCCAACTCCACCCGTCTAGCTTCCAGTATGGATACTGCCTGTATCATGTCAAGTTTCTGACGACACAGCTCCTCATTTTCCTCAATGATGGCTGTTCTCACCACCTCGTTCTCCTCAACCTGCTGGTTGCGAGCGTCTTTGGCGGTGTGCCATTCCGTAGAGTTCCTCTCTAGGTCAGCCTGGTATTGTTGTTGACAGGCCAAAGACTTCCGGTTAGCCTGAGCTAATTCGGACAGTCTCTTCTTCTCCTCCTTCAAAACCTCCTGGTTCTTTTCCATCTGATCTTGGATCAGTTGGTTGTCACGGGTCAATTGATCCGTCCTCCACTCCATATCCTGATCATATCATATTCTCATGAATACAGCGGTCTCTTTCAGAGATTAACGAAACTAGTTTGTCATGCAAAGCATCATACTACTTGTTCATCTCCTCTTTGTTCCTATGGATGTTATCCTGGTACAAAGTATCATTCTGATCAAAGTCAGACCGAGTCTCAGTGCGGGGACCTCCTTTGGGTTGATCCCGAAGGGGATCCGGCGGTACTTCGAGCACGGTCGGGTCCAGAAAAGAACCCTTCTGGTTCTCTGCCTTCTTTCCTCCGGGAAAGAACACCGAGTCTGTCGTGTTGAACAGGGAAGGACCAGTGTTCAACATGATCTGACCCCGAGTGGCAATAAAGTTTGGTGTAAACCCTCTTGCCCCCTCCGGGTCCATCTGGTCCACATGAGTGGACTCCAACTCTCCGTCTTCCAGGTCACCACCTTGATTCAAAGTTTCTCCGGCTTCATGCATGAACCCTTCGAAACTCGTCGGAACAACCAGGTTGTTCCGATTCGGGACATTCATGTCCCCATCTCCTTCCACTCCGGCCAGGTTCACCTGGCTGCTACCTGTAAACTTATCCTGGTCACGGCACCAGTGTAGTGGTTCGAGATCTCAGAAAAGAGAACAAGAACTTCAGTTTCCAGGTGCGAAGTAGAATGAAGTTTATTCAATGTATCCCTGTACAGAGAATCTAAGCCTCAACCCGGAGGACGAGGTGAAAGAAATGCTGCGTATTCAATCATACACGATTGGGGTAGGGTAACGCTGGGAGTCAGCCGGGCCTGCACTGACTGGCGACTATGCGAGGAGGGGAGGTTTATATACTAGGGATGTCATCGATACCTACCAAATCGAAATTTCGGTATTTTCGGAATTCTGATTATTGTATCGACAAAAATGTGACATCGATACACTTTTTGACCTACTTTTAAAATGTAAAAATGAGGCAAATTAAACCATGTTTCAAGCACCTATTTGAAGGCCGAAATCCGGGCCTTGAAATGAGTATAAGGCAGCTGTTGTTGTCTTCAGACTAGCAAATATATGATATATTTAAATGGTTAGTCACCGAAATGAGTTTCCAAAATAGTGATAATGGAAATCGAAATAAATTGGATACCAATGACATCCCTATTATATACCCCCTTCCGACGGAAAATCTACACGATCACGTGGTGGGCTCGTTCCCGCCTGAAGCGTGGTGCGCAGTACCTGAGAGAGGACTGTCGCCCCCTCCAGGATACTGCACACACTAACGCCAGGCGGGAACAACCCGAACTAACCCTCCTCGGTCGCCTGGATGGAAATGGTTATAGTAGTAAACCCCTACACTATGTAGGATGGCTTTTCAAAATAGATAGAGTAAACTGAAACACAACTCTTTTGTTGCGTCTAAGTAACTGATAATTCCATTGCTATAGCTTAAGCATTTAGACATCTAGGTATATCCAAGATGCATGGCGCATTGATTGCATCATCAGGTTGCACCACCCCCCCTTCATGCCAAGCACAATGTATTGCACAAGTGTAGGTAGAGCTTACAGCCGGGTCTTACAGCCTTGACCCCCAAGTTCAACTGTATATAAAGTATGACTATTAGTGCACTATGGACATACCATCGCTACTGACTGTACCTTTAATATAGTCTTACGCTCGATCTCGGTTCTAGCATACAGTGGTGATGAGACATCAACCACCCAGAGATTAGATTAGTGTTTGACTGGGTTTGGCTTAGTGTTCAATCTTCAATTACAAAGCCGTAGTACATGTACTAGTTGTGACTTGGGTTTAAGTCAAACAACCACTTGTAACACTGACCAAAGATCCCCTGTACTACCATTTAATATATTACAATGGCTACTGGTGGAGTACAACTCACTGATTTGGTGACAGAGGACTATTTTCACCAGAAGAAGTTGTGGCCAGCCAGTGGTAAACACATCCTGGCGCAGTACAATGAGGATACAATAATTGTGTACCAGGCCTTCAAACCATCTATAGCAAACTATGCTGTGGAACACCAAAAGTAAGTTTTGCCTTGAGACATAACATGTTATTTATATCAAATTGATTCAAAGAATCAATTAGTAGCCCATTTTGAATTAACCCCCCACCTTCTCTATAAAGGTCCAGACTACCAGTCCTTCCTCCACCTAGACTCTCTCTGGAGGCGGGGGGCTTTAACAGTTAGGCATTTCAGGGTAAATTATTGGCCTAAAATATATCACTCTTTCAAGAAATAATGCTTTTTAAGATAAGCTCAATTTATCATGCTCTCCATGCATATCCCGAATCTGAATATAGACAAGTTGACTAGAAAAGATCAATTCTCTCTGACTTGCTATTATAGATTTGGAGGTGCAGACTTCAGTTTTACTCGTATGTCATGGATAAAGACAAACTTTCTCTGGATGATGTACCGCTGTGGATGGGCGACCAAGTATAACCAGGAACATGTGTTAGCAGTTACAATTACACGAGAATTCTTTAATGAGATTCTACAAAATGCATACAGTGCAGAAGTAAGTACTGCCTTATACATTAAATCTAGAGATTTAAAAAATCTCAGAAAAACGTCAGAATAGAACATTCAGTGTATAAATCATTGAGGATTAAATGCTGAGCTAAAAGCTAAATACATGTAATAATATTGACTGCCCATGTGTCTACCCATGAACATTTTCAATCTCAACTGGATTCAACCAACTTTTTGCCGTCCGAGAGAAACAGATGGAGGCCGCAAGAATAGGTGTATGCTATATGCAGTAGAGACCCCCCCACCCCCGTTTTAACCATGTCTTTCAAAGAAAAAAAGAACTAACAATGTTCCCCCACGAATATAGAGTCAACTTAACGACTACATCAGAGTTAAAACATAACCTAAGACGTATAATCTTTCGTTAATACTCCTAGACATAGCAAGTCAATTTTACCCTTCCTCCCTCTTGTATATTATGTTTATTATTAGCACCATTTATCCTAATCAAGAGAAATAGAAGGTATATCGCTAGATCTATGTTTTCCCTTTGCACGGTTACAGTACCAGCGGCAGATGAAGGTAGGCACCAGACACGTCTCTGTGCGGCTGCAGTGGGACCCCGACCACACACCCAAAGGGGGCAACTGTCAGCGTCGTGCGATACAACTTGGACTAAAGGGACAGGTAACCAACCATAGGGCATGCACTGCACTCATACTCGGCAGTTTGTGCATTTAGATTTGTTCTTGGTCATTTTAGAGCAATTGTGGGCAAACGATTGGCATGATGCACCAATGTAGGGCTAGAAAACTATTCAGTATATTGGTGAGAGCACCTCTTTAACTTTGACTGCATACCATATACTTAGGGAATGGGAATACTTTAACAACGGGGGAGGATTGAGGAAGGAGTTTTGGATTCTTCTAGCTGGGGAAAAGAAATCCACCATTTGTCACTGAGAAATCCTGCTTGTTCCTATTACCCCGGTATGTGCATGCAGATAAAATGGGGTGGGTGCCATATTGTTTACATCAGTTATAAACGCCTTCCTCTTGTAACTTGTTATTGGTTTGTGTAGCTCAGTATATTTTCCGTTTCCAGATGCTGCAGAAGTATTCAGACAGTATCGTGAGTATCAAGGACATGACGCCATTTGTACAAACACAGCACCAACATGTGCAAGCAAAGGAGCTGCAGAAACTGGTCACACCCAGAGAGCGCGTCTTCATCCCGGACTCTGAGGCGGTGGAGCGTATTGGTCTTGATATATTAGAGCCTAGTGACAGCCCAAGCTAGGAAATCCACTTTCCATGATCGGTTCGCAGCACCAAGATTAAGTGTGCTTTTTGGTGTCAACGACTCTCTCTAGTTGTGCTGAGTCTTACTTCAATAAACTGTTTCTCACAATTGCTAGATGAACTTCTTTCCCATTTTGAATTTGGTAAAGCACAGCCCCGAATCCAATACTTGGAAGGATCCCTTTCATTGGGTACTGAACCCAGTACAGGTATGGTGACCAGTAACTCCTTGAGTTTAGAGTATTTCTGATTCGCGACAAGCTTATTCGTTTAGTTTTACCAGTGACTGGGCCCCTGTGCCTATATGATTCCTCAATGGCTTATACGCCAGCATTTAGGGTATTCCTCTCAATTTTGTTTGTGTCATATTTCAAACAATGTTCTATTGCACACATGGATTAAATGCATATATAGGCTTAATTATACATTATATGTGCCATGGTGAACACATGGTGCTTCCTACGGTTAAACCTGGATAATGAATTATGGGACAACACAGATTGGTCTATTTCTGTATTTATTACCATAAATATGTACATTCATGAGACTGCTACATATTGCACTTACATTCAACAATAAAACTTTTAAGTAATCTTATTAAAAGCACATATTGGCTGATGAACTGTGGGGCCTTCAGAGACCCCCTTGGACTTAACCATTCCAACATTTTTCATTATAATGTTTATGTACTCCATTGCAACATGCTTTTATTTCAGACATCTCAGGAATGGGCAATTAAGACTTGAGCAATGGAATCTCACCAATGCCTCCACCCTCATTACAAGAGTGGACTCATCCGCTGCACACTACGGAATGCCTCATTCTGTCAAAACCCCATAAATAGATTCGTTCTGGGATATAAATAGAAGGATCCAATGTCAACTTGAGGGGTGGAGCAGGGAGGTTACCTCTCACTACACAATTAGATATCCTTAGGTTTTCTGCATTCTGGCATTAATTATAATAATGAACATGTCCAGGACATGGTACAAAAACAAATGAACATGCCTTGCATTGGATGCAGGGTTGGTTGTAATCCCCCCACCCCTTTGTCAAACAAGAAATCCCAATATCATGACCTTCATATTAACACTCTGACATCCCCAGTTTTGGTATCGTCGTAACATATGCATGTTTTATCTACATGTTGATGGGAGGGAGAAATCCAAAAACAAAGATATTTGCTAGGAGTGGGCTGGTTGCCAGGTAGGTGACCCAACTCCTGCTCGTGTAGCTTGTAGATGTATATACCACACACAACATACATTCCTGCTTCTTCTCAAGTGGACACCTGGTAATATATGTACACAGTTCTACCTTTTTATTTTTGTCTCCATGAAGTTATGCTCCTCCGCCCTTGAATGGCGTTCATCACAGTCAAGAGGCAACCCGACTGGGAGTAACAATAATATTAAAGTAACTATGTGTTCATTAGTTTTTCAATACAATATATCCATTATATGTTTCCAGGCGGGTAGCTCGGTGGGGGTGCAATTCTTTAGTTTACATTATGTACATGCATTTTCTACCCTCCCAAATAATGTTTATTCTTTTTACAAATTAAATAGTACAACTAATTATTGAATACCTCTGCTACTGTTACCGTACACAAACCAATTAAAAATATAGAATGTATTCACTTGCTTTCACTTGTTGTATGCAAACGTCATGCTAATACTTTTTAGCTATTGTAGAAACAAGTCTTGTTGATAGTATGACTTAGATGGGAATACACTGCGGTATGTTTACATCCTGTTCACTTCATGATAAAGTAACAAAATGGGGAGATATTAACATGCGTTGAGCGCCAAGTGTTGAGAGACATGAAATTAACAGCAATTGAATCAGCAAACGAAGAAATATCTCAACAGCTCTTAGTATTATCTTACTCTTTTACAATTCAGACATGAGAGTAACCAGCATGTGTATCTGAATAGAAATGTTTCTAGCATCACAGCAGTCCTGTGTTTGCCTGGTGACTATAATGTACTTGGTGATCACAAATGGTGCTCCATAACGGAGAGGTTAAAGACAGACTGGTGGTAGCTGTATCGTCATGTACAGCACTCGTCCCCACAAGTCGCCTACTACATGTACACTTTTAGTGAACAATATATTAAGCAGAACTTTCCATTTTTGACGTCATAATGCCAATTGAAATCCTCAGTATCTATTTTCTGCATTTTAATTGTACTCTTATTTGAAGAACAATGCAAAAATTCACTTTAGGAAAGCTTAACAAGTTTCGGTCTGTACAGTTTTGATTATTTGGATATTGTGATTCTTTTGACTTTTTTTTTGTGTTTTCAGCGTGAGGAAGGTAGAATATTAGCTACGATTATAAATCGCGACTTAATATTGAATATAAATCACATGGTGGTAACAGTCAGTAAAACCATTAGGATTGAGAACTAAGCCAAGTGCGGAGCTGCGGGCAGCGTGGAATGAAGGACACGTGGTGTCATGTCCACATGATATCATCGGTAGCTTGAGAAGCAGCATGGTGGGAGAGCACCGTGTTATCCATCAGAGGCCAACCACGTATACACATATTGCAAAACAGGATCATAGTAAAGCCCATAGTACGCTAGAAACAATTTCACATCTCTCAAATCAGTTCTGTATACAATTGAAAAACAGACCAATGTGCCTCCCAACTCTACACTGGATAACGAATCTTCCCGAAATATTTCTAATAGCCAACAAAATTACCCCAAAATACATAATTGCACATTTATCACATTACCATGTATTTTGGGGGTACAAACATTGAACAACTACAGCTCCATTAAGGAATAGAATTATTTTAAAGAATAATTCAGCTATTTTTCATATTTTCCATTTCAGCTTGAAATGACCGAAAATTTCTATATACTACAACCAGTGAGGAATTAGATATAAATTCAACATTTAATCTTTAATAATCCAACTATTTAAGATTCATTTAAGAAGAGAACACGTTTGGTATATATTTACTGTTACCTTTGTACTGTTACCATTGTAACATTCATTCCGATAAAATTAAATACCGGTTTTCAATCTAGAAAAAACAACTTCAGCTGCAGGGAATTCCAATCCACTCACCATAAATGCATACTTAAATTGAATAACCTTTTCCCACATTATAATCATAAAAAATTGAAAACATTTTCATAATTCACGCATAGATTCTAATATATTTACCTAAATTTGATTGCCCCAACTGTACATAAAAATCTATGTCTTTTTTTGGCATGAGGGCCATTCTTCATTATGCAGACATTATAGCATGTACCTAACTGGTGAAAATAGTGCTGAGCAAGCAGAATCATCACTCAACAGAAAATGATGCATCTTCAACATTTGCAAAGGAAATAAACTGTCTCGGTACAACACTCCAAACCTGTCGTGTGAACACGGATCACTTATTGCCTCTGTCTAATGATAACAACCAGTATAACTTTCACTATTACAAAGTTTAGCAATTATTTAGTAACAAAAAAATCACTTCATTGGCAAATAAAGAAGTGATTGCAATTGAAATATAAACAAACCTCACCACTTACAACAGGACATGGGTTGTGCACTTGGTTTATAATGACTGCTATGTAGTGTGTTGTATCCAAGGAGTGAATGAGTGTGTGGCTCGCCAATGTCATGTCAATCTAATCATCTGAGGAAAAATAGAAGTAGCACTTTGCCAGCAGTAGCATGAATAAAGTCAACAGCAATTGTCGTCTCTGGCCCTGGCAGTAGTAATCCATAGCAGATTCCCTGTGTGAGTGAGAGAGAGAGCCTCACAGGGCGAGAACGAATCACGTTGAAGGCAGTGGAAGGAGGGAAGAGAGGGGGATGAGGGAGGGAGCGGGTGAGGCGTGGGCCGCCCGCTGACAGACATGATTGATCACAGCCGCCCCACTCGTCTTCACTAACCGGGTACAGGGGGCGCCACACACCGTGAGGCCACAACGCGCAGTGACCAGACATCAGCAGATCTTTCTCTTTGGTAAGTCCTTGAACTTTGTGCTTGGTTTGGTAGTGTAGTATTTCTCTTTTTTTCCGACTAACTGATTAAGTCTCTATCGCAAGATACCACCAGACTGACCACATCTAGTATTTAATTACAAAATATAGTTTTCATAACAACCAAGAGTCTTTCAATTATACTTAATTAGAAATCAACTAATTAAAGCCTGTAACTCAACATTGCATATCCACTACTACAAAATATTTCCTGATATAACAACATATTGTAGAGGTAAACAGGCTTTGGTTCTTTGTCTCTGCTGCACCAAAGAGGTAGTGAGGGGTGCCCGGCGGGGCACGCGGATCAGTAACAATGGCCGACTCTGATGAGAACTTAGAACTAACGCCTTCATGAGCAGGTCCCCGTGTGTGGGCACTACAGAGAAGGCAATGAGGTTATGCATGACCAGACTCTCACCGCCAACTGTAAAGACGCTACACACGTCGGTAATGCTTTCATTGAAAGTAGAATGCATGCGTCTCTTTTACACTCAACATGTACACATAACAGACACCCAGAACTTCCATTGCAGGGTTCTTACCAATGTTATACTTTAAGGGAACCAGGTATGTCGACTCACCATTTACCATTTATATTGAATATATTATTATTTTTGCAAAATGAAATCTACATTTAATTGTTACTTTCACTGTTGTCTTTGATTTGAAAAATCCCAATACACACGACAATATCTATCCACGCTTTCGTCATCACGCCTCCGTGTGTGGTAGGCCTGGGTATGCCATGACGTCATCAATTTGGATGAATTGGCATCGCTAGGTATTGCATTTATTGGATAAATTTGCTCCTCTTTCTCAAGTCCGTACAAACATCAACTTGTAGTCAGAAACACAGGCATACAGTAGAATGCATAGAGTTACGTCCAAGGTGGCCAGGGTTGTCGTCGGTGGGTTGTTTGTCCTTCTCGGCGGGTTACAATTGGGTGATTGGGAAGGCGGGTTGGTGGTGGCATCTTGAAAGGAAACTCCAGGTTTATACTTTTGGGTAGTTGGGTTTGACCCCCCAGCCCTATTTATCATTGTGGCAGTAGGGAGCAGAGAAGGAAGCAATCTCAATGCTCCTCAATCTATACTCGCTCATTTCTTCTCATATATATGTTTTCACTCTCATTGAAATTGGAATGCTATTAAAGGGTACAAATTACACATTATCAAATCCACATGTCACTCATTCAGTGCCTTTTGTGACATTACGAAATAAGTCTTTCGTTATTTCCTTCAGCGGCACCAAACTGATGGTTAACCCAGCATGCAGTGGAGCCCCCTGGTGTACAGTACCAGAGTCGTCACAGCGCCGTGATCCTCGTTTGAGCAGTTTTAACTCGATCAGCTCCGGGCACCGGGAGATGCCTCCGTTGTAGATGAGAAGGAGGCAGCTTACATGTCGGTCACCTGTCCCGTCACTCAAGGCTAGAAGACAGATTCTGCAGAGCGCGACAGCTGCACCGGGTGCGAAGGGCTCCGTGCAAGCCGCTTTTTTGGCAGACGCTCAAGAGTCTTAAGGAGAGTCCCAAAGTCTGGCCTCTCTCCCGTTTTGTATGACCAACACAACATCATCACATCCTGAAAGGGGAGGACACGGAGAGGATTAGGAGCAAGTCATGGAAATAAGGTGAGCGTTGGACTAGAAGTCAGGTACCAAACGTTGTAAGATACAGATTAGCATACATTCTTTCAAGGTAAGGATGTATGTCATGCTTTTATATGCTATATATATACACACTGAAAATATGTATACTCTCATCTTTTTTTCACAGCAAATTACTATTTCTATCTGACACGATACATCTGGCTCACTTAAGGCTAGAATACAGATTCATAATCTATGTATATAGTGAGACATTATACAGACATTTAATTACGTAAATCCTTCTCAAGTCGACATCATTTATTAACATCTACCGGTATCTATATTTACACTTCTTCTAATAGCATTATACACTTGTCGATATAATTCATATACAACAGGATGTATATTATTATATCTCTGGGGTGCATTTAACAACATCATTTATAAGTATATCCACACTTCATGACAAAAAAAAAGCACGACCTTCCACCTGAGTGGTAACTGTCTGGGTAGGGGCGGGGTCCTCCTGGTGCCCTCGGGTGTATGGTAGGGGCACTGTAACACTCCTTGTGGCAATACAACATACTACTTCCCGCCGCAGTAGTAGCACATATAATTCATGTATTATACTTCCAATTCTAATTGCATTACAAATTGTCAGAGTATTTAAAGTTGTTTTTACCAGACGCACCTTGACGTCGCGGGAGGCGGTGACGCTGGACAGCGACTGCTTCACGCCCTTCCCCACCTGCCAGATCACCGCCTCGGGCGGCTGGTTCTTGAACGGCCACTCGCCGCATAACAACTCGTACCACACCGTCCTGTAAGGCACAACACACACCATGTCATGATACATGTACAAGGAGCAAAGTCACCATTTTAAAACGAACTTGAACTTTGAATTGAGACCCCTGAATTCAGTACTAACATAGGTAAGTACAGGACTTGGTGACATGAAAAAAAAACTTGAAATCAGGAAAAAACTTCCAAGACTTTCATCCCTGCATTTAAATTATTCTATTTTCTTATAGCGCATGATTTTCTGTTTTATATTCTTTGTCCAGTATATATGTTTATTTTACAGCCGTCTCACTACATTGTATGTGATATATCTAGAACTACCACATCTCTGTATGTATTATATTGGTATTTGTCTGAACGCTATCGTATGATGCTGAGAACAATTAAACTAGTGGCGCCACACTAGTAATATGTCATAAGGATACATGTGGAATTAGACAGTCATATATAGGTTTGGTAGAATTGGTTGGGGTCCAGAATTGGGCCCTTCCCTGAGTTTATCATTAACTCCTCAAAAGCAAAATTTGTGGAGTAAACATACCGGCGACGCGCAGGTCGCCCTTGGTTACCAGCCAGGTGACAGGTAGCGCCCCCTGGACGGCGGAAGATATACTACCGCTAGGGCCAAATACTTGCATAATACCTTATACGTCACGACAGAGATGGCTAATCACGAGCCGAAGACGACTGTACTTAGTCGTGACTGCCACCATTATAATGGATGTAAATTCTTTCTAACATCTCCCCATCCTGTCTGAAAATCTTGAATTTATGGAACTTGTGATGCCAGTAATTCAGGGAATATCTTGTATTTCAATAAAACAATAGGAGACTTACCCAAAGGCATATACGTCAGAGGCTTCTGTGAAGGGTAGGTCCATGTCCATGCGGTTACTGGCACGGAGGGACCGGATGATCTCTGGTGACAGGTAACACAGCCAGCCCGGCGGTATACTTAGGAAGTCACCTTTCCTGTACATGGAAAATGACACATTAAAACTAATCATGTAAAGAAGCTAAAAGTTAACAAGAATCTGTACACGAGAATTAATTTTATATGATTACCGGTAAATCTTCATTTCATAAACACTTCCATACAAATCATATTTTCATTCTTTTTGAAATATTTTTAAAAAGACATCATTTGAAACCTCTCACTTCTTGATGAATTAAAGGCCCAAGCCGTGGTAAGGGGAATGTTAGGGGGAACTAGCAGTTATATTTCAAAACTCTGGAACAAAAATAAAACGTACAATTTCCGACTCCCATGGCAGAGCTTGGTGACGCTGAAGAGTCCGAAGTCCGTTATCACGACTTTTCCTGGCTCAACAAATATGTTCTTTGTTTTCAGGTCCTTGTGAATGATTCCTTTGGCATGCAGGTACCCCATACCCTGTGGAAAATGAAGATACATATACACATGTGTACTACATTTTTAACTGGAATTACCAGTAACATCTGTTCTTTCGGAAAGTTATGCTAACCCATATTATTTTTACTGCACTAAGTTCCTAATATGAACACTTTACTGTTGCATCCCTCACGTGTAGGCCATTACAACAAATAGCGCTTTCTCTGCTGAACTCACCTGTGCTATTTGTGACGCGATGAGGACACTCCGGTTTAGGGCAAACTTCTCTTTCCGTAGATGTATGTGGGTGTATAACGTGTTGCCTTTACATAAACTGAAAGGAAGTCAGTAAAACACGTTTTTAATATATCCAATACACGTGTATATGTTTTTTTCCCATACAATGCATGTCATAGTTCCTCTTTATATAATTTTCCACAAAGCAAATGAGTGGATCAGTCTTGCTGGGGGAGGGGGGAGGGAGGCTTAACTTGACCTTTCTGTACATCACTTTTCAATCGATCTTTTCTGAGAGCTCTGCATCGATTTCATAGAAATAATCTAGGTCATTTAAGAGCCGTGAAGGGTGAGTGTCTTCACAGCTCTGTGGAGAACAGCTCATTCTTACCTATGCCAACTGTCACACTGGATTGGTAATAGTATTCAATACGGCTTAAGCGGGACTGGAGTTGATAAGAGGAGATAGGCTGGGTACAAGCGTGTCCGTGGAAGTGATGGTTACCCAGGGACAGGGAGTGACTTTATCAGTGATTGTCACCGCACCCACCGACATGTTAAATGGCCGCCCCACTGTACGGACGTATAGAGCAGCGCCTTACCTTGTGACGATAGCGAGGTGCGGGGGCTTCATGCAGGCGCCCATGAAGAGGACCAGGTTCTCGTGCCGTGTTTTCCGTAACATGGCCACCTCCAGCTTGAAGACCTGCAGCTGCAGCCCGTTGTCCATGTCCGGGTCCATGTTCAGCATTTTGATGGCTACATCCCCATGCCAGTTACCCCTGAAACACACAACGGGGTCGTCAGTCCAACCAGCACGGGGCTTTAACATTAGGTGTATCAGCCGTCCAACAATTTACATGAAATTCCACATTTCCTGACTTTCCACGATCAAAATGTTGCTTTCCCTGATGATCATATTGACCTTACTGTCGCTATATATCTTGTTTCAATAAAGATTTTTACCCACCACTTTCCCTGACCACTTATGTTTCATGTCTCATGGTAATCCTGCGTATTCAACCTACCCGCTAATAACAAGCTTACCTTAATAGGGGCAGGGTGCTTATATGCGAGGTTTTAAAGTACCGGTAGTTATAATTGACTCAAGGTTCATCATAAAATGGCAATAAAAGTATATCAAGTAGTGTGTACTTACTTATATACAGTCCCGAACCTCCCCGTGCCAAGCTCGTCCCCGCGAGCAAGGTCTTCATATGGAATGTCCCATTCTTTCAATGTTATAGATATCTGTAAATAAAAGGGTTTGGTAATTTTGCAATTCTCTACAAGTGTCAGGTTAATGTGCCTTATTACCGTGATAAATAGGTATAGGGTTGAATATATATAACACGTTAACTATTTTCCTGGAAGAGATACATCCATAGAATCTAGTACTTGAGACTTTCACATATCGTGAGGAGAACTGTGAATCATAAATCAGGTTAGTCTGGAAGTTAAACAAGACCTATTCTTACAACGAAAGTTTTGTAAATCACATGGACATTTATATAAAGATTACAGTAGGTGCTTCGGACATTCCGACTACAGAAGTGGTTGAGCTGCAAAAATAACCTTCTTGTCATGGTAATTGGTAACATGCTTGCGTGCATGGTGGAAGCAAGCAACATTTTGTACATTTATAAGTTCTCCTTTCATCAACGTTCACATTTTTCTATTATTGATCAGGCATATTGACAGCAGTTTAAATCTAAAGACTGGTCTGAAGATTTCAATGTCTGATGTGATGCACATTGTATTCTCGACTCTCGCAGGCTCTCTCTGGTGTCTGTGTATCCCTTCATCCCTGGTTTTTGTGTGCAGAGAAGTATATTCATGAAATGTGTGCAGAAACCGAAAGCGCAGGTTGTTGGTCGATGTTTGGTGCGTGTTGGTGTTTGCTATCTACAGCCCCCTGTTCTCTTTACTCACACTGTTCACTCGTGTCCAAGTCCCTTGTCCATCATCCCCTATCTCGTAAGAGTCCCCTCTGTCCAGCAGAGAAGGAGGCCTTTCGCGTAAAGAATTCTGTAACCATAGCAACAATAAAACCAACCATAGAAAAAACACTCTTATTAATTGTCCGTAAAACTGACAAAATCATATTTCGGGTGGGATATAACTTTGAAGCACATGAATATCAAACTTATAAAGAATTAGTTATTCCAAATACAAAACCAATTTCTGCATGCTTGGCTCAGATGGAACCTACTTTTCCAACAAATTGGGAACACTTTTGATCTATTTTGAGCTGAGCACCAATTTAATAGATATGCCAGAATAACAACCAACTATGATCAGGTAATTTATCATTAATTTGGAGTCCTGTAACAGTACAAACCAACCCTTTAAGGCAATGTACCGGGTAGTAAGAATTGTTTACCACCGTGCATTCAATTTTGAGTAACGTGCATACTCAAAATAAATTAAAAACTGGAACCCACCAAACAAATTGAGAAATACATGAATGTGTACTTACGTCTACAATTGTCTTATCACTTTTATCACTATCATTTGATGTATTTGTATTTACAAAGTCCCTGAAAAAGAAAATACATTTGTTACATGTATGTACATGTATATGGTGTTGTCATACACAGACGTTTTTTTAAATACAAGCCAATATTGTATCTATTTTATTTTTTATATTGTATACCATAGCTGACGTTTGCAATTAGTGCAAACGCATAAATAAATATCATGTAGTTTATTACACAGTGGAAGAATTATACGAGAAATACTTACGAATTGTCTCCACACGATGTGATGTCTATTGCTATACTTGATGCCGTGCCTATAGAATTTGTGGAAACACTAGAAATATCTGTAAGATTATAATAATGAGCAATATTTAGAAATATATCTTCACATACGGACACTGACTACGGCTGACAGCGTGTCACTTTTAGAAATATAGTTTTAATGTAAAGTCATGTTTATAAAGATCAAAAGAGTGCTGGTCTTGCGAATAAGCGCAAGGGGTACATGGGTCTTGAAATTTTACTCACTAAATTTGGATCTTGAATAAGGGCCTGTCTTGTATAAGCGCTGGTGGCAACAGCCCCATCAAATTAGAAAGCACCCCGGCGCATCATCGCAACACTACGGTATGCCCAGAAGCTTATTGAGAATTTGTATTTATATATTATATCCTTCAATAAAATAGTGTACTTTATTAAAAGAGCAAATATGTTTAAATGCTGTTGGTTGGGGTATAGCGGTAAGGGTGGCTTACCTGGGAACTGGAACTGTGTGTCTGTGGTAATCTGGATGTGTGGCGAGGGGGCGGGTGAGGGCGGGGTGTGGCAGGAGAAGATGAGTGCAGGCGATGACGGGGTGGAGGAGTTGCAGGACGACGTGTTGGATGACGAGTCCGGTACTTGGAAGGCTGGGACGGAGTTGGCCGGCCGCATGACCGTGCTCTCATTGGCTGGAAGGGACATCGTATGATTGGCTACGCGGCGTATCACATTCGGGGAACCTGCACCGGAGACAGAAAGAGAAGCAAGACACGCACCCGTGGTTAGAGGTTAGAAAGCCAAGTCCGATAGGATAGAAGTTGGTGACATGCGGAGAGGTAGATGGGGAGAGAGGGATAGGTAAAAGCGAGAATCGTGCGTGTCCCATGAACTGCTTTGCTCCGGCCTGCAAGTAAATACTCACAAAGACTAAATGATTAGCAGTCGTGGTTTAGAGAAACAATCATATGACATCCAGCACTCTACTTATTTTGTTGGAGTAAGTTTTCAGGGAAAGAACTTTTTCTCTTGCGCTGCTGCAACAACCATGAAGCCTCTTGTATTACTCAAACAAACTCCTTGAAAAATACTTCTACCAACAGGTTTCTATAATGTTCCCCTACGATATTTTCAGTCTAGTCTATAACTGTATAAATACATATTTTAAATCATTCCTTTTTCCAATATTTCCATCGATGTATCATAGTAAAGATACATTGCACCCCAAATAAGTAAAACTTTCATTTCAAACGTAACAAAACAAGGTTAACCGTTCACAAGAAAAGAAGTATGATTTCCGAATTACAAAAACACGTTCTCTACATACATTCAATTAATAAATATTCACCATAACAAACAAACAAAATGCATTTTGAGGTATTCAAAATGTCATGAATAGAATAGATTAATGATTTAATACTATAGAACGTATCCCCCAAAACGAACATACCGAGAAAATGATACAAAGGAAATTGTCTTCCATTGCTATGCTTCATACACCATGCAACACTGTAGTATAGTACATGTATTTCTGAGAACCCCATCAGTAGTGTTGCTGTAGGGAAAGGGAAGGTCTATTGCAGAGTTAGACTTCTCATAACAAAAGATATTCTTTCACATCAACAGCAACCATGCAAGTTTCAGAATATGTTATTAAACGCGACATACTTCATACAACTACATGTATATGTACTATAAAGAATCAGTTAGTTTATACAGGAATTGCAAAAAGGGCCACTTAGAACAAATAAATTGATCAACAGATTTCAAGCACCATATTCTTCTTATAAATAATTTTGGCAATGAATTTCCTTTGCCTAAACTTTTTGATGATTCAAGATATTCTTTCAAACCCCCTTTTCTAAATCATTCCTACGCCAAGAGAAAGGTTTCATTGAATAACAATACGAGAAGAGCAAGAGAAATGGCCCTCTTGCACCATTTTTAAAGAGAAATCTGTAGACCAACACGTTTATATTGGTGAGGCCTTCTAGAAAGGGTTGCCAAAGTGCATTTTTAATAGACCATGCAATGCACAGCACATTCTTTCGGCTCTAAGACTGACCTTTGGATTTGCCTGGAGCACCCAATACATATTTGAGTTTTTGTGTATGCAAACATTGAAATATAACAAATACAATTTGAATCGCGATGAATTTTAGCCCCTTTCCATGTAGATACAGCGAAACCAATGGCGATGGTAAGCCTTCATCGTTTAGACTCTCAATAATTATTTTTATTTTTCTAAAGTACCTGGTATTTGATTCCCAGGCCCTAGAATATGTTAGAATATGAATGGGCATGATTTGCAATAAAAAAAAAACGAGGGCCATGTGAAATCTACTGTTAGAATATAGGCCTATTCCAAAACGCATCATTTTTCTGTGTCAGGCAAATATGCCTGCAATACACATTGAACTGCTGCTGTGCTGTCACTGGGGCTGTGGGTCCTACTGAGTGCAGTGAGTGTGGATTCGTTGACAAGAGGATCGCCGATGGGCGATGATACGAGAACTAACATATTACGTACGACGCAATTTCCAGCCAATCAAATTGGACTTGCAGCCAATCAAATTGGACTTGCAGCCAATCAAATTGGACTTGCAGCCAATCAAATTCTATCCAACATGGCGCACGCGAAATACGAGTATGGGTTTTCTTTTTCTTTCTCGTTTTGCTTTCATACTAGGCGGTTAAGTGTCTTCATTTTTTTATATTGTATTTCATGTATACAGACTAAAGGTTTTAGCTTCTGTGTGTTGGACGCGGCTGGGGTGCTCTCGCTAACAATCGCGACCACAAAAAAAAACAAATTTCTAAACCCTTTTTAGGGCAAGACAAAAATGTCCAAAACATAAAGGTTTTAGCTTGTTTCAGCAAAAATCACACACCAGGATATATGATTAAATCAGCATTCTCATTTTCATTCTCATAATTCTCAATTGCTTTTTATGTCATACACGAGAGTCTTAAATTAAGACGCCTATTTTTTTTTTTTACAAAAATTTCTTTTTTAGACTAGAAAAACTAGTGCTTTCACCAAATTAATGCTTGATGCACATGAGTACAACGCTCAACTACATCTCTCTACAGAAAAGAACCCTTTTTATGGACTTTTAGCTGAAAGAGAGATGCAAAACCAAGAGCTAAAATGAAAAAAATCGCCATGCAGAAAGACCTCTCCCAGGCTGGCGCCAAAAACTTCGGCCTGGGGCCCTCGTTAATGAATAAGATAGAATATCACAATCTTTAGCATTGTGCTTCTCATATTGGTAAAGCGCCTTGTGAGCTAATTACGCCAATACAATATTTCTATTACGGTCAGCAGTAATACTGGAAACTATAATTGACATGTTCCCTTTCTTCAACTTTTTAATAAAATGAAAGCATGGTATAAAAATATAAGCGTAAATTTCCGGGTACAACCCAGGGGTGAACCAAACCCCAGGTGCGGGTGACCCCAGCTGTGGGTTATGGGGACTACCGCAGTTAAGGTGCAGATTAAACGGGGTTTGGAAGTATAGACATGAGGTTGTAAGTGGGAATATACGGTATTAGTTAATGGTATTAGAAACTAGTGGTTAGTGGTAATGCTATGTGAACATGTGTTAGATTCATCAAAATAATGCAATGATTAACTAAAGTAATGATGGTTAATTACTGTACTGTAATGCAGTTTAACGTATGCACATTAATAAAGGAAATCCTATCTTTGTTGTTACATTTTTAAATTGTTATTCTCCAATATTAAGACACAATATATCAAAGTAAAATCATTATCATGAATCATGCGTATTACATTCTGGAAAAATAACTCAAATTATGTTATATATAAAGAAATCGTGAGAAATAAATGAAACAGGTATGAAATAGGCAGTGAAAGGTACGTACCATCTCTCAAAAAGTCAACAAAGAAGTCGACATATTCATTTGGTAGCCCACAGGCGGGGGCTGCCTTTTCTGCGCAGTCTCGGTGGAACTTTAACCTTTAATAACAGAAAAATATACAAGCATGTGAATGACAGTAGTGTGTTAATTACCGGCCCAATTTATATTAAACTATATAAGAAAGCACTAGTATTTATCAAGTTTATTTTATTATTACTTTCCTCGATCTTATAGCAAAGAAACATATTATGTGCCTTTGCATTCAAAATGTTTTCCATTTTACTTTTCTATATCAATGAAGGAAGCTTTTCAAAAGTATGAACAATATTTCTACGAAGAGGAACTTTGCAATATTTACATGGATTAAAGGAGAAGATTTCCAAAATATCAAGATGCATAGATAGAAAGTAAAAATGTCAACATATTAAGATGGTACAAATGTTCAAATATTAAGATGCATACATTGATAGTACATGTGTTTCTCTGGCCCAGAAGTAGATGGAAGGTTTATATGAGAGCGTCATGGCAATAGGTTTAGGTAATATCAGCTAGGTGCTACATGTATGTAGGGAGACATGTACAACATGTAACACATGCCATAGGGTGTCAGAGTCAACACAGGCAGCATTCAGTCTACGCTTACATTTGAAACAATTTACAATCAGCAGACTTCGCTCTATTAAGAGATATGTTATGATTTTTGTGTAATTAAGAATGGAAACATGTGTTTAGCTGGAAATCTGGTGTGGCAGTAAGAGTGAGACATTTTTGTGAACTCCTGTCTCCAATCGCCTATTGTAAGCAAGGGCTATGTCACGTCAATGCTGGTTTCTAATAACAGTTTTTTTCTACAAAGCTCTGAAGGATATAACGGTCAAGAAGTATAAATGAGAATATCTGTTGCCATCAAAATGAAGGTTCAAACTGGCACACAGCCCCGGGCGTCCTGCAAGGTGAAAGACGTGGGCTTTGACTGGTGAGGAGATGGTAAGGTACTCACTTGCAGTATTTACACTGTTTTCCGATGAGGACACTTTTATGGCAGATATCACACGGACCTACACCTAACTTGGTCTGCAGGCTGCACCAAAAACAAAGTGATAGAGCTACCATGAGGAGAGAGGAGAGACATAACAGGAGGGGAGACAAGTCTGTACACAACGAGCACAGTGTCGTCCAGGCACGGACAATCCTCAGACATTGGAGTGAAAACTTGCAATTTGGTTTAATTTTGATTTTGATTTCTGACTTTTCCATTGGGATCATATTAGAAGATTGTACCCAAAGTGTTTTTTTAAGATCAAATACATTTCTTTGGTCCAAACGTTTCCTCAAATTGACCTCGTGTGTTTATCAAAATGTGATGATCAGTAAATTGATTAACACATGAAGTTTAATTGTATTTCGGTAGGTGAATTTCGTTTCTTTGCAAACATTTATTTAATTTACTCATAATCACTCCTCTGTACTGTTGGCAGTAGTACATTCATTGAGTTAGGGTATGATCATAGAATGCAATATGATATTCTTTAGGAGAAAGAATATTGAACTAATTGTTTGTTTGGAGGTCGTAAGTACTTTAGAGTAGCTACCGACGATGTTCGTGCAACAATCTTTCTCCTGTAATCATTCACAATTAAGAAAGAAACAAGAGGAACCATTTAGGTTACATTTTCACTGAATGTGAAAATGCCATATTTTACCCACAATAAATAAAACACTAATGTATACTATTTGCTTCCTCTTGTATCATTCCATAGGAATTAAGACATGCTGACAGTCAATTTGGTTGTTCTCATTTGCTGAAAATTTTCAGTAATTGTTCTCATCTTGTTCTTATCTAATTTTTGGCGTCTTCATTTAGTGCCAGATTGACTCTCAGTGACTGTAAGAGCAGCAGTGAGCGCTAGACAAGGAGAGTTGAGGTGTGTGAGATAGAGGCTACCACACGGAGGTACAGTGACCGGGGAGAGCTGCCCTTACTTGCACTCTTTACACTTGTAGCCAATAAACATCTGCTTCTGACAGTAGTCGCAATTTGTAATCTTAAAAGTATTTGTGAACCTTTCAAAATGGAAAGAATTGTTATTATTATTTATAACATGAAGTTAACATTCGGGATTGGTGTATTCTGTAAAAAGAAATATATTAATCACATGTATATAAGAAGAAAAATGGCAATTATGAGCTTTTGTATATTTTCAGAATGCAGGGTAATATCAATTTAATACCAGTATACTGTTTCTGCTTTTATATACATTTTCCATTTCGGTGTAGAAGAGAGTATTACATTAATCACTATTTCCATACTTTTAAACAAAAAACATACAAGTAAACGTACCAGTAATTCAAAAAGATGATTTTTTAACATTGTACAAAAAATCCTATTTGGAACACATTAAAAACAACTACCCGGTAGAAGTCATAATGAACTCTTTAAATGATATATTTAAAAGAACTGTCATCTTAATAGTTGATTAACTTACCGATGCCGAATAGAATGCAGCATGCTGCGAGAGCCGAGCGGTGTCTTGGGGGAAATAGGGGGCACAAGGAGTTGGTTTTCTGTAGTATGGAGAAAAGAAAGCTTTATATGAATCAATCTCCAACACTCAGTAGGTGGACACAAACGGGGGGAACTCGTGGGAGGTCATGTATAATGCATGCCTATTTATATCTCTTTATATCCTACCTCATATTTGAGAGAATTAGACATTGTTGTTAGTGCACTATGCTGTAATAGTTAATCAGTTAACGTACACTTAGTATATTGATATTACATGAATGACATGTGTTCACTACACGCATGTACCCAGATGCCTCTCATCTTTTTAATCTTTTTATATCAAACTGAAGATAATATGAATATAAATGAAACATTACTTTGATATTTGGTTGGAATAAAGATGAGTAGAAAAGATTTCCCTTCAAAGTAGGTCTCAGAAGAGGATATAAAAGAATTGAAAGTGGTGAATAAAGTTCCCAAAAGAATGACCGGTGCTTTATTACTAATATTTCCCAGCTGATGGTGCAACTATTTGCATTAGTTCTTCAATGTAAAGTAGCCAATGCTGGTAAAATATCTAAAATATATTAAAAAAACTTAAATAGTGAGACAAGAAGCGACAGATACATAAAAAACGATGTGTCACATGTAGACAAGGTACACAGCACAGACGGAATGTACAAGGGGCCACCTGTGTAATGAAATGTAATATGAGAACAGCAAAGTCTGTCCTTCTCAACCATTTCTGTTCTTGCCAAGTACAATAGAACATACACAAACACAATGGATAGGTAAAAGTGAGTGATTTGAAAAGAGGAATACATATAAATGATTACAGGTTCAAAATAGAAATGAATACAAAATGAAGTGAATGTGTATATAAAGTGCTGAAACCTTGATTCTATGACAAGACATGGTGGGGAGGTGAGATACGGTCGGCAGGGGTAGGAAGAATAAATGCCCCAGAATATTTGGCGGCAGTGTGGGTGGTAGTGGGTGGTGTGGGAGGGGAGTTGCCAACATAACCTGTAGTTACCTCTGAATATTCTGTTATTTGATGCTCTATCTATTATCTATGTGAGTTACCAGCATATCCTATATCAATTCACCTACATTTGATATAATATCAAGATTCATTTATTTTACATTTCTAGAAATATCACATTATTTTTTCCTGTATTTGGATTATAGCCCTCTTCCTTCTTCAAGCTCTCTTCAACTAAGGAAATATAGCTGAATATCTATGAAAAAGTTGTTCTGCACACAACGCTCCTGTTGTCATAATATTCATACGGTAGGGTTACAGCTGGACTTTTGTAGAGTTTTATTATATCCTTTCTACAATGGAGGATAGAGCCAATATTAGCTCCAAAACATGACTAAACTACAGGCATGTGTGCGGCATGAGAGCCTGCAGGTGGAGTAGAAGTGTGATTGTTGTGGTGGTGGGGGGGGGGGGGGGGGGTTACCCTTACCCTGGAGGCTACATGAGCCTAGTGAGGACTTAGGTGACGCTAGCGCCACCTCCAGGCGATTCTCTGTTCCGGATGAACGCACAAGATAGTTAAGATACTTCACTGTTTTCATTCCTTTTCTTGAAATAGGTTTTACTCAATTTTAATTTTTATATACAGTTGATTTGAATCATGATTATATTTCCCCAACCTCAGATTCTAATTCCTTGTCCGGTATGTGTAAAAAGAAAATAATTTAAAGGCCAGGTTCAAAGAAATGGACAACCAAGTATGAGAACTGGGTGTCAATTTTGGGGATACTTTAAATTAATAGAATGACCACAAAGCTCCAAATTTAATTCAAATATAATATTTTATCACCAGCCAATCGTTTAGCAGTACTAAAATTACTTTTGTATTGCTTTAACCCATTTCCTACTATAGGGCTAGCATCAATGAATCCAGAATTTTATAGTTTTTACTTCATATGAGTTCCTGTTTCATTATTTCTTCTCTCAATGTTTTACTCCTTGCTTTCCTTCTTCTTTTTCCATCAGCATTAAGTTTGGTTCTCTTCATTTTTACCAGAATTTACTTGGCTGGATCCTGTGTTTCTGATAATACAGAATTTGACAATTTGGACAGATGGGATAGTACTCACTTCGACCAGGGTGCATTTCTAGGGCATCAGGCAGCGAGACCTGGTCCATATGCTTGTAGGGTGGGGATCGCTTCGGGGAGGAGATGAGGGGTGAAGTCTGCCCCGAGGGGCCGCGGCTCGACCCACCTGCGTCGGAACCTTCCGTGGACCGGCGCCGATTGCAGATGGCCTCAGAACTTCCCGCTAGCTTCAGGTTACCCGGTTTCTGCTTCTTTAGGTGCCTGCAAGATGAGCATTAATTTCAAGTTGAGATTATGTTTCATCAACTGCTGCAATTCTTCTTTGTTCAAAGAATATCTGGTATTAAAGAGTCAGCGTTTAAGTCTCTCATATATCATATGCGAGTTACTCATCTGGGCAGCATTTCTACATCGCAATGAAAAAGGACAAAGCGGTATGCGGCCGTTACAGGGTTGAGACATGCTTGGTGAGAACTCACTTGGAGATGTCTGTGTTGTCCATGTTGACGCGCATGTAGAGCTGCGACTCGTGAGACTTGCTCTTGGTCAGCGGGTGGAACACATCAGGGTACAACTTGTTTCTCTTCTGGGGCGGAGGTGTGGTCGGGAACTTACCCTGTGAGAGAAAAAGTGTTGTTTTTAAATCATTGTTAGTTTTGATTACCGTAAATTCTCGCGTAGAAGCCGCGGCTAGTACGCGAGTCAGATCGGGGGTGCGGCTTATAGGATGGGCACAGAGTCAGGGTGCGGCTTATACGCGAGTTTTTGCTACTATGATACAGTACTTAAAGTCACCACTATCAGATCGCTGGTGCGGCTTATAGGATTGGCCCGAGGTCGGGGTGCGGCTTATACGCGAGTTAGGCTTATACGCGAGAATTTACGGTAATGTAGAAAATATGTCCTCTTACAACTGTAAACGTCTTTCAGTATTCAATTTAAAAATTATTTTTTGTTGAATTTATGAAAGTCAAAATCTGACGGGTAGCTCACCTAACTACTCATCTTAATTACTAAAAGAATTGCCTGTAACATGAAGTGATTGCTTGTAGGCTTATTCCCCATTTTGGAAACTAGATATACCATATTGAATTTAATAAGTTCATATCGCTCATATCCCTCAACACCCCCCTCTTTGGGCTGATCCTAAACTATAAAATACCCAAAATATGTCAAATTTTGAGGTCAAATAAATGGGTTTTTTTTTGTTAAAGATATTCTTTGAACACGCTGTGCGCTTATTACGTCGAGTACGGTATAGACAGATGGTGACTGCAGTGCTCACCTTGACGGGTGTCTTGACGAGGGGCGGGGTGGGCGGGGGTGTGTAGCGCCGGCGCTGCTCGGCAGGGGACGGGTAGGGCAGGGGGGAGGCAGGCATACTGTGGGTCGGGGTGGGGGGTGAGGAGGCCGGGGACTGGGCGTTGAGGTACGTGTCCGGGGGCAGGGAGGACGTCGACGGGCGCTGGGCGTGGCTGAACTTGGGGGAGCTGCCGCCGTGTGGACTACTGGTGCTGGACGCCTTGTTGAAGTTAGTCCAGTGCAGCTCCATCTCACCCACCGGGGTAGGGTCTCCACGCAGTTGGCGGTCTGTGGGAGCAGACACACATTTAAGTTAGTGAGTGAGTGAGTAATGGATGTTTAACACAAACAACTACAGTCATATTCATGGCGAGAAAGCTACATCATACATCTATTTTAAAGATAAATACATGTCTGTCCCTGCACATATGGGCACAAGACGAAGAAGAGCTGCTATAAGCTGAGCTGCCCACGCCCACGGCGAGATTTATTTTTGAGTTCCCTCTGGACAAGCACCATGACAGACGATGGCCTGTTTATAGGATTTGGACAACAACATTGTGTTTTAGCTCTGTTTTCTACCTACCCCATGACAGTACTATGGGCCTTGTCTAGTAGGGAGGTGGGGGTACAACATGACTTAAGTTATAGGTTTAGCTCGAAAACATGACATTTCCTGGTGTAGTGTACTCATTCTGGTGAGAGCCGAGTCTACTAGGGGGCAGGGGGTAGAGTGCTCTCTGGTTGTAGAGGGCAGGGGGCAGAGTCTGGTTGTAAAGGGCAGGGGGCAGAGTCTGGTTGTGGAGGGCAGGGGGCAGGGTCTGGTTGTAGAGGGCAGGGGGCAGAGTCTGGTTGTGGAGGGCAGAGGGCAGAGTCTGGTTGTGGAGGGCAGGGGGCAGAGTGGCCTCTGGTTGTGGAGGGCAGGGGGCAGAGTCTGGTTGTAGAGGGCAGGGGGCAGAGTCTGGTTGTGGAGGGCAGGGGGCAGGGTCTGGTTGTAGAGGGCAGGGGGCAGGGTCTGGTTGTAGAGGGCAGGGGGCAGAGTCTGGTTGTGGAGGGCAGGGGGCAGAGTCTGGCTGTGGAGGGCAGGGGGCAGAGTCTGGCTGTGGAGGGCAGGGGGCAGGGTCTGGTTGTGGAGGGCAGGGAGCAGAGTCTGGTTGTGAAGGGCAGGGGGTAGAGTGCTCTCTGGTTGTAGAGGGCAGGGGGCAGAGTCTGATTGTAGAGGGCAGGGGGCAGAGTCTGGTTGTGGAGGACAGGGGGCAGGGTCTGGTTGTAGAGGGCAGGGGGCAGAGTGGCCTCTGGTTGTAGAGGGCAGGGGGCAGAGTGGCCTCTGGTTGTGGAGGGCAGGGGGCAGAGTCTGGTTGTAAAGGGCAGGGGGCAGAGTCTGGTTGTGGAGGGCAGGGGGCAGGGTCTGGTTGTAGAGGGCAGGGGGCAGAGTCTGGTTGTAGAGGGCAGGGGGCAGAGTGGCCTCTGGTTGTAGAGGGCAGGGGGCAGTGTGGCCTCTGGTTGTAGAGGGCAGGGGGCAGAGTCTGGTTGTGGAGGGCAGGGGGCAGAGTGGCCTCTGGTTGTAGGGGTAGGGGGCAGAGGGCAGGGGGCAGTGTGGCCTCTGGTTGTAGAGGGCAGGGGGCAGATTCTGGTTGTAGAGGGCAGGGGGCAGAGTCTGGTTGTGGAGGGCAGGGGGCAGAGTGGCCTCTGGTTGTAGGGGTAGGGGGCAGAGTGGCCTTTGGTTGTAGGGGCAGGGGGCAGAGTGGCCTTTGGTTGTAGGGGTAGGGGGCAGGGTGGCCTCTGGTTGTAGAGGGTAGGGGGCAGAGTGGCCTCTGGTTGTAGAGGGCAGGGGGCAGGGTGGCCTTTGGTTGTAGAGGGCAGGGGGGAGGGTGGCCTCTGGTTGTAGGGGGCAGGGGGCAAAGTGGCCTCTGGTTGTAGGGGGCAGGGGCAGGGTGGCCTTTGGTTGTAGAGGGTAGGGGGGAGGGTGGCCTTTTTAACTAGCGGTGGCTTTTACATGATACAGGTGACAAGCTGACCCGAAAAATGTCTCAACAAAGTTCCTATGACTTAAAGAGAACCCTGAGTCAATCACACAGAATGAACACTTTTGACATCTGATAATGATGTAATGATCTAGAAAATGAACCTAACTGACCCCGATTGAACTAATGGTATTTTCTTCTGTCAATTTGAGAAATTGTTGCATTATACTTCATTTATAAAGCACTCGCTAGTAATAACTACAAACGATGTCACTGATCCATGTCACCACATACTGAACCAAAATTATTGGGCGGAACTATTCATGTCATGTTCCTTATGGTTGCCTGCACTGATCCACACAATGACCTGGCTAGGTACTGGAAACAGGTCGAGTTGTGTATACCCATTTTTTTAAACCAATAGATGAAAATAAACTGTTACCTTTGAAGTTTTTCAGGTTGCGCAGGGCAACACGGAGGCGGGCTGACCCGTCCGGGTCACATCCATACTTCTTGAGGATGCGGTCCAGCTCCGGGTCTCCAATCTCCAACAACAGGTCCAGGGTCAACCCCCGGCCCAACACACCCTGAAACATGCAACCATTTACATCAATTTGACGGCAAACAGAACTCTTCTTATATATGTTTCTTTGTTTGTACCCAACACTTTAATTAGATCATTACATTCAGATGTCTGTGATGGGCTCATATACCACGGTAGGCCAGCCTTGGGCTAGCTGCTTTTGGAACCCAGGTATACTTACACTATTCCACAAGACAGACCGGGAGTAGGTCCACCTTAACATACAACGGTGCTCCGACGCCAATAGGTTGAAAGTGAGGCAACTGCCAGCATACTATGCCACTGCCATGCTACAATAGCACTAAAATCACAGTTCAGTGTTGCCGAAATGACATTGGCTCATCAGCTTTTGCCGATGTAAAATCTCAATGGCCGATGAAAGGGGCCTTAGACACTGGCCACAATGCCCGGCCATGATCTCAGCATTCCAGCAGTGAAAGAATTTTTCAGATCTTCCTATTAGAAGCTGAGCTAGGTCCATGCATCTGTTTTTCTATGAATTAAAGCATTTTCCAATCAATTTTGTAAGCTGTCATCAAAGAATTAATATACAGCAGTCCAACATTATAGCACTCCAATGCACTATATGGATATACCGTATTCGACGTAATAAGCGCACACCCCCTAATAAGCGCACACACCCCATTTTTGGCCGGTTATTAGACTACAAATAACCAAAGATATCTCATTTTTTTACCCCAACTAAACTCTTAACTACTAAAAGGTGTCCATAATCATTTTTTAAGCGCACTGTGCGCTTATTACGTCGAATACGGTATATCTAAAACTGGACATCGACATCCATGTAACAGAAAGCTATATTTATTAGAAGTAGAAATCCATGAATATCTATATGAAGGAGAACACCATGTTCATGCCTATATGTCTGTGTGTATGTTCATTTCGAAATTCAAGATTGCAACCATTGATTGAATGCCACCATGCTTTCAATGTAATCTCGAATTGCAGTTGCAGTAGTTTGATACTAATAAAAAAAAATCTATTCTATTTTTCTTTCATGAACAGTTGGCATCCCATAGATTCAAGATGGCTATCACTTATTGAATGTCCCGATGCTTGAAATGCAATCTTGACTTGTAGTTGCATTAATTTGATACTATCAAAAAAACAAATCCTATTTGATTTTTCCTTCATTCAACCCATTCAAGATGGCTACCATTTAGTAAATGCCACAATGCTTTCAGTGCAATGAAGAATTGTAGTTGCATTAATTTGATATCTATATAAGAACATTTCTATTTGATACCTTTTTCAAACACAGTTGGCACCCCATAGGTTTAGGATGGCCACCATTCATTGAATGCCACAATGCTTTAAATGCAATCTTGAAATGTAGTTGCATTAATTTTAAACTGTTAAAAACATCCAATTTAGTTTTTTTTTTCATGAAGAGTTGGCACCCCATAGGTTCAAGATGGCCACCAATCATTGAATGCCATAATGTTTAAATGCAATCTTGAGTTGCTGTTGCATTAATTTGATTCTTAAAAAAAAAACTTTCTTTTTTTTCTTTCATTAACAGTTGGCACCCCATACATTCAAGGTGACTACCAGTCATTGCATGCCACAATGCTTTAAGTGCAATCACAAATTGTAGTTGCATTAATCTGATACTAATAAAAAAACTAATTCTATTCTTTTTATTTATTTATGAACAGTTGGCACCCCATATATTTAAGATGACTACCATTCATTGAATGCCCCGATGCTTGAAATGCTATCTCGAATTGTAGTTGCATCAATTTAATGCTAATAAAAATCAAATTCTTATCAATTTTTCTTTCATGAATATTTGGCACCCCATAAGGTGGCCACCATTCATATTAATGCAAATAGAATGCTTTAAGTGCTATCACGACTTGTAGTTGCATTAATCTGATACTAAAAAAAAAAAATCTATTTGAATTTTCTTTCATGAACAGTTGGCACCCCATAAATTAAAAATGCACCCAGCACCCAGGTCAACAGCTATATACAGACACGTGTACCTCCCCTGCCTGTTCTCCTTCAATGCACAGTGAAGAGGGTGGGAGGGGGTGACCATCAACAGTGCACAAACACTTTGATTGAATGACAATGCAGTTTTTATATTACAACCTAAATTTGTGCAACGAAAATCATCAAGAAATACTAAGTATTTTTTCCAAAGAATAGCTTTTCTAGAATGGCTCGGTATTCAGGAATCCTACTGCCAATAAAAAAAAGTCAAATTCTAATTCTAAATACCTGAAAATTGAGAAATGCTGACGTTCACGGGTTATGTAGGAAATGTACTAAAAACAGCAAAAAAGGGCAACAAAACCCTAATTTTCTCAAAAACTGTTCAGTAGGATTTTTTCTAACTGAGGTTCCACTGTTTTCTACCCTCATATTACACATTGGCATAGAGAATATATTGACACCTAGTCAGGATTTTGCGCTAGGAGCAATCTGTGAGGCGAAAAACAGCCAAAATGAGCCACTGGTCTGAAGTATAAAACTGGGCATCGATCACTATAGAGCTACAAAGAGACAGAGAATCGATGTCCAGTAACAATTTGTATTTATTCATAAGAAATACCGTAAATTCTCGCGTAGAAGCCGCGGCTAGTACGCGAGGCAGATCGGGGGTGCGGCTTATAGGATCGGCACAGAGTCAGGGTGCGGCTTATACGCGAGTTTTTGCTACTATGATACAGTACTTAAAGTCACCACTATCAGATCGCTGGTGCGGCTTATAGGATTGGCCCGAGGTCGGGGTGCGGCTTATACGCGAGTTAGGCTTATACGCGAGAATTTACGGTAGTATCAAATATGGGTAGTTGTGGCCTGTGTAGAAGACAAATGGCCTGTGTAAGATCTCGCTACACAGGCCACATTGGCGTGTGTGCATAAAAAGTTTTCGGCAACACTGCCACTGAAGTTAGCCTGTCTCTCAAGTTAACCCTTTAGTACATGATTGGCCCCCTTAGTACGCCTACAGTACTTGTAGTACCCTATAGTACATGTGCTTACCTTGACCGTGTCTGTGGGGACGCCCACGATGTGGAGCCACTGCTCGGTGATGGGGTAGACGCGCAGGTCGGTGGGTAACTTGTCCACCTTGAGGCGGGCCTTAGAGATGAGCTGACGCGCCACCAGCTGAATCAGCTTCCCCTGAAACACAAACCAAACATGGTTAACAAAATATTTAAACTAAAATGCTATTTGATTTTTTTTGTACATATCGGGCCTACAATGGTGTGTCACCCGAACCTACCAAGAAACAAGAAAAAAGGGCTGACCCTATTTTTCACATTTTCGGAAATGCTATAATTTTTCATGTAATTTTGGCTAATCTATTTTTTGGCCTAGAGAATATGACGAAGGGAAGGGGGTTTGGCAGGGCAGGTGAAGAGGGTAACATGGAGATGGCGGAGAAGGTAACGGTATGAGGAACAGTCCGAGTAGAAGGCACTGTAAGAGAGGACGTCTTGGTATCAGAGACGCTACTTTATGTCTTGTTAATACCCTGAGTCATCTCTGACCCCCTACACTGGGCGTACTCCAAGTGTCTATATAGCTGTTTATAATGACTCACCCATAGAGCCATGCGCCAACAAGTCTTTTTGCATTTGCTTATAACTGTCTTTTGTCATTTCAAGTGCAATAAAGAATGTCACAAGATTACCAAGATGATTAAATTAAAATCTCGTTCTAAATGTATATGGAGGGCCTCGGTAAAAACAAATTTGCTACTTGTAAGCAAAGTTCCTTTAACAAACACTAAATATATAAAGAACAGAAACGTGGTGCCATGGAAACGTCCTCATGGAAGGGGAACTTACTAACATTAGTATAGCAGAAATAGCGTGACATCCTGTTGTGATATAAGGAACTTCCTGTTTTAAGGAGATCCTGATTTCCCGTTTTCGATATAAATAAGTATATATTAAGTACCAAGGACAATTGCTTACATTAGTTACAGACAACAAATTTGTCTGGTCCCAAGGCCAAGACGAGACCTCTTCCCATGGAGGTTTACATTTAGCATAGTTCTGAAGAAATACTTGAGTTGGTGTCATTTAGACTTTACTAAAGTGCAAAATCATCCTGTAAAAGTTCCCTTAGAAGGCCCTGTATCATGCTGTGTGGGTATGTACTACGTAGTGAGGTACCCCCCCCCCCCCCCCCCCCCGGGTAGGCCAGTGATGAGGCAGCGGCAGGTTAACCCTTTAAGGGCCGCATAGTGCGATGCCATTTGTCGTCATGCTACATTCAAGGTACTCTCGTTCCCAAATCCTTCCGAAGGAAGGCTCTGGTAACAGTCAAATGACCTTGAACTTTGGATTTTGCTGGGTCTGGGCAACCCCTTCTGGTAGGCTGGAACCAGTGGGCAGGAACCAGAATGTATGATGGTAGTTTCAGGTAGTTTTACCATCAGCCTTTCTGGTTCCATTTCCTGTTCCTGTTCGCTGGTTCCAAGCTACCAGCAGGGGTTGCCCAGACCCAGCAAAATCCCGACATTTGGCAGTTACCAGAGCCTTCCTTCGAAAGGATTTGGGAACGAGAGTACATTCAGGGTAGTGTTGAGGTACGGTCGGTCCCCACTTTGGTTCTATTCGATTTTTTTTAAAGTCATGCTACATTCATGCAGACTTGGCGAGTATAACCTGGCGAGTCTACTCGCCAGTACTACATTGATGTGCCATGCACCAACCTTGCAGGGTTGGCATAATACCAGTGTTGTAGTCATGCATCATGCCGATATAGGACTAAGTGCATTACAGCACTGTGCCGTCCTTAAAGGGTTAATACACCTGACCGGACTCCAACCCTGACTCACAATTTGGCCCCTGGGCAGATTAGGGACGAGTCATTTATTGCTACAGAGTGTGTGTATGTGGAGGGGTGGCTGGGCCTCCTTTAGTCACCACATCTCCTGCAGCACTGACTGGTCCCTACCACTAACACAGCACTAACTGTTAGAGCTGCAGTTGGACTGTGTCCAAAGACAACTACTCCCCGCCGTGTACACAGGACTGCTGTCCAAGTCTTTGTGGGTCACCTCAACCCTGCACGGGCCGTCCAGTGCTTCAATGTGCTGTGGATTTTAGCGTCATGATGCATGAATGCAGCCCTGGTGGGTAACACGGCATTACCGCATTCAAGCATCAAGCGAATGCTTTGGCTTCGGGAGTAAGGTCAACATGATGCTTGAATGCAGTACTGGCGAGTTACTCGCCAGTACTGGTGGGTTACTCGTCATGGTTACATTCATGCATCATGACGACCAGGGGCATGATGAATTGATAATGCACGATGCGGCCTTTAAAGGTTTAACTTGTCCCCCAGTTGTGCTGTACACAAAGGCTGTACGTGTCTGTCAGGTGGTCAGTTATGTCTGGTCCTATCCCGCCTTTCTTTGCAGTCCATACCAGCTTCGTTACAGCTGGTGTATGGCAATGCCGGTACATGCCTTGTCATTCTTTCTTTTATTGCAAAATGAAGAGCCATGACAAAAGTCTCCATCTTTACCATTTGGCAAGTTATGGAGAGGGACATTAACCAATTTCACGGTAGAAGGGGTAATGATGTGGCTCCTAAAGACAAGGCATTACTTAATACAAAAGATCGATTGTGTGATATACATCACAAGTGACCCAGGGCTTTTCCAAGATTGGCAGTGTCCCAACACTCATGTCCCAACACTCAGGTCCCAACACTCATGTCCCAACACTCACGTCCCAACACTCACGTCCCAACACTCACGTCCCAACACTCACGTCCCAACACTCACGTCCCAACAACCCCAACCCCCTACCACCGATGTCCGACGACCAACACCCAACCCTGCAAGTTCTATCATGGTCCGCCGTGCACTTCCCATTGAAAGAAATGATGCGACCAAGTTGAAACTAAAAAAAGACTCTACCACCACCCTAACCCACACACGGGCATTAACTTTAGCGTTTTCAACATGCCTCTGCTGTAAGTTGTATGCACTACACACAAAAACATGCGCGAAAGTTGATGCCCGTGGATTCCGAGGGGACCCTTATGGAAGGCTCTAAATGACCAAAAAGCGTCTCATAAAAACGTCTCACCTGCTCTTCACCATTGCAGGTATAGGAAGTCTGTGTGAACGTGACTCTTTTAAAGTCAGGATTCAAGGTCACTGGCCTATCTTCAGCATTAGTTCACAGAGACTTGTTTTTTGGGTTGTTTTTGACATTTTTTATTTGTCTTTTTTCACTAGGAAAAAAAATTGTACGGAAATTTTGGGAAAAACGGGAAGAGAAAGATAGTTCCCGAGATGTGTATGAGCTTTTTTTGGGAGAGAAATACCAAAAAACAAAAGCAGGGTGAATTTTCAAAGTCAGCTGACCAATCTATGTTTTTTGTAGGAAAACCGTCTCACAGAGACCCAGGGTGCCCTGGGTCAATTAAAGGTACGGGTAGTTACATTGTACTACCGAAGACGATGTAGCTGCTGTTGGGGGACGGGGGGTGGAAATATATTCCCACTGGAACCCCCCCCCCTTCCCAGGAATACTAGTACCTTAGGGTGCGTGGACACTTAGGGCGCAGACACTTAGGGTGCATGAAAATGGACACATAGGGTGCAGGGACACTTAGGGTGCAAAGGGCAGGACACTTAGGGTGCAAAACGATGGACATGTAGGGTGCAGAGACACATAGGGTGCAAATCACAAGACACTTAGGGTGCAAGTATTTTGTCATAAAGGCATTATCTATTTATCCATATACAAATCATATATTGTACAAAGGTTTAGTTATTGTAACTTTCCATGGTTTAATGGAGGTATTTTAGGCCAAGGTTGGCGGTGTTTTAGCCAGAAAGGGCAGGGATTAGCGCTCACAGTCAAACCTGCTAGGGTAGGGGGCGGCCTTTGTACCTGGCATCACCAGGGGGGAGGGGCAGGGTGAGGCCATATTTTGCTTCAAAATAAATAGTATTTATCGTACTCCCTCCATCCCAAAATCGTACTATACCGTATTCGACGTAATAAGCGTTTAATTGTCTCCAAAATCGTGACATTTGAGCCTTAGTTCTAGTCTTAAAAATGCCCCAAAAAGGGGGGGGGGGCGCTTATTAGGGGGAGGGCGCTTATTACGTCGATTACGGTAATCTATATTTTTGTCAAATTTCTGTCCCCATTTTTAAAACTGCGGTTATGTTATTTTCAATTCTCACCAATTTATCCGAAATAATGATCAATTAAACATTAGTTTTCCCAAATTATAGTCCACAATTCTTACAATTTGCACCCCAAGTTTTGATAAATTTCTCCCACAATTTACAATTTTCCATTGCTTAAAGCATCTAAATACTTTGCACCCTATGTGTCCTATAATTTGCACCCTAAATGTCTCTGCACCCTAAGTATCCGGTGTTTGCACCCTATGTGTCTCTGCACCCTACATGTCCATTTTTATGCACCCTAAGTGTCTGCACCCTAAGTGTCCACGCACCCTAAATGTCTGCACCCTAAGTGTCCTTGCACCCTCAGTTACCAGTTACCCTTCCCAGTTCTTTACGAATGCCCTCTCCTTTACCTGTTATGTTGTCCGGCCCCAGACAATGCCCCCCCCCCCCCCCACCCGTCCTGCCGTCCAGGGTCCCATTTCCCAGCTCGGACAGGCTGCTTTGTGCTCCAGTTGAAGTGGGCTGGAATGCCCCAGTCACCCCCCCCCCCCTCCTCCGTCTGATACCAGATGACAGGGTCATATGGTGGCAGTAATGTTGACACTTGTCTCTCCCAGACAGCTGCTGTTGTCCGCATTATACACAAGTATTGATGGGACGGGGGGGGGGGGGGGGGGGGGGGGGGGTCAGGTTACATGTATCAAGCACATTGTACCAGTATATACAAAGATCATCAGACCATCAGTGCCGTCTATGGTTACTTTTAACGGAAAATACAACACTGTTCTGCTGTACTTATCCAGATAGTACTGCACTAATGTTAAACATGGTGGACATAATATTAATACAAATTAAGCGAGCACACTTTCACGTAATAAGAGACATCAAATAAAAGACTCAAAACTCACTGAAGAATGTCCTCTCATACAGCATTACAATTATGTATATCAAACGACATGGGCGTTTACACATGTCAATCGTTTTACAATATAGAAAGGGCGGTGCCTATGGTTTGCGTCGAATATTCAGCATGGAGGAATACACATCCAAACAAGCGACATACACAATACACCCTACATTATTTGTGAAAGTTTCACTGAGTAGGTCCACTACAGAATATTTTAATACGACATTACGAGTAGCAGCTCCATGTTGACCTCCTTTCAAGGCTTTTAGAATTGTAATGTCCATTTCAAATTTTCAATGGTCCTCAACCTCTAAATTCGAAATGGCGACATTTTGGGGCTTAGTGACATGGGATGTAGGACATTTCTTAGAATCAATATGGCAACATTTGCATTTATTGAAATTGACATCAGCATTTCTTAAAATCGACAGTGGACATGGAGAGCCCCTTCCCCCATCAAAGGCCCCATTCAAACAAAGTTTCATATAATTACCGGTACCAGATCTACTCGGTAACCAAGCCAATGCATTTTTCCCCCACCTGATGACAATAAATGATAATACACTTAAGGAGTCCTTTGAGGTTAACAGAGTTAAGTATTGAAACTGTTTGCAGTTGGAACTTGATACTAAATGATAATAATGATAGTCTAAATGTTTGCCAATACACAAATGAATACACATTGGGCCTAGAAATTAGAATACATACAGATTAAAAGACAAGACAGTTTGTACAGTCAACAAAGCTAAATAGTTAAAACTGATTGTAGTCGGAACTTGATGAATGTTTGCCAATACACATTTGAATACACATGACATGGGGCCTAGGCCCTAAAATACCGTACATAGTAACATACAGATCAGAGACAAGTCAATTTGTACAGTCACCTGTTTACCAAACAAACTACAATGCCAAAGGTGGATATCAGCCATGGAGAATTCCATCTGTATGACACAGCATAGTCATAGTGCTGTTTTCAGCCAGTATGGGCCTACACTACAGACTAGAGTCTTCTAGACTATACTATAGTATAGTATATAGTAAATAATATACTATACTCTATAGTCTATAGTATAGTCTACAGACTATAGTTAACTGTCAAAGCAGTTCATCCGCTATCAAAGTTCTGGTGTGAATTGTGTCGAAATACCACAAGGAATGAGTACAAAACAAGATCTGGCCATCACTGAATATCACTGTGTGATGGGTAGGGACAACAACAAGCCTAAGAATAGACCAAATTGTAAATATAGGTTCAGGTTATTTTTAGCCCGGATCAAGTGGAATCAATCAATGTCATGATCACGTAGGTTCCGTGAACGTCAGTGATAACAACGTCATCCAAGAACTACAACAGCCTGAACAGGCACGAGGCAACGAGATAAGGAGGTGATAATGATTGATAGCGACAGAAGAAACAATAACGTTAGTTTGGTCACGTTTGTAAACACTGACATTTGACATCACATGATCACGCCCTATTATTTAAAGTGCGTCAACGCTGTGTCCATACAACACAAGTGGGTAAACAAATCATGGAATGAGCTAATATCCCAAAGAAAAACACTTGTTTGATCCCACTGCTGGTCCTATCCCAACAAGGTTTCTTATCACTGACCACCGTATGTAAATATATCCCTGGTCGGCATATTTTCACCAGTCTGGATTGAGTAGATAGCCCCTGGACATACACAAACAAAACGGCCACCGATGCGAGTCCCCCTCCCCACCCACCACCTCCCTGTCCCAGGGCCCTGTCATTTTCAGAGGCCCAGATAACACCATTCTGCTGATGCAGAGTAAACACTGGGGCGTGCACAAGATAGGGGACAGTCTCAAGAACAAATCCTCAGTTTTCTGCCTACCTCGGCCTCCTTGATTTCTTTTTGCGTGATTTCTTCTGAAGTGGAGCACTGGGTCCTCAGTCCTTCCAGCTGCTTGGCAGTATTATCTATCACACATTGGGTCATGACACACTGATCTATGGCCGTTTGAATCGGGTCCTTCTCCCTTGCGGCCGACATGATGGCCAATTGGGACGCCTACTTTGTATCGTGAATGTTTCTCGTGAATGCAGGCTGGCGTTTTGCTCTGCTAGGGCTTTGCATCCTCCTACATTTCCACAAATAACTGCACTACCTCGTTAAGAGTGACGGTGGCTCGGAATGGCAGCCATGTTGGAATAAATGATCTCGACCAATAAACGAGAATTTACGAGAGCTCGTGACAGCCAATAAACCTGACCAACCGATGACTACCAACCACACCCAGCGCGCGTACCCTGGGAAATCCGTCTGGCGGCAATCAAAGGAAACAATGCCTATGTTTAGGTCTTATGAACCTAAATGATTTTCCTCTTTCTTTAATACATCAAATAAAAGCTAACAAATAATTAGCCAACACAAGAGGGCGTTGGGGCATTGCACAGGTGCCCCTGTTGAGTCCCATTTTGTCAGCGCATCACGATTTGTCCAAACATGGGGTATAGTACATGGGGTATAGTACAATGGATGAGAATCGCCATAGCATAGCAGTCTAATCTCTCTGCCATGGGTCACCTGGTGAGAGAATAAGGAACTACTGGCAGTGATGCAAATTACACCCTGAATGACCAACTGGAGAAAATTATTTTGTCCTACTTAGAATCATCAGAGCACTTTGATTCAAAATGTGCTAGAAAGCCCTTGATGTGTAGTTTTTAACTGGCCATGTTTTATTACAATATTGAAATGGAGTGTTTTGACAATAGGGCCCCCAAATTTTGGAATTTTTCCAAAAAATCACCGAAATTCCCACCCCCCAAAAAAATTGTTCCCTATCTGATATCAAATAGAAACCATTTCAGTTCCAAAGTATGAAATCAGGGCTTTCCAACCATCTTTGAATTATTTCGATATGAAAATTCTAAGTGGCAAAGAAAAACTCTCCCCTTTGGGTCACCGACCAGGCCGTCACCCTTCAAACCGGACATTTTCTCTGATAATGACCAACTGGAGCTAATTATTTTATCCTACTTAGAATTATCGGAGCACTTTGATTCAAAAAGTGCTAGAAAGATCTTGATGTGTAGTATTTAACTGGCCATGTTTTATTACAATATTGAAATGGGGTGTTTTGACAATAGGGCCCCCAAATTTTGGAATTTTTCCAAAAAATCACCGAAATTCCCACCCCCCAAAAAAATTGTTCCCTATCTGATATCAAATAGAAACCATTTCAGTTCCAAAGTATGAAATCAGGGCTTTCCAACCATCTTTGAATTATTTCGATACGAAAATTCTAAGTGGCAAAGAAAAACTCTCCCCTTTGGGTCACCGACCAGGCCGTCACCCTTCAAACCGGACATTTTCTCTGATAATGACCAACTGGAGCTAATTATTTTATCCTACTTAGAATTATCGGAGCACTTTGATTCAAAATGTGCTAGAAAGATCTTGATGTGTAGTATTTAACTGGCCATGTTTTATTACAATATTGAAATGGGGTGTTTTGACAATAGGGCCCCCAAATTTTGGAATTTTTCCAAAAAATCACCGAAATTCCCACCCCCCAAAAAAATTGTTCCCTATCTGATATCAAATAGAAATCTTTTCAGTTCCAAAGTATGAAATCAGGGCTTTCCAACCATCTTTGAATTATTTCGATACGAAAATTCTAAGTGGCAAAGAAAAACTCTCCCCTTTGGGTCACCGACCAGGCCGTCACCCTTCAAACCGGACATTTTCTCTGATAATGACCAACTGGAGATAATTATTTTATCCTACTTAGAATTATCGGAGCACTTTGATTCAAAATGTGCTTGAAAGATCTTGATGTGTAGTATTTAACTGGCCATGTTTCATTACAATATTGAAATGGGGTGTTTTGACAATAGGGCCCCAAAATTTTGGAATTTTTCCAAAAATTCACCAAAATTCCCACCCCCCAAAAAAATTGTTCCCTATCTGATATCAAATAGAAACCTTTTCAGTTCCAAAGTATGAAATCAGGGCTTTCCAACCATCTTTGAATTATTTCGATACGAAAATTCTAAGTGGCAAAGAAAAACTCTCCCCTTTGGGTCACCGACCAGGCCGTCACCCTTCAAACCGGACATTTTCTCTGATAATGACCAACTGGAGCTAATTATTTTATCCTACTTAGAATTATCGGAGCACTTTGATTCAAAAAGTGCTAGAAAGATCTTGATGTGTAGTATTTAACTGGCCATGTTTTATTACAATATTGAAATGGGGTGTTTTGACAATAGGGCCCCCAAATTTTGGAATTTTTCCAAAAAATCACCAAAATTCCCACCCCCCAAAAAAATTGTTCCCTATCTGATATCAAATAGAAATCTTTTCAGTTCCAAAGTAGGAAATCAGGGCTTTCCAACCATCTTTGAATTATTTCGATACGAAAATTCTAAGTGGCAAAGAAAAACTCTCCCCTTTGGGTCACCGACCAGGCCGTCACCCTTCAAACCGGACATTTTCTCTGATAATGACAAACTGGAGATAATTATTTTATCCTACTTAGAATTATCGGAGCACTTTGATTCAAAATGTGCTAGAAAGATCTTGATGTGTAGTATTTAACTGGCCATGTTTCATTACAATATTGAAATGGGGTGTTTTGACAATAGGGCCCCCAAATTTTGGAATTTTTCCAAAAATTCACCAAAATTCCCACCCCCCAAAAAAATTGTTCCCTATCTGATATCAAATAGAAACCTTTTCAGTTCCAAAGTATGAAATCAGGGCTTTCCAACCATCTTTGAATTATTTCGATACGAAAATTCTAAGTGGCAAAGAAAAACTCTCCCCTTTGGGTCACCGACCAGGCCGTCACCCTTCAAACCGGACATTTTCTCTGATAATGACCAACTGGAGATAATTATTTTATCCTACTTAGAATTATCGGAGCACTTTGATTCAAAATGTGCTAGAAAGATCTTGATGTGTAGTATTTAACTGGCCATGTTTTATTACAATATTGAAATGGGGTGTTTTGACAATAGGGCCCCCAAATTTTGGAATTTTTCCAAAAAATCACCGAAATTCCCACCCCCCAAAAAAATTGTTCCCTATCTGATATCAAATAGAAATCTTTTCAGTTCCAAAGTATGAAATCAGGGCTTTCCAACCATCTTTGAATTATTTCGATACGAAAATTCTAAGTGGCAAAGAAAAACTCTCCCCTTTGGGTCACCGACCAGGCCGTCACCCTTCAAACCGGACATTTTCTCTGATAATGACCAACTGGAGATAATTATTTTATCCTACTTAGAATTATCGGAGCACTTTGATTCAAAATGTGCTAGAAAGATCTTGATGTGTAGTATTTAACTGGCCATGTTTCATTACAATATTGGAATGGGGTGTTTTGACAATAGGGCCCCCAAATTTTGGAATTTTTCAAAAAAATCACCGAAATTCCCACCCCCCAAAAAAATTGTTCCCTATCTGATATCAAATAGAATCCTTTTCAGTTCCAAAGTATGAAATCAGGGCTTTCCAACCATCTTTGAATTATTTCGATACGAAAATTCTAAGTGGCAAAGAAAAACTCTCCCCCATAGGTCACTTATCACATGTAGTTCCGTTTTTTGCCACCTCCCTGGAGGTGGCGCTACTGTCAGCCATGTCACTGAGGGTGAGCCAGCAGGCCTACTTGCGAATCCCTGTACTTTATATCGCTGGTCCAAAGTAGGCCTACATAGTCATTTTGTCCACGACTATAGGGCCCTATAACGAATTGTCCACAAATTGCGTTTTGTCCACATGAAAATCTAACAAATTGTCCACAAATTGTATTTTGACCGCATCCAACTCAAATGAACTGTCCGCAAGCTATGGTTTGTCCACATCCAAATCTAATGAATTGTCCGCAAATTAGGCTACATTTTGTCCGCATCCAACTCTAACAAATTGTCCGCAAATCACGTTTTGTCCAGCCCCCCCCCCCCCCCAGCCTCGAGCCCTCCAGGCCCATTGCAGCCGTCAGGCTGTAATGGGCCTGGACAATTTTGTATCTACTAACTGTGACCTACTTAGAAAATGATCCAGGATCCTGGATCATTTCTTAATGAGATAGCTCAACCACTGATTGGTTAGCCATGGTCACATGATCATGAATGACATAGATGTGTTGTGTATGGCCTCATGGGTTCGAATCCCACCTTTGGCAAACCATAGGTTCGTTTTTTTACATTCTTTATTTGGCCTATTTGAAGCATAAATACCCCTATACTGGCATAGTAATATTACATATTACATATTTGGATAGGGACAATAGTGTAATAGAGGTGCATTATAGAGATATCAAAAGTCCTACCAATTGTGCCAAGGTGGGACTCAAACCCATGATGTCCAGATTGCTGATATACAGTACAAGTCAGTACATAAGGACTCTCCCAGACTGTATACATACAGTCGGGGCCCGAGACTGCCCCCCCCCCCTGTTCAAGGCTGTTGTTAAAAAATGATCACTCCCTTAGATGGATGCACTCTGACCAGGGACAATGTTTAAACAACTTTTGCTGATATGATTTGATAAATTTATGAAAAAAATCTGTTTTTAAAAGATCCTTGATGGATTTAGTCAACTCTCAGAAAAGTGACCCCTGGTGAGACATATATTAGTAAAAATTAAAAATTAAAAAAAAAACAAAAAAAAACTTCCTGGGGCCGTTCAAATATTACGTAACAGCATAGGGGTGAGGGGGTCATGAAGTTTGTTACAATGTGTTATGGGGGGAGGGGGTGTCTAGCCAATTGTTACATAACAATTTTCAAAAAATATCCATTTTTGGGAAATCTATCACCATCTAACAGCCAGGTTTCTGTGACCTCATCCCTGTGGCCTAGCAGGAACGAAAAACCAGGAGACCTAAAGTTTTTGTATTCTTAAAATATATTTTTAACTCTTCAAAGAGTTTAATGCATTATGCCATTGGTCGTCATCATGCATGAATGCAGCCCTGGCGAGTTATGCCAGAAGTTCATTCAAGCATCATGCAGACTCACAGGGCTACGTTGTGTAGTATAATCCTAAAAACCATTGAAAGTGCAGATTATATGGAATTTATGTTATAAATTGGTAATCCATCACTCCCTGCTTTAGCAAAGAAATTATTATCATTATTAGTAGTAAGACATGCCCTAGGCTACTGTAATACTCCAGGATAAATAAAAGAACTTTTAACTTCTTCAACTTCAAGGAGGGATTGATTTGAGTATAAGTGAGCCTACACCCAGAGACAGAAACATCCAGAGACAGAAACATGATCCTGTATGCAGAGAATTTAGATTGTCTTGGCCTATATTTTTATCACCCTAAATGCCTGTGTATAACCTGCATCGGGAGGGTAACTTACACCTTTGGGGGAATTGTACAAAGTATAACTTGCACCTTGGATTTGGGGGGTATGGGCCTGTGTTACGTAATTATGTGCCTCTACATGGGTAAAAATCGACACGGGCGACACAGCGACACGGCCCTTTCAGGCCCTTTTAAAAATCGACGGACACAGGAAAATCGGGGATAAAAATCGACCCACAGGGGTTTTTCTCTTTGTTCTTATATTATCTAAAAATCGACACAATGCCACTGCCCTACTGCTAAAATTCGACCCGGCGACACGGTAAAAATTGCGGGTACCCATGTAGAGGCACAATTATGCAGGGTGGGGGGCTGGCATTTTGTTACAATATGTTACAAGGGGGGAGGGGGGGGGGGGGTAAAAAAGTGACCAAAATTGTGTTACGTAATATGTGAATGGCCCCCTGAGAGGGATTTTGGTGAAAAACTCATGCTTGCTGAGAGGGATTTTGGTCCAAAACCAGCCTTGTCAGCCGCATACAAGTTTAAACAAAATACACTTGGTGTCTCTACCCCCCTGATCCCACTCTTGGGATCTATATCTATAAAGAAGTATAGATGTGTACGACCCCACACAGTTTCAGAACTCCACCCATTGCAATTTTAAAGCGGGAGAGGTACGTGGCGCCATCTATCGGTGTGGCTGCTCCTCACTGAGCTCGTCATCGGTTAGTTAGAGCTTGCTATGTTTCGCGCGGAAATTTCAAGATGGCAGACAACAAGACAGAGACGAAGAAAGACAACAGAAACCTGCCATGGTACGTCATATTTTAACCCTGACTGTAGTTTTAATTACCTGATATCAACAGATTAAGTATTGTTCTATAGGTCAGCCTTGTAATCTTGGTTGAGTGGCTCTCTGTATAAAATATCCGGCTCACTCCCTGTGTCTGGCCGCCGAACGTAGCCTCACCTCAGGCTCCTGTCACTGTCACTAGCCTATATAATAATGATTATTATTATTATTATTATTATTATTATTATTATATTTGTACTGTTTACTGCACACTGCCGGAGTGATCATACACATCCATGCCCATGGTCGGTATGTTGTCACTCACAATTCACTCTATGTAGGCCTATCATTGGTAGACACCTGAAAGTAGTACCTTAAATTTTAATAAATAATTGGATTAGACTTTTGGAGAGGAGATGCATGCAGGGCCAGGGTCTCTGAGTGATGAGGCTGTGGGCACAGCTGACAAAATGAAGATGTTTGCTGATTTCTCCTCACATACTTTGCCATCTTTTAAACATACCTTTTAAGCAGCTTTTATCTCAAAGTTATTCCCAAATATTTCACACATAACTCATTTTACTTATTTTCAACATATGTGTAGCTCAGGGTGTCCAACTTTCTGAAACTCTCATTTTTACTGCTTCCTATTGGCGCATGTAAAAACATGGGAGAAAATTAGCTGGGCACAGTGTATACCTGCTGGGCACAACTTTATTTTGATTCTGTGCCCGTGGGCACACATGCTCAAATTTGATTTGTCTACCCCTGGTACAGTCGATTCCAAATTGACTATCTCTGATGCCGAGTGAGGTGTGTTGAGCAGCAGGCAATGAGGCCTGACATGGTACATGTATTAATCTAAATAGCCTTCAGTTTCAGAGTAGGCCTAGTACTCAGCACTGAAGGGCCTGTTTAATACACTGGCGGCACTTGCTCAGTTGATGTGCGGTATCTGCTGCACAGCTTGCCAGACGAAAGCTACCACTGTGACTGTCAGCCTTTCGCTGTGGCAAGCTGTGCAGCAAGTTTGCAGCAAGCTGCAAGGCTGTGACAACTCCTGCACAGCACGTTCTGCGGCAGATGTAATGCGCCGGGGGGGGGGGGGGGGGGCACTCCAAACATCACCCTAAATTTGGTACCCTTATCAACGGGCAAACTTTTTTAAAAGCATACCCTTTTCAAGGTAAACTTACCAGAAAAACGGACCCTTTCCCTTGGAATCATGTTCACACATAGTCAGTAATGCTGAGGGAGTGCCCCCCCCCCCCCCCCCCCCCCCCCCCGGGGTAGTGCGGCAGATGCCACCAGTGTAACAACCTGTACATGTGTACCCGGTATTGGGGATAAGTTGCAGGACAAGTTGATTGTTATGGTGTTAGGGGGGAGAGGGTTAGCCCAAGGATCTATGCATAGGCCCCTACAATAACGTAATGTAATGTCTCACTGGTCAGTATGCTGTTTTGATACTGCCTGGGCTTTACTGTAGGCCTACCCCCCCCCCCCCCCCCCCCCCTCACCAACTTCAACACGAGTGTCACTGAAAAAGAAAATGTATCGTATTTCTTAAAGGAACCCCAAGTAGTATGGGACAATACATGGAATTATAAAAAATAAAAAACACACAAGATGAAAGAAAATGGGCGAGGGTAGCTGGGTGATTCGGGATGTAGGCCTATTTAATACTTCAGACTGATGGCACATGGTTATATGAGATTGGAATCTTTTTTTTTGCTTCTTGACCCACCCATGGCTGCCTCTTCTATGCTTTGGTAGACTTAGGCCTCTATGGTGTCAGAAGTTAAAAACCCTTTCTTCAGTAAATGTGTCGGAGCGGGATTTTTGTCTTCAGCTCATTGCATAGATTTGATCATCCTGGATATGATCTATAAGAGGTCGTAAAGGTGCTGAACAAAATAATTTCTCCTGCAGTGTTGCCGAAATGACATCGGACCTCCCTTTTTTTTCCTGTAAAAGGGAAGACTAGGATGAAGGTGACAATTTTGCTTGGGTCAAAGGTGTCAATACGGATAACTCAATCTACTCTTTATCTACATGTAAAGTTGAGTTCCCTTAAGGGCCTGATACACTAGTGGCATCTGCTGCGCGGCATCTGCCGCAGAACATGCGGCAGATGCAGCCTGTATAACAGGCTTGCTGCTTGCTGCAAAGTTGCTGCACAGCTGACAGTGGTAGCTTTCCTGCGGTAAGCTGTGCGGCAGATGCCGCGCAGCAAGTGCCGCTAGTGTAACAGGCCCTTTAATAAGGGAGGTGTGTCCAGGTAGTTATTAACTTTCTAGCACTCACCAAGGTTAGAGTTTGGAGATGGACTTGTGAAATAAACTGACTTGACATGTTCAATTGAAACATGGTACTGTTTTCTATTTCAGGGTTGAGAAATATCGACCCAACAGTCTAGATGACTTGATTTCACATCAGGACATCATGACTACAAGTAAGTTGTTTCAGTCAAACAAATATGTTGATGGTCTTGCTAAATGATGTCTACAATGATCTCTAAGGCCCCGGCCCATTAGTCACTACCGTAATAGATTGTAAACATCATTCCATTTACTGCGTAACATCTGGTCAGCTTCTCTGATGGCCCACGACTGAAGAGGTCTTGTGGCTTCAACTTTTGGTACTTTTTCATTAGGATTTGTTAAACTGTCTACTATCGAATCGGTTTGGTTTGGCAAAATGTTGTGATATGGCTAGGGCTTGCGTGACTGCCCCGGGTCCCTCGGAGAAAACTACTTCACGATAACAGTGGTTTACCCCAAACATTTTGTCGGGCAGGAGCTACCAACTACCAACTTTGGAAAATAACTTTAAATTTTGTGGGTCTGATTTTGGCCTTTTGAGTACTGTAGTATTCATCTAAAGACCCTTCTATATCAAAACCACACACCCCATCTTGGGAGAATCCTATTAGCCGCACTGATCCTTCTGACTAACGTAGAAGCTGCCACATCTACTTGAGAATATATAAATGATTGTAGTTCCTATACAATAATACATCTGGTAGTGACTGTATGCGGCCCTAGCCCCGACACCAAGCCCCTGTGTGGTTTGTGCTTGCAGTAACACGGTTTGTGAAGGAGGACCGCCTGCCCCACATGCTGCTGTACGGACCGCCCGGTACCGGCAAGACCAGCACCATCCTAGCTGTGGCCAAAACCATCTACTCACCCAAGGAGTTCAACTCCATGGTGCTAGAGGTAAGCACACAAGGCCGGAGGTAAAGGGACGTTACCGTAATCGACAAGCAACTAGTTGCCTCATGTAACTTAACTAGGCTCAGAATTGGTGTAAAGAGTGGCAAAGGGACGGGATGCTTATTACATCGAATGTGGTATACCTCAACCACTCAGCATGGCCTTGGTGGATTATTGGAGCATATAGACCTGTACCTATTATTTTGGCGGAAAGATTTGCGAGATCTTTCACTGTAGGAACAATTTACAGTAAACAACTGGGATACCTCCCAGGGTAAAGTCCAGGCTCCCCTATGCGATTTTAACACTTGACATTTAGACCATTTGTTGCAGTGAATACTAATACACTTATTACATAAATTATACTGTACTTTTATTACTGGACATCGATTCTCTCTCTTTGTAGCTCTATAGTGATCGATGCCCAGTTTTATACTTCAGACCAGTGGCTCATTTTGGCTGTTTTTTGCCTCACAGATTGCTTCTAGGGCAAAATCCTGACTAGGTGCCAATATATTCTCTATGCCAATGTGTAATATGAGGGTAGAAAACACTGGAACCTCAGTTAGAAAAAATCCTACTGAACAGTTTTTGAGAAAATTAGGGTTTTGTTGCATATTTTTGGTGTTTTTAGTACATTTCCTACATAAACCGTGAACGCCAGCATTTCTCACTTTTCAGGTGTTTAGAATCAGAATTTGACTTTTTTTTATTCGCAGTAGGATTTCTGAGTATCGAGCCATTCTAGAAAAGCTATTCTTTGGAAAAAATACTAAGTATTTCTTGATGATTTTCGTTGCACAAATTTAGGGTTGTAATATAAAAACTGCATTGTCATCCAATCAAAGTGTTTATGCACTGTTGATGGTCACCCCCTCCCACCCTCTTCACTCTGCATTGAAGGAGAACAGGCAGGGGAGGTACACTTATCCGTATATAGCTGTTGACCTGCTTGCTGGGTGCATTTTCAATTTATGGGGTGCCAACTGTTCATGAAAGAAAAATCAAATAGAATTTTTTATTTTTTTAGTATCAGATTAATGTAACTACAATTCGTGATAGCACTTAAAGCATTGTATTTGCATTAATATGAATGGTAGCCACCTTATGGGGTGCCAACTATTCATGAAAGAAAAATCGATAAGAATTTGTTTTTTATTAGCATCAAATTGATGCAACTATAATTCGAGATTGCATTTCAAGCATCGGGGCATTCAATGAATGGTAGTCATCTTAAATATATGGGGTGCCAACTGTTAATGAATTTAAAAAAAAAGAATAGAATTAGTTTTTTTTATTAGTATCAGATTAATGCAACTACAATTCGTGATTGCACTTAAAGCATTGTGGCCTTCAATGAATGGTGGCCATCCTAAACCTATGGGGTGCCAACTGTGTTTGAAAAAGGTATCAAATAGGCATTTTCTTATAATAGATATCAAATTAATGCAACTACAGTTCTTGATTGCACTGAAAGCATTGTGGCATTTAATAAATGGTAGCCATCTTGAATGGGTTGAATGAAGGAAAAATCAAATAGGATTTGTTTTTTTGATCAAATCAATGCAAGTACAAGTCAAGATTGCATTTCAAGCATCGGGACATTCAATGAGTGATAGCCATCTTGAATCTATGGGATGCCAACTGTTCATGAAAAAAAAATAGAATAGATTTTTACTTATAAGTATCAAATTACTGCAACTGCAATTCGAGATTACATTAAAAGCATGGTAGCATTCAATGAATGGTTGCAATCTTGAATTTTGAAATGAACATACACACAGACATATTCATAGGCATGAACATGGTGTTCTCCTTCATTATAGATATTCATGGATTTCTACTTCTACTAAATATAGCTTTCTGTTAGAAGGATTCTGTTACATGGATGTCGATGTCCAGTTTTAGATATATATCCATATAGTGCATTGGAGTGCTATAATGTTGGACCGCTGTATATTTCAGTTAAACGCTTCTGATGACCGTGGCATAGGTATTGTCCGTGGTCAGATTCTCAGCTTTGCAAGTACAAGAACAATTTTCAAGTGAGTTTTATTTCTTCATAATTATTCTTAAATTTATACATTCAGGGATGAAAGTTTTCAAGTTTTTCCCTGAAATCAAGTTTTTTTTAAATCAAAAAAATATAATCAGGATTAGGATACATTTGATAATTACTCAATATAAACTCAAACAAACATATTCTGTTTGTGTAATCCTATGATAAGACAGCAGAATCATCGCTGGTTCATCCTCAGTGGTCCTACCCATACACAGACAGGCTACACCACACTGATCTCAGTGTCAAGCTTTTCTCAGCCAATTTCAAGTTAACTTGAGAATCCTTGAAGCCCTCTCTCTCCTCTATAGTCCTATGCATTTACACTCTTCACATGAGGCTTAGCCACTGAAACTAAGGTGCTATGCATGGAGAGTGTATGGACAGATTTCTCATTCTCCTCAGCAGGAGATAACGTCCATGATCACATGGACATGACAAATGCTTCTCCTCAGCAGGAGATGATGTCCAGGAGAATATAGACATAACAAATCCTGCTGCACAGCACTAGATATATGTGTCTTTAGATGCATAAACATTCATATGCTCTATAATGTAGTTATGAGGTATGTTATATCTTCAAGTTTTTTTGACACAGTCAACTTTCATCCCTGTACATTGTCTACTATAAATGTCATCCTTTCGTTTGGTCACGGGATGGTAGGGGGTGGATATTGCATACTGAGTTTTTAATTGTTAACTATTAGCCTTGGCGCAGACTTTATTGGCGATGGTATATAAAATTACAAATCGCATATTTAATAACGTTTTTCTGTTTTTATTGACCAGGTCAGGCTTTAAGATAGTTATCCTAGATGAGGCAGATGCCATGACACGAGATGCACAGAATGCCCTGCGGAGAGGTAGGTAACACGTACAGTCACTGTGTGGCTCATTTAAGTGCACAGTCTCGACATAAGTGCGGGGTACGGAGGTATTGAGATAGGCACTAAAATATTTATCTTGCATAAGCGCCGGGGGTACCGTGATATTGAAACCTATGAGTGCCCAGGCACTTATTAAATTAGCGACTACGGCGTAATGAATTTATTTACTAAAGATACTAACCCTTGTTTAAAACAGTCATAGAAAGGTTATCCAAAAGAACCCCCTGTGTGTCGTTCAAAGAAAAACCTGTGTGCTCACAGTCATAGAGAAGTTATCTAAGATGACTCTAGGATGCTCCCCTTGTGTTTGCAGTTATAGAGAAGTTTACAGAGAACACACGGTTCTGCATCATCTGTAACTACCTGTCTAAGATCATCCCCGCGCTGCAGTCCCGCTGTACCCGCTTCAGGTTCGGGCCCCTCACCACCGACCAGATGCTGCCCCGCCTCATCCACATCGTAGACAAGGAAAAGTAAGTCACAGCATGCATTTGGGCTCAAGTAACAACAGTTAAAGATACCTTTCTTCTCTCTGAGGGTTTTAAGACATTGTAGTATATTATCAGAATGTGGTATTTTCGTGTATGTGATGACCCTATGTGTTGCTGTGGTTTCAGGGTAGATGTGACAGAAGACGGACAGCGGGCACTGCTCAGGTTAGCCAAGGGCGACATGCGCAAAGTCATCAACGTACTCCAGGTAAAGCCTAAAAGGCACACTTTTAGATATATGTGAACGATTTCATTCATGACATGCAAATGAGAAAATCGCAATCCATCAAATTTCAAGTACAACTTGTTCAGGTCATAGAATATCCTCATGGCAGTTCCTCTATAATGGCAGTGTGCCTGTTTCAGAGTTGTTCAATGGCGTTTGACACGGTGACAGAGGACAACGTGTACACGTGTGTCGGCCACCCCCTCAGGTCGGACATAGAGAACATCGTCAACTGGATGCTCAACGACAACTTCACCGCCGCTTATAACAGTATCCTTTCTAATGCCTGGGAAGTCTTAAGAGAAATTGCTTTATCAAGCATCTGGTGGTTTAGCTAATGGTGAAAATGTGACCCTGGGAACATACATGAGGGGTGAGAGGGAGGGGAGGGCGTCTACCCGGTTACATTGGCCAACCACCATCACTCACCACCTCAAATACATTCAGACACTCTGTATGTAAGAGACTGGCATCTATGTATTAGGTAGCCTACACATGGACAGAGTTATGCCATACAACCACTACCCCACAAGGTCGAGACGAGGTGTGATAACACCGAGTCCATGAACACTGTGTCCTATCTGACTGAACCTTCAGTTATGTGAGGGTATAAGATATACCCAAGATGTGGGGTCCTTTGAGTTAGCCTTCCACTGTGGGTTAAGTAACATGTTGTCACAGATACTGCTACGTGCTCTTGATAACCCGTTGTGCACAATCATCCTGGGCCCTGTCTCCCACCAGTTTTGTAGGAATCCATTATTGTGTATATATTATTGGATTTAGAGGTTTCTAGTTTGCTTGAAGCCATAGCAGTAGCTAGGTTCAGGTGTTGAGTTGTTGAATGTAGCGTTAGTTGTTAGACCTTGACTACCACCAGACATACAAAACCTGAAGATGGCCAAAGGGCTGGCCCTGCAGGACATCCTCACAGAGGTGCACCTCTACGTGCACAGAAGTAAGTCACACCAGCTCATTCATAATACAACCAATATCAACAAACTCATTACCGTAACGTCTCACGTAGAAGCCGCGTCTAGTACACGAGTCAGATAGCCGTGATAGGATCAGCCCCGAATAAGGGTGTGGCTTATATGCGAGTTTTTGCTACTGTAGTACAGTACTAAAGTCACCATAATCAGATTGCCAATGCGGTTTATAGGATGCACCTTATACATGAGTTAGGCTTATAGCAAGAGTTTACGATACTACGAAATGAATGAAGTGTGGCAATTATAGATGTATTAGCATATAATTGGGGAACTAACAATAAGTGGTGAAGTGTTAAGAGACCATTCAATTTAATGTTGTCCCCAACTATCAGTGAGCAAGTTCACATAAATGTAGGCTGCAGCGGTTCCAAGCATTGAACTGTAGTGACTATGTATGATCTATCTGCTTTAATGCACGGTGATTATTTGAAAGCAATTTTGACTGTTTTGTCTTATATATAATACCAGACTATTGTATAGAGTTGATTTAATTGAGTCGTCAATTGGAGTGATCGTCAAATGTCATTATAACACTGTGCTGTCTGCTTTCCCAGTTGACTTCCCCATTCACGTCCGGATCCAACTGTTGGAGAAGATGTCTGATGTAGAGTAAGTAATCTTTATACATAAATTAATCAGTTGATAGCAAGCTTAGTTGTTATATCAGTAATAGTTTTATACTACACAATTTAACATCTATAACGGACATGCATTTTGAAGTAAGGCCACACTTTTTTTTCTTATCTGGGTTACGGATCCTTCAAAAATTTATCAATGCACGGAGGACGAAATAAAAAGAAATTAAAATAAAATAAAAGTTAGCCTCGGGGCATTTTATTTAGTTTTTGTACAGAAAGCCTGTGTTGGAGGGAAAAATAAAAAGGACCACCCATAATAGAAAGGATGGTCCGACAATAGAAATACAATGATATTTAGGTAAACAGATTTTTTTTTGAAAAGATTTCAAAAATGGAGAAAATTCCAAAGTCCCATTTTACCTAAATGAAAAGTGGATAGTTGTTTTCATGTCGATTTTAGCTTTCTTTTTGTATATCATATCATTTATCTTTTTTTTTTTTTACCTGTTTTTTTTTCTCTCTGGATTTCACATCGGCGGGAATAAAAAAAGTCTAAAATTCAAATTTTATTTTTATTCTGATTTTGGGCTTACTTTTTTGAATAAGTTTATTGACCATAAATCATGTAAAGGTGAAACACGTTCTTCCAGTACGGTCAGGAAAATATGTACACAATATACAAACAACGATTTACAATAATACGGTGCGGCGGGCCCGTAACCCAAATTAAAAAAACAGGCATGGGATTCTTCCGGATTTATCTGGATTTCCGGATTTTCAAGGCCAAAAAAGTCATCCCTGCGATTTGTGCAGATCCAATGAAAAAATATTTTAACATTAATAGGGGGGGGGGGGTCTTAGTCGCTAGAGGGATTTATGCCATGCAAATCATACAAATTCCCCGCAGATCACATCTTTTGGCTGCTTTTTGGATTTTTCTTCAAAACCCAATCCCATGCCTGAAAAAAAGTGTGGCCTAATGCTCAAAAATGTACCTTAAAAATGAAAGGAATTTTAGATGTTTATTTGGGCTGAGAGGAGACAATAATGGTAGTTTTTGAATTAGTTAGCTGTATTTGTATCTTATGTTAATGCTGTAACGTTTTATTTGCAGACACCGCCTCGCGTCTGGAACCAGTGAGAAGATCCAGCTGAGTTCTCTGATTGCCGCCTTCCAAGGCGCTCGGCATCTTGTGGTACAAGAGGTCCAATAGTCCTCAGCCTATCTACTTATAAACAATATGAATCTGAATATGCAATACAAATATAATGTGAAATGAACACCATAGACATTTTCTGCCATAGGATGAACGCTGAATGGCCAAAACACTGATGTAAGAAAATCTGGAAGTTGAATAGCAGTTGTACCTGGATTCTGCCTTTACTTTAACACTAACCCTGTGGTTCAGCCTTGGGACATTACGACCTCAACAGACAAATGTGCCAACGTAGGATTGAATCACTATATTTTCTGAAAGGTTAAGTGAAAATATTTAGATATTCCTGTGATATTGGAAAGAAAGGACGTTTGAGGGTCCAGTGTTAGCCTGATAACTTGTCTTGGACTATTATTTTGTATTACACTGCCATGATGAAATAAAGCATTTACCACATGAAATATTTACGTGGGAGATACATTGTACATATTACATAGCTGTGAATAAATACGTCATAAGTACGTTATTGTGTCATATGCATTATCTCATTATTATCGAGGAGAGATATAATTCCACGATTTCAAGCTCTGAAAGCTACCACAGACTTTATGATCTCGCCGAGATTAATATTTCACACTTTTTCCTATCTGTTATTGTTCTCCATTTCCTTTAATTTTAAGTGAATCACTTAGGTTTTGGTATAATATGATGCAGAAGCCAGTTTCCCAACTTTCCATCTGTACTTGATGCAATAAAATGCTTTGGATTATTGTAAATCATGTAAATACTGTACTTGACCTAAATAAAATGGATCATGGCACTTTTCTGACAAATGTACAGGTTGTTTCCATCCTTATATCTACCTACCTATATTACTATTTTAATAATGTAAAGTGCCATTACTTTCCTCAACACCTGTTTTATCAGTATTGCCCTTTCAATGGTACATCACATACGCTTATTTCATCGTACTTCATTGTTTTGTAATTCACAAATTGTTGTTTTTTTGACAATTTTCGGCGTGCCGACGAGTCGATATTGGTCCAAATAGCCACGTAAAAAATATATAAGACCTAGGCCTTTATTAGAGTCTTTCCTACATCTGTATAGTTTCTATTTGAAGCAACCAATACCATTGACACTACCTTACAGTGCAGGTGTACCAATAGTTATTAACCATTCAAGGATATCATGTTGCTAAAAAATTGCATCTGTCGTCATGATGCACCAATGCAGCCACAGCAAGTAACTCACCTGTGATGCATTCATGCAACGTGATGTCCAAGTAAATAATGTGTTAATACACAATGCCATCCTTAAAGGGTTAATGCCCAGGTCAGTAAAAGTTTTATGGCCTGGGGTCTGTTACATAAGCAATGAATAGTACAAAAAAAAGGATAAATCCAGTTCAGTGTTTCAATGTTGTATATGACTGCGCCTGTTAATTAGTGGTGTCCATTAGGGAATAAGTATGACGCTAAAATATCGCATAGCCTATGTCGTCATCATGCACCAATGCAGCCATAGCAAGTAACTCACCTGTGATGCATTCATGCAACGTGATGACCAAGTAAATAATGTGTTAATACACAAGGCCATCCTTAAAGGGTTATTGTCCAGGTCAGTAAAAGTTTTATGGCCTGGGGTCTGTTACATAAGCAATGGATGAGTACGAAAAATAGCATAAATCCAGTTCAGTGTTTCAAGGCTGTATATGACTGCGCCTGTTAATTAGTGGTGTCCGTTAGGGAACAAGTATGACGTGTGCTTTCTATATAAGAAAGTGTTGCCATGCCCCTTGGTAGGTATCCGTTGATACAAAATTGTGCCTGCTAAAAATGTATAGATAGTGTTTCATATAATGCTTATATGTGTCCTTTGCAAATGTATAACTTTCTTATACATGTGCAGAGGAAACATATAAGGGAGGTAAAAGGAGCTGAAATACCTAAAAATGGGAACAGTTTATAACATTGTCCATCATCAGGAGGAAACATTGTTTATTTTATACATCGAAATAGACCCCTAGGAGATATTTACATTTAAGGGTTCTTTTTTCCTTTGCCAGCCTGGGTATGGAGCAGGATTTGTACTCAGAACATTGAGCCCCACAGCTAGCCAACTGCTCCACGGGGACTTATGCAATAATACTAATCACCCAATAGAATATGTACTGTTTCTGCCTTTTTAGCCAAATCATTTACGCTATTTAAAAATTTTGCGGGTTTGAACACCATTTGATCTGATCCCAACTAGAAGTCCAATATACCCTAGCAGCAGGACCACACAGCCAAATGTGTTTGAGCCTGTTAACTAGGGTCTATCTTGGTGAGGCTTATATCAATGATATTACCTCTCATGTTTTTTTCGTGTGTAAAATGACCACCTCCAAGATTAACTTTCTTTCAAAAAGCACACATGAGCAGTTTTCATTGACCGAGGCACAGTTTCATTTCCTCTTTGTCTCACTTGGAACGGCAGATGTAATAAGAAAGGAGGACTTTAATAGGCCTCAATACATTTAGACAATAAAACACTGATGGTTTATGCTAGCTAATGTGCATAAACAAACTGGACTATATACCAGCACACAAGACGTAATATGCATAGCGCACGTTTGCTTTGACGCGCGTTGAGTAGTTTACTTATACGCCGACAGATGGCGCCACTATACATTATGCGGAGTGTGTATATATTCTTACCGCTTTTCTTCATAGGTTATTAATGTTTTAATTTTTTTGTACTGTTATTTCACATAGCATGATATACTATAAACATCAGTGCTATATAATAGTATTTGTGCATGATCACCAAAGCTGTGCAGTGCAAACCCTCGCGGATTGAAATAAAAACACCATAACCTTGGTTTTGACAATATCATATGGTTTATGTTTGTGTGGTCGACAGTAACTCTCGCTATCATGGCATAGGCCCCCAATTAAGGGGGCCTCCCATGGCCAGAATGGGAGCCGACATCTCAACAATTTAGTCATTATAATATAATGACTCATATTGTTGGGATTCGGAAAGAAAGGGTCCCTCTTTAGGGACCCGGCAAATAATACAAAAATAGTACGGTTGCTGTGTGATAGCGTCTACATAATACTCTTAACGATTGAAACCGCCAGATGGCGCCACAAGGCATTATGAGGAGACCCGGAGGATAGTAATACATCTTTACCTAGTAAAACATCAAGTAATCATGTAATTATATATATCATAATGTGTGTCATAATGTATGTATGCACATTCTCTATTTAAATAATGGATTGTATTGATATAACACTAGTAGATGGAAGATGGTGGGGGGCTAGTTCGATAGACACCACAAACTTGGTTTGTAGTAATGTATATACACATGTATTGTTTGGGCCCAACCCGTAAGCATCACTCCCTCGCACACATGGCATAAACCATCCTTTAAGGGGTTTCCCATGGTGAGTTTACTTTGGCTCAGCTACTTCTGAAATATCTTCTTCAGAATGGGGCATGATACAAAGTAAGCCGGGTCTCAACAATTGATGTCATTACATGACTCTATGTTGTGACCTAAAAGAGGGAGAGAAAAAGGATTTCTTTTTAGGGATCCGACAATAAATAAAAAATATTTTCCAGCATACACATGTTCCACAATCAACTTTTATAACAAACAAGATAATATTAACAGATAAGAGTTGAGATAAGGATAGGGACGCGATGTGTACGTGGTGCATACTTTGAACTTTTATCAATATAAAAAACTCCATTGAAAACCAACAAATTATCTTAGGCCAGTATAACAAGGAGAAAAAATGTTTCTGAATGGAGTTTATTTATTTATTTATTATAATACGCTGCTAATAATGTATACAATATATTAATACAACTATTGTCTGAGTGTGAGTACTGGACTGATACTACAAATCATAATTGTTCCTACACAAATATGTCTCTACTAAATGAGGATGCAGTCTCAGCAGATCAGTTTCTTCTTTGCAAGGCATCAAATATGTGTATTTCAGGTCCTTCACGCTCGGGTAAAACATCTCTGATTAAAAAATCTTACTAACTTACCACATCTTTATTCTCATATAGACTTTCCTCAGACCATTTCATATTGCTACTCTTTAGAACAACCAATGTACTTAGAAATGAAGCAGTTACTTCCTAATATAACATTTCATAGGGGTCTAGCCTCTTAAGAGTTGATACACAGTCTTAAGCATGGGGCCCACCATGTTGTTATTCTAGATGATCTTATAACACAGCTGCAAAAGTCAGTCGACATGTTAGAAATGTTTATTCTGGGATCTCATCATGTTAACATTAGTGTCTTTTACTTAACACAGAACATTTTTCACCAGGGTAAATACAGTAAAACAATATCTGTAAATACACAATATCTAGTGTTGTTCAAAAGTCCCCGTGACAGCAGTCAAATAAATTACTTAGCACGTCAGGTTTTCCCTTCTACTGCTCAGGCTTTAGCAGAAGCCTACCAGGACGCCACAGAGAGTGAACCATATGGTTATCTATTTTTTGACCTTACTCAGGAATGTAAACAGATTTTTTGCATACGAACACATATCACACCTGAACATTAGACCATATTGTACACACCTTTAAGGTAAACGTTCTCTCTCACCAGGTACAAATCATACATGTCTTTCCATATAATGAAATATCATACCCCAACAAGGAAAACACAAACATCATAACAAATTAACTTAATATGAGCTCTGACAGGTTTAATAGAAACATTCAGTTTCTACAGTTTATAGCTAAACCACCCAGTCATAAGCAACATCAGTGTATGATAAAATCAGCAACACAAGATCAAGTGCTCGCTATATGTGAGATCATACTGCACGCATTGGAAGGCAACATTGAGCTTACTCCTACTGACATCAAATCAATTGCTGTGTACAAAAAGGACCTCTGTAGAGCAGGCACCAGGAACCGTACTCCCTGGACATCACGCCGTGCTATACTGCTCAAGATAGGGAAGGCTGTATCATTTATTGTAGAAACAACATTAAAGTAACATGAAAAATATACAAAAGCTTGTCCTTGTATCATTTACAGATTATAAGCTTCTCATAAATTCCAGTCAAACACTGACAGAAAACACAAATAAAACAGCAGAAAAAAAAACACAATATTACTACACCACATCATAATACTGACAAGGAATCTAAAGAGGATTTCAATGTTGACGATTTTGTATCATACCTTAAAAGGTGTGAAGAAACACCATGTGACGCATTACATAGTGGGGCTCACAGTAAACCCAGTGGTATTAACACTGAGGTTATTGAACCTCAGACCAAAAAGATCAAGAGGGAGTGGTTGATGCTATAAATGGCTCAACGTAAAAGGGGCGGAAAGAACAAAGGATGGGAACTTGAGGGTGTTAAAAGAAATTACTATAATATCTCTATACCAGGTAGCTTCAGTGGTGTCAACAAGACTGTCATACCTAGTAACACAAAATCTAAAAAACATTTAACAGAACAGTTCAAAACATGGTTAAATGATCAGTCTACACATCTACGTTTCTCTCAGCCAGGTAAACTCAAGGTGCAGTCCAGAATTATTTCACCAGCAATAAATGACATGTGGGATGCTGATTTAATGGACATGCACATATTGAAACGTCACAATCAATGTATCACATTTGTTCTGCTTTGTATTGATATATTCTCACGTCAAGTTCACACAGAACCACTTCAAACTAAAAATGCAGACGATGTGACAGCAGATTTTGAGAAGGTGTTTCTCACATCATTCCCACGTGTTCTACGTAAAAAATACTCTATACCGAGTACAAACTACTCTTTTAGTGCCGACAACATCTACCTGGGTAACGTGCCATCCAGAATAATTTGCGGGTTTATAGTTTCTCAAAAAGCTACAGTATGGTGTTATACTAAAAATCTGTATAACTTTCAACCATTGAAGATCAAACACTTTAGTGTTACAGTACATGGTGAAAATGTACCTCAAAAATCACTACTGATGAAGTTTGACCCTACAGACAGTAGGAAATCATCTTTCATCTAGACCTACATTGCTCTGTATGGTAGGGAACGGTACACAGATGGGAGGGATGAGGGGTTATACATTACAAGATCGGGATTCAATAGTGCACACACACTGTTTGCATTTGACCTTGAACCAGATGTCAGAGAGGAGGTGGATGGTTCTATATGGTCTACTATGAATAAGACAATTTTTCAATTCAGATGGATTTTGAACAGGCGCTGCCCGAAAGTGTTTCCTTAATACTGTATGTCTCTTTCCCAGCTCTTTTTAACATTGACAGTAACAGAGCTGTAATGATCATGTCATAAATAACTATATGTAGGGATAACATGTGATATTGTAATGCCATAAATAAACTTAACTCTATGTACAGTCACATCATGTGAATCAGGACCGGGTTATGACATATGATATGCCTCAGATGTCATGGCGACTATATCGGCTAGGTGCTGTTCGTTGAGCTCCCTCTGTGTCGCGTGATGCAAGGCTCTTCCCTGTTGAAAATAAAAAATTTTAAAAAGACATGCGTTAGATAATGAAAAATGATTTTAAACTTTAGATCGCATCAAATAAAAAAGTAGATATTTTCTGACAAAAAATTATATTTTCCCAAATGAGGAGCGCAAACTCGTGCCAGGCAGATTAAACCTTGTGCCCCTTTAAAACATACCTGTTATATGCATATAACAGGGCTCCCAGCAGTCCTATATTTCCTATATTTCCCTATATTTTTCCAGAGCCACATCCCTGATATAATCCGCACCCTGACTTTGAGATATGCTACCTGATTTTAGACTGTTTCTTTGAACTGAATTTTTATTTGGAGGCTGGTATAAGCCACAGTGAATTTACGGTAGTTGAAATATCTTTTTTCTAAGACCTATATTTCTGAAAACATCCTATGTTTGCCCTATAATATCTTATATTTTGTTGAAAAGAGCAACCCCTATAGAATTTTATATTTCTGTATGACCCCGCTGGGATCCCTGATATAAATTTATATTCTCTATTGACTGAAAAATTTGAAAATCAGTAAAATCATCAAACTCTTTTCATTCTAAAATAATATAGGAAGGAAAAATACCTCATGGTATGCCAGCGAGTCTGGCGCTCCCCCTCCTGAGGTCCACGCTGTATGTAGCGCTGCGCGTTGCTGTAAGAAAAAAAATTAAATTGTCTTCAAATGAAAAAAATTTGAAAGTTATACCCAAATTTACATTACCATGGCCAGCAGGGGGGTAAGGAGGTCGGGCAGGGCCCTGGGAGGGGAGGAGACCGGCCTGACAGCCTCTACTGGCTGGCAGGGGTGCAACTTTGGGCAGTCTCATAATTTTATTATGATAGTTTCAGATATTTCAGATAATAGGAATTCCTGATAAATCTTGAAGACTTACATCCCTGTTTAAAATTAGCCACTGTGTAATGAATTCCACATGTTGAAATACTGGTCAAAATTTAGTTACTGTTGGATTATGGGAGGGACCAACCTTAACAAAGTCAAGCTTTATCAGAACTTAAATTTCGACTTAAAAAATTCTTGAAAAATGAATGCTATTCATTAAGCAGGGGTAGACACTAACGCTGGTCCCGGGAGCCAATGGCCCGAGCCCCCCACAGTTTTCTCTTCCTATCACCCCTTGCGGCTCACAGAAGTGGCTGAGGGCACTTTAACAAAATGATATATTTGTCAATATACTCATGTTATATATCGTTGTAAAGAGAAATTGGTCAGGAATTCAGTTATTATTGTAAAATCTTGATATAAGATAATTATAAAAAGGTCAGGAATAGCTTTTGATATGAAAGCGAAAACATGTTTTGGACCCACAGATTTAGATGTGGCCCCGTCGATTTCCAAACCTGCGGGCCTGGGTGGCTCATGGCTAAAATAGTTAGAGTCTACCCCTGATTATGTGAATAATTTGCTGGTCCAGGTGGTTTCATTAAATTTTACGGGTACATTAAAAATTTACTCACGGTGTGAAATTCCACCAGGGCACGATAATGTGCCTGTAGTTGTGTCATCCGCCATTTCTGAAATAAAAACAGATATAGATGAACTCAAAAGTCTAACAAAAACTCTGTCGTTTGGAATATTAACCCATTAAGGGCTGATGTTGAGAATAATCTACACCCATGTATGGGCGGATGTTGAGTATTCTCAACACCATGTAGGGTCTGATGTTGATTATAATTGACATAGACAATTGATATGGCAGCCATGTTTGGACATTTGAGATAAATTTTAGTGGACTGGTATTTTTTGGTCTGAGGATGTTATTTACCTCTTTTGGGGCTGAGGAATTCGAATCTGAGAAGTTTGAATGATAGAGACATTGGAAAATGGGTTGAAAATCATATCAAAGTAATAGACAGTGCATTATACCTTGCAACCTTCAGCCCCCTGGTAACTGAACTGCATAAAGTCCAGTCCCCTAGCCTTTCAAAGTGCTCTTGTAGCTAGACCTTAATGGGTTAAAATCTAGTTAATTAGGTGAAAAGGGAAAAAAGAAATTTTTTTTAACCAAAACCACCACACAACCTCTCTGTTTTGTAAGATGCCAAAGAAAAGAGCATTTTTTATTTATCCGTCAAAATGAGTGGGTGAAAATTTGGTAATAAGCTTTCAACTTTTTAAAAACATAATGAGTATTATAGCAAGTTTTAATTCTCACCTGTCTCGCCTCCTCCGACAGACCCACCCACTCTACTTCCGTAGGGGAGTCCTGGGGAGCGGTTGGTTGCGGAGAGGGAGGTTGCGGAGAGGGAGCGCGGGAATCCATTATTTTTTCTGAAATATATACCGGATAACGATTAACAACAACCACCAATACTTCATATATTTGGAATACCCACATACTGTCTCCCTATACCTACAACACTGATATACCGTATGGGGGGTACGACATGGTGACATGGGTATTTCTTAAAATCGACAGGGCGACATGATCATTTCTTAATATCGACATGGGAAATGGACCATGTAGACGCAGTCTGTACATGTCTAGTGGTTGGTATACTAGTACACCTGGAGGACCCTGCAGACGCACACATGGTCCTCCAGGTCCCCTAACCTACCCACCACTAGAGACTCCAACTACATTATCGTCCAGGTGCCTTAGTCTTTCTACCAGAGTAACTGATGATCACCTGATACGCGTTGAGTAGTCAGTAACAGCTCCGTCCAGCGCACAAGGCAAGTCTTCAGGGACGGCAGGGATAACAGGCAGATACTGGAGACGTACTACAACAGAAGATACCAGACAGCCTATTGAATACAATACCATGCACTTTTTGGACTAGGCACTCGCTAGTGACAATGACACTATAGTGTGGCACAGTAACACTGACACACGCTGGCACAGTGTAAATAGCTCAGTAACTATCAGTTACAGTCTGATTATCATACCCCTGTCACTATCAAGTATCATCGTGACTGTGTCAGTGTGTGACAGTTCTGGGTGAGTGTGATTGTGACCTTTAAACTTGTCAACTAGATGTTATAAACCATGCACACCGGTGTGAACACTATACTAATTAGTCAACAATAAACGAGCATGGGATTTGAGACACCTATTAAATATAGAACACTTAAAATACCAAGTCCCAAACATACGTTTCACGTACCGGTTGTCACGTCTGCTTCCAACTGCACTACTCCGTTTTGTAGCCGCTGAGTCACTGTAGGTCGAGCGATGCAGTGTGCCCCGCCGGACGCAGCTGACCAATTGCTGCGGTCACTGTAGTCCCTAGGGCTACGACGTGGCCGCGCGAACCTGCCCGCTGCATGGAATGATGCCTACTGATAGATATTCTTGTCCTGACTGTGCAAAGGATTTCGCCAAAAAGTATGGCCTCACCAGACATGCGTCCATAGTTCATGGAGGTAATGCTAAAGGTTGACTATGCCCAGAAGAGTGTAGTTATTCAACAGCTCGTCGAGCTGACATGCTTATACACCTCAAGCGGCGTCATACTCGTGAAGAATGAGTTAAACACCTGTGGGTGGAAGACAAGTCGACCATGCCTAGAGCATATCCCATACCTCCCAACATCCTCACCCCTATCAATCAGGTGACGAGGAAGAAAGAGGCAACAGAAGGAGGAGAACTCAATAAAGCTCTGGAGAAACAGAGAGAGGAGCGTTTGTTATCAGTAGCAGCAGCATTTTCAGGAACTCCTATTATTTCAAAACTAGGGCCAAAGATCACCCAGCAATCACCCATGCATTTCAATGCATCAACGGATGTGATAAACATATCCCCTGTAGGGATCAACAAGATTTATCAGGGGAGGGATGTAGCATTTACTAAACAGATAGCAGCTTTCAGAACAAATCTAATGCAGCAGTGCCCCATGAGAGAATGCTCTCCCAGAGTAGTGAAAGAGACGAGAATCATAAAAGAAAAAGAAGCCCAAGCACCCACTGCATCAACGACCTCGCACAATATTCAAGAAACTAAATGCTTTCAAATAAATGTCTATCCAAAATATTGCATGCTAAGTAGTAGAAAGGTGATGACTACATGCATGGGTGGAGGTTCTAGGTCAAGAACATGTTGTTTTAGGTCAAGAACATGCCAAGAACATGCATGTTCGATGTGTCAATTTTTGAACATGACGCAACATGTTTTGTGGGGTCAGGTGGTGGGGTCAGATTGCGGGGTCAGGTGGTGAGGATGGACGGAGAGGATAAGGGAGAGGGCATAGGTACGTTGATACGGATTATTGTTTATGGGTTAATTTTTTATTTTTATTATCATTGTCATTATATAGTGAGACGATATAAAAAACACCATTGTCTAATATATGAAGAGCCAATTTGACTCCATACTTATTATTGATTATTATGGGACCCCTAAAGAGGGGTCCATTTTCCTAAATTAGCGCTTTTACCATAATTATGGTACCAGTGCTAACCCAAGGGGGGTAGTGTTTGAGGCGCGTTAAGCGTACCAAGACATTCACCCGTTGGCAGGTCTGGCAGAGCCCTGGCAAAATCCAGGAGCAATGGCGTGACCATTTGAAAGGTGACTGGTTTCGATAGGTTTAATCCTTTATCAAAGTCAAAATTTACAACCATGTGGTGTGCTATTTTAATTCTCTACTTGGTTTAACCCGCTAGTTATTACACTAAAATAAATATCTATCCTCCAACCATCCATGTTGTATTGCATTAATGCGGGGGTAGTCCCCGCGTTTGATTAAAGAAAACAGCCTTATTTAGCTCCAGTTAACACTGGGTTTAACACTCATTCTTCCATTTTTTCATTGTGGCGCCATCTCGCGGTACAATTAACAACCACTATTCTGCGCGCTGACACTGTAAGCTTGCGGCGCCGCCTAAATGAAGTAAAATCATCTAGTTCCATGAGATGCGCTAGTTCAAGGATTATCGCTAGATGGCACCACAAAGCAATGTTCATGTTTTTCATGCAAATCATGCTGACTGTTTTAACGCTATAAATCTTGCCAAAGGACACATTTTAAGACATTTAACAATTTATTCAAACTTATATGAATCAGTGACACTTCAGCTATGTCTATGCATTGCTAGGTTTAGTATAAACAGGCTAAAACATATACGTTTCATGTGACACACCATAACTTTGGTTACAGCGTTATGTTATAACAAGATAAGACCGCTGGTCAAATTGTCCTGAGCCCCAAGGTCGGGCAGGCTTCGGCCTGCCTGACTCGGGCCTGGTCCCTACGTGTGGTGTCTGAAAGCAGAGACCATATAGCCGGTAGTCGTCTGGCTATGGTACGCCACAGACCACCTGGTGCAAAAGACCCCCTCTTTAGGGGGTCGACAAATAATCAAAAATAACCAATTGATAATAATAGGTACAAATGATAGCTCGGTATTTGTTTACTAGTCTTACAACAATGTGGACAATGTGTATGGTATTGATGTACACTGTAAACGCTTAATACATGCATTGTATATTGTTATTAATCAAAAGTAAATCCTTCAGACTGCATAACGTCTGCACAAACGCGCAAGTCGATGAAGTTTCTCAGTTGAATTGGGCCGAGAAAGAATGTACCTTTGGGGTCGGATTCTGAGACAACATACACCCAATCCTCGGCTAATTTTATCACATTGTACCCCTCAATATGCATAGAAGTAAAGACGGGATTAGTTGGCAAGAAAAAGTCCTGCACTTCTTTAAAACCCTCCAGCATCATTTCTTCCCAATTTTTTTTGGGGAATGACAAATCGTTTTGGACCAGCATTGATGGTAATGCGAGCCTCGTCTTAATAAATCTGATGCTGGATCTTAAGAAGTATGCCCCCACCCAACTTTAGGGTCATTTTAGACACGGCAGCTTTTTTCTCCAGCTCGTTGACCCATATTTTGACAGAAACGCGTTCATCAGAAGTCTGAAAGTTGTGCCATGTACATTATTATATAGTCTCTAAACTGAGCGGTTAACATTAATCTCACCGCCATGGCATAGGCCCCCACATAAGGGAGCGTCCCATGGTAAGCTGCTGCTGTGGTGTACTTGATGTTGTCCTTAAGCCGTGAAAGCCGTGTTTCAACAACTGATGTCATTACATGACAATGTTGTTGTAACACTGAGAGGGGAGGAAAAAAAGGGTGCCTTTTAAGGGATCCGACAAATAAACAAAAAATACCACCCCAATTAATCCCTACCACCCACCTTTATCCTCTCCCTTATCCCCTCCGTCTGACCCCACCACCTGACCCCACAAACATGTCGCGTCATGTTCAAAGACTCACACGTCAACATGCATGTTATTAGCATGTTCTTGACCTAAAACAACATGTTCTTGACCTAGAACCTCCACCCATGCATGTAGTCATAAGCTTTCTACTACTATGCTAGGTTAATATAAGGGTAATACACCTGCTGAGTTGAAGTTAAATTGTTGCGAACCTTTTCACTTATTTAAGTCTGATTGTTCAAAATTGTATTTGAGCTGTGATATTCATGATTTGCAGATATTATGAGAATTGTGTCATGAATGTAGAGGTCTAGGTGTTCATAATCATACTTATAGCTTGAACAGATGTGCTTCAGAAAGAATAAAGCTGTATGTGCAAAAAGACTTATGTTGTTGTTTTCTAACATTAAAAGAATGACCATAGTGCAATGTAGATGTTCCTCACTTCAATATCACATCGCTTTTCTTGGATTGTAGTAATAATAATAATGATAATAATAAAGCAGTTCAGCCCCTTTCCTAAACATATACAACCCTTTGTTATTGTAAGAATATCAGTTCTATTTTAGCTATACTCCATCCAGTTTAGGAGTGATTCTAGTGTATGAATCTCCAATTTCCCCCCAGTCCCCTCCAACACCTTTATCACTGTTGGGCTTGAGGTAGTAAAATAACTCATTAAAGTTACTCCAATACTAACCACTACGTTAATCCTGTGTTAGTAAAAGTAAGATTCAAAGGGACAGTAGTGTTCTATTAATAAAAAATGATAGTCTTCTATCTTCATCATCATATAATTATGTAGTGAATAAAGGTAGGTGTTTTTTTTTAGCTTATTCAAATAGTCTTATAACCACCACTGTAATCACTGCCATATCCTACTATAAGTTTTTAATATTTGCTGGTGGTGGAGGCGAGATGTTTTGCAAAAAAAATTCCCTAAAGGCTGGGTCTATGCTAAATCCCATTGAGTTATGATGACTATAGTCAATGCTCAGCCACCAATGATATCAACTATTGTCGATGCTGGATCAGCCATGGCCTCAACTATAGTTGATGCTTGGCCCTAAAGGGTTAAAGATGGAATAGGAGCCAACTCAGCTAGATTATTTATTTTGCAGTGCACACAATGGGTTTGTGATCATAGTGTCTACATGAATGGTATCATTAATACACCACTTAATATAATTGAGTCCCAACACAAATATAATAGGGTTGGGTCCTCTAGCGTGATCTCACCATGTTTACCTGCATGTTTGATGTATTGAGTTTGAGTTTGACTCTAAACTCACCGTGTTTACCTGCATGATTGATGTTTTTATGAATGTCAGAAATAATATTAAACAGTTTGCACACATACACACACATTTATATAAGTATTATGAATACAAAAACATTGTGTAACTGAAAAATATAAATTGACCCCCAAAATGTGAAAGGGTTGAATCCTCTAGCCTGTTCTCACCGTGTTTACCTGCATGTTTGATGCATTTATGAGTATCAGAAAGAATTAAACAGTTTGCACATACCCACACATTTATATAAGTATTGTGAATACAAAAACATTGGGTAACTGAAAAATTGATCCCCAAATTGGCTCCTAACCCATCCTTAAACCCATCTATAAACAATAGCTACATTTGACATCATCCTGTTACCACTATAACATTCTAACTGGTTTGTGTGTCCCCTCATTTGGTACCGTATTGGTCCGTATAAGTATGCAGACACTTATTATATAATGTATGAATATATAAATATTTTGATACCCCTGTACTCTCCAGTACTTATTCAAGACCAGCACTCTTTTGAAACCCTAGCATTTTATACAGGCCAATACTATAAAAACATAAACGGGAGATTGATCATGCCAAGCCCAATAGTGACCAAGTCAGGATATTTTGATATGAATGCATAATCCTATACATGTACGATTGCTAATGGAAGGAATATGAGAGGTTCTAACGGGAGTAGGGCAATGCGCCCGTGCTGGGTTTAGATACATTTACATTTATTTTATATTTCGATGTATCTGTATTTATTCAACCTAATAAAACTTTTTTTTTTTTTAAATCCCACAAGGGTGGTCCTAGAACATAAACCTTGCAGTACCATTGTTTAGATTTCAGTTATCCTAATATTTAGCAAAGTTTCATTAGTATATACTATGGGATGTATTTAACAGTTTGTTAACACATGGGGTGACCATGCGGGCATGATTTGACATTCATGGCCCTCACTGGGCAGATCACATTATCCTACCTACTACATAACTCCCCCACCACACTACCCTACCTACTGTAATGCCCACACCTGTTCTACTGACCCACCTTATGTAAGTCCCACCTACACTCCACCACTCACCTGTACATGCCCTACTTTCTTCACTCCACCACAACAAGCCTTCCCAGGAGGTCAGGCGTTGCTGATACGGACTATATTTTCATCCATGGTGCTCTCTGATTTGGATGAATACGGATCGGAATCTGTCTCCTCCATTGAAATCCTTGGTACATCTCCGTGATTGCCTGTCTGATTTGTAGTCAATTGCTCAGAGCTCATTATGAGAAAAAATTGTAGTTTTCTATGTAGATGAAGAGCGAAGAAATAAAGATGTTACTACACTGACCGTGAAAGATAGAATGGTGTGTGTGTCATTGACTGCATTGATTTAAATAATGAACTGATGGCTGATTCTCACCAATCCAGTGCAACTAACCATGGAAGGGGGTAATTTTCATATGTTTGAGCAGATAAAAATCCTTTTGCCTATATATAGTAGAGGTGTTGGGCCAACTATGTATGAAGTTGGCACCATTAATTCAGAAAAGCGTTGCTATGGTAACCAGACAAAGTCACCATGTCAACAAATCATGAGGAATCGAGTGACACACACATTTTCCCACAGTAAAAGATTTTTTTTCTGCATTTAATATATATTTTGCCATAGTACATAATTATACTGTATACAGAAGAGGTTGAGCATCATATCTATACTATTTTTATATACTTTGTGATGTTTCTTGCTACTTTTCCCTTTACTGAGGGAAATATGTGGAATCTTGCTGTGCTGAAAAAAAGGACCACTTTTACTACACTATCGTCCAGATAGCAGCACACCCTTGAACCTTGCTGGATATTTTCAAATCCTACTTGAATAAATAGTAAAATATATACCCTGTCAAATTGTTATTCTGACAAAGGCTCTCCAATCTCTCCAATACTCCTAGTAACTGTCCTATGGCTGTGAAGATGTGTCACTCGATTCCTCATTAAACTCATAGACAGTGGTTAAAATTGAAACCATTACTATGGACCGTACCAGGGCAATCTACTGATTTATTCTTATTTCTAAACATTATATTTCATTCTCTATGAAGGTCATATGCCAAATTACTGATATTGGTATTTAGATCTGCTTGGATCCATGCTTTTATTTGTCTATACTTGATATTTTGGCCAAAATAGAAAAAAAAACTAATTTTTGTGCTCATACTGATGGAAATATTCAATGATTAAATCTAGTGGGCAAATATGGACACAATATAAGAGTCAATAGCTATGGTTGATAGATCATATGAATTGCATAGTTATTTCTATTATTTATGTGCTGTCTATTGGAATGCATCACTCGATTCCTCAACAGTCTTTTAATATATAATTGCTGTGGGAATATTGCTAGGAAAATGATTAATTATTCCACCCCTATTAGGATCTCTCATATAATAATTATCCCTAAGCACTGAAACTCTGTCAGATATAATATCTACTGACGTATACTGTAAAATATTAACCCTTTCCCTGTTGATACTGCATGCAGTACTGCTGTAACTCCGATAATGGTTTTGGACCATTAAAAATGATAAAAAATGCTAATTACTAAACAAAACATAATCTATAGCTAGTTTCTGAGCTGGACTAGTGTCAGATGCTTGGAAACGTTACATGTGTTCCCCATGGCCGTCATGATAGACATCCACCTCAAAACCATTCCACCCACCCTCTTCTACACGGAGCTGTTTATTGTTTGAGGGTTACCGGTACATGATGATGTAGTGCAGGGGGGGAGGGGGCTGGCAGCTCACATGTTTGGATCATGGAACAGCACCGTATTCCATATCAACCCTTTATAACGTCTTATTGTGTTTAGGGAATATAGTCAGGGGCGCCACAGTCAATGTTATTTGTAACCTGAGAGTGGTATGAACTTAGTATCAGTTATACAAACGATCTTAAGAAATATATAAACCCCCTCAAGAGTGTTATTCCTCAATAGTCAGTCAGCCAATGTGTATAGGTTAGCGCTCCTAATAGCAAATACCCATAGGAGAACCCATTGATTTGTTCTTAAAATTGAAACTATTTCAGTGTTTCAATGTCATTTCTGACATAATGTGCCCTTTTATTCTAGCCAAAGTTATCTGGAAAAATGTTAATTTCCATCTAAAACTGGTCTCAATAGCGGGTTGGAGACAGTAGGGGAAACTGGTTGGACTTGACCTACCCAACGTTCAAGGTAGAGGGGGCAGAAATCACTTAACTCACAAGTACCAGTGTCTCAGTACTTTGGGACTGAGATACTAGTGGAGGTGGCGTGGTCCCATTAGGGGGATTCTTTTTACAATAAAACAAAGTGAAAAATGGTTAGTGCTTTCGAAATATGGTCATAGTTGCGGGGTGGATGCAATAGAGGGCTGGTTGTAAGGAGGGAGCTGGCTTTAATCATATTTAGTAGGTGTCACTCGATTTTGTGTGTCACTCGATTCCTCCGCACATACATAGAGAGACCTACCACCTTATATATCCATTGCTAAAGTCTGTCATTTTGACAGATCGTTCCCTTCATCATAGACATAATTGACATGTAAAATGGATAAGTACATATAATTATTATGAGAGCTATGGTGATTATATTTACTAGGTGTCACTCGATTTTGTGCATCACTCGATTCTTCCGCACATGCATAGAGCAACCTAGCACCTCTCAGCGATGCTACTGAATTATTTTGTTTTGGCATATTATTCCCCTCCTTATAGACCTATTTGATGTATGGAATGAGTAGTTAAATAATACTATTGTGGGAGCTATGGTAATAGATACTGTGTCACTCGATTCCTCATAAAACTACACAGTGCTGCCAATGTGAAATTCATTTGGCTCTATTGACAGGTGTTTGCAATATTTTCTCAATTTATTTTTTATTTGTATATATTTAGGTAGTATGAATTGTATAGCAAGCTTTGGTTAGATTGTAAAATATTTCTGGGGAATGCTATAGGGGGTATTATCATGCATCACTCGATTCTTCATAAAACTACACAGTCACATTAAGTCCCTCACTACCTGGAAATGTAGAGACAATGTATTCTTCAACCCAGCCTAGCATTCCTTTCATTGTTCCTCTATGTAAGAAACATGGGAAACATTACATGGGCCTTCAACTATGCTTATTATACATGGTACAACAATCAACCATTGCGAAAATCAACAAAAAAAACTTATTTTTGCTTGTTTTTGGCCTCCCACGCCCTTAATAATGGTATTAGATGGGCAAAACTGGGGTTGCCCTTGTAGCCCTATCCATCCCCGATCTGATAAAAATAGTACAGATCAACATGACACCTTTCCTGCCGATTTACAGCCTGCCATTGTCTAAATAGGTCAGTTGCACTGGAATGGTGAGAATCAGCCTGATGGGTGTATAAAACAGAACAAGAAATAATGGGAGTGGTGTAAACATTTACTGTGGGACAGAGACTAGTACACCTATCAGGAAGGGTAAGGTTTGGTTGAGAGAATGTGATAGTATTGGTATGGAAAATTCCACAGCAATAGACACACTCAGTGGTATACCTTTATATGCAGGTTAACCTGGTCTAGATTTATATAGGGGTTTGGCTCTGCGTCTAGATTTATATAGAAAGTTGTCATCGTGAAAGTAAGATATGTTGAAATAAAATACGCCAATACTCATTATATCTGATGCTAATACATAATATGTCTGGAAAAAACACAATTAATAATAGACTGTTCAGGAATTAAAGTATAGAATGAGATATACCATATTAAGATCAGAGAATAGTTACTGGAAATGAAAAGTGGTGCTCAGAGAGTGTAACAGCTGTAACATGACAGGTATGTTAAATGAGTATCACTAACCGGTAAACCATCATTTAATGGTACACCGGTGTCCACCGGTGAACCTGTTTCTGCTGGTTTACCTGCAATTACCTAAAATAAACAATGTTTCCTCCTGATGATGGATGAAAACTGCTCATGTGTGCTTTTTGAAAGAAAGTTAATCTTGGAGGTGGTCATTTTACACACGAAAAAACCATGAGAGGCAATATCATTGATATAAGCCTCACCAAGATAGACCCTAGTTAACAGGCTCAAACACATTTGGCTGTGTGATCCTGCTGCTAGGGTATATTGGACTTCTAGTTGGTATCAGATCAAATGGTGTTCAAACCCGCAAAATTTTTAAATAGCGTAAATGATTTGGCTAAAAAGGCAGAAGCAGTACATATTCTATTGGGTGATTAGTATTATTGCATAAGTCCCCGTGGAGCAGTTGGCTAGCTGTGGGGCTCAATGTTCTGAGTACAAATCCTGCTCGATACCCAGGCTGGCAAAGGAAAAAAGAACCCTTAAATGTAAATATCTCCTAGGGGTCTATTTCGATGTATAAAATAAACAATGTTTCCTCCTGATGATGGACAATGTTATAAACTGTTCCCATTTTTAGGTATTTCAGCTCCTTTTACCTCCCTTATATGTTTCCTCTGCACATGTATAAGAAAGTTATACATTTGCAAAGGACACATATAAGCATTATATGAAACACTATCTATACATTTTTAGCAGGCACAATTTTGTATCAACGGATACCTACCAAGGGGCATGGCAACACTTTCTTATATAGAAAGCACACGTCATACTTGTTCCCTAACGGACACCACTAATTAACAGGCGCAGTCATATACAGCCTTGAAACACTGAACTGGATTTATGCTATTTTTCGTACTCATCCATTGCTTATGTAACAGACCCCAGGCCATAAAACTTTTACTGACCTGGACAATAACCCTTTAAGGATGGCCTTGTGTATTAACACATTATTTACTTGGTCATCATGTTGCATGAATGCATCACAGGTGAGTTACTTGCTGTGGCTGCATTGGTGCATGATGACGACATATGCAATATTTTAGCGTCATACTTGTTCCCTAATGGACACCACTAATTAACAGGCGCAGTCATATACAACATTGAAACACTGAACTGGATTTATCCTTTTTTTCATACTAATTCATTGCTTATGTAACAGACCCCAGGCCATAAAACTTTTACTGACCTGGGCATTAACCCTTTAAGGATGGCATTGTGTATTAACACATTATTTACTTGGACATCATGTTGCATGAATGCATCACAGGTGAGTTACTTGCTGTGGCTGCATTGGTGCATCATGACGACAGGTGCATTTTTTTAGCAACATGATATCCTTGAATGGTTAATAACTATTGGTACACCTGCACTGTAAGGTAGTATCAATGGTATTGGTTGCTTCAAATAGAAACTATACAGATGTAGGAAAGACTCTAATAAAGGCCTAGGTCTATTTTACCATCAACGGTAGGCCTAGGTTTACAGTTTGCCGTGATCAAGGGGTCACTTTTTTCCAGGGAGGCTTCCAAATTTAATTATATGTGTTCTGAGTTAAATAGGAGAGAAGAATGAAAGGTTTAGAACAGAGAATAGTTACTGGGAATGAAAAGTTGTGTCCAGAGAGTTTAATAGCTGTAACATGACAGGTATGATAAATGAGTATCACTAACCGGTATACCATCATTTAAGGGTACACCTGTATCCACCGGTGAACCTGTTTCTGATGGTATACCTGCAATTACCGGTGAACCTTTATTTGATGGTTGACCATTTATACTCTATATAGTGCAAAGAAAGAAATAATCATTTATTTGACTTTCATGACTAGATATAACATGATATATATGAAACTTTTATATGATAGTGAAGGAAACACAATGTTAATATCCTCATACTGATGGGCATAATAATGTATGAAAAAGAGCTGTATTCTTAATTTAATGTAAAGGATAAGAAAATGTACATATTTATAAAAAAAATTTACACTAATATGTCAAGATAAAGTAGATATATCTATATTCCAAATATGAAATTGATACATGTTGATTTAGTACATGAAAATGAACAAAAACATGCTCAAAACCAAAATGGTGAATGATTTGACTCGCTCCTATACTACTGGCGTCAGCGCCCGGCAGCGCGTAACCGCTGTTTTACGTCTCAGCCGAAAAAGCGAGTCGATCAGAGCGTCAGCAGCGACACCATCTTCGTTGCAGCTTCGCTTCGAGTTCGACGTGTCGGGTTGGCCGGGGGGGGGGGGGGGGCGGCGTGAGCTGCAGATGATGTTGCCTCCAAAACCGATTTTGCCCCCAAAACCGATTTTGAGCCCCAAAACGATTTGACCCAAAAACGATTTTGAAGTTCTCCTACCCTTCCGAAAATCGGGCCGATCGGAGCGTAAACAGCGAAGATATTTGCGATTTTCGTTTTGTCGGATTATATTGGTACTCCGTTTATCCCGTTCACCCTTTCTCCCTTTCTCCGTTTATCCCGTTCTCCGTTTATCCCGTTCTCCGTTTATCGCGTTCGCCGTTGATAGTGTTCTCTGTTTATCCCTTTCTCCATTTATCCCGTTCTCCGTTCATCCCGTTCTCCGTTCATCCCCTTCTCCCTTTATCCCGTTCTCTCTTGATCCATTCATCCGCTTTCCGTTTGTCCCATTCTCCCTTTATCCCGTTCTCCCTTTCTCCGTTTATCCCGTTCTCTTCCTAAAATTTTCCTATATAAATTCAATTCCTATTGGGACTAGGCCTACTTTTAGCTTGAGGGGATAATAAAATCTTCCTATATAAATTCAATTCCTATTGGGACTAGGCCTACATTTTAGCTTGAGGGGATAATAAAATCTTCCTATATAAATTCAATTCCTATTGGGACTAGGCCTACTTTTAGCTTGAGGGGATAATAAAATCTTCCTATATAAATTCACTTCCTATTGGGACTAGGCCTACATTTTAGCTTGAGGGGATAATAAAATCTTCCTATATAAATTCACTTCCTATTGGGACTAGGCCTACTTTTAGTTTGAGGGGATAATAAAATCTTCCTATATAAATTCAATTCCTATTGGGACTAGGCCTACTTTTAGCTTGAGGGGATAATAAAATCTTCCTATATAAATTCAATTCCTATTGGGACTAGGCCTACTTTTAGCTTGAGGGGATAATAAAATCTTCCTATATAAATTCAATTCCTATTGGGACTAGGCCTACATTTTAGCTTGAGGGGATAATAAAATCTTCCTATATAAATTCAATTCCTATTGGGACTAGGCCTACATTTTAGCTTGAGGGGATAATAAAATCTTCCTATATAAATTCAATTCCTATTGGGACTAGGCCTACTTTTAGCTTGAGGGGATAATAAAATCTTCCTATATAAATTCAATTCCTATTGGGACTAGGCCTACTTTTAGCTTGAGGGGATAATAAAATCTTCCTATATAAATTCAATTCCTATTGGGACTAGGCCTACATTTTAGCTTGAGGGGATAATAAAATCTTCCTATATAAATTGAATTCCTATTGGGACTAGGCCTACTTTTAGCTTGAGGGGATAATAAAATCTTCCTACATAAATTCAATTCCTATTGGGACTAGGCCTACTTTTAGCTTGAGGGGATAATAAAATCTTCCTATATAAATTCAATTCCTATTGGGACTAGGCCTACATTTTAGCTTGAGGGGATAATAAAATCTTCCTATATAAATTCAATTCCTATTGGGACTAGGCCTACTTTTAGCTTGAGGGGATAATAAAATCTTCCTACATAAATTCAATTCCTATTGGGACTAGGCCTACTTTTAGCTTGAGGGGATAATAAAATCTTCCTATATAAATTCAATTCCTATTGGGACTAGGCCTACTTTTAGCTTGAGGGGATAATAAAATCTTCCTACATAAATTCAATTCCTATTGGGACTAGGCCTACTTTTAGCTTGAGGGGATAATAAAATCTTCCTACATAAATTCAATTCCTATTGGGACTAGGCCTACATTTTAGCTTGAGGGGATAATAAAATCTTCCTATATAAATTCAATTCCTATTGGGACTAGGCCTACTTTTAGCTTGAGGGGATAATAAAATCTTCCTATATAAATTCAATTCCTACTGGGACTAGGCCTTCATTTTAGCTTGAGGGGATAATAGAATCTTCCTATATAAATTCAATTCCTATTGGGACTAGGCCTACTCTTTTAGGCCTACTTTTAGCTTGAGGGGATAAGTCCGAAAAAAGTCGAAAAAAGAGGATCCACTCTCGACGAGATTATTTATGTCCCGCGACATTCGACTAAGAACACTACATTTTAGCCCTCAAGCCCTTCCTTGTTTAATCAATTGATTTAGAAAATGGTCAATGAAGTGCTGGAACTAGTTGTCCCATTATCTCGCCATTCCCCCTCCCCTTTCCCTGTACTTCTCGCACTAACCTACTTACAACCTCACCCACTTCCCCTATACAATCGGCCCTCACTTCCTCGAATTTGGAAAGTGCAAGGAAAAATGTCTGAGGAAGCAAATTATCCGAGGAATTGAGTCTAAATATAAATAGGAACTATAGGGGAGGTTGCCAGGCACCTGTCTGAGGAAGTGAGGGATCCGAGGTAGTAAATGTTCAAGGAAGTGAGGGTTGACTGTACTACTCACATCCCACACCCTCCCCCGCTTCCCTGTACTACTCACACACTCCCCCACTTCCCCTGTACTACTCACACACTCCCCACACTCCCCCTATACTACTCACATCCCTCCCCCACTTCCCCTATACTACTCACATCCCCCACTCCCCCTGTACTACTCACACCCTCCCCCACTTCCCCTGTACTACTCACACCCCACACCCTCCCCCACTTTCTCTGTACTACTCACACCCTCCCCCCACTCCCCCTGTACTACTCACGCCCTCCCCCACTTTCTCTGTACTACTCACACCCTCCCCCACTTCCCCTGTACTACTCACACCCTCCCCCACTTTCTCTGTACTACTCACACCCTCCCCCACTCTCCCTATACTACTCACATCCCTCCCCCACTTCCCCTATACTACTCACATCCCCCACTCCCCCTGTACTACTCACACCCTCCCCCACTTCCCCTGTACTACTCACACCCCACACCCTCCCCCACTTTCTCTGTACTACTCACACCCTCCCCCACTCCCCCTGTACTACTCACACCCTCCCCTACTCACACCCTCCCAGACTCCCCCTGTACTACTCACACCCTCCCCTACTCACACCCTCCCAGACTCCCCCTGTACTACTCACACCCTCCCCCACTTCTCCCTGTACTACCGTAAAACCTCGCGTATAAGCCGCGGCTTGTACGCGAATCAGACTCAGCTTTCTTTTGAAACCAAACATGCCTATAGAGGGTGCGGCTTATACGAGAGTTTTTATAAGTATACTACAGTACCAATTTAACAATTTTCAGATGGCCTCTGCGGCTTATAGGATCGCACTAAACTTGGGGTGCGGCTTATACGCGAGTTAGGCTTATACGCGAGGTTTTACGGTACTCACACCCTCCCCTACTCCCCCTGTACTACTCACGCCCTCCCCCACTTTCTCTGTACTACTCACACCCTCCCCCACTCCCCCTGTACTACTCACACCCTCCCCTACTCACACCCTCCCCCACTCTCCCTGTACTACTCACACCCTCCCCCACTTCCCCTGTACTACTCACACCCTCCCCCACTTTCTCTGTACTACTCACACCCTCCCCCACTCTCCCTGTACTACTCACACCCTCCCCCACTTTCTCTGTACTACTCACACCCTCCCCCACTCCCCCTATACTACTCACATCCCTCCCCCACTTCCCCTATACTACTCACATCCCACACCCTCCCCCACTTTCTCTGTACTACTCACACCCCAGGCCCGTAACTAGCCCTCTTCGCGGGGTGGTTCGTTTTTTGGATATGGTGGAACTTGACACAATTATTTCAATGGTGGAACTGGAATTTTCTAATATGAGGTGGAACTTTGAGTGATATATTTAAAGAGAAAGCTGAAATTCTGTATCGAATCAATCTTTCATAGTTTTCTCTCTAGAATCCTTAATAGTTGTCCGATTGGCAAGCCGTAAAAAATGGGATTTAGAGAATTATATCCTCTTTCCAGTCAGCTACAGTGGAACACTTTTCCAGCTTCAGGGAGGTGGGGTGGTTCGTTCGAAACGACGAACCCCCCCCTAGTTACGGGCCTGCACCCTCCCCCACTCCCCCTGTACTACTCACACCCTCCCCCACTCCCCCTGTACTACTCACACCCTCCGCCACTTTCTCTGTACTACTCACACCCTCCCCCACTCTCCCTGTACTACTCACACCTTCCCCACTTCCCCTGTACTACTCACACCCTCCCCCACTTCCCCTGTACTACTCACACCCTCCCCCACTTCCCCTGTACTACTCACACCCTCCCCCACTTTCTCTGTACTACTCACACCCTCCCCCACTTCCCCTGTACTACTCACACCCTCCCCCACTTCCCCTGTACTACTCACACCCTCCCCCACTTCTCTTGTACTACTTACACCCTCCCCCATGTTGAAGAATGAGAATGTCCAACGCGGGAAAATATGCTGCCGGGTTACCAGCCTCTACTTCACTTCCGTTAATAAATGTGACATCACTAGTTGGCGCCTTCCTTGTCACGATGTAAGCAGGAGTCAGTCCTTTATCTTTATCTGCATGAAACCTCCATAAATTCAATCCCCCCTCCCCCTGTACTACTCACATCCCACACCCTCCCCCCACTTTCCTGCCTGTGCTCCTAACCCGCACCCACTTCCCCTGTGCTACTTACCCTCCCCCGATTTTGCCCAAAACGGGAGGGGGGAGGTAGGCCTACACCAATTATACCCTAATTTGCGTAGTTTTCCCCCAGGAAATTTATCTAATTCCTCATTTTCTATGCACGATGCTACGCCACACCTCAGACTCAGAGCATATCATGGTCAATCTTGCCGAAGAGACATCTGTTCTGTCTCTTAGATCTTGCGGAGTGGGCGCGAAATCCAGTAGATAGCAGGTGCTGCCATGGGCGGAGACAAACTGAACTAAAACTGCTGATGCCCCACGAGCTTCCATTCGCTGGTCCCAGACTAAAGTAATCAAAACATTAGGAGCAGCAGCTGTCGTCGTTTTGGATGGAAGATTTGATGTAATTTTCAAAGTGACCAACGATATATATAAGGTATGTTGAGTATTTTACATGTACTATGTGCGGCAGGCTTAATAATGTGTAATTGTTATGGAAATCGGACTTGAGAATGCCTTTCTATTGGGAAAACTGAACCTGCCCTCAAGTTCAACGTCACAATCACACATTCATTGATACGGTACAATGCTATGATTAAATATAGGCAGACACAAACCGGTCAGACCAGTGGCACTGGTATGCCAATGGTAGTAAAAACTCTGGAGGTTGTGTCAACAAATTCGGCTCTTTTATTTATTTTGACATATAAAGCCTAAAGGGACTACTCATGTACGTATTCCCAGCTTGGGTGGAGGCAGGTGGGGGGGGGGGGGGGGCTAGGCCTAGGCTAGACCTAGGCCTAGTGGAGGCTTTGTGAATTTGGAGGGGGGTGGGGGGGGGGCACGTCCCATGTCAAGCCATGTCAAATTTCAATATAATATTGATTATTAATATGTCACTTAAATACCAATGTTACCCATGTCACTTCTAACTGAACCTGTCATGTCCCATGTAATTTAAAAAAACAAAAACTACCGTAAAACCTCGTGTATAAGCCTAACTCGCATATAAGCCGCACCCCTAACTTTGACAGATTATTGACCGGCCCTCATGTTCCATGAGTACAGTCTATATGAAGGGGAGTGAACCCGCCGTAAGCACAGAGAGAGAAAAAGTGCACCATTGACTTAACCCTGGGACCGCGAACCGTAGGCACAGCACAGCCCAGAGCGGCAGGCAGTGGACCATGATGTAGCTGCGGTGTGGGGGTGTTCGCTAATTCACTGACCCGCCGTAAGGTTTCAGTGGTCTGGTAGCATTTGTAAATCCAAGCAAGCCGAGGGGGTGGGTGCATTCATAAACTGCATCTTGACTTCTGTGTACTAACTCTGTAAGGATAGCATAGAACTTCAAGGGAACAGTGATGCATTCATGCATCATGAAATGATGAATACTTCTTTACACTAACCCTTCAAAGATGGCACACTGCTGCAACTACACAGTGATACATTCATTTGTCAACACTTCTTTACACAGTGATGCATGAATGTATCACGAGTTCTTTACACTATGCATTTATGCATCATGACTTCTGTAATCCTTTAAAAAGGCCGGTCACCACACCTATGGTGTGCAAATCCTACATCAAAACCATTGCATCCTCGTATAAGCCGCAGAGGGGGTCTGAAAATTGTTAATTTGGTACGGCATTATACTTATATTCGTATAAGCCATACCATCTATAGGCATGTTTGGTATCAAAAGAAAGCTGAGTCTGACTCGCCATACAGCTCTTTCTTGGCTGAACGATTCACAGCAGAGTAGGTAGTGCATCTCATCACTTCTTCAAGGTCACGTAGACTGCACTTCCTTTCTGCCTTCGGTGCGTTACGTGTTATGTGTATTGCGGACATCAGCAAATTTGCGGAGTTCTGCAAATTTGTGAAGAAACAGCACCCCGTCAATGTTGCTATACCTTCCTGTGACTATTGGTAGGTATTGGTGGCCACATCTCAATATACATAAATATGAGGCTTCTTTCCTTGGGAGAATGGATAGGTGATATCATATTTTCGCCCTTCATTGAATAATGGTTATGAGTACAGTGCCCTTTTATAGACTGCTTATTGTGTCATGGATATCCCCAGTTTTATTCCACAGCCTGGGGCTACTTCACACCAGCAGGTACTAATGTACTGTTGGTGCTCTGTGGTACCTCAGACAGGTACATTGTCAATGCTAATTAATGGGCAGAGTGGGACCAATGTATAGTTACTATGCGATTTATTGCTATAGCATGCTATGTACTGGCTCCAAAGGGAGCTTTCATGGCTATTGGATGAATGAAGTGAAATATTAAAAAGTTTGATGGCAACGTGATTGCTATTTAGACTAACATATCAATTCCCCCTTGTTTCGGTTCAGTTACAAATTGACATTACAGCCTACTGAAGTGTAGCTTTGGTGGTAGTTATCTATAGAATATATCCATGTAGGTTACATCATATGCTTTTATGGACCCCCTCCCTCAAACTACCCTTCTAAAATAAACATAGCAACAAATAAGTAAGATAGATTTAGTTATCAACATCACATTTTTTCTAGACAACAAACATTCTCGATGCTCATAAAACTGAAAAAAGAGGACGCTATAAAGTAAAGGCTTGCGCTCCCCTACTGTGTGTCCACCTGGTGATGTGACTTGACTTTACACCTGTCCCTACCTACCTGACAGGCAGACCGGCGGTGGAGACATGGCGGCACTGCAGTGTGTACCGAGAGGTCTCGTCTGTCTTATCGGGGTTTTGCTCACCGCCCCATGTTACGCTGCACGGGTCCAGTCAGCACCAGACCCACACGGAGGGGTGAAGATGGGTGTCGTCAACAATGTCTGTGACAATGCTAAGGTGAGAGGGTTTATGATAATTATAATCTAGTGAATCACTAAGTATACTTCATAATAATATACTTAGTAATCCAAGAGAGTATTTCAATGTATATGCAAGCAATTAGACAAGAACATGTGTATTTGTTGTTGTGGCAGCCAAACATATGGATGTCCCATATATAGGATGTCCGCACTAGGATGGGTTGGTACATTCTTTGAACACTCCTTGTGAGTGGATTGTGAATGATAAAGGAAGTACCGTATTCTACGTAATAAGCGCACAGTGCGCTTAAAAAATGATTATGGACACCTTTTAGTACTGAAGAGTTTAATTGGGGTAAAACAATTGAGATATCTGTGGTTATTTGTAGTCTAAAAATCCGCCAAAAAGGGGGGGGGGTGCGCTTATTAGGGGGTGTGCGCTTATTACGTCGAATACAGTATATAACTTTGAATCACGTACTTTTTCCAAAGCTATTTTAAAATTGATATGGATATGTGATCAATGCTCCAACTGGTATATTTATAAATGCCTTACCCTACACCAGGTGGTGTACATTTAGTGTTTTTTTTCCGCACATTCATGTCACAGCTGTTATAGCTCTAACATTGATGGCATTCCAAATTAATCAATAAAACATGTGTCCAATTGTTTGTTCAGAATGACATGGCCCGTTTACACTTTAAGCAGAACCTAGTATTTGGAATAAACCTTGCATAGGTGAAAAACAACATTGGAAGAAAAAGAAGGGAACAATGGCCTAGCAAATGACAGGGTCCCCATAATTATGAAAAATCATTTGTCATAGGAGAAATTGAGTAATCATAAAACATCTGAACATCAGCCACTTTTCTCCATACCCTCCCACAATATTATCTCGGATTTTATTTCAGAATAACAAATTTGTTACAAAGATTGATATTTTCAACAATAAAAAAAAGGGTTGATGTGTACATTGAATAATTAAAATATATAAAACATATATAAAACCCTCTTTTGCAATTTAACGGATAATTGGGGGTCTAGGGCCTGAATCTAGATTAGTCTAGTAGGTTTAAGCCATTGGGTGTGATGCTGCAAAGCCGGTGCATCCACCTTCTTTCCTCCAGGTTTAGTTCCAAGATTCCGGCTGGCGATCTTGATGGATTTTTGATAAAACTCAGAATTGTTATATCGAATCCACTCCATCTTGATGGCTTAGCTGGAGGAGGGGGACAAATGTTGAAGTGACGACCTACAGGTTTGTCCCTGTTGTTGTCGATGTCCCTGCTGTGACCTTGGAAACGATCCATTAGTCGCTCTAAGGTTTGTCCAACATATTGTATGCCACAGTGTTTACACGTAATGGCATATATTATGTTGGCGCTCTGACAGTTGACTTCGGTCAGGGCTCTAAATTTTCGACCCGTAGTGGTGGATTGAATGCAGCCACTCCTATTGAGTTTGGGGCAGTATCTGCATTTGAGTGGGGTGTTGCATGGGTATTTTCTAATGTGTGGGACCTTGGCGTTCGGTGTCTTTTGGCTGGTGGATGCTCTTACTAGCTCGTCACCCAGGCTCTTATTCTTTCTGTTTCCGAATACCAATTTGTGATCATGGAACTCCCGAGTGGTTTTCCCTCTTTTGCATTACATGTTTGACATTATACTGTATGTATAAACTTTGAATAAAAAAAAAGGTTGCTTTGTGTTTGTTAACACAGTCGCGGTTAGAGGTGGACTGGGACAGCAGCAAGGACTACGACTACACATGCTACCCACAGTACGACAAAAGACGGCCCGTCTACAAGGTGGGAAAAGAATTAATTTATGAGAACTTGAAATCATTCGGTTAGATTTTCAAAGAGGTGTTTTCTAAAGCAATTTAATGGTCAAAAGAAATATTACCCATTCTCAAATTTCAAATTCAATTTCAATTTTAGCTTTAATTTCACTCAATTGTGTTAGGCAGGTCCATACCATGTAAAACAAACAGTGATTGGATACAAAAGTAAAAGTGATTTTGAACCTAAATAGGTGTCTGCCTTCAGAGCCTGACTTTTTAAATGGAAGTATTTAAGATTTCAAAGTTACTGCAGCTATTTGTAGGTCATTGTAACAAGCTTCTTCTTCTTTCCCTTTTTGCTACGAGTGTCATGCAGCATTCTAGCTAGTTTTGAAACACTCCTCGGAGAGTAAGCTGCTGCAATGAAATACTCAAACCCAGTATGTTCTAATAGCATATTGAATAAAAGTGCTGACTGTTTTGAGTGGTTGGTACTTATTAAGCAATAGATAACAGGGATCTTCATTGGCTCTAACCAACTTAAAAGTCAATTCTCAAGTTGGTTCACAGTGTCTTCTCTTTACTCAGATTTCCGCAACTGTAGAATGCATTCCGAGTGCCGAGATGCCACAGGTAAATATGAAATATGCACTATGTTCTTCTTGCAGAAGCATATATGAATTAGCCTCACTTACAAGAGTAGTGAAATTAAATATAAATTCCTGTAGAATTCAAGGCTGCAGTCAGTATGGTAGACACCGTGGTATATTGCATGGACATATGTGATTGAACAGAAAAACTCCCATTGAAAGTCACATATTGTAAAATGCTGCCAGAGCTGTTACCCTCTTTTCAGGAATAATAGTTTGATGTGATAACTGCATCGCATGAACAGGCATGACATATGTTTTACCTTTTTTCTGCAGCCACTTCACAAGTGTATGACTGAAGCTATCTATTACAATGACCAGCCACCCAGAGCGTAAGTAATGCCATATTGCCTCATAATATATGTGCAATGATTCTATGCCAAACAGTTATAGACCCAACCAGAACAGTCTTTTCATGTAACAGATGTTAACATCCACATGTTCATACTCATACCCCACCTCCTTATTCAAATGATTATCTATTGTCCTAGCAGCAATATTAGTTTCAAACTTTATTGTTGCTGTGACTACATATGAGACCATTACTATGACAAAGAACAAAGTAGCCTGAAAAAGGCTCCCAAGTTGATACCAGTGTCCAACTGACAAATAAATCTGACCTTGACAAAGGAAAGTAATATCCGAAACCTGTCGGTTTTGCCAATATAACTCAACTATTGCTTATTTATTGAGATAACCTGATTACAATTATAAGAGGGTTTAGAGCGAATACTTTCAAAATTTAGTCATTTCAAATTATATTAAAACTCATGTATGATGATTTATTTGATCTCCAGAGGTCCGCATCGCCCTCTGTGGCCAGTGTATGGAGAATACAAATATGTACCACCCCAGCGTTGGGTACACAGCCTAGAGGTAGGTGCTGGCACATTAGATAGTACTAACCCAAGTGTGTCAATATTCCCATTATGCCTTGAGACTGGTCAGTCCCTCAATGAGTGACATCTTCATGATGGTCTGACACAAAATTATATAGGTTAAACCTGTGGCAAGTTTATTTGAGAAATGAAGGATTAATGTCACTCCTTTATACTATAAATTATAGCCTGTAAAAATTGAATATCTTCCATAAAAGAAATGATCAAAATATGACATGGAATATTTCCAGTGCTAATTAAGTAAGGTATTGCTCTGCCTTTTCAGCATGGTGGTGCAGTGTTCCTGTACCATCCATGTGCAGACCCAAAGCAGATTGAACTGCTGAAGTCTCTCGCTAAGGGATGTTTGCGGAAACACATCATCACACCCTACAGGAAGATGCCCCCCTATCAGGTAAGTTGGGTGCATAATGTGGCTAACAGGCAAAGGTTTTGTGTAAGTGTTAAGTATTGGCCTGTGCTCTAAACATGATATGGATGGATACATACTATTTATGGATATATGTTGTCAGAGACAAGTATGTAAGGGGCCAGTAATATCCCAGACAACACTTTTTTGGTGCAGAAATATTGAGATGGCAATGAGATTATGTGTGTTTCATGGAATTAAAATATGTATATACAAAAGAAGTTCAACAAGAGAATATCTTTACACTCAAGCATATGATGATATATTGATTGTTTTTAATAAATGGTTTACTTCCAGAGTTTTGCAGTGATAACATATGGGTGTCGGTTGCTGATGGGACAAGTGGATCCAAAAACAGTCATCAACTATCTCAAGGTAGCACATTAAGTTGTTTTTTTGCCATATGATCAATATATCCACAAAGCTCATACCACTCATAACCAGTTGCCCAGGGGTAATCATGATTCATCCTTATAAAAGGAGGCCACATTTCAGTGTCTGATTTCGGTGTTGGTCCTACAGTACCAATAGTTGACTATATAATTGAAAGATACCAATGTAACATCATGACAATAATAGCTCAGTAATCCATTGTGAGGTATGAATGGGTGACATAGATACCCTGTGTGAACTGATGTGAATGGGAATTTGACACAGCCTTATGGCCAGCTACTGACAGCTCAGTGCTGCCATCTGTAGATTGACAACATAATATCTAGAATAAAACTTTCCTAGCCATGTTCTAAAGCTAAGCCATAACAGTGACGTCACAGCACCTTTGCATAAAAACTAAACGAATTTATCCAAATGCATTAGCACATTTTCCTGACACTATAAATACTTTCTTCTCCCATTCATCAAATTATATTTGTTTAATTTATAGTGGCAGGAATAATGTACATTCTATTAACGTGTCAATGTTGTGTTTCATCTCCTGTGACGTTACCTCATATTGCCTCAATGGCAACATGACTAACGTTTTGAGAGGCACTATTCTGATATGGTATTTTGCTTAAATTATGTCTAATAAACAAATTTTTGCAAGAAATTTTTCTACAACCATGTTCTCTGTACTTTGCTTTCTCTATTTCAGTAACTAAATTCCTAAAAATATTTGTCAAAATTAAACCCGGGAGCATTTTCTCTATTTCAGCAAATGTTTCATCCTTTGGTCCATTTTAATATTTCTGTCACAGTGTTCTAAATCAAATAGAGCGAAATTACTACATTAAATGGAAATAAAAACTAGGCATCCATAAAATATGGGTGTCGGCCAAGGGTTATCAAAAGATGTGCTGATCGTTTGCTCCTCCTGAGTACTAATAAAAAGGTCCCATATTGCACCTTAATTTTCCCTATGGGGATTTAACATGGCGTTGTGGATCCATTGTACACGCTACTGTACAGCTTATAAAATATCACACATCAAATATTTCTTTCCATTTTAACTTTCTCTGCTTGCTTGACAAATTCGGGCAATGCACTGCCTATATCCCGAACTCCTCACTCATTTCCATCATGTAGTTCAGCGGTGATCAAAAGTGACGATATCGGTACGGAATCCACTCGCCATTTTGTTCATCGAACAACTTTCCCAAGCTGGCCCCTGTTCTATCAGTAACGTGTTTTCAATCTCTATGGCTTCCCGTGGTTTTCATTTCCTTGCCGCCTGCCGCCCAAATGACGTCGTCTGGTGCGTGATTTCAGTTCCCAGGCCCACCCACATTTCTAAAATGGCTCGTATATGACAGTGTTTTTGGGGCTAAAATAAGAGTTATTTGCGTGGAAACAAGGCCCAAGCACTAGAAAAGATGTTTTATTTAGACGTACAATAGATGAATAGGGCCCAGAAAAGTTGGTTGAGGCTACATAAGTGGCAACCCCCAGAAAATTCCGCAGAAGTATAGATTTCTATTTCTCGGACATCGCATTTCCTTTATTATCGCCCAATTGGCGCCCAATGCAACTCGTCTCGCAAAGAGGAGTCTGTCAGTGTTAAAAGCTAAGCTCTATCATTATTGGTTCAAAAGTTAGCCAGGGCTGGACTAAAAGGGAGGGGGGCAGCAATTCCGCATGTTTTTTATGATTTTGGCGAGTTTCACTCGGTAAAACTAACACAGGCAGTGATCCTTGCACCTGACGCCCAAATGATGTCGTCTCCTGCGTGATTGCTTTCAACCAATCAGAAGCCAGGACGGGGATCACGTGATCCTTGTAGGCAGGAGGGAGAAAGCTGTGGGCAAGCAAGTCCCGCGGACTTGGGAAATTCCGTGCGGCAGGCACCTCTAGGCCGGGGGGAAAAAAGATGTAGAGGGGTTGACATTTTTTGGCCCCCTCCAACCTCTGGATGAACGGGCCTAAGGGAGTGTTCATTTATTAATTACAGGGGGGGGGGTGGTGATATTTCGCGCGGAGGGGCGGACTTTTTTTTACGCCCCCCCCCCTCGAGAGCGTGTGGAAGTTTCACGCCCCCCTTTGAACTATAGTAATGCGCTGGCTTTCTTTTCTAGTATATCCCCCCGCCCCCCTGGGGGGCAGCAATTCCGTGAATTCGAATTGCAAATGTGATATTGCTGTCCTTAGCTCAGGACAGAGGCCTTTAGGGAGTGTTCATTTATTAATTACAGGGGGGGGGGGGGTGATTTCGCACAGAGACACTTTTTTCCCCCTGCTAGGCCTACCTCCCCCCCCTCGAGAGCGCGTGGAAAGCGGCGAACACTTTTCGCCCATCCCCCTTTGAACTATATATAGGCCTAGTAGCGCGCAGGCTTTTTTTGCTAAAAAGAGGCAACATTTTTTCCGCCCCCCCCCCCGTCAACAGGGGTCAGGATTTTTTATCCCCCCCCCCCCCCTCAGGAGGGGTCGGAAATTTGTACGAGCCACGGCAAGGCCGTGCCCCGCCCCCCCCCCCCCTGGATCTGCCAATGTCTTCTGTGTAGCAGAGGCGCCCCTCCCCTTTTTTCAATAGTCTAGACTACAGTTGGGACCTACTGAGTTTATAGTAGGCCCTCGGAGTAGGCCTACATTAATAAAATTGCCTATAGCATCCCCGCCCCCCCCCCCCCCCCGCCCCTTTTTTTCAACAGCCTAGGCCTCAGGAGGGGTCCGACATTTTTAACCCCCCTCTGTAACTAATAAATGAACACTCCCTAAAGTAACATTTCTGACTGATGTAGGCCTATAGTTACTGTAGCCTAGATTATTGAAAAAAGGGGGGAGGGTCCTATAGGCCTAGGCCTAATAACTGCAGCCTAGACTGCTGTAGGCCTATTGAAAAAAAGGGGGGTGGGCGCCAGTGCTATAGACAGTTGAGTTTTATCAATGCCTACTGTAGCCTAGACTATCGAAAAAAAGGGGAGAGGGTGCTCTAGGCAATTTTATCAATGTAGGCCTACTAATGTAGCCCAGACTATTGAAAAAAAAGGGGGGGGGGTGCTATAGGCAATTTTATCAATGTAGACCTACTAACTGTAACCTAGACTTCAAAAAAGCGGGGTGCCAAAAACTCAAGATTATCTGATTTCCTTGTGTAATGCATGGATTTTAGGGTTATCTAGGGTGTAGAATCCATATTTTGGATCAAAATTTTAAATTAAAATGGAGAGAAAAGTAGACAGAATTACTGTTACATTTCTGACTTTAAGACATTGACACGTTCCTTTGTGGTTTTTAGACACATCTTTTCTGCCTCTATACTTTACATCAAATGCCTGCTTGTTCTTTGATAGAAATATGCCCTGCATGGACCGGAAGACACACCGAGGGATGGCCAGTACAATTTGTTCCTTGTTCAGAAAGCGCGTCTCGTGTCTGACTTAACTGACTCCAAAGTGTGTCCACACCCGATCTCCTATTACAGAAAACAGGTAAGTTTACTTCTGCAACATCATTATTTTGCGTTATTAATTTTGACAATTTCGTTTAAGTCAAGTCATCATGAGGACAGCACTTACCTTCCAATAACCTTCCATTTTTAATTAAGAATGGTTTGAGAGAAGATGTTTGGACTTGGATAGCGAGGTGAGTCAAGCTTACAAACATACCAGGTTTGGTACTTTTGGAAAGGAACTAAGGTAGTGCTGCCCCTTGTTATCATTTTGAATGATATTAAGGCAGACATGTTCTGGTGACAGTTTCATCTAGCTTCTGTGCACTCATGTGAACACATCTGCATAGGATATGATGCAGACAGAACAAGCTGAACCCTTACAAGTAATGTCTGTAGTCAGCACATCCTGGTGTGGTGTGAGTAGTATAAACAAAATAAAGTGTTGCTCAGGGTATCCTTGATGTCAGTTGCCTATCTTCCCTCGCTTTACACTTTAAGTAGAAAGGCTATGGTTGATAAATAGAGTAAAACACAGGCTAGACAATAGTAGGAGCCTACTTATAAACCACTGGATAGTCACAACACCTACCTAGACAACACCACCTACCAGCTGTTTCCTACATATGCCAGATACTCCTGCCCAACAGTAGTCTGCGAACCACACCGTAAATTACTCACATATTTGCTCCCATATCTAAATATCTCAGAGCAAATATATCTTAAGACTTCTATATGGCTAGGCACATAAGATAAAACTTTCTCTCATTCGATTAAAGTAGGGGATGTGCCCTAGAACCAGTTATCTCCTAGATGTGGTCATTCATCCTATAGATGTGATCACTGCCGTATCGGACAAGCAGAAATCTAAACGTCTATCCAAACGAATGAAAAGCTTTGACCTCGCAAAAGTCTGGTTTGTCTTAAAAGACCCCACTGGATGTTAAAGTACTCAGACAAACAAACAAACTGACCCAGAGACAACCACATGTCATTGGATATGGGCACTGCTACAAAGTGGTTGATATGATAGTGAGGGAGGATTGCTGCCAAAGGTGGGTGCTGCCTTTACCAAGTGCTGTCAGTGTGTTGTTGTAACTAAAATGTACATCCTTCATAAAAGGCCAAGGGCGGTTAGCTGCTGCAGACTGCATCTATTAGATACCCAGCCCATAGGATAAAACAACTATTCGACAGATTTGATCAAATGTGTTCATCCTTGGATACTAACGACCTGTCAGTAACAACGTAAAAAAGGAGATGCACCAAAGTGCTATCAATTTCTTCAAGGTCTTCCAAGGTAATTCCCAAACAAGTTATAAGATTGGCACTCATTGGCCCATTTTACAGTTACATTCGGAGAATTGTGCCACATAGCACTACTAATGTCAAAAGCAAAGAAGGACCTCAGACAAAAGGATGCCTAATAGGTAAATGAAAAGGAACAGGGAAGCCTTTCATGGTAGGCTCTTGCAATATGTGGCACAGGCTATTGTCAGTAATCTGCACAACAAAGATGTAACAGCTAAAATATATTTGGATGACATTGCTTATTTCTCCTGACAGAGAAATCGCAGAATGAGACATGGTCGTGCCCGTGGCACCCCTGGCAGAACTAAGACTAAATCAAGAAGCCGTAGAAAAGAGCGCCGTAGAACAGAGCGCCGTAGAACAGAGCGCCGCAGGACAGAGCGTCGCAGGACACCTGGCTCAGTATAAGGTTTGAGACCCCTGCATTAACAGTTTTGATTTTCAGAAAAAAGTAAGGATAAGTCTTTGAAACTGTAAGTACTGTCATAGTGCCTAAAAAATGATGCACAGAGAAATTGAGTTTCACGGAGCTGTATCGATAAGTCACGATAATAAGCCACATCCCTAGAGGTCCCATGGCACAGAGACAGTTAAACCAGAACATATGCATAGCATGCAGCTTGTTTGCGCTGCAGAGTTTGTTCCAGCTTTAAAGCTTGACCGTCATGGTTGAAGTGAGGCCAAAAGCACTTTTGGATATAGTTCAGTTTTCATTCACAAGAGGGCTCTTAAGGGCTGGGAGCTCAGATCTTACAGGCACAAGATAGGGTGAATATGTTGTAGCTGGACAATGCTCATGGTCCCGTCCAAACACTGCTGCCCTCTGGTGGAACTATTATTTTAGTCCATGTACGGAAAATGCTGAACTTATTCCCTGACGGCCCAGCTTTAAACGGCATGACTTTCATAGTGCCCATTCTGGTCATATCACTTAGCCTAAAGATACCAAATATGTCAGTTATCAGTGGAGCTGCCAGAGAAGATCATCTACTTTGAGCAAGTTGCATGAGTAAAAGATACAAGTAAACTATGGGCTCTAAATGTGATGATTACCCGAAAAAATCACACATTTTAAGCAAGTTGCACCAATAAATGATACAACTCAACTACAAGCAAGTTGCACCAATAAATGCATAAATAATCTGAGAATTGCCCTGCATACATTCATCAACACATCTTAAAGATGGTGACCATATAATGGTTCTATACAACACAGCTGCCATCAATGTTCAAATGGCTGTTGCCATAGCAAGGCACTACTCAGAGTAAACCGCTCTACTTAGAAGGTTCAGGCACTACTCCTGGTTGTAACATTGTTCACACGCCTACCCAATGGGGACGAAATAGTTCCAGACACCCTGAGAACTCAAAAGCATCATCTAATTACATTCACCCAAATCAGCAGATCTTATATCATTTCCCCCTTTTCTGTTGTCCAGATGGATCACCTGGCAGCAACACACAGAGATATGCACTATAAACTATGCACTATGACGCACTTCATCAAAATCCCTTAATAGGCCAACCCAAACATTGGCTTTTAGTCATTCCTCCCAAAGTTAACTTGAAATGAGAAGGGCTTTTACACAACATCACATCTTTTGGCAGGAGTTTCGATCCACCAATCACGGTAAGGTAAACTGTCAGAAATGCATGAGTGCATAGCCACTGATAAGTACGAGAAACCTGTTAGCAGTTCGTGATGCATGTGCGTTTGCAGGAAAAGGTAGTGACAGCATTTCACCAGCTGCACTCAGTTTACATGCTAGCAGATGAAACTGCATACTTTATGGATACTAGACCTTCCGGAGGTCAACAACTACAGGCTTCTGGAGGTTTGAATGCAGTTCGATCTGGTCCTTTATCCAAAGTAAATTGTCAAAAGAACTCAGAAAGCACACCGTTAAACTCGAAATCACCTTGTCCCGTCCCCCTTCAAATATACCCATAGCATCTCACCCTTGAGGTGTTTAAACTTTGTTGGTCCATGGTCTGAGCGATATTCTGTCCAATGTAGGCCAAGATTAGATATGTCAGAATATCTATTAGAATTAGAATGTCTGCATTTGGATCAATGTAAAATGTAAAAAAAGATAGATTGATGAAGTGTCACTAAAGTGTGGACATTGCTGTGTACCTTGCCTCTATAGGAATGTAATATGTGGGGGTTGTTTCACCATAGGATATATATGAGTGCAAAAATGTTTGATTAAATGAGACAAAAATCTAAATAAGAATAAAAAGTTGGATTTGGAGACATGTATATATTTATTCACTTATAAATCAATTGTCAACATCTTTTGAACAGACATCGTTCTAGAAAGAAAATGTACAATGTATTTATAATTCTTGTATTTTTTCTATTTTACAGAATGAAGTCAAACAAAACGAGAAAACTATAGACGGAAAGCTGTGGAACAGTGTCCGCATGTAGTCCTTAGATCTTAGTTGCCCTACAGGCCTGTTGTACTGTCTTCTGATGGACCATAACCGAATCTCTTTTATCCCAGCATTCAGTGTGCTTTTGTGTTGCCATTTTTTGGCATGTTGTTGTTGAAAAGATATTGCAAGAGGTGAATATTTTAACTGTTGAAAGTTTGTGTCAAATTGTGATTTAAATGATATACATATATGTAGGTATGTTTTGAATGCCTTTGAAAAAGTGCCATGGTTGCCTAACATAGGATACACTTGTATGATCCTGGGGCAGTAATGTAAGTTACTTTACTTAAGACTTATGGTCGCTCTTGCGACTCAAAAGTATTAATAATCAAATGCATTGACATGTTAAGGTAAGGTGTATGGCAAGTGTTTTGAGTATATTGATATAGTTGGGACTTAAGTTGTTCATGTCTATAATTACTGAAGCATGAATTCCATGCATAGGTAAATGAGTCAACAGCACATACAATTAGCCTACTCAAACAAACCTCTACAGAAAAGGTCGTTGAATTTAGAAAAGGAAAAATATTGTTGCATCTCATTGTGGATGAAATGTATTTGGATTTTTGGTGAGATAAGATATTCCTGTGAATTATTACATAGTTTTGATTACTTATCCTACTCTCTGCTTATTAGACAAAATATTTCCTCATCAATGTTTTGTTTTATTTCATGTGAATTATTTATTTTTATCATTTTCCTTAGTGCTGGTAGGGTATTTCGCTTGCTTATTTATCAATTATTTATTTATAATCGTTATCATTATTGCTGGTAAGGGATTGCTAAATTGATACCTATTGATACTTCATAAAAAGCATACCATAAATTCTCGCGTATAATCCTATGTAATCCTTGTAAGCCCCACCTGTTGTCCGAAAATTGTTGGTTCTGTTCTATACAAAGCTACACTAAGACTTTGGGAAAATCACATAAGCGGCACCATAGTTCTGACAAGCCACGGCCTCTATGCAAGAATTTAAGGTAGTTATACTTCTTTAATATAGTGCTCCATGTTGTCATAATTTTGTATGACAGACAGCAATGACCAATTTTCTGGCTTGTTATGTTTATGCTTTACGTGAATTATATTTAAATTCATGGCATAGTTTAGAAGAGCATTAAGAAAAGGGGCAAAAGCCTTGATGAAGACTGAAATATCAATTGGTGGTGAAAGCTATTATTGTTGATTATAACATAGTAGGATTTAGAAAATACTAGTTGCCTGTTGAAAATTGCATTCTATTCCAATTATCAGTGATTTTTAACGCAGAGCGGCGTGTACTTAATCAGTCTGGTTCAGTATTTGGCACCATTGCAATACTGAATAAAATCCTTACAAATTAGGTTATATGAAAATGAGAAACAACTGCAAACCATTCCTCTAGATAAACATATCTGCCATATGTCCTAGAACACATTCCATAATATCAGTTTCAGAAGGACATGCATAGTTTCATGATTACATAATTTTCATTTAAGCAAGCAGTGATATACACAATAATTCTGGGGACATTACACTCCACTAATATAGGGTTATACAAACACATATAAAGAAAGAGTCTTGGTTTTATAGGTATGCGTGTTTTTTTTTGCACAATATCAAAGTTATTGTCAATATCAATATGACAAAGTTTGCTCAGCTCCATACTGTGTTCATTCAGTGCATATGTATGTATATCAAGTTATGAGTCACTTCTGGTATTTATAGAATCATACAATTTGATTTATAATATATAAGTTGTGCATTTCAATTTTTATTAGATAATTAATTTATATACTATGACCAATTTTTAGATGATCACTTTACTACATAATGGGGAGTAATTGCTATCCCCTTATTAACAGTATTGCAAGGACATAAGTTTTTAACCCTTATATCAGATCAAGCTAAATGCCTGGCTATATTTTACACAGGAACATGACAAATCTCTTCATTCTGTGCAGGAATATGATGGCAAATCTTTTCATTCCGTGCATGTAATTATGTTGTCACCATTTACCCTTGCCAAACAAACTCAATCCTTGTTGTATCACCATGTACCGATGTTTGTATCGCTGACAATCATACCCATATCCTTAAACAGACAGAAATGTCAGTGATGCAAGTGTCCATGAAATTGTTGAGTAGATAGAATTAATCGTCTGGACCAGGTATCAAGCTATGCATGAATGCTGATGTCATTGAGTCATACCAGAAAAGAACTCTAATTGAATTCATTGATCTAAAGGATATTTGTAACATACATCATATATCGAACCTGACGCTACTTAAAGTCGTTGCAAGACTAGATATTTTGTTAAGAATATATCGATCCCAGTCTTCACACATAATTGATGTTTGTTGAAGCTGTGAATCTATCTGCTTCCTTCCAACGGGTTTAAATTAATGTAATAAACGTCCAAGGTTTAATGTTATTTGCACGGCTAAACGATTCATGGGATACCGTCTTTTATGCCTTACAAATATGATATAAAGCTATTTTGTGGAAAATATTTTTCCAACTATGAAGAGTATTAACTCCAAGAGTAGAATTTATGAAAACTTAAAGGCTACCATGCAAGGAATGTTGAGGATGTATCTTGTGCTAATGTTATGGCAACTGACTGTTGAATATAGATAAGTATTATAATCATGAATGAAAGGTATAATGATTGTATGATAATAGATGAGATAAGAGCCATAGCCATTATAGTCATAACTGAAAAATATGGACACCAAAATGAGAAGAATATTAATGAATAGCTTAAAAAGTTAAAAATATAAATCCAAGGATGTTGCTCTTGTTATGTTAATAAGACAATCAATCATTGTCATCTTGCTGAAATCACTCCAATACTGAGAATCTGAACTTGAAGTCTGAATGCTACTTGAAACTGTTCCAGGTGTATAAAGGAGTTACAAATTGAAAGGAATGTTGTTCTGGTTTATATGTCATCTTGAATATGCAGTGTTGTTATAGTACTAGCCAAATATTTGGACAGTTTTGATCAATCATAGATCTATTTGTATTCATGCCATGTATTCATGAATTTATTGCTGTAGTGCTTACATTTTGATATGAAAGCCCCTACAGTCAGAGCCAATATTCTATGTTGTTATTGTCACGATTTCTGCTTCATGTCAGATAGGTAAAATCCATTATCCAAATATGAGATATTAGATAATGTGACTAAAATAGCTAGGATTACTTTGCTGTTCAGAAAGTTATTTCAGACATAATGGATGTATGTTGACTATGATAATGCAGTTACACAATAGCGCTAGTGCCATTTTATGGCACTCATTGACTCTTGCAAAGTCAGTATACTTTAGAATGTTACTTTGTCAGTTGGTGCTGGTGGCTTTGCAAATAAACATTTCAGTTTGACAATGTGTTCCATGTTCCTTTGTCTTGTTTACTTACAAGTGTGGTGGTTTGCGTTTACTCTAGTTAAAGAACAACAAGGAACGGCATTTTCCAGGTGCGAGAATATAATACACTTTTATGCACAGGAAAACAGAAGTAGTCATGTTTCTGAATCAGAAACAATCAGTATAGCAATAGTATACAACCTTGTCCGCACTATAGGAATGGTGAAGTTCGCTGTCAGTCGGGCCTGCACTGACTGCCCTCTAGAGTAAACAACTAGGCCTTATATAACCACCTGCCTTAGTCACATGGACAGGTGAGGATCGACCTCCCACCTAAGAGTGGAGAGGATCCGAGAACTCTCCCGGGAACTGTGTGGCGGAAAAGCCGTGTAAACAGTAGGTGTTATTCGGAAATATATGTGTATGGAGATAATACATATAATATCGTACACCTACACTGTAAGGAAGACTGTTGGTTTTGACAGGGTATAGTCCTGCACAGGGAACAGGACAGATGGCCAAAAATATGGCAAAAGATTGTTAGGGAAAACAGGGAATTTGACAATTTTACCAAAATACAGGGTAAAGGATTGTGACACAAGGAAAAAGCAGGGAAAAAATGTCTGCACTTAATAGTCAATATGAAAAACTCATAATGACAATATTTTAAGAGTGAGAACTGATAATACGAGATATTTACATGAAAAGCATTGGGGGGGGGGGCTATTTGGATGTGTGTACATTGAACCACCGCTGTTTCCTTTAGTTACATGGAGTATCTTTAGGACAAGTCCAGGTTGTTATCACTGCAATCCACCTCACACTCCATACTTCATAGAACTGTACAACATGGAATATTCACAGTGACTATGTTGGGGATATAGGCTAGAAAGGATCACCATCAGCCTTATATTCCTTGCAGACACTGTTTGTGCACAATTATGGATATGGATTATTCTAATACAATGACATTGATGCTACGTGACTGTATTGCTATCTAGAACTGACAGGGTGTATAGTGGACAGTATACAACCGACTAATGACTGATACATGATTGACTGAGCATGGTATATATATTATATGATTGATGTACACTGGCTCTTATCACATTGTTGGACTGAATTGGAGATACTGGTCAACCTCACTGCATGGGCCTGTCACTGTAGTTTAATCAAGTGAAATAAAGGGCTGTCCGATATTGCTGAATTCTCACTGATCTGTTGGGACCTATCCTGAACTATGGGTCGCAAAGGTATGCCAAGCGAGGAGTTCTCTACCATCTCGGTTAGCCAAAGCATCCCCAACAATATCAATACACTGCAACTTCAATTATAATGACACATGGGCTCATGTATCCAACAACTAATATATGGGAACAAAAAACAATCAAAATACTAATGGTTCATTACCATCAGCTGGAGCTTGCACCGGAATCTCGGTATATCACCACCTTCACCACCCACCTTGGGCTACGGAGATAGAAGCGTCTGAACTTTGGCATATCATTGGCAGCTGAAGTGTTTCAGAACCCAATCCAGAATGCACTGACAGGACTACCAGGTGTTGGCAACGTGTCAGACGACATCATTTTGTATGGTAAGGACCAAGCCACACATAACCAGAACTTGGATAGACTGTTAGAACGAATCCGTGAGCGTGAGTTGACACTGAACCCGAAGAAGTGTGAGTTCAGTAAATCTACCCTCGAGTTCTTTGGCTATCGCTTCTCTGAAAAGGGGATGAAAGTGGAAACCAAGAGAGCCGCGTCCATCAACTATATCCCTCCACTGCAAAACCCTGGAGAACTCCGCAGTCTACTTGGTATGACCAACTACTGTTTAAAGTTCATACCTGGCTATGCCACACTGACCGAGCCATTACGCCGCTGAACCAAGAAGAGTGCTGAGTGGATATGGACCACCGAACACACTACCGCACTGAATAAGCTCAAGTCACATCTGATGACACCACGTGTTTGGCATACTTTGACCTGTCTAAGGAGACAACGATCTTCGTGGATGCAAGCCCTGTAGGACTTGGTGCAATCCTCGCTCAGAAACACCACAACGGCTACAAGACCATAACCTTTACCAGCAAATCGCTATCACCGGTCAAACAGCGTTACAGCTAGCTCGAACGTGAAGCACTGGCTGTGGTCTGGGCATGCGAACACTTCCACCTATATGTGTTCAGAGCACCAGTCGAAGTCGTCACAGACCATAAACCGCTACTTGGGATATGCGGAAAGCCACGATCCAAACCATCAGCCAGAGTTGAGCACTGGGCTCTCCGTCTCATCCCATATGATATGACACTGACGTACCGATCAGGTAAAACCAATCCGGCTGGCTATATGTCACGCCACCCTGAGGATACCACCTCATCAAGATTGACTCATGTGGCCGAGGAGTATGTGGGTCACTCTCACCAGATCGATGCAACTTTTATTTGGCCGTACATAATCGGTGGCCGTACATGATCGGTGACGTACATGATCGGTGACGTACATGATCGGTGACGTACATGATCGGTGATCTATTGACTTCCCTACCCTTTCTGATCATGATAGAACACAAATAAACCTTACCAAGATGTACATATAATGTGTATCTTGACATGTAAGATTTTAGGCATGTGTAAATGCGACTATAAGATAATTTTACATGATATTTTAATACCGATCATGTACGTCATGTACGTCATATGACGTACATGATCAGTGACGTACATTATCGGTGATTTATTGACTGCCTTACCCTTTCTAATCATGATAAAACACAAATAAACCTTACCAAGATGTACATATGATGTATGTCTTGACATGTAAGAATTTAGGCATGTGTAAATGCGACTATTTAAGAGAAATTTACATGACATTTCAATACCGATCATGTACGTCATGTGACGTACATCGGTGACGTACATGATCGGTACCCTTTCTGACCATGTTTAAAACATAAATCGATCATAGCAAGGTGTACATATGATGTATGTCTTGACATGTAAGATTTTAGACATGTGAAGCAGTGGGTAATGAGAAAATTTTACATTACATTATAAACCGATCATGTACGTCATGTGACGGTACATGATCGGTTGTACATTGAGCCCCCCCCCCATTTGACCCCTATAAATATTTTGGGAGTTGTTTTTTTCTAATAAACTCTCCAAAGATACATTACAGCCTGTAGGTATGGTTAGGAGAGTTAAATATCATAGTACAGGGGGTAATACAGGGGTAGACACTAACTTTTTCAGCTGTGGGCCACCCGGGCCCGTAGCTCCAAAAATCTATGGGCCCGGACTTTTAGCTGTGGGCCAGCGAATATATTTTACTTTTTTCAAAGAGAAAATCATATAAATTCCTGATTTACCAATATTAAAATGACACCAAATTGCTTCATTTCCTCACATTTTTCTCTTTTCAACGACATATAACATGTCTATACTGATCAGTTATATTCCAATCAAATATCTTGCAAAATTTCCTGTGGGCCACCCGGGCCCATGGGAAGGTAATTCTGAAGAAAACTATGGGCCCGGACCCAATATTACGGGCCATTGGCTCCCGGGCCAGCGTTAGTGTCTACCCCTGGTAATAGGTGCCTTTTGTACTCTGCCGATCATGTACGGCCACCGATCATGTACGGCCACCGATCATGTACGGCCACTTTTTCAGTTGCACTGATTTGGTGAGAGTGAGTCATGTACACTTCCACGCACTTGAAGCCAGATCCGTCGCAATACCTATGGACGAGCTGACAACTAAAAGTTGTGAGGACATCACGCTGACAAAATGAGACTTGCCATCCAAACCAACAAGTGGGACGACATAAAGATTGACCTGATACTGAAGTCCTACCACAACATCAAGGATGAACTCTCTGTCCTGAACGATGCCATCGTCCTACGAGGTACTCATATTTGTATACCTCAAGCTCTACAGAAGCATATCACTGACCTCGCTCATCAAGGTCACCAAGGCATGACAAGGACCAAAGTGTGGTTTCCACAAATTGACAACCAAGTGGAGACCAAGATCAAAGAGTGTTTTGCCTGTCAAACGAAGAACACTCAAACCACCCGAGAACCATTGGAGATGACTAAGTTATCGAGTGCCGGTGAACAGATGAGCATGGACTTTGCTGATATAGGCAACAACCAGTATCTCATGGTTGTCATTGATGACTTTACTCGCTACCCTGAAGTCGACATCATCACAAGCCTAACCGCAGATTCTGTCATCCCTAGACTGGACTGTATCACTGCCAGATGGGGTACACCAGAGACTCTGAAGTCAAACAATGGACCACCATTTCCTAAGCAAAGACTTTGCAGACTATGCCTAGGAAGAAGGGTTCAAGCATCACTGTGTTACACTGCTATGGCCAGAAGCAAACAGTGAGGTGGAACGGTTCATGAGAACCATCAAAGGATGTATCAACACAGCAAAGATCGAAGGTAAAAACTGGAAACGAGAGATGTGGGTGTGCTACCCCACACTCAGCTACAAAAGTACCACCCGCAGAAGCAATGATAGGTCGAAACATTCGCACGAACCTCAGTCAGCTGCCCGAACACCTGATCCTCCGGTACACGATAAAGTTAGTGTAAATGACTATGAGGCCAAGGCCAAGATGAATGCCTACGTCATCTTAAAGAAAAAGGGTTTCAAAACTGTGTTTGATCCAAGACCCTCCTTATCTTGAGGACAATTATATCATGCACTAAGTAACTGACAACAATGTGTTTGATGGTTACATACCTATCAGTGTGTTTAATGTTTCAAAGTTTATCATATAAAAGTATATTAATCTGGTTCTAACATAGACTCAAAGATTCCAAACATGGTTTATAGTTTTATTCCAGAGACCTTTCCAATTATCATATAAGTGCTCAAAGGTTATAAGCACAGTAAACTACTTATGCTAAAGTATACCATATATCAGCAGCGCGAGAAACGACCAGACGCCGTACACGGTGCTGCCGCCTGTAGGCAAAGACACAAACTAAGAACTGGGATTCAGAAATTGAGCCACCATCTTGCTTGGTTAATTCTGGCTACCCATGTATAGTCACATACTTCTTAGAATCCTTCTAGATCTACGCAGTACATTAGAAGAGACTTCGGAAAAGGACCAAAGTCAAAGTTAATAATTCAAGATTTGGCGCGTCCACCCGGGGGGTCCACTCTCCAAATTATGGATAGGGGAGACCGGGGCAAAACGGACCCCCGGGGCAAAACGGACCCGACCCCTAACTCAGTTCTCTATGGAAGGCCGGAGCGCCATTGCCAATTGCCATTTGCCGATTGCCATTTGCGAATTGCTAATTGCCAATTGCTATTTCGGGTCCTCTCTCGGGTACTGCGCACCACGTTTTCAGGCGGGAGCCAGCCAACACGTGATCATGTTGATTTCACATCCAAAGGGGGTATATAAACCTCCCCTCCTTGTCTAGTCGCCAGTCAGTCCAGGCCCGGCTGACTCCCAGCATTACCCTACCCCAATCGCTAGATTGAATCAGCAGTATTGCTCTGTCTTATCCTTCGGGTTAAGACCTAGACTCATTGTACAGGGATACATTGAAATAAACACTCATTCTGCTTCGCACTTGGAAACTGACGTTCTTGTTCTCTTTTCTGAGGTCCCGAACCACTACACTGGTGCCGTGACCAGGATTGACTACAGGAAGCTGAATGGGATGACCAAGAAGAATTCATATCCTCTCCCAAGGATAGATGAGACCATTGACTCGCTAGGAGGAAATGAATGGTTCTGTACCATAGACTTACAGTCTGTGTATTGGCAGGTGGGGATGAAGCCTGCTGACATGGAGAAGACAGCCTTCTCCAGCCATGTCGGATTGTTCCAGTATAACGTCATGCCCTTCGGGCTGTGCAATGCACCAGCCACGTTTGAGGCCATGATGGAGACATTACTGAGCGATCTGCTATGGAAGAAATGTCTAGTTTATCTAGATGACGTCATTATCTTTGGAAAGACTTTCCAGGGTTGTCTAGACAACCTGGAGGAGGTCCTACAGAGAATAATGAGTAATGGGTTAAAATTAAAACCTAAGAAATGCCAGCTGTTTAAGAAAGATATTAATTATCTGGGCAGAATCATTTCCACTCAGGGGGTGAAGGCAGACCCTGAGAAGATCAGAAGTGTAACTGAGTGGGAGAAACCCAGATGTCCAAAGGATGTTCATTCATTTCTTGGATTTTGCTCGTATTATCGAGATTTCTTACCTGGTTATGCTCAGGTGAGTTACCCCCATCCAGGCCTTGTCCCACTGGACACCTGGAAGGCGGAAGGAAGTTTTTCCATGGGGTAAAGAGCAAGACGAGTCCTTTGAATCTATCAAAAGGCTCTTTGTTGAAACACCAGTTTTGAAATATCCGACACCCGCCGGACATTTCATTCTGGATACTGATGCCAGCAATGAAAGCATCGGGGCTGCTTTGAGTCAAGTCCAGGACGAAAAGGAGGTTCCCATTGCTTTTGTTAGTAACACTATGAACAAATCGCAAAGGAACTATTGTACCACCAAGAGGGAACTCTTGGCCGTGATTGTTTACACTAAGAAATATAAACATTTCTTGTGGGGCTCAGATTTTACGCTGAGAACGGACCATTCCTCTCTGAGGTGGTTACTTAATTTTAAGGACGCTGAAGGTATGATAGGCCGGTGGTTAGCACACTTATCAGAATTCGGGTTGGAGCAGAAGCAGATCCAACACCGACCTGGTGTAAAGCATGTAAATGCTGATGCACTGTCCCGCAGGCCCATCAGGAGTTGCGGAAATGAGAAATGTGATGATTGTGGAGCTCACGGGCGGTCTTAGCTGGAGTCCGGTTGCCACTGGAATCCAGAGGTACTGGGATCCTTCAGTGGTCCATGGAGACCATCCGAAGGTTCCAGGATAAAGACCCGAATGTGGGGAGGTTGCTTGAGTTGATTCCCAAGGGAATCAAACCCGTTCAACCAGAAATCTCTTTGGAAAACCGAGAGATGAGGAGGTTTCTAGCTCAATGGACAGAGCTAGAAGTATCCGAAGGTGTTCTATATAGATGGAAGATCAGTCCTTCGGGTAGAAGGAACAGACAGGTAGTGATCCCCTCCAGTATGAGGAGGGATCTAATGTATTATTGTCATGGTCACATGGCCAGTGGTCACTTTGGGAAGAAACGTTCGCTAGAACGCCTATCCCGAAGGTACTACTGGCCAGGGATGTATACTGATTTACTGCGTTGGATCGCCACCTGTCCCGATTGCTGCAAAAATAAACCTGGACCCGGGATGGGTAAAATGCCCTTGTCCCAGGAATTGTTCGGGTTAGATTTGCCAGAATAGCAATTGATATCATCAGTGGGTTTAAGACCACCCCTGATGGTAACACGTGTATGATGGTAGTTACTGACTACTATACAAAGTACACTAGGGTGTTCCCCTTACCTGATCATAAGGCCGCAACTTGTGCGAAGGCCTTTCTGAAGGGTTGGGTGCTACACCTGGGAGTGCCTCTGATGATGCATAGCGACCAGGGCAGGGAATTAGAGTCAGACTTGTGGCAGGAGATGTGCCATACACTGGCCATCTGCAAGACCCGAACCAATCCTTACCGACCCCAGAGTGATGGGATGGTGGAAAGGTTTAACAGAACGCTGATTCAGGTTCTGAAACCCCTGGTCAATGAAAGTATGACCGATTGGGATGAACAATGTGAGTATGTACGTCATGCATACAACAGCACTGTTCACAAAAGTACCAATTGTACCCCAAATTTGTTGGTATTTGGGGAAAACATGATCATGCCAGCAGATCTTGTTTTTGGTGTGGTCGGGTTAAATCCCGACGCACCTTGTCATGTGATGATTGTAGAATCACTGAGAGACCAGTTTAAGTTCGCATACAAGCTCGTCAGAACCGAGTTAAAAAAGAATGCAAAGTGGCAGAAAACTGGTTATGACCTTGGACTGAAGGTCCGTCGGTTCAAGGTAGGGGATCAGGTAGTGAGACTACACGAATCGGTATCCGGAATACAGGCCCTCCTGACAGCAGGCCCCCGGCCCACAGGCCCTCCGGATGTGAGGCCCCCTGCCTTTAGGCCACCCTGACTACAGGCCCCCGGCCTGTAGGCACAAATCTCACGTCCTTATCATACGTCCAACCCATTATCTCATTCAAATTCCTCACATCCAACACTATCTCTCTAGATCCCCCTCCTCACGTCCAGTGCCCCCTCCTCACGTCTACTGCCCCCTCCTCACGTCCACTACCCCCTCCTCACATCCACCACCATCTCCTCACGTCCACTACCTGATCCTCACGTCCACTACCTGATCCTCACGTCCACTACCCCCTTCTCACATCCACTACCCCCTTCTCACGTCCACTACCCCCTTCTCATGTCCACTACCTGATCCTCATGTCCACTACCCCCACCTCACGTCCACTACCCCCACCTCACGTCCACCACCATCTCCTCACGTCCACCACCATCTCCTCACGTCCACTACCTTATCCTCACGTCCACTACCTGATCCTCACGTCCACTACCCCCTCCTCACGTCCATGGATGTGAGGGAGGGGGTTGGATGTAAGGGACGGGGTTGGATGTGAAGGAGGGGGTTGGACGTAAGGGACGGGGTTGGATGTGAGGGAGGGGGTTGGATGTGAGGGAGGGGGGTTGGATGTGAGGGAGGGGGGTTGGATGTGAGGGAGGGGGTTGGATATGAGGGAAGGGGTCGGATGTGAGGGAGGGGGTTGGATGTGAGGGAAGAGGTCGGGTGTGAGGGAGGGGGTTGGATGTGAGGGAAGGGTTGGACGTGAGGGAAGGGTTGGATGTGAGGGAGGGGGTTGGACGTGAGGGAGGGGGTTGGATGTGAGTGAAGGGGGGTTGGATGTCAGAAGTGGTAGTGGACGTGAGGAAGTGGTAGTGGACGTGAGGAAGTGGTAGTGGACGTGAGGAGGGCAGAATAATTTGTTAGAGACAGTGAAATGGACAGGGGTTGGATGTATGGCAGGTTGTGGCCTATGGACAGGGGGCCTATGGCCAGGGTGCCAAAAGACCGGGGGCCTAAGATCCGGAGGACCTGAAGGCAGGGGGCCGGTAATCAGGGTGCCTAAAGGCAGGGTGCCTAAAATCCAAGTGCCTAAAGTCCGTGTACCACACGAACCTCTATCCAATTTAAAGTTAGACAGCAACTGGGATGGTCCATTTGTAGTGACCAGAGTTGTAAGTGACTGTACTGTCATGATTAGATCCTTAATTGGTCCGATCTATAAATCCAACGTGGCGAGACTCCGTCCCTGGAAGGGGAGGGATCTAACCACAGAAACGTATGGGTTAGGAGTAGATGAGCTACTCCAGAAGGTAGAGAGCAGAAAAATGGATCAAGTGACCCCAAAGCGGGGCCCGGGACGTCCCAGGAAGGTAGGGGTCAGTGATCCGAAGGTGCAGAAGAAGAAAGTCTCGCTGGCTGTAAGCAAACCTAGGCGGAAGAAAAAGGGTAAGGCTAACCCTGCCTCTGAGAAGGCGCCCTCTGGAGCTAGGTCTAAAAGAATACCCATGGGAGGTATCTGACGCAGTCCCCGCCTGATAGAAAGGGCTGGGGTAACCTAAGCTGATACACAACGAGTGTGTTGTCCTGTACTGTGTTAGGGTAAAGAGGAATGAGTTCCCGGAGGGGAGATTTCTCTTTTCCCAAACTTGTTTTGTGTTGTCATCTGCTATATGTTGGAATAGGCACGAATGGCCGGGTGTGAAGCGTGTAAACCCCCCAGCAGGGTACCAGTGGGTGGTGAGCGGATAGTTGGGTGGGTTTGCGGGCATGCTTCCCATAAATACCTCACTAATACTCCAGCAGAGCTGCTGGTAGCGAAAGGTTCGGCTACTACCTGAAGCGTCTGCCTATAATTAGAACTCCTCGCGCCCAGCGGCGCGGGAAAAGAACTGGGTCAATCGATGACCTAGTTAGGGCAGTCTCGCGGAGGGCCCGAGACGCGCGTGGATGCGCGTGACCTCTGCGCAAGGGGATTGTTTTGGTTCATTTGATTTCAAATCTTCGCCGGCACAAGGTGCTGGCCGCCGTGGGAGATCCATTTGATACCTAAATAGCGGACCAAAAGTAAGTGAAAACGTTTGGCAAAGGAGCACAGGCCCTCCCCCAAGGTCTGTACATCATAAAGAACTCTTATTTTTCTTTAATAAGAGCGCCCAATCTCGGATGGCCGCAAGGCAACTCGAGTTGGGCGAGGGAGACCGGCCATCCAACATGGCCGATTTGCCCCACGACGACAGTGCTGGCGCCACCAGCCCTGTTACTCTCTCCGAGGAGCAGCTCCTCGGAGAGGAAGACATGGATATTAACATGTCCGAACCAGTGCTCACCGATGAGGAGAGAGCACGCATCCATGAAGAGGATCGTCTTCTAGCGTTAAAGCTTGAAGAGGAAGAGGCCCAGCATATTAAAGATACTTGGGCCATGATCGGTAACCCAAATATTGATCCAAACCTGCCCCGGGGAGACGACAAACCAGCCAAACTGGTCCGGGCAGGTAGAAGTTGTTATGACGGGAGGGAAATGCAGCTCCACCCTGATGTAATGGCATCGACGGAGATAGGCCTATCCAGACCTATCCCGACGGACATCATGGAGATGTTGAAGAAATTCATAGATGTGGGAGCTCTCCGCATCATGCCCCCAGAGTGGTTTAACACCTGGGAAAATTTACAACAGGGCCTTCGGGTGTGCAAAGCACTCCGGAAGGGTCTGTTCGACGCTGAGATGGCCGACGTTGGGGTTTGTGTTCCCCAGATGACGCGCCTCTCAGATGACAAGGAATGTGGTGCCTTCGGCGTCACCAGCCTTGCCATAGCCTGCTACCGCAGGTTCAACCCGACAGGGCTATTAGAGCCGAAGTCGGTACAAGGATATAGGGCTCTAATAGAGTCCAATTTATCCTATGAAGTCTATCAAATAGACTACAACCGCATGAAAACAATCATGGCGGAAAGAAACATCAGCCGTCACGAGGCTATAGTCGAGACGGTGGAGGAGATGGTCAAAACTCGTACCAAGAGTTTGACCCGAATGGAGGAGAAGGCTGCCGCCAAGGCCAGCAGGGACATCCGAAAGGGTGATTCTGCGGCCAGACGGAGCAGCCCACACGGTCAGGACGTGAGGACCGTGGTCGTTGGAGGGGATAACGCCCCCTTCATCCAGCCTCGGGGCCGCCAAGCCCTACGGAACGAGGCTGCCAGGGGTAAAAGGATACCCGACGCCCAGCGGATCTTTACCCATGGGTCTGCGTCGGATAAATCCGACGTGAGCAGCACTTCCCATGAGAAGGCTCCTCCTGTAGCAGATACACCTGCTGATGTCGCCAAAACCGACCCGAAGCCCGATCCGAAGGTGGCTGCCGGACACCAGTCCGACGTCAGCTCGGTGGGGAGGCTGGGTCGGCTGTCGACATACACATCTTGAACAACGCCAGAGGAAGTTTTCAAGGGTTCATCCCCTCCTATTGGGGTTAATGTCCGAAGGGATCGGGGCGCTACTCGATCCCACCCGACGTTAACCTCAACGGAATGTCGGATGATGAGGATTGGTGTTGGACCACCAAACGCGATCCTCTGGTAAGCGAGTTCTATGAGGGCTGGCTGAAGAAAATAGAATATTTTCCGGAACATTACTACACCTGGATCAAAAAGCGAAGCTCCGCTGGGCCACTAGACAGTAGAGTAGGGACCATCTGGAATGTCCCTTCCAGAAATGCCAGTCATCTCTGGAGTTAAAGGTGTCCTTTCCCACCCGGGAAAGGTACCTTCGCCACCTGGTGGAGAATCATACGCACCACTATGTGGTGTATCAGTGTGACCCGGAGGGAGCAGGTACAAATACCTGCCCGGGTCACCTGCATCCGAGGCGTGGTCGCCTCATTAATCATATGACCATGCTCCACAACATTGGAGGTGGTGAGGCCAGAACTAGAGTGATGGCCCTGCATGAACGAGTTATCAGTGAGTTTAGGGACGTTTTGAAGAAGGACCCAAAAAGTCTTAATTCTTCAAATATGTAAGCCCCTAGTTTGAGCAAAATGGTAATCTTTTTTCTGGTTTCAGGTGCTAAGGATAAAACACCCAATACATGTAGCTTATAAAATCAAATATGGTTTGGTTATTTTCTGTGAAGTGTCTAGGAATTGACACCAATATTTGTGTGGTGTCCCGTATTACCCCAACCTCATTTTTCGGTGGGGTAATACGGGTCAAAGGCAATCCCTATGGCAATTTGTATGTATTTTTTCTCCAAAAATGTTAAGCTATTGATCTTGTTTAAAACCTCCACATGAAAGAGTGCCTTTGCAGAAACTACTTTTTTTCAAGATATTGTAACGGGTTGACTATAAAGTCTAACTGTTATTGTTGTATATCTATTGTATGTTGTATGATGTAAGACAACACGGTTCTATTGTGTTTAATAACTGTTTTATTCATCTAACTAGTGTCGTCGGTTCGTTACATATACCGACTCCTCTAGTTCGGTTATCTATACGGTAGTGTACCGGTACCACCTTCGGTTACCGTCGGTAGTTGTTACATAATCATTTTTACATAACTAAACCTAACAGGTGGCGCTGCTAGTACGGTCACGTGGCTACGCAGCGCTGTATATAAGACGGCTGCTTCCCCATTGGAAGTCAGTCAGGTTTGGGACTGTCGTGACATGACCACCCTGTGCTCACGGGCTTAACTCTATGCTATAGGGTTGCCCACTGTATTATATATCTGTTCTGATCTTGTATATCCGCTGGTTATACTTGTACTATAATACCCAAGAGTTACCTTTACAATAAAGTCGCCGTATATTAAAGTCTAATTTACCTTGTCTGGTTTTTGTACTCAAGTGTCACATACGTAGTAAGAGACCAACTACATTGGTGCCGTGACCACTTGACCGAACCGACCATTGATAGGGTATTAAATAGACTTACAGTATATGGATTACCTATACGATTTTGTCAGCTCGTTCAGCGGCAGGACTAAAACCCCTGCTGAGGAACGTGAAGAAGCCGTACAGAATGTACGCTTCTTCACAGGCAAATCTAATAGGCGGGAGAGCCGGGCAGCCTCGGAGGTGCCCGGTGACGACCTCTCCCAAGAAGCAATAGGTGATCCTATTGTGGAAGCCTTTACCAAAGGAGAGGATGGGGAGCAATCTCCAATCCCGGGACCCTTTGATATAAGCTCCAGGAGATCGTTGGACTCCCTTTCCACGAATCTTTTCTGTCCTGAGGGTCAGAAAATACCGGGTAGAGAGCCTAAAACTCTCGGCCCAGCTGCCTTCGGTTCTACACCGACGGTAGCAGATCCTTCATTGGATCCAGACACGTCGGTTTTCACTGATGGTGCCACTCCTACACCGAACGGTATGGGGGGTGGCGGGCTATCAAAGAAAACTAACGTAGCAACAGAAGCTCCTGGTAAGGGGTACCCTCCAGCAGTAGATGAGCCATCCAGTTTACCACTGGATAGGGACCTACTAGCTGCCATGGGGATCCCCACCAAGAAAACTGAGTTGCATGAGCTCGCTGAAGCCCGGAGGGAACTTGCTTCCATCAATCAAACTAGGAAGTTATTCCTAAGGGAGGTTGATGAGAAGAAAAAGTTCCTACTGGAACTCCAGAACGAGATGGCTTCCCACAAGGTGGAGGTTGACAAACTTTTGCACCAGAGGGTGTCCGGCGAATGTGAGGTTGCAAGCTTAACTTCCTTGGGAAAGGATTTGAGCACGCAGCTCCACTTAGCCAGACAGGACCTCGCAAGCTTAAGGCAAGTCAATCAGGACCTGAAGACGAAGTCGGAGAAAGTACCACCACCTTCCACGGTGGTACCTCCAGTCATACCCATACCCAGTGTATACACGACAGTGACACCTTCAAGTGTCCCGCCGCTAGTACACACCACGGTAACAGGTATGACACCTCAGATGGGGGCTAGCTATCTACAGACTCCGGTCTGTGGTGGCGCCTTTGGAGGCACGGCAACACCTCCAGGGTACACCCACCCATCTACTGGTTCAACGATGTTGAACCAACAGCAGACCATGGTCTCAGTTCCAGTACCGAAACCCAGAGCTAGACAAGGCTTAACGCCTGTCCAGCGGGCTAAGTACGACCGGAACCCGGCTATTGAGAAGCTGGGGACAGACATCGTCCCGCGGGACATCGATGAACTGGATGAACGGTATGCTCCTTTCAACTTTGGGGAGATCAAACATCCTGATGCAGCCCGTCAAAAGGCCATCGATATTCCGCCTTTCACAGGGTCGCCACCCTGGAGAAAGTACAAAGTTCGGTTCAAGGCTATTGTGGAGAGCAATCGCTGGAACAATCAGCAAGCACTGGTTGCTCTGAAGCAAGCACTCTGCAACGGGCCAGGTGAACCAGCCCTTTTGGCGTTCGAGAGAGTGAAGATCAAGACATTGAGCTCACTTGAAGAAACAGCTGAATGGGCGATTGGGAAGATTGGTGAGCATGACCCAAGGACTCAGCTGCTCAAACGTGTCCAACGCAAGGACGAGCATCTGAGATCCTACGGGTTTGCTCTACAAGAACTGATATCCGAGTGTTATCAGGGATGTAGACCTGACACCCCCACTGTCATCCAGGAGTTAACCTCCAGGTTTGTCAATGGAGTCAGAGACACCAATCTCCAGGCATATCTGCGGGAGAAATGGCAGCCGGACTTATCTCTAGCTGACCTTTTTGACCATGCAGATGTGTATGACACCAAACAGGCTGTTTTTCCTAGTGGAGGAGTGTCGGCAGCTCCATCTGTAGCCCCGAAAGGAGCTCAGGTGGTAGAGGCCGCCACAAAACCACCTAAGAAAAAACAGCCCGCCTCTGAGGAGGTGGCGGCAGTAATGCCTGACAGGGACATGGAAAAGATGATTGAGGGTTTGTTGCGGAAGCACTTGGAAAAGAGCTCTGCGTCCACTTCTGATTCTGGATCTGGAAAGAGAAGGAAAAAGAAGAAAAAGGACACGAAACCTCAGCCATGTAGACGCTGTCAGAAGATGGGTCATTGGGCTAGCGAATGCAAAGCCCCTGCACCCATCGCTGCTAAAACCGAAAAGGAGACGGAAAACTGAATGGGGCCCATCCTCTTGGCAAGGATGGCGCCCCCACAGTTAGCCATGCCTGTAAGGGATTAGTAGACGGTGTTAACTCTTCCATGAACCAAGGCCGCGCAGAGGCAGAAGGGTCTGTACAACCTGTAAGCGTCTGGCAAGGCGGGGCTGGCAAGGACGAACGGAATCCGGAGGATTCTGTAGTCGCTGGCTTAGAGGAGTCTTGGTTAGAATCAATTGCCCAGAGCAGTGTGATTCAAGACTCCCCGAGCGACCCATGTTGGGATTATCTCCTGACAAAAGGGGTTGCTATGGATGGAGGGGGAAGCCCGATGCTGACCTCTGAGTGTGTCCCTTTACGGGGACAGCGTTGGTACCTGAGTCTGGTTATTTCCGGGACGCGTGGTGAATTTTTGGTCGACACGGGTGCATCTCACACCTTGGTCGATCGTAAATTCATGGCCCGTCTTTGCAACCAGCCCGAAGCTCCGCTACTAGGAGTAAAGGCGCGGACTGCTACGGGAGATAGTATGCAGACTTATGGCAGAACTGTAAAACCTATGTTGGTTGATGGCAAGACATACTGGATATGTCCAACCATCACCGACATCACTGATGATGGCATACTGGGGATGGACTTTGCTGCTCTTTACGGGGTAACAATGAACACCGCAACGGGCCGACTTCAGATTAAACATCCTTATAAACAATCTGTACAGTGCGTTTTAAGGAATGGTTCTTCTGTGGCGTCAGTGGCACAAGACACAAAGTTGGCAGCAGGACATGTATCTGATGTCCTAGTCAGCTGCGTGGGAGTGCAGGCCAAACGGCCGGGAATGTTTGAACCAGAAGATCAAAAGCTCTCTGAGTTAGGTCTTGCTGGCTATCATACTTACCTGGCCAACGCTCGTTGGGGGGTGATACCGATTTGTAACTCGAGTAGTAGAGAAATCACTCTACGAAAGGGGACGCCTATTGGTAACACCACGCGAGCATATGGGGTAGACTCACTAACTACGGACTTTGTGGAAGTAGGTGTGGTGGCGGGAGACTCTTCCCACGAAGAGGCTCTAGCTAAATCCAACCTACCGAAACATTTAAGGTCCCTGTTGTGTGAGTCACACCTCACAACCCTAGAGAGCGAAATGGTGGCAAATGAGCTGTCGGAGTTATCTGACGCCTTTGCGCAACCAGGAGATCCTCTAGGGCGTACCAATACGGTACAACACCGGGTTGACACTGGGGACGCGCTTCCCAGTAGAATCCCCTACCGTCGGTTACCCATGGCTAAAAAAAGTGCTATGGAGGCTGAGGTAGAAAAGATGTTGGATGAAGATGTGATTCAACCTAGTGAGAGTCCATGGTCAAGTCCTGTGGTGATGGTCACCAAGAAGGATGGTTCCTGTCGATTTTGCATCGACTATAGGAAGTTGAACGGACTCACTAGGAAGAATGCATATCCTCTACCTCGGATAGATGAATGTGTGGAATCTCTGGGTGGGGCAAAATGGTTCTGTACACTAGATTTACAATCTGGTTATTGGCAGATCGGCATGGACCCCCGGGACCGAGAAAAAACCGCATTTTCTACCCATATGGGACTATTTGAGTTCAACGTCATGCCATTCGGGCTATGCAATGCCCCGGCAACCTTCGAGGCAATGATGGAAACCATGTTACGGGGTTTACTTTGGAAAAAGTGCCTAGTATACTTGGACGACATCATCGTCTTCGGTGGTTCTGTGGAGGAAACTCTACAGAACCTCCAAGCTGTGCTGAAACGCATCTTATCATATGGTCTGAAATTGAAACCTTCAAAGTGCAAGCTTTTTAGGAAGTCAGTTGAATACCTAGGTAGAATTGTTTCTGAACATGGCATCATGGCTGATCCTCATAAGATCGAAGTGGTACAGAACTGGCCTCGTCCGATGGACACGAAGGAGATACGCTCTTTCATCGGGTTTTGTTCATACTACAGAGATTTTATACCTGGATTCTCGAGAGTCGCAGCTCCCTTACAAGAGCTGATGATTGGAGAGAAGAAGGCTAAGGCTAAAATAGTCTGGTCTCCAGCCGCAGAACAGTCTTTCAGTGAGTTAAAGAGACTCTTCTTAGAAACACCTGTTTTGCACTACCCTGCACCTGTTGGTAAGTTCATCTTGGACACTGATGCTTCTAATACAAGTATTGGTGCTGCCTTGTCGCAGATCCAGGATGGGCGAGAAGTGCCGCTGGCATTTTCGTCCAACAGTCTAAGCAAAACACAACGTAACTACTGCACAACCAAGCGTGAACTCTTGGCAGTGGTGGTTTACACAAAAAAGTACAGACATTTCCTATATGGTGGGAATTATCTCGTACGGACGGATCATTCATCTCTGCAGTGGCTCCTTAACTTCAAGGACGCTGAGGGGATGATGGGTAGATGGTTGAACCACCTCTCTGAGTTTGGCATGACGAATGAGCATATCATACACAGGAGTGGAGTAGATCATGTGAATGCGGACAGCTTGTCCCGCTATCCTATCCGGAACTGTCACCGTGTAGACTGCCGAGACTGTGGGTCTCACAATGCAGTGATTGCGTCTGTGGGTGCGAAAGTTCCTAACTGGACGTTAAATCACTTGAAGGATGAGCAGCTTGCAGATCCAGCTATTTCCAGGGTGTACTCCTTGAAGTTGTTGGGCCTGTCCAAGCCTGTTCGCCCCGCACTTTCGCTGGAATGTAAAGAAGTTAGACAACTGTTAGCTCAGTGGGATAATCTTTTTATACGGAACAGTGTATTGTGCCGCTGGAGGGTGCAACCTGGCAGGAAGAGAACAGCTCAGTCTGTAGTGCCTTTGTCACTCAGACTACAGTTGCTCAATTACTGTCATGGCCACCGAACTTCAGCACACTTTGGCAGACAACGGACTGAGGCAAAGATTAAGAGTAGATATTACTGGCCTGGTATGACTTTGGACATACGGCGTTGGGTGAGACAATGTCCCCAATGCTGTTTATCAAAGCCTGGACCTGGTATTGGTAAACTACCTCTAAGTCAAGAGCTATTCGGTGTTCGATTTGCCCGGATCGCTGTTGATATCATTAGTGGTTTCAACACGACCCCCCGTGGGAATACCTGTATGATGGTGGTACAGGACTACTATACCAAGTATGTCCAAGTATATCCGTTGGTAAATCATACAGCTGTTACCTGCGCAGAAGCACTTTTCGAGAATTGGATCCTCACGTGGGGAGGTCCTTTAATGCTTCACTCCGACCAGGGTCGTGAGTTTGAATCTCGACTGTGGGCAGAACTGTGTAGTAAAATACACATCTGCAAGACGCATACGAACCCCTACCGACCTCAATCGGATGGTATGGTGGAACGTTTCAATCGGACGTTGATCCAATGTCTCACGACAATGGTTAATGAGCACCGGGATGATTGGGATGAGCACGCTCGCTATATCTCCCATGCTTACAATGCTACCGAACATGCGTCGACGGGCTGTACGCCTAATATGCTCGTAATGGGTGAAGACATAGTCATGCCTAGTGACATGGTCTATGGAGTGCAGGGACACCAGCTCGAGCAACCCTGCACAGTGATGTTTGTTGAGTCACTTCGACAATCATTACGCGAGTCCTATGGAGTAGTAAGGGACAACTTGGAAAAATCTGCTAGTTTGCAGAAGGTGGGCTATGACACGGGCCTTAAACTCCGCCAATTCAAGGTGGGGGATAAGGTCGCGAGATTTAGCACACCAAATTCCAAAGTCAAGACCCTGTACTCCTGGGATGGTCCGCATACGGTTACTATGGTGGTTAGTGAAACTACTGTAGTAATACGGTTGCAAAAAGGGACTCTCACTAAATCACATGTGGCTAGACTCCGACCTTGGTATGGAGTCCCATATATAGATGACGGTGAAGATTCCCTCGGTGCTGGTCGAGTACCAGCACCAACCGACCCTGCGCTACCGAAGATACCGAAGGCAGGACCAACGGTCATACCGTCGGTACCGACGGTAGCGCGCCGAAGGGGTCGTCCTAGGAAATTACCGATTGAACCACAGTCGTGTGTTACCAAGCCCAAGCGCGGTAGGCCTCGTAAAAAAGGGTCAGCTGTGCGTAAAGGACTAACCGTAGGCACCGGTAAACAAAGCAAGGTGATACCTCCGGTGTCACCATTGCTGGACATACCGGTACAAGGTCTACGGAGGAGCACACGTGTCAGAGAGCGAGATAAAATTGTGTAAACATTTTTTTCTTACCTTGTTGACGACATTTAGCTGCTGGCTTGATTAAATTTCCCTGGACAGTTCCGTACTGGGCCGGTGGTCATTGGCCCGGTACTCGATCACCAAAACACAACGAGAAGAGACGGGTTATCCGGTGTGGTTATCCGTTGGAGGTAGAAAAGCACGTGTTCAGGGCGGGTGGCTGGCTTTGCCGATTAGTTCTAAGTATGGGACTAGTTTTGACCACATATTGCTTAGCAACACGCTGCTGTGTATATCCTCTAATGCCGGTATATCATTCCCGGGTTATCCGGTGGCTCCGCCACGAAAATTGTAAACAACAGTGAGAGTTCCCACCGTCGGATATGCCAGGCGTGGGAAGGGCGCTGCCCGCGTCACCTGATCGATTTCTCCCGCCAAATGAGCCGTGGGAAATTGGGTCACCTCGGCGCGTCTTCGGGGCGCGACCCCTGATTGGCTGAGAAGCCGGTCAAGGGGCGGGGTCACGGGGGACGGGTGGGGTATATAAGCCCCACAGGCGGCCAGGCTTCTTCAGATCAACATGTTTGCCCGTAGGGTAGCGTGTTGATCAGTGGTGCCTAGGTCTGCCCGGCAGTACCTACACTATTGTTTACTAGCTGTGCTACTAAATGCTCGGGTGAGTGAACCGTGAGGTTCACCTACGCCTGAGCTAACAGTATGGCAGCCCGTGTAGATGGCAAATGCACGGCCCCGGAGAAGGCTGAGGCCTCCGATGGGGAAGACCGAGTTCTCGAGTCTGACACGGAAATGGACACTACCGGTGCTCCAACCGTCGGTCAAGGCTCGGCTTCGGTACCAACTGAACCTAACCCTGAGGGGTCGGGTGATGTTGTTCCGAAGACAGAACCTGGTCTGGGTGGTAGTAATACCAACCAGGAGGAGAACCCTGCAGGGGGATCTTCTCCGAAACCCGCCGGTGTATTGGCACAAGAACCGACGGTCCCTGATGGTGATTCATCAGACGGGTCCACGGTTCGTGCTAAGACCAAACGGAAGCGGAAGCGTAAGAGGAGGATTGCATCTTCCCCTGAGACTCCTGCTACCGAAGAGGTCGCACCGACTGAGGCAGATAGACTCAAAGCTGTTGCTGACAAACTGTCCAAGGCGGAAGCCGAGGGATGGTCTGTCGCAGAGAGCAGAGCCAATCGACGCCTCCGCGCCAAGGCAGCGCATGTCCGTCTAAACCTGTGTCTCCGTGATGATGACCGGGAGAACCTGAGCCTTTCTGATTTAATTCAGGAAAATGGCAAAATGGCTCTTCCTGCACCTCACACGATCGATGGTTCAGACGACGAAGACTGGTTGACAGGTGATTCCCATCCCATTGACTGGTACCTCGTGTACCTCAGGGCAGTGTTAGACGGGAATAAACCTAACATCCATAGGTCATGCCGCCCCAAGCTGAAATATGCTTGGAAGAACTACGTGCCAGGGGATCCCTGCCCGTACGTTCGCTGTCAGCGCCTGAAAGGGACTGCGACAGCAGCAAAACGGTGGCCAAACCTGTTCAAGTTTGCCCGTCATTTGGTAGAGAAGCACATGAATGTGCGTCCCTACTTGTACTGTGTGAGTGGGAGTACGAGTACTTCCTGCCCTGAGTACAGTGACGGGGAACTATTCCGTAGCCAACGGAGATCTGGTTTGGTAAGGCATCTTTGCGACAATAAGGGCGTGCACAAGCGCACTATTAGTCGTGGAGTTGAGGCTGCACTGAAGGTTTGGGGGTGCCACAAACGTGTAGGAAATCTACAGTTTAAGTGGCGAACCAACAAACTTAAACAGTGGAACTACCTCACGGAGGCTGACTGGGAGAGGTTGTGTAAGGGCGCCAAGTGCGAACAAACCGACCTCGGACCAGCTACAGAAGCTCCGATGCCCACTGTAAAGAAGGATACCCCTCCTAAGAAGAAAAATCTAAAAAGGGGCCGCCAGTCATCCAAAGATGATACCAAAGGTGGACGTGACCGTTCCCGCAGTGAACCTGCGAAGAAACGTGTCGCCACCGCCACGGTAACATCTGAGGTCGACCGTAGCCAAACCGTCGGTACCGTCACGGTATCTTCGGTTGCATTACCCCCGGTTGCTGATCAACTGCCCAGGCAGGAGAGACAGAGACTGGGTAATGCACTGGCTATTGTTCAGAACTCTTTGGGTGACGAGCAGGCGGGACAAGTCGCTGCTGACTATGTCAAGCAGTACAAGTGGAGTCAGAAGCAAAAGAAAGCTTCAGCCCCACAGGAGAGTGTCTCACCTGTCAGTGACGCTGAACAGGTAGAGGTACAACAGCCGGATGGGGCGTCAGCCCAGCCGACTGCTCCAACCCAGCACGGAGCAACCTCTGACCCCGTAAGGGATGACGAGGTGACTCCAGTACCTGAGCACAGGGCTGTTGACGAAGGGCTAGCAGGGTTACCTGTGTTGCCTGGAGATGGTCCTGCTTATGACTCTGGATTCTCTGACACTCTGGTCCCCGGATTCGAGTGCTACAGAGCTAAGATGGCTGAAAACGCAAGTAAGCTACTCCAGTTTCAGGTTTCTTTCTTGGAGAAGTCCTACTTTGAGCAGTACAAGTTGCTCAGAGAACAGGCTATCCGGGAAGGGAAAGCTTGGGTTGCTGAACGCACCAGAGTCCTTGCCGAGCGCGAGGCGAGTCTGGAGCAAGATCATGCCTTCTGGAGGGCTACGATCGACCAGCTCGAATCAAGGTTGACAACTTGTGACGCCAAGTTCTTCCGGCAGTTCGGGCTAAAGCTGACAGAGTGGGAGAGAACTGGTTTTCCAGATCTCCAGTCCAGGTTGGGGCTTGCCGCAAGGCCTGCTCCTCCTGTGACCCCGGTACTGTCAGTACACCCACCTAGGTATGAGATGCCATTTTCTTTCATGGCACAATCTACCCGGGTGGTCAGTGGCGGGGAGCCTACTGCGGCGCCGAGTACCCTCTCGGTAGCCCCAGGTGGAGCCCTTCCTCTCCAGGTGGAGGCTGCTGTGGTTTACACCACGGAGGCCCCTCCTGGAGGAAGTCCTGATGGGGAAGGAAAGCCATCCGGCGGTGTCCCTATGGACACCTAAGGTTGGTCCCCCGTCAGGCCCTCTGGGGTGCACTGTTCCGCCCCTCGGAGGTAAAACTAAACCATCGACGCAGCTACACGCCCCTGGACAACCGAAAGCAGACCGACGGTGCTGTCGTGACTTAACTGAGTCTCTACTGCCACCACACTGGAAGCAGCCTGATGTCTTCAACCGTGGTTTACTACTAAGCCACAACCGTCGGTGCTCTACTACTGTCCAGGGCTCCTGATCCTGTGGTCACATTCTACTATTGTGACCTATGAACTATTATATGGATCATCCTCCTGTGATAATTATTTATAGGGAGGCACGGACCTACCTTTTTATATTTATATTTCACAAGAGATGGAAGTACTATACCGGTACTGGACTCTATCCATCTCTACCACCATAAACTGCTAGGTACTGGAGTACCGCCCCTAATAAGGATGACGATCTATCCCACCTTATTTAGGATACGCTATTATGGATTTTTATATATAAACTTTTCTACGCCAAAGGAAGTGAGAGCTATTATAGTTCTATTATTTATATATAAGGACACTAACTCCACACGGATTCGCACCATTGCTGAATGAAGTAGGTGATGTGTTGAGTTTCCAAGGTGGTTATTTGGTGCCTTTACTATTAACTGATACTAGTCTAGGACTATCAGTTGGACAGTTTTTATATCATGTGCCTACGGGACTATGGTTTTACAAAGACTATATTGTTGATATAAACTGTTATGTGCATGTTAACTTGTATGTTCATGTATGTATGCCTGTTGTTACTATGAGTAGAAATGTTACTTGTTGATAAATAGATATACGTGGTATATAATGTATCCAAGAGGTATTATTATTATAAAACCAACCCTTCCTACATTCTAAAGGGGGGTAGTGTAACGGGTTGACTATAAAGTCTAACTGTTATTGTTGTATATCTATTGTATGTTGTATGATGTAAGACAACACGGTTCTATTGTGTTTAATAACTGTTTTATTCATCTAACTAGTGTCGTCGGTTCGTTACATATACCGACTCCTCTAGTTCGGTTATCTATACGGTAGTGTACCGGTACCACCTTCGGTTACCGTCGGTAGTTGTTACATAATCATTTTTACATAACTAAACCTAACAGGTGGCGCTGCTAGTACGGTCACGTGGCTACGCAGCGCTGTATATAAGACGGCTGCTTCCCCATTGGAAGTCAGTCAGGTTTGGGACTGTCGTGACATGACCACCCTGTGCTCACGGGCTTAACTCTATGCTATAGGGTTGCCCACTGTATTATATATCTGTTCTGATCTTGTATATCCGCTGGTTATACTTGTACTATAATACCCAAGAGTTACCTTTACAATAAAGTCGCCGTATATTAAAGTCTAATTTACCTTGTCTGGTTTTTGTACTCAAGTGTCACATACGTAGTAAGAGACCAACTACAATATCTAAATAAACATAGTTCTTTGTGAGATTTTTTTCATGTTTTAAATTTGCATATGTTCATGCTTTCTGCGGTGGCCATTTTCCAAAATGGCAGCATAAAAATACAAAAATTTCAGGGTAGATTTAAACATCACGGACAATTTACAATTTTTGCTGTTTCTAGTGTGCATCTCAACATAAATGGTCACAAAGTAGCTTGAATTAAAGCTATAGAGGAGCCCCATCTAATGGATAGGGTTTTGGGTATATCATGACATCCTGGTCACCATCGAAACGATGTAAACACTCCATTTTTGCCAAATTCTGCTAATTGTTTAATATTTTGACAAATTCTCTCGACAAGAATATGCATATAGCACTCATTGAGGTAACAAAGAATCTTTATAATGTTTTGGGACAGTTTAAATCATCATAGGCCTATATTTTGTTAAGGTACCTCAAAGGCTTCCCATTCAAAGAATTCCACCCATGCGTGAAAGATATTTGGCCATTTTCACTGACGATTCCTATTCCGTTCCGTCTTACCCCACAATGGCGACCTGTAGCCTATTACCCCACCGTGGGGTAATATGGGTCACAAAATCTTTGAAATTATTAACTACAACCATTGTACCTCAGGGAGTTTGAGGAAATTTTTCTTCAACACAGTTAAATATAAAAGAGGAATGCTGAAAAAAGTAGGTAAAAAAATATTTTGCTTATGGTCACCAGAAAGGCAGAAATTGCATGAAGACCCTTAGGTGTCCCGTATTCCCCCATCTTCCCCTAGCCTACCCCTTTTTACAGGAACTTTTAAACATTTTATCTGGATATTTTGGGGCCAAAAAACATACCCCTTTTGCCCCAAAATGGCCCAAAAAAGGCCCCATACGCCAGTGGGACCCAAAAATGACCCCTTTCCCGGGATTTTGTGTAGGCCTACCGCGGTACGCACATAGCCCGGGGGGGGGGGCACTCAATTTATTTTTTGACAGGGGTGTCCGGCTGGACCCCTGGCAACCCTTGACCCTTGCTTAGGGAGATTTTAGGAGAAAATTGACCTTTTTTCCGGGTATTATCAAAATGAACCAGTTCCTACGGAGATTTTGGCAAAAGAGATTTGGGAGAAAATGGGGGTGCAGAGGGGTCCCCCCCTGAGGTCGGAAAGTCACCTCTTTTAATGGCTAGCCGCTACAGGTCACAAATTCGCTTTTTATAGGGCTACAAACATATCCAGGTCGCAGGTCACTTTTTTATTAGGCCTATATGTATCTGTATGGCCATCTGAAAACAGCAGGTCGCAGGTCACAAAAAATAATGGTTTAGGTCACAAAGTCGTCTGGAAAACGGCCCAGGTCGCCAGGTCGCCTTTTAGCCCTTTGGAGCCACAGAAAATGAACCCTTGCTTAGGGAGATTTTGAAAAAAATGGACCTTTTATATAGGGGCATTTTGAAAATGCGCAGAGATTTTGATAAAAATGGTGTCGACTCGGAGAGATTTTGGTCAAAATTGACCCTTGCTTTAGGGAAAGTTTGCAAAAGTTGACCCTTGCCTAGGGAAATTCTTCTCAAAAGTGGACCCTTGCCTAGGGAAATTTTGTTGAAAAAGTACCCTTGCCAGCCGTACACATGTGCAAAATATACTAAGTGCCCCCCCCCCCCCCCCCGGGGCACATAGTTAGTAGGGGAGACCGGGGCTAGGGTAAATGTGGGTAATATCGCGCATTTGGTAATATCGCGCACCCCCCCTAAAAGGCACTCTTTTTCAAACAATTTTTTTTTTTTTAGTTATATCATTTTAATGTATTTTGTGTTTCTGGTCCATATATATATGCAATGAGCTAGATATGAACAAAAACGTTTAAAAATCATAATTTCTTAATCTTTCTATATTACCATTTTCTATACTAATCCTCATAGGGCCAGTATCGCTCAGGCATGTTGTTATATCGTGCACATTTTTATAAAATAAAAAATAATACATCAAATAACAGTAGAATGAGTCAAATAGTCTTAAAAGGTAGATTTGTATGTTGTCTGACACAGGTGTAAATTTGGGGATGCTGTTACTCACCATACAGGTGTGAGAGCATTTGGGGTAAAGCACCCTGTTTTCACGCTTTTAGGTGTGAAAACAGGTGCGCGGATATAGCCAAAGGGTAAAATACACTGTATTTCAATGAGTGAGCGATATAACATAATGATATAAGCGATATAACCAAAAGTATGACGATATAACCCAACAATTTGACCAGACTTTTAGGCCCCTGCTTAGCCTAGAAGGGGATGTGATTGGTATGAAAATATTTCTCCTTTTTTTTTATTTAAGAATTTTTTTTTGTAAAAACACATAAAAAAAGTTTTTTAATGACACCAGATTACCTAAATGTGGAACATTTGGGTAATATCGTCACTAGGTGCGCGATATTACCCACATTTACCCTTGTTGAAACACGGGGTTAGTTGAAACACAAGCTGTATAATAGAGGCAACATGTGTTAGGATTGCTTTTCTTGATTCTTATGTGAACTTATTGTTATTTTTATCACCAGTGAAAAAATCAGAAAGATATTGGCTAAATTCTTTGATATATGGCCCAAACCATCTATAAATCATGTTTTTTATCGAAAAAGTGAAATTTCAGAAATTGAGTTTTTTTCTTCTCAAAATTTTAGTTTTTTAGATATCCATCTAATTTAACTTTTATATAATTAACCATGTATACTGGAATTACATATATTGTAATGAATGCATTAGCATAAAGTGATATTAATGTCTAAGGGGACAGCACTATGCTATGTGGTGTGGGGTCGGTTGAAACACTTTTGTCGGGGTTAGTTGAAACAAATTCACTGGAGGCATAAGCGCCCCTATAAGCCAGTTACCACCCAAACTGCACCTTTCAGCTTTAGTTGCAGCTGTGCATATGTGCAGGTACACAGTGGATAATATTCACACCACCATAGGTGCAGAATTTGTGTATAATTTCTGCAATAAATGTTACTTTAACCCAAATTGAATCTGGGGTTAGTTGAAACACCCGTGGGGCAAGTTGAAACATAATTGTTCAAAAGTGTTTCAACCAACCCCTATTAAAATCGGGTGAAATCTTGTGTTTCAACTGACCCCGCCTGGGGTCTGTTGAAACACAAATTATGACTGATTGTGACAATTAGAGTATCATGAATCTAATATAGCCTTTTCTATATTAGAATTGATGCTACTTTGGGGCATTATTCTAGCCATAGAAAGTTGCATAGGCCCCTAAAGGTGAAATCATTCATGTAAAAAATTGATTTTCATTATAAATGTTTCAACTGACCCCAAACATAGCCCCCTATTTTTTGAAAAAAATATTTTGCACCATCAAACTTTGGAAGCAGAAATCTTAACATGTACTCATAGCTGAGGGTAATTCTTCCTGTGGATTTAGGGGAAGATGGGGTAATACGGGTCATGGGGTAATAAGGGACACTCTCATTTTAGACTGATATATTTTACTGAAAGGTAACACTAAGAACTCAGTTTGGGTTTTATATGAAAAGGTAGGCTTCAGATCATATATATTGCAGCATTCATTATGTCATTGGAGGAAATATTATTTGAATTATATGCAGAAAATAAAATTGAATGCCTGGAATATTGATCGCTGACATCTTGGTTAGTAAAGCATAATTAGACACATCATCATTTATGTAAGCCCCTAGTTTGAGCAAACTGGTAATATTTTTTCCAGTTTCAGGTGCCAAGGATAAACACCCGATAGCTTATAAAATTAAATATGGTTTGGTTATTTTCTGTGAAGTGTCTAGGAATTGACACCACTATTTGTGTGGTGTCCCGTATTACCCCAACCTCATTTTTCGGTGGGGTAATACGGGTCAAAGGCAATCCCTATGGCAATTTGTATATATCTTTTTTACAAAAATGTTAAGCCATTAACCTTATTTAAACCTTCCACACGAAAGAGTGTCTTTGCAGACACTACTTTTTTTCAAAATATCGAAATAAACCTAGTTCTTTGTGAGATTTTTTTCATGTTTTAAATTTGCATATGGTCATCCTTTGTGTGGCGGCCATTTTGCAAAATGGCGGCATGAAAATAGAAGAAATTTCAAGGGCAATTTTAACATCAAGGACAATTCACAATGTTTGCTGTTTCTAGGGTGCATCTCAACATAAATGGTCACAAAATAGCTTGAATTAAAGCTATCTAGGAGCCCCATCTACTAGATAGGGTTTTGGGTATATCATGACATCCTGGTTACCATGGAAACAATGTAAACACTCCATTTTTGTCAAGTTTTGCTAATTCTTTTATACCGGTATTTTGACAAATTTTCTTGACAGGAAGTGTACATATAGCACTCATTGAGGTAGCAAAGTATCTTTTTAAGGTCTTGGGACAGTTTAAATTATTATATATTTTGTTAAGGTACCTCAAAGGCTTCTCATTCAAAGAATTCCACCCATGCATGAAAGATATTTGGCCATTTTCACTGACGATTCCTATTCCGTTCCATCTTACCCCACAATGGTGACCCATATTACCCCACCGTGGGGTAATATGGGTCACAAGATCTTTGAAATTATTAACTACAACCATTGTACCTTAGGGGGTTTGAGGAAATTTTTCTTGGACACAGTTAAATATAAAAGAAGAATGCTTAAAAAGTAGGTAAAAAAATATTTTGCTTATGGTTACCAGTAAGGCAGAAATTGCATGCAAACCCTTAGGTGTCCCGTATTCCCCAATCTTCCCCTATTTATTAACGAGTGGATCTACAAGGTAACTGTTTCAATTTTACCTATTTTTAAGATTTCTTCTCATTAGGGGCCATTCAAATATTACGTAACAGCATAGAGGGGGGAGGGGGGGTCATGAAGTTTGTTACAAAGTGTTACAGGGGGAGGGGGGGGGTCTAGCCAAGTGTTACATAACAATTCTCAAAAAATATATATACAAGAAAGAAATCTCTAATTTGGGAAATTGCACCACCATCTAACAGCCAGGTCTCAGCAACATTATGTTTCTCTCACCTCATCCCTGTAATATTGTTTACAAAATTTTGGCCCTCCCCCCTACCTGCCCTGCCAAAAAAAGGTATTGATTTTGTGAAATGGACTCATCTCCTGACCCCGATCCAATCTTGGAACACTGGACAGGGTAGAGGATGCACAACCTCAGGTCGCACCTATGGCCGCCGAGTAGAGTAGACGCACGCGCAGCTCCAGGACCGCATTTTCTCCACTTTTGCCGGGTCACAACTAGAATCTCTTAATTTCAGAGTGTGATCGAACTACATGATACCCCGGTGCCCCGGCTGGACCTTATTTTAGTGGCCCAAATCCCCTGCTCGCGTGAGAATCTTGACTTTATTCCGAGGACTGAACTCTGACTCGGATTTCGTTGACCGTGGCGAACTTTGTCAATGTCAACATGACGATGGATCGCAAACCACGGAGAAACAAGAAAGCGCCTAACTGCTCGGCGCCAGGCTGTTCTACATCCCACCCCGCAACCTCTGCTGTTATGGAAAATGGTGAGATGATTATTTCTGAGGCTAAAATTGAAGAAACTGTGCCGGTTGCCATGGTCAACTCGGAGGTTGACAACGGGGCCGCCATTGCTGACTCCCCCGAAGGGAGCCCGAGTACCCCATGTGCGCGGCTCGGGACTCCTCGGCCATGTCCGGCGGGAGCCGAAGGCCCGCCGAGGCCTGCCGATCCTACTTCGGCTGTCTCCGAAGCCTCCCCGACCTCCTCCGATTCAACATCCGGGGGGTTACGGCGCCGCCTTGATGACCTTCGGCCACCGTCGCAACAATTTTCATCTAGTTCAATAGTGAGTACATCCAGGCTTGAAAAAAGCCCACAACTTGATGCGGCTGCAAAATTCATTGATATAGAAGGTTCGGCTGTCTTACTCGATGTGGTTTCTACGGACGATGACTCTGAATCCGAAAATAATTCTATGCCTGCCGCTGACTGTTCCGCCATTTTGGGGGATGGCCCGGATGTAAACAATGCACATTCCGAGGATCCATTATCGCTCGTCGAAGGCGAGCATTTTGGATTTCTCTCGTCAACACCGGCTAAAAATGATGTTGCATCCGGCTCTTATGAGTCTCAATCCAGCTTGATAATTGACTCAGTGGAGTCTACTCCATCCCCACATTCTACTCTGCCGATTTTGACGTACCGTCCGGAGGCGACTGGCCCGCACAAGCTATTTGCATCGTTTGTCATGTTGGATGGCACTATGTCAACTGCCAGTCAACTTTGCATGGACTCTATGACGGAAAGTGTCAATATAGGTCAGTCTGCTCTCCCTGCTACGTCATGGAAAGAGGTATCAACTTCAACACAAACCGATGGCATTTCTGTGGTATCAACTTCCATCACTTCTGTCGTCGCAGTATCCACCCCTGCATCTGCTGTCTGCTCAGAAGCGGAGACTACGCTTCACCCTGCGTGTGCAACAGCAGAACAAGGATTCGTCAGGCATGATGAGCATGATACTGCTGAGCATGATACTGCTGAGCATGTCCCCGTATCTGACTTGTCGCTAGGGCAGATTACTTCGCAGATAATACCGAGCCAAAATGCTTCGCAGACAGTACCGAATCATATTCCAACTCACCCTGATCAGAGTGGCACACCTCCAACGTCTCCTACCGCTGAAACTCAATCTGCTTGTGGTTCGCAACAAGGTATAAATCTTCAGTCTTCACACCTTGGTCAAGGAGACGGCCTCCAATTGTCTCAGGAAGTTGTCCCATCTCAGATAAATACGGGCGATACATTTCTATCTAAAGCAAAGATAAAGTATGAGTCCAAATTAAATTCCAGGAAAGGCATTCTTATTCCTAAAACTGAGGATATTGATATTAAAATGCCTCCACCCAGCCCTGGCTGTGACAACATGAGTCAGCCGCTGGACTTGGATATATCACAAGGACTGCTCTCTGTCGACTCCATGTCAGAATCACTTCTTTGCTCACCTGATCCCTTTGGATTAAAAAACTGGTCTCCTCCCTCGCCTAAGGTATCAGTTAAGGAACTGGATCTATCACTCAAAAAAGCTATTAAGAAAATAGAGAATTTGGAAAACAATGCTAGTGGGTTGCAGAACAGAGTATCTACTACCATCTCGACTGAATTGGAAGATAAACTCCAACTTAGAATGTCTGCAATCCTTGTTCCAACTGATTCTGAAATCTCCAGCTTGAAAAAAGCTATTCAGAAAATAAACCTTGCCCTGGTAGGGGATGAGGTCTCTGATACAAGTGATACACGGCCTATTCGTCAGCAACTGGAGCAGATCATGGAGCAAATCTCTGTCCATGATACTAATCTTCCTAAGCTTGATGAAGTGACCGAGTTAGTCCACACACAGGTAACAAAAGTAAAAGGCCTGAAAGGCAAACTTTCTGAATTGAATGATGCTATGTCACAGAACTTTGATACAGCACAGGGTCAGATAAATGGGGTGAAAGACTCCTGCACTTCTCAGGATGAATCTATCACCGTCATCAATGATGACATCACTACCATTAAAAATCGATTGCATAACATCGAGAATCCAAGTCACACTGATGAGTCTGAACTGGAAGTGAGAGTGAAAACTATTGAAGACAGGCTGATTTTGTTAGACAGCTCACCAACTCATCTCAGGGAATATATGAGGGCCACCACATCTCTCCAGGAGAAAGCACAACAGCTTCAAGACGCTTTAGATAACATTGCCTCGCTACATACTAAGATTACTGCATTGAAAAAAGAAGTTGATGTGCTACCTGGAGCACTTTCACCTACTACTCCGGCGGAAATGCAGAAGCAAGTTTCTAGTTTCAAGGAAATACTAGACTCCCACACTGCTCAGCTTAAAAGTATAGGTGACATGAATACAGTAAGAGGCAGAATATCTGCCTTAGATAGTGCCTTCAAAGACCTCACTACTTCTACCCTGGAAAATCACTCTTTCTCTCAAGCTACCAAGTCGGTCAACTCCATCCGACATTCCACTGAAAACATTGAGAGGAATATTGTGTTGTACAAAGTACCTGAGGCACAGTATGAGGACAAGGGTATTCTTAAAGCTGCATTCTTTGACATAGTAAACAAGATCAAAGCTCCTACTACAGGAGCTGATGTATTGCGTGTTTCCAGAATGAGAAAGGCTGGCACTAAACTTGATCCTCTGAAATCGGCCCCTCTCCTTGTGGCGTTTAGTAGCTACGCCGCTAAGGCAAAATTTGTTGAAGTGTGTAACAATAAAGTGAAATATGTCCCCACTTTGAGGGAAGTCTCTGTTGAAAATGTAGAAGACAAAGAGACGCGCATGAAAAGAAGTACACTGAAACAAATTGCAAAGCACCTGAATGAAGAGGCTTTTGTTGCTCCATCAACTGAGTCTGAAATACTGATAGACGGCCAAGCCTACACACTTGACGAGTTAGACTTAATACCAGACCAGTACTTACCTTCCAGCATGAGGTCCACCCCGGATGTGGGGAAAGCTGAACTCTCCATACATCTGATCCCAACCATATACAACGGGATTGTTAACAACAAAAAAGATACAGATGACTTGGATGATGGCGCAATCAATTCTCTCATCTGTCCACCACCGCCTCAGCAGTTTGTGGACAGTGACAGACATATCTCTTCTGAGCTGAGGCACCCAGATGCATTGAGCAAGCCATTATCTACTACACCAGGGATCCAGTCTCGGTCGTCTACCCAAGCTGCGCCTGCTCCAGGGCACAATGCTACCGGGAATACCATGCACGGTTCCCTGTTATCGCAGTCAACTCCACTGGCTGTACCTCCTACAAGTCATACTGCTGCAGGGAATGCTCTACATGGATCTCTGCCGTCTCAGTCATCTGCACAGGCTATGCTTCCCCTGAGTCACAATGTTGCTGGCAGTGCTCTACATGGCTCCTTGGTCTCCTCTCAATCTACATCTCCATCAATAGCTAATACTCTACTACAGCCAAATGCCTACTCTACTTCAGATCAGTTTGTGCAGATACGGCTCACCCCAATGGGATATATCTACTCTGGGCACACAGCCTTTCTGAGTAATTTTTTCATGGAAGATCTGGATTATGTAGATGAATATAACCGGAGGTTCAAGTTCATCTCAGTAGAGCAAGCTTATCAATTTTTTAAAGCAGAGTACGCCTCAGATGATATTCATTCTGAGGCTATATTGAAGCTCAGAAAGTCCTCTGATATAAAGAAAGAGGGGAACAAGGTAAAGCTGGGCAACTTGAAGCAGAGATGGGATAGCTACAAGGGAGATCTCATGCTCAAGCTGCTCAGAGTAAAGTTCAGGAAAGGATCGGAAAATGCAAAAAAGCTAGCCTCCACATTCCCTCACTCCTTGTGGGAATCCTCAGTTGATCCAGTATGGGGGGCAGGCGTTCCATTCCGTTTCCAGAAGAACACGCCCTTTGATAAGGGAGCCTTCATATCAGGCTCTAACCTGCACGGTAAAATGCTCCAAACCATCCGTGCTGAAAACATGCTCTGAATGAGTAATACCGTAAAACCTCGCGTATAAGCCTAACTCGCGTATAAGCCGCACCCCGAGTTTGGTGCGATCCTATAAGCCGCAGAGGCCATCTGAGAATTTTTAATTTGGTACTGTAGTATACTTATAAAAACTCTCGTATAAGCCGCACCCTATATAGGCATGTTTGGTATCAAAAGAAAGCTGAGTCTGATTCGCGTACAAGCCGCGGCTTATACGCGAGGTTTTACGGTAGTTGGTGGTGTGATTCATATGTACCACACTTCCCATCATCCTTGAAATGAAATGTTCTCTCTCAAAGTATTCATAGATTTACTAACTGTGGACATGTTGGAACTTAGCCTGACACAATTCTATATTTGTCATTTGTTGGCTGTTTCTATATTAGAGTTAAGGCATAGAGCTTTGCTCATGAACTCAGTCATAGTGAATCGGGACTAACCATTGGTTGATAAATGGTTCACCTTGACTTATAGATATGAACTCCTCATACTCAACCTGATGAACTGACACAATTCCGTAACTGGACCAACTGGAACTAAGGTGCATGGACTAGCCTGCTACTGTTGGTTCTAAGAACATGTTACAAGACTGTGAGAGAATTTCTTACGAAGAATGAATTGGTATTCTAGAATATTTGACAAGAACTCTATTACTAAGCTTAAAAGTGCTGATATATGCATGTATTTCTGATAACACATGAACTGATACAGGCGAAATTGGATGAGAGAAGTTGTGCTGCATTGAACTTTGGCTGGGACTCCACCGCACTACATTATACTTAAATGGCACACTCCACGTCGTCTCTCCACGGTGCAGCACCATGTGCTCTGTTTAAATTGTATATCCTTGTCTTGTATTATAAATTGAATTTAGTCTCAGAGAAACTACGCTCTATCCCCTGCTTGTATGACTACTTGTTATCGCGAAAGATATAATGTTTTTTAATGGTATAGAACAACGATCATTATATTCAAAATTATATTTTAAGTAACGCTACCCGGTAAAATGAAATTACACTACCATATTTTAACTAACTGATGATGTGTCCATTTGAATAGTTAAGTGATACTCTCGCTTGTGACTAAATGCTTGATCACATTGTTTTAGTTACTTTTATGCTGATCTGATGAAGGGACAGGACTTTCTGTCTATTTTTTCAATCCTAATACAAAATATCTGTATAATTATGAACTGTAAAGACATGGCATTTATTTTTATCTCTTTATTCATAGTATTGATAATATGTAACAGTGTAATGCTGTCATACGCATGCATTTATATGTTAAATGAAATTAACTCACATCTGATGTTTACAAGGTTTAAGGAGCCGGTATTAAAATTGCTGGTTATAAATTGGAAAGGGAAACACACACCCTAATATTGTATGATTATGATGTATAATTATTTTTTTTGTATTCCTGGGGCGTTGCTCCAAATGATCTGTGTATCAACGTCAGATCCCTCCGTACAGAAAGGTCTTCTCAACTCTACCTGCTAAGTCAGGCAGCCTTGGGACAGATTTCAGTTTGGTTTCAGAACATTACACCTGTGCCAAACACCTAGTTAAGTAGTTGTATTTTACCTTCCATTTGCCGTTTGTTCATATACAACCTGGGAACATAACTCCTAGGTATCACATTTGTCTTTATAAATAGTACTTATAAACACAGACAAATTTGTTAGCTTGTTCACCGTTCTACATACAAGGAAAAGCTTATATTACATAGTGCTTACCCTTACCCTCACCCTGTCTGTTTATAAAGAAACTCTTCTAGAGTATAGTTCGGATAAGATTTGAATTGTTGAAGTGAAACATTGCATTTTTACGCTTCATCCTTGAGGGTACCAAACTGTGTATTTACACTAAAAGTTGAAAAGCATTATATTACCCCTGTACTGTTCAACATAAAGTTCAAACTGTTATTAAAAGTTTAAAATTTTACTCTGTATTGTCTTACTCAGAATACATAGTAAATCATGTCGAAAATACAACCCCCCCTCCCAACGGTCTCACATGCCAAAGGGATAAACTTTGTACACTTAAACTGTCGAAGCATGCATCCTAAATTTAAGGAGATAAAGTATACTTTCAATCAATTCGAAATAATAACATTTTCTGAATCGTGGTTGACAGATCAATATGATGCAGCGCTCTTGTCATGGCCTGCAAAGAACTTTCACAGAATTGATAGACCAGATAGAGCCGGTGGTGGTCTCATCTGCTACCTGTCAAACAAATATTTTTCACATTCTTCCAGATTAAATGAGTTCTCTGTAATAACTCCTGACATAGAGTGTCTGGCTATAAGTGTCACAGTGCCAAACAACAAAGCAATGGTAATTTTTACGGTATATAAACCCCCAAAAGGGGATGTTTCCAAATTTACAGAACATTTAAAAAATGCTATCCGTAAAACTAAAGGTGAGATTTGGATTTTGGGTGACTTTAATGTTGATTTCTTGGACAGTGATCACACTGATACGGTAGCCATGAAAGACTTCTGTAGAGATTTTCAACTGATGTGGCTTGTACAGGAGGTCACTAGACCAAATCCTAAGGGTGGTCCTGGCTCTTGTATAGATAACATCTTCACGAATTCCAACTATGTAGCTTCTTCCTCTGTAGAGAATGCTTTTATCAGTGATCATCTCCCGGTTACTGCGGTAAGGAAAAAAGGAAGAAATGGATTTAAAAAAGTTGAAATTTCTGGAAGGTCTTACACAAATTATGTCAAAGATGATTTGATAAGCGCTCTTCACAAAAAAGATTGGGAAAATTTCTTCTCCTCAGAAAATGTTGATGAAATGTGGAATGAGATTGAACTAGCAGTAAACTCTTATCTTGACGCCACATGTCCTATTAAAACTTTTAGTGTAAAGGATTATGGAAATGTATGGATGGATGCAGAAATATTGACTAGGATAAAAGAACGCAATGAGTTAATGCATAATTTTAGAACCTATCACAGGTTCGACGACTTCCTTGATGCTAGGAGAGCCCGTCTAGATATTACAAAAATGACAAAAAAGGCGCACCAAACCTATGTAACAAACAAGCTAGAACAATGTCGTGGTAATGCCAAGAAATTTTGGGCTGAAATAAATAAATTAATTAAAGCACCAAAATCGTCAACCGTACCGGTTTTACATGACCCGGTCACAGGTGAAATGATATCTGATGTGCCGAATTATATAAATGATTTTTTCAGTGATATTGGTGAGAAACTTTACTCAAAGTTAAATCTACCTGATCAAACATATGTGGAACCAAATGATATGTATGAGGGAACTCTACCCCCTCCTCCTGAATTCCTTCCTGGAAAAGTAGCTTCCCTGTTTGAGGATATTGATATTTGTAAATCTTCAGGAATTCAGGATATTTCAAGTAAAGTGTTAAAGGATGCCTTGTTGGCTGTGGTACCACAGATGACTTACCTGTATAATGTGTCGGTGAGGTCAGGTTCTTTCCCTGCTGCATGGGCTCGAGCGGAGGTTACTCCTATACCTAAGTCTGGTAATCTCCATAACGTCACTAATTGGAGACCTATATCCATTTTACCGCTCCCTAGCAAAATATTGGAAAAACTCATTAAGGGTTATTTTATGAGTACAATCGAAAACAACGATTTATTGTCACCTCTACAATATGGCTTCAGAGAAGGATGTGGTACTGCTGATGCAATACTCGACTTAGCTGAAGATTTATTTGAAGCCAGGGATAAGAAAAAGTACGTAGCTACATGCTACATCGATATATCTAAGGCATTCGATTCGATTAGTCACTCTCAGTTGTTAAATCTATTAAAACACTCTGGATTCCCAAAAAACGTTCTAGACTGGTTTAAATCTTATTTGGGCCAGAGAAAACAATGTACGAAGGTAGAAGGGGAGAAATCTGAACTCAGAGATGTATTATTTGGAGTTCCTCAGGGCTCAGTTCTAGGCCCCTCCCTCTTTACCTTCTTTGTTAATAGCATTATTAATTTACCAAAAGTATCTCAGATAAAGATGTACGCTGACGATATAGTACTTTACTCCATACACTCTAATCCGAAAACAGCGCTAGAAAATTTGCAATCTGATCTTGATGTTCTTGTAAAGGGTTGTACAGAAAAAGGTCTGACCATCAACTCTAATAAGACTAAATTTGTGTGGTATTGTGCTAAAAACCAGCTCCATAGAGTGCCGCTTACTCTGCCACAGATAAATGGCGATCCAATCACTAGAGTCACCTCGTTCATGTACCTTGGAGCAATCCTTGATAGTGCTCTAACCTTTGAAGAATATGCCAAAGCAATGCGTGACTCGTGCAATTTTCTAGGCTTTAAGCTAGGCAAAGTAAGATGCAGTATATCAACTGCTACAGCCATAACTATTTTCAAGCAGACAATCCTTCCAAAATTTGATTACTGCTCTTTCTTGTTAGACTGCGCTACACTCAAGTGGCAAACAAAAATTGGAAGGATACAAAATAGGTGTTTAAGAGTGTGTCTCCGCAGAGAAATAAGAGGTAACTCTGTAGAAAAACTACATGTTGATGCCAGCACTCCTCTTCCTCCTCTGAGGAGAAAAGAACTGCTGATCTCTAAATTTTATTCTAAAGCGAAAAAACTACAGCCTACTTCCAACCCTAAAACTCGAAGTAATTTTCTTCCCACCTTTTCGCTTAGGAGACCTAATACTGAATTTTATAGAAAAAGCCCCTACTATAGGGGTGCTCAAGGGTGGAATGCTCTACCTGCATCCATCCAACTCTGTGATAACAAGGTTAGTTTTAAGTTGCAGCTGAAACATCATTTGGGCACATATATCAAAAAGCCAAATCCTAAGAAGAAGAGGAAGAAAAAAAAACAGATATAGAAGCCTTCTTGGCCGCTGTCTTCACTAATTCCTATACAACAAAGAACCCACCTCAATGTGGTTATATTGCTGCTTTATATATATTATATATATTATTATTATTTTATTAAAACTGTGATACATTGGGGAAACCTAATACCAACTCTGTGATATAGCCCCAATTACTTTGGGACTTCTGTTTATAGCTCACCTGTACATCATTCATCCCACATGTGTAATTAATCATTCCTGTTGTTATAGCCTGCTTGCAGCAAAACTGGGCGCGGTCAGTCTGTACTATCATTGTAACATTACTTGTATTCCTTGTATTGTGCATGCCGGATACGGCTCATCGGAGTCTAGAACAAAAACAATGTACGTAATATCATGGCAATAAACCGTTATGAGGTACATAACCAAAAAAAAAAAAAAAAAGGTCTCCCCTTTTTACACTAAGGGAGGTGTAATTTTCTAACAATGGGGGGGGGGGGGGGTCGGTGGATTGTCGTGCGAGCAGGTCGGAATTTCCCCCCCCCCAAATCCACCACCCCCCCTGTTGTTAAAAAAGGACCACCCCCTAAGGAGGTTATAATGGTGTTGGGAGGGGAGGGGGGACAAGTTTCACCTGGTTTCAGGCTTTGAGGAAATCTATAGGCCTACCCTATACCTGCGGTTCATTTATCAGTTAGGGAGTGTTCATTTATTAGTTACAGGGGGGGTGGTGGATTCGGGGGGGGGGGGTGTAAAAATTTCCGACCCCTCCTGAGGGGGCGGCGTAAAAAATTGTGACCCCTCTTGAGGGGGAGGGGCGAAAAAATTCAGGCCCCTTTTTAGCAAAAAAGCCCACGCGCTACTATAGTTCAAAAGGGGGGGGGGCGAAAAAAATTTCTGTGTCTTTGGCGAGGGGGGCACGAAATGTTCCATGCGCTCTCACCAACCCCCCCTGTAATTAATAGATGAACACTCCCTTACTGGGGGAGGTGGCGTAAAAATTTCAGACCCCTCCTGAGGGGGGGATCGTAAAAAAGTCTGACCCCCTTGAGGGGGGGATAAACATTAGGGAGTGTTCTTTTATTAATTACAGGGGGGGTGGTGAGATTTCGCGCGGAGGGGACAACATTTTTTACGCCCCCCCCCCCCTCGAGAGCGCGTGGAACTTTTCCCGCCCCCTTGCCGAAGGTGACGAAAATTTTTCGCCCCCCCCCTTTGAACTATAGTAACGCGCAGGCTTTTTTGCTAAAAAGGGGCTTAAATTTTTACCCCCCCCCCTCAAGAGGGGCCAGAATTTTTAACCACCCCCCCTCAGGAGGGGTCGGACATTTTGATGCCCCCCCTCAAACCCACCCACCCCTGTAAATAATAAATGAACACTCCCTTATGCCCCTTTTTAGCCAAAAAGCTCTACGTTACTTTAGTTCAAAGAAGGGGGGCAAAATGATGTGGGGGGGGGGGGGGGTACAGGCCTGTGTTACGTAATTATGGAGGGTGGGTCTGGCATTTTGTTACAGTGTGTTACAAGGGGGGGAGGGGGGGTCAAAAAGTGGCCAAAATTGTGTTACGTAATATTTGAATGGCCCCTTATCATTCTTTCTTTCTGAATCTGAAAAAATACCATTTGTGTTTCAACTGACCCCAGCTGTGTTTCAACTAGATCTAGACCCGGTTCGGGGCTAGTTGAAACAAATCACATAAATGGAATTTATTCCTATATATAGGCCTATTGAAATGAAATGCAAATAAAATAGTCGTGCACATAGTACCCACACATATTTTTGACTTCTTCCCAAAAAAACTGTGGAAACATTTTAAATATATAGGAAAAAACCCGAAATTGCTTCATGTGTTTCAACTAGCCCCGGTCTCCCCTATAGATGGTATAGGGAGTGCCCACCCCCCCGGGCGCGTCCATCGGACTAAATTGTGACGTCACGCCGACAACTGCGCACACCCTCTGCGCACACAGTCCCAACCTAAGGTAGCAGGCACCTCGACAGTTCTCCTCATCAAAACCCACCGTGAGTACAACAAATCCTATTTCTCTAACTTTATGCTTATTTGGGACACACTATTAACGTCTGCTCTTTTAGCATGTGAACTTACAACCACTGTCGTCCAGTAGTTTTGGAGAAATCGTCAATTGAAAGTTAGTGCCGTTCCCCACGGTCACCGGTCCAATGTCAAAGGCAGCCACTGAGGCCACACACACAGCCAGGCAAAACAACTATGGTGCGCCAAATGGGTCAAGTATTGGGTGAATTATTCAGCCAGGACGCTAGCAATGATCAATACGCTATGTTATCTGTTTAATTGGTATATCGGTTACTGCACTTGCCGATTATCCACATCCACAATGCCTCCTCCAGGCTAAAATCGACCTGAGATTCAGTGAAACATCAGTAGGCCTAGCAGGTGCTCCCGGCAGGTGCCCCTCCTCCTCCCGGCTGGAGGATGGAGGGGATCGGCTCGGCCTGGGGCGAGTTATGGTCTACGTGACCGGTAGACAGTAGCACCATTTTATTGTTTTTGCTGAGCTCAGTCGTATTTGTGGCTGAACTGGAAGTTTCCCCACGACTATAGACACAATCTATGGAGCCATACAATGTTGAAATTGATCAGAACTCCCACAATTTGTGAAACAGGGAAGGCCTACTCACTGCATGACATTAAAAATCAGTTGAAACCACCAGCACCCAGTGACCCACTCCTCCTGCAGGCAGGCAGCACTGCCAGCAGCGCTCACCGACCGGTTAGAGACCAGCTGATGCAAAGGTATCTAATGGGGGTGGACCCCTAAAATCGACAGGGTGACATGGCCTTTTCTTAAAATCGACAGGCGACATGGAGCCTAGTGACAAATGACATGAGAAAGGAAAAGATATTGACAAGGGACATGGCCTTTTCTTAAAATCGACAGGCGACATGGAGCCTAGTGACAAATGACATGAGAAATGAAAAGATATTGACAAATGACATGAGCATTTCTTAAAATCGACAGGCGACATGGGGACCCCCCATCTAGACCCCTTATCTAGCACTAGAAGCAGTGTCCTTGACCCTCCCTGGCAAGGTCATCTCATTTTCTATTGGAACATCCTATCTATGCTAAGTCTATAAAAGGTACCATACTAAGCCCTATCAACTAGACCAACTATTAAAAGGAAGGGTGGCAGGTAAATAAACAAATATGTAGATCTACAATAGCTATTAAAACATATTGTATGCCTTCTCCATTTGCCTTGCCTATATACCCTATATGTCGAATCAAAATGAATTGTAGTTGATACAGAGTATAGATTCTATATTCCTTCTAATAATGTGCAATATTATAAAACGTACTAGTTTAATATTCCTTCAGTCCATGAATCATGATGCTACTCCCCTCCCCCTCCCCAATTCGCTCCATGCAGTGCATGTGAGATAGGGCCGGCCCCTATGGATGGTGGCGACCAGAGGCACGTATTCCCCTACACAAGGTTGAAGAGGACAGCTGTAGGCCTATCCTGACGTACATATAGCCTTGCAGCAGTCTTCTTCACAATGACATACATCTAGCACAATGACGAACTATAGGGGATCTGTAACCTGTTACAACATGACGTGCATGCATGACTGGGTGTAGTAGTGTAACATGTAGGATCATTCTCTCTGAGGTAACAACGCACTGTGCACTATGAATAATGGACTATATACATGTAGTCCAAATATGTGCAAGACATACTGGTACATGAGTACTTACATGACTATATATGGTACCTTACAGATGATGTGACCATGGATAGTGAGAGGCATTTTTGCCGGGCATTGCCATTGGTAACGTATTTAGGCTAAACATGAGGCATTTAGTGACCATAACGTGTTGCATCAATTTTTCCAGACCAGGGATGAAATTTACTTTTGTACGAATGGCACACACCAACAAAATTACCCTCATTTTCCAAAGTATAGAGGAGGCAGGATTTTAGGGGGATCCAGGTTAGACTGTCCCTCCCATCTAATCTCCTATTACCTAAATCGCACCCTGTCTGTCCCTCCCATCTAATCTCCTATTACCTAAATCGCACCCTGTCTGTCGAATATACTCGAACCCGTGAGTCGGGGTGCTGGGTGCTGACGGTAATAAGTGTCCAACTGTTGGCAGGAAGGGACAGTGTACAGCAGACAGTGGCATAAATGGAGTAGGGTAGAGCGTTGTCGGTATAAATATAAAACAATGCGTCTATTATACATGTATATAGAAACATACTATAGAGCAGTACAGTAAGTTCCTGCTTACTGTAAAACCTTGTGGATAGGCCGCGGCTTGTACGCGAATCAGATCGCCAGTACAGCTTACAGGATCGGCACAGAGTCAGGGTGCGGCTTATATGCAAGTTTTTGCTCTTCAGTACAAAAGTCACCAGAATCAGATCGCTTGTGCAGCTTTATAGGATCGGCCCAAAGTCGGGGTGCGGCTTATATGCGAGGTTTTACGGTACAAACTGCACCTCGCGTAAATGACCCTAATTATAACATCAGTATATGATCCGGGTTTCTGATTTTGACTACTCTAGTACTTTAAAAGCTATTGTTGAATATTTCACATAGAACCCGCACCCCCAACCTTGGAACCCCCTATAACCCACAGCTTGATAAATGATCGTAATATCAGTGCAAAATTGTAACTGTAAGTCTATTGATTGTGTGTTGCAACCGTTTTCCACCGAGGCATAGCTATATTTTTCCATCACCCATTTTCCTGGCACGAGTCCCAGTGTGGACCCAGATCCGGTCAAGGTTGGAGGTGCTTATCACGTGTACATGTATATAGGTGTCTGCTGACCCCTGTCCCCTGGTGCTGCACTGTGTGTAACAATATTACGTGGTACTGCCGTGCTGGTAAGCCTGCCTAGTGGGACATTGACCACCAGTTGAACCTACCTGTACAACTAGTGACAGTTATAGTGCTGTTAGTCTACTATACGCCTGGGGCACAAGTTGACACGGATTCACAGGTCAGAACTGAGGTACAAATTGATCATTCACTCAGAGTTGGACATAGCCTCACAACAGTCGGCACGATCGGGGCCTTAATGGGAAAAGTGGGCGGCATTCAGGCTTTGTGTCCTTGTATTGAGCTCGCAATGTGATTGGTATATCAGATATTCGCAAACTCATTTACATTGTATAATAATGCCGACAGAAATCGGTGAACTACAATTAGGTATGCCCTTTGTATCATACACATTTCACTGAGGTAACACAAGTATACTAACGTTAAGATTGCTACAACATATATGATGGTTTCTCTGGTTACAGCGTCATCATGCCGACCTTCCCACAGTACCTCACCAAGGAGCAGCAGGATGAGCTCCGCACCATCGCCAACAAGATCGTCGCCCCCGGCAAGGGCATCCTCGCTGCTGATGAGAGCACAGGTAGGGTGTCAGCCGTGTCCCTCAAATTATTGTCCATACAGAGATGATATAAAAGATAGATATTGATAATCACCTGTAGGCTGTATCAGGTGTCCTATCTTGTATTCATTGGAAACCTTCGGGGTAAAAGTAATAATTCACTCAAACAAATGAATTATAAAGAAAAGAAAATTGTGTATGCAATGTAATAGTAGAGCTGTGTTCCACAAACTGTAGCTTGGTGTTTGCTCTTTATCAGGCACAATTGGCAACCGTCTGTCCAAGATTAACGTAGAGAACAATGAGGACAACAGGCGCGCGTACCGCCAGCTCCTCTTCTCTTCTGGGAAGCCCATGGCTGAGCACATCTCCGGAGTCATCCTCTTCCACGAGACCCTCTATCAGAAGGTAAGGCCACCATAGTCATGGGGCTACACTTTATCTCCTTATGCCCTCGATTTTGAGACTTATGAGGATAAAGGCCTCTATTCAAACTTAAATAAATCCCTCCTGTCATTTAATAGGGACTTACTTAAATTTGTACTAGTTTTTACAAATAATCTCCCAACAACATGTTTTACATCCTAACAGGTTATTTCGTGGCGAAACAAAATTAGTTTGAATGTGCTAACCAGGATCAAATAAAACCATATTTAAAAAGAAAACTTGCTTTGCCTTGTCAGGCTGATGACGGCACACCGTTCGTGAAGATGCTGCAGGACCTGGACATCGTGCCCGGCATCAAGGTGGACAAGGGTGTCGTGCCGCTGGCCGGCACCGACAACGAGTGCACCACACAGGGTCAGTAGGCTGCTCTAGGGGTACTGGGGGATGTATCAATGTTAACATAGGCTATGGAGCCACGGGTCATGGAGTCATGTAGAATAAAGTTGTTGGGAGAGTCAGGGGATCTTGTGAAATTTTGACGAGAATTGTGTAAGAAGTAAGAGATATGTAGCAGGCACGTATCGCTCGGGGCAGCCCGAGCGTGTGTGGAGAGCGCATTGCCCGCCTGTGGTAGCTCAAGTACCGTAGCAGAGTGGTGGAGAAGCAGCTAGCCCTGTGGTGTAGCGGTAGCATTCTCAACTCTAGAGCGGAGGGGCCGGGGTTCGATCCCCCGTGGGGCTGACCTGTTTTCCACTGCCTGTTACAGATATATCATGAACATGTGTAGTATTGTACGTTAACCCGCCATGATCACTCGCCACGATCAGTGTGACATATCTACAATGGGGATCAGATAGGCACAGATAACCCTATCTTATATCGTGTATAGATAATGCTCTATGACTGTCCATGTATGGATGCTGTTATCTGTTGAGTCCACCATTACCCCAGTTCACAGATGCTTAGAGTATAACAGGAAAACACTTGAGTCTTCTAGTTCTTCAACTAGGTTATGAGGAATGAGACCATTCTTTCCACGATATTATAGATATTGTTAAAAATACATGCCGTTCTCTTAGTATATACATGTTGTATTATAAACAACATTCATTACAGACAATTAAAATGATGTTGTTAAATGGCATACCATGACCCTGTAGATACATACGTAGAACCTACTGTAAATATTGGTGGCACATGTATATAAATGGGCTAGATATGACTGAATTTGGCATCGATTCCTACTTAAACCACTGGGGAGGTCTGAAATACAATGAGTACATATTGGACTAGCCTTGGGTGCAAATCCTATTCTTTTGTGAAGAGATATATGTCTCGTTGCAAGCCCTTGGTATGCTGATCTAACTGTAAAATGATTGCAATCACTCAGTCCAGTGAAAATTGAACCTACGTATAACCATAGACATAGAGATAACACACCATGTTACTTTAAAATGATTGACCTTCGGCTGTCAATGTCAAAATTAACCATGGCTTGAAATAATAGTGTGTGCATGTATGTTACCTTGTTAGTCTCTCATACAGAAATTCTTAGAGCTTCAATATCTTATTGTGTGTACATGGACCAGAATGGGGAGGACACTCATATATACTATTCATGGCCAAGAGGCATAATGCAATTGAAATCATAATATCGTTACCACCGTAAATATCACTTATTGATCGTTCTGGCAAACAATTCCGGTTGGGTTTATGCAACATATTATTCACGAGGGAAGATGGAAGTAGGGTTTGGGGACGAGGGGAGGGGGAGGAGGTGTAAGAGGTCAGAAAGTGCTGGTAATGAGAAGCTGTCAATGTCAAGTAAAATCCCAGTGAAGTTAGATAGAACAAATGCTGTAGTCTATATATACTCTATGCCTCTTGTCGTATGTGTGGTTAGTTGGCGTTATGATGATACCGTTAGTACTAGTAGCGATATATCTGGTGTTGAAGCTGGTATCCGTGTTACTGTGAATATAATGTGTTAACGTGTTGGGGTGCTGTAGGTCTGGATGGCCTGGGTGAGCGGTGTGCTCAGTACTTCAAGGACGGTGCCCGGTTCGCCAAGTGGCGCTGCACCCTGCGCATCTCTGGCACCACGCCCAGCTTCCAGGCACTGCAGGACACGGCCACCGTGCTGGCCCGCTACGCCTCCATCTGCCAACAGGTACTCTACTCACACTCACACACTTCACGTTAACACTGGGGCTTCTTCTATTACAGGGAGATGACGTACGAGGGCTGATGCAATTAATTGTAAAATGTTCATTTCAGATGCCAATATAACTAATCGCTGTCCAGAAGTTGGGTTACTGTGGTGATTCAATCAATCATTGCCAATACCTGATTTTGCATCAAGAAATTTTATAATCCAGCTGATATTCCCACCCCTTTGGGCTCATGTGATGTGTGGCCATTACTTGAATTTTAGGCCAGGTGTCATATATATATATGATGAACTTCTGAGAGAGCCATCCCACTCATTTGAGACTCACTCATTGACTCGACAAGCGGATGTAGCCCAAACAGTGGATTACGTGCTTGTGTGCATGGCCACACGTCCGGTTACGCGCATCCTACATAAGTGTGTATTAACGGTGTGGGTGTTAATACAACCTCAGGTCTGGACGGTCTGTCCGAGCGGTGCGCGCAGTACAAGAAAGACGGCTGTGGTTTCTGCAAGTGGCGCTGTGTGCTCAAGATCCAGTCTGAGACGCCCTCCTACCAGGCCATGATGGAGAACGCCAACGTGCTCGCACGTTACGCCTCTATCTGCCAACAGGTGACCCCGCGTGCTGCACTAGTAGACGTTACCATGGAAACTGTTACCTTGACAACACAGGTTTCCTTGGTAACAGTGTGCACTGAGTTGTTAGAGTCCTGCATGTTTTCCTGTCTTTCCCTCTGGGTTTTCGGTGTGACACACCTGCGCTTAGCTGTTTTTTAATTTGTAGATTACCCTTTTGCAATGCTCTGTAACTTTTCTGTTTCTCCACAGTTTAAACAATTCTTTATCAAGCGGTCGACACAATTTATGAGACCTAAATTAAGGCTATGTTTTATAGCAAATTTACTTAAGAAATGTTGCAGACTATTTCAGCAGGATTGCCGTGGCTTTACCAAGAGCTTATTCCTATGTGATCTTCCATAAGTTACCGCATCCTGCAGGATCCTTTCTGTCACTAGACTCGTTACACGACCCCCTTGGTACTGTCACTACTAACAAACTGACTTTAATACAACCTAAAGTTGAATGGCCTTAAATTATCCATTATCAAATTTAACAATCACGAATAAAAGAAAAACCAAACCCTTGCCGTAAACCAGGATGTATTGTGACTACCTGCACTGAGAGCTCACTTGCATCGTTAACTCCTCATATCAAGATTCACAGCCACCTTAGGGTTGCCATAATCAAATGGAGAAACACAGTATCTGCGATATCGACATCTAGATATGAACTGATCACCATTCTTCTACTGTAGTTCACATAGTGTAGACAATCACTTAACATGTACCTTGTTTTATAGCTGTCGTGGAAACTTGTTTTGTGCCCTATACTTTTGATACCTAATTGATCTTTTCTTGCTTTTAATATAATCATTCTATTCATTTAAATCACTTCAGTATTTAATATAATGTACATAACTACTCGTGTGTGTTTAAGCTGTGCTAATTCGTTTTATAGAAAAACCGAGTTCCCCTGTTTGATTTTCTGTGCTCGTTTCATATTGTGAATAGACTATTGTGTGCATGCTTGTCTATTTGCAACACCCTTTGGCATGCCTGTTAGTTAAAGTACACGTAATACATATATAGCTTCAAGGTTCTTCTTCCGAATTCACATTTTGGTCAGGGAGCACATTCATTCACTTTGGAAACCAATCAGTTATCAATCAAAAAAAAAGTCATGTACAGTACAGTAGTGTAATATTTACAAGTATAATATGATAAATGAAGCAGATAGTAGAATTGAAAAGATTTAAGTAATATAACATAGAAAATCAGTTTAAACTATTACGTGTCTAAGCGTGCTACATGTGCTAACATTGCCCATACGTCCCCCACAGAACGGCCTGGTACCCATCGTGGAGCCTGAGGTGCTCCCTGACGGTAACCACGACCTGGAGACGGCCCGCAAGGTCACCGAACAGGTGAGTACAGTACCGGTATACTGCAGTGATATAGTCCAGCATAGTCATGTCCTGCAACTGGTGGTTGGTTGCACGTCACCTTGGCGTAGTGGTATGCATCTGGGCTGATTTCCCTTCACCCTGCCATGACAACAACCGATGAAACCAGTCCACTCCGAGTGTGGACTCTTTGAATACTTATGTAGACAACCAAGTAGAGAACTTAGAGGCATAGCTAGAACTCGCTGCCGAGTCAGCAACAGTCGGAATGCTGGCATGACAGGTACTCAGTCCTTTGTATACGGCGGCCCGGGGTTTAAAAGCCTTCCAACTTTTTTTTTGTGAATGGACTTTCATTCAAGTTGAGCTACAAGCTGTAGCATTGGTACATTGAAGTGCAGCATGTCATGTTGTAATTCATGTAATATTGGAGTAGTAGCATCAAGCATCTAGACGTAGGTGTCATGGAGGCACACCTCGTTATCTGTACATCAGAGATAAGATAACATTTGGTGATTGATCTGCCTGGACTGTTACACCTAATCCACTCACTGACCCATTGTAGTAGACTAGTATAGTAGGCTGATACCTCTGATTTATGGGTCGAGTCATAGAATAGGAAGAATTCATATACTGTAGATAGTAACATTATGTAAGGATTGCATGTCGAAGCTCATAGCTTTCAAGATTTATAGCTACAGGGTAGTTACTTGTCACATTTGGTGATCTGTCAGACTAGCTGACCATTGAGTCGGATCGCAGCAAAACATTCTAGTGTGGCTCGCTTCTTCGCTATATTCTATGAAGACCTTTAGTACAATCAAACACTGTCTGTGGCCGCCATCTCAAATTTGAGCATGAAAAATCATGTATCAAAGACCGGAAGTATGCGTCTTAAGTAAGTCAATACAATAATCTGATATCTCACCATCTATCTTTAACCTTTACTTAACTTTCCTTTAAATGTTTAATGTAACAACTAGACTAGTATTTGCAGTTACTTTAACCCCCGCCTGCTCGTGTCTGCAGGTGCTTGCCTTCACGTACAAGGCGCTGGCTGACCACCACGTGTTCCTGGAGGGCACGCTGCTCAAACCCAACATGGTGACGGCCGGACAGGCCTGTGAGAAGAAGTACACGCCCCAGGATGTCGCCAAGGCCACCGTCAACGCCCTGCAGCGCACCGTGCCCGCCGCTGTAGCTGGTAACATGTTCAACCTTCTTAGTGCTACTTTAGATTCTAAGAAAATACCTTTGTTTTAAAATGATCTATATGTTTTGAAAGTGGACAATTAGGGATGCTATACATGCCTTGATAGTAGGAAGAAATATACTCATGTATTCAGAGATGCTACTTTCCTACTTTTGAAGGAATTTCTGCATTGAATTATGTTAATTTCCTACAGAAAATTGACCGAAATTGTAGTATCTCCTACTTTTTGTCGATAACTGAGCGGCATCTCTTTGTAGTAGAGTGAATTACCGTATATAGAAAGAAGTTTGATACATTCAGTACAGACTGTACTAGTAATGTCCTGGTAGGAGTACCAAGGTATGTCAGCTGTCTAAGCGTTACTTGACCCACTCGTCCTCCTTCCCGCAGGTATCACCTTCCTGTCGGGAGGTCAGTCTGAGGAGAGCGCGACTGTCCACTTGGACGCCGTCAACAAGCACCCGGGCCGCAAGCCCTGGGCGCTCAGCTTCTCGTTCGGCCGTGCCCTGCAGGCCTCCGTACTCGCTGCCTGGGGGGGTAAGGCTGACAACATCAAGGCTGCCCAGGACCAACTCGTCGCACGTGCTAAGGTGGGTGCTTTATTACATGGATGCTGAATACAGGAGTTACTATGCTTAATGCCACAAGGGCCTTGTTAAATACCCCCAATGGCATGATACGCTGTAGCCGTATTTCATGGCCTGTGACATCACTAAATTAAAGCTGTATTAATCAGTTTTAGATTTTCACATGCAATAAATGCAAAGGGCCACTTGGCTGAGTCTGTGTACATCGTTCTTCACAGAAGAACGATGTACACAGACAGCGCTGTCATGGGCCTTTGTAAATAAATAAAGAGTCCTTTCTAGTCATCTGGAGCTATGTATTCTTTACTCAGAATAACCTTAGCTGTTAACGATTGCCTCAAACAATACAACCGACTCAGTTTTACCACATTCTGGAGTTAAATGCTTTGTTTGTAAATCAGTTCAGGTGAAATTAGGTTTTACGTATCAGTTCAGGTGAAATTAGGTTTTACGTTGTAGACTGTGGTTAAACCCGTCCCCTGTTGTTGTGTTGCAGGCTAACGGTCAGGCTGCTCTGGGACAGTACGGCGGTGGTGTGGCCGGAGCTGCCACCGGCGACTCGCTCTTTGTCGCTAACCACGCCTACTAGACACCCTCTCTACTTGTCACTTAGAAACCTAGGTGCTCCAAGACCCCAAGCGGCAGCCAGACAGTATTCTCACAGGCTCCAAAGACAAATTAATATATAAAAAGTTATCTGCTGTGGTGGCGTATTATCAGAGGCTCGACCTCTCCATGTAATGCCTAGGGATGGATCCTCAACGTGTTGCAATATTCCGTAAAGGCAGGAACCCGAGGCCAAATCTGGTAATAAAGATGGGCATCCGGGTGTCCTACACACGCGGAGAGGAACTTGATGTGTATTTATGGTGAGGTTGAGGACAGGACTGCTGCTAGTAACGTTAGTGTGAGGCGTACCTACGGCGTGAGGTGGACCGGTCAACAAGCAGCATGTAGTGTTAGCAGGCGTTATGTACGCAGTGTTAATAGACACTTGTACCGTGAACAACCAACGACGCACACACGGTCGGGTTGGGGCGGTGTGGATACTGTCAAATATGGCCGCCGCTGTGTTATCAAATTGTTAAATTGTGATTGTGTTATACGTCCATATTATCTCCGGCTTCAGATCCCAACAATAGCACTTTCTCACCGTTAAAGTCGTAGACTTCTGGTATATATATTGTACATTATATCACACTATGTGGACTATATTTGGTATAATAGAGTCATGTCCTGTAGTTGGCTAGAGTTGTGAGTCTGGTACGTATACAGACAGGGTAGCGGGGCCAGGAGGAAATATTGAACAAGATAATAAATCATGAGAAAACAGCTGTATGATAATATACCTGTAAATTGGCCATATGGGGACGGGAGAGGAGCGAAATGTGGGGACGATAAATGGAAAAGTGATCATCTATGTACATATAAGCAAAGTAGAGCATCTATATGAAACTTGTATAATTACAGAAACTAACTGTAAACGGTGCATGCTTTTGTTGATGATTAAAACTTCCTTGGTGTTGTGTGTGCAATTATAGTGACATTGGGTTTTCTGTTCTGGATAAAATCAGAATTGTCCTCTACTTGTGTGTGGTAGTCATCCAATGGCAAACTCTTCTTTCACATTCAGGCTTCTCACCTTAGATTTACCGCTTCATTTTCTACTGGGGATTCTGTGATAGTGGAAATGTTTGTTGATTTGAAGACAAAAAGTCAAGGGAGCGTCAAGTTTATGTTCATCGGGTATTAAGTTTCAACCAATAAAGTGGATGGAAATTATCTAGTCTCTGTGTTTTGTTGTATCTATATAATAAAAATCTAAAATTCTCAATTATGCTGTATGACGTTGCATTGATACTCACTTCACTACTGCGTGTTGGAAGATGCCCGAGGTGGGAGAATCCCCCCCCCCCCCCTCAATTTATACCCCATATATTACCCATAGGGCCGCAATCTAGTCCAGAATGCATTGGGGTGGGTTGCTAGGCACCGCTGGTGGCTCTCTTCTGTGGTTGGTTGGTCCTGCTAACAGAGATTGGCTACCATTGGTCGGTAGCTGATTGGCCCTGTGGGCCTCCCCTGTCCTTGGTCAATGCTTAAGCCTGACCAGTAGCAAAGCCCCTACCAATACAGCCCCAGTCACCTGAGGTGACCTCCGTTTTTCATGTAGATTTCACCCTCCTGGTGTTACATAAGTGGCTGGTCCATTTTATGTATCTACTGGCGAAAAATGGGGGGTGGGTTATGTGTATTATGCCCACTTCTGTATATTGTACCAAAGAGAATCACTGTTGATCTTCTAACATGCAGTTTCGGTTATAAAGAACCTCATCAGGTGAAAATTATGAGTAAAACTTTGAAGATTAGATTGTTGTTTTTCTAAATGGCCTCCCCCCACAGTTGGGGAGTGGCCATTAATTTTCTGTAGAGCGGTGTCTCGGTGTGCCTGCACTCAACAGAGGTGTGGCATGTTTAGATGAAAACATTCGAAAAATAAAGGACCAAAGGTCCGGTTAAACCTGAGTGAGTTCCAGGCATCATTGACATTGTACACTTGAACGTAAAACAAATCAATCAAGCTGAAGCAGACTAGGTTTACGTGAGAGCAATATGACACATGTAGAAATATCAAAACCAGGCAGGTTTACATAGCTGTACCATGCTTCAGTATTACTGCCCCGTGCAAGGAGACATTGGCCAGATCCTGAAACTGCCACCCACTGCCGTGTAGAGTACTGCCCCCTGGTGAGGGCCTTAGTAACTGCCCCCTGGGTTGGACCTAGCGGTAGGGGCCACAGGCTTAAACTGAGTAGCCTGCTCACACTTACAGTTGGTTGGTTGTTGGGTTGCTTTACACCCTAATTAACAGCTATGGGCATTTCATGGGCGGTGATGGTGATTGTATCTATGAGGCGGCTGAAGATAGAAAACATATCCCTACACTTTTACTGAGACAATGGTTCTTTACATCCCACACTACATAAGAACAGTTCGAGATGGACAGGCCTTTGATATGCTGTATGTCTCCCACAGCAGCTCAATCAACAGGGCGCTGCTGAGTCTCGAACCCACATTCTTGTGGGTGCCAGATAAACGCTCTACCTCTGAGTTAACTCCCCATCCCCATACTAACAGTAGATGACTGTATATATATATATATATATATATATATATATATATATAGCACAAGTTATGTCAGGCAGGAAATGGGTAAACATGCGGTCCCCAGGACATTTAGGGTTGCTCCCCTCTGGGAAATGTCCATCCTCCTAATGACCCCCTAGTGTTATCAATTGAACTTCTGTTTGGCGGCTTCACCAAATTCTTCGGCCTGGACTAAGAACTACCGGTAAGTACCAGAAATTTGTTTTAAGTCTTTGATTTTAAATGCACTGTGTCACTGTGATACTTATACCCCTAATAATACTGAGCTGAATAATTTGACTTAATTTGAACAGAACCCTTCCCATGTCCCCCCAAAAGACAACACTGGTGGCTTGTTTTGAAGCACATTATGTACGGTTTTATTATTTACCGGTATCTCAAACAACTGGCATGAATTCTGTATCATGCAGGGTCTGCAATCATTATCATAAATATTCTGTGGTGATAGCAATTAAACATCCAATGCGAGGCAGTCATAGCTTCATGTATTGCGTATCGTTCAAACATCAGACCGTCCTCCGGCTCTAAGGGTGAAGGAGTGTGTAACAAAATGCAGTCTTTGTATCAGTAAAATACTAGTATGGCATCCACTGCAGCTGTCGTCATGTCCTCCCACCATGTAGCTCATGGTCCCTCATGGTGGTGGACGACATGTATAAATAGTGACTTAGTCCTCACGTGACATGAGACTGGCGGGTGGACCATGCCGCACCTGTCTGTGACAAGGGGCGAACACCAGCCGTGATAACACCGGTCACCAGGGGAAGATGTCTCCACGAGTGGCCACATCAAGCCTGCCTTCATGACAGCACTCACAGCGGCATAGAGAACAGCCAGTGTCTACCATGCTGTGAGTCAGGTTCAATACTGGTTGCCGGCTGGAGAGGCCGTCAACTGGGCGCGGCCTCACAGAGCGCACGGCCACCCAGGTAAGCTGCTGCAGTCCAACCATCACACACGACGCAGAGTCAAACACATAGGCAGGAGCCTGCCGTGCCCAGAGGTCCTTGTCTACTGAGAATCACATGTGGCTGTAAATAGGGAGAGTCAGGGGGGAGAGTGAGCAGCTCACTTGTTGCTGCTGTACTGGTGGTGCATGGAGGTGAAGCCCAGCCCGATGCCTCGGTGTGTGTGTGTCGCCATGCGTGCAAACTCATACTCCTGGTCTAGCCGTGAGAACATCTCTTGGTGCTTTTTAAGGTTCACATTCTCCTCGGTGCTGACGGAGTCTGTGTTGGCGGCTGACCCGGAGCTCTCCCCCGACCCCTCGCCGACCTTCATGCCCATCAGTTTGCGGAACTTGGCGGTCTGCTTGCCGTCCTGGTCCTGCTGGAACAGCTGGCCGTCCCACTGCCCCGTCTTGGCTGCTGCTGCTGCCTTGGGCACCTCCTGCAGGGGAACACGACATAGTTATATGGGCTGCGCGGATTATATTTTGGGTGGAAAAATCGCCCTCAAATCTCAATCTCAATAAGCATTCCCCTCCTCCATGGCTCTCTTATACAGGCTCTTGCCCCCCCCCCCCCCACCTTCAGTGGCCTCTACAAGAGACTTGTATACACCTCGTTAGCGTCAGTAATCTGATATGTATTTTTATGCTTACGCAGATCTATATTTGATTTAGTTTCGTTCCAAATGGCTGTGGAATTAACACTTTACTAGTCGATTAACAAGACTCGACGAGCAATAGTAGTCCTTACTGAGAACCTTCCTCCTAATAGTATTTATAATACATATATATACTCTTATTAATTTACCTCTGCTGCTTCTGGCTTTGCTTCAGGTTTCTTGTTTTTGCCCCAGAGTAATTTCCGTTTTTGGACTTGCTCGGCATACTTGAGTGGGTTGACTGATGCGGGGTTGTAGTATTTGGGTACGGCAACTCCTGTCAATTCTTGAGCCTAAAAAGAACAGGTACGGTATAGCTGTTAGTTAAACATGCGCTTACTATTAAAGGTGCTTTACAATGGTTTGCAGCACCTATTTCTTACACCAGTGGAATAGAAGCGGGGAGAACCAAATGGAGTCAGGCCCCTTGGCTCTTCCCAAATCAAATTTAGGAAACATGCCATTTTCGGTATAACAACTTCTTGGTAACTTTTGGTTAATTCTGAGTTGGATACTAACATATTTTGATACAGAAATTCCAGCCCATGTAGGAGTTCATGAAAAAGTAGGCATCTGTGGTACAGCGCTAAATGCCAACTTAAAGAGAGGGGTGAGTGAGGGTGAGTAGGGTTACCTTCTGGTGCATGGCTGCCATGGTCTGTAGGAGGGCTTGTTGGGGGGTCACGTGACCTAGCTGTCCTGAGGCCATGGCCACCAGGGGGTTGTTGCTGCCCAGTGGCAGGTTACTCGGCTTCTCACTGGGCGAGACTGCAATGTAACCACATACACACTCAGTATAAGGCATTTACTGTGAATACTCGTGTAGAAGCTGCAGCTTGTACGTGAGACAGACTCAGCTTGCATTTGATACTAAACATAATTATATGGATTGTGGCTTATACAAGAGTTCCTACTAGTTTAAAAAATTACTAAAGTTAATTTAAGTTTCAGACCCTCTGTTAGGCTTATATGATTTGTGGAAGTTGGGGGTGCGGCTAATATGTTAGACTTATACGCGAGAAGTTACAGTACTATAAATCTCTCGGTTCAAATTCAGGTAAAAAACACTCACTCAGATCTTTACTATTGGCAGTTAGCTCGTCCATGTTGAGTTTGCCCTCAGCGGCCTGTTTCTGGACCTGGAGCAGGCTCTGTTTGAGTTTCTCCTTATAGTTGAGCGGCTCGTTCCGCTTCTTCTTCACGGGGGCTGGACTTCTGCTCCGTGAGCGGGACCGTGAAACACGACCAGACGGACGCCGCTTCCTGCGCCGCCTCCTCCTCCTGCGCCGCCGCAGCACCCTACATACATACACCGCTTATAGACCAGGTATTGGACACTTCAAAGCTGTAGTCAACCATTTATGTTAGATAGTCTTTAATAGCTCTGTTTGAGATGCTATTTAAGAGGAGTGTTTCTCTAGTGTTAGGATTATTGGGAACTATGGGGCCTTCCATAAAGTACGTACGCACCTTTGTTTTAATGCGTACAAGAACTTTAGGGGGGGGGGGGGGTCAATTTCTGGAGAAAACTTGGGTACATACTTCATGCAAGGCCCCTATTACATGTCACTCCCAAAATCTTTTCTACGTTCCAGATGTGGAAGTGAACCAGTGAGCTGCCAGTAATATCTAAATACCGTGTAGATACAAACGATGCAACTTTTATCAAATTCTTATCAATATGTGTACTATAAGGTTTACTACAAGCTGTAAAGTACCGATGAGGGGATCCGCTGCGTGAACGTGGTCGTCGTCTGCTCCTGCTGCCGCTCCGTGGCCTGTGCCGCCGTTTTGGTGACCGGCTTCTTGAGCGTCTTCTACGTGTTAGCGACCGAGACCGTGACCTGTTCTTCTCATCCTATACAACAAACACAATTGGAGAATAACTAACACGCATTTGAAGGAGAAAAGTTTAGAAAGAACCTAAAGGGTTCAAGATTGCAGATTTATCTTTTATCAATGATGGGAAATATTAAATTAAAATCCGACAAATCTAATTGTATATTTACCTGTTTATCATGCGAGCTTTTTTCCCGTGACCGTGATGGTCTACGAGGCCGGCGTTCCCTGGACCTTGACCTTCGACCCCGTGACCTTGACCGCCTGGGTCGCCTTCGCCTTTTCCGTTCACGTGACCTCGACCTATGATCTCGACTACTTCTGCGATGCTTCGGAGATTTTGACCTTGACTTAGAGCGCCGCCGCTTTGGAGACTGAGACTGGCGGGAGGACCTTCGTTCCTGTGGTGGGAAGAAGTGGGTGTCTTTCAGGAAATATGCAAACAAAAATTGATTAGTATCATCAGAATATGATGTCACAAACAGGTTCTTCTACAAAAGTGCAAAAATGTTTGTACTTTACAGTCTACGAGGGGGTCACCACGCAAAAGCAATGCTTTTCTTTTACCATATCCACGTTTTCACTGATACAAGAGTTAAAGTATCAATTGTGATGGATATCAAGCAAAGTAAAAATGGCTATCACTACCGTAATCTGTTTAATATCGTTGATTCTCTGAATCTAATTCGAGATTTGAGAAAATATATCTTATGTATGCATCATTTACTGTAGTTAAGCTATGAAATAGGGATATTAATATGAATGAATATAAGTGCTATGTCTGTGATATGTCTACGTAAAAAAAGATATAGACTGATACAGGTAATATCTGCGAGTTATCTACGTAAAACCATAGACTGAATTGGTCCTTTTACTTTTCTGCGTCTTTTTCTGTTATCATGTATGCTGGTGCACACTGCTGTAAATCAGTTGACATGAAAACACATTTTTGGCAAATAGTAAGAAGATAAATGAAAGATGGACCTGTGTGCTTTGACATACCTTGGGAACCGAGTCAGTGTGTGATGTGCCGTTGGGCTGCCCAGCCGCAGTTAGACTGGGTGCGGGTTTCTTTTCAGTCTCACTCTAATACAAATATTGGGTAACACAGGCAGAGGATTACCTACAGGTCTATAAGGACATCCCTGACATATCTCTTTAGCTGTACACCTCACTAAATCAGCCCGGGTTGATACATATTCAGTATACTGGGGGTTTCCTACCTTAACCCAAAAGGCTGCTGCCCGGTTCAACTGTTTACACACTATCTCAATTAGCGTATTTGCCATAATAAGTCAAATATTCTACTCTTCTGAAGTTTTTGCTAGTAGCGACTTTCCTTTTTTTCCCATTGAATGTTGAGATATGTGGCTTAATTTTTTGTGTAAAATTCAGCAAAAGTAACGAAGCAAATGAGGACAAGCCGACTTATTATGGCGTATACGGCATACAGTTGGATTCCACACCTAAATGCCGGTTGATTTGGGTGTGTCAACCAGGCAAAAACCACACACGATACAGGATTGCAAAAGAGATGAAAACCCAATGTATGTCTGTATTTCTTGTGGAACCTTTATATTTTTTTGGTTTAAACAAGCAACATCTATTTATGACAGTGTCACCTTTTGTTGAACTCGTCTGGCTAACATTGAATCAAACTTATTTTTTTATCAGCAAGTTAGACATGTTAAATGCGTGATTACCAAAATAATACCGACATGTAAAAGCAGTTGGGACGATTTCAAATGGGTGAATAGTGTACAGTAAGACTTACCTCCGACGAGCTAGATGGACTGCGACTTTTTCTCTTTGCTGCCAAGAAAATGAGGACCACATAACAGTTGCATTCTAGTCACTAGAACAACCCCAGATATGTATCTGTATCTATCTAGAGGTAACAATGTACAATTTCATGTCATTCTGCGAAATCTTGATAAAAAATATACGTTCTTACATAGTGACTAGTCATAGATATTTACTCCATATAGAATATATCCGCTGATACATGTATTGGGTCTTCATATAGAATGTAAAATAGGTACAAGAGAACAATTCTGCCACTAACCCGAAGGGGCTTGTGGTGACCTTGATCCTTGTTTGGGTTTAATACTACTTTCTTCTTTCTTCTTTTTCTTCTCGTTACCAGAGTCATCATCTGAGGACTCATCTGAAGAGTCTGAATCTGAGCCAGACTTGTCAGATTTATCAGACTTGTCTGACTTATCAGACTTATCAGAGGACCCGCTGGATGAAGTGCTGCCTCTGCGCTTCTTTTTCTTCACTTTCTCATCCTCGCTGTCAGACTCACTTGAGCTGGCCTGTTCCTTGCCGGGGGCAGGGGCGGGCGGTGCAGGGTCGGTGCTGATCATGGCCTGGAACGACTCCCACTCGGCCTCCAGCTGGGCGCTGCTCTTCTCTGACTGCGGCTCTGCATCTGTGGGTTTCTGGTGCTACAAAGTAAATAAAAAAGTTGAGCTCTATCTCCGCACTCCGGCACAGCTTCAGTTATGGAGCGGGTGTTAGTCTAAACACCCAGGGGGCGCTAACACTTGAATGGGGGTGCACTTAATGTCCATTATATATATATATTGATATCTATCAAACAATGACCTGTAACTGAGTTAACACAGCATTGTGAACTTATTAACGTTTTTAATATGCATTTGCATGCGAAATATTGTCTTTGGCAGAAGGTCTTTATAAAATAGTGCTGACTAGTACATAAATTTTACGTAAATTTGATGTTAAGTTAAGCACAATTTTTATCATAGACACACACTTATTATGTAACGGTATCTAGGATACACTGCTAGTCGAGCTCTTTTAAAACATCAAACTGATGACCTGTCTGGACCTCCTGCCATAAAACAATATTATATACAAATATCTGTACAAGTTTGTCCTTTGTTATCGTACTGGCACAGGACTCAATACAACAGCACGTGCAACTCTTCACCGTGCGGAGAAATAAAATATTACTCTTTTCTCATACAAAATAGTAGTTGTCTATAGTTTTGTGTTTATTTCAAAGTTAAGCGGAGGTTTGGGTACTGAGGATATCAAAAACAAGTAAGGTTACCACCTTATTGTTGTGTATACTTACGGCGTGGCCGTCTGCAGCCTCCATACATTTTACCTCTTGTCGGCTCTAGCCAACATTGTGACCCGGAATCGCAAGTCAACAATGACTTCATGTTTTACAGGGGTGGAATGTGAAAGCAAAAATATGCTGTTACATCAACGCCTCAGAACTATGTTCTTATATAGACATCAGAGGTACATGTATGTATTCCAACAAATCAATCACATTTCCTTTTTTCTCGTCTTTTCTTTTGTATGATCTAACTTTGTGGATGAATCAGAATGAACATAAGTTGACATAAATCCTTATTTTCCTTTTCCAGAGTAAGAACTCCCAACAGGACTGTATGTGGGAAATACCGGGGGGACTGACTCAAAGACGGACCACGGAGCATCATAAATCTAGGCAATACATGTTGTGCTTCAGCGATGAGTCTCACGTCCCTTTAATTCACACAAGTCAAATAAGATGTCAGTATTTTGGAACAACAGAGGGCGGATTTCCTTTATCATCAGCTTATAAGCCTTATGCGAAAAATAATTCTGCATACTCTTAATTGGTTGCCAATTAATTTTGCCAGAGAAATTCAAGTAATAATCCAAGACACTGTCAGTCAAAACTTTTTCTCTAAATTAGAATGGAATCTAGAGAATTTGCATGTGATGGGTCCCTCGAACTTGGCTAAACCAACCCTTCAATACTTAAGGCATGGACGTAGATTCATGCTTTATAAGGGAGTGTTCATTCATTAATTTATTACATTTTTTATGCCCACCCCCCCTCGAGAGGGTGTGGATGTTTTGCGCCCCATCGCCGAAAATTCCCCGCCCCTATGAACTATAGCAACACGCTGGCTTTTTTGCTTAGGCCAAATAAGTTTCAGGTAACATGGGATGAAACTCTAGGGTCGGTAGGTCGGATTTTCTTTTTTTTTTTATACTTTTTTTTTTTAACATAACCCTGAAATTGACGCAAAAAAAGGATGAAAATTGGAAGATTTTTTTCAAAACGTTTGAAAACCTAAAATTTACCCCCAAAAAGTGTAAAAATATAAAAATTTCTTCAAAATTGCATAAAAAAAACGTAGGGTCGGCCCTGTTTACACAGGGTTGGTCGGGTGACCTGAAACTTTTTTTTTATTTGGCCTTAAAAGGGGCTTAATTTGTAACCCCCCCCCCCATTTTAGGGAGTGCTCATTTTTTAACAACAGGGAAGGGTGGTGGATTTGGGGTGGGGGGGGGGGGTAAGATATTTGGACCCCTTGACCGGGGGGGGGGGGATAAAAATTTAGACCCCTCTTGGGGGGGGGGGGGTCAAAAATATTCAACCTGTTTTGAGGGAAAAAGCCCGGGCATTACTATGCTACAAAGGGGCGCGAATGCGCGCTATTTTCGGCCTGCCGGGGGGGGGGGGGGGGGTAAACAATTTCGACCCCTCTACCTCTAGGGGGGGGGGGGGGGTGAAAAAAAATCGAAATCTCACCACCCCCCCCCCCCCCCCCACATGTGGTTAAAAAATGAGCACTCCCTTATGAGGGGTCGGACATTTCTACCCCCCCACCCAACCCATCCCCCCTGTAGGCCTAACTATAAATGAACACTTGGAGTGATAATTTAAACAGGTTGACTTCACTTGGGGGTGGGTGGGCTGTCGTTAGAAAATCCCTAAAACTCAAATTGTGGGCCTAAAAAAAGGGGCAAAAATCCACTACCCGGTCAACCGGCTACTGAGTAGGCCTACTCAGAGGCTACTGTTGTTCAAAATGGATCACTCCAGGCTTAAAAATCACCGGGGCCGACGGTCCAATATAGAAGTAGGCCTAGGATTGATTTGCTGGGCCTACCCTTGACATATAGGTTGCCCTAAAACTAAAGCAGCCAAATCAGAACGTTTGATTGATTATTGTCAATTGTGATGAGGACGTCAACACAAAAAAAAAACCTGTCACTCACTCACTGTCACTGTGTCAGTGTCAAAACTCCCCGTTTATAAACCAGTCCGTAGACAGAACTTTAAGTAATAAACACTACGTCATACTGTATTTAGAGCATAGATTTCGTTCAAAGTCGAAGAAATCAGTATTCATTCGCCTCAAACGCCGTAACAAGTTCAGACATATTTTATGAATGCTCCGGGGATCGTTTTTACACCAAACTCGGGGAGCCAGTCCGCCATCTTGTCAACATTTTGAAGGGCGACCGGCTTGTTTACATCCAGAAAACGTCTACACTGTGCAAGTATGGCATTGAAGTATTATGAAACTCAGACTAAAACATTTATGGGCACCTGAAGAACGATTGCTACCTTATTCATTGCTCTTGTCCGCGGAGATTTCGATGAGTTTTCGCTGTCTTCACTGCCGTAGCCTGCGAGGCCGTCCATTTTGGAAATGCCCGGATGCATCTTCAAGCCTCGTTATCATACACCGGAAGCACATGGCGGACAAGCGTGGAAGAAACTTCACGTGTAAATAGAAATTGGCGTTTATTTGTTGAAAATATCAACAATACGGAAATACTGCAGTGTGATTCAAAGCAGACACACCCCGGGGCGTGTCTGGCAGTGTTTTATCTCAATATCGTGGACTGGTAAAGCTTAAAATCGCCACGAAATGGCTCTTCTCACACCTTCCTCGAACTTGAAGTTTGTTGACGAGCCAGATGAGAATGTCGTCAGCAACCCCACTATCACACATAAAAGCCAAATTACTAATATGCCGCAGGGGAAACCGAAATCAGGCCGCGTATGGAAAACACAGAAACAAAGGTTTGTCATTTTGTGTGCCTATTCAACCCATAAATTTGTACTGTGGTCTACTGTAGACGTAGTATACGCTCTCCGCTCGAATTTTTAGCCCCCTCCCCCAAGTTCAAGGGCCCAAGTTCGACTTTCTTCCAACCTTGTTTGTTTGTAATTGACTCAGGGTTACCCTGAGTCTTGTGCGACGGGTAGCAGTGGTTCTCTCAGCCTAAAATTTAAAACTGCTCTCATTCCTTCAAATAGGCACTTTAATAACGCTGCAAGAGGGGGCCAGATAAGGTGACAGAGGTGTGAAAAGTTTTTGATAAGAAGTGTGGGGGCTCCCAATTTTCGCATCAGCGGAAATCAAGGATCTCTGTCATTAACACACTGATATTGTGATTATTTGATAGCTAAGTTTAAAGCTGTGATTTCAAGGTACCCGCCAGCGAAATCTGGGATCAAAAAGACCAATTTTTGACTGATTTACATCCAATTTAATTTGAAGTCAATTTTGAAAGCTGCATAACAGTGCTAAATATTCAAGAGACTTAAAAAATAACCCCCTAAACACCTTTTTTAGGTATTAAATGTCCCACATGTGAGTTTTTGTGTAATACCGTTGTTGGTCCAATGTCATTTTTAGCCGGGCCAAATTATGACACATTTCCCTTATTTTTCACTGCATACTCTAGCTATGAGTGGTTCTCGCAAGGATGTTACTAAATTATTCCCAGAAGTTTTGAAAATGAAGTTACAATTGTACAAGGACACATAAAAAAATAAAGAGTTGGTCTATGGATTTTGATCTTCAAGAAATGATGAGGGGGGGGGGTTATTTGGGGGGGGGGGGGATTTATCTTTTTTAATAAACCTCTTAATCTGCACTGAACTGGACAGCACTTTAAGGTACCATTTAAAATGTATTTTCCTAATTATATTGATTTAAGTAGGTGTAAATTTGGCATCAAAACACTAAATAGATCTGACTTGACAACCAAAAGGGCCTTTCAGGTTCAAAGGCCCCAAAAGGGCTTTTAGGTTCAGACAAACTAGTAGGTCAACTGAGAGGTTTATGCAGTAATATAGATTCAAATGATTTGATCTAAATGAATTTCAGGCTTGATTAAAACCTGTTGTGTTTTTTATTTTTTATTGAACTATATGACATTTCGACCAAAAAGGGCCATTTAGGTTCAAAGGCCCTAAAAGGGCTTTTAGGTTTCAGCCCAACTAGTAGGTCAAGTGACAGGTGACGTAATTCAAATGATATGATCTAAATGAATTTCAGGTTGATTAAAACCTGTTGTGTTTTTTTATTGGACTATATGACATTTCGACCAAAAAGGGCCATTTAGGTTCAAAGGCCCTGAAAGGGCTTTTAGGTTTCAGCCCAACTAGTAAGTCAAGTGACAGGTGACATAATTCAAATGATATGATCTAAATGAATTCAGGCTTGATATAATGGATTTTCCGACTTTATGGTAAGTTCAGAGGCCCTAAAAGGACCTTTTAGATTCAAAAGCCCCTAAAGGGCCTTTCTGTTTCAGTAAGTAGGTCAAAGATGTAGGTTGAATAACAAGTTCCCTATATGATAAGATCATAATGAATTACAAACTACATATAAAGATCCATGGGGAGTGATTAAACACTCTGTATTGAACTGTTTGACCCTATGGCAAGTCTGTAAAGGCCCTTTTGAGATTAAGTAGGTCAACTATCATAATCACACAGTAATGGAATTTGGTTTCTATGAGTGCTGATATTTTGATTTATATAAATGTTCTGTTTTGCACTATATATATGCATTTACAAGGATAAAATGCCCCAGTATGTAATTTGAAGGTCATTTGAAGGTCATTTAAAGGTCATTTGAAGGTCATACAACAACATGGGCTATTCTATGGTATTACACTCTACACTCAGGATATGCCCTGAGAATTTCAAGTCAATACATTGGAGGATAAAGATTATATTGGCGAAATTGAAGGTCTATGTCTTTTAGTTTGAGCTGTAAAATTCCCATCACAGAAACTGAATCACTCTTCTACCATTTCTATATTGGGAATAGACTCATTATTTCGAACACTAATCACCTTGTAGATTGAGTTCTAGACTAGGTAGAAACATAATTCCAAAAGTTTTAGAATGGTCTCTCTAAGCTCTATCAAATGTGATCAAAAAGGCGTTAATCTATTTAAAACTTATTTTTTATTAAAGTGCCTACTTCAAAATTGGAGCTTTTTCTCTCCATTTTGTGTCATTAGATGCCACACTCGTACACAAAGACATCAGCGAAGCCGACAGGCTGAGTGTCTCTGGGACAGGTGGATTAACATAATTTGCTGGTTCCCGACCTCTGAGTGATTTACAGTAAGAACCAGCATAAAACGACCTTGACCTTGGCCGCGCACATGGAAATTCAAAACACTTTGCAAATTAAAGATAAATCCCAATGTCACTACATGTGTGCGATGGTAATCCATCTGAATATATGTGGATATCTATTCTCAACAACTGGTACCATCTTCCTTTTCTGTAAATTGATGCAAATGCTGTTGTTTGATGGACCCTGAATACACGTGGAGGAAGCCATGTTGACAAACAAACCACTGCACCCATTTTGAAACTCCACCCAAAAAATAAATCCAAAGTAATTTAGCTCTTGTTTCAGTAATTTATATCCTCTGCACATGCCCCAAATTTTCCAAGTATGTACAGACGTTAGCATACATATTAAACATGAATTTAATCAGTTTCACCATTAAAAATGGCGTAGAATACAGTGGTGATTCTGCTGTGATCTGTGGCATGTCCCAGTGCCACTACGCTTCGCCTAGTGGTGCTGGGCTCGAGTGTGATTAGATGCGTTACAATGTTGTCCTTCCTATGTAGTTGCGCTTTAATCCATTTTCAAATGCTCCCCCCTGAAAAGCATGATTTTAATTTTGTGTCTAAAATGGTGGTAATTTGCTTCAGCATAGAGCCCTATGGGAGCCCGTAGATAACCCTTAAAGGCGCACTGAGCTCAGGACCTAGCCCTGCCGAGTTTTGTACGCAAATGAAGTCGTGGGTTCAGTGCGCCTTTAACATTGAACATTTACATATTGAGGGGGCTCAGTGCTATCTCTATCAGACTATGGGAGACATTCCACAGCGCGGCCAACACAGGATGAGACACTTTTTTTCAGACCGCTCTGTCTACCTTCTTTGCACTCCCTCCAGTATATATACTATATATCCTGTATGGTACCTTTCATATCAGCAAGGTAATTGAACACTGTCAGTTCATTTGGATTTAGTTCAATACATTTTCAATATATGAGGGCCAAAGAGACAACCTTAGACAACCCTGCACCTGAGAGCCCCCTAAAGCAGAGGGTGACTGAAACTCTCACAGTGCATCAGTCTGTGCCGGGTCGCTGTTGACAATCTGATGGGCTCGCTTTTTGGCTGAGACGTAAAGCGGCGTTTACAGGCTGCAGGGCGACGATGCCCACAGCCACCTGCTTGCCCCCAGCCACTTGCTTTCTTCGGGGCACCTGCATCATGTGACCTATAGATTGTGTGGTGCAGGCCTATAGCTAGTGAGTTGTCAGTTCATACTCGTGACGCATAATTTGGGTATGCAGGCTATAGTGTAGGGAGTTAATCATCTGTAGCACACGCCGCCCCACAGCCGACCGACACCGGCGAAACAGAAACCGAGATGGTGTCGCCGCTGACGCTCCGGGCGACTCCCTTTTCGGTCAAGACGTAAAACAGCGGTTACATGCTGCTGCCTGCTGGGCGCTGATGCCCACAGCCACCTGCTTGCCCAGACGCACTTGCTCGCCCACACACACAGCACTGTACATGGGATTGTAGGTAGACAGTGGCACCATCTGAAGTACAGAGATTTGTAGTTCCTAGATTTCTACTAGATGGTGCCACGGTCTGCCTACAATCCCATGTACAGTGCTGCCGCCTCAAGTGGATAGATGACCAGGGACTAGGAGTGTCAGACCTTTACATATATACTATACATACACAATACAATGGCAACAGGACTCAGTTACAGCCTGTGAGTGTGACACATGATTTCAGGGTAGTTTTGACCCAGGAATACATTCCTGCTCTCCCAATTGACAAATAATTCATTGTTTCTGAAATAAAATTCAGTCTTCTAGTCCAGCAATTCAAGTACTTCATCACCCTGACCCTGAGTCATTTGTGATGTTAATCACACGTTCAATTTTTGGTTATTTAGACTGTCCAAATCATAGGCTTATAGCCTGGGCCAAAAAAAAAATTAGTTGTGTTCAGGTAACATGGCCCAAAAAAAGTAGGGTAGGTAGGTCGATTTTTTTTTTTTTTCCATTTTTTTTTAAGGATTTTGAGACAAAATTCCTCCCATTTTCGTATAATTTTACAGAAAAAAATTTCAGTAAAAAAAAAAGTGCTTTTTGCTAGGAAAAACGCTAAAATGCCTTCCAAAACTTTTTTTTTTTTTTGGCCCTGTATTATTGAGTAGAACAGTAGAACCTTACATCGACAGTACCGAGGTACGCTGTACTGTAAGAAAATCCATTGAACTACCCCGCCCACTCCCCCTCTAGCACTAACCAACCACCTCCTGGGGCCATGGAATTATTAGACGGTGCCATTGGTCTTTATAGTGTTGTATCTTTATAGAGAATGGCACCTTCTTTACTAGTCACTGAGGTCTGATCCTGGATCTAGGTGGTTTGGTCATCTAAGTGGTCGAATTGCACATTGATACAAACTCATTTTGATATTTTCAGTGTGATCATTGTGTGCACAACATGTATATCTATCTGGACATGTCTTCAAAAGTTCACATTTTAATTAAGTTTTTGGTGTTATTCAGTGTTTTATGGCAAAAAATGGGGGAAATTCACTGTTATAGCACTGAATTGAATGGTGAACTCTTTTTTGAAATAACACCTTTTGGATTTGCCTTTTATCCATACTTTCCAAATAGATATCATCTATTTGTTCAGACAGCATGTAGATGAGATCCACCGGAAGCACCTGTCTTTCAAATAAAATTTACATTTTAATTATTTTAATACAATATTTTGATCCTTAGGTGACCATTCATTTAGGGCGATGTTGTTGTGCAAATTCAGGGTTGTTGACCCAGAACGCCGAGTCAGCAAGTCTGGCAGGCGCCAGTCAAGTAGGGGTGACGAGGTACAGCCTACTTGACTTAATTATTTTTGGCTGTGTGGCCCCAGAGCTCGTACCCCTGTCCAGCAGTCAGGGCAGGTACACGGGGGTGTAGGTCTAGGTGCAGATTGACTCAAGGTATGGCCCCCAGAAGGTCGTACTACTGTCCAGCAGTCAGGGCAGGTACACGGGGGTGTAGGTTTAGGTGCAGATGGACTCACGGTATGGCCCCCAAAAGGTCGTACTACTGTCCAGCAGTCAGGGCAGGTACACGGGGGTGTGGGTCTAGGTGCAGATGGACTCAAGGTATGGCCCCCAAAGGTCGTTCTACTGTCCAGCAGTCAGGGAAGGTACACGGGGTGTGGGTCTAGGTGCAGATGGACGCATGGTATGGCCCCAGAGGTCGTACCCCTGTCCTGAAAGTATGCGTATTGGACCTACCTTTATTTAATGGGAGGGGGTCACTTGACTCCCCAATGCAATGGCACCGTCTCCAAGTATACATAATTGTTACTACAATAATGATATAGAATGAAATGCTATAATCTTTATTTATGAATGAACACTTCCTGAATATCACCTGTAACTGCAGGCTATGAACAGTGCGAGTTTAGGGAATGTTCATCTTTTAAATTAACAGAAGTGGGGGCAGGGGGTCAAAGGGTCTATGTACAAGGGAAAAGTCATACTTTTTTCTATTTTAGTGCCTCTACATGGGTAAAGATCGACAAGGGCGACACGGCGACACGGCCCTTTTAGGCCCTTTTAAAAATCGACAGACACAGAAAAAATTGGGATAAAAATCGACCCTCAGATATTTTTCTCCGAGTTCCTATATATTATAGCTAAAAATCGACATGGCAACACAGTCCTTCCCCTAAAAATCGACACAGCGACATGGTCAAAAATGTGGGTACTCGTGTAGAGGCACATTTTATGCAGACAGAATCTCCTGGTTTCAGGATTTGCAGAACCAAAAGAATTGTGTTAAAATTGCAACTAAACCGAAGTTGGGCCACTCAAAAAAAAAAAGGTTTCTCATCACCAAGGACTGGAAAATATGACAAGGGAGGCTTTTTTTTTTATCACGGGCTAAATTGTATAGGTTGATATATGTTTTTCACAACCCAAATCCATGTTTTACTAGTTAAGAATTTATTGGTCTTTAAAAGTGGGGAAAATGTAAGTTATTTCTATGCTACTGCATTACTGGCTGTATAAGCTTTAATTTGATACCAAATATGCCAATATTTATCCTTTCTTTGTCATGTTTTTCATCAACAATTTGAAAAAAATATAAATTCCCTCAAAACCTGATTTTCATGATGTGCGCGGTGATGAGAAACCATTTCATTTTTTTTTTACATTGGCCTTACAAATATATTTGTAAAAATATTGTTCAACTTCATCAGATAATTAAAAGATGCCAATTGCTATGCGCGAGATTTTACAGTATCCCTTTACAAAGTTCCTTAGGTTTATCAGGTGTGAGATAAGCCAGATAAGGGCTGACCAGTGCAGCTGTGTGCAGCTTCAATCAAAATCACAATGTGTGTATTTCAATATTGAAAAGTATTGTTTCTCAATTTTCAGATTCTCCAGTTTCCGGATGACTAAGGCAGTCAAAAAGTCGTTCGACACTCACCAAAAGGAAAGAGCAGAGCGAAAATCAGTGAAGTTGTATGAGAGAGAGCTGAAGGAGAGGCGCGCACAAGAAAAACAGGCAAGGGTTTTTCAATAACTTAAGAAAGCTGCCTCTTGGATCACTTTTATACCTTTAGACTTTAATGCCAGTCACTTTTGGGTGCACAGTGACGTGAACTTATGTGTATCATGTTCCCAAAATATTCATTTGAACAGTTACCAATCTATTAAGAAAACACATGATATGAAATGGATTTCTCCCGAAGCTATGTTTGGAGTCATCACTTTGTATCTTGGAAATGTATGCCCTCAAAATAACCCATACTGTTCCTATGTAAGACATGCAAGTGACACCAACGATTCAGGTATGTTGACAGGTTGGATGGATTACAGAATCAGTGTAGACATACATGACATTAAGCATGTTATGAGAGACGGAGGGGGGGGGGGAGGTCATGAACAGTGGGAGACAAGTTCATTTTGGTATGTTTGCAATTTACAGGCAAAGCGGAAGCGCACCGAAGAGAATAAAGAGAGACGAGAGGCAAATCAACGTAAGGCGGAGATTGTTCAGCCGGTGAGTAATTTGGCCATGTGTGTAGACATGTTTTTACAGAATCGAAATAACATACAGCGGGTAGAAGGTGCCACTAGATGGAGCCTCACTGCGACTGTGATGCACGTGTCATACATACTGATCAGTTATAGCAGAAGTGAAGGCGTAACATCTATACCATAAAACAGTATTAAACTGATTTAGAATGTAATTATGTTATTCATACTCACATTCTGATAGGCTCTCACAGAAGGTTCTACTAAAAAAAATACAGGTCCATACATGCACAGTTCCCCACCCTCACTCTATTCAATCCGTACCAGAGATGGGGGATTCAATAAAAAATATCCCCCTCTTTATAATATAATCAATCAGTACATACACAGTATTCACCATACTAGTTGACTTTCGTACTAGTTTGTTTGCGAGTTGTCATATTTAATTATCACAACATATACAAAAATAAGGACCTATCACCTGAATCAACGATGATCACAAAAATATGACATTATTAATAAGCTCCTTTTTTTTATTCTCTTTTTTTCAGATAAAGAACACGGCTAAACTGAAGCGGATGAGGAAGAAGCAGCTGCGGCAGATAGAGAAACGCTGAAGAGGAAATAAGATAAATGGTCATCATTATTTTAGTTATCGAATTTGCTCATCTTGTTTTCATCCCCATTACCATTTACTGAATAAAGTCATGCAACATGAATCAAAAATGTGTTTACTGTCTAGAAATATTAGGAATCCAGTGTTGCTGAAATAACACCGGCACATAAAGTTTTTGCTGATGGAGAATCTTAATGGCTGATGTGAGACCATCAGACATCAGCCACAATGGCCGGCCATGACCTCAGTTATGGCCATGTAACTATTATTCAATGGGTTTACACATTTCTCAATACATTTTGGCAGTTCTCATCAAAAGAACACCTGTATTTATTGATATCATGAATTAGAATGAAATCGCCTACATGACATCAATGTATATGTTAGTTCTATTTGGCCTGTGTAGTAGACAAATGGCTTGTGGAAGATCTCGCTACACAGGCCACATTGGCCTCAGCCTCTATCACCCAGTCCCTAAACTCCGCCCACTGGGCTGCATTAGGGCCTGGGCCAGTACCTATGTCCGGATTCCAACATCATTATAGCTCAGCAGAGGCCTTCGGCCTCTGGTGAGTCGCATCGCTACCTTTTCTGAGTTTCCTCAGTCTCACCTTCATTAGTAACTGACCATAGCCCAGCCCCATGCCCAAATAAGGCAGACTGGGTCATGAACAGACCTGCCGTGTGTCCGGCTGATGAACGGCACATGGAGGGATGTCTGTCCATTTGTCGCCGACCATACGATCTGGGTCACGTGTCCCTCCGAGACAATATCATATAAGAGACTGTATTTAATTATGTATGGGGATCCTCGGGTGCCCATTCAATATCAGACAGCTCATTGGTCAAGGGGTAATGCATATTCATATTACTATGCCTGTATGGTCTACCAGCACCTGCACCACTGAGGGTCATTAAAATATGTTCTGGGTGAGTGGAGCCAACATGATTAACAGTCAATCACCACTAGTCACAGAGTGCCGTTTTTAGTACAGCAATTTGAGACTTTAACATTGAATAAATTCAAAGAAAGCTGAAAACTTCATGATTGGTTGGGTTTAGTACTAGACATACTAAAAGTCCCCAGTTGTCCCAGGCTTGGTATTTGTGTTGGGTGACATTCTTTGTTTTTTTTTGTGCTGGAGGCTCTGAAATGTGCTTAAGTCAAATTAAATAGAGCATGACTGCATAACAATATATGATAAAATAGTGTGACATATCATTGGAAAGTAGCATATGAATATTTTATTAGCGAGGAGGCCTCAGCCTTACCTTTTTACCATCTCCACCATGCTTCTATTCTACCAGCTGGGTCGACGTAGCTTATAGTTATGCACTTTCAAATTTTTCACATGTCCATATAATGCCACATGTGCCACCAAAATTACCCTGTCTTGTTAATAAATGTAGAATCATGACCTAAATGCACATGCTATTTATATTTTGGCTCAATAAATTATTTGATGAAATATACCAGTTTTGCCATGCTGCCTGCCTACCTGTCCGTCTGTCATGCTGGCTGCCTGTCTGCCTACCTGTCTGCCTCTCTGTCCGTCTGTCTTCCTGTGTGCCTGTCTGTCCACCTGCCTGCCTGCTTGTCTGTCTGCCTGCCTGTCTGCCTGTGGGTCTGTCTGTCCACCTGTCTGCCTGCCTGTCTGCCTGTCTGCCTGCCAGTCTCTATCTGTCTCTATGTCTGCCTGCCTGTCTGTCCACCTGTCTGCCCGCCTGCCTGTCTGCCTGCCTGTCTGCCTGTCTGCCTGGCTGGCTGGCTGGCTGGCTGGCTGGCTAGCTGGCTGCCTGCCTGCCTGCCTGCCTGTCTGCCTGCCTGCCTGCCTGCCTGCCTGTCCAAAGGATACCTGTTACAAGCTGTTCTGAATACGTTGACACTTGACACAACCATTTGAAATTTCATTTATTATCTGGACTGTTGAAAAAAACTGAAAATGGGTGCTGTCAACTGTCAATTTACCGAATTCGGCTGTCACAAGCTGTTCTGAATAAGTTGACACTTGACAGCAACCATTTGGAATTTCATTTTTCATCTGGACTATTGAAAAGGAATGATAATGGGTACTGTCAACTGTCAATTTACAGAGTTGACAGTTGACAGCATCCATTTTCAATTTTTTTTTTCAAAATAATATTTTTTTCAAACAACAATTATACAATTTTTCCAAAATGATTTTTTTTCAGACAAATATTTTTTTTATTTCTCTAAAAAAGAAATATCTTTTCTCCAATATTTTTTTTTTTTCAAGATCACTTTTTAAAAAAAAAATCACTTTTTGGCCCTCTTGGGCCACTGTACATACTAACTCTGCATAGTGGAAAAATATTTCTATCACGTCTTCCGAAATCCAGTTGACATTTTGCTTGTGAGACCGTCTCCCGGGATGAATCTAAGCCGGGCGCAACTGCAGTAGCAGCGGGGAATTTCACGGGGGAGGCGGCCTCACGTTGGACGATTAGCTCCAACAGAGATGCTTATTTTCGGGGTTAAATTAAGAGTTATTTGGATGGAAACAAAGCCTAAGCTCTAGAAAAGATCCTATATTTGGACGTACAAGAGATGAATTAGGCCCTAGCTCCCCAGAAAATTTGGTTGAGCCTTGATAACTTTACGGATCGGCAACAGATTTGACAGCGACTTGGATTGACGGGTGGTAAAGCCATATGCCCACATTTCTAAAATGACTCGTATCAAAGCTTAAACTTAACCAATGTTCATAGTATTAGGCTTGTTACCTTCAGAAATGATTGATTCATTAGGCCCCTGTATGCCAGCCCTCCCTCCCCCCTACTTTCTCATAATTTGGCGAAAAATAGCATAGGATCAGGGAAAAACTGCAATAGAATCTATTTCCTTGCCGCCTGCCGCCCAAATGACGATGTCTGCAGCGTGATTCTGCCCCGTCCAATCAGCGCACAGTACTAAACCTCTGGTGGGAGAGTGACAGTACTGAGTAGTGGCGTGCAATGTATCAATTTGCCGCTACTAAAATGTATCAAATTCGCTGCTACTAAAATGTATCAAATTCGCCGCTACTAAAATGTATCAATTTGCCGCCACTAAAATGTATCTATTTGGCACTGGTAGCCCCTCTAACCCTCTACACTTTGATAGGCCTATTCAATGATAATGGTGATTGAAATCCTGGTCAGTAACTCGCCAGTGCTGCAACTAGGGATGTAAAAAACGCTTATAGAGGCTACACTAGGCCTAGGCCCATAGCTCAACGGCTGGGGGGGGGGCTCTCTCATTTACAGGAAATAGGCTTATTTTCGGGGTTAAATTAAGAGTTATTTGGATGGAAACAAAGCCTAAGCTCTAGAAAAGATCCTATATTTGGACAATGAGCCTGCGGATATGGCCAAAGAAAACCCTGAAATGAATACAAAGTTGACAATTTTCAACTGTTTTAAGATTGTGGGCTTGTCTGCTTATGTCCCGTCCGTCACAATGGGATTTCAACATATTTTTATGAGCTAAAGAGATGAATTCCTTGATTTGTCTACATATATTGTACATTTAGGTCAGTACAAACATATTAATTTGGTATTGAATGATATTTAACATCTTTTGACAATTTGTGGGGTTGGAGCAGTGTGGGACGGGACAGGCCCGGAAGTCACAGATATTTGATTTTCATAGGATATAATCATTTTTTCCACAAAATAATCACCCAATGAATGTTAAATCATATTAGTACCAGTGTGGCACACCATCTGAGTAAAGATAGGCTTCCTTTAAAGTTATTCTGTGATAGTATTCCACCAATTACTGATTTTTATTCGGTCTTGTCCCGTCCGTCACGATGGTCATTGATGGTCATTTTGACAAATTTCCCGACAATTCACCAAAATGAAAATTATATCATATGAAGGAGCTTGACGAGGTAACAGAGAAAACTGAGTAAGGAAAGCATTGAACAAATATATTGTAGCGGCGACGGAGGGGGGGGGGCAGTGGGTTCACAGACCCCCTCCCCGGCGTGTGTTGTATATAAGTTAGTAGCTACTACGCTGGACGGGGGAGGAGACGGCTGGCTCCGCCGCTAAATTGTGGCGGAGCCAGTGGGATCCTCTCCGACGCGGAGACATTCGAAACAGCGAAGTTCGCCGGCGCCCAGGACGGAACGTCTCCGTCGTCGGAGAAACGTCACCAAGCTATAAGGAGGGGGGATGGAGGGCTCCGTCAGTCTGGTTTGACGCTTGAAGCAGAGAGGCCAAATACACCTGACCATGTAACACACATTCGTCCACGCCCTCACCCTCCTCTACCTGCCCCCCCCCAACAATTTGTATGTATCATACACATACTCACCCCATACTAATGACTGCACACTGTGGTCAATCATGGATAGCCTCCAAAAGTCTTCTTTGTATAGATTTAATAATGAAATAAACATAAACACTTCATATGATGAGCATATGGAATTTCCGATGCTCATATAGCATTTATTGAAATAAACCATGTATCTATGTAATGTTGATTTAATATACCTGTTGCTGCCATACTCCCATTCAATAACGGGACATCTCCATATGGGCCCAGGTGGCAGAACGGCCAGCCCAACCTGGTGAATAACTTGACTTTATGGCTGAGTCTCACGACCTTGGGCCAATGTTTTTGTCTCTGACCGGGTGCCGTCTCTGACCGGGTGCCATCTCTGACCGGGTGCCGTCTCTGACCGGGTGCCGTCTCTGACCGGACATCACTTTGGGAGTTTAGTTACCTTCTACCAACAGCAGGAGGCTACTTATAATTACATAACAACTGCCATGACGTTTTTACAAATCCTTATAAATGTGAGTATAGGTTAACAATTAAAAAACACTTTTCTCTGACACAAGGTCAGAGACGGCACCCGGTCAGAGACGGCACCCGATCAGAGACAAAAACATTGGCTCAAGGTCGTGAGACACAGCCTTATGTTCAATTTAGCCCAAATAAAATCATATCAAAAAAAAGAAAGAGGATCTCCGACAAGACTTAGCTGGTGTGGCCAAGGAGAGCCAGGGCAATAAAGTATCTCCGATTCAACTGTACTTAAAGGTACTTGCTGCAAAAGTCTGTGCTGGAACCTGGTGCATGTCAGAAAAACAACGTTACATTACGTGGCTTGTGCTGCCCTCTCGTGGCATATGTTTATAAGATATGTATGGTACACTATCCCACCAGCTTAGGACATTGACACAGGAGTTGGTAGTATAGTGGTTACCAAGTCTGCCTTCAAATCAGAAGGTTGAGTGTTCAATCCCAGGAGGTCCCAAGAGATTTTCCTTGATAGAAAGAAGTTGTTATTTTTTTCCAGAAAAAGGGGGGGGGGTGTACAACCGTGATGTGTATCAAGTAACGTGATGTGTAGTACTACACATCACGGCTGACCATGTAAACGTGATCTGTATCAAAGCAACGTGATCTGTATCAAAACAACATAATCTGTATCGAATTAACGTGATCTGTATCAACGTGATCTGTATCAAGGTTTTTGAAAAAAAACACTGACCTTATCTATAACAAAACGTGTTTAGAAAGGTGTGACATCCGTGGGAATATCTTATTTACAGATCTAGGTAAAAATTTAAAATTCATTTTGATATATTCCTCAAGTTAAAAGATTCTAGAATTCAGTTTATTATTTTTCTCCTCTCCAAAATTTAAAGATGGTTGATGCCCTGGTCCTCCCCTCCCTAGCCTGCCCTGCTTCTCTCCCATGGGGACACAGAACATTGGATCAACATTGACGACTGGTTTTCACTGTTGATTCAATGTTGTTTCAACGTTGATTTAATGTTGAGCTGAACTTTGTGGCCACTGGGCTGCCGATCCCTACTATTTAGAGGAGGGAGTTGATACACATCACGTTTATTGATACAGATCACGTTTGGAGGTGCCTAAATTCAAGTTGCTCTGGGTTACTACACATCACGTTAGTTACTACACATCACGGTTGGATTGTTACTACACATCAGGTTTTTTTGATACACATCACGTTTGCATGGTCAGCCATGATGTGTAGTACTACACATCACGTTACCTGATACACATCACGGTTGTACAGGGGGGCACACCTTGTCTACATGTATTTTGAATTGTTATATAGGCCTAGACTATAACAGAGGACTACGATATGTAAGTGCTAACTTGAATGGCATGGGTTAGATGTATAGAATCTATAGTGAAGTTTTTTTTCTTAAAATGAGTATTACAGAAAAATGTACACTGTGACATATGATTTTTTTTTCATTTCCTATTTCATTATGTTTTCAACTAACATAATCCAAAGTGATTTGCAGATGGCAATAGAACAACAGGTTCATCTGAACACCAAACAAAAGTTCTCCAATAACCATAGTTAAGAGTTAGTTTTCATGGTGCTTTCCCATAGAATTGAGCACCGTAACATGGCATTTTCTTTACATTTGTTACTTCCTAATATGATAAACCATTTCTATGTGCAGTTATTTGCAGATATCAATAGAATATCTAGATCATCTGACAGGTAGAAATTCCCTTTAACGAGTTCTGTCTCCTTCCTAATTACGGCGGACGCTACATTGGTGACAGCGGTGTTTCACTCTAAAATACAAGAGTAAGCACATGAAACGAGCCCTCGAGGAAGAGAGATGGCGGAAGCACAGGGATACGAGGAACTGGAAAAGGGAGTGCGAAGCAATTGGGGCCGCGGCTGGGGCTGTGGCCTGGGGAGAAGACGAGGGATCAGGAGGGGATCCCGGAAAACGGAGAAACAGGTGCTGGGTCCCATGAAGGGGAGCGGGACAACCAGTGGGACCGGGAAGTGGGAGGACGTCGGGCGGAGGGATCTGGAGACCAGCGACGGGCGGAGAGAAGAGAGGAGGCAGCGCCCGGCGGAGATCAACCGGAGGAGGGCCGAAAGGGGGGAGCTAGGAGAAGCGAAATCAAGGGACCCAGACTGGGGGCCGGCAGATATCGAGGCTGGACGGGCTCGGGTGTAAAGCCAGTGAGCAAGCTAACAAGTTTCGATGGATCGGGGGACCTGGTGGACTACTTCAACCATTTCGACTTATTCGTGAAAGTAAACGGGTGGTCGGAACAGGAGGCGGGAATGTTCCTGGGATTGAGCTTGGACGGTCAAGCCCGGCGGCTGCTGTCAGGAATCCAGCTGGCGACGGCAGAGGGGTACCGCAAGCTCAGGGAAGTAAAGAAGTTCAAACACTACTTGATGGTCAAGGTAAGGACGGACCACGCATCTCTCCGGTGGCTGATGGAGTTCAAGAAGCTGGAGGGGCAGGTAGCCAGGTGGTTGCAGGTAATAGGGACGTATGATCTAAGGATTGAACACTGACCCGGAAGGAACCACGGGAACGCCGACGGACTGTCACACCGGCCATGCCGCCAATGTGGGATTATGGGGAGGAACCTCAACACTGTAGGGTGGTAACTCGAGCCCAGGCACAGCGGCCGGCGGAGGTGTAGGCGCCAGTGGGGAACCCGGCGGGGAAGGGCCGGAAGACTCCGGCTGAGAGGAGGAGGAGGACGCATCCATTAACTGGAAGGAACAGCAGGAACGGGATCCCGTTCTGAAGAAGATTAGGGAATGGTACGTGGGCGGCGAGCCCCCACCGGCGAGAGAATTGGATGGTGAAGGTTATGAGGTAAGGGCCTGGGCAGCGCAGATGGACGATTGACAATGGTGAATGATGTGTTAGGGCGGTGGTGGACGGGGCCAGGAGGGAGGAACTACTTTCAGTTGGCAGTACCCGTAGCCCGCAGCCAGCAAACTTTGCACCAGGTGCATGGGGCGCCATTGGCGGGGCATCTGGGACAGAACAAGACAATCCGGCGGCTGCAGGAGGCGTACAGGGCGGACATGGGACATGTGGCCGGTTTGCCCATGCAGAGGGTGGCCATGGATATAATGGGGCCGTTACCCCTGTCGGAGGGAGGAAACAGGCATATCCTCGTGGTGGCCGACTACTTCACGAAATGGACGGAGGCGTACCCCATGCCCAACCAACTGGCCAACACGGTAGCTCGGGTCTTCGTGGAGGAATTTGTCTGCAGGTTGGGACTGCCGGAGGCGGTCCATATGGACCAGGGGAAGAACTTTCAGTAGGAGTTGTTCAAAGAAGCGATGAAGCTGATGGGGGTGAGGCAGACCCAGACCTGTGCCTTCCGCCCCCAGAGTGACGGGATGGTGGAAAGGGCGAACCGCACCATCGAAATGCTGCTAGCCACGGCGGTGGCAAAGGACCAAAGGAACTGGGACCGAGTGCTACCGTTTGTGATGGCGGCGTACAGATCGTCGGCAAATGCCTCCACTAACCTATCTCCGAACCTGATGATGCTGGGGAGGGAGTCATGCACGCCACTGGCGCTCTCCCACCCCCTGCAAGTTCCGCCGGTGGACAAGGAGGGGTACGTGGCCCAGTTGCAGGTAACCATGGCGGAGGTGTTCAAGTATGCGAGGGAGACACTGGGGAAGGCAGTGGAGAGACAACGCCGGAATAATGACGCAAGGGCTGGGGAAACCACGCTGGAGGTGGGGGACACAATGTATTACTTCCATCCTTTGAAGAAGAAAGGGATCTCGCCAAAGTTGCAGAGCTGGTGGACGGGTCCGTGGGTAGTGAAATCCCGGATTGGGACGGCGGTGTACGAGATCAAACAAGACCGAAGCACAAAAATAGTGCACCACGACGCGCTGAAGAAAGTTCCGGCAGAGGAAGAGGGGGATATAAGAAGGGAACCTCGGGAACCGACGGCACTTCGACTGATCCAGATGAGCGGGCTGGAACACCAAAATGACAAGATGTGGGTGCCATCCCCCAGGCCCTCGGCGGAATAGCAGTGGACCACGGTGTCGGAGGACTCCCCGTCAGAGGTGGAGGACAGCCCTACTCTGTTTATTTTATATGTAAATGATTTATCTAAATTAGACATTAGATGTGAATGTTTGCAATATGCTGATGATACGGTATTATTTGTGTCTGGTTATGATTTAAATTTAATTTCTAGTACCATACAAAAAGACCTCAACACTTTAATCACTTGGTGCGATGAAAACTTGCTCACTGTTAATGCTAAGAAAACAAAGACAATGTTATATACGTATGAAGAAAATGTTATATTACCCCCTGTGTATGTAAAGGGTGAGGAGCTTGATAGTGTGAAAAAGTATAAATATTTAGGAATATTTATGGAAAATAATTTGAGTTTTAAATTGCAGTTTTCTAAGACAGTTAGCTCAGTAAATCAAAAGACTTGGCTAATACGTTATTTCAGGGAACATATGGATGAAGAGACAGCAATTTTGTTGTTTAAAACTATGCTTCTACCGTATATTGATAACAGTACTATATTCTTATCTGGAGTTAATTTTCTGGAGCAAAAGAAATTGCAAATATTGCAAAATGTTGGCATAAGAGTAAGCTTAAAAATTAAAGACCCTATGTCCATTTCTGTAAAAGATATACATAGAAGGGTTAAGGTTTTGCGTACAGACCTTCGTAGGCAATATCTACAAGTTATTTTATGTTATAGATTAATTAAATTGAACTCTCTTGATATGGTTGTTAATAGAGTAACCAGAGCTGCTGATGGCCCTCTTATAAAGATGTACACAGCACATACTGTAAGGGTTCAAAAGTCACCCCCTGTGGATACATATAGGACATGGAATAATATTAAATCAGATATAAGAGGTTCCGCTACCAGTGCATTTTTCAAAAATCAGCTAAAAAAGGCTATTGTAAAGTATTGTGGCGGCAGCGAGCCGCAGCACTCGCGGGGCGGCGCTTCTTCGCGGGGCCGCGGGGCGGCACCACCGTCGCTTCCTCGCGGGGCGGCGCTTCTTCGCGGGGCCACGGGCGGCGCCACCGTCGCCCTTGCGGGGCGGAGCTGCGGGGCGGCGCGCTGCCTATATAAGGCGCCCAGAGCTTCAGTATCCCATACTCTAATCTAGGAGACAGACGTGTCTCGGGGTGCTCTACAGCTTTAGTATCCCTATACTAGACTGTAATACTCATGTTAATAGCTGGTATCTCTATACCTCTATGTATGTCATACCTGTGTTAGTTTAGCTAATAGCACAGCTATTGTGGATATCCTTATATCTACAGATAGCCAATACCTATGTCTTAATGTTAATAGCTCTCAGGGTTGTTGATAGCTCACTACTATAAGATAAGGGTATCACTATACCTCCTAGTATTCAAGGTTCCGGGTATCCTAATACCTTTATGTGTTCGGTCTCTAAGACCCTATATCTAGACAAGAGGGTTCTCCCCCCAAGGGTTCTTGTTAATAGTTACTAGTAAGGCCATCTGCCAGTCGCTCACACTTGTGGGTTAGATAAGAGGTGTCTTAATACCTCCCTCTAGTTAGGAGTTCCGGGTATCACTATACCCCTGTAGTTAAGGGCTGATATCTTATATCAGGCCCTCTGTTTTATACCTTCAGCTATTATTGTTAGGTGTTATAAGTAAGGCCTCATGCCCCGATGCTCCATGCGCCTCTTTCTTGTCACTAGAACTTAAGTCACCTGAATAGAAAACCGGTTTCTTACAACTGCAAAGTACCTGTGTTGTTTACTCTCTTCTCCCCGGAATCAGCGACCCCCATACATCCATCTCCCCGTTACAGTATTTTGAAACAGAATGGAGATATGATCTCCAATACACAAATCTCTAATGGGAATTGTATTGCATCAAACTGTGTCTCCCCAATATAAACTTATATAAATGTACATTTATGTAGTATATGCTTCCTGTGTAAATATTTGGTATCACCTCATCATCATCTGCCCCCCCCCCTCCCCCTCCCAAGTAAAATCACAATGTCAGATTATCTCAAAAATCGTCATAACTTATGTATAGTTGAAATGGAGGTGCTGTAACTATAATGCAAAAATAATATTATGTATCATTATAAGTATCAACCTCTTCTGTGATTCGATGGAAACAAATATAATCGCCTGTACTTTTATATTTTTCGTGATTACAGAATAAACTCATGTCAAATTGAAATTGAATTGAATTGAACCGGCCGCTCGTCGAGCGGAGAGCGGGAAGCACGGCGGGACCGAGGGGGCTGGGGGCAGGAAGAATACAACAGAGCAGGGTGGACATCGGGGGCACAAGGAGACATATCCCATCACCACTCACGCAGCCCAGCCCACTCCTTCTCATCCTCGTTCTTGTCCTGCGGAGAGGAACTATTTGGATATTGCAAGTAACCCATCATGCCTCCGATGGGACCCAAAATCTAGACATAGAAATTGTGTCAACCCACTTTCATTAGAACAGAATAGGCCGAATCTACAGTCCAGACATAGTATTGTGATATTGCAACTTATTTTTCATGCCTCAGATGGGGCACAAAATCTAGACATAGAAATAGCTTCAAGCCACTTTTCTTGGGGCATAATTGGCCTAAACTACAGGCTAGACAATTCATTTGGATATTGCAAGTTACCTTTCATGCATTGGATGTGGTGCAACATTTAGACATAGAAATTGCCCCAGCCTAACATTTTTTGAAGAGAATTGGCCTAATCTATTCTCCAGACATAGCGTTTGGATATTGCAAGTTATCCTTCATTCCTCGGATGGGGCACAAAATCTAGACATAGAAATAGCTTCATGCCACTTTTCTTGGAGCATAATTGGCCTAATCTACATGCTAGACAAACTATTTGGATATTGCAAGTTATCCTTCATCCCTCGGATGGGACCCAAAATCTAGACATAGAAATTGTGTCAACCCACTTTCATTGGAACAGAATTGGCCTATTCTACATGCTAGATGAACTATTTGGATATTGCAACTTACCCTTCATGCCTCGGATGGGGCACAAAATCTAGACATAGAAAAAGCTTCAAGCCACTTTTCTTGGAGCATAATTGGCCTAATCTATGTGCTAGACAAACTATTTGGATATTGCAAGTTACCTTTCATGCATTGGATGGGGTGCAACATTTAGACATAGAAACTGCCCCAGCCTAACATTTTTTGAAAGGAACTGGTCTAAACTACTCTCCAGACATAGCGTTTGGATATTGCAAGTTATCCTTCATGCCTCCGATGGGACCCAAAATATAGACATAGAAATTGTTTAAACCCACTTTCATTGGAACATAATAGGCCTTAACTACAGTCCAGACATAGTATTGTGATATTGCAACTTACCCTTCATGCCTTGGATGGGGCACAAAATCTAGACATAGAGATAGCTCCAAGCTACTTTTCTTGGAGCATAATTGGCCTAATCTACATGCTAGACAACTTATGTGGATATTGCAAGTTACCCTTCATGCCTTGGATGGGACCCAAAATCTAGACATAGAAATTGTGTCAACCCACTTTCATTAGAACAGAATAGGCTTAAACTACAGTCCAGACATAGCGTTTGGATATTGCAAGTTACCCTTCATGCCTCGGATGGGGCACAAAATCTAGACATATAAATAGCTTCAAGCCACTTTTCTTGGAGCATAATTGGCCTAATCTACATGCTAAGCAAACCATTTGGATATTGCAAGTTACCCTTCATGCATTGGATGGGGCACAAAATCTAGACATAGAAATAGCATCAAGCCACTTTTCTTGGAGCATAATTGGCCTAAACTACATGCTAGACAAACTATTTGGATATTGCAAGTTACCTTTCATGCATTGGATGGGGTGCAACATTTCGACTTAACTTTCATGCCTCAGATGGGGCACAAAATCTAGACATAGAAATTGTGTCAACCCACTTTCATTAGACAAAAATAGGCCTAAACTACAGTCCAGACATAGCATTGGGATATTGCAACTTACCCTTCATGCTTTGGATGGGGCACAAAATCTAGACATAGAAATAGCTTCAAGCCACTTTTCTTGGAGCATAATTGGCCTCATCTACATGCTAAGCAAACTATTTGGATATTGCAAGTTACCCTTCATGCATTGGATGGGGCACAAAATCTAGACAAAGAAATAGCATCAAGCCACTTTTCTTGGAGCATAATTGGCCTATTCTACATGCTAGATGAACTATTTGGATATTGCAACTTATCCTTCATGCCTCGGATTGGGCACAAAATCTAGACATAGAAATTGCTTCAATCCACTTTTCTTGGAGCATAATTGGCCTATTCTACATGCTAGATGAACTATTTGGATATTGCAAGTTACCTTTCATGCCTCGGATGGGGCACAAAATCTAGACATAGAAATAGCTTTAAGCCGCTTTTCTTGGAGCATAATTGGCCTAATCTACATGCTAAACAAGCTATTTGGATATTGCAAGTTACCCTTTCATGCCTCGGATGGGACCCAAAATCTAGACATAGAAATAGCTTCAAGCCACTTTTCTTGGAGCATAATTGGCCTAATCTACGTGCTAGACAAACTATTTGGATATTGCAAGTTACCTTTCATGCATTGGATGGGGTGCAACATTTAGACATAGAATCTGCCCCAGCCTAGCATTTTTTGAAGAGAACTGGTCTTAACTACTCTCCAGACATAGCGTTTGGATATTGCAAGTTATCCTTCATGCATCCGATGGGACCCAGAATCTAGACATAGAAATTGTTTAAACCCGTTTTTATCGGAACAGAATAGGCCTAAACTACAGTCCAGACATAGTATTGTGATATTGCAACTTAACTTTCATGCCTCAGATGGGGCACAAAATATAGACATAGAAATTGCTTCAACCCACTTTTCTTGGAGCATAATTGGCCTAATCTACGTGCTAGACAAACCATTTGGATATTGCAAGTTACCTTTCATGCATTGGATGGGGTGCAACATATAGACATAGAAACTGCCCCAGCCTAACATTTTTTGAAGAGAACTGGCCTTATCTATTATCCAGACATAGTGTTAGATATTGCAAGTTATCCTTCATCCCTCGGATGGGACACGAAATCTAGACATAGAAATCGCTTAAATCCACTTTCATTGGAACAGAATAGGCCTAAACTACAGTCCAGATATAGCATTGGGATATTGCAACTTACCCTTCATGCCTTTGATGGGGCACAAAATCTAGACATAGAAATAGCTTTAAGCCACTTTTCTTGGAGCATAATTGGCCTAATCTACATGCTAGACAAACTATTTGGATATTACAAGTTACCCTTCATGCATTGGATGGGGTGCAACATTTAGACAAAGAAACTGCCCAGCCTAACATTTTTTGAAGAGAACTGGTCTAAGCTACTCTCCAGGCATAGCGTTTGGATATTGCAAGTTTTCCTTCATGCCTCTGATGGGACCCGAAATCTAGACATAGAAATTGTTTAAACCCACTTTCATTGGAACAGAATAGGCCTAAACTACAGTCCAGACATTGTATTGTGATATTGCAACTTCACTTTCATGCCTCAGATGGGGCACAAAATCTAGACATAGAAATAGCTTCAAGCCACTTTTATTTGAGCATAATTGACCTAATCTACATGCTAGATGAACTATTTGGATATTGCAAGTTACCTTTCCTGCCTCAGATGGGACCCAAAATGTAGACATAGAAATTGTTTCAACCCACTTTCATTGGAAAATAATAGGCCTAAACTACAGTCCAGACATAGCATTTGGATATTGCAAGTTACCCTTTATGCCTTGGATGGGGCACAAAATCTAGACATAGAAATAGCTCCAAGCCACTTTTCTTGGAGCATAATTGGCCTATTCTACATGCTAGATGATCTATTTGGATATTGCAAGTTACCTCTCATGCCTCAGATGGGGCACAAAATCTAGACATAAAATTAGCTTCAAGCCACTTTTCTTGGAGCATAATTGGCCTAATCTACATGCTAGATAAACTATTTGGAAATTGCAAGTTACCCTTCATGCCTTGGATGGGACCCAAATCTAGACATACAAATTGTGTCAACCCACTTCCATTGGAACAGAATAGGCCTTAACTACAGTCCAGACATAGCATTGGGATATTGCAACTTACCCTTCATGCCTCGGATGGGGCAAAAAATCTAGAAATAGAAATAGCTTCAAGCCACTTTTCTTGGAGCATAATTGGCCTAATCTACATGCTAGACAAACCATTTGGATATTGCAAGTTACCCTTCATGCATTGGATGGGGCACAAAATCTAGACATAGAAATAGCTTCAAGCCACTTTTCTTGGAGCATAATTGGCCTAATTTACATGCTAGACGAACTATTTGGATATTGCAACTTACCCTTCATGCCTCGGATGGGCCAGAAAATCTAGACATAGAAATTGCTCCAATCCAATTTCTTGGAGCATAATTGGCCTATTCTACATGCTAGACGAACTATTTGGATATTGCAACTTACCTTTCATGCCTCGGATGGGCCAGAAAATCTAGACATAGAAATTGCTTCAAGCCACTTTTCTTGGAGCATAATTGGCCTAATCTACATACTAGACAAACCATTTGGATATTGCAAGTTACCCTTCATGCCTTGGATGGGGCACAAAATCTAGACATAGAAATTGCTTCAATCCACTTTTCTTGGAGCATAATTGGCCTATTCTACATGCTAGATGAACTATTTGGATATTGCAATTTACCGTTCATGCCTTGGATGGGGCACAAAACCTAGACATAGAAATAGCTTGAAGCCACTTTTCTTGGAGCATAATTGGCCTAATCTACATGCTAGACAAACTATTTGGATATTGCAAGTTACCCTTCATGCCTTGGATGGGACCCAAAATCTAGACATAGAAATTGTGTCAACCCACTTTCATTGGAACAGAATAGGCCTAAACGACAGTCCAGACATAGCATTGGGCTATTGCAACTTACCATTCATGCCTCAGATGGGGCACAAAGTCTAGACATAGAAATAGCTTTAAGCCACTTTTCTTGGAGCATAATTGGCCTAATCTACATGCTAGACAAACTATTTGGATATTGCAAGTTACCCTTCATGCCTTGGATGGGACCCAAAATCTAGACATACAAATTGTGTCAACCAACTTTCATTGGAACAGAATAGGCCTAAACTACAGTCCAGACATAGCATTGGGATATTGCAACTTACCCTTCATGCCTCGGATGGGGCACAAAATCTAGAAAAAGAAAAAGCTTCAAGCCACTTTTCTAGGAGCATAATTGGCCTAATCTACATGCTAGACAAACCATTTGGATATTGCAAGTTACCCTTCATGCCTCGGATGGGGCACATAATCGAGACATAGAAATTGTGTCAACCCACTTTCATTGGAACAGAATAGGCCTAAACTACAGTCCAGACATAACATTGGGATATTGCAACTTACCCTTTATGCCTCGGATGGGGCTCAAAATCTAGACATAGAAATAGCTTCAAGCCACCTTTCTTGGAGCATAATTGGCCTAATCTACATGCTAGACAAACCATTTGGATATTGCAAGTTACCCTTCATGCCTCGGATGGGTCACAAAATCTAGACATAGAAATTGCTTCAAGTCACTTTTCTTGGAGCATAATTGGCCTATTCTACATGCTAGATGAACAATTTGGATATTGCAATTTACCCTTCATGCCTTGGATGGGGAACAAAATCTAGACATAGAAATAGCTCCAATCCACTTTTCTTGGAGCATAATTGGCTTATTCTACATGTTAGATGAACTATTTGGATATTGCAATTAACCCTTCATGCCTTGGATGGGGCACAAAATCTAGACATATAAATAGCTGCAAGCCACTTTTCTTGGAGCATAATTGGCCTAATCTACATGCTAGACAAACTATTTGGATATTGCAAGTTACCCTTCATGCCTTGGATGGGACCCAAAATCTAGACATAGAAATAGCTCCAAGCCACTTTTCTTGGAGCATAATTGGCCTAATCTACATGCTAGACAAACTATTTGGATATTGCAAGTTACCCTTCATGCATTGGATGGGACCCAAAATCTAGACATACAAATTGTGTCAACCCACTTTCATTGGAACAGAATAGGCCTAAACTACAGTCCAGACATAGCATTGGGATGTTGCAACTTACCCTTCATGCCTCGGATGGGGCACAGAATCTAGAAATAGAAATTGCTTCAATACACTTTTCTTGGAGCATAATTGGCCTAATCTACATGCTAGACAAACCATTTGAATATTGCAAGTTATCCTTCATGCCTTGGATTGGGCACAAAATCTAGACATAGAAATTGCTTCAATCCACTTTTCTTGGAGCATAATTGGCCTAATCTACATGCTGGACAAGCTATTTGGAAATTGCAAGTTACCCTTCATGCATTGGATGGGGCACAAAATCTAGACATAGAAATAGCTTCAAGCCACTTTTCTTGGAGCATAATTGGCCTAATCTACATGCTAGACAAACTATTTGGATATTGCAAGTTATCCTTCATGCATTGGATGGGGCACAAAATCTAGACATAGAAATAGCTTCAAGTCACTTTTCTGTTTGTATAAGTAGGCTTATACCTCTATAAACCAAAATGGAACTGTATACTCCTATACTTAGGTTGCCATCTAGTGGCCACCAGTGATACCTTAGCCTCCACCCAGAGACACCTAGCGGTCACCTGTGGGACTGGGGTTGGCAAGCTGGACATTGGCCACAACCACACAGGACATGGTACGGTACACATCGCAGTAGACGCGGGTGTTGGTTGTGCTTATAATCATGACAAAGAAATTGCAAAGTTGCTCGGACTGTGGTCACTCACATCCTCCAAAAGGGGGTAAAGAGTGCAAGTATGTGGTAGCTGCCATGCAAGCGGCGGTTGCTGCGGGCAGTGAACCGGACAAGTGGAAGTTGTACGTCGACACAGGTGCTATTGAGGACGACTCCCGTGCCTATTTGGACGAGGGTCAACCAGTAAAAGGTACCGGGCCACAACAAGGCTCTCCGATGCAGGACAGTCTTATGAGAGAAATGTTGGCGGAGTGCAAGGAGTCCAGGAAAGTCATGAGAGATCAGATGGTAATAATTACCGGCCTGTGTGAAGGGTTTTCTAGGATGTGTGTGGGGCAAGGTATCATGGCGGCCGGTGCCGGTGCAGGTGCGTCACCAGGTGCAGTTGGGGGTGGGGGGCTGTCAGCAGCCCGGTCAAAACTTCAACCTTCACAGGAGATGTTTATGCCCCCTCATTTAAACCCCTTACAGGCGGCTATGGACAAGGACAAGCTGGAGGACAGTAACGTAGACGTAGAGGATCTAGGTGATGAAGAGGACACTACCGAGGGTAAAGGCCTTCCCCCGAGCTTAGCCTTTCTGACAGCCTTGTTGGGAAAAAAGCCGGGTGGTGTGACAGTTCCAGGTATGGGGGCCATACCTGGTGATAAACCCCTGATGCTGGGTCAGCGGTATCTTCCGTCTCACTTGTTGGCTGGTGACTCTTCTCAAGGTGTAGGATTTGAGCCAGCGTCGGGCCGGGGTAACCAACCCCTCCCTCAACAGCCTTTGTTCAGTCAGCAGCCTGATAGTAGCTTTCGGCAGGTGTCAGGAGGTGCAGGTCAACAATTCAACCAGCAGCAGGGGCAAGAGTTCTTCGGTCATCACTCCGGTCAGCAACCCATCTACGTCATGGCTGAAAAGACGTCCAAAAGTAGGTACATTACATTTGACCTAGAACCTCACATGGCGTATGACAGAGTAAAAAATCCCTCCAATCATGACGTTATTTCTGCAAGTCAGGGTCTATGTAACAGCATGAGTGAGTCAGGGGTAAATACCTACCTATATGGTAAGCATATCAGGTTCATGATGGATAAGCTTAACGTCTACGATCATGGGGCCTTGATAAATTACGACAAAGCAATGAGAGATAGGGGTGAGATGCACGGGTTGAAATCCTTTTGTTATGGGGATCATGAGATCTGGATGAGATATGTGGGGGCTGAGAACTTGATCAAAAATAAGTATGGGGGTAACGAGGGCCAGGGGTCAGGCCAGGGTCAAGGTCAGTGGGGTGGTCGTGGCAGGAGTAGCCGTGGTAGGGGAAGATATCCTAGTAGAGGTAGGGGTGGGTACCAGGGATACGTTCAGGAGGGGTATTCAGGTGGCGGTTATGACCAGGGGTCTCAATGGGTTGGCCAGGGGGGGTATGGCCAAGGCTCTAGGAGAGTCTGTCATGAATATAACTCACAGTCAGGGTGTAAGTTTTACCAGTGCAGGTTCCCCCATGTGTGCAGGGAGTGTGGGGGAGATCACCCGGTGGGGAAGTGTGGCCCAAAAAGTGGGGGTAAAGAATAGGATGGGGCAGCTCTCATGTCTAGTGAGGTAGGCGAGGGAGCAGGCACCAGTTGTGCAGGTGGGGGTCGGGGTAAGTTGGGTATTGGTAAAAAGGATGGTTCAGGTATTGATGGTAAAGTTGTGATTGGTTCGGTGGAATACACATACCCCGTATTAAAAGGGGGCATGGTCGAGTCGGTCGAGAGTAGCCTTGGTGGCGGCTCCCTTGTGGAGTGTGGACGCACAATGTTCGACGCAGAGGTTGTGGATTCGGCAGCTCAGAATCCTTTTTCAATTTTTTCGGGTTGTGAACATGCTGGGGTGCCAGACTTGGGTGCTGCCACATGTGATTCGAGTATTTCTCATCATAAATCCAGGGTTGTTGATGTTTCCGCCATTGATATGGGCGCGGCCATCTTGAATCTCGCAGGGCGCGAGAACTCACGCGAGGCCTGCGGCGAGGTTGGTGACGTCACTCAAAATGGCGGTGTGATGGCGAAGGAGAAGGCTCGGGAGGTTGGCGCTGTCAATAATCCGTCAAATACATGCAATTTGCATGGTTTCGGTGTCTGTTATGATGGTCAGGCGATGCACTGGGAAGACATGACTGATTCTGGAGTCGCAGAAGATTGGCAAATACCGGCAGATAGTAGTGGGGGCGGAATTCCCGATTATCGCTCGGGGGTGCCGCAGCCGGTGACGAAAAGTTCGGTGGATCACAATGGTGTTCGCGTGAGTAGGCCTTGTGGGTTATATTGTAAGAAATATCACCTCTTGGGAGGAGTTCCTGTTCAGTTAAACCCATGTTCATTTTTTGATGAATGTTATTGCCACCCGGAGGGGGTTGATTCTAATGCGGCCTACATTCTGGATGGGGTTACGCATGGGTTCCAGATTGTTGATGAGGGCTACACCGGGTCTTATGAAAGGGAAAATTATGATTCAATTGTATCTGGTGAGGCAAAGTCCAAAATGGACCGTATTGTGAGTGAAGAGTGCATGGCGGGGAAAGTGTGTAAGGTGGACAGCAGACCGCAGTGTGTTCACTCTCTGGGGGCTATTTATAAGCCAGATGGGTCTATCAGGCCGATCACGGATTGCAGTAGGGGTACGGGTGGAAAAGGGGGTGAAAGTATCAATGACTACATGGAGACCACGTGCCAAAAATTCTCTTTTGTTAAGATGGACAAGATTCTGGAATCTGTCACCCCAAAGTGTTGGTTTTCAGTAGTCGATATTAAATCAGCATATCGCTCTGTTCCGGTACGGCCCGAGGACAGAACAAAGCAGGGGTTTGTTTGGAGTTCTGGGCAGGAAGACAATTATTATGTGGATTGTGCCCTCAGCTTCGGGTTAAAATGTGCCCCGTTCGTCTTCACTCAAATTACTGAGTTTGTGTTGAGATGCTTGAGCCGTCGAGGGGTGGGGAAAATATTTGGTTACCTTGACGACTAAATCATCATAGGGGACTCATATGAGGAATGTAGGGCAAAACAGACCATTCTAGTGGACTTGTTGAGGAAGCTGGGATTTCACATTGCCTGGCAAAAAATTGTGAGTCCAAGCCAGGTGTGTAGGTATCTGGGTTTAGAACTAGACAGTCTGAATATGGAGATCAGGCTACCACGGGACAAGTTGGAGAATACTCGCCAATTAGTGGCAGTTTTTCTCAACTTAAACGAGTGCACAAGAAAAGACTTAGAAGTATTAGGTGGTTACCTAGCTCATGCCAGTCAGGTGGTGAGGGGGGGTAGAACATTTTCAAGAAGGATTATAAACCTCCTCAAGGTTATTCCAAAAGGGAGGAGAGTCGTACACCTCCCAGACTGGTTTAAAGACGACATCAGGTGGTGGTGCAGTTTCATTGAGACCTTCAATGGGAAGGCTAAAATGATCAGAAATAGCAGAATTGAAGCCGCTCAAATCCAAACAGATTCCTCTACCACAGGGTTTGGGGCTAGATGGGACGGGGATTGGGTGGCGGGTTCCTGGGACGAGAAAGGTCAAGATTATGCCAAGTTCTACTTGGATCATCATTATTCAGAAAGACCCTCAGAAGTAGTGCCAGACGCTGACATAAACATATTAGAGTTGTGGCCTGTCTTGGCGTCATTGGATCGGTGGGGGGAGCACTGGAGAAACCAGAAAATAGTCATTTGGACAGATAACACCCAGGTGCAGGCCATGATTCTAACTGGCAGATCCACAAGTGTGAGATGTATGTGGTGGATCCGGGAACTTTTCTGGAGGTGTTGCATGTATAACATTCATGTTGTCACAAAACGCATAAGTTCCAAAGAAAATACGGTAGCGGATTATTTGTCTAGAATTTTTGACAAGAAGTGCAAAGGCTCTCTCCCACCATCATTCTCAGACTGGTTATGTTGCTTCCAGGTGGACAACTCCGACAGAAACTGCGGATGTTCCAGTCAAAATGGATGGCGGAGAGTTCAAAGTCTACCAGGTCGTCCCAGTGGAAGAGCTATTTAGTATTTTGCCAAGAATATGGCTATGAGCCACTACCGGCTACTTTAGATATGATCTTGTTGTATTTGGTTTATTTGACAGATAGACTTTGTTACAAATCTATTGTACAATATCTTGGGGCGGTGTGGGTGCTACATGATCTGGGAGGTGTTCCGCATGTGGACCCGCACAACTTTGAAGTAATGATAACACTCAGGGGCATCAAGCGGGTACTGGGGGATGTTACAAAACAGGCTAGGCCAGCTACCTTGGTAGATTTAATTAAACTGTTTCAGGGGTTGGATATGTCGATTAGTGAGGATCTAGCTTTCTGGGTTGCAGTGTTACTAGGATTCAGGGGTCTACTCCGTAAATCAAATTTAGTGGAGGTGGACTTGGGTATCAAGAGATCTGATGTGGGTTGGGAAGTTTGGGGGGTAGGTGTCACTGTGAGACGCACTAAGACTATATCATTCAATGAAAGGGTTCTTTTCATTCCATTTGTACCGGTACCAGACTCTATATTCTGTGTGTATTATTATATTGGTCTTTTGTTGGCCAGTGTAGTCTATCCATCCTCAGACAGCCAACTGATTGGCTACATGGTAAATGATACTTGGGTCAGGGGGTCCTATAAGTGGTATACCAAGAAACTGTCTGCGTTGTGTGTGAGGAAAGGTCTTGTGTTAATGTCATCTCACTCGATGCGTCGCGGCGGAGCCAGCCTGTTGGCGGAGAATGGAATTTCCCTTGTGGACATCAAGAACTTGGGCGACTGGCGTAGTATCAGCGTCCTCCTATATCTGACACGCACATTGGAGTCTAAAGTGGACTTGGATAAAAGGATTGTCAGAGATATCTTCAGTAACAAGGATAAACTGTTGTGTGACTAACTACTACTGACTACTTCGTTTGGCGTGATTGGCAGTATTACATGTCGGTTCCTGACATTAAACACGCCCAAACATCAGTTAGTCTCATGTTGTATATTGTCTTAATTACCACCTCTACTTAATGCCAGGTTTATTGTTTGTATAAGTAGGCTTATACCGCTATAAACCAAAATGGAACTGTAGACTCCTATACTTAGGTTGCCATCTAGTGGCCACCAGTGGTACCTTAGCCTCCACCCAGAGACACCTAGCGGTCACCTGTGGGACTGGGGGTGGCAAGCTGGACATTGGCCACAACCAAACAGGACATGGTACGGTACACGCGGGTGTTGGTTGTGCTTACATTGGAAATTTTTCTTTTATTGTATGTATGTACAGCAGTATTACATGTCGGTTCCTGACATTAAACACGCCCAAACATCAGTTAGTCTCATGTTGTATATTGTCTTAATTACCACCTCTACTTAATGCCAGGTTTATTTGGAGCATAATTGGCCTATTCTACATGCTAGACCAACTATTAGGATATTGCAACTAACCCTTCATGCCTTGGATGGGGCACAAAATTTAGACATAGAAATTGCTTCAATCCACTTTTCTTGGAGCATAATTGGCCTATTCTACATGCTAGATGAACTATTTGGATATTGCAATTTACCCTTCATGCCTTGGATGGGGCACAACATCTAGACATAGAAATAGCTTCAAGCCACTTTTCTTGGAGCATAATTGGCCTAATCTACATACTAGACAAACCATTTGGATATTGCAAGTTACTCTTCATGCCTTGGATGGGGCACAAAATCTAGACATAGAAATTGCTTCAATCCACTTTTCTTGGAGCATAATTGGCCTATTCTACATGCTAGATGAACTATTTGGATATTGCAATTAACCCTTCATGCCTTGGATGGGGCACAAAACCTAGACATAGAAATAGCTCCAAGCCACTTTTCTTGGAGCATAATTGGCCTAATCTACATGCTAGACAAATTATTTGGATATTGCAAGTTACCCTTCATGCCTTGGATGGGACCCAAAATCTAGACATAGAAATTGTGTCAACCCACTTTCATTGGAACAGAATGGGCCTAAACTACAGTCCAGACATATCATTGGGATATTGCAACTTACCATTCATGCCTCCGATGGGGCACAACGTCTAGACATAGAAATAGCTTTAAGCCACTTTCCTTGGAGCATAATTGGCCTAATCTACATGCTAGACAAACTATTTGGAAATTGCAAGTTACCCTTCATGCCTTGGATGGGACCCTAATCTAGACATACAAATTGTGTCAACCCACTTTCATTGGAACAGAATAGGCCTTAACTACAGTCCAGAAATAGCATTGGGACATTGCAACTTACCCTTCATGCCTCAGATGGGGCACAAAATCTAGAAATAGAAATAGCTTCAAGCCACTTGTCTTGGGGCATAATTGGCCTATTCTACATGCTAGACAAACCATTTGGATATTGTCCTGGGGCCCCTGCTGTTTTTGACCTATATTAATGACCTCGGTCTGTCACTAAACATGCTCAGTTGTCAACATTATGCTGATGATACTGTCCTGTACCTGGCACACAAACCTGAACGTAATGTCTCGCAGACAATAAATAGAGACCTTAGAAGGGTGCAAAGGTGGTGCACTAGTAATAAACTCTCCCTAAACAGTAAGAAAACCAAATATATCACTTTCACCACAAAAGCACTACGTAAAGACCAGACACACTTAAAAATAAATATTGGAAATGAAGCTATAGAACCAACCCCATCTTACAAATATCTTGGCCTTATCCTAGACCCTCTATTAAACTTTAAACATCATATGACAACTTTAAAGCGCAATGTGACATATAAAGTATTTTTGTATAATTTTATAAAATATAATCTTACAGAACGAGCGGCAGTTAAGATAGTCAAAAGTATGCTACTACCAGTGGTAGATTATTGTGATGTCTCATATGCGGTTGCAAACAAACATGCCCTGAAGGATATACAAACATTGATAAACAAGGCATTAACAATTGCATATAGGAGAAGAGGTATCACTAGCCGTACAGCCCTACATCGGAAAGCCAAACTTAATGCTTTAAAGGACAGGAGGCATATGCACCTCCTTCAGGTGTCATTTAAGATGTCCCTTAGTGCCACTAACATTGACATGCGAAGAATTGGCACAAGGAGGCATGACCAAAGATTGATGAAGCAAGTAAGGGCCTTAAATCCTGCATACAGCAAAAGTATCAGATATAGAGCATCTAGTGAATGGAATAAATTAGAAAACAATGAGAGGGCCATAACAGAGAAGAGCAGTTTTGCACGGTGGAACAGGGAATACCACGAAAAGTTAATAGTAGACTACAATCACCAGACCTGGACCTAAGATTGCATCTGTGCATGAACTTTATGCACACATGCAATTACCAGCACCATTCATGACCATAGGGCTAGGTCTGACCAACCTGACCCCGCCTGTTGACACAGGTATAATGGACAACAAGACCGTCCATGGGCAACACCATCGCCCCAAAATTTATTTTTGACCTTATAGCAAAACTATATATATCATTTTAGCTGGATAATAAGACCGTTTCAGCTAGGATTTGCTATACACTGTTGTATAACAGTGGCTAGCAAAGCCCTGGATCATCAACATCGATCCCTACTACAGAGGTACTAACATCTTGAACAAGTCACTATTACACCTAAGTCATGGCCCTAAGCCTACCTTCTTCTTGATTTATTACATAGTACACCATGTACTTTACTACATCAAATCATGTAGAATATAAGGGATTTTGATGCATTTAAACACTCAACTGGAGATGACATAATTCATAGGCAAGCATAATGCCTGTTCATGTTCAGTATAAATAAAAGAATTTCAATCAATCAATCAGCAAGTAACCCTTCATGCCTCGGATGGGGCACAAAATCTGGACATAGAAATTGCTTCAATCCAATTTCTTGGAGCATAATTGGCCTAATCTACATGCTGGACAAGCTATTTGGAAATTGCAAGTTACCCTTCATGCATTGGATGGGGCACAAAATCGAGACATAGAAATAGCTTCAAGCCACTTTTCTTGGGGCATAATTGGCCTAATTTACATGCTAGACACACTATTTGGGAATTCCAAGTTACCCTTCATGCCTCGGATGGGGCACAAAATCTAGACATAGAAATAGCTTCAAGCCACTTTTCTTGGAGCATAATTGGCCCATTCTACATGCTAGACGAACTATTTGAATATTGCAACTTACCCTTCATGCCTCGGATGGGCCAGAAAATCTAGACATAGAAATTGCTTCAATCCACTTTTCTTGGAGCATGATTGGCCTATTCTAGATGCTAGATGAACTATTTGGATATTGCAATTTACCCTTCATGCCTTGGATGGGGCACAAAACCTAGACATAGAAATAGCTCCAAGCTACTTTTCTTGGAGCATAATTGGCCTAATTTCCATGCTAGACAAACTATTTGGATATTGCAAGTTACCCTTCATGCCTTGGATGGGGCACAACATCTAGACATAGAAATTGTGTCAACCCACTTTCATTGGAACAGAATAGGCCTAAACTACAGTCCAGACATAGCATTGGGCTATTGCAACTTACCATTCATGCCTCAGATGTGGCACAAAGTCTAGACATAGAAATAGCTTTAAGCCACTTTTCTTGGAGCATAATTGGCCTAATCTACATGCTAGACAAACTATTTGGATATTGCAAGTTACCCTTCATGCCTTGGATGGGACCCAAAATCTAGACATACAAATTGTGTCAACCAACTTTCATTGGAACAGAATAGGCCTAAACGACAGTCCAGACATAGCATTGGGATATTGCAACTTACCCTTCATGCCTCGGATGGGGCACAAAATCTAGAAAAAGAAATAGCTTCAAGCCACTTTTCTTGGAGCATAATTGGCCTAATCTACATGCTAGACAAACCATTTGGATATTGCAAGTTACCCTTCCTGCCTCGGATGGGGCACAAAATCTAGACATAGAAATAAATTCAAGCCACTTTTCTTGGAGCATAATTGGCCCATTCTACATGCTAGACGAACTATTTGGATATTGCAACTTACCCTTCATGCCTCGGATGGGGCACAAAATCTAGACATAGAAATAGCTTCAAGCCACTTTTCTTGGAGCATAATTGGCCCATTCTACATGCGAGACGAACTATTTGGATATTGCAACTTACCCTTCATACCTCGGATGGGCCACAAAATCTAGACAAATAAATTGAACTATTTGGATATTGCAAGTTACCCTTCATGCCTTGAATTGGACCCAAAATCTAGACATACAAATTGTGTCAACCCACTTTCATTGGAACAGAATAGGCCTAAACTACAGTCCAGACATAGCATTGGGATATTGCAACTAATCCTTCATGCCTTGGATGGGGCACAAAATCTAGACATAGAAATTGCATCAAGCAACTTTTCTTGGAGCATAATTGGCCTAATCTACATACTAGACAAACCATTTGGATATTGCAAGTGACCCTTCATGCCTTGGATGGGGCACAAAATCTAGACATAGAAATTGCTTCAATCCACTTTTCTTGGAGCATAATTGGCCTAATCTACATGCTGGACAAGCTATTTGGAAATTGCAAGTTACCCTTCATGCATTGGATGGTGCACTAAATCTAGACATAGAAATAGCTTCAAGCCACTTTTCTTGGAGCATAGTTGGCCTATTCTACATGCTAGATGAACTATTTGGATATTGCAATTTACCCTTCATGCCTCGGATGGGTCACAAAATCTAGACATAGAAATTGCTTCAATCCAGTTTTCTTGGAGCATAATTGGCCTATTCTACATGCTAGATGAACTATTTGGATATTGCAAGTTACCCTTCATGCCTTGGATGGGGCACAAAACCTAGACATAGAAATAGCTCCAAGCCACTTTTCTTGGAGCATAATTGGCCTAATCTACATGCTAGACAAACTATTTGGATGTTGCAAGTTACCCTTCATGCCTTGGATGGGACCCAAAATCTAGACATAGAAATTGTGTCAACCCACTTTCATTGGAACAGAATAGGCCTAAACTACAGTCCAGACATAGCATTGGGCTATTGCAACTTACCATTCATGCCTCAGATGGGGCACAAAGTCTAGACATAGAAATAGCTTTAAGCCACTTTTCTTGGAGCATAATTGGCCTAATCTACATACTAGACAAACCATTTGGATATTGCAAGTTACCCTTCATGCCTTGGATGGGACCCAAAATCTAGACATACAAATTGTGCCAACCAACTTTCATTGGAACAGAATAGGCCTAAACTACAGTCCAGACATAGCATTGGGATATTGCAACTTACCCTTCATGCCTCGGATGGGGCACAAAATCTAGAAAAAGAAATAGCTTCAAGCCACTTTTCTTGGAGCATAATTGGCCTAATCTACATGCTAGACAAACCATTTGGATATTGCAAGTTACCCTTCATGCCTCGGATGGTCCCAAAATCTAGACATAGAAATTGCTATAATCCACTTTTCTTGGAGCATAATTGGCCTAATCTACATGCTGGACAAGCTATTTGGAAATTGCAAGTTACCCTTCATGCATTGGATTGGGCACAAAATCTAGACATAGAAATAGCTTCAAGCCAGTTTTCTTGGAGCATAATTGGCCTAATCTACATGCTAGAGAAACCATTTGGATATTGCAAGTTACCCTTCATGCCTCGGATTGGGCACAAAATCTAGACATAGAAATTGCTTCAATCCAGTTTTCTTTGAGCATAATTGGCCCATTCTACATGCTAGATGAACTATTTGGATATTGCAAGTTACCCTTCATGCCTCGGATGGGCCAGAAAATCTAGATATAGAAATTGCTTCAATCCACTTTTCTTGGAGCATGATTGGCCTATTCTACATGCTAGATGAACTATTTGGATACTGCAATTTACCCTTTATGCCTTGAATGGGGCACAGAATCTAGACATGGAAATAGCTTCAAGCCACTTTTCTTGGAGTATAATTGGCCTAATCTACATACTAGACAAACCATTTGGATATTGCAAGTTACCCTTCATGCCTTGGATGGGGCACAAAATCTAGACATAGAAATTGCTTCAATCCACTTTTCTTGGAGCATAATTGGCCTGTTCTACATGCTAGATGAACTATTTGGATATTGCAATTTACCCTTCATGCCTTGGATGGGGCACAAAACCTAGACATATAAATAGCTCCAAGCCACTTTTCTTGGAGCATAATTGGCCTAATCTACATGCTAGACAAACTATTTGGATATTGCAAGTTACCCTTCATGCCTTGGATGGGACCCAAAATCTAGACATACAAATTGTGTCAACCCACTTTCATTGGAACAGAATAGGCATAAACTACAGTCCAGACATAGCATTGGGCTATTGCAACTTACCATTCATGCCTCAGATGGGGCACAAAATTTAGACATAGAAATAGCTTCAATCCACTTTTCTTGGATCATAATTGGCCCATTCTACATGCTAGACGAACTATTTGGATATTGCAACTTACCCTTCATGCCTCGGATGGGCCATAAAAATCTAGACATATAAATTGCTTCAATCCACTTTTCTTGGAGCATGATTGGCCTATTTTACATGCTAGATGAACTATTTGGATATTGCAAGTTACCCTTCATGCCTTGGATGGGACCCAAAATCTAGACATAGAAATTGTGTCAACCCACTTTCATTGGAACAGAATAGGCCTAAACTACAGTCCAGACATAGCATTGGGCTATTGCAACTTACCATTCATGCCTCAGATGGGGCACAAAGTCTAGACATAGAAATAGCTTTAAGCCACTTTTCTTGGAGCATAATTGGCCTAATCTAAATACTAGACGAACCATTTGGATATTGCAAGTTACCCTTCATGCCTTGGATGGGACCCAAAATCTAGACATACAAATTGTGTCAACCAACTTTCATTGGAACAGAATAGGCCTAAACTACAGTCCAGACATAGCATTGGGATATTGCAACTTACCCTTCATGCCTCGGATGGGGCACAAAATCTAGAAAAAGAAATAGCTTCAAGCCACTTTTCTTGGAGCATAATTGGCCTAATCTACATGCTAGACAAACCATTTGGATATTGCAAGTTACCCTTCATGCCTCGGATGGTCCCAAAATCTAGACATAGAAATTGCTATAATCCACTTTTCTTGGAGCATAATTGGCCTAATCTACATGCTGGACAAGCTATTTGGAAATTGCAAGTTACCCTTCATGCATTGGATTGGGCACAAAATCTAGACATAGAAATAGCTTCAAGCCAGTTTTCTTGGAGCATAATTGGCCTAATCTACATGCTAGAGAAACCATTTGGATATTGCAAGTTACCCTTCATGCCTCGGATTGGGCACAAAATCTAGACATAGAAATTGCTTCAATCCAGTTTTCTTTGAGCATAATTGGCCCATTCTACATGCTAGATGAACTATTTGGATATTGCAAGTTACCCTTCATGCCTCGGATGGGCCAGAAAATCTAGACATAGAAATTGCTTCAATCCACTTTTCTTGGAGCATGATTGGCCTATTCTACATGCTAGACAAACCATTTGGATATTGCAAGTTACCCTTCATGCCTTGGATGGGGCACAAAATCTAGACATAGAAATTGCTTCAATCCACTTTTCTTGGAGCATAATTGGCCTGTTCTACATGCTAGATGAACTATTTGGATATTGCAATTTACCCTTCATGCCTCGGATGGGGCACAAAACCTAGACATAGAAATAGCTCCAAGCCACTTTTCTTGGAGCATAATTGGCCTAATCTACATGCTAGACAAACTATTTGGATATTGCAAGTTACCCTTCATGCCTTGGATGGGACCCAAAATCTAGACATACAAATTGTGTCAACCCACTTTCATTGGAACAGAATAGGCATAAACTACAGTCCAGACATAGCATTGGGCTTTTGCAACTTACCATTCATGCCTCAGATGGGGCACAAAATTTAGACATAGAAATAGCTTCAATCCACTTTTCTTGGATCATAATTGGCCCATTCTACATGCTAGACGAACTATTTGGATATTGCAACTTACCCTTCATGCCTCGGATGGGCCATAAAAATCTAGACATATAAATTGCTTCAATCCACTTTTCTTGGAGCATGATTGGCCTATTTTACATGCTAGATGAACTATTTGGATATTGCAAGTTACCCTTCATGCCTTGGACGGGACCCAAAATCTAGACATACAAATTGTGTCAACCCTCTTTCATTGGAACAGAATAGGCCTAAACTACAGTCCAGACATATCATTGGGATATTGCAACTTACCATTCATGCCTTGGATGGGGCACAAAATCGAGACATAGAAATAGCTTAAAGCCACTTTTTATGGAGCATAATTGGCCCAATCTACATGCTAGACAAACCATTTGGATATTGCAAGTTACCCTTCATGCCTCGGATGGGGCACAAAATCTAGACATAGAAATTGCTTCAAGCAACTTTTCTTGGAGCATAATTGGCCTAATCTACATGCTGGACAAACTATTTGGATATTGCAAGTTACCCTTCATTCCTTGGATGGGGCACAAAATCTAGACATAGAAATAGCTTCAAGCCACTTTTCATATAGCATAATTGGCCCATTCTACATGCCAGACAAACTATTTGGATATTGCAAGTTACCCTTCATGCATTGGATGGGGCACAAAATCTAGACATAGAAATAGCTTCAAGCCACTTTTCTTGGAGCATAATTGGCCTATTCTACATGCTAGATGAACTATTTGGATATTGCAACTTACCCTTCATGCCTCGGATGGGGCACAAAATCTAGACATAGAAATTGTGTCAACCCACTTTCATTGGCACAGAATAGGCCTAAACTACAGTCCAGACATAGCATTGGGATATTGCAAGTTACCCTTCATGCCTCGGATGGGGCACATAATCTAGACATAGAAATTGCTTCAAGCCACTTTTCTTGGAGCATAATTTGCCTAATCTACATGCTAGACAAACCATTTGGATATTGCAAGTTACCCTTCATGCCTCGGATGGGGCACAAAATCTAGACATAGAAATTGCTTCAATCCACTTTTCTTGGAGCATAATTGGCCTATTCTACATGCTAGATGAACTATTTGGATATTGCAATTTACCCTTCATGCCTTGGATGGGGCACAAAACCTAGACATAGAAATAGCTCCAAGCCACTTTTCTTGGAGCATAATTGGCCTAATCTTCATGCTAGACAAACTATTTGGATATTGCAAGTTACCCTTCATGCCTTGGATGGGACCCAAAATCTAGACATACAAATTGTGTCAACCCACTTTCATTGGAACAGAATAGGCATAAACTACAGTCCAGACATAGCATTGGGCTATTGCAACTTACCATTCATGCCTCAGATGGGGCACAAAATCTAGACATAGAAATAGCTTCAAGCCACTTTTCTTGGAGCATAATTGGCCTAATCTACATGCTACACAAACCATTTGGATATTGCAAGTTACCCTTCGTGCCTCGGATGGGACACAAAATCTAGACATAGAAATTGCTTCAATCCAATTTCTTGGAGCATAATTGTCCTAATCTACATGCTAGAGAAACCATTTGGACATTGCAAGTTACCCTTCATGCCTCGGATGGGGCACAAAATCTAGACATAGAAATTGCTTCAATCCACTTTTTTAGAGCATAATTGGCCTATTCTACATGCTAGATGAACTATTTGGATATTGCAATTTACCCTTCATGCCTTGGATGGGGCACAAAATCGAGACATAGAAATAGCTTCAATCCACTTTTCTTAGAGCATAATTGGCCTAATCTACATGCTAGACAAACCATTTGGATATTGCAAGTTACCCTTCATGCCTCGGATGGGGCACAAAATCTAGACATAGAAATTGCTTCAATCCACTTTTCTTGGAGCATAATTGGCCTATTCTACATGCTAGATGAACTATTTGGATATTGCAACTTACCCTTCATGCCTCGGATGAGGCAAAACATCTAGACATAGAAATTGCTTCAATCCACTTTTCTTGGAGCATAATTGGCCTATTCTACATGCTAGATGAACTATTTGGATATTGCAAGTTACCCTTTATGCCTCGGATGGGTCACAAAATCTAGAAATAGAAATTGCTTCAATCCACTTTTCTTGGAGCATAGTTGGCCTATTCTACATGCTAGATGAACTATTTGGATATTGCAATTTACCCTTCATGCCTTGGATGGGGCACAAAATCTAATCAATTCAATTTTCAATTTAATCGTTTATTATCCTGAACAGTACATTCTACAAATTAATGCAGATATCAACGAACTCCTCAGTCGGAATATAAAAAGATGCGAATCATTCCTTAATAGTAACAGTAGTAGTAAACATTAACACACCTTCTTTTAGCTTTTTTCATATATATGGAAGAATTAAATAATTCTTAGATGATATTACTTAGGGGGGGGGGGGGATGATGATGATGATAACAAGTTAGGTATGAGTTTGACCTATAGTGGCACTAAGTTACATATATCATTTTCAATATATCATAAGTAGCAATTTCCAATAAAGGAATGCCGGAATGCACAGAGTCCCAGAATGAAAAGAAAATCGTCAAATGTAACAGGTTAATTTAACTTCCAGTATCTAAAATAAAAATATACTTTGATTCATGAACTATATCATTGCAATAAAAAAATCATATCACATTCAATTGGCTGTTTTAATACAAGCACAAAGACCTACCAATCAAACTGTTGTAATACAAGTTTAATTGGGGAAAGTCATAATATTCAATTTAGCATTCAATTAATGTAGAACAATTTCTAGGTAAATAAGAATTATAATCTTTGTGATGCGCACACTGATAACGTTTACCTATGACAAGTCTAATCCAGATTTATATATATATTATCCGGGGCATCGTTTGTAAATTGCAGAATATGCAACCATTTCTTTACGAAGAACTTATTTACAATCTTTTTTAGAGCCCTTTTAAAACACTCTTTGTTTTCAGATAGTCTAATACCCGCTGGAATCATATTCCATTCAGTAACAGCATTTACAGGTGGTGATCTCCTTATTCTTTCAGTATGTGTCAAATAAGTACTAATTAAAGGCCCATCTGCTGCTCTAGTTTGCCTATTATTTACCATAGTAAACGCTCCAATTGTTATCATCCTATAACAAACCACTCCTTGCAAATATTTTCTTCTCAAATCCAAAGGTACTATATTAGCTTTTTCATGAAGTCTTTTTACCGAGATTTCAGTAGGATCATATATTTGGAAACAAACCCTTAGGGCTGTATTCTGTAATATTTGCAACCTCTTTTGATCATATAAACTTAATCCTGACCGAAAAAGAATACTACTATCAATATAAGGCAGAAGCATTGCCTTTAAAATAATAACAGATGTTTCATCATCAAAGCAACTACGAAAGTGCCCTAATATCCAAATTTTGTGATTAACTCTTTTAATTACCTTATTAAACTCTCTTTTAAACGTCATATCAGTTTCCAGAGTTATGCCCAAATATTTATAATTATCTACCATTTCAAGTTCTTGGTTTTTTACTATCAATTTTCCTAAGCTCTTATTTTCCTCATACGTATACAACATTGATTTTGTTTTAGCAGCATTTATAGTTAATTGATTTTTATCACAATAATCAACCAACACATTCAAATCACTCTGTAGGGATGCAGTCAAAACTTCGATTGAGTGACCATGTACAAATAGCACTGTATCATCAGCATACTGTAATAATTTACTATTCAGATTCAAAGCAGCCAAGTCATTCACATATAAAATGAATAATAATGGGCCCAATATAGACCCTTGCGGGACTCCATATGTGACATCTAACCAACTTGAAGAAACATTATTTGCTATGGTCTTCTGTACTCTATTTGATAAATAATTTTCAAACCATTTGATGACAATATCTGAGAAACCAAAACTAGGCATTTTTGATAATAATTTTCTATGATTAATTGTGTCAAAGGCCTTACGGTAATCAATGTATACTGCTCCTACATATTCACCCTTATTGAGATTCTCATAAATTTCATGTACCAATTTAATTACTGTATCTTGACATAGAAATAGCTCCAAGCCACTTTTCCTGGAGCATAATTGGCCTAATCTACATGCTAGACAAACTATTTGGATATTGCAAGTTACCCTTCATGCATTGGATGGGGCACAAAATCTAGACATAGAAATTGCTTCAATCCACTTTTCTTGGAGCATAGTTGGCCTATTCTACATGCTAGATGAACTATTTGGATATTGCAAGTTACCCTTCATGCCTCTGATGGGACCCAAAATGTAGACATAGAAATTGTTCAAACCCACTTTCATTGGAACGGAAAAGGCCTAAACCACAGTCCAGACATAGCATTGGGATATTGCAACTTATCTTTCATGCCTCGGATGGGGCACAAAATCTAGACATAGAAATTGTGTCAACCCACTTTCATTGGACACAAATAGGCCTAAACTACAGTCCAGACATAGCATTGGTATATTGCAACTTACCCTTCATGCCTCGGATGGGGCACAAAATCTAGACATAGAAATTGCTTCAATCCACTTTTCTTGGAGCATAATTGGCCTATTCTACATGCTAGATGAACTATTTGGATATTGCAACTTACCCTTCATGCCTCGGATGGGGCACAACATCTAGACATAGAAATTGCTTCAATCCACTTTTCTTGGAGCATAATTGGCCTATTCTACATGCTAGATGAGCTTTTTGGATATTGCAAGTTACCCTTTATGCCTCGGATGGGTCACAAAATCTAGACATAGAAATTGCTTCAATCCACTTTTCTTGGAGCATAATTGGCCTATTCTACATGCTAGATGAACTTTTTGGATATTGCAAGTTACCCTTTATGCCTTGGATGGGGCACAAAATCTAGACATAGAAATAGCTCCAAGCCACTTTTCCTGGAGCATAATTGGCCTAATCTACATGCTAGACAAACTATTTGGATATTGCAAGTTACCCTTCATGCATTGGATGGGGCACAACATCTAGACATAGAAATTGCTTCAATCCACTTTTCTTGGAGCATAATTGGCCTATTCTACTTGCTAGATGAACTATTTGGATATTGCAACTTACCCTTCATGCCTCGGATGGGGCACAAAATCTAGACATAGAAATTGCTTCAATCCACTTTTCTTGGAGCATAGTTGGCCTATTCTACATGCTAGATGAACTATTTGGATATTGCAAGTTACTCTTCATGCCTTGGATGGGGCACAAAATCTAGACATAGAAATAGCTCCAACCCAATTTTCCTGGAGCATAGTTGGCCTATTCTACATGCTAGACAAACTATTTGGATATTGCAAGTTACCCTTCATGCCCCGGATGGGTCACAAAATCAAGACATAAAAATTGCTTCAATCCAGTTTTCTTGGAACATAATTGGCCTATTCAACATACTAAATGAACTATTTGGATATTGCAATTTACCCTTCATGCCTCGGATGGGTCACAAAATCCAGACATAGAAATAGCTCCAAGCCACTTTTCTTGAAGCAAAATTGGCCTGTTCTACATGCTAGATGAACTATTTGGATATTGCAAGTTACCCTTTATGCCTCGGATGGGGCACAAAATCTAGACATAGAAATTGCTTCAATTCACTTTTCTTGGAGCATAATTGGCCTGTTCTACATGCTAGATGAACTATTTGGATATTGCAAGTTACCCTTTATGCCTCGGAGTGGGCACAAAATCTAGAAATAGAAATCGCTTCAATCCACTTTTCTTGGAGCATAATTGGCCTATTCTACATGCTAGATGAACTATTTGGATATTGCAACTTACCCTTCATGCCTCGGATGGGGCACAACATCTAGACATAGAAATTGCTTCAATCCACTTTTCTTGGAGCATAATTGGCCTATTCTACATGCTAGATGAGCTTTTTGGATATTGCAAGTTACCCTTTATGCCTCGGATGGGTCACAAAATCTAGACATAGAAATTGCTTCAATCCACTTTTCTTGGAGCATAATTGGCCTATTCTACATGCTAGATGAACTTTTTGGATATTGCAAGTTACCCTTTATGCCTTGGATGGGGCACAAAATCTAGACATAGAAATAGCTCCAAGCCACTTTTCCCGGAGCATAATTGGCCTAATCTACATGCTAGACAAACTATTTGGATATTGCAAGTTACCCTTCATGCATTGGATGGGGCACAACATCTAGACATAGAAATTGCTTCAATCCACTTTTCTTGGAGCATAATTGGCCTATTCTACTTGCTAGATGAACTATTTGGATATTGCAACTTACCCTTCATGCCTCGGATGGGGCACAAAATCTAGACATAGAAATTGCTTCAATCCACTTTTCTTGGAGCATAGTTGGCCTATTCTACATGCTAGATGAACTATTTGGATATTGCAAGTTACTCTTCATGCCTTGGATGGGGCACAAAATCTAGACATAGAAATAGCTCCAACCCAATTTTCCTGGAGCATAGTTGGCCTATTCTACATGCTAGACAAACTATTTGGATATTGCAAGTTACCCTTCATGCCCCGGATGGGTCACAAAATCAAGACATAAAAATTGCTTCAATCCAGTTTTCTTGGAACATAATTGGCCTATTCAACATACTAAATGAACTATTTGGATATTGCAATTTACCCTTCATGCCTTGGATGGGGCACAAAATCCAGACATAGAAATAGCTCCAAGCCACTTTTCTTGAAGCAAAATTGGCCTGTTCTACATGCTAGATGAACTATTTGGATATTGCAAGTTACCCTTTATGCCTCGGATGGGGCACAAAATCTAGACATAGAAATTGCTTCAATTCACTTTTCTTCGAGCATAATTGGCCTGTTCTACATGCTAGATGAACTATTTGGATATTGCAAGTTACCCTTTATGCCTCGGATGGGGCACAAAATCTAGAAATAGAAATCGCTTCAATCCACTTTTCTTGGAGCATAGTTGGCCTATTCTACATGCTAGATGAACTATTTGGATATTGCAATTTACCCTTCATGCCTTGGATGGGGCACAAAATCTAGACATAGAAATAGCTCCAAGCCACTTTTCCTGGAGCATAATTGGCCTAATCTACATGCTAGACAAACTATTTGGATATTGCAAGTTACCCTTCATGCCTTGGATGGGACCCAAAATCTAGACATAGAAATAGTGTCAACCCACTCTCATTTGAACAGAATAGGCCTAAACTACAGTCCAGACATAGCGTTGGGATATTGCAACTTACCCTTCATGCCTCGAATGGGGCACAAAATCAAGACATAGAAATAGCTTCGAAGCCACTTTTCTTAGAGCATAATTGGCCTATTCTACATGCTAGATGAACTATTTGGATATTGCAATTAAACCCTTCATGCCTCGGATTGGGCAAAACATCTAGACATAGAACTTGCTTTAATCCACTTTTTTTGAAGCATAATTGGCTCATCTACATGCTAGACAAACTATTTGGATATTGCAAGTTACCCTTCATGCCTCTGATGGGACCCAAAATGTAGACATAGAAATTGTTCAAACCCACTTTCATTGGAACGGAAAAGGCCTAAACTACAGTCCAGACATAGTATTGTGATATTGCAACTTATCTTTCATCCCTCGGATGGGGCACAAAATCTAGACATAGAAATTGTGTCAAACCACTTTCATTGGACAAAAATAGGCCTAAACTACAGTCCAGACATAGCATTGGGATATTGCAGCTTACCCTTCATGCCTCGGATGGGGCACAAAATCTAGACATAAAAATAGCTTCAAGCCACTTTTCTTGGAGCATAATTGGCCTAATCTTCATGCTAGACAAACTATTTGGATATTGCAAGTTACCCTTCATGCATTGGATTGACCACAAACTCTAGACATAGAAATTGCTTCAATCCACTTTTCTTGGAGCATAATTGGCCTATTCTACATGCTAGATGAACTATTTGGATATTGCAACTTATCCTTCATGCCTCGGATGGGGCACAAAATCTAGACATAGAAATTGCTTCAATCCACTTTTCTTGGAGCATAATTGGCCTATTGTACATGCTAGATTAACTATTTGGATATTGCAAGTTACCTTTCATGCCTTGGATGGGGCACAAAATCTAGACATAGAAATTGCTCCAAGCCACTTTTCTTGGAGCTTAATTGGCCTAATCTACATGCTAGACAAACTATTTGGATATTGCAAGTTACCATTCATGCCTTGGGTGGGACCCAAAATCAAAACATGGAAATTGTGTCAACTAACTTTCATTGGTCAAAAAAAAGGCCTAAACTACAGTCCAGACATAGCATTGGGATATTGCAACTTACCCTTCATGCCTCGGATGGGGCACAAAATCAAGACATAGAAATAGCTTGAAGCCACTTTTTTTGGAGCATAATTGGCCTAATCTACATGCTAGACAAACTATTTGGATATTACAAGTTACCCTTAATGCATTGGATGGGGCACAAAATCTAGACATAGAAATAGCTTGAAGCCACTTTTTTTGGAGCATAATTGGCCTAATCTACATGCTAGACAAACTATTTGGATATTGCAAGTTACCCTTCATGCATTGGATGGGGCACAAAATCTAGACATAGAAATTGCTTCAATCCACTTTTCTTGGAGCATAATTGGCCTATTCTGCATGCTTGATGAACTATTTGGATATTGCAATTTACCCTTCATGCCTTGGATGGGGCACAAAATCTAGACATAGAAATAGCTCCAAGCCACTTTTCTTGGAGCATAATTGGCCTAATCTATATGCTAGACAAACTATTTGGATATCGCAAGTTACCCTTCATGCATTGGAGGGTGCACAATATCTAGACATAGAAATAGCTTCAAGCCACTTTTTTTGGAGCATAATTGGCCTAATCTACATGCTAGACAAACTATTTGGATATTGCAAGTTACCCTTCATGCATTGGATGGGGCACAACATCTAGACATAGAAATTGCTTCAAGCCACTTTTCTTGGAGCATAATTGGCCTATTCTACATGCTAGATGAACTATTAGGATATTGCAACTTACCCTTCATGCCTCGGATGGGGCACAACATCTAGACATAGAAATAGCTTCAATCCACTTTTCTTGGAGCATAATTGGCCTATTCTACATGCTAGATGAACTATTTGGATATTGCAACTGACCCTTCATGCCTCGGATGGGGCAAAAAATCTAGACATAGAAATTGCTTCAATTCACTTTTTTTGGAGCATAATTGGCCTATTCTACATGCTCGACAAACTATTTGGATATAGTAAGTTTTCTTTCATGCCTTAGATGGGGCACTGAATCTAGACATAGAAATAGCTCCAAACCACTTTTCTTGGAGCATGATTGGCCTAATCTAAATGCTAGACAAACTATTTGGATATTGCAAGTTACCCTTCATGCCTCTGATGGGACCCAAAGTCTAGACATAGATATTGTTCAAACCCACTTTCATTGGAACGGAAAAGGCCTAAACTACAGTCCAGACATAGTATTGTGATATTGCAACTTATCTTTCATGCCTCGGATGGGGCACAAAATCTAGACATAGAAATAGCTTGGAAGCCACTTTTCTTAGAGCATAATTGGCCTATTCTACATGCTAGATGAACTATTTGGATATTGCAATTTACCCTTCATGCCTCGGATGGGGCAAAACATCTAGACATAGAACTTGCTTTAATCCACTTTTCTTGGAGCATAATTGGCCTAATCTACATGCTAGACAAACTATTCGGATATTACAAGTTACCCTTCATGCCTCTGATGGGACCCAAAATGTAGACATAGAAATTGTTCAAACCCACTTTCATTGGAACGGAAAAGGCCTAAACTACAGTCCAGACATAGCATTGTGATATTGCAACTTATCTTTCATGCCTCGGATGGGGCACAAAATCTAGACATAGAAATTGTGTCAAACCACTTTCATTGGACAAAAATAGGCCTAAACTACAGTCCAGACATAGCATTGGGATATTGCAGCTTACCCTTCATGCCTCGGATGGGGCACAAAATCTAGACATAAAAATAGCTTCAAGCCACTTTTCTTGGAGCATAATTGGCCTAATCTTCATGCTAGACAAACTATTTGGATACTGCAAGTTACCCTTCATGCATTGGATTGGCCACAAACTCTAGACATAGAAATTGCTTCAATCCACTTTTCTTGGAGCATAATTGGCCTATTCTACATGCTAGATGAACTATTTGGATATTGCAACTTATCCTTCATGCCTCGGATGGGGCACAAAATCTAGACATAGAAATTGCTTCAATCCACTTTTCTTGGAGCATAATTGGCCTATTGTACATGCTAGATTAACTATTTGGATATTGCAAGTTACCTTTCATGCCTTGGATGGGGCACAAAATCTAGACATAGAAATTGCTCCAAGCCACTTTTCTTGGAGCTTAATTGGCCTAATCTACATGCTAGACAAACTATTTGGATATTGCAAGTTACCATTCATGCCTTGGGTGGGACCCAAAATCAAAACATGGAAATTGTGTCAACTAACTTTCATTGGTCAAAAAAAAGGCCTAAACTACAGTCCAGACATAGCATTGGGATATTGCAACTTACCCTTTATGCCTCGGATGGGGCACAAAATCAAGACAAAGAAATAGCTTTAAAGCCACTTTTTTTGGAGCATAATTGGCCTAATCTACATGCTAGACAAACTATTTGGCTATTACAAGTTACCCTTAATGCATTGGATGGGGCACAAAATCTAGACATAGAAATAGCTTGAAGCCACTTTTTTTGGAGCATAATTGGCCTAATCTACATGCTAGACAAACTATTTGGATATTGCAAGTTACCCTTCATGCATTGGATGGGGCACAACATCTAGACATAGAAATTGCTTCAAGCCACTTTTCTTGGAGCATAATTGGCCTATTCTACATGCTAGATGAACTATTAGGATATTGCAACTTACCCTTCATGCCTCGGATGGGGCACAACATCTAGACATAGAAATAGCTTCAATCCACTTTTCTTGGAGCATAAATGGCCTATTCTACATGCTAGATGAACTATTTGGATATTGCAAGTTACCCTTCATGCCTCGGATGGGTCACAACATCTAGAAATAGAAATTGCTTCAAACCACTTTTCTTGGAGCATAGTTGGCCTATTCTACATGCTAGATGAACTATTTGGATATTGCAATTTACCCTTCATGCCTCGGATGGGTCACAAAATCTAAACATAGAAATTGCTTCAATCCAGTTTTCCTGGAGCATAATTGGCCTATTCTACATGCTAGATGAACTATTTGGATATTGCAATTTACCCTTCATGCCTTGGATGGGGCACAAAATCTAGACATAAAAATAGCTCCAAGCCACTTTTCTTGGAGCATAATTGGCTTATCTATATGCTAGACAAACTATTTGGATATTGCAAGTTACCCTTCATGCATTGGAGGGTGCACAAAATCTAGACATAGAAATTGCTTCAATCCACTTTTCTTGGAGCATAATTGGCCTATTCTACATGCTAGATGAACTATTTGGATATTGCAACTTACCCTTCATGCCTCGGATGGGGCACAACATCTAGACAGAGAAATTGCTTCAATCCACTTTTCTTGGAGCATAATTGGCCTATTCTACATGCTAGATGAACTATTTGGATATTGCAAGTTACCCTTTATGCCTCGGATGGGTCACAAAATCTAGAAATAGAAATTGCTTCAAACCACTTTTCTTGGAGCATAGTTGGCCTATTCTACATGCTAGATGAACTATTTGGATATTGCAATTTACCCTTCATGCCTCGGATGGGTCACAAAATCTAGACATAGAAATTGCTTCAATCCAGTTTTCTTGGAGCATAATTGGCCTATTCTACATGCTTGATGAACTATTTGGATATTGCAATTTACCCTTCATGCCTTGGATGGGGCACAAAATCTAGACATAGAAATAGCTCCAAGCCACTTTTCTTGGAGCATAATTGGCCTAATCTATATGCTAGACAAACTATTTGGATATTGCAAGTTACCCTTCATGCATTGTGGGGTGCACAAAATCTAGACATAGAAATAGCTTCAAGCCACTTTTCTTAGAGCATAATTGGCCTATTCTACATGCTAGATGAACTATTTGGATATTGCAACTGACCCTTCATGCCTCGGATGGGGCAAAAAATCTAGACATAGAAATTGCTTCAATTCACTTTTTTTGGAGCATAATTGGCCTATTCTACATGCTCGACAAACTATTTGGATATTGTAAGTTTTCTTTCATGCCTTGGATGGGGCACTAAATCTAGACATAGAAGTAGCTCCAAGCCACTTTTCTTGGAGCATGATTGGCATAACCTAAATGCTAGACAAACTATTTGGATATTGCAAGTTACCCTTCATGCCTCTGATGGGACCCAAAGTCTAGACATAGAAATTGTTCAAACCCACTTTCATTGGAACGGAAAAGGCCTAAACTACAGTCCAGACATAGTATTGTGATATTGCGTATTATCTTTCATGCCTCGGATGGGGCACAAAATCTAGACATAGAAATAGCTTCGAAGCCACTTTTCTTAGAGCATAATTGGCCTATTCTACATGCTAGATGAACTATTTGGATATTGCAATTAAACCCTTCATGCCTCGGATGGGGCAAAACATCTAGACATAGAACTTGCTTTAATCCACTTTTTTTGAAGCATAATTGGCCTAATCTACATGCTAGACAAACTATTTGGATATTGCAAGTTACCCTTCATGCCTCTGATGGGACCCAAAATGTAGACATAGAAATTGTTCAAACCCACTTTCATTGGAACGGAAAAGGCCTAAACTACAGTCCAGACATAGTATTGTGATATTGCAACTTATCTTTCATGCCTCGGATGGGGCACACAATCTAGACATAGAAATAGCTTCAAGCCACTATTCCTGGAGCATAATTGGCCTAATCTACATGCTAGACAAACTATTTGGATATTGCAAGTTACCCTTCATGCCTTGGTTGGGACCCAAAATCTAGATATAGAAAAAGTGTCAACCAACTTTCATTGGAACAGAATAGGCCTAAACTACAGTACAGACATAGCATTGGGATATTGCAACTTACCATTCATGCCTTGAAAGGGGCACAAAATCTAGACATAGAAATTGCTTCAATCCACTTTTCTTGGAGCATAATTGGCCTAATCTACATGCTAGATGAACTATTTGGATATTGCAATTTACCCTTCATGCCTTGGATGGGGCACAAAATCTAGACATAGAAATAGCTCCAAGCCACTTTTGTTGGAGCATAATTGGCCTAATCTACATGCTAGACAAACTATTTGGATATTGCAAGTTACCCTTCATGCCTTGTGGGGTGCACAAAATCTAGATATAGAAATAGCTTCAAGCCACTTTTCTTAGAGCATAATTCGCCTATTCTACATGCTAGATGAACTATTTGGATATTGCAAGTTACCCTTCATGCATTGGAGGGTGCACAAAATCTAGACATAGAAATAGCTTCACTACACTTTTCTTAGAGCATAATTGGCCTATTCTACATGCTAGATGAACTATTTGGATATTGCAACTTACCCTTCATGCCTCGGATGGGGCCCAAAATGTAGACATAGAAATTGTTCAAACCCACTTTCATTGGAACGGAAAAGGCCTAAACTACAGACATAGAACTTGCTTTAATCCACTTTTTTTGAAGCATAATTGGCCTATTCTACATGCTAGACAAACTATTTGGATATTGCAAGTTACCCTTCATGCCTCTGATCGGACCCAAAATGTAGACATAGAAATTGTTCAAACCCACTTTCATTGGAACGGAAAAGGCCTAAACTACAGTCCAGACATAGTATTGTGATATTGCAACTTATCTTTCATGCCTCGGATGGGGCAAAAAATCTAGACATAGAAATTGTGTCAAACCACTTTCATTGGACAAAAATAGGCCTAAACTACAGTCCAGACATAGCTTTGGGATATTGCAGCTTACCCTTCATGCCTCGGATGGGGCACAAAATCTAGACATAGAAATTGCTTCAATCCACTTTTCTTGGAGCATAATTGGTCTAATCGACATGCTAGACAAACTATTTGGATATTGCAAGTTACCCTTCATGCCTTGGATGGGACCCAAAATCTAGACATAGAAATTGTGTCAACCCACTTTCATTGGTACAGAATAGGCCTAAACTACAGTCCAGACATAGCATTGGGATATTGCAAGTTACCATTCATGCCTCAGAAGGGGCACATAATCTAGACATAGAAATTGCTTCAAGCCACTTTTCTTGGAGCATAATTGGCCTAATCTACATGCTAGACAAACCATTTGGATATTGCAAGTTACCCTTCATGCCTCGGATGGGGCACAAAATCTAGACATAGAAATAGCTTCAATCCACTTTTCTTGGAGCATAATTGACCTAATCTACATGGTAGAAAAACTATTCGGATATTACAAGTTACCCTTCATGCATTGGATGGGGCACAAAATCTAGACATAGAAATAGCTTCAAGCCACTTTTCTTGGAGCATAATTGGCCTAATCTACATGCTAGACAAACTATTTGGATATTGCAAGTTACCCTTCATGCCTTGGATGGGGCACAAAATCTAGACATAGAAATTGGTTCAAGCCACTTTTCTTGGAGCATAATTGGCGTATTCTACATGCTAGATGAACTATTTGGATATTGCAACTTACCCTTCATGCCTCAGATGGGGCACAAAATCTAGACATAGAAATAGCTTGAAGCCACTTTTTTTGGAGCATAATTGGCCTAATCTACATGCTAGACAAACTATTTGGATATCAAAAGTTACCCTTAATGCATTGGATGGGGCACAAAATCTAGACATAGAAATAGCTTCAATCCACTTTTCTTGGAGCATAATTGACCTAATCTAAATGCTAGACAAACTATTTGGATATTGCAAGTTACCCTTCATGCCTCTGATGGGACCCAAAGTCTAGACATAGATATTGTTCAAACCCACTTTCATTGGAACGGAAAAGGCCTAAACTACAGTCCAGACATAGTATTGTGATATTGCAACTTATCTTTCATGCCTCGGATGGGGCACAAAATCTAGACATAGAAACAGCTTCAAGCCACTTTTCTTGGAGCATAATTGGCCTATTCTACATGCTAGATGAACTATTTGGATATTGCAACTTACCCTTCATGCCTCGGATGGGGCACAAAATCTAGACATAGAAATTGCTTCAATCCACTTTTCTTGGAGCATAATCGACCTAATCTACATGCTAGACAAACTATTTGGATATTGCAAGTTACCCTTCATGCATTGGATGGGACCCGAAATTTAGACATAGAAATTGTGTCAACCCACTTTCATTGGAACAGAATAGGCCTGAACTACAGTCCAGACATAGCATTGGGATATTGCAACTTACCCTTTATGCCTCGGATGGGGCACAAAATCTAGACATAGAAATAGCTTCAAGCCACTTTTCTTGGAGCATAATTGGCCTAATCTTCATGCTAGACAAACTATTTGGATATTGCAAGTTACCCTTCATGCATTGGATGGGGCAAAAACTCTAGACATAGAAATTGCTTCAATCCACTTTTCTTGGAGCATAATTGGCCTATTCTACATGCTAGATGAACTATTTGGATATTGCAACTTACCCTTCATGCCTCGGATGGGGCAAAACATCTAGACATAGAACTTGCTTTAATCCACTTTTTTTGAAGCATAATTGGCCTATTCTACATGCTAGACAAACTATTTGGATATTGCAAGTTACCCTTCATGCCTCTGATGGGACCCAAAATGTAGACATAGAAAAAGTTCAAACCCACTTTCATTGGAACTGAAAAGGCCTAAATTACAGTCCAGACATAGTATTGTGATATTGCAACTTATCTTTCATGCCTCTGATGGGGCACAAAATCTGGACATAGAAATTGTGTCAAACCACTTTCATTGGACAAAAATAGGCCTAAACTACAGTCCACACATAGCATTGGGATATTGCAGCCTACCCTTCATGCCTCGGATGGGGCACAAAATCTAGACATAAAAATAGCTTCAAGCCACTTTTCTTGGAGCATAATTGGCCTAATCTTCATGCTAGACAAACTATTTGGATATTGCAAGTTACCCTTCATGCATTGGATGGGGCACAAACTCTAGACATAGAAATTGCTTTAATCCACTTTTCTTGGAGCATAATTGGCCTATTCTACATGCTAGATGAACTATTTGGATATTGCAACTTATCCTTCATGCCTCGGATGGGGCACAAAATCTAGACATAGAAATTGCTTCAATCCACTTTTCTTGGAGCATAATTGGCCTATTGTACATGCTAGATTAACTATTTGGATATTGCAGGTTACCTTTCATGCCTTGGATGGGGCACAAAATCTAGACATAGAAATTGCTCCAAGCCACTTTTCTTGGAGCTTAATTGGCCTAATCTACATGCTAGACAAACTATTTGGATATTGCAACTTATCTTTCATGCCTTGGATGGGACCCAAAATCAAGACATGGAAATTGTGTCAACCCACTTTCATTGGTCAAAAAAAAGGCCTAAACTACAGTCCAGACATAGCATTGGGATATTGCAACTTACCCTTCATGCCTCGGATGGAGCACAAAATCTAGACATACAAATAGCTTCAAGCCACTTTTTTTGGAGCATAATTGGCCTAATCAACATGCTAGACAAACTATTTTGATATTACAAATTACCCTTAATGCATTGGATGGGGCAAAAATCTAGACATAGAAATAGCTTGAAGCCACTTTTTTTGGAGCATAATTGGCCTAATCTACATGCTAGACAAACTATTTGGATATTGCAAGTTACCCTTCATCCATTGGATGGGGCACAAAATCTAGACATAGAAATTGCTTCAATCCACTTTTCTTGGAGCATAATTGGCCTATTCTACATGCTAGATGAACTATTTGGATATTGCAAGTTACCCTTTATGCCTCGGATGGGTCACAAAATCTAGAAATAGAAATTGCTTCAAACCACTTTTCTTGGAGCATAGTTGGCCTATTCTACATGCTAGATGAACTATTTGGATATTGCAATTTACCCTTCATGCCTCGGATGGGTCACAAAATCTAGACATAGAAATTGCTTCAATCCAGTTTTCCTGGAGCATAATTGGCCTATTCTACATGCGAGATGAACTATTTGGATATTGTAACTTAACCTTCATGCCTCGGATGGGGCACAAAATCTAGACATAGAAATTGCTTCAATCCACTTTTCTTGGAGCATAATTGGTCTAATCGACATGCTAGACAAACTATTTGGATATTGCAAGTTACCCTTCATGCCTTGGATGGGACCCAAAATCTAGACATAGAAATTGTGTCAACCCACTTTCATTGGTACAGAATAGGCCTAAACTACAGTCCAGACATAGCATTGGGATATTGCAAGTTACCATTCATGCCTCAGAAGGGGCACATAATCTAGACATAGAAATTGCTTCAAGCCACTTTTCTTGGAGCATAATTGGCCTAATCTACATGCTAGACAAACTATTTGGATATTGCAAGTTACCCTTCATGCCTCGGATGGGGCACAAAATCTAGACATAGAAATAGCTTCAATCCACTTTTCTTGGAGCATAATTGACCTAATCTACATGGTAGAAAAACTATTCGGATATTACAAGTTACCCTTCATGCATTGGATGGGGCACAAAATCTAGACATAGAAATAGCTTCAAGCCACTTTTCTTGGAGCATAATTGGCCTAATCTACATGCTAGACAAACTATTTGGATATTGCAAGTTACCCTTCATGCCTTGGATGGGGCACAAAATCTAGACATAGAAATTGGTTCAAGGCTCTGTCTCATGAATCCAATGCATTTGGGCGTGGGGGGGTGTGCACCAAAATATTTGAATATGGCCAAAATACTTCTTCTGCATGAAGTATAGGTGTCATAGGTTCATGCTAGCTAGGTAGTTTCATTTATATATTCCTATGGTAACCATAGCAAGCAGGAGAAGTAGGACACCGCACAACGTGTCCCGTGACTAAGCGGAAATGGACTAATCCAATCAGAATCCTTGCCCCTTTTCACATATCATACATGTTATTCACCCATTTTGATCCCATTTCCATGTAGTGCAAGTACATTGTACTGATTTTCCTTATCTTTTCCCACCTACTCCCTCCGGGGGGGGGTAAAAAATGTGATTTTTCAATATTTTCGTTAAAATTCTACCCTGAACTTAAAAATAAAATGGCATGTACCCAGATATAACATGCAGTGCCTTTTATAGAATATTCATATAGGCCCAAGTGTTTCCTACAAGATAGCGTTCTTAAATTTCCTATTTTATCCATTTATACTCCTTCTGTGACCCCATATCTAAACCTGTAACCGCTTAGTCTATGTGACTAAGCGCTTAGTCACGGGACAAAACGATTAGTTGCAGGACACAAAAATGTAAACAACATATATTGGTGTAAAAAGTGGTAATAAAAATGTTTTATTCATACAGATATCTTTGTGCATTGTTTTTCTTCCTTGCTCTTGTCAGATAAGACAACAATATACATTATTCATCCTTACAATGAAAACAAAATAATATACTTACCATACCTATATTTCATTTTATTTAACCTAGGGTAGTATACCACATGTAATGTTATTATAAATGTATCATAAAACACAAACAGGCTAACTCAACATATCACCAACTACCATGGCCAAACACAACACCTGTACACCCTACACAGTCCCATTTCCCACCCCTTGTCAAAAGACACTAAGCGCTTAGTCACGGGACACGGTATCAGTACAAAAGCCGCGTTTACATTGAAGTTCTATATGGCCCCCCACACTAACTGAAACCACATTATCTCCCCTTTTCTCCATCTTACAGCTCAGTACACACTCTGGCCCTCATGCAGACAGCACAAAAGTCAATCTCTACCCTACCTATGTACCGGAAATGCCCCCCCACAATATGAGAATTGATTAAATTTGACCCAAATTTACACTATCCACCCCCACCAAATGAACAATACACACACACTATACATCATAGCACATTAGAAAACAGCACAAACAGGCTAACTCAACATATCACCAACTACCATGGCCAAAAACAACACCTGTACACCCTGCACAGTCCCATTTCCCACCCCTTGTCAAAAGACACTAAGCGCTTAGTCACGGGACACGGTATCAGTACAAAAGCCGCGTTTACATTGAAGTTCTATATGGCCCCCCACACTAACTGAAACCACATTATCTCCCCTTTTCTCCATCTTACAGCTCAGTACACACTCTGGCCCTCATGCAGACAGCACAAAAGTCAATCTCTACCCTACCTATGTACTGGAAATGCCCCCCCACAATATGAGAATTGATTAAATTTGACCCAAATTTACACTATCCACCCCCACCAAATGAACAATACACACACACTATACATCCTAGCACATTAGAACACAGCACAAACAGGCTATCTCAACATATCACAAACTACCATGGCCAAACACAACACCTGTACACCCTACACAGTCCCATTTCCCACCCCTTGTCAAAAGACACTAAGCGCTTAGTCACGGGACACGGTATCAGTACAAAAGCCGCGTTTACATTGAAGTTCTATATGGCCCCCCACACTAACTGAAACCACATTATCTCCCCTTTTCTCCATCTTACAGCTCAGTACACACTCTGGCCCTCATGTAGACAGCACAAAAGTCAATCTCTACCCTACCTATGTACCGGAAATGCCCCCCCACAATATGAGAATTGATTAAATTTGACCCAAATTTACACTATCCACCCCCACCACATGAACAATACACACACACTATACATCCTAGCACATTAGAACACAGCACAAACAGGCTAACTCAACATATCACCAACTACCATGGCCAAAAACAACACCTGTACACCCTACACAGTCCCATTTCCCAACCCTTGTCAAAAGACACTAAGCGCTTAGTCACGGGACACGGTATCAGTACAAAAGCCGCGTTTACATTGAAGTTCTATATGGCCCCCCACACTAACTGAAACCACATTATCTCCCCTTTTCTCCATCTTACAGCTCAGTACACACTCTGGCCCTCATGTAGACAGCACAAAAGTCAATCTCTACCCTACCTATGTACCGGAAATGCCCCCCCCACAATATGAGAATTGATTAAATTTGACCCAAATTTACACTATCCACCCCCACCAAATGAACAATACACACACACTATACATCCTAGCACATTAGAACACAGCACAAACAGGCTAACTCAACATATCACCAACTACCATGGCCAAAAACAACACCTGTACACCCTACACAGTCCCATTTCCCACCCCTTGTCAAAAGACACTAAGCGCTTAGTCACGGGACACGGTATCAGTACAAAAGCCGCGTTTACATTGAAGTTCTATACGGCCCCCCACACTAACTGAAACCACATTATCTCCCCTTTTCTCCATCTTACAGCTCAGTACACACTCTGGCCCTCATGCAGACAGCACAAAAGTCAATCTCTACCCTACCTATGTACCGGAAATGCCCCCCCACAATATGAGAATTGATTAAATTTGACCCAAATTTACACTTTCCACCCACACCAACTGAACAATACACACACACTATACATCCTAGCACATTAGAACACAGCACAAACAGGTTAACTCAACATATCACCAACTACCATGGCCAAACACAACACCTGTACACCCTACACAGTCCCATTTCCCACCCCTTGTCAAAAGACACTAAGCGCTTAGTCACGGGACACGGTATCAGTACAAAAGCCGCGTTTACATTGAAGTTCTATATGGCCCCCCACACTAACTGAAACCACATTATCTCCCCTTTTCTCCATCTTACAGCTCAGTACACACTCTGGCCCTCATGTAGACAGCACAAAAGTCAATCTCTACCCTACCTATGTACCGGTAATGCCCCCCCACAATATGAGAATTGATTAAATTTGACCCAAATTTACACTATCCACCCCCACCACATGAACAATACACACACACTATACATCCTAGCACATTAGAACACAGCACAAACAGGCTAACTCAACATATCACCAACTACCATGGCCAAAAACAACACCTGTACACCCTACACAGTCCCATTTCCCAACCCTTGTCAAAAGACACTAAGCGCTTAGTCACGGGACACGGTATCAGTACAAAAGCCGCGTTTACATTGAAGTTCTATATGGCCCCCCACACTAACTGAAACCACATTATCTCCCCTTTTCTCCATCTTACAGCTCAGTACACACTCTGGCCCTCATGTAGACAGCACAAAAGTCAATCTCTACCCTACCTATGTACCGGAAATGCCCCCCCACAATATGAGAATTGATTAAATTTGACCCAAATTTACACTATCCACCCCCACCAAATGAACAATACACACACACTATACATCCTAGCACATTAGAACACAGCACAAACAGGCTAACTCAACATATCACCAACTACCATGGCCAAAAACAACACCTGTACACCCTACACAGTCCCATTTCCCACCCCTTGTCAAAAGACACTAAGCGCTTAGTCACGGGACACGGTATCAGTACAAAAGCCGCGTTTACATTGAAGTTCTATACGGCCCCCCACACTAACTGAAACCACATTATCTCCCCTTTTCTCCATCTTACAGCTCAGTACACACTCTGGCCCTCATGCAGACAGCACAAAAGTCAATCTCTACCCTACCTATGTACCGGAAATGCCCCCCCACAATATGAGAATTGATTAAATTTGACCCAAATTCACACTTTCCACCCACACCAACTGAACAATACACACACACTATACATCCTAGCACATTAGAACACAGCACAAACAGGTTAACTCAACATATCACCAACTACCATGGCCAAAAACAACACCTGTACACCCGACACAGTCCCATTTCCCACCCCTTGTCAACAGACACTAAGCGCTTAGTCACGGGACACAGTATCAGTAAAAAAGCCGCGTTTACATTGAAGTTCTATACGGCCCCCCACACTAACTTAAACCACATTATCTCCCCTTTTCTCCATCTTACAGCTCAGTACACACTCTGGCCCTCATGCAGACAGCACAAAAGTCAATCTCTACCCTACCTATGTACTGGAAATGCCCCCCCACAATATGAGAATTGATTAAATTTGACCCAAATTTACACTATCCACCCCCACCAAATGAACAATACACACACACTATACATCCTAGCACATTAGAACACAGCACAAACAGGCTATCTCAACATATCACCAACTACCATGGCCAAACACAACACCTGTACACCCTACACAGTCCCATTTCCCAACCCTTGTCAAAAGACACTAAGCGCTTAGTCACGGGACACGGTATCAGTACAAAAGCCGCGTTCACATTGAAGTTCTATACGGCCCCCCACACTAACTTAAACCACATTATCTCCCCTTTTCTCCATGTTACAGCTCAGTACACACTCCGGCCCTCATGCAGACAGCACAAAAGTCAATCTCTACCCTACCTATGTACTGGAAATGCCCCCCCACAATATGAGAATTGATTAAATTTGACCCAAATTTACACTATCCACCCCCACCAAATGAACAATACACACACACTATACATCCTAGCACATTAGAACACAGCACAAACAGGCTATCTCAACATATCACCAACTACCATGGCCAAACACAACACCTGTACACCCTACACAGTCCTATTTCCCAACCCTTGTCAAAAGACACTAAGCGCTTAGTCACGGGACACGGTATCAGTACAAAAGCCGCGTTTACATTGAAGTTCTATACGGCCCCCCACACTAACTTAAACCACATTATCTCCCCTTTTCTCCATCTTACAGCTCAGTACACACTCTGGCCCTCATGCAGACAGCACAAAAGTCAATCTCTACCCTACCTATGTACTGGAAATGCCCCCCCACAATATGAGAATTGATTAAATTTGACCCAAATTTACACTATCCACCCCCACCAAATGAACAATACACACACACTATACATCCTAGCACATTAGAACACAGCACAAACAGGCTAACTCAACATATCACCAACTACCATGGCCAAAAACAACACCTGTACACCCTACACAGTCCCATTTCCCACCCCTTGTCAAAAGACACTAAGCGCTTAGTCACGGGACACGGTATCAGTACAAAAGCCGCGTTTACATGTATTCATCTTCTATACGGCCCCATACTGGAATTTAAGGTGACAATACAATGTAGCAAGGTTACAATGATATGTCACACGTCACACTGTAACTTTATATACTAGTGTTCTAAAGCCGAAAACCATGAATACTTACCAAAATTTTAAATAATTACTATAGTGGGTGAATTAATGTAAATTTGAGATGTGACTGTGACATTTTGTTTTAGAAATAGGTCTTTACACTTTGCATTAATTTAACAGATTCCTATTCTTTTCGTCCTCGAAGTTGACTAATTTACAGGCGAGTCAGCGAGTTCACTGACTCGTCTCGCTTGAAGTCCATTTTTCACAACTTATCATTGTTTCTCCTGCCTTAAAAGCTGACAACGTAAAGAAAACATATTATTCTTTGATAATCCGCAATAATTTACTACTTACATGGTCAAATTAAGGAGGATTGATTGATTTTCGGCCAAGTTAAGTCGCCGAAACTTGACTCGTCGGATTCTTGAAATTTGTCCATTTTTTTACGACATCCGCAAAATCTCGATATATTTTATTTTGCCTATTATGACATGAAAACATAATCAAAATACTTAGAAATTTATTGCCTACCATTCAGCAGGGCGATAACTTCCATGTTTAATCGTATTTAGCCATTATCAAGGCTTTTCCTACGTTCGACCCGACGACAACGTCAACAAAATGGCTATCTCGCGGATTCACGGGATTCCACGAGATTGCGTCGCTCGGGAATGCTCGGGTATCATTTTATCTTCCGAAATAGAGCATATTGCGGACTTTCAAGGTAATATTATTACTCCTACAGGGAATATAGAGGCAGTTGCGGACATTTTGGACAGTATAACCGTCTTGATAAAAAAATAATTTGTTTATCGTGCGCTTCGGCAATCTCCGGTAGCAAAATCCAACATGGCGGACAGTGGAACGCCGAGCGACGATGATTCGCTACCAAATTGGCTAATTTTATGGATTACAGCTCAAATATGCAAGGTAAGTCCGCAATTTCTGTTGATATTGATAGATTAGGCTTCTCTTTTATGGGGGTTGAAATTGCGGACAGCTCAGTAGCCGGGTTATTCCGAAAAATGACAAAGACCGGACTCTAAACTTACCAAGACCAAAAAACAGAGCCAATGATCAAATGATAGAAATTGGGAAATGACAGCGTGGCTTCAACCAAATTTTCTGGGGGGGTAGGGCCTAATTCAGCTATCAGGTGTCTAAATATGGGATCTTTTCTCTGGCGTGCGCTATTTCTTTTTCAATATAACTCGATTTTAAAGCTGAAAACGACCATTATATTTTTCGGGGAATGTGAACAAACGACTCGCGGCCTGCCACATTTTTTTTATCGTCTCAATTTTTCGCCGACCTATCAACTTAGAGAGGCTCAACCAAATTTTCTGGGGGGCTAAGGCCTAATTCAGCTATTGTACGTGTAAATATAGGATGTTTTGTGCGGTTTAGGCTTGGTTTCAAGCAAAAATATGGTATATTAACCCCCAAACGAAGCCGATGTCAAAAAAGTGTCATCGTATCAATATAAATGTGGGTCAACGATCAGCTGATCGCAAGCTGAGCAGCCAACAAGCAGTTTCGTGATACCCCCCAGCCCTATATCCCTTTAGCCTTATGTGGTTGGGGGTGACTTGAAACCGACTCAGACCGGACTGTCATTTCTCAACTTGAATCAAATTCTTGAAAATGGCTCATATCGAAGGTAAATCTCAACCAATATTCACCTTATTAGGCTCGTTAGATGCAGAAATGTCATGTTTATTATGCCCTAGTGTGTCAGCCCTCCACCCCCCCTACTTTTTGTGAAATTTGACTTTGTTTGGGAATTTTGGCGAGTAGAACGCTTCGACTTAGAGTCTTCGGGGTAGCGCCAAACGAAGCGTCTTGGCGAGAGGAGTTCAGAAATGTTCAATTTATCTCTCTATCATGTTTAGTTCCAGAGCTATGGGCATGTTTGCATTCTATACTATACACATCTATGGTAGTCCTCGCAAAAAGAATTTCTCAAATATTGTGTCTAAGTACCTCAAAATTGAACATTTCCAAAGGGCCCATGGGGGGGGGGGGGCGAAAAAATTTGCGCGCGCCCCAGTTAACACCAAACGAGTTCAGTGCATGTTTACTAAATAACTACTGCATATTATGCAATATCTCCCAGAAATTCTCATTCTTTGGACATTAGTGGTAGTCCCAGCAAAAGGAAATTCTCAAATATCATGTCTAGGTACCTCAAAATTTAAAAGAGCAGAATGAAGAATATTGTGAAAATCAAGACTAAATTATGGCTCCAAATGATGCGTCTTGGCGAGAGGAGTTCAGAAATGTTCAATTTATCTCTCTATCATGTTTAGTTCCAGAGCTAGGTGCATATTAGTGACTTTTTGTCCCCCCCCCCCCCGGTTTGATACATGTCCGACCTTAAACTCCACAGTACTGCCTCAGAAAGGATATTAGAGTTGCCTGTGCTTTAAAAGATGTAAATACCCGGTATTTAACACTCAGAAAGGTTAATAGAGCTGTCTGTGCTTTAATACATGTGAATACCCGGTAGTTAAGGCCATGGTTCTTCAGAAATTAAAGTTCTTTTTCTGCCATTTTATATGTAAATTCTTATATTTTCCAGTGAACGTGAGCGGTACGAGCAGGAGTCGCACAAACGGGAGCCACGGGAGCGGGAGTCGCCGGAGTTGCAGGAGCGGGAGCCTTGGCCACGTGGACACAGCACTCAGAACCTTGATCAGGGGCTCTTCAACACGTCTAGGGGCTCCAACCACTCCTCCTCAGGTCAGCATTTACCCAATTTTCGACTTCAGGGGGGTCTCTGAAATTTGGTCTTCAGAGCAAATCTTAAACTCCAAAGTACTGACTGAGCGCCCAATGTGACCAATTTTCATGGGATACTTTCAGGGAGTTAGGCCTAGTTCTCAGTACTGCCACTAACGCACTGCTATCTATAGACCTTGAATTTATATTAAAAAAACAATTCCCAGGTCATTTACCCAATTTTTGACTTCAGGGGGGGGTCTCGGAAATGTTTCTTTAGAGCCAATTATAGTGCCAAACGAAGCGTCTTGGCGAGAGGAGTTCAGAAATGTTCAATTTATCTCTCTATCATGTTTAGTTCCAGAGCTATGGGCATGTTTGCATTCTATACTATACACATCTATGGTAGTCCTCGCAAAAAGAATTTCTCAAATATTGTGTCTAAGTACCTCAAAATTGAACATTTCCAAAGGGCCCATGGGGGGGGGGGGCGAAAAAATTTGCGCGCGCCCCAGTTAACACCAAACGAGTTCAGTGCATGTTTACTAAATAACTTCTGCATATTATGCAATATCTCCCAGAAATTCTCATTCTTTGGGCATTAGTGGTAGTCCCAGCAAAAGGAAATTCTCAAATATCATGTCTAGGTACCTCAAAATTTAAAAAGAGCAGAATGAAGAATATTGTGAAAATCGAGACTAAATTATGGCTCCAAATGATGCGTCTTGGCGAGAGGAGTTCAGAAATGTTCAATTTATCTCTCTATCATGTTTAGTTCCAGAGCTAGGTGCATATTAGTGACTTTTTGTCCCCCCCCCCCCCCGGTTTGATACATGTCCGACCTTAAACTCCACAGTACTGCCTCAGAAAGGATATTAGAGTTGCCTGTGCTTTAAAAGATGTAAATACCCGGTATTTAACACTCAGAAAGGTTAATAGAGCTGTCTGTGCTTTAATACATGTGAATACCCGGTAGTTAAGGCCATGGTTCTTCAGAAATTAAAGTTCTTTTTCTGCCATTTTATATGTAAATTCTTATATTTTCCAGTGAACGTGAGCGGTACGAGCAGGAGTCGCACAAACGGGAGCCACGGGAGCGGGAGTCGCCGGAGTTGCAGGAGCGGGAGCCTTGGCCACGTGGACACAGCACTCAGAACCTTGATCAGGGGCTCTTCAACACGTCTAGGGGCTCCAACCACTCCTCCTCAGGTCAGCATTTACCCAATTTTCGACTTCAGGGGGGGTCTCTGAAATTTGGTCTTCAGAGCAAATCTTAAACTCCAAAGTACTGACTGAGCGCCCAATGTGACCAATTTTCATGGGATACTTTCAGGGAGTTAGGCCTAGTTCTCAGTACTGCCACTAACGCACTGCTATCTATAGACCTTGAATTTATATAAAAAAAACAATTCCCAGGTCATTTACCCAATTTTTGACTTCAGGGGGGGGTCTCGGAAATGTTTCTTTAGAGCCAATTATAGTGCCAAACGAAGCGTCTTGGCGAGAGGAGTTCAGAAATGTTCAATTTATCTCTCTATCATGTTTAGTTCCAGAGCTATGGGCATGTTTGCATTCTATACTATACACATCTATGGTAGTCCTCGCAAAAAGAATTTCTCAAATATTGTGTCTAAGTACCTCAAAATTGAACATTTCCAAAGGGCCCATGGGGGGGGGGGGCGAAAAAATTTGCGCGCGCCCCAGTTAACACCAAACGAGTTCAGTGCATGTTTACTAAATAACTACTGCATATTATGCAATATCTCCCAGAAATTCTCATTCTTTGGACATTAGTGGTAGTCCCAGCAAAAGGAAATTCTCAAATATCATGTCTAGGTACCTCAAAATTTAAAAAGAGCAGAATGAAGAATATTGTGAAAATCGAGACTAAATTATGGCTCCAAATGATGCGTCTTGGCGAGAGGAGTTCAGAAATGTTCAATTTATCTCTCTATCATGTTTAGTTCCAGAGCTATGGGCATGTTTGCATTCTATACTATACACATCTATGGTAGTCCTCGCAAAAAGAATTTCTCAAATATTGTGTCTAAGTACCTCAAAATTGAACATTTCCAAAGGGCCCATGGGGGGGGGGGGGCGAAAAAATTTGCGCGCGCCCCAGTTAACACCAAACGAGTTCAGTGCATGTTTACTAAATAACTACTGCATATTATGCAATATCTCCCAGAAATTCTCATTCTTTGGACATTAGTGGTAGTCCCAGCAAAAGGAAATTCTCAAATATCATGTCTAGGTACCTCAAAATTTAAAAGAGCAGAATGAAGAATATTGTGAAAATCGAGACTAAATTATGGCTCCAAATGATGCGTCTTGGCGAGAGGAGTTCAGAAATGTTCAATTTATCTCTCTATCATGTTTAGTTCCAGAGCTAGGTGCATATTAGTGACTTTTTGTCCCCCCCCCCCCCCCGGTTTGATACATGTCCGACCTTAAACTCCACAGTACTGCCTCAGAAAGGTTATTAGAGTTGCCTGTGCTTTAAAAGATGTAAATACCCGGTATTTAACACTCAGAAAGGTTAATAGAGCTGTCTGTGCTTTAATACATGTGAATACCCGGTAGTTAAGGCCATGGTTCTTCAGAAATTAAAGTTCTTTTTCTGCCATTTTATATGTAAATTCTTATATTTTCCAGTGAACGTGAGCGGTACGAGCAGGAGTCCCACAAACGGGAGCCACGGGAGCGGGAGTCGCCGGAGTTGCAGGAGCGGGAGCCTTGGCCACGTGGACACAGCACTCAGAACCTTGATCAGGGGCTCTTCAACACGTCTAGGGGCTCCAACCACTCCTCCTCAGGTCAGCATTTACCCAATTTTCGACTTCAGGGGGGGTCTCTGAAATTTGGTCTTCAGAGCAAATCTTAAACTCCACAGTACTGACTGAGCCCCCAATGTGACCAATTTTCATGGGATACTTTCAGGGAGTTAGGCCTAATTCTCAGTACTGCCACTAACGCACTGCTATCTATAGACCTTGAATTTATATAAAAAACAATTCTCAGGTCATTTACCCAATTTTTGACTTCAGGGGGGGTCTCGGAAATGTTTCTTTAGAGCCAATTATAGTGCCAAACGAAGCGTCTTGGCGAGAGGAGTTCAGAAATGTTCAATTTATCTCTCTATCATGTTTAGTTCCAGAGCTATGCGCATGTTTGCATTCTATACTATACACATCTATGGTAGTCCTCGCAAAAAGAATTTCTCAAATATTGTGTCTAAGTACCTCAAAATTGAACATTTCCAAAGGGCCCATGGGGGGGGGGCGAAAAAATTTGCGCGCGCCCCAGTTAACACCAAACGAGTTCAGTGCATGTTTACTAAATAACTACTGCATATTATGCAATATCTCCCAGAAATTCTCATTCTTTGGGCATTAGTGGTAGTCCCAGCAAAAGGAAATTCTCAAATATCATGTCTAGGTACCTCAAAATTTAAAAAGAGCAGAATGAAGAATATTGTGAAAATCGAGACTAAATTATGGCTCCAAATGATGCGTCTTGGCGAGAGGAGTTCAGAAATGTTCAATTTATCTCTCTATCATGTTTAGTTCCAGAGCTATGGGCATGTTTGCATTCTATACTATACACATCTATGGTAGTCCTCGCAAAAAGAATTTCTCAAATATTGTGTCTAAGTACCTCAAAATTGAACATTTCCAAAGGGCCCATGGGGGGGGGGGGGCGAAAAAATTTGCGCGCGCCCCAGTTAACACCAAACGAGTTCAGTGCATGTTTACTAAATAACTACTGCATATTATGCAATATCTCCCAGAAATTCTCATTCTTTGGACATTAGTGGTAGTCCCAGCAAAAGGAAATTCTCAAATATCATGTCTAGGTACCTCAAAATTTAAAAGAGCAGAATGAAGAATATTGTGAAAATCGAGACTAAATTATGGCTCCAAATGATGCGTCTTGGCGAGAGGAGTTCAGAAATGTTCAATTTATCTCTCTATCATGTTTAGTTCCAGAGCTAGGTGCATATTAGTGCCCTTTCGTCCCCCCCCCCTGGTTTGATACATGTCCGACCTTAAACTCCACAGTACTGCCTCAGAAAGGTTATTAGAGTTGCCTGTGCTTTAAAAGATGTAAATACCCGGTATTTAACACTCAGAAAGGTTAATAGAGCTGTCTGTGCTTTAATACATGTAAATACCCGGTAGTAAAGGCCATGGTTCTTCAGAAATTAAAGTTCTTTTTCTGCCATTTTATATGTAAATTCTTATATTTTCCAGTGAACGTGAGCGGTACGAGCAGGAGTCGCACAGATGGGAGCCATGGGAGCTGGAGTCGCGGGAGTCGCACGTGTGGGCGCTCCACAACACGTGTAGGGGCTCCATACCACGCCTAGGGGCTCCACAACATGGCTAGGGGCCCCACAACACTCATACTAGCCCTTTAAATATGGACTTCATGAGAGGGAATTTCGGATACAAGTCGGGCGTGAAACCCATCTAGAAACTGTTCCACGTATCAAGGAAACTCATCCACATGTTTAGGAACTCTTCAATGTGTGTATCTAAACTCATCATTGGGTCTTGAAACTCTATATCTAGGAATTCCACTAGACATTTAGAAAGTCTAGGAACTCTTCAATATATCAATCTTCATCCAAGTCAATTGATTGCTGCCCTTTTAATTATTAATAAAATCAGTTTCCATTATAACAGAAGGAATTCCTTTGTTGTCATTTATAACCTCTATGTCATCAAGTAAACAAATTTCCTCACCAGCTTTGAAATAAATCCCAAACACACCTCCAAATGCCTAATGCGTTTCCAAACACAACCCCTGCATAAATATTAAATCCAGTATCTTCTCAAACAAGTGAGGGCTAGCAAACAGATGGAATCTGTTTGCGCCCTCACTTGTACTATTGAATACATTGGGACTACAGAGTAGAACCAAAATACATATAGTACTGTGAAATGTGAAAGACATACGTGAGCTTGATATAAAACCTCACATATCATCCACCCTGTAGTCCAGTATTCTTATGTATTGTACTATATATATATATAGTATATTTATATAGTATACTCGGCTACATCAATGTAAGCAGACATGAATGAAAAGATATCTGAAGTCTTATCTTAGTCCGTTGTCAAGGAATTGTCCGTGGAGAGCTCGTTTTTCAGTGCTGGCTCACGCACTATGTTAGTACCGCCTGAGGAACTCTGCTACCGACATCTCCCACTGCAGAGGCCACTCCTCGTCATCCGTGCTCTCACTCTGGTCTTCGACACACTCATTCACCACTTCACCGTTTCTCCTTCTACTGGCCTGGTCTTTAGCTCTAGCATTTAGTTTCTCGGTTATAGCGCGTTCTTTGGGTGTCTCCTGTCCGTGCTCACAGTCACGCTCCTTCACATGACCCGCAGAACACGCTGCCCCCGATACTGTTGCTCTTGGTGCCGGCATTGGTTCCACAGCTTTCTGGATTCGGTTCATCGTTCTGGTGAGTTTTCGTCGTGCTCGAACACGGGTTCGAAGATGTATCCTATCTGCCGCGTCCCCTAACTCTTCGTCACTGCTGAACATCCCTTCCTCGAGTCCAGCTTCATTGCCTCCTATTCCGTCCTCCAGTTCAGAGTCGGGGTAAGAGTCTGCGTACACAGATTGCACTTGGGCTGGGCCTCTCTTCCTCAGAGTACGGGGCGTCACGTCTTCCGGCAGTTCACACTGTTCGTAGTCAGAGTCAGAGTCAGAGTCCTCGGGATCAGATGGTTCAGGAGTTGCTTCCCGTTTCCGTCTGGACTTAGCTTTTGGCTTAGCTTTTGGCTTGGGTGTGGGCTCAGCCTCCACCTCATCTCGGACTGGGGTTGTAGCCTGCGCCTCAATCTGTGGCTCAGCTCCCACCTCAGCCTCGGCTTGCACTGGTGTTGTAGCCTTGTCCTTCGGTTTCTTCTTGGTTCGCGGAACACTCGGTTTGGGACGAGGGCCGAACTTGGCTCTCGTCCAACCCTCACATTCCGCACTCGGAACCAAGTCGCCATCCTCAGAGAAGCAACATTCCTTGTAGCATGAAGTCGGTCGCAGGTACAGTTCGTCGTTCACAAAGGTGGCTTGGTGGTACTGGAGAATGCCCTCAACCGGACGGGAGCGCCAATCATCCACTAAACTTTCGCACGCCTTGATCTCTTGTCCTGTACTTTGTATGAGTGTCACCTTGTCGGTCGCTGGCGTGAGCTGCTCAACAAACTCGCTTGCAGTCTGGATCGATCCACACTGTTTCACGACTCGGTCAGCTAGTCCCTTGAGCGCTCCACCTACACCGTCACAAGGCCCCTTTCCGTGTCCAGCCTCCAACCAATTCCAGGTGATCCGGATCCCAAACTTCTCTGCTGCCCTCACCAGCATGTCACACGCGAAGCGGTTCCTGTACTGGGAGCTCGGGGAGTCCGTCACCAAGTGGAGATGTTTCAGGTCAGGTACAGTCTGCTTGATATGCTCGATCAGTTGAGTCAAAAATGCTAGAGTGGAGGGAAACTTGTGGTCTGTTACCTCACTCACACCAACGTAGCACTTGTGTTTCAAGATCTCTTGCAGCTTTGTGTACACAACCATTGGATGAAGGGTGATCTGGTCTTTGCCGAAGAAAGCAGCTTGGATTTCCTGGAAGAAGGACGTGGGCCAGTTCTCCGCGTAGTCCATATGGCAGATCGCGTGGTCTGGTGGTAAGGTGGCCTTTAGCAAACGTACCGCCTCGTACTGTTCGTGTACCCGGCGGCAGTGCTCGCGGAACTCTGGCATCGCGTCTACTAACTGCTTCTTGAAGGATTCTCCACTAATACATTTCTTCAACAATTCCGTGTGGTAGACATTCCGGTCAGGTTGGTCCTCTTTCACAAACTTCACTGTGCTTTTGAACCAGGTCTTGTACTTGACACTCTGGTTGTCCTTGATGGAAGCAAGACCTGTGTTCAGAGCGTCCTCACTCAATTCGACCAGTTCTCTTGTTGAGTTGGGCAAGCCAGGCACAACTTCCAACATCAGCTTCATGTTGGCATGTGGCTTGCACAGACAAACCGATCTCTTGAGGAAGATGGAAGACTTGATGGTTCTCCTGTCTCGTGCCTTGCAGAACGTCGAGAATGACATGGTGATTGCAGTCTCGGTGACAAACTTCCGGTGTAAGTTACGGAGGCAGTCAACCAGAGCCACAACAGGGATGAACATTCCACCGTCTTTCCGATAATGCTTCTTGTCTGGAAGCGTGTAGCAGTTATCGGGCCGGCGTAGGAACTCATCCACCGCTTTCACCTTGGACTCGGCCATTCTGCGTCGACTGGTGATCTTCTTCTTCGACGGGGGTGGATAGACACTATTCCGGCACAGTTGAATGGCTCTAGCTATCCTGGACTTTTTGCCATGTTTCTTCTTCCCATGTCTTTGCTTCATCATCTCTTTCTTCAGCCAAAGGGGACTGCATCTCAAAGTTTCCTTGAATTCAACCAAGTCCTCCATGAACTCGATTCTTTCGGTTGTCTGGTTTGCTTTTCTTACACCAAGAAACAACAGAGCTTTGAGAGCCTCCTTCGACACATTCTCGTCAAAGATGCCAGCGGGATCTGGGACTGGGGCAACTGCGCCGTCCTGTGGGTTGTCGTTCGGGTCATCGTTGGGTATTGCAGGGTTGTCATCGGGTCTGGGTGCAGCCTGTAGTATATCAGGCGGCTTCTTCGCTCTGGCTGAGCCTGGTATTGTGTAAAAAGAAAGAATTTAGATGCATGAACCTTCATGTAACACATGTATAGTGTTTTTTCTCACATTAAACATTTAATTAGCATTTTCTGTCCTGCAACTAAGCGGGTGTGGCCCCCATGTAGGCTATGACATGTGGTCCAGTATACATATGGAAAAGGAAGTACAGGCTGTTAAGCGTCCTATGTCATGGTTATAACTCTGTTTGAGGTGTGGTTCTTTTTATTTTTTACATTTCATTTTTGGTCATAAATATAACAATCAACACATTTTTTTTCCTATACAACTAAGCGGGTCTGGCCTAAAGTAGGATGACATTAAAATTCTGTATACATATTTCGTTGTTAGTGCAGTCAGGCAGTGTCCATGATATATAGTTACAGGAGGGAGGGCAGGTGGGGGGGGGGGCACTATGATCTCCCACACCTCCTCATGGGGGGGGATCTCGGTGAACGCCTGGGGGCCTCGGTAGGGTTTCCCATAAATGTAGATCTATCTCCCATGGCGATATTTTTACATGCCCGGTATTTTAAAAGAGAACTAAAATGAAATGTCATGTATCTCTCAAAGAAACAAGAGAGTTGCGTAGGGCGTGTGATAGGCAGGTAAGGCGCAAATATCCGGCAGCCACACCCAAGCACTGGTCGTGACACAAAGATCTACCTCGACGCCATAACACCACCACTACGGCAACTCAATTAGCGTGTGTAGTCCGTCTCTTTATATACTACAGTGTCATTCAAATCCCACAGGAAAGGTGTGCAAGCTGTCGTCCACAGTAAAAAACCCTTGCCTTTCTTTTATTTCCTTTTCCCCCGAATCACAAACATATGTCCTTGTATTGCACTTAATTCTTGTATGGTTTTTGAAATATTTAGGACATTTACACACTAAATAACACTGAAAACGAGGTGAAACCAGGGTAACTGCGTCAGAAAACGTAGCGCATACGTACGTATACCGCTACGCCATCTGGTGTAAAACGGTGGAACTGACTAGACACCTTTTCTGTGGTCTGGCTGTATGCTGTAGTATATAAAGAGCGTACACACGTGGCCTTGTAGGAGCGCGCGCTGGGTGGAGAGGTGTGGTAGCCGCGTGATAGGCGGGAAAGGCGCAAGTATCTGGTATATACACCAAGCTCCGTACGTGACACAAAGATCTACCTGGATGCCTGGAACACCAGCGCGCGCCCTTTTACTGTATTTCATTGCTCTGTGTAAAATCTCACCACCCCCCCCCCCCCCTTTTCTAAAAAAATGAGCACTCCCTAAGCGGGTCTGGCACTATGTAGGCTATGAGATATCTAGTACCGAATACATATGGGAAAGACAGTACACACTCTCAAGCATCCGATGTATATAATATGAGTCTCTGTCAAGTGTGCTTCATGTTTTTTTTGGACATTTCTAGTTTTGTCAAAATCGACACAAATTCTGTCCTGCAACTAAGCGGGTCTGGCACTATGTAGGCTATCAGATATAGTTAAGTATACATATGGGGAAGAAAGTACAGGCTGTGAAGCGTCCTATGTGTTGGTTATGAATCTCTGGCAGGTGTGGTTCATGTTTTTTTGGACATTTCCAGTTTTGTCAAAATCGACACAAATTCTGTCCTGCAACTAAGCGGGTCTGGCACTATGTAGGCTATCAGATATCGTACAGTATACATGTGGGGAAGACAGTACACACTCTAAAGCATCCTATGTCTTGAATATGAGTCTCTGTCAGGTGTCCTTCATGTTTTTTTGGACATTTCCAGTTTTGTCTAAATCGACATATATTCTGTCCTGCAACTAAGCGGGTGTGGCACTATGTAGGCTATGAGATATAGTTAAGTATACATATGGGGAAGAAAGTACAGGCTGTGAAGCGTCCTATGTGTTGGTTATGAATCTCTGTCAGGTGTGGCTCATGTTTTTTTGGACATTTCCAGTTTTGTCTGAATCGACACATATTCTTTCCTGCTACTTTGGACACAATATTAGACCTATGGCATGATGCAGCTGTCAAAACATGATTTTTGACACATGGCATGATCCATGTGTCAAAACATGATTTTTGACACATGGCATGATTCAGGTGTCAAAACATGATTTTTGACACATGACATGATGCAGCTGTCAAAACATGATTTTTGACACATGACATGATGCAGCTGTCAAAACATGATTTTTGACACATGGCATGATCCATGTGTCAAAACATGATTTTTGACACATGGCATGATTCAGGTGTCAAAACATGATTTTTGACACATGGCATGATTCAGGTGTCAAAACATGATTTTTGACACATGACATGATGCAGCTGTCAAAACATGATTTTTGACACATGGCATGATCCATGTGTCAAAACATGATTTTTGACACATGGCAAGATTCAGGTGTCAAAACATGATTTTTGACACATGGCATGATTCAGGTGTCAAAACATGATTTTTGACACATGACATGATGCAGCTGTCAAAACATGATTTTTGACACATGGCATGATTCAGGTGTCAAAACATGATTTTTGACACATGGCATGATTCAGGTGTCAAAACATGATTTTTGACACATGACATGATCCAGGTGTCGAAACATGATTTTTGACACATGTTCATATGGGAAAGACAGTACACACTCTCAAGCATCCGATGTATATAATATGAGTCTCTGTCAAGTGTGCTTCATGTTTTTTTTGGACATTTCTAGTTTTGTCTAAATCGACACAAATTCTGTCCTGCAACTAAGCGGGTCTGGCACTATGTAGGCTATCAGATATAGTTAAGTATACATATGGGGAAGAAAGTACAGGCTGTGAAGCGTCCTATGTGTTGGTTATGAGTCTCTGGCAGGTGTGGTTCATGTTTTTTTGGACATTTCCAGTTTTGTCAAAATCGACACAAATTCTGTCCTGCAACTAAGCGGGTCTGGCACTATGTAGGCTATGAGATATAGTTAAGTATACATATGGGGAAGAAAGTACAGGCTGTGAAGCGTCCTATGTGTTGGTTATGAGTCTCTGGCAGGTGTGGTTCATGTTTTTTTGGACATTTCTAGTTTTGTCAAAATCGACACAAATTCTGTCCTGCAACTAAGCGGGTCTGGCACTATGTAGGCTATGAGATATAGTCAAGTATACATATGGGGAAGAAAGTACAGGCTGTGAAGCGTCCTATGTGTTGGTTATGAGTCTCTGGCAGGTGTGGTTCATGTTTTTTTGGACATTTCTAGTTTTGTCAAAATCGACACAAATTCTGTCCTGCAACTAAGCGGGTCTGGCACTATGTAGGCTATGAGATATAGTCAAGTATACATATGGGGAAGAAAGTACAGGCTGTGAAGCGTCCTATGTGTTGGTTATGAGTCTCTGGCAGGTGTGGTTCATGTTTTTTTGGACATTTCTAGTTTTGTCAAAATCGACACAAATTCTGTCCTGCAACTAAGCGGGTCTGGCACTATGTAGGCTATGAGATATAGTCAAGTATACATATGGGGAAGAAAGTACAGGCTGTGAAGCGTCCTATGTGTTGGTTATTAGTCTCTGTCAGGTGTGGTTCATGTTTTTTTGGACATTTCCAGTTTTGTCAAAATCGACACAAATTCTATCCTGCAACTAAGCGGGTCTGGCACTTTGTAGGCTATCAGATATCGTACAGTATACATGTGGTGTTCAAAGCGTCCTATGTGTTGGTTATGAGTCTCTGTGAGGTATACAGATATAAATATAATATGACAGAGGTTTAACTTACGTCTCTTTTCCGGTCTGTAGTCTGGGTCAGAAGCACTGTCTCCTGCTGCGCTGACCTGTCTCGCCTTCTTCTTGTAAGTTGCACCATCACCTCCTGTACCTTGCGTATCAAGTAAGGTGTCATTTAGAGGAATGGATACCACAATACACACTTACAGATATAGATAGATCTACTATTTATTACAGAGACTGCACTATTTCTGTCATTTTAACACAGGAGTTTTTAAAAGTTAAAAAAAGCAAATTAATTAATAAATAAGGACAACTAGTTAGAAACTAGTGAAAAATGTGCGCATGCTAGGGCATCTTAACCCTTTAGGGCCGAGCATCAAATATAGTTGATGCCATTGCTGGCCAAGCATCGACTATAGTCATCATTTATAACTCTATGGGAAACAGCAAAGGCTCGGCCATGGGAGGGTTCCTCTGAAAATGCCCCCGCCCCTTCACCAGCAAATTATTTTTTTTGGTCGGCCTTAAAGGGTTAAGAGGTGCATAAAATAACTTACGGGTGGTACGGTGTTCTGAGGCTTCAGAGGGATCATCCTTTTCTACTGCACAGGGCACTTCCTCTTCTGGTGGGGGGGGTATATCGCCAGGTCCATTTGCCCACAGATGGTGTGTCTCACGTACTACCCAGTGCTTTTGTTGAGGGGGACACGGAGACGGGTGCAGCATATCAGGGGGGCTCCGCATCATCGCTTGATGGTTTGTTCGCCTGCTGCTACGTGTGTTGTATGCGGTAGTCTGCCAAGGGGACTGCCTCACAGCAGCCTGATTCCCCAGGGTTTCATCGTCCGTGGATGGTCCTAGTTCATTCCGGTTTAATCCCTGTCGCTTGTCGGGTGTCAGTGTGCAGTCGTTAGCAGTCGTTAAGTTGTTGTATGTCGGTGTTATGTCGTCAGCAGTCTCTGTAGTAATGTCTTGCTTTGTCTGTCGTGGTCAGGTCGATGAACTGCCTTGGGAGGCATTATCCACCCAGTCGCCGTCACTGTCCTGTTGTTGCGTCAAGCTATTCCACAGCTCTGTCTCGTATCTGTCGTCGCCACTTCTGTCGTTGTCACTGCTGTCGTCCTCACTGCTGTCGTTGTCACTACTGTCGTCGCTGTCATCACTGCTGTCGTCGCTGTCCTGACAGTCATTGTCGTGTACGACAGTAGTATGGGTGGACAGGACAGGGTGAGGGAGGGTAGGGTAAGCGGTGGTAGGGTCCGTGGTGGTAGGGTCCGTGGTGGTAGGGTGAGGGACCAGAGGGAGAGGGAGGGTAGGGTCGGTGGTGGTAGGGTCGGTGGTGGTAGGGTGAGGGACCAGAGGGAGAGGGAGGGTAGGGTCGGTGGTGGTAGGGTCGGTGGTGGTAGGGTGAGGGACCAGAGGGAGAGGGAGGGTAGGGTCAGCGCAGGTAGGGTCAGCGACTGGAGAGAGAGGGAGGGTAGGGTCCGTGGTGGTAGGGTGAGGGACAGGAGGGAGAGGGAGGGTAGGGTCAGCGCAGGTAGGGTCAGCGACTGGAGAGAGAGGGAGGGTAGGGTCTGTGGTGGTAGGGTGAGGGACAGGAGGGAGAGGGAGGGTAGGGTCAGCGCAGGTAGGGTCAGCGACTGGAGAGAGAGGGAGGGTAGGGTCTGTGGTGGTAGGGTGAGGGACAGGAGGGAGAGGGAGGGTAGGGTCAGCGCAGGTAGGGTCAGCGACTGGAGAGAGAGGGAGGGTAGGGTCCGTGGTGGTAGGGTGAGGGACAGGAGAGAGAGGGAGGGTAGGGTCCGTGGTGGTAGGGTCCGTGGTGGTAGGGTGAGGGACCAGAGGGAGAGGGAGGGTAGGGTCGTTGGTGGTAGGGTCCGTGGTGGTAGGGTGAGGGACCAGAGGGAGAGGGAGGGTAGGGTCAGCGCAGGTAGGGTCAGCGACTGGAGAGAGAGGGAGGGTAGGGTCCGTGGTGGTAGGGTCAGCGACTGGAGAGAGAGGGAGGGTAGGGAGAGGAAGGGTGGGGTGGGGCAGTGTTCTGTCCGTCTCTGTCGGTCCAACTGTCATGTCGTTGTCCGAGTCCCACTCCTTGTCGTCTACTACAGCAAGAGTCTCCTTGCTGATGTCCAGGTCCGTCTCTTTTGTCACATTGGCTGTCAGTGCGGTCATGTCATCCTCCCACTCTGTCTCGTCCACACCGTCTAGGGTCTGCTTGCTGATGTCCAGGTCGTGGGAGTTAGTGTCAGCAGTCTGGTGAGGGTCATCTTCTATGTCAGACATCAGCTTGCTTAGGTCCATGTCGTTTGTCGTAATAGAGAGGTCCATGTCGTTTGTCCTAATGGATGTGTCCGTCAGCTGTAAGTCCCACGTCATGTCCGTCGTCATGTCATTCACCGGTAGAGGGAGGGCAGTGTGGTCGGGTAGAGGGAGAGCAGTGTGGTCGGGTAGAGGGAGGGCAGTGTGGTCGGGTAGAGGGAGGGCAGTGTGGTCGGGTAGAGGGAGGGCAGTGTGGTCGGGTAGAGGGAGGGCAGTGTGGTCGGGTAGAGGGAGGGCAGTGTGGTCAGGTACGGGAGGGTCAGGGGTCTGGTCGGGGAGAGACGCGTCGGCCTTTTGAGTGACTGGAGGGAGAGGGAGGGTAGGGTCAGCGCAGGTAGGGTCAGCGACTGGAGGGAGAGGGAGGGTAGGGTCTGTGGTGGTAGGGTCGGTGGTGGTAGGGTCGGTGGTGGTAGGGACGGTGGTGGTAGGGTCGGTGGTGGTAGGGTGAGGGACCAGAGGGAGAGGGAGGGTAGGGTCAGCGGTGGTATGGTCAGCGACTGGAGAGAGAGGGAGGGTAGGGTCTGTGGTGGTAGGGTCTGCGACTGGAGAGAGAGGGAGGGTAGGGTCCGTGGTGGTAGGGTCCGTGGTGGTAGGGATGGTGGTGGTAGGGTCGGTGGTGGTAGGGTGAGGGACCAGAGGGAGAGGGAGGGTAGGGTCAGCGGTGGTATGGTCAGCGACTGGAGAGAGAGGGAGGGTAGGGTCTGTGGTGGTAGGGTCTGCGACTGGAGAGAGAGGGAGGGTAGGGTCCGTGGTGGTAGGGTCCGTGGTAGTAGGGTCCGTGGTAGTAGGGTCCGTGGTGGTAGGGTCCGTGGTGGTAGGGTCAGCGACTGGAGAGAGAGGGAGGGTAGGGTCTGTGGTGGTAGGGTCAGCGACTGGAGGGAGAGGGAGGGTAGGGTCTGTGGTGGTAGGGTCTGCGACTGGAGGGAGAGGGAGGGTAGGGTCTGTGGTGGTAGGGTCTGCGACTGGAGAGAGAGGGAGGGTAGGGTCCGTGGTGGTAGGGTCCGTGGTAGTAGGGTCCGTGGTAGTAGGGTCCGTGGTGGTAGGGTCCGTGGTGGTAGGGTCAGCGACTGGAGAGAGAGGGAGGGTAGGGTCTGTGGTGGTAGGGTCAGCGACTGGAGGGAGAGGGAGGGTAGGGTCTGTGGTGGTAGGGTCTGCGACTGGAGGGAGAGGGAGGGTAGGGTCTGTGGTGGTAGGGTCTGCGACTGGAGAGAGAGGGAGGGTAGGGTCCGTGGTGGTAGGGTGAGGGACAGGAGGGAGAGGGAGGGTAGGGTCCGTGGTGGTAGTGTTGTTGGGTGGCGAGACAGTAGTGTGGTCAAGCGGAGGGAGGGTAGTGTGGATGTCACTGGGAGTGGCTGTGGTTGGGAAGATAACAGGAGACGGGTCGGGGACAGTAGGGTGAGGTAGGGTAGGTTTAGGGGTGGGAGGACGGTCGGTCGTAGTCACGGTTTTTGGGGTCATAATGGGGGTAGGGTCACTCTCCAACTGTATGTCCCATATGTCCCCAGTCAGTCGGTAGTTCATGTCTACTACCAGGCAGACTGCAAGTGCAGTCTGCTCGTCACTTCGTCGGTCCTGCTGCTGTTGTGTCATGTCCGTTGTCATGCACGGCTCGTCTACCAAAGAGATGAGCCATGCCGCTGGGTCCTGTTCTGTGTTGTCAAGTCCGTCAGTCAGGGTGGAGGGGTCAGGGGTCTGGTCGGGTACAGTCCCGTCAAGTCCGTCGGTAAGGGTGGAGGGGTCAGGGGTCTGGTCGGGTACAGTGACGTCCACCGTTCTGTCCGCGTTCTCCTCCAGCTCATCGAGGTACTTTGTATAATCTACCACTTTATATGATCTGTATTGTAAGTAAGATAAAAATCAAGATTTCACTGACGTAATTAGGTGACAAAGTAAAAGAGGAGGCAGTAGTACATTCATGAACAAAAACTTTATTTCCCTCACCCCCCTATGTACTATACATGTACAGATGAAAATATATATATATGTAAAATACACGTACATGTATATGTATACAGTAGAGAATAAAAAGTTATTGTCACTAAAATAGCGATAAAGCTTTTAAAATGAAAAAGTAAAAAATAGATCCAGACATGTAGCAAAAAAAAAGATAATTACATATCTATGTATTATATATATGTAGCAGCGAATGTCGATCTATAGAATGGAAATTATTTATATATATTCATATGAAACTTGGTACTACTTTCCTTAAGTTTAATAAGTAGAAACTGATAAAACCTGAACACGTTTAGTGGTTAGTATTTATGAGTAGAAAACACATAGTGCATGTAAATATACATAATTAAAACTACACATGAATAAACATGTATTAAAAGCTGATTTTCATGTCTGTTCAAATAGAAAAAAAATGAGTATTTGGAAATGATTTACAACTCCCTATAGATCTAGATATTTAAAATATATACAGTATAAAAAAACTATTTCGGCTTAGGTTGGAGGGCATTAATAAATGCCGCCGCCATCACCTCCTCCATGTCCTCCGGGGTCCTGACAGGCCTTGTGGGGGAGGCCACCTCCGCCACCAGTTGTTGGTGTCGTTGCCTTACACGGACCCGGCCAGACAGCACGGGCCTGAGTGCTGGCACTGGCAGGGTCGGTACCTCAGCTGGGACTGGGACTGGGAGAGGGGCCGCGCGACATGCGCCTCTCGGTGGCTGGAAGCGGGACGGGAGGCGAGTAGGCCGGGGGTCGGAGTGATCCGACTCATCTGGCTCCGAGTCCTCCGGCTCCGAGTCATCCGGCTCCGACACCTCGGGGTGGGTCGAATACTCCTCAGAGGAGTCCACGGGGTCGGAGGGGCCGGCACGGTAGCTGGCAGAGCTGACGTCCGTCTCCGACGCCGTACTGACGCGGTACGACGCCTTACTGCCCCTTAGTCTGTAACAAAGGTTATTTTTGTAAAACTTAACAAGTTAGTATAAAAGTAGAACAAGTAACAAAGTCATAACAAGGTTAGATCGAGACAAATGTGCCAAAAACACAGACGACAACAGTGTTACAAGGTATATTACATTTTATAATTTAGGTTAGAAGAACAAACAAAAATTGAACATTTCATTTTATTTGAAAAAGGTGCACTACGTACCGGCTGGAGACAGGTGACCCATCTTTCTGCCTCTTGGAAGGGGGGGCACTGTCGGACGAGCCGGAGTCCGGGTCCGAGTCTGAGTTGTCAGGTTGTTCCTCCTTCTCGCTCTCTTAACATAGGAGGATAAAAGTAGTGGTGGTGAAAACCAGTTCATTTCCATATACATACAACTAGCAATGTTTTAATATTTTACTTGTCTGATTTTTCGCCTAGATGTATATTTTATTGTATTAATGTTACATGTATACATATAAATATATATATTGTACAGTAGATCTGGATGCATTATAAATCGAGAGAAATGTGTACATAGATGTACATGTGTTTATATTTATATCTATAAATATGAGCGGTGTACACAAATACATGTACCATATTCCACGTAAAGAGCGCACTGGGCGCTATTTATAACTTATTTTCATGGTGTTTTAGTACTTTGGAGTTTAAGTGTCACCAAAATCATGAAAGTTTAGCCTTTGTTCTAGTTTAAAAATGCGCTTATTAGGGGGAGGGCGCTTATATTACGTAGAATAAGGTGCATGTATACATCTATATATATATATATATCTGTATTGTTATAAATGTTACTGATATTATAAACCTTTTTTTTTCTTACCACTGATCTCCTTAGAGGTATTGCTCAGGCGACTCGGGGTCACCTGTTTCCTCCTTCGGCCCTTGGAGGAGCAGGACGGGGAGGGGGTCCTGGTGGCAGTGGCCCTCTTGCCACGTCGTACGGGTGGTGGCTGGGGGGACTGGCTGTTCTCCTCCTCCTCGGATGAAGAGCTGGCCGGCTGGGTGGAGGTGGAGGGACGCGGCCCAGAGACGCGGCGCCGTTTTGCGTCAGGTAGAGGGAGAGGGCTGGTTGACGGGGTACGGGCCCGCTTCTGCCCAGCCTGGCGTGCCCTAGTGCCTGGGGCGTCCTCCTCCTGGTCCTGTGAAGCGCGCCTTCTGGTGTGGCCCTCCTTATTTAGCTTCTTTTCTCTCTTGTGGGCGAGACTCCCCTTTGCTGGACGGTGACGCTGTAAAATAGTTTAAAAGGAAAGATATTATTATAAGGAATGTGTGAAGATTCATTGATACAAAAATAGTTAGAACTACTATAGATATTAATATGCAATTCTTGTGTAACAAGTGTTGATGTATGATGGATTAATTTTAAATCATTTTTATGTGATAGACCATGTATTGGCTTATATTGACATACATAAGATTTAGTTCCGTACAACGTGCGAAATGCATAAAAGTATGTCTATAGATAGATATCTGTACAGTAAACATACATGTATAATGATCTATAGATAAATTAAGATACAATGTCATGTAGAATTATTTGAGATGCCACTTACAGCAGACTTGGCCGAGCGCCTCTTCTTGGCCTCCTTCACCTTGTTTGGGTCGTTCTTGTCGGGGTTAAATGTCTTGAAATTGGAAACGCGAACGTTTTTGGCATTACGAGCGTTCTGGTAAATAATCTTGTTCTGTCCTTCGAAATCCCGGGAGAAAGGCTTCCGGGCCTCAACCCAGGCGACCAGGTCCGCCCGCCCCTGGTCCCCGGGGGGGAATTCAGGCTTGGTGAGGGGCATCGGGAAGGGGTAGACCTTGGGTGTTTTCTTGGACTTCTTCTTTCCCATCTGAAAAAATAATTGGATAATAGATAAATTGATATATATATTTAGACATGTCCTGCAACTAACACGTGAGGTTGAGTGCTGTCTGATGTGTGGATGGCATGTCCATTGAATGAATAGTAGGGGGGGTGGGAGCAATTTTCGAAATTTTAGGAAAATTTTGAGAAAATGAAAAATCATTTTTTGGGGAAAGCAAAAGACCAGGTGGAAAAAGAATGGAGTACTAGATGCTGTACAAGAGGAGTGCAGAGTAACAGGATGGGGGCCAGTTGAAAAAAAAGAGTGTAGGGGGTGTGGGGAGGTATTTCCATTTTTGACTATAGGCCGTGTCCTGCAACTAAGCGGGTAAAAAAGTGACAAGGGGGGGGGGCGATTTCTAATATTTTTGATGTTCCTGACACGTGAGGTTGAGTGCTGTCTGATGTGTGGATGGCATGTCCATTGAATGAATAGTAGGGGGGGTGGGAGCAATTTTCGAAATTTTAGGAAAATTTTGAGAAAATGAAAAATCATTTTTTGGGGAAAGCAAAAGACCAGGTGGAAAAAGAATGGAGTACTAGATGCTGTACAAGAGGAGTGCAGAGTAACAGGATGGGGGCCAGTTGAAAAAAAAGAGTGTAGGGGGTGTGGGGAGGTATTTCCATTTTTGACTATAGGCCGTGTCCTGCAACTAAGCGGGTAAAAAAGTGACAAGGGGGGGGGGCGATTTCTAATATTTTTGATGTTCCTGACACGTGAGGTTGAGTGCTGTCTGATGTGTGGATGGCATGTCCATTGAATGAATAGTAGGGGGGGTGGGAGCAATTTTCGAAATTTTAGGAAAATTTTGAGAAAATGAAAAATCATTTTTTGGGGAAAGCAAAAGACCAGGTGGAAAAACAATGGAATACTAGATGCTGTACAAGAGGAGTGCAGAGTAACAGGATGGGGGCCAGTTGAAAAAAAAAAGTGTAGGGGGGTGTGGGGAGGTATTTCCATTTTTGACTATAGGCCGTGTCCTGCAACTAAGCGGGTAAAAAAGTGACAAGGCGGGGGGCGATTTCTAATATTTTTGATGTTCCTGACACGTGAGGTTGAGTGCTGTCTGATGTGTGGATGGCATGTCCATTGAATGAATAGTAGGGGGGGTGGGAGCAATTTTCGAAATTTTAGGAAAATTTTGAGAAAATGAAAAATCATTTTTTGGGGAAAGAAAAAGACCAGGTGGAAAAACAATGGAGTACTAGATGCTGTACAAGAGGAGTGCAGAGTAACAGGATGGGGGCCAGTTGAAAAAAAAAAGTGTAGGGGGGTGTGGGGAGGTATTTCCATTTTTGACTATAGGCCGTGTCCTGCAACTAAGCGGGTAAAAAAGTGACAAGGGGGGGGGGCGATTTCTAATATTTTTGATGTTCCTGACACGTGAGGTTGAGTGCTGTCTGATGTGTGGATGGCATGTCCATTGAATGAATAGTAGGGGGGGTGGGAGCAATTTTCGAAATTTTAGGAAAATTTTGAGAAAATGAAAAATCAATTTTTTGGGGAAAGAAAAAGACCAGGTGGAAAAACAATGGAGTACTAGATGCTGTACAAGAGGAGTGCAGAGTAACAGGATGGGGGCCAGTTGAAAAAAAAAAGTGTAGGGGGGTGTGGGGAGGTATTTCCATTTTTGACTATAGGCCGTGTCCTGCAACTAAGCGGGTAAAAAAGTGACAAGGGGGGGGGCGATTTCTAATATTTTTGATGTTCCTGACACGTGAGGTTGAGTGCTGTCTGATGTGTGGATGGCATGTCCATTGAATGAATAGTAGGGGGGGTGGGAGCAATTTTCGAAATTTTAGGAAAATTTTGAGAAAATGAAAAATCAATTTTTTGGGGAAAGAAAAAGACCAGGTGGAAAAACAATGGAGTACTAGATGCTGTACAAGAGGAGTGCAGAGTAACAGGATGGGGGCCAGTTGAAAAAAAAAGGTGTAGGGGGGTGTGGGGAGGTATTTCCATTTTTGACTATAGGCCGTGTCCTGCAACTAAGCGGGTAAAAAAGTGACAAGGGGGGGGGCGATTTCTAATATTTTTGATGTTCCTGACACGTGAGGTTGAGTGCTGTCTGATGTGTGGATGGCATGTCCATTGAATGAATAGTAGGGGGGGTGGGAGCAATTTTCGAAATTTTAGGAAAATTTTGAGAAAATGAAAAATCATTTTTTTGGGGAAAGAAAAAGACCAGGTGGAAAAACAATGGAGTACTAGATGCTGTACAAGAGGAGTGCAGAGTAACAGGATGGGGGCCAGTTGAAAAAAAAAAGTGTAGGGGGGTGTGGGGAGGTATTTCCATTTTTGACTATAGGCCGTGTCCTGCAACTAAGCGGGTAAAAAAGTGACAAGGGGGGGGGCGATTTCTAATATTTTTGATGTTCCTGACACGTGAGGTTGAGTGCTGTCTGATGTGTGGATGGCATGTCCATTGAATGAATAGTAGGGGGGGTGGGAGCAATTTTCGAAATTTTAGGAAAATTTTGAGAAAATGAAAAATCATTTTTTGGGGAAAGCAAAAGACCAGGTGGAAAAAGAATGGAGTACTAGATGCTGTACAAGAGGAGTGCAGAGTAACAGGATGGGGGCCAGTTGAAAAAAAAGAGTGTAGGGGGGTGTGGGGAGGTATTTCCATTTTTGACTATAGGCCGTGTCCTGCAACTAAGCGGGTAAAAAAGTGACAAGGGGGGGGGCGATTTCTAATATTTTTGATGTTCCTGACACGTGAGGTTGAGTGCTGTCTGATGTGTGGATGGCATGTCCATTGAATGAATAGTAGGGGGGGTGGGAGCAATTTTCGAAATTTTAGGAAAATTTTGAGAAAATGAAAAATCAATTTTTTGGGGAAAGAAAAAGACCAGGTGGAAAAACAATGGAGTACTAGATGCTGTACAAGAGGAGTGCAGAGTAACAGGATGGGGGCCAGTTGAAAAAAAAAAGTGTAGGGGGGTGTGGGGAGGTATTTCCATTTTTGACTATAGGCCGTGTCCTGCAACTAAGCGGGTAAAAAAGTGACAAGGGGGGGGGCGATTTCTAATATTTTTGATGTTCCTGACACGTGAGGTTGAGTGCTGTCTGATGTGTGGATGGCATGTCCATTGAATGAATAGTAGGGGGGGTGGGAGCAATTTTCGAAATTTTAGGAAAATTTTGAGAAAATGAAAAATCATTTTTTGGGGAAAGCAAAAGACCAGGTGGAAAAACAATGGAGTACTAGATGCTGTACAAGAGGAGTGCAGAGTAACAGGATGGGGGCCAGTTGAAAAAAAAAAGTGTAGGGGGGTGTGGGGAGGTATTTCCATTTTTGACTATAGGCCGTGTCCTGCAACTAAGCGGGTAAAAAAGTGACAAGGGGGGGGCGATTTCTAATATTTTTGATGTTCCTGACACGTGAGGTTGAGTGCTGTCTGATGTGTGGATGGCATGTCCATTGAATGAATAGTAGGGGGGGTGGGAGCAATTTTCGAAATTTTAGGAAAATTTTGAGAAAATGAAAAATCAATTTTTTGGGGAAAGAAAAAGACCAGGTGGAAAAACAATGGAGTACTAGATGCTGTACAAGAGGAGTGCAGAGTAACAGGATGGGGGCCAGTTGAAAAAAAAAAGTGTAGGGGGGTGTGGGGAGGTATTTCCATTTTTGACTATAGGCCGTGTCCTGCAACTAAGCGGGTAAAAAAGTGACAAGGGGGGGGGCGATTTCTAATATTTTTGATGTTCCTGACACGTGAGGTTGAGTGCTGTCTGATGTGTGGATGGCATGTCCATTGAATGAATAGTAGGGGGGGTGGGAGCAATTTTCGAAATTTTAGGAAAATTTTGAGAAAATGAAAAATCATTTTTTTGGGGAAAGAAAAAGACCAGGTGGAAAAACAATGGAGTACTAGATGCTGTACAAGAGGAGTGCAGAGTAACAGGATGGGGGCCAGTTGAAAAAAAAAAGTGTAGGGGGGTGTGGGGAGGTATTTCCATTTTTGACTATAGGCCGTGTCCTGCAACTAAGCGGGTAAAAAAGTGACAAGGGGGGGGGCGATTTCTAATATTTTTGATGTTCCTGACACGTGAGGTTGAGTGCTGTCTGATGTGTGGATGGCATGTCCATTGAATGAATAGTAGGGGGGGTGGGAGCAATTTTCGAAATTTTAGGAAAATTTTGAGAAAATGAAAAATCATTTTTTGGGGAAAGCAAAAGACCAGGTGGAAAAAGAATGGAGTACTAGATGCTGTACAAGAGGAGTGCAGAGTAACAGGATGGGGGCCAGTTGAAAAAAAAGAGTGTAGGGGGGTGTGGGGAGGTATTTCCATTTTTGACTATAGGCCGTGTCCTGCAACTAAGCGGGTAAAAAAGTGACAAGGGGGGGGGCGATTTCTAATATTTTTGATGTTCCTGACACGTGAGGTTGAGTGCTGTCTGATGTGTGGATGGCATGTCCATTGAATGAATAGTAGGGGGGGTGGGAGCAATTTTCGAAATTTTAGGAAAATTTTGAGAAAATGAAAAATCAATTTTTTGGGGAAAGAAAAAGACCAGGTGGAAAAACAATGGAGTACTAGATGCTGTACAAGAGGAGTGCAGAGTAACAGGATGGGGGCCAGTTGAAAAAAAAAAGTGTAGGGGGGTGTGGGGAGGTATTTCCATTTTTGACTATAGGCCGTGTCCTGCAACTAAGCGGGTAAAAAAGTGACAAGGGGGGGGGCGATTTCTAATATTTTTGATGTTCCTGACACGTGAGGTTGAGTGCTGTCTGATGTGTGGATGGCATGTCCATTGAATGAATAGTAGGGGGGGTGGGAGCAATTTTCGAAATTTTAGGAAAATTTTGAGAAAATGAAAAATCATTTTTTGGGGAAAGCAAAAGACCAGGTGGAAAAAGAATGGAGTACTAGATGCTGTACAAGAGGAGTGCAGAGTAACAGGATGGGGGCCAGTTGAAAAAAAAGAGTGTAGGGGGGTGTGGGGAGGTATTTCCATTTTTGACTATAGGCCGTGTCCTGCAACTAAGCGGGTAAAAAAGTGACAAGGCGGGGGGCGATTTCTAATATTTTTGATGTTCCTGACACGTGAGGTTGAGTGCTGTCTGATGTGTGGATGGCATGTCCATTGAATGAATAGTAGGGGGGGTGGGAGCAATTTTCGAAATTTTAGGAAAATTTTGAGAAAATGAAAAATCATTTTTTGGGGAAAGCAAAAGACCAGGTGGAAAAACAATGGAGTACTAGATGCTGTACAAGAGGAGTGCAGAGTAACAGGATGGGGGCCAGTTGAAAAAAAAAAGTGTAGGGGGGTGTGGGGAGGTATTTCCATTTTTGACTATAGGCCGTGTCCTGCAACTAAGCGGGTAAAAAAGTGACAAGGGGGGGGGCGATTTCTAATATTTTTGATGTTCCTGACACGTGAGGTTGAGTGCTGTCTGATGTGTGGATGGCATGTCCATTGAATGAATAGTAGGGGGGGTGGGAGCAATTTTCGAAATTTTAGGAAAATTTTGAGAAAATGAAAAATCAATTTTTTGGGGAAAGAAAAAGACCAGGTGGAAAAACAATGGAGTACTAGATGCTGTACAAGAGGAGTGCAGAGTAACAGGATGGGGGCCAGTTGAAAAAAAAAAGTGTAGGGGGGTGTGGGGAGGTATTTTCATTTTTGACTATAGGCCGTGTCCTGCAACTAAGCGGGTAAAAAAGTGACAAGGGGGGGGGCGATTTCTAATATTTTTGATGTTCCTGACACGTGAGGTTGAGTGCTGTCTGATGTGTGGATGGCATGTCCATTGAATGAATAGTAGGGGGGGTGGGAGCAATTTTCGAAATTTTAGGAAAATTTTGAGAAAATGAAAAATCAATTTTTTGGGGAAAGAAAAAGACCAGGTGGAAAAACAATGGAGTACTAGATGCTGTACAAGAGGAGTGCAGAGTAACAGGATGGGGGCCAGTTGAAAAAAAAAAGTGTAGGGGGGTGTGGGGAGGTATTTCCATTTTTGACTATAGGCCGTGTCCTGCAACTAAGCGGGTAAAAAAGTGACAAGGGGGGGGGGCGATTTCTAATATTTTTGATGTTCCTGACACGTGAGGTTGAGTGCTGTCTGATGTGTGGATGGCATGTCCATTGAATGAATAGTAGGGGGGGTGGGAGCAATTTTCGAAATTTTAGGAAAATTTTGAGAAAATGAAAAATCAATTTTTTGGGGAAAGAAAAAGACCAGGTGGAAAAACAATGGAGTACTAGATGCTGTACAAGAGGAGTGCAGAGTAACAGGATGGGGGCCAGTTGAAAAAAAAAAGTGTAGGGGGGTGTGGGGAGGTATTTCCATTTTTGACTATAGGCCGTGTCCTGCAACTAAGCGGGTAAAAAAGTGACAAGGGGGGGGGGCGATTTCTAATATTTTTGATGTTCCTGACACGTGAGGTTGAGTGCTGTCTGATGTGTGGATGGCATGTCCATTGAATGAATAGTAGGGGGGGTGGGAGCAATTTTCGAAATTTTAGGAAAATTTTGAGAAAATGAAAAATCATTTTTTTGGGGAAAGAAAAAGACCAGGTGGAAAAACAATGGAGTACTAGATGCTGTACAAGAGGAGTGCAGAGTAACAGGATGGGGGCCAGTTGAAAAAAAAAAGTGTAGGGGGGTGTGGGGAGTTTTTTTTTGGTTTAAATGTTTTTGACTATACGCCGTGTCCTGCAACTAAGCGGGAAAAAATGTGATGGGGGGGGGGGATTTGTTATTTTTTGTATATTACTGACTCGTGAGGGTCTGTGCTGTCTGATGTGTGGATGGCACCTACGTTGATAAAGAGTAGGGGGGGTGGGAGCAATTTTCTCTTGGTGGTAGTACTTAGTTACATGTGACTAAGCGCTTTGACAATTTTGCAAAGATGATACTTTTAAGGGTCTAGGAAGGAAACCAATGATTTTTTTTTCATGTTTTCATGCAGATACGGTATAATATAGCATATTTCAAGTAAAAAGTACTATGACAAAGCATGTAACTGAATAATATGACACATGTTCATTGAGAAAGGATTTTCAAGTTTTTCTATATCTTGGTGACTAAGCGGTATGAGATAGGGTCGATGTGGCTGTATCTGTCAGTTGACATGTAATTTTTTTCTCAGAAAATGTATAAAGAAACATTGTGAACAAAATACAATGCGATTCGGGAGTGCCATATGGTATGATGTACATGTTACAGGGTTTTGATGCAAATAATTTGGACCGATCTGCCCAAAAACAATGAAAAACATGCAGCACGATACAACATGCTGCCGTACTCACCGTGAAGTTGGCTCGATGTGGACGGAAGTAGCACTTGTCCTAGCCCGGGAACAAGCGAGCTGAGCTTAGTTCATGAAAAAAACGGTAGGCGCCAGCAGCTGTGTGGAAATTTCCACTGTGTCGCCACCTCGCGACTAAGCGCTTAGTCACGGGACAAGACAGCGTCCAGAGCAGTCACGCACGGTGTGGAGGGCAGCAGGTAGGGAGTACAATGATGATTTTAACTATGTTAACAGGGGGCATCTATGTTAATCATATGCAGTTTGTGTCTTTTTTTATCTTTGTCCCCTTTCGTTCCTATTGACGTTTCAGAACAACCGCTTAGTGACGGGACACGTCAGGGATAGAGATATAGCATGACCTTGAGGTCTGATGGCGTATTAGGGGGGGGGGGAAAGGGTATGGGGTACTACATCTATATGTTATCTTCATGTTACACTGGATACTGTAACAAAAAAAAAGGTTCATATGTCCTGTAGGAAGCAATTCATATGATATGGTATAAACCGCTTAGTCACGGGACATTGCCGATATTTGATTTTCCACCTGTGGCGACCTACAATGTAGAGAAAGATGGGAAAAAAGCACCTATTTGGACCAAGGTATGTACTAACTATAAATAAAAACATTGTATAGCACTGTAATACATAAGAAACCAACTTTATTACAAGTTAAATGGCTGTGAACAGGGTAAATTAGCGTATTCTCCACCATGACGGCCCCCTGGTGGCCAAATCATGGCATAAAAGTTGGGAAATGTATACATTTCTACACAGGCCCAACCTAAACCTACAGAATGGGGTACTTTTTGGGGGGAAATATAGTACTGCTTCCATGCTGTGCCACATGAAGCTGGACGGACCCCTATTTTTCATATGCATTGAACTTATGAGACAGAGCCTCAAGCCACTTTTCTTGGAGCATAATTGGCCTATTCTACATGCTAGATGAACTATTTGGATATTGCAACTTACCCTTCATGCCTCAGATGGGGCACAAAATCTAGACATAGAAATAGCTTGAAGCCACTTTTTTTGGAGCATAATTGGCCTAATCTACATGCTAGACAAACTATTTGGATATCAAAAGTTACCCTTAATGCATTGGATGGGGCACAAAATCTAGACATAGACATATCTTGAAGCCACTTTTTTTTGGAGCATAATTGGCCTAATCTACATGATAGACAAACTATTTGGATATTGCAAGTTACCCTTCATGCATTGGATGGGGCACAAAATCTAGACATAGAAATTGATTCAATCCAGTTTTCTTGGAGCATAATTGGCCAATTCTACATGCTAGACAAACCATTTGGATATTGCAACTTACCCTTCATGCCTCTGATGGGGCACAACATCTAGACATAGAAATTGCTTCAATCCACTTTTCTTGGAGCATAATTGACCTATTCTACATGCTAGATGAACTATTTGGATATTGCAACTGACCCTTCATGCCTCGGATGGGGCACAAAATCTAGACATAGAAATTGCTTCAATCCACTTTTCTTGGAGCATAATTGGTCTAATCGACATGCTAGACAAACTATTTGGATATTGCAAGTTACCCTTCATGCCTTGGATGGGACCCAAAATCTAGACATAGAAATTGTGTCAACCCACTTTCATTGGTACAGAATAGGCCTAAACTACAGTCCAGACATAGCATTGGGATATTGCAAGTTACCATTCATGCCTCAGAAGGGGCACATAATCTAAACATAGAAATAGTGTAGCGGAGCCGGGGGGGGGGCTCCGCAGGCTCCGCAGTCCCTGCGGAGCCTGCGGAGCACCTAGTTCGCATACTCGCCGGCAGGGGGTCGTTGGCTCCGCAGGGCGGCCTATATATAGGGGCGCCTTGCGGAGCAGGACCAGTCTTACTCCAGGGTTTGAAGGAGCAGGAGGTGTTCCTGCAACTGATATCATTGAAGACTCTGTAACTGTTTACTTGCTTGAATACAAACCTTTTATTGTACATTACTCTTATCGTTCTTCTTAGACCTAAGCGATCGACCACATTCCCATTACAGTGGTGACAAGCGGTTAAAAACTGGAACATACGCCTTTTCGAGATGATGGAAGGTAGGTCGACCGTGCAGGGAAGGGAAGGATCCACGGCAAGTGGAGGGGACATGGGAGATAGGAGACCTCCCCCAGGATTCAACTCACCGGCATCGCAGGTGAGTGCCCTGGACAAGGAGAGGGTGCAAGCCAGGGAGGCAGAGAGGCAGCAGGCCTGGGTAATGGACTGGAGGGAGGAGGAGGCGAGGAGAATGGACGAGATGGCTAGGAACAGGAAGGAGCAGGAGAAGAAATGGGAGGAGCTCTCCAACCAGTTTGGGACATCTCTAGCCGTAGGAGCAGTGGGGGATGGAAGGAAGGAAAAAGAGGAGGGAGAAAGGAGGGAGTCGGCATGGAGCTCTCCCACTAGAGTGGGCAGGAGGAGCGAAGAGCTGGATGAAACGGTAGAATGGAGGACGGCGAGCTACTCAGCTCCGCAGCCGCGGGGAGCAGGAACGTTCCTTCACTCCGCAGCTCCGCAGGCGGACTCCACGGCTGCCGCAGGAGGGGGTTCCGCAGCTCCACGGCCGATTGACTCCGCAGCTCCGCAGCTGACGGACTCCGCAGCTCCGCAGCCAATTGACTCCGCAGCTCCACAAAAAACTGACCAGACTGACTCCGCAGCTCCACACCTCGCTGACTCCGCAAGGAGTTCCACCAGGGGGCCGTCCCCTCTCACCCTTGCACCCTGGGGGGACGACAGGGCTATGGCTCTGGGGGCATCGGCAGGCTCGCCGGGGGGAGTCCTCAGACCAGGGGAGAAGGAGCCCAATCCAATGGTGGAAATAATCCGACAGAAGGTCCGAGAGTCGGCGTCCCGGCGAGAGATGGAGGCCCGCTCAGCAGCGGCGCAGAAGGAGCGCTGGGAGAGGGACCAGCATCAGAGGGAGCTGACCCGGTTACGGGAGGCTGAGAAGGAGAGAGAGAGCCTGGATAGAGCACGACAGCAGAGACTGGCGGAGGAAAGGGCCCTACAGGAGGTGAAGGAGGAGGAGGAGAGGGCAGCATACCGGACTGACGCCAGGGAGAGAGCGGAGGAAGACGCTCTCCGGGAGGAAACAGTACGATGGGAAATAGCCCGAGTAGACGCGGCAAGGGAGGAGGTGAGCCGCGGGAAGAGGCATACCGTGCGGCTATGGAAACGGCAATGAAGATGGCCCAGGCCGCCCCCACCAATGGAGGCACAACGTGGGTAGAAGCAGAGAGAGAGTGGGGTACGGCCGAGAGGGAGGCAAAGGTTTTTGAAAAACGGGTGGCCAGCCCAAGCCCGGCGCTCATGAGCGGGGGGAGGATAGAAGGAATGGGGGGCGCCACCGGAATGACGCCCAACGGGCAGTGGAGGACTGGCCTGGCGGGGGGGCCAAGGAATGCGGAGAGACCGCTATGGGAGGGGCCTACCAAACCGGCACAGCTACCCCTCGACCCAAGGATAACCACTGGGGACAAATGGGAGACAACAAGAAAGAACTATGGGGATAGGATGGAGAAGCCAGTGGTGATGCCGGGCAAGTTTGACGGGACGGGACACCTCACCGAATACTTGGCACACTTCGAGCTGTGCAGACAGGCCAGTGGCTGGGATGATGCCACGGCTGGCGTCTTCCTGGGGCTTAGCCTAACGGGGGGGGCTCGACGACTGTTGACAGGTATAGAACCTGCATCGGAGAAAGGATTCCTCCACCTAAAGAATGCGCTCATTGCGAGATTCCAACCTCCCAACCAGGCGGCCATGTATAAGGCGCTGCTGAGGTCGAAAGAAGAGGAAAGGGGGAGTGCCTGCAGGCGCATGCGGAGGAGGTAGAACGGTACACCCGCCTGGCCTACCCACAGGCGGATATGGCTACCGTTGACGTAATGGCCAAGGACCGCTTCGTGGAGAGCCTCCGGGATCAGCAATTACAGCTGTGGATACACCAGTCCACCGCAGCCACTCTCCTGGAAGCGGTGCAGGTGGGCCTGCATGCGGAGGCCTGTATGCGGCCGTACGGAGGAGCCCAGATCGTACGGGCCACGGGACAGACGATGGGGGAGGAGATGTCCTCTCTGCGGGAGGACGCCCGGAAAGAGAGAGCAGAGAACGCTCACTTCCGGCAGACCGTCACTACAGCCCTATCCGGCCGTGGTCCTGCTTCAGGGGTAGGAAAAGGGGGGGAAAGGCCAGGAGACAGGCCCTCCAGACCGAGGGACGACAGGCCTCGCATTCCCTTGTCAGAAACCAGGTGCTACCACTGTGCAGGGCTGGGCCACCGGAGGAGTAATTGCCCTACGTGGGCGGCTCAGATGGCAGCAGCAGATGCCAAAGCAGGGGCGGCGGTGCAGGCACCGCTGGCACCCAATGCATCAGGCCCGGTCGCTGCGGTTCCGGAAAACTAGAATCGACCCTGCAAACTAGCCACTGCAGGGTCGTGGAGGACGAGGGGCAAACGGAGATAGTGGCGGGTCGCCTGGAGAAGGGCGGGGCCGGCCTCCTCATAGAGGGCAGTCTGGGGGGCAGGAGCATCGGATGTTTGGTGGATACCGGTGCTACTGTCAATATGCTGTCCCTATCGTGGTGGCGGTCCCACGGCGAGCCGGGCACACTGGAAACCACGAAGGAGGTGGTTTACTCGGTCGAGGGACGTCCCTTGAGGTTACACGGAAGTCTGACAATTGCTTTAATAGTGGGCAGGAGCGCGTGGCCCATGACCTTCGAACTGTCGGAGATACCCACGGACGCCATAGTGGGTTGCCGATTCCTGCGGGAATCTGGGTTCATGGTGGACCTGGCCGGGGAGCGGTTGCTCCGGCGGACGTGGGTAGAAGAGGAGGAAATGGGAGAGGGCCTAAATTTCTGTCGGGTCATCAGCTGCAACACGACGGTGATACCCCCGGGAGAAGAGAGGCTGATCGACGGATACCTCGTGGGGGACTGGGAGGGGGAGGACGATGGCCTAGTGGAAGGATTGAGAGAGATGGAGGAAAACAGGGGCCTGCTGGTGGGGCGGGCCCTCATTGATACACGGGAATCTAACACACCAGTCCGGATCTTCAACCCCGGTCAGGACCCAGTGGTAGTATACCGCGATATGACACTGGCGTCCCTGGAGCCGGTAGGGGCGGCCGAGCCCCCCGGGGGCCATCCGGGAGGGGTCGGGGAGAAGTGCCGACTGGCAACCGACACCCCACCCGGGACGGAAGAGGAGGTGCGAGCGGTGTTGGAGGTGCTCACGGAGGGGGTAAAGGAGGACCAAATAGAGGACTTGTCGGCACTCCTCCGTAAGCATATAGGCGCTTTCCAACTACGCCCGGGAGATACGGGCCGGGCGAACTCCATTCAACACCATATCCGCACCGGGAACCGGGCCCCCATCCGCCTGCCGCCACGGCGCTTGGCTCCACACAGGAGAGCGTTGGTGGATGCGGAGGTGGACAAAATGTTGGAGACCGGTATAATAGAGGAGGCAGAGGGTCCGTGGGCGTCACCGGTCGTCCTTGTCAAAAAAAAGGATGGGTCCATGCGGTTTTGTGTGGACTACCGCAAACTAAACGAGGCAACGGTGAAGGACGCGTATCCCTTGCCTCGGATCGATGACTCGCTGGACACACTGGCGGGGTCCCAGTGGTTCAGCACTATGGACCTCGTCAGTGGCTACTGGCAAGTGGCCATGGCCCCAGAGGACCGGGAGAAGACCGCCTTCTCAACACACCGGGGGCTGTTTCAGTTCACGGTTATGCCATTCGGCCTCTGTAACGCCCCCGGGACGTTCGAGAGGCTCATGGAAGTCGCCATGCGGGGGTTGCAATGGACCTCCTGCTTGGTGTACTTGGATGACATTGTGGTCTTCTCCCGGGACTTCCAAGGACATCTGAGGAGGCTGGGGGAGGTTCTGGAGAGGCTGGAGTCCGCCGGGCTCAAAGTCAAACCGAAGAAGTGCCAGCTGGCACAGAAAGAGGTTGCCTTCTTAGGGCACGTGGTCAGCGAAAGAGGCATCGCAACCGACCCGGCAAAGATAGAAGCTATAAGGGACTGGCCAACCCCATGCAGCCTGACAGAAGTAAGGAGTTTCGTGGGACTCGCAGGATATTACCGCTCCTTCGTCCCGGACTTCGCATCACTAGCCAAGCCACTGACCTCGTTGGCGGAGAAGGGCCGCGTCTTCCGGTGGGGCGAGCAGTGCCAAGCAGCTTTTACGGGACTGCAGGAACTGCTCATGTCAGCCCCCATCCTGGGATACCCGGAAGAGGAGGGACAATTGGTTTTGGACACGGACGCATCCGACACCGGCTTAGGGGCTGTCCTTTCACAACGACAAGGGGGGAAAGAGATCGTCCTCTCCTACGGCAGCCGAACCCTCGATAGAGCGGAACGCAACTATTGCGTCACCCGGCGGGAGTTGCTGGGGGTGGTGTTTGGGCTCAAAAAGTTCAGGCACTACCTCCTGGGACGTAACGTACTCGTCCGAACCGACCATGCGGCACTGAAGTGGGTGATGGCCTTCAAGGAGCCGGAGGGACAGGTGGCTCGATGGTTGCAGATCATGGACACATACGACTTTACCATCGAACACCGACCGGGGCGCCTACACGGAAATGCCGATGGGCTCTCCCGGATCCCTTGCAGGCAGTGCGGTCGGTCGGACGGGGAAGAGGGCGAGGTCCCCGCCGCTGTCAGAATGATAACTAGAGCGGGCTCCGCGGACCCGGAGGTAGCAGAGGGCATCCGGCAGGGGGGGACTAAGGATCAGAGAGAGGATCCGGTGGTGGGGCGGGTGTACCAGTGGGTTCAGGACCAGACGACGCCCCCCCCCCCCCCCCGGAGGAACTGGCAGACGGTTCATACGCCCTGAAGTCACTGGCCAGCCAACTGGGACGGCTACAGATCAAGAAAGAGTTGCTGGGAAGGTGGTGGTTTATCCCGGGAAGCAGCCGAGTTTTCCAGATAATAGTGCCAGAGAAGAGAAGGGAGGAGGTGTGGGAGTCAGCGCACGGGGGAGGCCTGATTGGGCACTTTGGAAGGGACCGCACTATCCGCAAGCTACAGGAGCGGTGGTATTGGCCAGAATTTAGGAGGGATGTCACCTATTGGACGGCGACCTGCAAGAGATGCCTGGAGAGGAAGCCGCCCCCCCACCCCCGCAGGGCGCCGATGGGACATGTTGGGGTAGGGCTCCCCATGGAGCGCATTGCAATCGACGTAATGGGACCTCTACCATTGACACCGCGGGGCAATCGTTTCATAGCGGTAGTGGTGGATTATTTCACCAAGTGGTCCGAGGCCATAGCAATGCCCAACCAGGAAGCAGCCACGGTGGCAAGGGCTTTGGTGGACACTATGGTATGCCGTTTCGGCACCCCCACCAGTCTGCATTCGGACCAGGGCAGGAACTTTCAGTCTCACCTCTTCAGGGAAGTGGTACAGCTCTTGGGGATAAAACAGACCCGTACGTGCGCCTTCAACCCGAGGTCGGATGGCATGGTGGAGAGAGCCAACCGGACCATAGAGGCCTTGCTGTCTGCGGTGGTGTCAGAGGACCCGCTGGACTGGGACGAGCACCTGCAGATGGTAATGTCGGCTTACCGGTCCTCTGTCCACTCTACCACCGGCCTCACACCCAACATGATGATGTTGGGACGGGAGACTAACATTCCTCTCTCCCTCCTATACCCGGACCCAGAAGAGGAGGTGGGGGGAGGCAAGGAAGGGTACGTGGCGAATCTCCAGAAGCAAACGGCAGTGGCGCACGAACTGGCACGACAGCACATCGGGGTCTCCGTGGAGCGGCAGGCCCGGAACTATGACGGTAGGGCGGTTTTACGGGAGATACCCACAGGAGCGACCGTATACTACCATCACCCCGGCAAAAAGGTGGGTAGGAGTCCCAAGCTGCAACGCCTGTGGACGGGACCCTGGAAAATAACAAAGCGCATTTCGGGCTCCATCTACGAGATAAAAAGCGAAAGGAAGGTACGCATAGTCCCCTTCGACCAGCTCAAAGTGGTACCTGAGCCACGACCAGGCATGGAAGATCGAATTAACAGGGTGAGAGTGGGGTACCGGCCGGAAGCGGAGGCCCCTCCCGGATTGGACTTGACAGTGCCATTGGCTCCTCACTTGGCCGCCGCCGGGGACTCCGCGGACTCCGCAGACTCCGCAGACTCCGCAGCGGCCGGCTCCGCAAGAGAACATCCGGGCACTGCGGAACATCCGGGCACTGCGGAACATCCGGGCACGCTTGCTCCGCAGTGGTGCCGTTACATGACGTTAATGCCAATGTCATCTGTGTGGAATAGACTGGGAAGCAAAATGGGCAAACGAAAAAATCCCTGCGCAGCCTTCGTTCTCCCAAGGGCTAAGAAAGGAAATAGGAGCAGCCCAAGAACCCTTGCAAAGAAAAACAAAAGGGGTGAGTCTCAGAGGGGGGAAGCTAGAACTAAAAACAGGAGTCCCACACCCCCCAGGAGGGCCAGGGCAACGTCACCCTCCAGGGTAGATTACGGCATGGCGGAGCGGGCGGCTGCGGAGCGGGCGGCTGCGGAGTCGAAATCTCGCGGCTCTCGCCCCGCGCGAGAGTCCGCTGCGGAGCGGGCCGCTGCGGAGTCTGCTGCGGAGCTCAAGTCTCGCGTCTCTCGTGCGGAGCGAGAGGGAGCGAGACCAAAACACAGGGCCGCCATCTTGGATGACCGCTCCAACCCCCCACGCAGAGCAGGGAGGAGCCGCAGCAAAGAAAAAAAAAGGGTGGCTCGAGGAACATCAGCGGAGGAGCAGGAGCAAAGGAGTAGGAGCACCGGTAAGAACCAACGGGCCTCTTACTCCCACTCCCCCGCAGGCAGCGAGACCTCTGCGGACACTGACTCCACAAATTCCGCAGACTCCGCAGACTCCGCAGACTCCGCAAGCTCCACCAGCTCCGCAAGAGTAAGCAGAAACCCCAAAATGTTCAAATGCGCTCGCTGTGAACGCTCTTTCACCCGTAAGAACAACCTATCGAGACACCTGGCAGAGGTACACGGTCCCAGTACGGGGTGGCTGTGCCCCAAGGAGGTCTGCACGGGGGGTGAGAAGGGTATACGGTTCGCCTCAGTCCGAAAGGGGGATATGCGGCGCCACCTGACAGGCTTCCACGTAAAAGACGGGGGCGACCAGCATGAGTGGGTGCTGGATGGAGGCAGCATGCCCGAACCCCACCCCATAGTGCCGAGCGGGAAGCGGAGGAGCGGCTCCGTGAGCTCCCAGTCCAGTGAGGGAGGTGAGGCGGAAAAGAGAGGACGGTCGCGGTCGAAGTCCGCAGGTAAGGCAGCCAAGCCCTCTACCAGCCAGACCAGAGCCCCACCAGTAACCAGGGAGGAGCGGCACAGCCAGGCCCCGGAGGACCTTGCGGGCTCCGCTGCCAGGGCACATACTCCGTCCCCTGTGGCCAGCAAGTCGGCTAGGAGGAAAACCGCCCCCGCCGCCGGCCCCACCAAGACCGCTGTGGCCACCCCCAAAAGGAAGTCCTCCGCCGCCTCCTCTGCCGACGCCACAGTAGCCACCCCTGAAAAGGAACAGAAGGTGGCCAAGAAGAGGTCAGCGCCCTCGGCACCCGCGCCTGAGTCACCGGGTAAGAAGGGTGGGCCAACCAAGGGTAAAGGGAGCGGACGGCCGCAGCTCCCGGAGGCAAGGCTGGTGGTGCGCCGTGTGGACGAAGCTGACACTGGCCCCTTGCAGTCCCCGGCCCCCACCTTCCCCGTCGGAGACAACGCCCCCATCGTAACAGGCCCCCCGGTAACAGTGGTCGCCACGGCAACAACCGCCTCCCGGGACGCAGAGACCGGCACAGCCGTCCGCACCCCCCCCCGGCCGGAGAAGAGGAAGGTGGTGGAGGAAGCGGAGGGGCACAAGGCTAAGGTGGCCCGCATACCCACCAAGGTGGAAAGGAAGGCCCCACCCCCGCTGCCGGTACCCCCACCTCTTCTGGCGGTACACCGCACCCCCGGGTCACTCGGGTCTTCCCCGGCCTTCAGCCTGGGCTCGCCGGGGTTCCTTCCCTGTCAGTCTCAGGATGCCGAGGACTCCCAGGCGGAAGCGGCGACAGCGGCGGAGAACCTCCTGGAGGTTACAGGAGACCCCCTCCGGCAGGCCACCGGGACCCCCGCACCGGAAGAGACCACAACCAGGGCGGTCAGCCCGGGGGAGGACCACGAGAGCGTGGCTAGGCTCGCCCAGCAACTGGCCGAGGGGCGCCGCGTGCTCACCCAGCAGCGCCTCGCCATCTTCGAGTCGTTCGGGGAGACCCGGGAGGAGCGGGCCCTCCTACAGCAGCGAGGGCACGCGGTGCCGGAGCGGCACTTGGCGCCCTCCCCCCGAGCGCGACCACCCTTGGTACTGTGCACCGTCACCCCACCCCGTCCCAAAACTACACCTACTATTCCACCCATTACCCCAGGCTCCATGGACGAACTGGAGAAATACCTCCGGTCCGAGGAGGCGGAATGCGAGTCCGGCTCAGTTCCCAAACCCGACGTAGCAGAGCCGGTGCAGTATGCACACGTCATACTGGATGACGGGCCCTCGGACGACGAGGCAGCACCCATTCTTACCCATTAGGGTGGATGAGGAGCTCCCCCCCCCTCGAGCTAGCTCCCCGGGAGTAGCACACCACGACACCGAGGCCACGGTGCAGGACCCGGTAACGGGCTGCTGGGTGCCCCTCTCAGCCCTCCACCTCAGCGGGTCCCATACGGGGATGGCGGCTGAGGAGGGAGAAGGAGAATCGCACCGGACCCCCCACTGCTAACGGAAAGCCACCACTCCACGACACCGGAGCACGGGGAGACCGAGGCAGGAGAGACCGACCATCAGGCGGCGCCACCGGAGGGCGGCGCCAACGAGGGCGGGGACATTGTGCTCCCCGCGGAGGTCATGGCGGCAACACTCCGACACTGCCAGGAGCCCGGGGAACTACGTCTCCGTCCTGGCCTGGACGCCGCCGGGGAATGGGACCACTCCCTGGCAGTGATGGTGCCGCAGGATGACCCCCGGGTGGACATCACGTTCCGGCCTTATGACCCAGAGGCACCCGTGCAGGTGCGAGGAGTGCAGGGACCCCGGCCTCGGCCACGACCCGCAAGCAGGCCGAGACGCCAAGGTCGGTCCGCCGGGGGTCACCTCTCCCTCAGCGATACTGAACTGGAAAGCCTGCCGGAGGAGTGGCGCTCACCCCGCAACCCGCCTCCGCCTCCCACCAAGAAGAAGGGGGCGAGCAAATGGGGGAAGGACCAGCCCCTTCAAAAGTATAAGGAGAAGGCCGGGGAAGCAGCACCCACCGACACGCAACAACATCACTCCCCTACCACCAGAGGGCCGGGGTCTTCCTTCGGAAGGACCCCACCTAGCGCCGGAGGTGGTCCGGGCCCGCGACGGGGAGCTCCGACCGCCGCCGCCGCCTCCGGAAGCAGCAGGACCGCAGGGCTGGACGCTCCACTACCCGTGCGACTCCCTTGGCTCTTGGTGACCGACCGGGACCCCAACCGCCTGGAGCGGTGGGCCGCCTTCCTGCTGCCCCCACTCTCCATGGGGGAGAACTTTATCACCACGGGCGGAGACCTCAGCTCTCGGCTGCGGGTACTGGGTCCGGACCGGTACGAGGTGGTGGCCTCGGTAACTACACAGTACCGCCTGGTACGGCATCGTCGCGGCCGAGGGGACCCTCCAGCGGCACGAGGAGAGGAACCGCCTGCACCAGAGGTGAGTTGAGAAAGATACGGGACGTACTAATCATGGAGGGATCAATCGGGCCTCATGCCGGGAGGGAGACCAGTAGGGAAAGGAGGGTAGCGGAAAGGAGCAACGCAGGGGTTGCGCATCGTAAGGGGAAGTCGGCAGAGAGGGATAGCTAGCGGGAGGAGAGGAATCCGGCCGGGTGCGCGATGGGGGGGGCACAATTTGATTCAGAGGGATAAGAAGCAGTGACTTACCGTTCAACTTGTGTTACAGGGAGGAGAGGAACCAGGTGAAGACCTGCCCTGAGCCCCAGCCGTCGGGTCGTGCCGGAGACCGCAGGCAGCCGACCGAACCGCCATCCATCATCGCCATCGTCATCCGTCACCCTGCGGGGGGCTGCGGAAGGGATCCAAGGCTTGGGTCCCGGAAGCAGCTGGGCGCCCGCCAACCATCTACCATCACCATCACGCTCTTCACTCCATCCTTCGTCAGGACCTGTTAGGCCCGAGCTGTACCCCTGCTCCTGACTCCATCCGGCCGTTCGCCGTAGCGTTAAGGACCATATAGGCACCAAGCATGGCAAGCCAGTTCGACTGAGTTATAACTGGACTTAGTTATTATAAGTGCGCATGTAATCATAACAATAAGACAGGTGGTCTACTCTGACTGTTATAAGTTTAATCATAAAGTTGGGTATCATGAATAATAATGTAAGGCGACTGCTACCAGCCTAGGGGATTCTCATCTTTAATTATGGATTCCCTCACAATGTGGTGGAGAGGGCCACCATCTAAGTCTGGGGGGAGGGGTCTTAAGATAACGAGGGGAGGGTGTAGCGGAGCCGGGGGGGGGGCTCCGCAGGCTCCGCAGTCCCTGCGGAGCCTGCGGAGCACCTAGTTCGCATACTCGCCGGCAGGGGGTCGTTGGCTCCGCAGGGCGGCCTATATATAGGGGCGCCTTGCGGAGCAGGACCAGTCTTACTCCAGGGTTTGAAGGAGCAGGAGGTGTTCCTGCAACTGATATCATTGAAGACTCTGTAACTGTTTACTTGCTTGAATACAAACCTTTTATTGTACCTTACTCTTATCGTTCTTCTTCTTAGACCTAAGCGATCGACCACATTCCCATTACAATAGCTTCAAGCCACTTTTCTTGGAGCATAATTGGCCTAATCTACATGCTAGACAAACCATTTGGATATTGCAAGTTACCCTTCATGCCTCTGATGGGGCACAAAATCTAGACATAGAAATAGCTTCAATCCACTTTTCTTGGAGCATAATTGACCTAATCTACATGGTAGACAAACTATTTGGATATTGCAAGTTACCCTTCATGCATTGGATGGGACCCGAAATCTAGACATAGAAATTGTGTCAACCCACTTTCATTGGAACAGAGTAGGCCTAAACTACAGTCCAGACATAGCATTGGGATATTGCAACTTACCCTTTATGCCTCGGATAGGGCACAAAATCTAGACATAGAAATAGCTTCAAGCCACTTTTCTTGAAGCATAATTGGCCTAATCTACATGGTAGACAAACTATTTGGATATTGCAAGTTACCCTTCATGCATTGGATGGGGCACAAAATCTAGACATAGAAATAGCTTCAATCCACTTTTCTTGGAGCATAATTGGCCTAATCTACATACTAGACAAACCATTTGGATATTGCAAGTTACCCTTCATGCCTTGGATGGGGCACAAAATCTAGAAATAGAAATTGCTTCAATCCAGTTTTCTTGGAGATAGTTGGCCTTTTCTACATGCTAGATGAACTATTTGGATATTGCAATTTACCATTCATGCCTTGGATGGGGCACAAAATCTAGACATAAAAATAGCTCCAAGCCACTTTTCCTGGAGCATAATTGGCCTTATCTACATGCTAGACAAACTATTTGGATATTGCAAGTTACCCTTCATGCCTTGAATGGGACCCAAAATCTAGATATAGAAAAAGTGTCAACCAACTTTCATTGGAACAGAATAGGCCTAAAGTACAGTCCAGACATATCATTGGGATATTGCAACTTACCATTCATGCCTTGGATGGGGCACAAAATCTAGATATAGAAATTGCTTCAATCCGGTTTTCTTGGAGCAGAATTGGCCTAATCTACATGCCAGACAAACCATTTGGATATTGCAAGTTACCCTTCATGCCTCGGATGGGTCACAAAATCTAGACATAGAAATTGCTTCAATCCAGTTTTCTTGAAGCATAATTGGCCTATTCTACATGCTAGATGAACTATTTGGATATTGCAATTTACCCTTCATGCCTTGGATGGGGCACAAAATCTAAACATAGGAATAGCTCTAAGCCACTTTTCTTGGAGCATAATTGGCCTAATCTACATGCTAGACAAACTATTTGGATATTGCAAGTTACCCTTCATGCATTTGAGGGTGCACAAAATCTAGACATAGATATAGCTTCAAGACACTTTTCTTAGAGCATAATTGGCCTATTCTACATGCTAGATGAACTATTTGGATATTGCAACTTACCTTTCATGCCTTGGATAGGGCACAGAATCTAGACATAGATTTTGCTCCAAGCCACTTTTCTTGGAGCTTAATTGGCCTATTCTACATGCTAGATGAACTATTTGGATATTGCAACTTACCCTTCATGCATTGGATGGGGCACAAAATCTAGACATAGAAATTGCTTCAATCCACTTTTCTTGGAGCATAATTGGCCTTATTTACATGCTAGATGAACTATTTGGATATTGCAACTTACCCTTCATGCCTCGGATGGGGCACAACATCTAGACATAGAAATTGCTTCAATCCACTTTTCTTGGAGCATAATTGGCCTATTCTACATGCTAGATGAACTATTTGGATATTGCAATTTACCCTTCATGCCTCGGATGGGTCACAAAATCTAGAAATAGAAATTGCTTCAATCCACTTTTCTTGGAGCATAGTTGGCCTATTCTAGATGCTAGATGAACTAATGGGATATTGCAACTTACCCTTTATGCCTCGGATGGGGCACAAAATCTAGACATAGAAATAGCTTCAAGCCACTTTTCTTGGAGCATAATTGGCCTAATTTACATGCTTGACAAAACATTTGGATATTGCAAGTTACCCTTCATGCCTCTGATGGGGCACAAAATCTAAACATAGAAATTGCTTCAATCCACTTTTCTTGGAGCATAGTTGGCCTGTTCTACATGCTAGATGAACTATTTGGATATTGCAAGTTACCCTTTATGCCTCGGATGGGTCACAAAATCTAGAAATAGAAATTGCTTCAATCCACTTTTCTTTGAGCATAGTTGGCCTAATCTACATGCTAGGTTAACTATTTGGATATTGCAAGTTACCCTTTATGCCTTGGATGGGTCACAAAATCTAGACATAGAAATGGCTTCAATCAACTTCTCTTGGAGCATAATTGGCCTATTCTACATGCTAGATGAACTATTTGGATATTGCAATTTACCCTTCATGCCTTGGATGGGGCATAAAATCTATACATAGAAATAGCTCCAAGCCACTTTTCCTGGAGCATAATTGGCCTAATCTACATGCTAGACAAACTATTTGGATATTGCAAGTTACCCTTCATGCATTTGATGGGGCAAAAACTCTAGACATAGAAATTGCTTCAATCCAGTTTTCTTGGAGCATAATTGGCCTATTCTACATGCTAGATGAACTATTTGGATATTGCAACTTACCCTTCATGCCTCGGATGGGGCACAACATCTAGACATAGAAATTGCTTCAATCCACTTTTCTTGGAGCCTAATTGACCTATTCTACATGCTAGATGAACTATTTGGATATTGCAACTGACCCTTCATGCCTCGGATGGGGCAAAAAATATAGACATAGAAATTGCTTCAATTCACTTTTTTTGGAGCATAATTGGCCTATTCTACATGCTCGACAAACTATTTGGATATTGTAAGTTTTCTTTCATGCCTTGGATGGGGCACAAAATCTAGACATAGAAATAGCTCCAAGCCACTTTTCTTGGAGCATGATTGGCCTAATCTAAATGCTAGACAAACTATTTGGATATTGCAAGTTACCCTTCATGCCTCTGATGGGACCCAAAGTCTAGACATAGATATTGTTCAAACCCACTTTCATTGGAACGGAAAAGGCCTAAACTACAGTCCAGACATAGTATTGTGATATTGCAACTTATCTATCATGCCTCGGATGGGGCACAAAATCTAGACATAGAAATTGTGTCAAACCACTTTCATTGGACAAAAATAGGCCTAAACTACAGTCCAGACATAGCATTGGGATATTGCAGCTTACCCTTCATGCCTCGGATGGGGCACAAAATCTAGACATAAAAATAGCTTCAAGCCACTTTTCTTGGAGCATAATTGGCCTAATCTTCATGCTAGACAAACTATTTGGATATTGCAAGTTACCCTTCATGCATTGGATGGGGCAAAAACTCTAGACATAGAAATTGCTTCAATCCAGTTTTCTTGGAGCATAATTGGCCTATTCTACATGCTAGATGAACTATTTGGATATTGCAACTTACCCTTCATGCCTCGGATGGGGCACAAAATCTAGACATAGAAATTGCTTCAATCCAGTTTTCTTGGAGCATAATTGGCCTATTGTACATGCTAGATTAACTATTTGGATATTGCAAGTTACCTTTCATGCCTTTGATAGGGCACAAAATCTAGACATAGAAATTGCTCCAAGCCACTTTTCTTGGAGCTTAATTGGCCTAATCTACATGCTAGACAAACTATTTGGATATTGCAAGTTACCATTCATGCCTTGGATGGGACCCAAAATCAAGACATGGAAATTGTGTCAACCCACTTTCATTGGTCAAAAAAAAGGCCTAAACTACAGTCCAGACATAGCATTGGGATATTGCAACTTACCCTTCATGCCTCGGATGGGGCACAAAATCTAGACATAGAAATAGCTTTAAGCCACTTTTTTTGGAGCAAAATTGGCCTAATCTACATGCTAGACAAACTATTTGGATATTACAAGTTACCCTTAATGCATTGGATGGGGCACAAAATCTAGACATAGAAATAGCCTGAAGCCACTTTTTTTGGAGCATAATTGGCCTAATCTACATGCTAGACAAACTATTTGGATATTGCAAGTTACCCTTCATCCATTGGATGGGGCAAAAACTCTAGACATAGAAATTGCTTCAATCCACTTTTCTTGGAGCATAATTGGCCTATTCTACATGCTAGATGAACTATTTGGATATTGCAATTTACCCTTCATGCCTCGGATGGGTCACAAAATCTAGAAATAGAAATTGCTTCAATCCACTTTTCTTGGAGCATAGTTGGCCTATTCTAGATGCTAGATGAACTAATGGGATATTGCAACTTACCCTTTATGCCTCGGATGGGGCACAAAATCTAGACATAGAAATAGCTTCAAGCCACTTTTCTTGGAGCATAATTGGCCTAATTTACATGCTTGACAAAACATTTGGATATTGCAAGTTACCCTTCATGCCTCTGATGGGGCACAAAATCTAAACATAGAAATTGCTTCAATCCACTTTTCTTGGAGCATAATTGGCCTGTTCTACATGCTAGATGAACTATTTGGATATTGCAAGTTACCCTTTATGCCTCGGATGGGTCACAAAATCTAGAAATAGAAATTGCTTCAATCCACTTTTCTTTGAGCATAGTTGGCCTAATCTACATGCTAGGTTAACTATTTGGATATTGCAAGTTACCCTTTATGCCTTGGATGGGTCACAAAATCTAGACATAGAAATGGCTTCAATCAACTTCTCTTGGAGCATAATTGGCCTATTCTACATGCTAGATGAACTATTTGGATATTGCAATTTACCCTTCATGCCTTGGATGGGGCATAAAATCTATACATAGAAATAGCTCCAAGCCACTTTTCCTGGAGCATAATTGGCCTAATCTACATGCTAGACAAACTATTTGGATATTGCAAGTTACCCTTCATGCATTTGATGGGGCAAAAACTCTAGACATAGAAATTGCTTCAATCCAGTTTTCTTGGAGCATAATTGGCCTATTCTACATGCTAGATGAACTATTTGGATATTGCAACTTACCCTTCATGCCTCGGATGGGGCACAACATCTAGACATAGAAATTGCTTCAATCCACTTTTCTTGGAGCCTAATTGACCTATTCTACATGCTAGATGAACTATTTGGATATTGCAACTGACCCTTCATGCCTCGGATGGGGCAAAAAATATAGACATAGAAATTGCTTCAATTCACTTTTTTTGGAACATAATTAGCCTATTCTACATGCTCGACAAACTATTTGGATATTGTAAGTTTTCTTTCATGCCTTGGATGGGGCACAAAATCTAGACATAGAAATAGCTCCAAGCCGCTTTTCTTGGAGCATGATTGGCCTAATCTAAATGCTAGACAAACTATTTCGATATTGCAAGTTACCCTTCATGCCTCTGATGGGACCCAAAGTCTAGACATAGATATTGTTCAAACCCACTTTCATTGGAACGGAAAAGGCCTAAACTACAGTCCAGACATAGTATTGTGATATTGCAACTTATCTATCATGCCTCGGATGGGGCACAAAATCTAGACATAGAAATTGTGTCAAACCACTTTCATTGGACAAAAATAGGCCTAAACTACAGTCCAGACATAGCATTGGGATATTGCAGCTTACCCTTCATGCCTCGGATGGGGCACAAAATCTAGACATAAAAATAGCTTCAAGCCACTTTTCTTGGAGCATAATTGGCCTAATCTTCATGCTAGACAAACTATTTGGATATTGCAAGTTACCCTTCATGCATTGGATTGGGCAAAAACTCTAGACATAGAAATTGCTTCAATCCAGTTTTCTTGGAGCATAATTGGCCTATTCTACATGCTAGATGAACTATTTGGATATTGCAACTTACCCTTCATGCCTCGGATGGGGCACAAAATCTAGACATAGAAATTGCTTCAATCCAGTTTTCTTGGAGCATAATTGGCCTATTGTACATGCTAGATTAACTATTTGGATATTGCAAGTTACCTTTCATGCCTTTGATAGGGCACAAAATCTAGACATAGAAATTGCTCCAAGCCACTTTTCTTGGAGCTTAATTGGCCTTATCTACATGCTAGACAAACTATTTGGATATTGCAAGTTACCATTCATGCCTTGGATGGGACCCAAAATCAAGACATGGAAATTGTGTCAACCCACTTTCATTGGTCAAAAAAAAGGCCTAAACTACAGTCCAGACATAGCATTGGGATATTGCAACTTACCCTTCATGCCTCGGATGGGGCACAAAATCTAGACATAGAAATAGCTTCAAGCCACTTTTTTTGGAGCAAAATTGGCCTAATCTACATGCTAGACAAACTATTTGGATATTACAAGTTACCCTTAATGCATTGGATGGGGCACAAAATCTAGACATAGAAATAGCCTGAAGCCACTTTTTTTGGAGCATAATTGGCCTAATCTACATGCTAGACAAACTATTTGGATATTGCAAGTTACCCTTCATCCATTGGATGGGGCAAAAACTCTAGACATAGAAATTGCTTCAATCCACTTTTCTTGGAGCATAATTGGCCTATTCTACATGCTAGATGAACTATTAGGATATTGCAACTTACCCTTCATGCCTCGGATGGGGCACAACATCTTGACATAGAAATTGCTTCAATCCACTTTTCTTGGAGCATAATTGGCCTATTCTACATGCTAGATGAACTATTTGGATATTGCAAGTTACCCTTTATGCCTCGGATGGGTCACAAAATCTAGAAATAGAAATTGCTTCAAAGCACTCTTCTTGGAGCATAGTTGGCCTATTCTACATGCTAGATGAACTATTTGGATATTGCAACTTACCCTTCATGCCTCGGATGGGTCAAAAAATCTAGACATAGAAATTGCTTCAATCCAGTTTTCCTGGAGCATAATTGGCCTATTCTACATGCTAGATGAACTATTTGGATATTGCAATTTACCCTTCATGGATTGGATGGGGCACAAATTCTAGACATAGAAATAGCTCCTAGCCACTTTTCCTGGAGCATAATTGGCCTAATCTACATGCTAGACAAACCATTTGGATATTGCAAGTTACCCTTCATGCCTCGGATGGGGCACAAAATCTAGACATAGAAATAGCGTTAAGCCACTTTTCTTGGAGCATAATTGGCCTAATCTACATGCTAGACAAACTATTTGGATATTGCAAGTTACCCTTCATGCCTTGGATGGGACCCAAAATCAAGACATACAAATTGTGTCAACCCACTTTCATTGGAACAGAATAGGCCTAAACTACAGTCCAGACATAGCATTGGGATATTGCAACTTACCCTTCATGCCTCGGATGGGGCACGAAATCTAGAAATAGAAATAGCTTCAAGCCACTTTTCTTGCAGCATAATTGGCCTAATTTACATGCTTGACAAAACATTTGGATATTGCAAGTTACCCTTCATGCCTCTGATGGGGCACAAAATCTAAACATAGAAATTGCTTCAATCCACTTTTCTTGAAGCATAGTTGGCCTGTTCTACATGCTAGATGAACTATTTGGATATTGCAAGTTACCCTTTATGCCTCGGATGGGTCACAAAATCTAGAAATAGAAATTGCTTCAATCCACTTTTCTTTGAGCATAGTTGGCCTAATCTACATGCTAGGTTAACTATTTGGATATTGCAATTTACCCTTCATGCCTTGGATGCGGCACAAAATCTAGACATAGAAATTGCTCCAAGCCACTTTTCCTGGAGCATAATTGGCCTAATCTACATGCTAGACAAACTATTTGGATATTGCAAGTTACCCTTCATGCGTCTGATGGGACCCAAAATGTAGACATAGAAATAGTGTCAACCCATTTTCATTGGAACGGAAAAGGCCTAGCCTACAGTCCAGACATAGTATTGTGATATTGCAACTTATCTTTCATGCCTCGGATGGGACACAAAATCTAGACATAGAAATGGTGTCAACCCACTTTCATTGGACACAACTAGGCCTAAACTACAGTCCAGACATAGCATTGGGATATTGCAACTTACCCTTCATGCCTCGGATGGGGCACAAAATCTAGACATAGAAATTGCTTCAATCCACTTTTCTTGGAGCATAATTGGCCTAATCTACATGCTAGATGAACTATTTGGATATTGCAAGTTACCCTTTATGCCTCGGATGGGTCAAAAAATCTAGACATAGAGATGGCTTCAATCAACTTCTCTTGGAGCATAGTTGGCCTATTCTACATGCTAGATGAACTATTTGGATATTGCAATTTACCCTTCATGCCTTGGATGGGGCATAAAATCTTTACATAGAAATAGCTCCAAGCCACTTTTCCTGGAGCATAATTGGCCTAATCTACATGCTAGACAAACTATTTGGATATTGCAAGTTACCCTTCATGCATTGGATGGGGCACAAAATCTAGACATAGAAATAGCTCCAAGCCACTTTTCCTGGAGCATAATTGGCCTAATCTACATGCTAGACAAACTATTTGGATATTGCAAGTTACCCTTCATGCATTGGATGGGGCACAAAATCTAGACATAGAAATTGCTTCAATCCACTTTTCTTGGAGCATAATTGGCCTATTCTACTTGCTAGATGAACTTTTTGGATATTGCAACTTACCCTTCATGCCTCCGATGGGGCACAAAATCTAGACATAGAAATTGCTTCAATCCACTTTTCTTGGAGCATAGTTGGCCTATTCTACATGCTAGATGAACTATTTGGATATTGCAATTTACTCTTCATGCCTTGGATGGGGCACAAAATCTAGACATAGAAATTGCTTCAATTCACTTTTTTTGGAACATAATTAGCCTATTCTACATGCTCGACAAACTATTTGGATATTGCAAGTTTTCTTTCATGCCTTGGATGGGGCACAAAATCTAGACATAGAAATAGCTCCAAGCCGCTTTTCTTGGAGCATGATTGGCCTAATCTAAATGCTAGACAAACTATTTCGATATTGCAAGTTACCCTTCATGCCTCTGATGGGACCCAAAGTCTAGACATAGATATTGTTCAAACCCACTTTCATTGGAACGGAAAAGGCCTAAACTACAGTCCAGACATAGTATTGTGATATTGCAACTTATCTATCATGCCTCGGATGGGGCACAAAATCTAGACATAGAAATTGTGTCAAACCACTTTCATTGGACAAAAATAGGCCTAAACTACAGTCCAGACATAGCATTGGGATATTGCAGCTTACCCTTCATGCCTCGGATGGGGCACAAAATCTAGACATAAAAATAGCTTCAAGCCACTTTTCTTGGAGCATAATTGGCCTAATCTTCATGCTAGACAAACTATTTGGATATTGCAAGTTACCCTTCATGCATTGGATGGGGCAAAAACTCTAGACATAGAAATTGCTTCAATCCAGTTTTCTTGGAGCATAATTGGCCTATTCTACATGCTAGATGAACTATTTGGATATTGCAACTTACCCTTCATGCCTCGGATGGGGCACAAAATCTAGACATAGAAATTGCTTCAATCCAGTTTTCTTGGAGCATAATTGGCCTATTGTACATGCTAGATTAACTATTTGGATATTGCAAGTTACCTTTCATGCCTTTGATAGGGCACAAAATCTAGACATAGAAATTGCTCCAAGCCACTTTTCTTGGAGCTTAATTGGCCTTATCTACATGCTAGACAAACTATTTGGATATTGCAAGTTACCATTCATGCCTTGGATGGGACCCAAAATCAAGACATGGAAATTGTGTCAACCCACTTTCATTGGTCAAAAAAAAGGCCTAAACTACAGTCCAGACATAGCATTGGGATATTGCAACTTACCCTTCATGCCTCGGATGGGGCACAAAATCTAGACATAGAAATAGCTTCAAGCCACTTTTTTTGGAGCAAAATTGGCCTAATCTACATGCTAGACAAACTATTTGGATATTACAAGTTACCCTTAATGCATTGGATGGGGCACAAAATCTAGACATAGAAATAGCCTGAAGCCACTTTTTTTGGAGCATAATTGGCCTAATCTACATGTTAGACAAACTATTTGGATATTGCAAGTTACCCTTCATCCATTGGATGGGGCAAAAACTCTAGACATAGAAATTGCTTCAATCCACTTTTCTTAGAGCATAATTGGCCTATTCTACATGCTAGATGAACTATTAGGATATTGCAACTTACCCTTCATGCCTCGGATGGGGCACAACATCTTGACATAGAAATTGCTTCAATCCACTTTTCTTGGAGCATAATTGGCCTATTCTACATGCTAGATGAACTATTTGGATATTGCAAGTTACCCTTTATGCCTCGGATGGGTCACAAAATCTAGAAATAGAAATTGCTTCAAAGCACTTTTCTTGGAGCATAGTTGGCCTATTCTACATGCTAGATGAACTATTTGGATATTGCAACTTACCCTTCATGCCTCGGATGGGTCAAAAAATCTAGACATAGAAATTGCTTCAATCCAGTTTTCCTGGAGCATAATTGGCCTATTCTACATGCTAGATGAACTATTTGGATATTGCAATTTACCCTTCATGGATTGGATGGGGCACAAATTCTAGACATAGAAATAGCTCCTAGCCACTTTTCCTGGAGCATAATTGGCCTAATCTACATGCTAGACAAACCATTTGGATATTGCAAGTTACCCTTCATGCCTCGGATGGGGCACAAAATCTAGACATAGAAATAGCGTTAAGCCACTTTTCTTGGAGCATAATTGGCCTAATCTACATGCTAGACAAACTATTTGGATATTGCAAGTTACCCTTCATGCCTTGGATGGGACCCAAAATCAAGACATACAAATTGTGTCAACCCACTTTCATTGGAACAGAATAGGCCTAAACTACAGTCCAGACATAGCATTGGGATATTGCAACTTACCCTTCATGCCTCGGATGGGGCACGAAATCTAGAAATAGAAATAGCTTCAAGCCACTTTTCTTGCAGCATAATTGGCCTAATTTACATGCTTGACAAAACATTTGGATATTGCAAGTTACCCTTCATGCCTCTGATGGGGCACAAAATCTAAACATAGAAATTGCTTCAATCCACTTTTCTTGAAGCATAGTTGGCCTGTTCTACATGCTAGATGAACTATTTGGATATTGCAAGTTACCCTTTATGCCTCGGATGGGTCACAAAATCTAGAAATAGAAATTGCTTAAATCCACTTTTCTTTGAGCATAGTTGGCCTAATCTACATGCTAGGTTAACTATTTGGATATTGCAATTTACCCTTCATGCCTTGGATGCGGCACAAAATCTAGACATAGAAATTGCTCCAAGCCACTTTTCCTGGAGCATAATTGGCCTAATCTACATGCTAGACAAACTATTTGGATATTGCAAGTTACCCTTCATGCGTCTGATGGGACCCAAAATGTAGACATAGAAAGAGTGTCAACCCATTTTCATTGGAACGGAAAAGGCCTAGCCTACAGTCCAGACATAGTATTGTGATATTGCAACTTATCTTTCATGCCTCGGATGGGACACAAAATCTAGACATAGAAATGGTGTCAACCCACTTTCATTGGACACAACTAGGCCTAAACCACAGTCCAGACATAGCATTGGGATATTGCAACTTACCCTTCATGCCTCGGATGGGGCACAAAATCTAGACATAGAAATTGCTTCAATCCACTTTTCTTGGAGCATAATTGGCCTAATCTACATGCTAGATGAACTATTTGGATATTGCAAGTTACCCTTTATGCCTCGGATGGGTCAAAAAATCTAGACATAGAGATGGCTTCAATCAACTTCTCTTGGAGCATAGTTGGCCTATTCTACATGCTAGATGAACTATTTGGATATTGCAATTTACCCTTCATGCCTTGGATGGGGCATAAAATCTTTACATAGAAATAGCTCCAAGCCACTTTTCCTGGAGCATAATTGGCCTAATCTACATGCTAGACAAACTATTTGGATATTGCAAGTTACCCTTCATGCATTGGATGGGGCACAAAATCTAGACATAGAAATAGCTCCAAGCCACTTTTCCTGGAGCATAATTGGCCTAATCTACATGCTAGACAAACTATTTGGATATTGCAAGTTACCCTTCATGCATTGGATGGGGCACAAAATCTAGACATAGAAATTGCTTCAATCCACTTTTCTTGGAGCATAATTGGCCTATTCTACTTGCTAGATGAACTTTTTGGATATTGCAACTTACCCTTCATGCCTCCGATGGGGCACAAAATCTAGACATAGAAATTGCTTCAATCCACTTTTCTTGGAGCATAGTTGGCCTATTCTACATGCTAGATGAACTATTTGGATATTGCAATTTACTCTTCATGCCTTGGATGGGGCACAAAATCTAGACATAGAAATTGCTTCAATTCACTTTTTTTGGAACATAATTAGCCTATTCTACATGCTCGACAAACTATTTGGATATTGCAAGTTTTCTTTCATGCCTTGGATGGGGCACTAAATCTAGACATAGAAATAGCTCCAAGCCACTTTTCTTGGAGCATGATTGGCCTAATCTAAATGCTAGACAAACTATTTGGAAATTTCAAGTTACCCTTCATGCCTCTGATGGGACCCAAAGTCTAGACATAGATATTGTTCAAACCCAGTTTCATTGGAACGGAAAAGGCCTTAACTACAGTCCAGACATAGTATTGTGATATTGCAACTTATCTTTCATGCCTCAGATGGGGCACAAAATCTAGACATAGAAATAGCTTCAAGCCACTTTTCTTGGAGCATAATTGGCCTATTCTACATGCTAGATGAACTATTTGGATATTGCAACTTACCCTTCATGCCTCGGATGGGGCACAAAATCTAGACATAGAAATTGCTTCAATCCACTTTTCTTGGAGCATAATTGGTCTAATCGACATGCTAGACAAACTATTTGGATATTGCAAGTTACCCTTCATGCCTTGGATGGGACCCAAAATCTAGACATAGAAATTGTGGCAACCCACTTCCATTGGTACAGAATAGGCCTAAACGACAGTCCAGACATAGCATTGGGATATTGCAAGTTACCATTCATGCCTCAGAAGGGGCACATAATCTAAACATAGAAATAGCTTCAAGCCACTTTTCTTGGAGCATAATTGGCCCAATCTACATGCTAGACAAACCATTTGGATATTGCAAGTTACCCTTCATGCCTCGGATGGGGCACAAAATCTAGACATAGAAATAGCTTCAATCCACTTTTCTTGGAGCATAATTGACCTAATCTACATGCTAGACAATCTATTTGGATATTGCAAGTTACCCTTCATGCATTGGATGGGACCCGAAATCTAGACATAGAAATTGTGTCAACCCACTTTCATTGGAACAGATAGGCCTAAACTACAGTCCAGACATAGCATTGGGATATTGCAACTTACCCTTTATGCCTCGGATAGGGCACAAAATCTAAACATAGAAATTGCATCAATCCACTTTTCTTGGAGCATAATTGGCCTGTTCTACATGCTAGATGAACTATTTGGATATTGCAAGTTACCCTTTATGCCTCGGATGGGTCACAAAATCTAGAAATAGAAATTGCTTCAATCCACTTTTCTTTGAGCATAGTTGGCCTAATCTACATGCTAGGTTAACTATTTGGATATTGCAAGTTACCCTTTATGCCTCGGATGGGTCACAAAATCTAGACATAGAAATGGCTTCAATCAACTTCTCTTGGAGCAAAGTTGGCCTATTCTACATGCTAGATGAACTATTTGGATATTGCAATTTACCCTTCATGCCTTGGATGGGGCATAAAATCTTTACATAGAAATAGCTCCAAGCCACTTTTCCTGGAGCATAATTGGCCTAATCTACATGCTAGACAAACTATTTGGATATTGCAAGTTACCCTTCATGCATTGGATGGGGCACAAAATCTAGACATAGAAATAGCTCCAAGCCACTTTTCCTGGAGCATAATTGGCCTAATCTACATGCTAGACAAACTATTTGGATATTGCAAGTTACCCTTCATGCATTGGATGGGGCACAAAATCTAGACATAGAAATTGCTTCAATCCACTTTTCTTGGAGCATAATTGGCCTATTCTACTTGCTAGATGAACTTTTTGGATATTGCAACTTACCCTTCATGCCTCCGATGGGGCACAAAATCTAGACATAGAAATTGCTTCAATCCACTTTTCTTGGAGCATAGTTGGCCTATTCTACATGCTAGATGAACTATTTGGATATTGCAATTTACTCTTCATGCCTTGGATGGGGCACAAAATCTAGACATAGAAATTGCTTCAATTCACTTTTTTTGGAACATAATTAGCCTATTCTACATGCTCGACAAACTATTTGGATATTGCAAGTTTTCTTTCATGCCTTGGATGGGGCACTAAATCTAGACATAGAAATAGCTCCAAGCCACTTTTCTTGGAGCATGCTTGGCCTAATCTAAATGCTAGACAAACTATTTGGAAATTTCAAGTTACCCTTCATGCCTCTGATGGGACCCAAAGTCTAGACATAGATATTGTTCAAACCCAGTTTCATTGGAACGGAAAAGGCCTTAACTACAGTCCAGACATAGTATTGTGATATTGCAACTTATCTTTCATGCCTCAGATGGGGCACAAAATCTAGACATAGAAATAGCTTCAAGCCACTTTTCTTGGAGCATAATTGGCCTATTCTACATGCTAGATGAACTATTTGGATATTGCAACTTACCCTTCATGCCTCGGATGGGGCACAAAATCTAGACATAGAAATTGCTTCAATCCACTTTTCTTGGAGCATAATTGGTCTAATCGACATGCTAGACAAACTATTTGGATATTGCAAGTTACCCTTCATGCCTTGGATGGGACCCAAAATCTAGACATAGAAATTGTGGCAACCCACTTCCATTGGTACAGAATAGGCCTAAACGACAGTCCAGACATAGCATTGGGATATTGCAAGTTACCATTCATGCCTCAGAAGGGGCACATAATCTAAACATAGAAATAGCTTCAAGCCACTTTTCTTGGAGCATAATTGGCCCAATCTACATGCTAGACAAACCATTTGGATATTGCAAGTTACCCTTCATGCCTCGGATGGGGCACAAAATCTAGACATAGAAATAGCTTCAATCCACTTTTCTTGGAGCATAATTGACCTAATCTACATGCTAGACAATCTATTTGGATATTGCAAGTTACCCTTCATGCATTGGATGGGACCCGAAATCTAGACATAGAAATTGTGTCAACCCACTTTCATTGGAACAGATAGGCCTAAACTACAGTCCAGACATAGCATTGGGATATTGCAACTTACCCTTTATGCCTCGGATAGGGCACAAAATCTAAACATAGAAATTGCATCAATCCACTTTTCTTGGAGCATAATTGGCCTGTTCTACATGCTAGATGAACTATTTGGATATTGCAAGTTACCCTTTATGCCTCGGATGGGTCACAAAATCTAGAAATAGAAATTGCTTCAATCCACTTTTCTTTGAGCATAGTTGGCCTAATCTACATGCTAGGTTAACTATTTGGATATTGCAAGTTACCCTTTATGCCTCGGATGGGTCACAAAATCTAGACATAGAAATGGCTTCAATCAACTTCTCTTGGAGCAAAGTTGGCCTATTCTACATGCTAGATGAACTATTTGGATATTGCAATTTACCCTTCATGCCTTGGATGGGGCATAAAATCTATACATAGAAATAGCTCCAAGCCACTTTTCCTGGAGCATAATTGGCCTAATCTACATGCTAGACAAACTATTTGGATATTGCAAGTTACCCTTCATGCATTGGATGGGGCACAAAATCAAGACATAGAAATAGCTTCAATCCACTTTTCTTGGAGCATAATTGGCCTAATCTACATACTAGACAAACCATTTGGATATTGCAAGTTACCCTTCATGCCTTGGATGGGGCACAAAATCTAGAAATAGAAATTGCTTCAATCCAGTTTTCTTGGAGCATAGTTGGCCTTTTCTACATGCTAGATGAACTATTTGGATATTGCAATTTACCATTCATGCCTTGGATGGGGCACAAAATCTAGACATAAAGATAGCTCCAAGCCACTTTTCCTGGAGCATAATTGGCCTTATCTACATGCTAGACAAACTATTTGGATATTGCAAGTTACCCTTCATGCCTTGAATGGGACCCAAAATCTAGATATAGAAAAAGTGTCAACCAACTTTCATTGGAACAGAATAGGCCTAAAGTACAGTCCAGACATATCATTGGGATATTGCAACTTACCATTCATGCCTTGGATGGGGCACAAAATCTAGATATAGAAATTGCTTCGATCCGGTTTTCTTGGAGCATAATTGGCCTAATCTACATGCTAGACAAACCATTTGGATATTGCAAGTTACCCTTCATGCCTCGGATGGGTCACAAAATCTAGACATAGAAATTGCTTCAATCCAGTTTTCTTGAAGCATAATTGGCCTATTCTACATGCTAGATGAACTATTTGGATATTGCAATTTACCCTTCATGCCTTGGATGGGGCACAAAATCTAAACATAGGAATAGCTCTAAGCCACTTTTCTTGGAGCATAATTGGCCTAATCTACATGCTAGACAAACTATTTGGATATTGCAAGTTACCCTTCATGCATTTGAGGGTGCACAAAATCTAGACATAGATATAGCTTCAAGACACTTTTCTTAGAGCATAATTGGCCTATTCTACATGCTAGATGAACTATTTGGATATTGCAACTTACCTTTCATGCCTTGGATAGGGCACAAAATCTAGACATAGATTTTGCTCCAAGCCACTTTTCTTGGAGCTTAATTGGCCTATTCTACATGCTAGATGAACTATTTGGATATTGCAACTTACCCTTCATGCATTGGATGGGGCACAAAATCTAGACATAGAAATTGCTTCAATCCACTTTTCTTGGAGCATAATTGGCCTTATTTACATGCTAGATGAACTATTTGGATATTGCAACTTACCCTTCATGCCTCGGATGGGGCACAACATCTAGACATAGAAATTGCTTCAATCCACTTTTCTTTGAGCATAATTGGCCTATTCTACATGCTAGATGAACTATTTGGATATTGCAATTTACCCTTCATGCCTCGGATGGGTCACAAAATCTAGAAATAGAAATTGCTTCAATCCACTTTTCTTGGAGCATAGTTGGCCTATTCTAGATGCTAGATGAACTAATGGGATATTGCAACTTACCCTTTATGCCTCGGATGGGGCACAAAATCTAGACATAGAAATAGCTTCAAGCCACTTTTCTTGGAGCATAATTGGCCTAATTTACATGCTTGACAAAACATTTGGATATTGCAAGTTACCCTTCATGCCTCTGATGGGGCACAAAATCTAAACATAGAAATTGCTTCAATCCACTTTTCTTGGAGCATAATTGGCCTGTTCTACATGCTAGATGAACTATTTGGATATTGCAAGTTACCCTTTATGCCTCGGATGGGTCACAAAATCTAGAAATAGAAATTGCTTCAATCCACTTTTCTTTGAGCATAGTTGGCCTAATCTACATGCTAGGTTAACTATTTGGATATTGCAAGTTACCCTTTATGCCTCGGATGGGTCACAAAATCTAGACATAGAAATGGCTTCAATCAACTTCTCTTGGAGCAAAGTTGGCCTATTCTACATGCTAGATGAACTATTTGGATATTGCAATTTACCCTTCATGCCTTGGATGGGGCATAAAATCTATACATAGAAATTGCTCCAAGCCACTTTTCCTGGAGCATAATTGGCCTAATCTACATGCTAGACAAACTATTTGGATATTGCAAGTTACCCTTCATGCATTGGATGGGGCACAAAATCTAGACATAGAAATAGCTCCAAGCCACTTTTCCTGGAGCATAATTGGCCTAATCTACATGCTAGACAAACTATTTGGATACTGCAAGTTACCCTTCATGCATTGGATGGGGCACAAAATCTAGACATAGAAATTGCTTCAATCCACTTTTCTTGGAGCATAATTATTGGCCTATTCTACTTGCTAGATGAACTATTTGGATATTGCAACTTTCCCTTCATGCCTCGGATGGGGCACAAAATCTAGACATAGAAATTGCTTCAATCCACTTTTCTTGGAGCATAGTTGGCCTATTCTACATGCTAGATGAACTATTTGGATATTGCAATTTACTCTTCATGCCTTGGATGGGGCACAAAATCTAGACATAGAAATTGCTTCAATTCACTTTTTTTGGAGCATGATTGGCCTATTCTACATGCTCGACAAACTATTTGGATATTGCAAGTTTTCTTTCATGCCTTGGATGGGGCACTAAATCTAGACATAGAAATAGCTCCAAACCACTTTTCTTGGAGCATGATTGGCCTAATCTAAATGCTAGACAAACTATTTGGAAATTGCAAGTTACCCTTCATGCCTCTGATGGGACCCAAAGTCTAGACATAGATATTGTTCAAACCCAGTTTCATTGGAACGGAAAAGGCCTAAACTACAGTCCAGACATAATATTGTGATATTGCAACTTATCTTTCATGCCTCAGATGGGGCACAAAATCTAGACATAGAAATAGCTTCAAGCCACTTTTCTTGGAGCATAATTGGCCTATTCTACATGCTAGATGAACTATTTGAATATTGCAACTTACCCTTCATGCCTCGGATGGGGCACAAAATCTAGACATAGAAATTGCTTCAATCCAGTTTTCTTGGAGCATAATTGGCCTATTCTACATGCTAGATGAATTATTTGGATATTGCAAGTTACCCTTCATGCCTTGGATGGGGCACAAAATCTAGACATAGAAATAGGTCCAAGCCACTTTTCTTGGAGCTTAATTGGCCTAATCTACATGCTAGACAAACTATTTGGATATTGAAAGTTACCGTTCATGCCTTGGATGGGACCCAAAATCAAGACATGGAAATTGTGTCAACCCACTTTCATTGGACAAAAAAAAGGCCTAAACTACAGTCCAGACATAGCATTGGGATATTGCAACTTACCCTTCATGCCTCGGATGGGGCAAAACATCTAGACATAGAAATAGTTTGAAGCCACTTTTTTTTGGAGCATAATTGGCCTAATCTACATGCTAGACAAACTATTTCGATATTGCAAGTTACCCTTCATGCGTTGGATGGGGCACAAAATCTAGAAATAGAAATTGCTTCAATCCACTTTTCTTGGAGCATAGTTGGCCTATTCTACATGCTAGATGAACTATTTGGATATTGCAATTTACCCTTCATGCCTTGGATGGGGCACAAAATCTAATCAATTCAATTTTCAATTTAATCGTTTATTATCCTGAACAGTACATTCTACAAATTAATGCAGATATCAACGAACTCCTCAGTCGGAATATTAAAAGATGCGAATCATTCCTTAATAGTAACAGTAGTAGTAAACATTAACACACCTTCTTTTAGCTTTTTTCATATATATGGAAGAATTAAATAATTCTTAGATGATATTACTTAGGGGGGGGGGTTGATGATGATGATAACAAGTTAGGTATGAGTTTGACCTATAGTGGCACTAAGTTACATATATCATTTTCAATATATCATAAGTAGCAATTTCCAATAAAGGAATGCCGGAATGCACAGAGTCCCAGAATGAAAAAAAAATCGTCAAATGTAACAGGTTAATTTAACTTCCAGTATCTAAAATAAAAATATACTTTGATTCATGAACTATATCATTGCAATAAAAAAATCATATCACATTCAATTGGCTGTTTTAATACAAGCACAAAGACCTACCAATCAAACTGTTGTAATACAAGTTTAATTGGGGAAGTCATAATATTCAATTTAGCATTCAATTAATGTAGAACAATTTCTAGGTAAATAAGAATTATAATCTTTGTGATGCGCACACTGATAACGTTTACCTATGACAAGTCTAATCCAGATTTATATATATATTATCCGGGGCATCGTTTGTAAATTGCAGAATATGCAACCATTTCTTTACAAAGAACTTATTAACAATCTTTTTTAGAGCCCTTTTAAAACACTCTTTGTTTTCAGATAGTCTAATACCCGCTGGAATCATATTCCATTCAGTAACAGCATTTACAGGTGGTGATCTCCTTATTCTTTCAGTATGTGTCAAATAAGTACTAATTAAAGGCCCATCTGCTGCTCTAGTTTGCCTATTATTTACCATAGTAAACGCTCCAATTGTTATCATCCTATAACAAACCACTCCTTGCAAATATTTTCTTCTCAAATCCAAAGGTACTATATTAGCTTTTTCATGAAGTCTTTTTACCGAGATTTCAGTAGGATCATATATTTGGAAACAAACCCTTAGGACTGTATTCTGTAATATTTGCAACCTCTTTTGATCATATAAACTTAATCCTGACCGAAAAAGAATACTACTATCAATATAAGGCAGAAGCATTGCCTTTAAAATAATAACAGATGTTTCATCATCAAAGCAACTACGAAAGTGCCCTAATATCCAAATTTTGTGATTAACTCTTTTAATTACCTTATTAAACTCTCTTTTAAACGTCATATCAGTTTCCAGAGTTATGCCCAAATATTTATAATTATCTACCATTTCAAGTTCTTGGTTTTTTACTATCAATTTTCCTAAGCTCTTATTTTCCTCATACGTATACAACATTGATTTTGTTTTAGCAGCATTTATAGTTAATTGATTTTTATCACAATAATCAACCAACACATTCAAATCACTCTGTAGGGATGCAGTCAAAACTTCGATTGAGTGACCATGTACAAATAGCACTGTATCATCAGCATACTGTAATAATTTACTATTCAGATTCAAAGCAGCCAAGTCATTTACATATAAAATGAATAATAATGGGCCCAATATAGACCCTTGCGGGACTCCGTATGTGACATCTAACCAACTTGAAGAAACATTATTTGCTATGCTTCTGTACTCTATTTGATAAATAATTTTCAAACCATTTGATGACAATATCTGAGAAACCAAAACTAGGCATTTTTGATAATAATTTTCTATGATTAATTGTGTCAAAAGCCTTACGGTAATCAATGTATACTGCTCCTACATATTCACCCTTATTGAGATTCTCATAAATTTAATTACTGTATCTTGACATAGAAATAGCTCCAAGCCACTTTTCCTGGAGCATAATTGGCCTAATCTACATGCTAGACAAACTATTTGGATATTGCAAGTTACCCTTCATGCATTGGATGGGGCACAAAATCTAGACATAGAAATTGCTTTAATCCACTTTTCTTGGAGCATAGTTGGCCTATTCTACATGCTAGATGAACTATTTGGATATTGCAACTTACCCTTCATGCCTCGGATGGGACCCAAAATGTAGACATAGAAATTGCTTCAATCCACTTTTCTTGGAGCATAATTGGCCTGTTCTTCATGCTAGATGAACTATTTGGATATTGCAAGTTACCCTTTATGCCTCGGATGGGTCACAAAATCTAGAAATAGAAATTGCTTCAATCCACTTTTCTTGGAGCATAGTTGGCCTATTCTACATGCTAGATGAACTATTTGGATATTGCAATTTACCCTTCATGCCTTGGATGGGGCACAAAATCTAGACATAGAAATAGCTCCAAGCCACTTTTCCTGGAGCATAATTGGCCTAATCAACATGCTAGACAAACTATTTGGATATTGCAAGTCACCCTTCATGCCTTGGATGGGACCCAAAATCTAGACATAGAAATAGTGTCAACCAACTTTCATTGGAACAGAATAGGCCTAAACTACAGTCCAGACATAGCTTTGGGATATTGCAACTTACCATTCATGCCTTGGATGGGGCACAAAATCTAGACATAGAAATTGCTTCAATCCAGTTTTCTTGGAGCATAATTGGCCTATTCTACATGCTAGATGAACTATTTGGATATTGCAATTTACCCTTCATGCCTTGGATGGGGCACAAAATCTAGACATAGAAATAGCTCCAAGCCACTTTTCTTGGACCAAAATTGGCCTAATCTACATGGGGGTGCAGAGGGGTCCCCCCTCAGGTCGGAAAGTCACCGAAATTAAGGCCACCAGGTCGCAAGGTCGTTTTTTTCGACCCTTTATCCTATGATCAATTTTGTGAAAAAGGCGCTAGGTCGCTTAAATTAATGCCCCAGGTCCAAAAGTCGCCTGAAAAATGGCCCAGGTCGCCAGGTCGCAGAAAACCCCTCTGCAGTCACCTTCATGCTAGACAAAATATTTGGATACTGCATGTTACCCTTCATGCATTGGAGGGTGCACAAAATCTAGACATAGAAATAGCTTCAATCCACTTTTCTTAGAGCATAATTGGCCTATTCTACATGGTAGATGAACTATTTGGATATTGCAACTTACCCTTCATGCCTCGGATGGGGCAAAACATCTAGACATAGAACTTGCTGTAATCCACTTTTTTTGAAGCATAATTGGCCTATTCTACATGCTAGACAAACTATTTGGATATTGCAAGTTACCCTTCATGCCTCTGATGGGACCCAAAATGTAGACATAGAAATTGTTCAAACCCACTTTCATTGGAACGGAAAAGGCCTAAACTACAGTCCAGACATAGTATTGTGATATTGCAACTTATCTTTCATGCCTCGGATGGGGCACAAAATCTAGACATAGAAATTGTGTCAAACCACTTTCATTGGACAAAAATAGGCCTAAACTACAGTCCAGACATGACATTTGGATATTGCAAGTTACCCTTCATGCCTCGGATGGGGCACAAAATCTAGACATAAAAATAGCTTCAAGCCACTTTTCTTGGAGCATAATTGGCCTAATCTTCATGCTAGACAAACTATTTGGATATTGCAAGTTACCCTTCATGCATTGGATGGGGCACAAACTCTAGACATAGAAATTGCTTCAATCCACTTTTCTTGGAGCATAATTGGCCTATTCTACATGCTAGATGAACTATTTGGATATTGCAACTTATCCTTCATGCCTCGGATGGGTCACAAAATCTAGACATAGAAATTGCTTCAATCCACTTTTCTTGGAGCATAATTGGCCTATTGTACATGCTAGATTAACTATTTGGATATTGCAAGTTACCTTTCATGCCTTGGATAGGGCACAAAATCTAGACATAGAAATTGCTCCAAGCCACTTTTCTTGGAGCTTAATTGGCCTAATCTACATGCTAGACAAACTATTTGGATATTGCAAGTTACCATTCATGCCTTGGATGGGACCCAAAATCAAGACATGGAAATTGTGTGAACCCACTTTCATTGGTCAAAAAAAAGGCCTAAACTACAGTCCAGACATAGCATTGGGATATTGCAACTTACCCTTCATGCCTCGGATGGGGCAAAAAATCTAGACATAGAAATAGCTTGAAGCCACTTTTTTTGGAGCATAATTGGCCTAATCTACATGCTAGACAAACTATTTGGATATTACAAGTTACCCTAAATGCATTGGATGGGGCACAAAATCTAGACATAGAAATAGCTTGAAGCAACTTTTTTTGGAGCATAATTGGCCTAATCTTCATGCTAGACAAACTATTTGGATATTGCAAGTTACCCTTCATGCCTCGGATGGGGCACAACATCTAGACATAGAAATAGCTTCAATCTACTTTTCTTAGAGCATAATTGGCCTATTCTACATGCTAGATGAACTATTTGGATATTGCAAGTTACCCTTCAGCCTCGGATGGGTCACAAAATCTAGACATAGAAATTGCTTCAAACCACTTTTCTTGGAGCATAGTTGGCCTATTCTACATGCTAGATGAACTATTTGGATATTGCAATTTACCCTTCATGCCTCGGATGGGTCACAAAATCTAGACATAGAAATTGCTTCATTCCAGTTTTCTTGGAGCATAATTGGCCTATTCTACATGCTAGATGAACTATTTGGATATTGTAATTTACCCTTCATCCCTTGGATGGGGCACAAAATCTAGACATAGAAATAGCTCCAAGCCACTTTTCTTGGAGCATAATTGGCCTAATCTATATGCTAGACAAACTATTTGGATATTGCAAGTTACCCTTCATGCATTGGAGGGTGCACAAAATCTAGACATAGAAATAGCTTCAAGCCACTTTTCTTAGAGCATAATTGGCCTATTCTACATGCTAGATTAACTATTTGGATATTGCAACTGACCCTTTATGCCTCGGATGGGGCAAAAAATCAAGACATAGAAATTGCTTCAATTCACTTTTTTTGGAGCATAATTGGCCTATTCTACATGCTCGACAAACTATTTGGATATTGTAAGTTTTCTTTCATGCCTTGGATGGGGCACTAAATCTAGACATAGAAATAGCTCCAAGACACTTTTCTTGGAGCATGATTGGCCTAATCTAAATGCTAGACAAACTATTTGGATATTGCAAGTTACCCTTCATGCCTCTGATGGGACCCAAAGTCTAGACATAGATATTGTTCAAACCCACTTTCATTGGAACGGAAAAGGCCTAAACTACAGTCCAGACATAGTATTGTGATATTGCAACTTATCTTTCATGCCTCGGATGGGGCACAAAATCTAGACATAGAAATAGCTTCGAAGCCACTTTTCTTAGAGCATAATTGGCCTATTCTACATGCTAGATGAACTATTTGGATATTGCAATTAAACCCTTCATGCCTCGGATGGGGCAAAACATCTAGACATAGAACTTGCTTTAATCCACTTTTTTTTGAAGCATAATTGGCCTAATCTACATGCTAGACAAACTATTTGGATATTGCAAGTTACCCTTCATGCCTCTGATGGGACCCAAAATGTAGACATAGAAATTGTTCAAACCCACTTTCATTGGAACGGAAAAGGCCTAAACTACAGTCCAGACATAGTATTGTGATATTGCAACTTTTCTTTCATGCCTCGGATGGGGCACAAAATCTAGACATAGAAATTGTGTCAAACCACTTTCATTGGACAAAAATAGGCCTAAACTACAGTCCAGACATAGCATTGGGATATTGCAGATTACCCTTCATGCCTCTGATGGGGCACAAAATCTAGACATAAAAATAGCTTCAAGCCACTTTTCTTGGAGCATAATTGGCCTAATCTTCATGCTAGACAAACTATTTGGATATTGCAAGTTACCCTTCATGCATTGGATTGGCCACAAAATCTAGACATAGAAATTGCTTCAATCCACTTTTCTTGGAGCATAATTGGCCTATTCTACATGCTAGATGAACTATTTGGATATTGCAACTTATCCTTCATGCCTTGGATGGGGCACAAAATCTAGACATAGAAATTGCTTCAATTCACTTTTCTTGGAGCATAATTGGCCTATTGTACATGCTGGATTAACTATTTGGATATTGCAAGTTACCTTTCATGCCTTGGATAGGGCACAAAATCTAGACATAGAAATTGCTCCAAGCCACTTTTCTTGGAGCTTAATTGGCCTAATCTACATGCTAGACAAACTATTTGGATATTGCAAGTTACCATTCATGCCTTCGGTGGGACCCAAAATCAAAACATGGAAATTGTGTCAACTAACTTTCATTGATAAAAAAAAAGGCCTAAACTACAGTCCAGACATAGCATTGGGATATTGAAACTTACCCTTCATGCCTCGGATGGGGCACAAAATCAAGACATAGAAATAGCTTGAAGCCACTTTTTTTGGAGCATAATTGGCCTAATCTACATGCTAGACAAACTATTTGGATATTGCAAGTTACCCTTCATGCATTGGATGGGGCAAAACATCTAGACATAGAAATTGCTTCAAGCCACTTTTCTTGGAGCATAATTGGCCTATTCTACATGCTAGATGAACTATTAGGATATTGCAACTTACCCTTCATGCCTCGGATGGGGCACAACATCTAGACATAGAAATTGCTTCAATCCACTTTTCTTGGAGCATAAATGGCCTATTCTACATGCTAGATGAACTATTTGGATATTGCAAGTTACCCTTTATGCCTCGGATGGGTCACAAAATCTAGAAATAGAAATTGCTTCAAACCACTTTTCTTGGAGCATAGTTGGCCTATTCTACATGCTAGATGAACTATTTGGATATTGCAATTTACCCTTCATGCCTCGGATGGGTCACAAAATCTAGACATAGAAATTGCTTCAATCCAGTTTTCTTGGAGCATAATTGGCCTATTCTACATGCTAGATGAACTATTTGGATATTGCAATTTACCCTTCATGCCTTGGATGGGGCACAAAATCTAGACATAGAAATAGCTCCAAGCCACTTTTCTTGGAGCATAATTGGCCTAATCTATATGCTAGACAAACTATTTGGATATTGCAAGTTACCCTTCATGCATTGGAGGGTGCACAAAATCTAGACATAGAAATAGCTTCAAGCCACTTTTCTTGCAGCATAATTGGCCTATTCTACATGCTAGATGAACTATTTGGATATTGCAACTTATCCTTCATGCCTCGGATGGGGCACAAAATCTAGACATAGAAATTGCTTCAATCCACTTTTCTTGGAGCATAATTGGCCTATTGTACATGCTAGATTAACTATTTGGATATTGCAAGTTACCTTTCATGCCTTGGATGGGGCACAAAATCTAGATATAGAAATTGCTCCAAGCCACTTTTCTTGGAGCTTAATTGGCCTAATCTACATGCTAGACAAACTATTTGGATATTGCAAGTTACCATTCATGCCTTGGGTGGGACCCAAAATCAAAACATGGAAATTGTGTCAACTAACTTTCATTGGTCAAAAAAAAGGCCTAAACTACAGTCCAGACATAGCATTGGGATATTGCAACTTACCCTTCATGCCTTGGATGGGGCACAAAATCTAGACATAGAAATAGCTCCAAGCCACTTTTCTTGGAGCATAATTGGCCTAATCTATATGCTAGACAAACTATTTGGATATTGCAAGTTACCCTTCATGCATTGTGGGGTGCACAAAATCTATACATAGAAATAGCTTCAAGCCACTTTTCTTAGAGCATAATTGGCCTATTCTACATGCTAGATGAACTAGTTGGATATTGCAACTGACCCTTCATGCCTCGGATGGGGCAAAAAATCTAGACATAGAAATTGCTTCAATTCACTTTTTTTGGAGCATAATTGGCCTATTCTACATGCTCGACAAACTATTTGGATATTGTAAGTTTTCTTTCATGCCTTGGATGGGGCACTAAATCTAGACATAGAAGTAGCTCCAAGCCACTTTTCTTGGAGCATGATTGGCATAACCTAAATGCTAGACAAACTATTTGGATATTGCAAGTTACCCTTCATGCCTCTGATGGGACCCAAAGTCTAGACATAGAAATTGTTCAAACCCACTTTCATTGGAACGGAAAAGGCCTAAACTACAGTCCAGACATAGTATTGTGATATTGCAACTTATTTTTCATGCCTCGGATGGGGCACAAAATCTAGACATAGAAATAGCTTCGAAGCCACTTTTCTTAGAGCATAATTGGCCTATTCTACATGCTAGATGAACTATTTGGATATTGCAATTAAACCCTTCATGCCTCGTATTGGGCAAAACATCTAGACATAGAACTTGCTTTAATCCACTTTTTTTGAAGCATAATTGGCCTAATCTACATGCTAGACAAAGTATTTGGATATTGCAAGTTACCCTTCATGCCTCTGATGGGACCCAAAATGTAGACATAGAAATTGTTCAAACCCACTTTCATTGGAATTGAAAAGGCCTAAACTACAGTCCAGACATATCATTGTGATATTGCAACTTATCTTTCATGCCTCGGATGGGGCACAAAATCTAGACATAGAAATTGTGTCAAACCACTTTCATTGGACAAAAATAGGCCTAAACTACAGTCCAGACATAGCATTGGGATATTGCAGCTTACCCTTCATGCCTCAGATGGGGCACAAAATCTAGACATAAAAATAGCTTCAAGCCACTTTTCTTGGAACATAATTGGCCTAATCTTCATGCTAGACAAACTATTTGGATATTGCAAGTTACCCTTCATGCCTCGGATTGGCCACAAACTCTAGACATAGAAATTGCTTCAATCCACTTTTCTTGGAGCATAATTGGCCTATTCTTCATGCTAGATGAACTATTTGGATATTGCAACTTACCCTTCATGCCTCGGATGGGGCACAAAATCTAGACATAGAAATTGCTTCAATCCACTTTTCTTGGAGCATAATTGGTCTAATCGACATGCTAGACAAACTATTTGGATATTGCAAGTTACCCTTTATGCCTTGGATGGGACCCAAAATCTAGACATAGAAATTGTGTCAACCCACTTTCATTGGTACAGAATAGGCCTAAACTACAGTCCAGACATAGCATTGGGATATTGCAAGTTACCATTCATGGCTCAGAAGGGGCACATAATCTAGACATAGAAATAGCTTCAAGCCACTTTTCTTGGAGCATAATTGGCCTAATCTACATGCTAGACAAACCATTTGGATATTGCAAGTTACCCTTCATGCCTCGGATGGGGCACAAAATCTAGACATAGAAATAGCTTCAATCCACTTTTCTTGGAGCATAATTGACCTAATCTACATGCTAGACAAACTATTTGGATATTGCAAGTTACCCTTCATGCATTGGATGGGACCCGAAATCTAGACATAGAAATTGTGTCAACCCACTTTCATTGGAACAGAATAGGCCTGAACTACAGTCCAGACATAGCATTGGGATATTGCAACTTACCCTTTATGCCTCGGATGGGGCACAAAATCTAGACATAGAAATAGCTTCAAGCCACTTTTCTTGGAGCATAATTGGCCTAATCTACATGGTAGACAAACTATTTGGATATTGCAAGTTACCCTTCATGCATTGGATGGGGCACAAAATCTAGACATAGAAATAGCTTCAAGCCACTTTTCTTGGAGCATAATTGACCTAATCTACATATTAGACAAACCATTTGGATATTGAAAGTTACCCTTCATGCCTTGGATGGGGCACAAAATCTAGAAATAGAAATTGCTTCAATCCAGTTTTCTTGGAGCATAGTTTGCCTTTTCTACATGCTAGATGAACTATTTGGATTTTGCAATTTACCATTCATGCCTCGGATGGGGCACAAAATCTAGACATAAAAATAGCTTCAAGCCACTTTTCTTGGAGCATAATTGGCCTAATCTACATGCTAGACAAACTATTTGGATATTGCAAGTTACCCTTCATGCCTTGGATGGGGCACAAAATCTAGACATAGAAATTGCTTCAATCCACTTTTCTTGGAGCATAAATGGCCTATTCTACATGCTAGATGAACTATTTGGATATTGCAAGTTACCCTTTATGCCTCGGATGGGTCACAAAATCTAGAAATAGAAATTGCTTCAAACCACTTTTCTTGGAGCATAGTTGGCCTATTCTACATGCTAGATGAACTATTTGGATATTGCAATTTACCCTTCATGCCTCGGATGGGTCACAAAATCTAGACATAGAAATTGCTTCAATCCAGTTTTCCTGGAGCATAATTGGCCTATTCTACATGCTAGATGAACTATTTGGATATTGCAATTTACCCTTCATGCCTTGGATGGGGCACAAAATCTAGACATAAAAATAGCTCCAAGCCACTTTTCTTGGAGCATAATTGGCTTATCTATATGCTAGACAAACTATTTGGATATTGCAAGTTACCCTTCATGCATTGGAGGGTGCACAAAATCTAGACATAGAAATTGCTTCAATCCACTTTTCTTGGAGCATAATTGGCCTGTTCTACATGCTAGATGAACTATTTGGATATTGCAAGTTACCCTTCATGCCTCTGATGGGGCAAAAAATCTAGACATAGAAATTGCTTTAATCCACTTTTTTTGGAGCATAATTGGCCTATTCTTTATGCTAGATGAACTATTTGGATATTGCAAGTTACCCTTCATGCCTCGGATGGGTCACAAAATCTAGAAATAGAAATTGCTTCAATCCACTTTTCTTGGAGCATAAGTTGGCCTATTCTACATGCTAGATGAACTATTTGGATATTGCAATTTATCCTTCATGCCTTGGATGGGGCACAAAATCTAGACAAAGAAATAGCTCCAAGCCACTTTTCCTGGAGCATGATTGGCCTAATCTACATGCTAGACAAACTATTTGGATATTGCAAGTTACCCTTAATGCATTGGATGGGGCACAAAATCTAGACATAGAAATTGCTTCAATCCACTTTTCTTGGAGCATAATTGGCCTATTCTACATGCTAGATGAACTATTTGGATATTGCAACTTACCCTTCATGCCTCAGATGGGGCACAAAATCTAGACATAGAAATTGCTTCAATCCACTTTTCTTGGAGCATAATTGGCCTGTTCTACATGCTAGATGAACTATTTGGATATTGCAAGTTACCCTTCATGCCTCTGATGGGGCAAAAAATCTAGACATAGAAATTGCTTTAATCCACTTTTTTTGGAGCATAATTGGCCTATTCTACATGCTCAACAAACTATTTTGATATTGCAAGTTTTCTTTCATGCCTTGGATGGGGCACAAAATCTAGACATAGAAATTGTGTCAACCCACTTTCATTGGCACAGAATAGGCCTAAACTACAGTCCAGACATAGCATTGTGATATTGCAACTTATCTTTCATGCCTCGGATGGGGCACAAAATCTAGACATAGAAATAGCTTCAATCCAGTTTTCTTGGAGCATAATTGGCCTATTCTACATGCTAGATGAACTATTTGGATATTGCAACTTACCCTTCATGCCTCGGATGGGGCACAAAATCTAAACATAGAAATTGCTTCAATCCACTTTTCTTGGAGCATAATTGGCCTGTTCTACATGCTAGATGAACTATTTGGATATTGCAACTTACCCTTCATGCCTCGGATGGGGCAAAATATCTAGACATAGAAATTGCTTTAATCCACTTTTTTTGGAGCATAATTGGCCTATTCCACATGCTAGATGAACTATTTGGATATTGCAAGTTTTTTTTCGTGCCTTAGATGGGGCACAAAGTCTAGACATAGAAATAGCTCCAAGCCACTTTTCTTGGCGCATAATTGGCCTAATCTACATGCTAGACAAACTATTTTAACATTGCAATTTACCCTTCATGCCTCGGATGGGACCCAAAATGTAGACATAGAAATTGTTCAAACCCACTTTCATTGGAACAGAAAAGGCCTAAACTACAGTCCAGACATAGTATTGTGATATTGCAACTTATCTTTCATGCCTCGGATGGGGCACAAAATCTAGACATAGAAATTGTGTCAAGCCACTTTCATTGGACACAAATAGGCCTAAACTACGGTCCAGACATAGCATTGGGATATTGCAACTTACCCTTCATGCCTCGGATGGGGCACAAAATCTAGACATAAAAATAGCTTCAAGCCACTTTTCTTGGAGCATAATTGGCCTAATCTTCATGCTAGACAAACTATTTGGATATTGCAAGTTACCCTTCATGCATTGGATGGGGCACAAAATCTAGACATAGAAATTGCTTCAATCCACTTTTCTTGGAGCATAATTGGCCTATTCTACATGCTAGACGAACTATTTGGATATTGCAACTTACCCTTCATGCATTGGAGGGTGCACAAAATCTAGACATAGAAATAGCTTCAAGCCACTTTTCTTAGAGCATAATTGGCCTATTCTACATGCTAGATGAACTATTTGGATATTGCAACTTACCCTTCATGCCTCGGTTGGGGCAAAAATTCTAGACATAGAAATTGCTTCAATTCACTTTTTTTGGAGCATAATTGGCCTATTATACATGCTCGACAAACTATTTTGATATTGCAAGTTTTCTTTCATGCCTTGGATGGGGCACAAAATCTAGACATAGAAATAGCTCCAAGCCACTTTTCTTGGAGCATGATTGGTCTAATCTAAATGCTAGACAAACTATTTGGATATTGCAAGTTACCCTTCATGCCTCTGATGGGACCCAAAGTCTAGACATAGATATTTTTCAAACCCACTTTCATTGGAACGGAAAAGGCCTAAACTACAGTCCAGACATAGTATTGTGATATTGCAACTTATCTTTCATGCCTCAGATGGGGCACAAAATCTAGACATAGAAATAGCTTCAAGCAACTTTTCTTGGAGCATAATTGGCCTATTCTACATGCTTGATGAACTATTTGGATATTGCAACTTACCCTTCATGACTCGGATGGGGCACAAAATCTAGACATAGAAATTGCTTCAATCCACTTTTCTTGGAGCATAATTGTCCTGTTCTACATGCTAGATGAACTATTTGGATATTGCAAGTTACCCTTCATGCCTCTGATGGGGCAAAAAATCTAGACATAGAAATTGCTTTAATCCACTTTTTTTGGAGCATAATTGGCCTATTCTTTATGCTAGATGAACTATTTAGATATTGCAAGTTTTTTTTTGTTCCTTAGATGGGGCACAAAGTCTAGAAATAGAAATTGCTTCAATCCACTTTTCTTTGAGCATAGTTGGCCTAATCTACATGCTAGATGAACTATTTGGATATTGCAAGTTACCCTTCATGCCTCGGATGGGTCACAAAATCTAGAAATAGAAATTGCTTCAATCCACTTTTCTTGGAGCATAGTTGGCCTATTCTACATGCTAGATGAACTATTTGGATATTGCAATTTATCCTTCATGCCTTGGATGGGGCACAAAATCTAGACAAAGAAATAGCTCCAAGCCACTTTTCCTGGAGCATAATTTGCCTAATCAACATGCTAGACAAACTATTTGGATATTGCAAGTTACCCTTCATGCATTGGATGGGGCACAAAATCTAGACATAGAAATTGCTTCAATCCACTTTTCTTGGAGCATAATTGGCCTATTCTACATGCTAGATGAACTATTTGGATATTGCAACTTACCCTTCATGCCTCAGATGGGGCACAAAATCTAGACATAGAAATTGCTTCAATCCACTTTTCTTGGAGCATAATTGGCCTGTTCTACATGCTAGATGAACTATTTGGATATTGCAAGTTACCCTTCATGCCTCTGATGGGGCAAAAAATCTAGACATAGAAATTGCTTTAATCCACTTTTTTTGGAGCATAATTGGCCTATTCTACATGCTCGACAAACTATTTTGATATTGCAAGTTTTCTTTCATGCCTTGGATGGGGCACAAAATCTAGACATAGAAATTGTGTCAACCCACTTTCATTGGCACAGAATAGGCCTAAACTACAGTCCAGACATAGCATTGTGATATTGCAACTTATCTTTCATGCCTCGGATGGGGCACAAAATCTAGACATAGAAATAGCTTCAATCCAGTTTTCTTGGAGCATAATTGGCCTATTCTACATGCTAGATGAACTATTTGGATATTGCAACTTACCCTTCATGCCTCGGATGGGGCACAAAATCTAAACATAGAAATTGCTTCAATCCACTTTTCTTGGAGCATAATTGGCCTGTTCTACATGCTAGATGAACTATTTGGATATTGCAACTTACCCTTCATGCCTCGGATGGGGCAAAATATCTAGACATAGAAATTGCTTTAATCCACTTTTTTTGGAGCATAATTGGCCTATTCCACATGCTAGATGAACTATTTGGATATTGCAAGTTTTTTTTCGTGCCTTAGATGGGGCACAAAGTCTAGACATAGAAATAGCTCCAAGCCACTTTTCTTGGAGCATAATTGGCCTAATCTACATGCTAGACAAACTATTTTAACATTGCAATTTACCCTTCATGCCTCGGATGGGACCCAAAATGTAGACATAGAAATTGTTCAAACCCACTTTCATTGGAACAGAAAAGGCCTAAACTACAGTCCAGACATAGTATTGTGATATTGCAACTTATCTTTCATGCCTCGGATGGGGCACAAAATCTAGACATAGAAATTGTGTCAAGCCACTTTCATTGGACACAAATAGGCCTAAACTACAGTCCAGACATAGCATTGGGATATTGCAACTTACCCTTCATGCCTCGGATGGGGCACAAAATCTAGACATAAAAATAGCTTCAAGCCACTTTTCTTGGAGCATAATTGGCCTAATCTTCATGCTAGACAAACTATTTGGATATTGCAAGTTACCCTTCATGCATTGGATGGGGCACAACATCTAGACATAGAAATTGCTTCAATCCACTTTTCTTGGAGCATAATTGGCCTATTCTACATGCTAGACGAATTATTTGGATATTGCAACTTACCCTTCATGCATTGGAGGGTGCACAAAATCTAGACATAGAAATAGCTTCAAGCCACTTTTCTTAGAGCATAATTGGCCTATTCTACATGCTAGATGAACTATTTGGATATTGCAACTTACCCTTCATGCCTCGGTTGGGGCAAAAATTCTAGACATAGAAATTGCTTCAATTCACTTTTTTTGGAGCATAATTGGCCTATTATACATGCTCGACAAACTATTTTGATATTGCAAGTTTTCTTTCATGCCTTGGATGGGGCACAAAATCTAGACATAGAAATAGCTCCAAGCCACTTTTCTTGGAGCATGATTGGCCTAATCTAAATGCTAGACAAACTATTTGGATATTGCAAGTTACCCTTCATGCCTCTGATGGGACCCAAAGTCTAGACATAGATATTTTTCAAACCCACTTTCATTGGAACGGAAAAGGCCTAAACTACAGTCCAGACATAGTATTGTGATATTGCAACTTATCTTTCATGCCTCAGATGGGGCACAAAATCTAGACATAGAAATAGCTTCAAGCAACTTTTCTTGGAGCATAATTGGCCTATTCTACATGCTTGATGAACTATTTGGATATTGCAACTTACCCTTCATGACTCGGATGGGGCACAAAATCTAAACATAGAAATTGCTTCAATCCACTTTTCTTGGAGCATAATTGGTCTAATCGACATGCTAGACAAACTATTTGGATATTGCAAGTTACCCTTCATGCCTTGGATGGGACCCAAAATCTAGACATAGAAATTGTGTCAACCCACTTTCATTGGCACAGAATAGGCCTAAACTACAGTCCAGACATAGCATTGGGATATTGCAAGTTACCATTCATGCCTCAGAAGGGGCACATAATCTAGACATAGAAATAGCTTCAAGCCACTTTTCTTGGAGCATAATTGGCCTAATCTACATGCTAGACAAACCATTTGGATATTGCAAGTTACCCATCATGCCTCGGATGGGGCACAAAATCTAGACATAGAAATAGCTTCAATCCACTTTTCTTGGAGCATAATTGACCTAATCTACATGCTAGACAAACTATTTGGATATTGCAAGTTACCTTTCATGCATTGGATGGGACCCGAAATCTAGACATAGAAACTGTGTCAACCCACTTTCATTGGAACAGAATAGGCCTAATCTACATGGTAGACAAACTATTTGGATATTGCAAGTTACCCTTCATGTATTAGATGGGGCACAAAATCTAGACATAGAAATTGCTTCAATCCAGTTTTCTTGGAGCATAATTGGCCTATTCTACATGCTAGATGAACTATTTGGATATTGCAACTTACCCTTCATGCCTGGAATGGGGCACAAAATCTAGACATAGAAATTGCTTTAATCCACTTTTCTTATAGCATAATTGGCCTGTTCTACATGCTAGATGAACTATTTGGATATTGCAAGTTACCCTTTATGCCTCGGATGGGTCACAAAATCTAGAAATAGAAATTGCTTCAATCCACTTTTCTTGGAGCATAGTTGGCCTATTCTACATGCTAGATGAACTATTTGGATATTGCAATTTACCCTTCACGCCTTGGATGGGGCACAAAATCTAGACATAGAAATAGCTCCAAGCGAATTTTCCTGGAGCATAATTGGCCTAATCTACATGCTAGACAAACTATTTGGATATTGCAAGTTACCCTTCATGCCTGGGATGGGTCACAAAATCTAGACATAGAAATTGCTTCAATCAAGTTTTCTTGGAGCATAATTGGCCTATTCAACATGCTAGATGAACTATTTGGATATTGCAATTTACCCTTCATGCCTTGGATGGGGCACAAAATCCAGACATAGAAATAGCTCCAAGCCACTTTTCTTGGAGCATAATTGGCCTGTTCTACATGCTAGATGAACTATTTGGATATTGCAAGTTACCCTTCATGCCTCGGATGGGGCACAAAATCTAGACATAGAAATAGCTTCAATCAACTTTTCTTGGAGCATAATTGGCCTATTCTACATGCTAGATGAACTATTTGGATATTGCAAGTTACCCTTTATGCCTTGGATGGGTCACAAAATCTAGAGATAGAAATTGCTTCAATCCACTTTTCTTGGAGCATAGTTGGCCTATTCTACATGCTAGATGAACTATTTGGATATTGCAATTTACCCTTCATGCCTTGGATGGGGCACAAAATCTAGACATAGAAATTGCTCCAAGCCACTTTTCTTGGAGCTTAATTGGCGTATAATCCAGTGTTGAAACTTGCTGTGTTGATACTACAGAGTATACATACCATATAAACCATATATAACCGTTGATACACAGAGTAGATGCCCTGTATAAAGCATGTATATACATCATATATATACAGGGCATATATTTTGTGTATCAACATGTTTATAAAGGTCCAATATACAATTCAAATGAGCATACGTCCTCTGAACTCCATGAATAGCAGGTGAAAATGTTGAACCCTTTCCCTACTGATAGTGCCATTTGGCACTACCGGCATTTTACGCCCATATATAGCTGTTGATCATAGAGTATACATTGCTGTGTATATTGGACCATATACATATGTATACTCTGTGTATCAACGGATGTATATGTATAATCCAGTGTCGAAACTTGCTGTGTTGATAGGTACAGAGTAAACATACCATTTAAACCATATATAACCGTTGATACACAGAGTAGAAGCCCTGTATAAAGCATGTGTATCAACGGATGTATATGTATAATCCAGTGTCGAAACTTGCTGTGTTGATAGGTACAGAGTATACATACCATATAAACCATATATAACCGTTGATACACAGAGTAGATGCCCTGTATAAAGCATGTATATACATCATATATATACAGGGCATATATTTTGTGTATCAACATGTTTATAAAGGTCCAATATACAATTCAAATGAGCATACATCCTCTGAACTCCATGAATAGCAGGTGTAAATGTTGAACCCTTTCCCTACTGATAGTGCCATTTGGCACTACCGGCATTTTACGCCCATATATAGCTGTTGATCATAGAGTATACATTGCTGTGTATATTGGACCATATACATATGTATACTCTGTGTATCAACGGATGTATATGTATAATCCAGTGTCGAAACTTGCTGTGTTGATAGGTACAGAGTATACATACCATTTAAACCATATATAACCGTTGATACACAGAGTAGAAGCCCTGTATAAAGCATGTGTATCAACGGATGTATATGTATAATCCAGTGTCGAAACTTGCTGTGTTGATAGGTACAGAGTATACATACCATATAAACCATATATAACCGTTGATACACAGAGTAGATGCCCTGTATAAAGCATGTATATACATCATATATATACAGGGCATATATTTTGTGTATCAACATGTTTATAAAGGTCCAATATACAATTCAAATGAGCATACATCCTCTGAACTCCATGAATAGCAGGTGTAAATGTTGAACCCTTTCCCTACTGATAGTGCCATTTGGCACTACCGGCATTTTACGCCCATATATAGCTGTTGATCATAGAGTATACATTGCTGTGTATATTGGACCATATACATATGTATACTCTGTGTATCAACGGATGTATATGTATATATCAGTGTCGAAACTTGCTGTGTTGATAGGTACAGAGTATACATACCATTTAAACCATATATAACCGTTGATACACAGAGTAGAAGCCCTGTATAAAGCATGTGTATCAACGGATGTATATGTATAATCCAGTGTCGAAACTTGCTGTGTTGATACGTACAGAGTATACATACCATATAAACCATATATAACCGTTGATACACAGAGTAGATGCCCTGTATAAAGCATGTATATACATCATATATATACAGGGCATATATTTTGTGTATCAACATGTTTATAAAGGTCCAATATACAATTCAAATGAGCATACATCCTCTGAACTCCATGAATAGCAGGTGTAAATGTTGAACCCTTTCCCTACTGATAGTGCCATTTGGCACTACCGGCATTTTACGACCATATATAGCTGTTGATCATAGAGTATACATTGCTGTGTATATTGGACCATATACATATGTATACTCTGTGTATCAACGGATGTATATGTATAATCCAGTGTCGAAACTTGCTGTGTTGATAGGTACAGGGTATACATACCATATAAACCATATATAACCGTTGATACACAGAGTAGATGCCCTGTATAAAGCATGTGTATCAACGGATGTATATGTATAATCCAGTGTCGAAACTTGCTGTGTTGATAGGTACAGAGTATACATACCATATAAACCATATATAACCGTTGATACACAGAGTAGATGCCCTGTATAAAGCATGTATATACATCATATATATACAGGGCATATATTTTGTGTATCAACATGTTTATAAAGGTCCAATATACAATTCAAATGAGCATACATCCTCTGAACTCCATGAATAGCAGGTGTAAATGTTGAACCCTTTCCCTACTGATAGTGCCATTTGGCACTACCGGCATTTTACGACCATATATAGCTGTTGATCATAGAGTATACATTGCTGTGTATATTGGACCATATACATATGTATACTCTGTGTATCAACGGATGTATATGTATAATCCAGTGTCGAAACTTGCTGTGTTGATAGGTACAGAGTATACATACCATATAAACCATATATAACCGTTGATACACAGAGTAGATGCCCTGTATAAAGCATGTGTATCAACGGATGTATATGTATAATCCAGTGTCGAAACTTGCTGTGTTGATACGTACAGAGTATACATACCATATAAACCATATATAACCGTTGATACACAGAGTAGATGCCCTGTATAAAGCATGTATATACATCATATATATACAGGGCATATATTTTGTGTATCAACATGTTTATAAAGGTCCAATATACAATTCAAATGAGCATACATCCTCTGAACTCCATGAATAGCAGGTGAAAATGTTGAACCCTTTCCCTACTGATAGTGCCATTTGGCACTACCGGCATTTTACGCCCATATATAGCTGTTGATCATAGAGTATACATTGCTGTGTATATTGGACCATATACAAATGTATACTCTGTGTATCAACGGATGTATATGTATAATCCAGTGTCGAAACTTGCTGTGTTGATAGGTACAGAGTATACATACCATATAAACCATATATAACCGTTGATACACAGAGTAGATGCCCTGTATAAAGCATGTGTATCAACGGATGTATATGTATAATCCAGTGTCGAAACTTGCTGTGTTGATACGTACAGAGTATACATACCATATAAACCATATATAACCGTTGATACACAGAGTAGATGCCCTGTATAAAGCATGTATATACATCATATATATACAGGGCATATATTTTGTGTATCAACATGTTTATAAAGGTCCAATATACAATTCAAATGAGCATACATCCTCTGAACTCCATGAATAGCAGGTGTAAATGTTGAACCCTTTCCCTACTGATAGTGCCATTTGGCACTACCGGCATTTTACGACCATATATAGCTGTTGATCATAGAGTATACATTGCTGTGTATATTGGACCATATACATATGTATACTCTGTGTATCAACGGATGTATATGTATAATCCAGTGTCGAAACTTGCTGTGTTGATAGGTACAGAGTATACATACCATATAAACCATATATAACCGTTGATACACAGAGTAGATGCCCTGTATAAAGCATGTGTATCAACGGATGTATATGTATAATCCAGTGTCGAAACTTGCTGTGTTGATACGTACAGAGTATACATACCATATAAACCATATATAACCGTTGATACACAGAGTAGATGCCCTGTATAAAGCATGTATATACATCATATATATACAGGGCATATATTTTGTGTATCAACATGTTTATAAAGGTCCAATATACAATTCAAATGAGCATACATCCTCTGAACTCCATGAATAGCAGGTGAAAATGTTGAACCCTTTCCCTACTGATAGTGCCATTTGGCACTACCGGCATTTTACGCCCATATATAGCTGTTGATCATAGAGTATACATTGCTGTGTATATTGGACCATATACAAATGTATACTCTGTGTATCAACGGATGTATATGTATAATCCAGTGTCGAAACTTGCTGTGTTGATAGGTACAGAGTATACATACCATATAAACCATATATAACCGTTGATACACAGAGTAGATGCCCTGTATAAAGCATGTGTATCAACGGATGTATATGTATAATCCAGTGTCGAAACTTGCTGTGTTGATACGTACAGAGTATACATACCATATAAACCATATATAACCGTTGATACACAGAGTAGATGCCCTGTATAAAGCATGTATATACATCATATATATACAGGGCATATATTTTGTGTATCAACATGTTTATAAAGGTCCAATATACAATTCAAATGAGCATACATCCTCTGAACTCCATGAATAGCAGGTGTAAATGTTGAACCCTTTCCCTACTGATAGTGCCATTTGGCACTACCGGCATTTTACGACCATATATAGCTGTTGATCATAGAGTATACATTGCTGTGTATATTGGACCATATACATATGTATACTCTGTGTATCAACGGATGTATATGTATAATCCAGTGTCGAAACTTGCTGTGTTGATAGGTACAGAGTATACATACCATATAAACCATATACAACCGTTGATACACAGAGTAGATGCCCTGTATAAAGCATGTGTATCAACGGATGTATATGTATAATCCAGTGTCGAAACTTGCTGTGTTGATAGGTACAGAGTATACATACCATATAAACCATATATAACCGTTGATACACAGAGTAGATGCCCTGTATAAAGCATGTATATACATCATATATATACAGGGCATATATTTTGTGTATCAACATGTTTATAAAGGTCCAATATACAATTCAAATGAGCATACATCCTCTGAACTCCATGAATAGCAGGTGAAAATGTTGAACCCTTTCCCTACTGATAGTGCCATTTGGCACTACCGGCATTTTACGCCCATATATAGCTGTTGATCATAGAGTATACATTGCTGTGTATATTGGACCATATACAAATGTATACTCTGTGTATCAACGGATGTATATGTATAATCCAGTGTCGAAACTTGCTGTGTTGATAGGTACAGAGTATACATACCATATAAACCATATATAACCGTTGATACACAGAGTAGATGCCCTGTATAAAGCATGTGTATCAACGGATGTATATGTATAATCCAGTGTCGAAACTTGCTGTGTTGATAGGTACAGAGTATACATACCATATAAACCATATATAACCGTTGATACACAGAGTAGATGCCCTGTATAAAGCATGTATATACATCATATATATATACAGGGCATATATTTTGTGTATCAACATGTTTATAAAGGTCGAATATACAATTCAAATGAGCATACATCCTCTGAACTCCATGAATAGCAGGTGAAAATGTTGAACCCTTTCCCTACTGATAGTGCCATTTGGCACTACCGGCATTTTACGCCCATATATAGCTGTTGATCATAGAATATACATTGCTGTGTATATTGGACCATATACAAATGTATACTCTGTGTATCAACGGATGTATATGTATAATCCAGTGTCGAAACTTGCTGTGTTGATAGGTACAGAGTATACATACCATATAAACCATATATAACCGTTGATACACAGAGTAGATGCCCTGTATAAAGCATGTGTATCAACGGATGTATATGTATAATCCAGTGTCGAAACTTGCTGTGTTGATAGGTACAGAGTATACATACCATATAAACCATATATAACCGTTGATACACAGAGTAGATGCCCTGTATAAAGCATGTTTATACATCATATATATACAGGGCATATATTTTGTGTATCAACATGTTTATAAAGGTCCAATATACAATTCAAATGAGCATACATCCTCTGAACTCCATGAATAGCAGGTGTAAATGTTGAACCCTTTCCCTACTGATAGTGCCATTTGGCACTACCGGCATTTTACGACCATATATAGCTGTTGATCATAGAGTATACATTGCTGTGTATATTGGACCATATACATATGTATACTCTGTGTATCAACGGATGTATATGTATAATCCAGTGTCGAAACTTGCTGTGTTGATACGTACAGAGTATACATACCATTTAAACCATATATAACCGTTGATACACAGAGTAGAAGCCCCGTATAAAGCATGTGTATCAACGGATGTATATGTATAATCCAGTGTCGAAACTTGCTGTGTTGATAGGTACAGAGTATACATACCATATAAACCATATATAACCGTTGATACACAGAGTAGATGCCCTGTATAAAGCATGTATATACATCATATATATATACAGGGCATATATTTTGTGTATCAACATGTTTATAAAGGTCGAATATACAATTCAAATGAGCATACATCCTCTGAACTCCATGAATAGCAGGTGAAAATGTTGAACCCTTTCCCTACTGATAGTGCCATTTGGCACTACCGGCATTTTACGCCCATATATAGCTGTTGATCATAGAATATACATTGCTGTGTATATTGGACCATATACAAATGTATACTCTGTGTATCAACGGATGTATATGTATAATCCAGTGTCGAAACTTGCTGTGTTGATAGGTACAGAGTATACATACCATATAAACCATATATAACCGTTGATACACAGAGTAGATGCCCTGTATAAAGCATGTGTATCAACGGATGTATATGTATAATCCAGTGTCGAAACTTGCTGTGTTGATAGGTACAGAGTATACATACCATATAAACCATATATAACCGTTGATACACAGAGTAGATGCCCTGTATAAAGCATGTTTATACATCATATATATACAGGGCATATATTTTGTGTATCAACATGTTTATAAAGGTCCAATATACAATTCAAATGAGCATACATCCTCTGAACTCCATGAATAGCAGGTGTAAATGTTGAACCCTTTCCCTACTGATAGTGCCATTTGGCACTACCGGCATTTTACGACCATATATAGCTGTTGATCATAGAGTATACATTGCTGTGTATATTGGACCATATACATATGTATACTCTGTGTATCAACGGATGTATATGTATAATCCAGTGTCGAAACTTGCTGTGTTGATACGTACAGAGTATACATACCATTTAAACCATATATAACCGTTGATACACAGAGTAGAAGCCCCGTATAAAGCATGTGTATCAACGGATGTATATGTATAATCCAGTGTCGAAACTTGCTGTGTTGATACGTACAGAGTATACATACCATATAAACCATATATAACCGTTGATACACAGAGTAGATGCCCTGTATAAAGCATGTATATACATCATATATATACAGGGCATATATTTCGTGTATCAACATGTTTATAAAGGTCCAATATACAATTCAAATGAGCATACATCCTCTGAACTCCATGAATAGCAGGTGAAAATATTGAACCCTTTCCCTACTGATAGTGCCATTTGGCACTACCGGCATTTTACGCCCATATATAGCTGTTGATCATAGAGTATACATTGCTGTGTATATTGGACCATATACAAATGTATACTCTGTGTATCAACGGATGTATATGTATAATCCAGTGTCGAAACTTGCTGTGTTGATAGGTACAGAGTATACATACCATATAAACCATATATAACCGTTGATACACAGAGTAGATGCCCTGTATAAAGCATGTGTATCAACGGAGGTATATGTATAATCCAGTGTCGAAACTTGCTGTGTTGATACGTACAGAGTATACATACCATATAAACCATATATAACCGTTGATACACAGAGTAGATGCCCTGTATAAAGCATGTATATACATCATATATATACAGGGCATATATTTTGTGTATCAACATGTTTATAAAGGTCCAATATACAATTCAAATGAGCATACATCCTCTGAACTCCATGAATAGCAGGTGAAAATATTGAACCCTTTCCCTACTGATAGTGCCATTTGGCACTACCGGCATTTTACGCCCATATATAGCTGTTGATCATATAGTATACATTGCTGTGTATATTGGACCATATACAAATGTATACTCTGTGTATCAACGGATGTATATGTATAATCCAGTGTCGAAACTTGCTGTGTTGATAGGTACAGAGTATACATACCATATAAACCATATACAACCGTTGATACACAGAGTAGATGCCCTGTGTAAAGCTTGTGTATCAACGGATGTATATGTATAATCCAGTGTCGAAACTTGCTGTGTTGATACGTACAGAGTATACATACCATATAAACCATATATAACCGTTGATACACAGAGTAGATGCCCTGTATAAAGCATGTATATACATCATATATATATACAGGGCATATATTTTGTGTATCAACATGTTTATAAAGGTCGAATATACAATTCAAATGAGCATACATCCTCTGAACTCCATGAATAGCAGGTGAAAATGTTGAACCCTTTCCCTACTGATAGTGCCATTTGGCACTACCGGCATTTTACGCCCATATATAGCTGTTGATCATAGAGTATACATTGCTGTGTATATTGGACCATATACAAATGTATACTCTGTGTATCAACGGATGTATATGTATAATCCAGTGTCGAAACTTGCTGTGTTGATAGGTACAGGGTATACATACCATATAAACCATATATAACCGTTGATACACAGAGTAGATGCCCTGTATAAAGCATGTGTATCAACGGATGTATATGTATAATCCAGTGTCGAAACTTGCTGTGTTGATAGGTACAGAGTATACATACCATATAAACCATATATAACCGTTGATACACAGAGTAGATGCCCTGTATAAAGCATGTATATACATCATATATATACAGGGCATATATTTCGTGTATCAACATGTTTATAAAGGTCCAATATACAATTCAAATGAGCATACATCCTCTGAACTCCATGAATAGCAGGTGAAAATATTGAACCCTTTCCCTACTGATAGTGCCATTTGGCACTACCGGCATTTTACGCCCATATATAGCTGTTGATCATAGAGTATACATTGCTGTGTATATTGGACCATATACAAATGTATACTCTGTGTATCAACGGATGTATATGTATAATCCAGTGTCGAAACTTGCTGTGTTGATAGGTACAGAGTATACATACCATATAAACCATATATAACCGTTGATACACAGAGTAGATGCCCTGTATAAAGCATGTGTATCAACGGAGGTATATGTATAATCCAGTGTCGAAACTTGCTGTGTTGATACGTACAGAGTATACATACCATATAAACCATATATAACCGTTGATACACAGAGTAGATGCCCTGTATAAAGCATGTATATACATCATATATATACAGGGCATATATTTTGTGTATCAACATGTTTATAAAGGTCCAATATACAATTCAAATGAGCATACATCCTCTGAACTCCATGAATAGCAGGTGAAAATATTGAACCCTTTCCCTACTGATAGTGCCATTTGGCACTACCGGCATTTTACGCCCATATATAGCTGTTGATCATATAGTATACATTGCTGTGTATATTGGACCATATACAAATGTATACTCTGTGTATCAACGGATGTATATGTATAATCCAGTGTCGAAACTTGCTGTGTTGATAGGTACAGAGTATACATACCATATAAACCATATACAACCGTTGATACACAGAGTAGATGCCCTGTATAAAGCTTGTGTATCAACGGATGTATATGTATAATCCAGTGTCGAAACTTGCTGTGTTGATACGTACAGAGTATACATACCATATAAACCATATATAACCGTTGATACACAGAGTAGATGCCCTGTATAAAGCATGTATATACATCATATATATATACAGGGCATATATTTTGTGTATCAACATGTTTATAAAGGTCCAATATACAATTCAAATGAGCATACATCCTCTGAACTCCATGAATAGCAGGTGAAAATGTTGAACCCTTTCCCTACTGATAGTGCCATTTGGCACTACCGGCATTTTACGCCCATATATAGCTGTTGATCATAGAGTATACATTGCTGTGTATATTGGACCATATACAAATGTATACTCTGTGTATCAACGGATGTATATGTATAATCCAGTGTCGAAACTTGCTGTGTTGATAGGTACAGGGTATACATACCATATAAACCATATATAACCGTTGATACACAGAGTAGATGCCCTGTATAAAGCATGTGTATCAACGGATGTATATGTATAATCCAGTGTCGAAACTTGCTGTGTTGATAGGTACAGAGTATACATACCATATAAACCATATATAACCGTTGATACACAGAGTAGATGCCCTGTATAAAGCATGTATATACATCATATATATACAGGGCATATATTTTGTGTATCAACATGTTTATAAAGGTCCAATATACAATTCAAATGAGCATACATCCTCTGAACTCCATGAATAGCAGGTGTAAATGTTGAACCCTTTCCCTACTGATAGTGCCATTTGGCACTACCGGCATTTTACGACCATATATAGCTGTTGATCATAGAGTATACATTGCTGTGTATATTGGACCATATACATATGTATACTCTGTGTATCAACGGATGTATATGTATAATCCAGTGTCGAAACTTGCTGTGTTGATAGGTACAGAGTATACATACCATATAAACCATATATAACCGTTGATACACAGAGTAGATGCCCTGTATAAAGCATGTGTATCAACGGATGTATATGTATAATCCAGTGTCGAAACTTGCTGTGTTGATACGTACAGAGTATACATACCATATAAACCATATATAACCGTTGATACACAGAGTAGATGCCCTGTATAAAGCATGTATATACATCATATATATACAGGGCATATATTTTGTGTATCAACATGTTTATAAAGGTCCAATATACAATTCAAATGAGCATACATCCTCTGAACTCCATGAATAGCAGGTGAAAATGTTGAACCCTTTCCCTACTGATAGTGCCATTTGGCACTACCGGCATTTTACGCCCATATATAGCTGTTGATCATAGAGTATACATTGCTGTGTATATTGGACCATATACAAATGTATACTCTGTGTATCAACGGATGTATATGTATAATCCAGTGTCGAAACTTGCTGTGTTGATAGGTACAGAGTATACATACCATATAAACCATATATAACCGTTGATACACAGAGTAGATGCCCTGTATAAAGCATGTGTATCAACGGATGTATATGTATAATCCAGTGTCGAAACTTGCTGTGTTGATACGTACAGAGTATACATACCATATAAACCATATATAACCGTTGATACACAGAGTAGATGCCCTGTATAAAGCATGTATATACATCATATATATACAGGGCATATATTTTGTGTATCAACATGTTTATAAAGGTCCAATATACAATTCAAATGAGCATACATCCTCTGAACTCCATGAATAGCAGGTGTAAATGTTGAACCCTTTCCCTACTGATAGTGCCATTTGGCACTACCGGCATTTTACGACCATATATAGCTGTTGATCATAGAGTATACATTGCTGTGTATATTGGACCATATACATATGTATACTCTGTGTATCAACGGATGTATATGTATAATCCAGTGTCGAAACTTGCTGTGTTGATAGGTACAGAGTATACATACCATATAAACCATATACAACCGTTGATACACAGAGTAGATGCCCTGTATAAAGCATGTGTATCAACGGATGTATATGTATAATCCAGTGTCGAAACTTGCTGTGTTGATAGGTACAGAGTATACATACCATATAAACCATATATAACCGTTGATACACAGAGTAGATGCCCTGTATAAAGCATGTATATACATCATATATATACAGGGCATATATTTTGTGTATCAACATGTTTATAAAGGTCCAATATACAATTCAAATGAGCATACATCCTCTGAACTCCATGAATAGCAGGTGAAAATATTGAACCCTTTCCCTACTGATAGTGCCATTTGGCACTACCGGCATTTTACGCCCATATATAGCTGTTGATCATAGAGTATACATTGCTGTGTATATTGGACCATATACAAATGTATACTCTGTGTATCAACGGATGTATATGTATAATCCAGTGTCGAAACTTGCTGTGTTGATAGGTACAGAGTATACATACCATATAAACCATATATAACCGTTGATACACAGAGTAGATGCCCTGTATAAAGCATGTGTATCAACGGATGTATATGTATAATCCAGTGTCGAAACTTGCTGTGTTGATAGGTACAGAGTATACATACCATATAAACCATATATAACCGTTGATACACAGAGTAGATGCCCTGTATAAAGCATGTATATACATCATATATATATACAGGGCATATATTTTGTGTATCAACATGTTTATAAAGGTCGAATATACAATTCAAATGAGCATACATCCTCTGAACTCCATGAATAGCAGGTGAAAATGTTGAACCCTTTCCCTACTGATAGTGCCATTTGGCACTACCGGCATTTTACGCCCATATATAGCTGTTGATCATAGAATATACATTGCTGTGTATATTGGACCATATACAAATGTATACTCTGTGTATCAACGGATGTATATGTATAATCCAGTGTCGAAACTTGCTGTGTTGATAGGTACAGAGTATACATACCATATAAACCATATATAACCGTTGATACACAGAGTAGATGCCCTGTATAAAGCATGTGTATCAACGGATGTATATGTATAATCCAGTGTCGAAACTTGCTGTGTTGATAGGTACAGAGTATACATACCATATAAACCATATATAACCGTTGATACACAGAGTAGATGCCCTGTATAAAGCATGTTTATACATCATATATATACAGGGCATATATTTTGTGTATCAACATGTTTATAAAGGTCCAATATACAATTCAAATGAGCATACATCCTCTGAACTCCATGAATAGCAGGTGAAAATATTGAACCCTTTCCCTACTGATAGTGCCATTTGGCACTACCGGCATTTTACGCCCATATATAGCTGTTGATCATAGAGTATACATTGCTGTGTATATTGGACCATATACAAATGTATACTCTGTGTATCAACGGATGTATATGTATAATCCAGTGTCGAAACTTGCTGTGTTGATAGGTACAGAGTATACATACCATATAAACCATATATAACCGTTGATACACAGAGTAGATGCCCTGTATAAAGCATGTGTATCAACGGATGTATATGTATAATCCAGTGTCGAAACTTGCTGTGTTGATAGGTACAGAGTATACATACCATATAAACCATATATAACCGTTGATACACAGAGTAGATGCCCTGTATAAAGCATGTATATACATCATATATATATACAGGGCATATATTTTGTGTATCAACATGTTTATAAAGGTCGAATATACAATTCAAATGAGCATACATCCTCTGAACTCCATGAATAGCAGGTGAAAATGTTGAACCCTTTCCCTACTGATAGTGCCATTTGGCACTACCGGCATTTTACGCCCATATATAGCTGTTGATCATAGAATATACATTGCTGTGTATATTGGACCATATACAAATGTATACTCTGTGTATCAACGGATGTATATGTATAATCCAGTGTCGAAACTTGCTGTGTTGATAGGTACAGAGTATACATACCATATAAACCATATATAACCGTTGATACACAGAGTAGATGCCCTGTATAAAGCATGTGTATCAACGGATGTATATGTATAATCCAGTGTCGAAACTTGCTGTGTTGATAGGTACAGAGTATACATACCATATAAACCATATATAACCGTTGATACACAGAGTAGATGCCCTGTATAAAGCATGTTTATACATCATATATATACAGGGCATATATTTTGTGTATCAACATGTTTATAAAGGTCCAATATACAATTCAAATGAGCATACATCCTCTGAACTCCATGAATAGCAGGTGTAAATGTTGAACCCTTTCCCTACTGATAGTGCCATTTGGCACTACCGGCATTTTACGACCATATATAGCTGTTGATCATAGAGTATACATTGCTGTGTATATTGGACCATATACATATGTATACTCTGTGTATCAACGGATGTATATGTATAATCCAGTGTCGAAACTTGCTGTGTTGATACGTACAGAGTATACATACCATTTAAACCATATATAACCGTTGATACACAGAGTAGAAGCCCCGTATAAAGCATGTGTATCAACGGATGTATATGTATAATCCAGTGTCGAAACTTGCTGTGTTGATAGGTACAGAGTATACATACCATATAAACCATATATAACCGTTGATACACAGAGTAGATGCCCTGTATAAAGCATGTATATACATCATATATATATACAGGGCATATATTTTGTGTATCAACATGTTTATAAAGGTCGAATATACAATTCAAATGAGCATACATCCTCTGAACTCCATGAATAGCAGGTGAAAATGTTGAACCCTTTCCCTACTGATAGTGCCATTTGGCACTACCGGCATTTTACGCCCATATATAGCTGTTGATCATAGAATATACATTGCTGTGTATATTGGACCATATACAAATGTATACTCTGTGTATCAACGGATGTATATGTATAATCCAGTGTCGAAACTTGCTGTGTTGATAGGTACAGAGTATACATACCATATAAACCATATATAACCGTTGATACACAGAGTAGATGCCCTGTATAAAGCATGTGTATCAACGGATGTATATGTATAATCCAGTGTCGAAACTTGCTGTGTTGATAGGTACAGAGTATACATACCATATAAACCATATATAACCGTTGATACACAGAGTAGATGCCCTGTATAAAGCATGTTTATACATCATATATATACAGGGCATATATTTTGTGTATCAACATGTTTATAAAGGTCCAATATACAATTCAAATGAGCATACATCCTCTGAACTCCATGAATAGCAGGTGTAAATGTTGAACCCTTTCCCTACTGATAGTGCCATTTGGCACTACCGGCATTTTACGACCATATATAGCTGTTGATCATAGAGTATACATTGCTGTGTATATTGGACCATATACATATGTATACTCTGTGTATCAACGGATGTATATGTATAATCCAGTGTCGAAACTTGCTGTGTTGATACGTACAGAGTATACATACCATTTAAACCATATATAACCGTTGATACACAGAGTAGAAGCCCCGTATAAAGCATGTGTATCAACGGATGTATATGTATAATCCAGTGTCGAAACTTGCTGTGTTGATACGTACAGAGTATACATACCATATAAACCATATATAACCGTTGATACACAGAGTAGATGCCCTGTATAAAGCATGTATATACATCATATATATACAGGGCATATATTTCGTGTATCAACATGTTTATAAAGGTCCAATATACAATTCAAATGAGCATACATCCTCTGAACTCCATGAATAGCAGGTGAAAATATTGAACCCTTTCCCTACTGATAGTGCCATTTGGCACTACCGGCATTTTACGCCCATATATAGCTGTTGATCATAGAGTATACATTGCTGTGTATATTGGACCATATACAAATGTATACTCTGTGTATCAACGGATGTATATGTATAATCCAGTGTCGAAACTTGCTGTGTTGATAGGTACAGAGTATACATACCATATAAACCATATATAACCGTTGATACACAGAGTAGATGCCCTGTATAAAGCATGTGTATCAACGGAGGTATATGTATAATCCAGTGTCGAAACTTGCTGTGTTGATACGTACAGAGTATACATACCATATAAACCATATATAACCGTTGATACACAGAGTAGATGCCCTGTATAAAGCATGTATATACATCATATATATACAGGGCATATATTTTGTGTATCAACATGTTTATAAAGGTCCAATATACAATTCAAATGAGCATACATCCTCTGAACTCCATGAATAGCAGGTGAAAATATTGAACCCTTTCCCTACTGATAGTGCCATTTGGCACTACCGGCATTTTACGCCCATATATAGCTGTTGATCATATAGTATACATTGCTGTGTATATTGGACCATATACAAATGTATACTCTGTGTATCAACGGATGTATATGTATAATCCAGTGTCGAAACTTGCTGTGTTGATAGGTACAGAGTATACATACCATATAAACCATATACAACCGTTGATACACAGAGTAGATGCCCTGTATAAAGCTTGTGTATCAACGGATGTATATGTATAATCCAGTGTCGAAACTTGCTGTGTTGATACGTACAGAGTATACATACCATATAAACCATATATAACCGTTGATACACAGAGTAGATGCCCTGTATAAAGCATGTATATACATCATATATATATACAGGGCATATATTTTGTGTATCAACATGTTTATAAAGGTCCAATATACAATTCAAATGAGCATACATCCTCTGAACTCCATGAATAGCAGGTGAAAATGTTGAACCCTTTCCCTACTGATAGTGCCATTTGGCACTACCGGCATTTTACGCCCATATATAGCTGTTGATCATAGAGTATACATTGCTGTGTATATTGGACCATATACAAATGTATACTCTGTGTATCAACGGATGTATATGTATAATCCAGTGTCGAAACTTGCTGTGTTGATAGGTACAGAGTATACATACCATATAAACCATATATAACCGTTGATACACAGAGTAGATGCCCTGTATAAAGCATGTGTATCAACGGATGTATATGTATAATCCAGTGTCGAAACTTGCTGTGTTGATACGTACAGAGTATACATACCATATTAACCATATATAACCGTTGATACACAGAGTAGATGCCCTGTATAAAGCATGTATATACATCATATATATATACAGGGCATATATTTTGTGTATCAACATGTTTATAAAGGTCCAATATACAATTCAAATGAGCATACATCCTCTGAACTCCATGAATAGCAGGTGAAAATGTTGAACCCTTTCCCTACTGATAGTGCCATTTGGCACTACCGGCATTTTACGCCCATATATAGCTGTTGATCATAGAGTATACATTGCTGTGTATATTGGACCATATACAAATGTATACTCTGTGTATCAACGGATGTATATGTATAATCCAGTGTCGAAACTTGCTGTGTTGATAGGTACAGAGTATACATACCATATAAACCATATATAACCGTTGATACACAGAGTAGATGCCCTGTATAAAGCATGTGTATCAACGGATGTATATGTATAATCCAGTGTCGAAACTTGCTGTGTTGATACGTACAGAGTATACATACCATATAAACCATATATAACCGTTGATACACAGAGTAGATGCCCTGTATAAAGCATGTATATACATCATATATATACAGGGCATATATTTCGTGTATCAACATGTTTATAAAGGTCCAATATACAATTTAAATGAGCATACATCCTCTGAACTCCATGAATAGCAGGTGAAAATATTGAACCCTTTCCCTACTGATAGTGCCATTTGGCACTACCGGCATTTTACGCCCATATATAGCTGTTGATCATAGAGTATACATTGCTGTGTATATTGGACCATATACAAATGTATACTCTGTGTATCAACGGATGTATATGTATAATCCAGTGTCGAAACTTGCTGTGTTGATAGGTACAGAGTATACATACCATATAAACCATATATAACCGTTGATACACAGAGTAGATGCCCTGTATAAAGCATGTGTATCAACGGAGGTATATGTATAATCCAGTGTCGAAACTTGCTGTGTTGATACGTACAGAGTATACATACCATATAAACCATATATAACCGTTGATACACAGAGTAGATGCCCTGTATAAAGCATGTATATACATCATATATATACAGGGCATATATTTTGTGTATCAACATGTTTATAAAGGTCCAATATACAATTCAAATGAGCATACATCCTCTGAACTCCATGAATAGCAGGTGAAAATATTGAACCCTTTCCCTACTGATAGTGCCATTTGGCACTACCGGCATTTTACGCCCATATATAGCTGTTGATCATATAGTATACATTGCTGTGTATATTGGACCATATACAAATGTATACTCTGTGTATCAACGGATGTATATGTATAATCCAGTGTCGAAACTTGCTGTGTTGATAGGTACAGAGTATACATACCATATAAACCATATACAACCGTTGATACACAGAGTAGATGCCCTGTATAAAGCTTGTGTATCAACGGATGTATATGTATAATCCAGTGTCGAAACTTGCTGTGTTAATAGGTACAGAGTATACATACCATATAAACCATATATAACCGTTGATACACAGAGTAGATTCCCTGTATAAAGCATGTATATACATCATATATATACAGGGCATATATTTTGTGTATCAACATGTTTATAAAGGTCCAATATACAATTCAAATGAGCATACATCCTCTGAACTCCATGAATAGCAGGTGTAAATGTTGAACCCTTTCCCTACTGATAGTGCCATTTGGCACTACCGGCATTTTACGCCCATATATAGCTGTTGATCATAGAGTATACATTGCTGTGTATATTGGACCATATACAAATGTATACTCTGTGTATCAACGGATGTATATGTATAATCCAGTGTCGAAACTTGCTGTGTTGATAGGTACAGAGTATACATACCATATAAACCATATATAACCGTTGATACACAGAGTAGATGCCCTGTATAAAGCATGTGTATCAACGGATGTATATGTATAATCCAGTGTCGAAACTTGCTGTGTTGATACGTACAGAGTATACATACCATATTAACCATATATAACCGTTGATACACAGAGTAGATGCCCTGTATAAAGCATGTATATACATCATATATATATACAGGGCATATATTTTGTGTATCAACATGTTTATAAAGGTCCAATATACAATTCAAATGAGCATACATCCTCTGAACTCCATGAATAGCAGGTGAAAATGTTGAACCCTTTCCCTACTGATAGTGCCATTTGGCACTACCGGCATTTTACGCCCATATATAGCTGTTGATCATAGAGTATACATTGCTGTGTATATTGGACCATATACAAATGTATACTCTGTGTATCAACGGATGTATATGTATAATCCAGTGTCGAAACTTGCTGTGTTGATAGGTACAGAGTATACATACCATATAAACCATATATAACCGTTGATACACAGAGTAGATGCCCTGTATAAAGCATGTGTATCAACGGATGTATATGTATAATCCAGTGTCGAAACTTGCTGTTTTGATACGTACAGAGTATACATACCATATAAACCATATATAACCGTTGATACACAGAGTAGATGCCCTGTATAAAGCATGTATATACATCATATATATATACAGGGCATATATTTTGTGTATCAACATGTTTATAAAGGTCCAATATACAATTCAAATGAGCATACATCCTCTGAACTCCATGAATAGCAGGTGAAAATGTTGAACCCTTTCCCTACTGATAGTGCCATTTGGCACTACCGGCATTTTACGCCAATATATAGCTGTTGATCATAGAGTATACATTGCTGTGTATATTGGACCATATACAAATGTATACTCTGTGTATCAACGGATGTATATGTATAATCCAGTGTCGAAACTTGCTGTGTTGATACGTACAGAGTATACATACCATTTAAACCATATATAACCGTTGATACACAGAGTAGAAGCCCCGTATAAAGCATGTGTATCAACGGATGTATATGTATAATCCAGTGTCGAAACTTGCTGTGTTGATACGTACAGAGTATACATACCATATAAACCATATATAACCGTTGATACACAGAGTAGATGCCCTGTATAAAGCATGTATATACATCATATATATACAGGGCATATATTTCGTGTATCAACATGTTTATAAAGGTCCAATATACAATTTAAATGAGCATACATCCTCTGAACTCCATGAATAGCAGGTGAAAATATTGAACCCTTTCCCTACTGATAGTGCCATTTGGCACTACCGGCATTTTACGCCCATATATAGCTGTTGATCATAGAGTATACATTGCTGTGTATATTGGACCATATACAAATGTATACTCTGTGTATCAACGGATGTATATGTATAATCCAGTGTCGAAACTTGCTGTGTTGATAGGTACAGAGTATACATACCATATAAACCATATATAACCGTTGATACACAGAGTAGATGCCCTGTATAAAGCATGTGTATCAACGGAGGTATATGTATAATCCAGTGTCGAAACTTGCTGTGTTGATACGTACAGAGTATACATACCATATAAACCATATATAACCGTTGATACACAGAGTAGATGCCCTGTATAAAGCATGTATATACATCATATATATACAGGGCATATATTTTGTGTATCAACATGTTTATAAAGGTCCAATATACAATTCAAATGAGCATACATCCTCTGAACTCCATGAATAGCAGGTGAAAATATTGAACCCTTTCCCTACTGATAGTGCCATTTGGCACTACCGGCATTTTACGCCCATATATAGCTGTTGATCATATAGTATACATTGCTGTGTATATTGGACCATATACAAATGTATACTCTGTGTATCAACGGATGTATATGTATAATCCAGTGTCGAAACTTGCTGTGTTGATAGGTACAGAGTATACATACCATATAAACCATATACAACCGTTGATACACAGAGTAGATGCCCTGTATAAAGCTTGTGTATCAACGGATGTATATGTATAATCCAGTGTCGAAACTTGCTGTGTTGATACGTACAGAGTATACATACCATATAAACCATATATAACCGTTGATACACAGAGTAGATGCCCTGTATAAAGCATGTATATACATCATATATATATACAGGGCATATATTTTGTGTATCAACATGTTTATAAAGGTCAAATATACAATTCAAATGAGCATACATCCTCTGAACTCCATGAATAGCAGGTGAAAATGTTGAACCCTTTCCCTACTGATAGTGCCATTTGGCACTACCGGCATTTTACGCCCATATATAGCTGTTGATCATAGAGTATACATTGCTGTGTATATTGGACCATATACAAATGTATACTCTGTGTATCAACGGATGTATATGTATAATCCAGTGTCGAAACTTGCTGTGTTGATAGGTACAGAGTATACATACCATATAAACCATATATAACCGTTGATACACAGAGTAGATGCCCTGTATAAAGCATGTGTATCAACGGATGTATATGTATAATCCAGTGTCGAAACTTGCTGTTTTGATACGTACAGAGTATACATACCATATAAACCATATATAACCGTTGATACACAGAGTAGATGCCCTGTATAAAGCATGTATATACATCATATATATATACAGGGCATATATTTTGTGTATCAACATGTTTATAAAGGTCGAATATACAATTCAAATGAGCATACATCCTCTGAACTCCATGAATAGCAGGTGAAAATGTTGAACCCTTTCCCTACTGATAGTGCCATTTGGCACTACCGGCATTTTACGCCAATATATAGCTGTTGATCATAGAGTATACATTGCTGTGTATATTGGACCATATACAAATGTATACTCTGTGTATCAACGGATGTATATGTATAATCCAGTGTCGAAACTTGCTGTGTTGATAGGTACAGAGTTTACATACCATATAAACCATATATAACCGTTGATACACAGAGTAGATGCCCTGTATAAAGAATGTGTATGAACTGATGTATATGTATAATCCAGTGTCCAAACTTGCTGTGTTGATACGTACAGAGTATACATACCATATAAACCATATATAACCGTTGATACACAGAGTAGATGCCCTGTATAAAGCATGTATATACATCATATATATACAGGGCATATATTTTGTGTATCAATATGTTTATAAAGGTCCAATATACAATTCAAATGAGCATACATCCTCTGAACTCCATGAATAGCAGGTGTAAATGTTGAACCCTTTCCCTACTGATAGTGCCATTTGGCACTACCGGCATTTTACGCCCATATATAGCTGTTGATCATAGAGTATACATTGCTGTGTATATTGGACCATATACATATGTATACTCTGTGTATCAACGGATGTATATGTATAATCCAGTGTCGAAACTTGCTGTGTTGATAGGTACAGAGTATACATACCATTTAAACAATATATAACCGTTGATACACAGAGTAGAAGCCCTGTATAAAGCATGTGTATCAACAGATGTATATGTATAATCCAGTGTCGAAACTTGCTGTGTTAATAGGTACAGAGTATACATACCATATAAACCATATATAACCGTTGATACACAGAGTAGATGCCCTGTATAAAGCATGTATATACATCATATATATACAGGGCATATATTTTGTGTATCAACATGTTTATAAAGGTCCAATATACAATTCAAATGAGCATACATCCTCTGAACTCCATGAATAGCAGGTGTAAATGTTGAACCCTTTCCCTACTGATAGTGCCATTTGGCACTACCGGCATTTTACGCCCATATATAGCTGTTGATCATAGAGTATACATTGCTGTGTATATTGGACCATATACAAATGTATACTCTGTGTATCAACGGATGTATATGTATAATCCAGTGTCGAAACTTGCTGTGTTGATAGGTACAGAGTATACATACCATATAAACCATATATAACCGTTGATACACAGAGTAGATGCCCTGTATAAAGCATGTGTATCAACGGATGTATATGTATAATCCAGTGTCGAAACTTGCTGTGTTGATACGTACAGAGTATACATACCATATTAACCATATATAACCGTTGATACACAGAGTAGATGCCCTGTATAAAGCATGTATATACATCATATATATATACAGGGCATATATTTTGTGTATCAACATGTTTATAAAGGTCCAATATACAATTCAAATGAGCATACATCCTCTAAACTCCATGAATAGCAGGTGAAAATGTTGAACCCTTTCCCTACTGATAGTGCCATTTGGCACTACCGGCATTTTACGCCAATATATAGCTGTTGATCATAGAGTATACATTGCTGTGTATATTGGACCATATACAAATGTATACTCTGTGTATCAACAGATGTATATGTATAATCCAGTGTCGAAACTTGCTGTGTTGATAGGTACAGAGTTTACATACCATATAAACCATATATAACCGTTGATACACAGAGTAGATGCCCTGTATAAAGCATGTGTATCAACGGATGTATATGTATAATCCAGTGTCGAAACTTGCTGTGTTGATACGTACAGAGTATACATACCATATAAACCATATATAACCGTTGATACACAGAGTAGATGCCCATTATAAAGCATGTATATACATCATATATATACAGGGTATATATTTTGTGTATCAACATGTTTATAAAGGTCCAATATACAATTCAAATGAGCATACATCCTCTGAACTCCATGAATAGCAGGTGAAAATGTTGAACCCTTTCCCTACTGATAGTGCCATTTGGCACTACCGGCATTTTACGCCCATATATAGCTGTTGATCATAGAGTATACATTGCTGTGTATATTGGACCATACACATATGTATACTCTGTGTATCAACGGATGTATATGTATAATCCAGTGTCGAAACTTGCTGTGTTGATAGGTACAGAGTATACATACCATTTAAACCATATATAACCGTTGATACACAGAGTAGAAGCCCTGTATAAAGCATGTGTATCAACGGATGTATATGTATAATCCAGTGTCGAAACTTGCTGTGTTGATAGGTACAGAGTATACATACCATATAAACCATATATAACCGTTGATACACAGAGTAGATGCCCTGTATAAAGCATGTATATACATCATATATACACAGGGCATATATTTTGTGTATCAACATGTTTATAAAGGTCCAATATACAATTCAAATGAGCATACATCCTCTGAACTCCATGAATAGCAGGTGTAAATGTTGAACCCTTTCCCTACTGATAGTGCCATTTGGCACTACCGGCATTTTACGCCCATATATAGCTGTTGATCATAGAGTATACATTGCTGTGTATATTGGACCATATACAAATGTATACTCTGTGTATCAACGGATGTATATGTATAATCCAGTGTCGAAACTTGCTGTGTTGATAGGTACAGAGTATACATACCATTTAAACAATATATAACCGTTGATACACAGAGTAGAAGCCCTGTATAAAGCATGTGTATCAACAGATGTATATGTATAATCCAGTGTCGAAACTTGCTGTGTTAATAGGTACAGAGTATACATACCATATAAACCATATATAACCGTTGATACACAGAGTAGATGCCCTGTATAAAGCATGTATATACATCATATATATACAGGGCATATATTTTGTGTATCAACATGTTTATAAAGGTCCAATATACAATTCAAATGAGCATACATCCTCTGAACTCCATGAATAGCAGGTGTAAATGTTGAACCCTTTCCCTACTGATAGTGCCATTTGGCACTACCGGCATTTTACGCCCATATATAGCTGTTGATCATAGAGTATACATTGCTGTGTATATTGGACCATATACAAATGTATACTCTGTGTATCAACGGATGTATATGTATAATCCAGTGTCGAAACTTGCTGTGTTGATAGGTACAGAGTATACATACCATATAAACCATATATAACCGTTGATACACAGAGTAGATGCCCTGTATAAAGCATGTGTATCAACGGATGTATATGTATAATCCAGTGTCGAAACTTGCTGTGTTGATACGTACAGAGTATACATACCATATTAACCATATATAACCGTTGATACACAGAGTAGATGCCCTGTATAAAGCATGTATATACATCATATATATATACAGGGCATATATTTTGTGTATCAACATGTTTATAAAGGTCCAATATACAATTCAAATGAGCATACATCCTCTAAACTCCATGAATAGCAGGTGAAAATGTTGAACCCTTTCCCTACTGATAGTGCCATTTGGCACTACCGGCATTTTACGCCAATATATAGCTGTTGATCATAGAGTATACATTGCTGTGTATATTGGACCATATACAAATGTATACTCTGTGTATCAACAGATGTATATGTATAATCCAGTGTCGAAACTTGCTGTGTTGATAGGTACAGAGTTTACATACCATATAAACCATATATAACCGTTGATACACAGAGTAGATGCCCTGTATAAAGCATGTGTATCAACGGATGTATATGTATAATCCAGTGTCGAAACTTGCTGTGTTGATACGTACAGAGTATACATACCATATAAACCATATATAACCGTTGATACACAGAGTAGATGCCCATTATAAAGCATGTATATACATCATATATATACAGGGTATATATTTTGTGTATCAACATGTTTATAAAGGTCCAATATACAATTCAAATGAGCATACATCCTCTGAACTCCATGAATAGCAGGTGAAAATGTTGAACCCTTTCCCTACTGATAGTGCCATTTGGCACTACCGGCATTTTACGCCCATATATAGCTGTTGATCATAGAGTATACATTGCTGTGTATATTGGACCATACACATATGTATACTCTGTGTATCAACGGATGTATATGTATAATCCAGTGTCGAAACTTGCTGTGTTGATAGGTACAGAGTATACATACCATTTAAACCATATATAACCGTTGATACACAGAGTAGAAGCCCTGTATAAAGCATGTGTATCAACGGATGTATATGTATAATCCAGTGTCGAAACTTGCTGTGTTGATAGGTACAGAGTATACATACCATATAAACCATATATAACCGTTGATACACAGAGTAGATGCCCTGTATAAAGCATGTATATACATCATATATACACAGGGCATATATTTTGTGTATCAACATGTTTATAAAGGTCCAATATACAATTCAAATGAGCATACATCCTCTGAACTCCATGAATAGCAGGTGTAAATGTTGAACCCTTTCCCTACTGATAGTGCCATTTGGCACTACCGGCATTTTACGCCCATATATAGCTGTTGATCATAGAGTATACATTGCTGTGTATATTGGACCATATACAAATGTATACTCTGTGTATCAACGGATGTATATGTATAATCCAGTGTCGAAACTTGCTGTGTTGATAGGTACAGAGTATACATACCATTTAAACAATATATAACCGTTGATACACAGAGTAGAAGCCCTGTATAAAGCATGTGTATCAACAGATGTATATGTATAATCCAGTGTCGAAACTTGCTGTGTTAATAGGTACAGAGTATACATACCATATAAACCATATATAACCGTTGATACACAGAGTAGATGCCCTGTATAAAGCATGTATATACATCATATATATACAGGGCATATATTTTGTGTATCAACATGTTTATAAAGGTCCAATATACAATTCAAATGAGCATACATCCTCTGAACTCCATGAATAGCAGGTGTAAATGTTGAACCCTTTCCCTACTGATAGTGCCATTTGGCACTACCGGCATTTTACGCCCATATATAGCTGTTGATCATAGAGTATACATTGCTGTGTATATTGGACCATATACAAATGTATACTCTGTGTATCAACGGATGTATATGTATAATCCAGTGTCGAAACTTGCTGTGTTGATAGGTACAGAGTATACATACCATATAAACCATATATAACCGTTGATACACAGAGTAGATGCCCTGTATAAAGCATGTGTATCAACGGATGTATATGTATAATCCAGTGTCGAAACTTGCTGTGTTGATACGTACAGAGTATACATACCATATTAACCATATATAACCGTTGATACACAGAGTAGATGCCCTGTATAAAGCATGTATATACATCATATATATATACAGGGCATATATTTTGTGTATCAACATGTTTATAAAGGTCCAATATACAATTCAAATGAGCATACATCCTCTAAACTCCATGAATAGCAGGTGAAAATGTTGAACCCTTTCCCTACTGATAGTGCCATTTGGCACTACCGGCATTTTACGCCAATATATAGCTGTTGATCATAGAGTATACATTGCTGTGTATATTGGACCATATACAAATGTATACTCTGTGTATCAACAGATGTATATGTATAATCCAGTGTCGAAACTTGCTGTGTTGATAGGTACAGAGTTTACATACCATATAAACCATATATAACCGTTGATACACAGAGTAGATGCCCTGTATAAAGCATGTGTATCAACGGATGTATATGTATAATCCAGTGTCGAAACTTGCTGTGTTGATACGTACAGAGTATACATACCATATAAACCATATATAACCGTTGATACACAGAGTAGATGCCCATTATAAAGCATGTATATACATCATATATATACAGGGTATATATTTTGTGTATCAACATGTTTATAAAGGTCCAATATACAATTCAAATGAGCATACATCCTCTGAACTCCATGAATAGCAGGTGAAAATGTTGAACCCTTTCCCTACTGATAGTGCCATTTGGCACTACCGGCATTTTACGCCCATATATAGCTGTTGATCATAGAGTATACATTGCTGTGTATATTGGACCATACACATATGTATACTCTGTGTATCAACGGATGTATATGTATAATCCAGTGTCGAAACTTGCTGTGTTGATAGGTACAGAGTATACATACCATTTAAACCATATATAACCGTTGATACACAGAGTAGATGCCCTGTATAAAGCATGTGTATCAACGGATGTATATGTATAATCCAGTGTCGAAACTTGCTGTGTTGATAGGTACAGAGTATACATACCATATAAACCATATATAACCGTTGATACACAGAGTAGATGCCCTGTATAAAGCATGTATATACATCATATATATACAGGGCATATATTTTGTGTATCAACATGTTTATAAAGGTCCAATATACAATTCAAATGAGCATACATCCTCTGAACTCCATGAATAGCAGGTGTAAATGTTGAACCCTTTCCCTACTGATAGTGCCATTTGGCACTACCGGCATTTTACGACCATATATAGCTGTTGATCATAGAGTATACATTGCTGTGTATATTGGACCATATACATATGTATACTCTGTGTATCAACGGATGTATATGTATAATCCAGTGTCGAAACTTGCTGTGTTGATACGTACAGAGTATACATACCATTTAAACCATATATAACCGTTGATACACAGAGTAGAAGCCCTGTATAAAGCATGTGTATCAACGGATGTATATGTATAATCCAGTGTCGAAACTTGCTGTGTTGATACGTACAGAGTATACATACCATATAAACCATATATAACCGTTGATACACAGAGTAGATGCCCTGTATAAAGCATGTATATACATCATATATATACAGGGCATATATTTCGTGTATCAACATGTTTATAAAGGTCCAATATACAATTCAAATGAGCATACATCCTCTGAACTCCATGAATAGCAGGTGAAAATATTGAACCCTTTCCCTACTGATAGTGCCATTTGGCACTACCGGCATTTTACGCCCATATATAGCTGTTGATCATAGAGTATACATTGCTGTGTATATTGGACCATATACAAATGTATACTCTGTGTATCAACGGATGTATATGTATAATCCAGTGTCGAAACTTGCTGTGTTGATAGGTACAGAGTATACATACCATATAAACCATGTATAACCGTTGATACACAGAGTAGATGCCCTGTATAAAGCATGTGTATCAACGGATGTATATGTATAATCCAGTGTCGAAACTTGCTGTGTTGATACGTACAGAGTATACATACCATATAAACCATATATAACCGTTGATACACAGAGTAGATGCCCTGTATAAAGCATGTATATACATCATATATATATACAGGGCATATATTTTGTGTATCAACATGTTTATAAAGGTCCAATATACAATTCAAATGAGCATACATCCTCTAAACTCCATGAATAGCAGGTGAAAATGTTGAACCCTTTCCCTACTGATAGTGCCATTTGGCACTACCGGCATTTTACGCCAATATATAGCTGTTGATCATAGAGTATACATTGCTGTGTATATTGGACCATATACAAATGTATACTCTGTGTATCAACAGATGTATATGTATAATCCAGTGTCGAAACTTGCTGTGTTGATAGGTACAGAGTTTACATACCATATAAACCATATATAACCGTTGATACACAGAGTAGATGCCCTGTATAAAGCATGTGTATCAACGGATGTATATGTATAATCCAGTGTCGAAACTTGCTGTGTTGATACGTACAGAGTATACATACCATATAAACCATATATAACCGTTGATACACAGAGTAGATGCCCATTATAAAGCATGTATATACATCATATATATACAGGGTATATATTTTGTGTATCAACATGTTTATAAAGGTCCAATATACAATTCAAATGAGCATACATCCTCTGAACTCCATGAATAGCAGGTGAAAATGTTGAACCCTTTCCCTACTGATAGTGCCATTTGGCACTACCGGCATTTTACGCCCATATATAGCTGTTGATCATAGAGTATACATTGCTGTGTATATTGGACCATACACATATGTATACTCTGTGTATCAACGGATGTATATGTATAATCCAGTGTCGAAACTTGCTGTGTTGATAGGTACAGAGTATACATACCATTTAAACCATATATAACGGTTGATACACAGAGTAGAAGCCCTGTATAAAGCATGTGTATCAACGGATGTATATGTATAATCCAGTGTCGAAACTTGCTGTGTTGATAGGTACAGAGTATACATACCATATAAACCATATATAACCGTTGATACACAGAGTAGATGCCCTGTATAAAGCATGTATATACATCATATATACACAGGGCATATATGTTGTGTATCAACATGTTTATAAAGGTCCAATATACAATTCAAATGAGCATACATCCTCTGAACTCCATGAATAGCAGGTGTAAATGTTGAACCCTTTCCCTACTGATAGTGCCATTTGGCACTACCGGCATTTTACGACCATATATAGCTGTTGATCATAGAGTATACATTGCTGTGTATATTGGACCATATACATATGTATACTCTGTGTATCAACGGATGTATATGTATAATCCAGTGTCGAAACTTGCTGTGTTGATAGGTACAGAGTATACATACCATATAAACCATATATAACCGTTGATACACAGAGTAGAAGCCCTGTATAAAGCATGTGTATCAACAGATGTATATGTATAATCCAGTGTCGAAACTTGCTGTGTTGATAGGTACAGAGTATACATACCATAAAAACCATATATAACCGTTGATACACAGAGTAGATGCCCTGTATAAAGCATGTATATACATCATATATATACAGGGCATATATTTTGTGTATCAACATGTTTATAAAGGTCCAATATACAATTCAAATGAGCATACATCCTCTGAACTCCATGAATAGCAGGTGAAAATGTTGAACCCTTTCCCTACTGATAGTGCCATTTGGCACTACCGGCATTTTACGCCCATATATAGCTGTTGATCATAGAGTATACATTGCTGTGTATATTGGACCATATACAAATGTATACTCTGTGTATCAACGGATGTATATGTATAATCCAGTGTCGAAACTTGCTGTGTTGATAGGTACAGAGTATACATACCATATAAACCATATATAACCGTTGATACACAGAGTAGAAGCCCTGTATAAAGCATGTGTATCAACGGATGTATATGTATAATCCAGTGTCGAAACTTGCTGTGTTGATAGGTACAGAGTATACATACCATATAAACCATATATAACCGTTGATACACAGAGTAGATGCCCTGTATAAAGCATGTATATACATCATATATATACAGGGCATATATTTTGTGTATCAATATGTTTATAAAGGTCCAATATACAATTCAAATGAGCATACATCCTCTGAACTCCATGAATAGCAGGTGTAAATGTTGAACCCTTTCCCTACTGATAGTGCCATTTGGCACTACCGGCATTTTACGCCCATATATAGCTGTTGATCATAGAGTATACATTGCTGTGTATATTGGACCATATACATATGTATACTCTGTGTATCAACGGATGTATATGTATAATCCAGTGTCGAAACTTGCTGTGTTGATAGGTACAGAGTATACATACCATTTAAACCATATATAACCGTTGATACACAGAGTAGAAGCCCTGTATAAAGCATGTGTATCAACAGATGTATATGTATAATCCAGTGTCGAAACTTGCTGTGTTAATAGGTACAGAGTATACATACCATATAAACCATATATAACCGTTGATACACAGAGTAGATTCCCTGTATAAAGCATGTATATACATCATATATATACAGGGCATATATTTTGTGTATCAACATGTTTATAAAGGTCCAATATACAATTCAAATGAGCATACATCCTCTGAACTCCATGAATAGCAGGTGTAAATGTTGAACCCTTTCCCTACTGATAGTGCCATTTGGCACTACCGGCATTTTACGCCCATATATAGCTGTTGATCATAGAGTATACATTGCTGTGTATATTGGACCATATACAAATGTATACTCTGTGTATCAACGGATGTATATGTATAATCCAGTGTCGAAACTTGCTGTGTTGATAGGTACAGAGTATACATACCATATAAACCATATATAACCGTTGATACACAGAGTAGATGCCCTGTATAAAGCATGTGTATCAACGGATGTATATGTATAATCCAGTGTCGAAACTTGCTGTGTTGATACGTACAGAGTATACATACCATATTAACCATATATAACCGTTGATACACAGAGTAGATGCCCTGTATAAAGCATGTATATACATCATATATATATACAGGGCATATATTTTGTGTATCAACATGTTTATAAAGGTCCAATATACAATTCAAATGAGCATACATCCTCTAAACTCCATGAATAGCAGGTGAAAATGTTGAACCCTTTCCCTACTGATAGTGCCATTTGGCACTACCGGCATTTTACGCCAATATATAGCTGTTGATCATAGAGTATACATTGCTGTGTATATTGGACCATATACAAATGTATACTCTGTGTATCAACAGATGTATATGTATAATCCAGTGTCGAAACTTGCTGTGTTGATAGGTACAGAGTTTACATACCATATAAACCATATATAACCGTTGATACACAGAGTAGATGCCCTGTATAAAGCATGTGTATCAACGGATGTATATGTATAATCCAGTGTCGAAACTTGCTGTGTTGATACGTACAGAGTATACATACCATATAAACCATATATAACCGTTGATACACAGAGTAGATGCCCATTATAAAGCATGTATATACATCATATATATACAGGGTATATATTTTGTGTATCAACATGTTTATAAAGGTCCAATATACAATTCAAATGAGCATACATCCTCTGAACTCCATGAATAGCAGGTGAAAATGTTGAACCCTTTCCCTACTGATAGTGCCATTTGGCACTACCGGCATTTTACGCCCATATATAGCTGTTGATCATAGAGTATACATTGCTGTGTATATTGGACCATACACATATGTATACTCTGTGTATCAACGGATGTATATGTATAATCCAGTGTCGAAACTTGCTGTGTTGATAGGTACAGAGTATACATACCATTTAAACCATATATAACCGTTGATACACAGAGTAGATGCCCTGTATAAAGCATGTGTATCAACGGATGTATATGTATAATCCAGTGTCGAAACTTGCTGTGTTGATAGGTACAGAGTATACATACCATATAAACCATATATAACCGTTGATACACAGAGTAGATGCCCTGTATAAAGCATGTATATACATCATATATATACAGGGCATATATTTTGTGTATCAACATGTTTATAAAGGTCCAATATACAATTCAAATGAGCATACATCCTCTGAACTCCATGAATAGCAGGTGTAAATGTTGAACCCTTTCCCTACTGATAGTGCCATTTGGCACTACCGGCATTTTACGACCATATATAGCTGTTGATCATAGAGTATACATTGCTGTGTATATTGGACCATATACATATGTATACTCTGTGTATCAACGGATGTATATGTATAATCCAGTGTCGAAACTTGCTGTGTTGATACGTACAGAGTATACATACCATATAAACCATATATAACCGTTGATACACAGAGTAGAAGCCCTGTATAAAGCATGTGTATCAACGGATGTATATGTATAATCCAGTGTCGAAACTTGCTGTGTTGATACGTACAGAGTATACATACCATATAAACCATATATAACCGTTGATACACAGAGTAGATGCCCTGTATAAAGCATGTATATACATCATATATATACAGGGCATATATTTCGTGTATCAACATGTTTATAAAGGTCCAATATACAATTCAAATGAGCATACATCCTCTGAACTCCATGAATAGCAGGTGAAAATGTTGAACCCTTTCCCTACTGATAGTGCCATTTGGCACTACCGGCATTTTACGCCCATATATAGCTGTTGATCATAGAGTATACATTGCTGTGTATATTGGACCATATACAAATGTATACTCTGTGTATCAACGGATGTATATGTATAATCCAGTGTCGAAACTTGCTGTGTTGATAGGTACAGAGTATACATACCATATAAACCATATATAACCGTTGATACACAGAGTAGATGCCCTGTATAAAGCATGTGTATCAACGGAGGTATATGTATAATCCAGTGTCGAAACTTGCTGTGTTGATACGTACAGAGTATACATACCATATAAACCATATATAACCGTTGATACACAGAGTAGATGCCCTGTATAAAGCATGTATATACATCATATATATACAGGGCATATATTTTGTGTATCAACATGTTTATAAAGGTCCAATATACAATTCAAATGAGCATACATCCTCTGAACTCCATGAATAGCAGGTGAAAATATTGAACCCTTTCCCTACTGATAGTGCCATTTGGCACTACCGGCATTTTACGCCCATATATAGCTGTTGATCATAGAGTATACATTGCTGTGTATATTGGACCATATACAAATGTATACTCTGTGTATCAACGGATGTATATGTATAATCCAGTGTCGAAACTTGCTGTGTTGATAGGTACAGAGTATACATACCATATAAACCATATACAACCGTTGATACACAGAGTAGATGCCCTGTATAAAGCTTGTGTATCAACGGATGTATATGTATAATCCAGTGTCGAAACTTGCTGTGTTGATACGTACAGAGTATACATACCATATAAACCATATATAACCGTTGATACACAGAGTAGATGCCCTGTATAAAGCATGTATATACATCATATATATATACAGGGCATATATTTTGTGTATCAACATGTTTATAAAGGTCCAATATACAATTCAAATGAGCATACATCCTCTGAACTCCATGAATAGCAGGTGAAAATGTTGAACCCTTTCCCTACTGATAGTGCCATTTGGCACTACCGGCATTTTACGCCCATATATAGCTGTTGATCATAGAGTATACATTGCTGTGTATATTGGACCATATACAAATGTATACTGTGTGTATCAACGGATGTATATGTATAATCCAGTGTCGAAACTTGCTGTGTTGATAGGTACAGAGTATACATACCATATAAACCATATATAACCGTTGATACACAGAGTAGATGCCCTGTATAAAGCATGTGTATCAACGGATGTATATGTATAATCCAGTGTCGAAACTTGCTGTTTTGATACGTACAGAGTATACATACCATATAAACCATATATAACCGTTGATACACAGAGTAGAAGCCCTGTATAAAGCATGTGTATCAACGGATGTATATGTATAATCCAGTGTCGAAACTTGCTGTGTTGATAGGTACAGAGTATACATACCATATAAACCATATATAACCGTTGATACACAGAGTAGATGCCCTGTATAAAGCATGTATATACATCATATATATACAGGGCATATATTTTGTGTATCAATATGTTTATAAAGGTCCAATATACAATTCAAATGAGCATACATCCTCTGAACTCCATGAATAGCAGGTGTAAATGTTGAACCCTTTCCCTACTGATAGTGCCATTTGGCACTACCGGCATTTTACGCCCATATATAGCTGTTGATCATAGAGTATACATTGCTGTGTATATTGGACCATATACATATGTATACTCTGTGTATCAACGGATGTATATGTATAATCCAGTGTCGAAACTTGCTGTGTTGATAGGTACAGAGTATACATACCATTTAAACCATATATAACCGTTGATACACAGAGTAGAAGCCCTGTATAAAGCATGTGTATCAACAGATGTATATGTATAATCCAGTGTCGAAACTTGCTGTGTTAATAGGTACAGAGTATACATACCATATAAACCATATATAACCGTTGATACACAGAGTAGATTCCCTGTATAAAGCATGTATATACATCATATATATACAGGGCATATATTTTGTGTATCAACATGTTTATAAAGGTCCAATATACAATTCAAATGAGCATACATCCTCTGAACTCCATGAATAGCAGGTGTAAATGTTGAACCCTTTCCCTACTGATAGTGCCATTTGGCACTACCGGCATTTTACGCCCATATATAGCTGTTGATCATAGAGTATACATTGCTGTGTATATTGGACCATATACAAATGTATACTCTGTGTATCAACGGATGTATATGTATAATCCAGTGTCGAAACTTGCTGTGTTGATAGGTACAGAGTATACATACCATATAAACCATATATAACCGTTGATACACAGAGTAGATGCCCTGTATAAAGCATGTGTATCAACGGATGTATATGTATAATCCAGTGTCGAAACTTGCTGTGTTGATACGTACAGAGTATACATACCATATTAACCATATATAACCGTTGATACACAGAGTAGATGCCCTGTATAAAGCATGTATATACATCATATATATATACAGGGCATATATTTTGTGTATCAACATGTTTATAAAGGTCCAATATACAATTCAAATGAGCATACATCCTCTAAACTCCATGAATAGCAGGTGAAAATGTTGAACCCTTTCCCTACTGATAGTGCCATTTGGCACTACCGGCATTTTACGCCAATATATAGCTGTTGATCATAGAGTATACATTGCTGTGTATATTGGACCATATACAAATGTATACTCTGTGTATCAACAGATGTATATGTATAATCCAGTGTCGAAACTTGCTGTGTTGATAGGTACAGAGTTTACATACCATATAAACCATATATAACCGTTGATACACAGAGTAGATGCCCTGTATAAAGCATGTGTATCAACGGATGTATATGTATAATCCAGTGTCGAAACTTGCTGTGTTGATACGTACAGAGTATACATACCATATAAACCATATATAACCGTTGATACACAGAGTAGATGCCCATTATAAAGCATGTATATACATCATATATATACAGGGTATATATTTTGTGTATCAACATGTTTATAAAGGTCCAATATACAATTCAAATGAGCATACATCCTCTGAACTCCATGAATAGCAGGTGAAAATGTTGAACCCTTTCCCTACTGATAGTGCCATTTGGCACTACCGGCATTTTACGCCCATATATAGCTGTTGATCATAGAGTATACATTGCTGTGTATATTGGACCATACACATATGTATACTCTGTGTATCAACGGATGTATATGTATAATCCAGTGTCGAAACTTGCTGTGTTGATAGGTACAGAGTATACATACCATTTAAACCATATATAACCGTTGATACACAGAGTAGATGCCCTGTATAAAGCATGTGTATCAACGGATGTATATGTATAATCCAGTGTCGAAACTTGCTGTGTTGATAGGTACAGAGTATACATACCATATAAACCATATATAACCGTTGATACACAGAGTAGATGCCCTGTATAAAGCATGTATATACATCATATATATACAGGGCATATATTTTGTGTATCAACATGTTTATAAAGGTCCAATATACAATTCAAATGAGCATACATCCTCTGAACTCCATGAATAGCAGGTGTAAATGTTGAACCCTTTCCCTACTGATAGTGCCATTTGGCACTACCGGCATTTTACGACCATATATAGCTGTTGATCATAGAGTATACATTGCTGTGTATATTGGACCATATACATATGTATACTCTGTGTATCAACGGATGTATATGTATAATCCAGTGTCGAAACTTGCTGTGTTGATACGTACAGAGTATACATACCATATAAACCATATATAACCGTTGATACACAGAGTAGAAGCCCTGTATAAAGCATGTGTATCAACGGATGTATATGTATAATCCAGTGTCGAAACTTGCTGTGTTGATACGTACAGAGTATACATACCATATAAACCATATATAACCGTTGATACACAGAGTAGATGCCCTGTATAAAGCATGTATATACATCATATATATACAGGGCATATATTTCGTGTATCAACATGTTTATAAAGGTCCAATATACAATTCAAATGAGCATACATCCTCTGAACTCCATGAATAGCAGGTGAAAATATTGAACCCTTTCCCTACTGATAGTGCCATTTGGCACTACCGGCATTTTACGCCCATATATAGCTGTTGATCATAGAGTATACATTGCTGTGTATATTGGACCATATACAAATGTATACTCTGTGTATCAACGGATGTATATGTATAATCCAGTGTCGAAACTTGCTGTGTTGATAGGTACAGAGTATACATACCATATAAACCATATATAACCGTTGATACACAGAGTAGATGCCCTGTATAAAGCATGTGTATCAACGGAGGTATATGTATAATCCAGTGTCGAAACTTGCTGTGTTGATACGTACAGAGTATACATACCATATAAACCATATATAACCGTTGATACACAGAGTAGATGCCCTGTATAAAGCATGTATATACATCATATATATACAGGGCATATATTTTGTGTATCAACATGTTTATAAAGGTCCAATATACAATTCAAATGAGCATACATCCTCTGAACTCCATGAATAGCAGGTGAAAATATTGAACCCTTTCCCTACTGATAGTGCCATTTGGCACTACCGGCATTTTACGCCCATATATAGCTGTTGATCATAGAGTATACATTGCTGTGTATATTGGACCATATACAAATGTATACTCTGTGTATCAACGGATGTATATGTATAATCCAGTGTCGAAACTTGCTGTGTTGATAGGTACAGAGTATACATACCATATAAACCATATACAACCGTTGATACACAGAGTAGATGCCCTGTATAAAGCTTGTGTATCAACGGATGTATATGTATAATCCAGTGTCGAAACTTGCTGTGTTGATACGTACAGAGTATACATACCATATAAACCATATATAACCGTTGATACACAGAGTAGATGCCCTGTATAAAGCATGTATATACATCATATATATATACAGGGCATATATTTTGTGTATCAACATGTTTATAAAGGTCCAATATACAATTCAAATGAGCATACATCCTCTGAACTCCATGAATAGCAGGTGAAAATGTTGAACCCTTTCCCTACTGATAGTGCCATTTGGCACTACCGGCATTTTACGCCCATATATAGCTGTTGATCATAGAGTATACATTGCTGTGTATATTGGACCATATACAAATGTATACTGTGTGTATCAACGGATGTATATGTATAATCCAGTGTCGAAACTTGCTGTGTTGATAGGTACAGAGTATACATACCATATAAACCATATATAACCGTTGATACACAGAGTAGATGCCCTGTATAAAGCATGTGTATCAACGGATGTATATGTATAATCCAGTGTCGAAACTTGCTGTTTTGATACGTACAGAGTATACATACCATATAAACCATATATAACCGTTGATACACAGAGTAGATGCCCTGTATAAAGCATGTATATACATCATATATATATACAGGGCATATATTTTGTGTATCAACATGTTTATAAAGGTCCAATATACAATTCAAATGAGCATACATCCTCTGAACTCCATGAATAGCAGGTGAAAATGTTGAACCCTTTCCCTACTGATAGTGCCATTTGGCACTACCGGCATTTTACGCCAATATATAGCTGTTGATCATAGAGTATACATTGCTGTGTATATTGGACCATATACAAATGTATACTCTGTGTATCAACGGATGTATATGTATAATCCAGTGTCGAAACTTGCTGTGTTGATAGGTACAGAGTTTACATACCATATAAACCATATATAACCGTTGATACACAGAGTAGATGCCCTGTATAAAGAATGTGTATCAACGGATGTATATGTATAATCCAGTGTCCAAACTTGCTGTGTTGATACGTACAGAGTATACATACCATATAAACCATATATAACCGTTGATACACAGAGTAGATGCCCTGTATAAAGCATGTATATACATCATATATATACAGGGCATATATTTTGTGTATCAATATGTTTATGAAGGTCCAATATACAATTCAAATGAGCATACATCCTCTGAACTCCATGAATAGCAGGTGTAAATGTTGAACCCTTTCCCTACTGATAGTGCCATTTGGCACTACCGGCATTTTACGCCCATATATAGCTGTTGATCATAGAGTATACATTGCTGTGTATATTGGACCATATACAAATGTATACTCTGTGTATCAACGGATGTATATGTATAATCCAGTGTCGAAACTTGCTGTGTTGATAGGTACAGAGTATACATACCATATAAACCATATATAACCGTTGATACACAGAGTAGATGCCCTGTATAAAGCATGTGTATCAACGGATGTATATGTATAATCCAGTGTCGAAACTTGCTGTGTTGATACGTACAGAGTATACATACCATATAAACCATATATAACCGTTGATACACAGAGTAGATGCCCATTATAAAGCATGTATATACATCATATATATACAGGGTATATATTTTGTGTATCAACATGTTTATAAAGGTCCAATATACAATTCAAATGAGCATACATCCTCTGAACTCCATGAATAGCAGGTGAAAATGTTGAACCCTTTCCCTACTGATAGTGCCATTTGGCACTACCGGCATTTTACGCCCATATATAGCTGTTGATCATAGAGTATACATTGCTGTGTATATTGGACCATACACATATGTATACTCTGTGTATCAACGGATGTATATGTATAATCCAGTGTCGAAACTTGCTGTGTTGATAGGTACAGAGTATACATACCATTTAAACCATATATAACCGTTGATACACAGAGTAGAAGCCCTGTATAAAGCATGTGTATCAACGGATGTATATGTATAATCCAGTGTCGAAACTTGCTGTGTTGATAGGTACAGAGTATACATACCATATAAACCATATATAACCGTTGATACACAGAGTAGATGCCCTGTATAAAGCATGTATATACATCATATATACACAGGGCATATATTTTGTGTATCAACATGTTTATAAAGGTCCAATATACAATTCAAATGAGCATACATCCTCTGAACTCCATGAATAGCAGGTGTAAATGTTGAACCCTTTCCCTACTGATAGTGCCATTTGGCACTACCGGCATTTTACGACCATATATAGCTGTTGATCATAGAGTATACATTGCTGTGTATATTGGACCATATACATATGTATACTCTGTGTATCAACGGATGTATATGTATAATCCAGTGTCGAAACTTGCTGTGTTGATAGGTACAGAGTATACATACCATATAAACCATATATAACCGTTGATACACAGAGTAGAAGCCCTGTATAAAGCATGTGTATCAACGGATGTATATGTATAATCCAGTGTCGAAACTTGCTGTGTTGATAGGTACAGAGTATACATACCATATAAACCATATATAACCGTTGATACACAGAGTAGATGCCCTGTATAAAGCATGTATATACATCATATATATACAGGGCATATATTTTGTGTATCAACATGTTTATAAAGGTCCAATATACAATTCAAATGAGCATACATCCTCTGAACTCCATGAATAGCAGGTGTAAATGTTGAACCCTTTCCCTACTGATAGTGCCATTTGGCACTACCGGCATTTTACGCCCATATATAGCTGTTGATCATAGAGTATACATTGCTGTGTATATTGGACCATATACATATGTATACTCTGTGTATCAACGGATGTATATGTATAATCCAGTGTCGAAACTTGCTGTGTTGATAGGTACAGAGTATACATACCATTTAAACAATATATAACCGTTGATACACAGAGTAGAAGCCCTGTATAAAGCATGTGTATCAACAGATGTATATGTATAATCCAGTGTCGAAACTTGCTGTGTTAATAGGTACAGAGTATACATACCATATAAACCATATATAACCGTTGATACACAGAGTAGATGCCCTGTATAAAGCATGTATATACATCATATATATACAGGGCATATATTTTGTGTATCAACATGTTTATAAAGGTCCAATATACAATTCAAATGAGCATACATCCTCTGAACTCCATGAATAGCAGGTGTAAATGTTGAACCCTTTCCCTACTGATAGTGCCATTTGGCACTACCGGCATTTTACACCCATATATAGCTGTTGATCATAGAGTATACATTGCTGTGTATATTGGACCATATACAAATGTATACTCTGTGTATCAACGGATGTATATGTATAATCCAGTGTCGAAACTTGCTGTGTTGATACGTACAGAGTATACATACCATATAAACCATATATAACCGTTGATACACAGAGTAGATGCCCTGTATAAAGCATGTATATACATCATATATACACAGGGCATATATTTTGTGTATCAACATGTTTATAAAGGTCCAATATACAATTCAAATGAGCATACATCCTCTGAACTCCATGAATAGCAGGTGAAAATGTTGAACCCTTTCCCTACTGATAGTGCCATTTGGCACTACCGGCATTTTACGCCAATTTATAGCTGTTGATCATAGAGTATACATTGCTGTGTATATTGGACCATATACAAATGTATACTCTGTGTATCAACAGATGTATATGTATAATCCAGTGTCGAAACTTGCTGTGTTGATAGGTACAGAGTTTACATACCATATAAACCATATATAACCGTTGATACACAGAGTAGATGCCCTGTATAAAGCATGTGTATCAACGGATGTATATGTATAATCCAGTGTCGAAACTTGCTGTGTTGATACGTACAGAGTATACATACCATATAAACCATATATAACCGTTGATACACAGAGTAGATGCCCATTATAAAGCATGTATATACATCATATATATACAGGGTATATATTTTGTGTATCAACATGTTTATAAAGGTCCAATATACAATTCAAATGAGCATACATCCTCTGAACTCCATGAATAGCAGGTGAAAATGTTGAACCCTTTCCCTACTGATAGTGCCATTTGGCACTACCGGCATTTTACGCCCATATATAGCTGTTGATCATAGAGTATACATTGCTGTGTATATTGGACCATACACATATGTATACTCTGTGTATCAACGGATGTATATGTATAATCCAGTGTCGAAACTTGCTGTGTTGATAGGTACAGAGTATACATACCATTTAAACCATATATAACCGTTGATACACAGAGTAGAAGCCCTGTATAAAGCATGTGTATCAACGGATGTATATGTATAATCCAGTGTCGAAACTTGCTGTGTTGATAGGTACAGAGTATACATACCATATAAACCATATATAACCGTTGATACACAGAGTAGATGCCCTGTATAAAGCATGTATATACATCATATATACACAGGGCATATATTTTGTGTATCAACATGTTTATAAAGGTCCAATATACAATTCAAATGAGCATACATCCTCTGAACTCCATGAATAGCAGGTGTAAATGTTGAACCCTTTCCCTACTGATAGTGCCATTTGGCACTACCGGCATTTTACGCCCATATATAGCTGTTGATCATAGAGTATACATTGCTGTGTATATTGGACCATATACAAATGTATACTCTGTGTATCAACGGATGTATATGTATAATCCAGTGTCGAAACTTGCTGTGTTGATAGGTACAGAGTATACATACCATTTAAACAATATATAACCGTTGATACACAGAGTAGAAGCCCTGTATAAAGCATGTGTATCAACAGATGTATATGTATAATCCAGTGTCGAAACTTGCTGTGTTAATAGGTACAGAGTATACATACCATATAAACCATATATAACCGTTGATACACAGAGTAGATGCCCTGTATAAAGCATGTATATACATCATATATATACAGGGCATATATTTTGTGTATCAACATGTTTATAAAGGTCCAATATACAATTCAAATGAGCATACATCCTCTGAACTCCATGAATAGCAGGTGTAAATGTTGAACCCTTTCCCTACTGATAGTGCCATTTGGCACTACCGGCATTTTACGCCCATATATAGCTGTTGATCATAGAGTATACATTGCTGTGTATATTGGACCATATACAAATGTATACTCTGTGTATCAACGGATGTATATGTATAATCCAGTGTCGAAACTTGCTGTGTTGATAGGTACAGAGTATACATACCATATAAACCATATATAACCGTTGATACACAGAGTAGATGCCCTGTATAAAGCATGTGTATCAACGGATGTATATGTATAATCCAGTGTCGAAACTTGCTGTGTTGATACGTACAGAGTATACATACCATATAAACCATATATAACCGTTGATACACAGAGTAGATGCCCTGTATAAAGCATGTATATACATCATATATATATACAGGGCATATATTTTGTGTATCAACATGTTTATAAAGGTCCAATATACAATTCAAATGAGCATACATCCTCTAAACTCCATGAATAGCAGGTGAAAATGTTGAACCCTTTCCCTACTGATAGTGCCATTTGGCACTACCGGCATTTTACGCCAATATATAGCTGTTGATCATAGAGTATACATTGCTGTGTATATTGGACCATATACAAATGTATACTCTGTGTATCAACAGATGTATATGTATAATCCAGTGTCGAAACTTGCTGTGTTGATAGGTACAGAGTTTACATACCATATAAACCATATATAACCGTTGATACACAGAGTAGATGCCCTGTATAAAGCATGTGTATCAACGGATGTATATGTATAATCCAGTGTCGAAACTTGCTGTGTTGATACGTACAGAGTATACATACCATATAAACCATATATAACCGTTGATACACAGAGTAGATGCCCATTATAAAGCATGTATATACATCATATATATACAGGGTATATATTTTGTGTATCAACATGTTTATAAAGGTCCAATATACAATTCAAATGAGCATACATCCTCTGAACTCCATGAATAGCAGGTGAAAATGTTGAACCCTTTCCCTACTGATAGTGCCATTTGGCACTACCGGCATTTTACGCCCATATATAGCTGTTGATCATAGAGTATACATTGCTGTGTATATTGGACCATACACATATGTATACTCTGTGTATCAACGGATGTATATGTATAATCCAGTGTCGAAACTTGCTGTGTTGATAGGTACAGAGTATACATACCATTTAAACCATATATAACCGTTGATACACAGAGTAGAAGCCCTGTATAAAGCATGTGTATCAACGGATGTATATGTATAATCCAGTGTCGAAACTTGCTGTGTTGATAGGTACAGAGTATACATACCATATAAACCATATATAACCGTTGATACACAGAGTAGATGCCCTGTATAAAGCATGTATATACATCATATATACACAGGGCATATATGTTGTGTATCAACATGTTTATAAAGGTCCAATATACAATTCAAATGAGCATACATCCTCTGAACTCCATGAATAGCAGGTGTAAATGTTGAACCCTTTCCCTACTGATAGTGCCATTTGGCACTACCGGCATTTTACGACCATATATAGCTGTTGATCATAGAGTATACATTGCTGTGTATATTGGACCATATACATATGTATACTCTGTGTATCAACGGATGTATATGTATAATCCAGTGTCGAAACTTGCTGTGTTGATAGGTACAGAGTATACATACCATATAAACCATATATAACCGTTGATACACAGAGTAGAAGCCCTGTATAAAGCATGTGTATCAACAGATGTATATGTATAATCCAGTGTCGAAACTTGCTGTGTTGATAGGTACAGAGTATACATACCATAAAAACCATATATAACCGTTGATACACAGAGTAGATGCCCTGTATAAAGCATGTATATACATCATATATATACAGGGCATATATTTTGTGTATCAACATGTTTATAAAGGTCCAATATACAATTCAAATGAGCATACATCCTCTGAACTCCATGAATAGCAGGTGAAAATGTTGAACCCTTTCCCTACTGATAGTGCCATTTGGCACTACCGGCATTTTACGCCCATATATAGCTGTTGATCATAGAGTATACATTGCTGTGTATATTGGACCATATACAAATGTATACTCTGTGTATCAACGGATGTATATGTATAATCCAGTGTCGAAACTTGCTGTGTTGATAGGTACAGAGTATACATACCATATAAACCATATATAACCGTTGATACACAGAGTAGAAGCCCTGTATAAAGCATGTGTATCAACGGATGTATATGTATAATCCAGTGTCGAAACTTGCTGTGTTGATAGGTACAGAGTATACATACCATATAAACCATATATAACCGTTGATACACAGAGTAGATGCCCTGTATAAAGCATGTATATACATCATATATATACAGGGCATATATTTTGTGTATCAATATGTTTATAAAGGTCCAATATACAATTCAAATGAGCATACATCCTCTGAACTCCATGAATAGCAGGTGTAAATGTTGAACCCTTTCCCTACTGATAGTGCCATTTGGCACTACCGGCATTTTACGCCCATATATAGCTGTTGATCATAGAGTATACATTGCTGTGTATATTGGACCATATACATATGTATACTCTGTGTATCAACGGATGTATATGTATAATCCAGTGTCGAAACTTGCTGTGTTGATAGGTACAGAGTATACATACCATTTAAACCATATATAACCGTTGATACACAGAGTAGAAGCCCTGTATAAAGCATGTGTATCAACAGATGTATATGTATAATCCAGTGTCGAAACTTGCTGTGTTAATAGGTACAGAGTATACATACCATATAAACCATATATAACCGTTGATACACAGAGTAGATTCCCTGTATAAAGCATGTATATACATCATATATATACAGGGCATATATTTTGTGTATCAACATGTTTATAAAGGTCCAATATACAATTCAAATGAGCATACATCCTCTGAACTCCATGAATAGCAGGTGTAAATGTTGAACCCTTTCCCTACTGATAGTGCCATTTGGCACTACCGGCATTTTACGCCCATATATAGCTGTTGATCATAGAGTATACATTGCTGTGTATATTGGACCATATACAAATGTATACTCTGTGTATCAACGGATGTATATGTATAATCCAGTGTCGAAACTTGCTGTGTTGATAGGTACAGAGTATACATACCATATAAACCATATATAACCGTTGATACACAGAGTAGATGCCCTGTATAAAGCATGTGTATCAACGGATGTATATGTATAATCCAGTGTCGAAACTTGCTGTGTTGATACGTACAGAGTATACATACCATATTAACCATATATAACCGTTGATACACAGAGTAGATGCCCTGTATAAAGCATGTATATACATCATATATATATACAGGGCATATATTTTGTGTATCAACATGTTTATAAAGGTCCAATATACAATTCAAATGAGCATACATCCTCTAAACTCCATGAATAGCAGGTGAAAATGTTGAACCCTTTCCCTACTGATAGTGCCATTTGGCACTACCGGCATTTTACGCCAATATATAGCTGTTGATCATAGAGTATACATTGCTGTGTATATTGGACCATATACAAATGTATACTCTGTGTATCAACAGATGTATATGTATAATCCAGTGTCGAAACTTGCTGTGTTGATAGGTACAGAGTTTACATACCATATAAACCATATATAACCGTTGATACACAGAGTAGATGCCCTGTATAAAGCATGTGTATCAACGGATGTATATGTATAATCCAGTGTCGAAACTTGCTGTGTTGATACGTACAGAGTATACATACCATATAAACCATATATAACCGTTGATACACAGAGTAGATGCCCATTATAAAGCATGTATATACATCATATATATACAGGGTATATATTTTGTGTATCAACATGTTTATAAAGGTCCAATATACAATTCAAATGAGCATACATCCTCTGAACTCCATGAATAGCAGGTGAAAATGTTGAACCCTTTCCCTACTGATAGTGCCATTTGGCACTACCGGCATTTTACGCCCATATATAGCTGTTGATCATAGAGTATACATTGCTGTGTATATTGGACCATACACATATGTATACTCTGTGTATCAACGGATGTATATGTATAATCCAGTGTCGAAACTTGCTGTGTTGATAGGTACAGAGTATACATACCATTTAAACCATATATAACCGTTGATACACAGAGTAGATGCCCTGTATAAAGCATGTGTATCAACGGATGTATATGTATAATCCAGTGTCGAAACTTGCTGTGTTGATAGGTACAGAGTATACATACCATATAAACCATATATAACCGTTGATACACAGAGTAGATGCCCTGTATAAAGCATGTATATACATCATATATATACAGGGCATATATTTTGTGTATCAACATGTTTATAAAGGTCCAATATACAATTCAAATGAGCATACATCCTCTGAACTCCATGAATAGCAGGTGTAAATGTTGAACCCTTTCCCTACTGATAGTGCCATTTGGCACTACCGGCATTTTACGACCATATATAGCTGTTGATCATAGAGTATACATTGCTGTGTATATTGGACCATATACATATGTATACTCTGTGTATCAACGGATGTATATGTATAATCCAGTGTCGAAACTTGCTGTGTTGATACGTACAGAGTATACATACCATATAAACCATATATAACCGTTGATACACAGAGTAGAAGCCCTGTATAAAGCATGTGTATCAACGGATGTATATGTATAATCCAGTGTCGAAACTTGCTGTGTTGATACGTACAGAGTATACATACCATATAAACCATATATAACCGTTGATACACAGAGTAGATGCCCTGTATAAAGCATGTATATACATCATATATATACAGGGCATATATTTCGTGTATCAACATGTTTATAAAGGTCCAATATACAATTCAAATGAGCATACATCCTCTGAACTCCATGAATAGCAGGTGAAAATATTGAACCCTTTCCCTACTGATAGTGCCATTTGGCACTACCGGCATTTTACGCCCATATATAGCTGTTGATCATAGAGTATACATTGCTGTGTATATTGGACCATATACAAATGTATACTCTGTGTATCAACGGATGTATATGTATAATCCAGTGTCAAAACTTGCTGTGTTGATAGGTACAGAGTATACATACCACATAAACCATATATAACCGTTGATACACAGAGTAGATGCCCTGTATAAAGCATGTGTATCAACGGAGGTATATGTATAATCCAGTGTCGAAACTTGCTGTGTTGATACGTACAGAGTATACATACCATATAAACCATATATAACCGTTGATACACAGAGTAGATGCCCTGTATAAAGCATGTATATACATCATATATATACAGGGCATATATTTTGTGTATCAACATGTTTATAAAGGTCCAATATACAATTCAAATGAGCATACATCCTCTGAACTCCATGAATAGCAGGTGAAAATATTGAACCCTTTCCCTACTGATAGTGCCATTTGGCACTACCGGCATTTTACGCCCATATATAGCTGTTGATCATAGAGTATACATTGCTGTGTATATTGGACCATATACAAATGTATACTCTGTGTATCAACGGATGTATATGTATAATCCAGTGTCGAAACTTGCTGTGTTGATAGGTACAGAGTATACATACCATATAAACCATATACAACCGTTGATACACAGAGTAGATGCCCTGTATAAAGCTTGTGTATCAACGGATGTATATGTATAATCCAGTGTCGAAACTTGCTGTGTTGATACGTACAGAGTATACATACCATATAAACCATATATAACCGTTGATACACAGAGTAGATGCCCTGTATAAAGCATGTATATACATCATATATATATACAGGGCATATATTTTGTGTATCAACATGTTTATAAAGGTCCAATATACAATTCAAATGAGCATACATCCTCTGAACTCCATGAATAGCAGGTGAAAATGTTGAACCCTTTCCCTACTGATAGTGCCATTTGGCACTACCGGCATTTTACGCCCATATATAGCTGTTGATCATAGAGTATACATTGCTGTGTATATTGGACCATATACAAATGTATACTGTGTGTATCAACGGATGTATATGTATAATCCAGTGTCGAAACTTGCTGTGTTGATAGGTACATAGTATACATACCATATAAACCATATATAACCGTTGATACACAGAGTAGATGCCCTGTATAAAGCATGTGTATCAACGGATGTATATGTATAATCCAGTGTCGAAACTTGCTGTTTTGATACGTACAGAGTATACATACCATATAAACCATATATAACCGTTGATACACAGAGTAGAAGCCCTGTATAAAGCATGTGTATCAACGGATGTATATGTATAATCCAGTGTCGAAACTTGCTGTGTTGATAGGTACAGAGTATACATACCATATAAACCATATATAACCGTTGATACACAGAGTAGATGCCCTGTATAAAGCATGTATATACATCATATATATACAGGGCATATATTTTGTGTATCAATATGTTTATAAAGGTCCAATATACAATTCAAATGAGCATACATCCTCTGAACTCCATGAATAGCAGGTGTAAATGTTGAACCCTTTCCCTACTGATAGTGCCATTTGGCACTACCGGCATTTTACGCCCATATATAGCTGTTGATCATAGAGTATACATTGCTGTGTATATTGGACCATATACATATGTATACTCTGTGTATCAACGGATGTATATGTATAATCCAGTGTCGAAACTTGCTGTGTTGATAGGTACAGAGTATACATACCATTTAAACCATATATAACCGTTGATACACAGAGTAGAAGCCCTGTATAAAGCATGTGTATCAACAGATGTATATGTATAATCCAGTGTCGAAACTTGCTGTGTTAATAGGTACAGAGTATACATACCATATAAACCATATATAACCGTTGATACACAGAGTAGATTCCCTGTATAAAGCATGTATATACATCATATATATACAGGGCATATATTTTGTGTATCAACATGTTTATAAAGGTCCAATATACAATTCAAATGAGCATACATCCTCTGAACTCCATGAATAGCAGGTGTAAATGTTGAACCCTTTCCCTACTGATAGTGCCATTTGGCACTACCGGCATTTTACGCCCATATATAGCTGTTGATCATAGAGTATACATTGCTGTGTATATTGGACCATATACAAATGTATACTCTGTGTATCAACGGATGTATATGTATAATCCAGTGTCGAAACTTGCTGTGTTGATAGGTACAGAGTATACATACCATATAAACCATATATAACCGTTGATACACAGAGTAGATGCCCTGTATAAAGCATGTGTATCAACGGATGTATATGTATAATCCAGTGTCGAAACTTGCTGTGTTGATACGTACAGAGTATACATACCATATTAACCATATATAACCGTTGATACACAGAGTAGATGCCCTGTATAAAGCATGTATATACATCATATATATATACAGGGCATATATTTTGTGTATCAACATGTTTATAAAGGTCCAATATACAATTCAAATGAGCATACATCCTCTAAACTCCATGAATAGCAGGTGAAAATGTTGAACCCTTTCCCTACTGATAGTGCCATTTGGCACTACCGGCATTTTACGCCAATATATAGCTGTTGATCATAGAGTATACATTGCTGTGTATATTGGACCATATACAAATGTATACTCTGTGTATCAACAGATGTATATGTATAATCCAGTGTCGAAACTTGCTGTGTTGATAGGTACAGAGTTTACATACCATATAAACCATATATAACCGTTGATACACAGAGTAGATGCCCTGTATAAAGCATGTGTATCAACGGATGTATATGTATAATCCAGTGTCGAAACTTGCTGTGTTGATACGTACAGAGTATACATACCATATAAACCATATATAACCGTTGATACACAGAGTAGATGCCCATTATAAAGCATGTATATACATCATATATATACAGGGTATATATTTTGTGTATCAACATGTTTATAAAGGTCCAATATACAATTCAAATGAGCATACATCCTCTGAACTCCATGAATAGCAGGTGAAAATGTTGAACCCTTTCCCTACTGATAGTGCCATTTGGCACTACCGGCATTTTACGCCCATATATAGCTGTTGATCATAGAGTATACATTGCTGTGTATATTGGACCATACACATATGTATACTCTGTGTATCAACGGATGTATATGTATAATCCAGTGTCGAAACTTGCTGTGTTGATAGGTACAGAGTATACATACCATTTAAACCATATATAACCGTTGATACACAGAGTAGATGCCCTGTATAAAGCATGTGTATCAACGGATGTATATGTATAATCCAGTGTCGAAACTTGCTGTGTTGATAGGTACAGAGTATACATACCATATAAACCATATATAACCGTTGATACACAGAGTAGATGCCCTGTATAAAGCATGTATATACATCATATATATACAGGGCATATATTTTGTGTATCAACATGTTTATAAAGGTCCAATATACAATTCAAATGAGCATACATCCTCTGAACTCCATGAATAGCAGGTGTAAATGTTGAACCCTTTCCCTACTGATAGTGCCATTTGGCACTACCGGCATTTTACGACCATATATAGCTGTTGATCATAGAGTATACATTGCTGTGTATATTGGACCATATACATATGTATACTCTGTGTATCAACGGATGTATATGTATAATCCAGTGTCGAAACTTGCTGTGTTGATACGTACAGAGTATACATACCATATAAACCATATATAACCGTTGATACACAGAGTAGAAGCCCTGTATAAAGCATGTGTATCAACGGATGTATATGTATAATCCAGTGTCGAAACTTGCTGTGTTGATACGTACAGAGTATACATACCATATAAACCATATATAACCGTTGATACACAGAGTAGATGCCCTGTATAAAGCATGTATATACATCATATATATACAGGGCATATATTTCGTGTATCAACATGTTTATAAAGGTCCAATATACAATTCAAATGAGCATACATCCTCTGAACTCCATGAATAGCAGGTGAAAATATTGAACCCTTTCCCTACTGATAGTGCCATTTGGCACTACCGGCATTTTACGCCCATATATAGCTGTTGATCATAGAGTATACATTGCTGTGTATATTGGACCATATACAAATGTATACTCTGTGTATCAACGGATGTATATGTATAATCCAGTGTCGAAACTTGCTGTGTTGATAGGTACAGAGTATACATACCATATAAACCATATATAACCGTTGATACACAGAGTAGATGCCCTGTATAAAGCATGTGTATCAACGGAGGTATATGTATAATCCAGTGTCGAAACTTGCTGTGTTGATACGTACAGAGTATACATACCATATAAACCATATATAACCGTTGATACACAGAGTAGATGCCCTGTATAAAGCATGTATATACATCATATATATACAGGGCATATATTTTGTGTATCAACATGTTTATAAAGGTCCAATATACAATTCAAATGAGCATACATCCTCTGAACTCCATGAATAGCAGGTGAAAATATTGAACCCTTTCCCTACTGATAGTGCCATTTGGCACTACCGGCATTTTACGCCCATATATAGCTGTTGATCATAGAGTATACATTGCTGTGTATATTGGACCATATACAAATGTATACTCTGTGTATCAACGGATGTATATGTATAATCCAGTGTCGAAACTTGCTGTGTTGATAGGTACAGAGTATACATACCATATAAACCATATACAACCGTTGATACACAGAGTAGATGCCCTGTATAAAGCATGTGTATCAACGGATGTATATGTATAATCCAGTGTCGAAACTTGCTGTTTTGATACGTACAGAGTATACATACCATATAAACCATATATAACCGTTGATACACAGAGTAGATGCCCTGTATAAAGCATGTATATACATCATATATATATACAGGGCATATATTTTGTGTATCAACATGTTTATAAAGGTCCAATATACAATTCAAATGAGCATACATCCTCTGAACTCCATGAATAGCAGGTGAAAATGTTGAACCCTTTCCCTACTGATAGTGCCATTTGGCACTACCGGCATTTTACGCCAATATATAGCTGTTGATCATAGAGTATACATTGCTGTGTATATTGGACCATATACAAATGTATACTCTGTGTATCAACGGATGTATATGTATAATCCAGTGTCGAAACTTGCTGTGTTGATAGGTACAGAGTATACATACCATATAAACCATATATAACCGTTGATACACAGAGTAGATGCCCTGTATAAAGCATGTGTATCAACGGAGGTATATGTATAATCCAGTGTCGAAACTTGCTGTGTTGATACGTACAGAGTATACATACCATATAAACCATATATAACCGTTGATACACAGAGTAGATGCCCTGTATAAAGCATGTATATACATCATATATATACAGGGCATATATTTTGTGTATCAACATGTTTATAAAGGTCCAATATACAATTCAAATGAGCATACATCCTCTGAACTCCATGAATAGCAGGTGAAAATATTGAACCCTTTCCCTACTGATAGTGCCATTTGGCACTACCGGCATTTTACGCCCATATATAGCTGTTGATCATAGAGTATACATTGCTGTGTATATTGGACCATATACAAATGTATACTCTGTGTATCAACGGATGTATATGTATAATCCAGTGTCGAAACTTGCTGTGTTGATAGGTACAGAGTATACATACCATATAAACCATATACAACCGTTGATACACAGAGTAGATGCCCTGTATAAAGCTTGTGTATCAAAGGATGTATATGTATAATCCAGTGTCGAAACTTGCTGTGTTGATACGTACAGAGTATACATACCATATAAACCATATATAACCGTTGATACACAGAGTAGATGCCCTGTATAAAGCATGTATATACATCATATATATATACAGGGCATATATTTTGTGTATCAACATGTTTATAAAGGTCCAATATACAATTCAAATGAGCATACATCCTCTGAACTCCATGAATAGCAGGTGAAAATGTTGAACCCTTTCCCTACTGATAGTGCCATTTGGCACTACCGGCATTTTACGCCCATATATAGCTGTTGATCATAGAGTATACATTGCTGTGTATATTGGACCATATACAAATGTATACTGTGTGTATCAACGGATGTATATGTATAATCCAGTGTCGAAACTTGCTGTGTTGATAGGTACAGAGTATACATACCATATAAACCATATATAACCGTTGATACACAGAGTAGATGCCCTGTATAAAGCATGTGTATCAACGGATGTATATGTATAATCCAGTGTCGAAACTTGCTGTTTTGATACGTACAGAGTATACATACCATATAAACCATATATAACCGTTGATACACAGAGTAGATGCCCTGTATAAAGCATGTATATACATCATATATATATACAGGGCATATATTTTGTGTATCAACATGTTTATAAAGGTCCAATATACAATTCAAATGAGCATACATCCTCTGAACTCCATGAATAGCAGGTGAAAATGTTGAACCCTTTCCCTACTGATAGTGCCATTTGGCACTACCGGCATTTTACGCCAATATATAGCTGTTGATCATAGAGTATACATTGCTGTGTATATTGGACCATATACAAATGTATACTCTGTGTATCAACGGATGTATATGTATAATCCAGTGTCGAAACTTGCTGTGTTGATAGGTACAGAGTTTACATACCATATAAACCATATATAACCGTTGATACACAGAGTAGATGCCCTGTATAAAGAATGTGTATCAACGGATGTATATGTATAATCCAGTGTCCAAACTTGCTGTGTTGATACGTACAGAGTATACATACCATATAAACCATATATAACCGTTGATACACAGAGTAGATGCCCTGTATAAAGCATGTATATACATCATATATATACAGGGCATATATTTTGTGTATCAATATGTTTATGAAGGTCCAATATACAATTCAAATGAGCATACATCCTCTGAACTCCATGAATAGCAGGTGTAAATGTTGAACCCTTTCCCTACTGATAGTGCCATTTGGCACTACCGGCATTTTACGCCCATATATAGCTGTTGATCATAGAGTATACATTGCTGTGTATATTGGACCATATACAAATGTATACTCTGTGTATCAACGGATGTATATGTATAATCCAGTGTCGAAACTTGCTGTGTTGATAGGTACAGAGTATACATACCATATAAACCATATATAACCGTTGATACACAGAGTAGATGCCCTGTATAAAGCATGTGTATCAACGGATGTATATGTATAATCCAGTGTCGAAACTTGCTGTGTTGATACGTACAGAGTATACATACCATATAAACCATATATAACCGTTGATACACAGAGTAGATGCCCATTATAAAGCATGTATATACATCATATATATACAGGGTATATATTTTGTGTATCAACATGTTTATAAAGGTCCAATATACAATTCAAATGAGCATACATCCTCTGAACTCCATGAATAGCAGGTGAAAATGTTGAACCCTTTCCCTACTGATAGTGCCATTTGGCACTACCGGCATTTTACGCCCATATATAGCTGTTGATCATAGAGTATACATTGCTGTGTATATTGGACCATACACATATGTATACTCTGTGTATCAACGGATGTATATGTATAATCCAGTGTCGAAACTTGCTGTGTTGATAGGTACAGAGTATACATACCATTTAAACCATATATAACCGTTGATACACAGAGTAGAAGCCCTGTATAAAGCATGTGTATCAACGGATGTATATGTATAATCCAGTGTCGAAACTTGCTGTGTTGATAGGTACAGAGTATACATACCATATAAACCATATATAACCGTTGATACACAGAGTAGATGCCCTGTATAAAGCATGTATATACATCATATATACACAGGGCATATATTTTGTGTATCAACATGTTTATAAAGGTCCAATATACAATTCAAATGAGCATACATCCTCTGAACTCCATGAATAGCAGGTGTAAATGTTGAACCCTTTCCCTACTGATAGTGCCATTTGGCACTACCGGCATTTTACGACCATATATAGCTGTTGATCATAGAGTATACATTGCTGTGTATATTGGACCATATACATATGTATACTCTGTGTATCAACGGATGTATATGTATAATCCAGTGTCGAAACTTGCTGTGTTGATAGGTACAGAGTATACATACCATATAAACCATATATAACCGTTGATACACAGAGTAGAAGCCCTGTATAAAGCATGTGTATCAACGGATGTATATGTATAATCCAGTGTCGAAACTTGCTGTGTTGATAGGTACAGAGTATACATACCATATAAACCATATATAACCGTTGATACACAGAGTAGATGCCCTGTATAAAGCATGTATATACATCATATATATACAGGGCATATATTTTGTGTATCAACATGTTTATAAAGGTCCAATATACAATTCAAATGAGCATACATCCTCTGAACTCCATGAATAGCAGGTGAAAATGTTGAACCCTTTCCCTACTGATAGTGCCATTTGGCACTACCGGCATTTTACGCCCATATATAGCTGTTGATCATAGAGTATACATTGCTGTGTATATTGGACCATATACATATGTATACTCTGTGTATCAACGGATGTATATGTATAATCCAGTGTCGAAACTTGCTGTGTTGATAGGTACAGAGTATACATACCATTTAAACCATATATAACCGTTGATACACAGAGTAGAAGCCCTGTATAAAGCATGTGTATCAACGGATGTATATGTATAATCCAGTGTCGAAACTTGCTGTGTTGATAGGTACAGAGTATACATACCATATAAACCATATATAACCGTTGATACACAGAGTAGATGCCCTGTATAAAGCATGTATATACATCATATATATACAGGGCATATATTTTGTGTATCAACATGTTTATAAAGGTCCAATATACAATTCAAATGAGCATACATCCTCTGAACTCCATGAATAGCAGGTGTAAATGTTGAACCCTTTCCCTACTGATAGTGCCATTTGGCACTACCGGCATTTTACGCCAATATATAGCTGTTGATCATAGAGTATACATTGCTGTGTATATTGGACCATATACAAATGTATACTCTGTGTATCAACGGATGTATATGTATAATCCAGTGGCGAAACTTGCTGTGTTGATAGGTACAGAGTTTACATACCATATAAACCATATATAACCGTTGATACACAGAGTAGATGCCCTGTATAAAGAATGTGTATCAACGGATGTATATGTATAATCCAGTGTCCAAACTTGCTGTGTTGATACGTACAGAGTATACATACCATATAAACCATATATAACCGTTGATACACAGAGTAGATGCCCTGTATAAAGCATGTATATACATCATATATATACAGGGCATATATTTTGTGTATCAATATGTTTATAAAGGTCCAATATACAATTCAAATGAGCATACATCCTCTGAACTCCATGAATAGCAGGTGTAAATGTTGAACCCTTTCCCTACTGATAGTGCCATTTGGCACTACCGGCATTTTACGCCCATATATAGCTGTTGATCATAGAGTATACATTGCTGTGTATATTGGACCATATACATATGTATACTCTGTGTATCAACGGATGTATATGTATAATCCAGTGTCGAAACTTGCTGTGTTGATAGGTACAGAGTATACATACCATTTAAACAATATATAACCGTTGATACACAGAGTAGAAGCCCTGTATAAAGCATGTGTATCAACAGATGTATATGTATAATCCAGTGTCGAAACTTGCTGTGTTAATAGGTACAGAGTATACATACCATATAAACCATATATAACCGTTGATACACAGAGTAGATGCCCTGTATAAAGCATGTATATACATCATATATATACAGGGCATATATTTTGTGTATCAACATGTTTATAAAGGTCCAATATACAATTCAAATGAGCATACATCCTCTGAACTCCATGAATAGCAGGTGAAAATGTTGAACCCTTTCCCTACTGATAGTGCCATTTGGCACTACCGGCATTTTACGCCCATATATAGCTGTTGATCATAGAGTATACATTGCTGTGTATATTGGACCATATACATATGTATACTCTGTGTATCAACGGATGTATATGTATAATCCAGTGTCGAAACTTGCTGTGTTGATAGGTACAGAGTATACATACCATTTAAACCATATATAACCGTTGATACACAGAGTAGAAGCCCTGTATAAAGCATGTGTATCAACGGATGTATATGTATAATCCAGTGTCGAAACTTGCTGTGTTGATAGGTACAGAGTATACATACCATATAAACCATATATAACCGTTGATACACAGAGTAGATGCCCTGTATAAAGCATGTATATACATCATATATATACAGGGCATATATTTTGTGTATCAACATGTTTATAAAGGTCCAATATACAATTCAAATGAGCATACATCCTCTGAACTCCATGAATAGCAGGTGTAAATGTTGAACCCTTTCCCTACTGATAGTGCCATTTGGCACTACCGGCATTTTACGCCCATATATAGCTGTTGATCATAGAGTATACATTGCTGTGTATATTGGACCATATACAAATGTATACTCTGTGTATCAACGGATGTATATGTATAATCCAGTGTCGAAACTTGCTGTGTTGATAGGTACAGAGTATACATACCATATAAACCATATATAACCGTTGATACACAGAGTAGATGCCCTGTATAAAGCATGTGTATCAACGGATGTATATGTATAATCCAGTGTCGAAACTTGCTGTGTTGATACGTACAGAGTATACATACCATATAAACCATATATAACCGTTGATACACAGAGTAGATGCCCTGTATAAAGCATGAATATACATCATATATACACAGGGCATATATTTTGTGTATCAACATGTTTATAAAGGTCCAATATACAATTCAAATGAGCATACATCCTCTGAACTCCATGAATAGCAGGTGTAAATGTTGAACCCTTTCCCTACTGATAGTGCCATTTGGCACTACCGGCATTTTACGACCATATATAGCTGTTGATCATAGAGTATACATTGCTGTGTATTTTGGACCATATACATATGTATACTCTGTGTATCAACGGATGTATATGTATAATCCGGTGTCGAAACTTGCTGTGTTGATAGGTTCAGAGTATACATACCATATAAACCATATATAACCGTTGATACACAGAGTAGAAGCCCTGTATAAAGCATGTGTATCAACGGATGTATATGTATAATCCAGTGTCGAAACTTGCTGTGTTGATAGGTACAGAGTATACATACCATATAAACCATATATAACCGTTGATACACAGAGTAGATGCCCTGTATAAAGCATGTATATACATCATATATATACAGGGCATATATTTTGTGTATCAACATGTTTATAAAGGTCCAATATACAATTCAAATGAGCATACATCCTCTGAACTCCATGAATAGCAGGTGAAAATGTTGAACCCTTTCCCTACTGATAGTGCCATTTGGCACTACCGGCATTTTACGCCCATATATAGCTGTTGATCATAGAGTATACATTGCTGTGTATATTGGACCATATACATATGTATACTCTGTGTATCAACGGATGTATATGTATAATCCAGTGTCGAAACTTGCTGTGTTGATAGGTACAGAGTATACATACCATTTAAACCATATATAACCGTTGATACACAGAGTAGAAGCCCTGTATAAAGCATGTGTATCAACGGATGTATATGTATAATCCAGTGTCAAAACTTGCTGTGTTGATAGGTACAGAGTATACATACCATATAAACCATATATAACCGTTGATACACAGAGTAGATGCCCTGTATAAAGCATGTATATACATCATATATACACAGGGCATATATTTTGTGTATCAACATGTTTATAAAGGTCCAATATACAATTCAAATGAGCATACATCCTCTGAACTCCATGAATAGCAGGTGTAAATGTTGAACCCTTTCCCTACTGATAGTGCCATTTGGCACTACCGGCATTTTACGCCAATATATAGCTGTTGATCATAGAGTATACATTGCTGTGTATATTGGACCATATACAAATGTATACTCTGTGTATCAACTGATGTATATGTATAATCCAGTGGCGAAACTTGCTGTGTTGATAGGTACAGAGTTTACATACCATATAAACCATATATAACCGTTGATACACAGAGTAGATGCCCTGTATAAAGAATGTGTATCAACGGATGTATATGTATAATCCAGTGTCCAAACTTGCTGTGTTGATACGTACAGAGTATACATACCATATAAACCATATATAACCGTTGATACACAGAGTAGATGCCCTGTATAAAGCATGTATATACATCATATATATACAGGGCATATATTTTGTGTATCAATATGTTTATAAAGGTCCAATATACAATTCAAATGAGCATACATCCTCTGAACTCCATGAATAGCAGGTGTAAATGTTGAACCCTTTCCCTACTGATAGTGCCATTTGGCACTACCGGCATTTTACGCCCATATATAGCTGTTGATCATAGAGTATACATTGCTGTGTATATTGGACCATATACATATGTATACTCTGTGTATCAACGGATGTATATGTATAATCCAGTGTCGAAACTTGCTGTGTTGATAGGTACAGAGTATACATACCATTTAAACAATATATAACCGTTGATACACAGAGTAGAAGCCCTGTATAAAGCATGTGTATCAACAGATGTATATGTATAATCCAGTGTCGAAACTTGCTGTGTTAATAGGTACAGAGTATACATACCATATAAACCATATATAACCGTTGATACACAGAGTAGATGCCCTGTATAAAGCATGTATATACATCATATATATACAGGGCATATATTTTGTGTATCAACATGTTTATAAAGGTCCAATATACAATTCAAATGAGCATACATCCTCTGAACTCCATGAATAGCAGGTGTAAATGTTGAACCCTTTCCCTACTGATAGTGCCATTTGGCACTACCGGCATTTTACGCCCATATATAGCTGTTGATCATAGAGTATACATTGCTGTGTATATTGGACCATATACAAATGTATACTCTGTGTATCAACGGATGTATATGAGTCAGAATTCCCAAAAATGCTCTAAACGGGGGGCACTATGGTATCAAAAAGAAAATTTTGGTAAAATCAAGTTATCTTGAAACAATTAAATTACATTGAAAGACCAGTATCTTGGGTCCATGAAACCACCAAAGGGAATGCTTAACTCCCAGGGGGTCAGTTTTTATTATCCTGTGAACATAACCTAGAGTAAAAGTGGCGGAGGTTACGACCAAAATATCACAGATTTGATAGAATGTCTGAAAAACACTACAGTAACTTTTAATTTTGTCTACAAGTAGCTAGGGTATATATAATCATGCATACCAAGTTTGATAATCACCAGACAAAGACTTTTCATTTTGTAGGTTAACAAACTTTCGAAAACTCGTGAAAATGTTGCAGTCTTTACCAAGAATCACAAACTTTACTCTAGCTTGCTTAAAAGTGTCTTGTTTATCATAACATTTGCTGTGTATCATCTTCAGTATGTATACTTTCAATATTATTCATCACTTTACATGTAAATAGACTATTTTTGTCATCATTATCGAAATAAGTGAGTAAAAGTGGCGGAGGTTACGCATATATCATTGATTATCATTGAATTATCCAGCATGCAAAAATAAAGTATCTTATATTGACAAAATGACTATTTGGGATGATAGAAGTACCACAGGGGCATGTTTAGCTAGAATATTGAGCTGATTGACTGAGTGGAAGTAGGATTTTAACCAAATAATTGAAAATAGTAAAAGTGGCGGAGAATATATGATTGGTGGTCGATCCTGACATGTCAAAAATGTAGTGGAATTATTATTTTTTGCTTTGAGTGTTAAAATATATACTTCTCCAAAGTGTTGGAGAGGATTCACTTTGATCTTGTTGATATTAACTTTTCTATGACTGAATAAAGTATTTGTGTGTAACCTCTGACACTTTTATGTAACCTCCGCCACTTTTACTAGGAAAGCACTACCAGTAATCAAATATAGGGCCCCATGTTAAGTTTGACATACTGAACAGCTTGAAGGGAGGTACTGGTATAATATAAACTATGGAGCAGTTAACTGCACAGTATATTCTGAGCCTAGGGCGTGGTATCATAGTAAAAGTGGCGGAGATTACATAAAAGTGGCGGAGGTTACGGCAAAACAAGGAAAACACAGTAACCCAATACAGTGAAGCAAGTTTAGGCTGCAAATAGTGGCCAGAATGATAGAAAATGCATGTCCCCATGATATATAGAGGTTAGAAGAGTGAGTTGAAAGGATTTTGTACAGTTTTTGAGGTCTAACGGTGTAACCTCCGCCACTTTTACCTCGGTAACAAAACCACTCATCGGGGGCTGGCACCGTAAATATTACAGTTAGCCCCACAATTTTTTTCCCAGTGTTACTACCCACAGCCCTCCTTATATTGAGGGTAAAATGAATATAAGATTGTTATTCTTAGCAGGCAAACATCAGTCCAGAAAGTAAAAGTGGCGGAGGTTACACGAGTGCCATTTCTGAAAGTAGGGGCCATGGTAAAAAATTTGGGCTAGATATCCAGGTAAAAATGCTTGAACCTTTCAGTAAACACATATACCTCATAACATTTGTTAAATAGGAAGGGTTCTGATTGCAATAGTAGTGATAGGGGACATTTGAAAAACATTAAAACTGCCTGGAACCTCGTTTTTGGGGTATTTTTCAACTTTGAGGGGCCATAAATCAAAAAATCTATGTCCGATTCACTTTTTTAATTTTTTTTCTGAAATCCTAGAGTGTTCTCTCTTGCATGATATCAAAAATACCTAGTATAGTCCAGGTATTTTTATTGTATGGCTGGTGGATGGTGAAAAAGACTAAAAATCACCAACATAGTCCATTTTTCTTGGGTCTGACTCATATGTATAATCCAGTGTCGAAACTTGCTGTGTTGATAGGTACAGAGTATACATACCATATAAACCATATATAACCGTTGATACACAGAGTAGATGCCCTGTATAAAGCATGTGTATCAACGGATGTATATGTATAATCCAGTGTCGAAACTTGCTGTGTTGATACGTACAGAGTATACATACCATATTAACCATATATAACCGTTGATACACAGAGTAGATGCCCTGTATAAAGCATGTATATACATCATATATATATACAGGGCATATATTTTGTGTATCAACATGTTTATAAAGGTCCAATATACAATTCAAATGAGCATACATCCTCTAAACTCCATGAATAGCAGGTGAAAATGTTGAACCCTTTCCCTACTGATAGTGCCATTTGGCACTACCGGCATTTTACGCCAATATATAGCTGTTGATCATAGAGTATACATTGCTGTGTATATTGGACCATATACAAATGTATACTCTGTGTATCAACAGATGTATATGTATAATCCAGTGTCGAAACTTGCTGTGTTGATAGGTACAGAGTTTACATACCATTTAAACCATATATAACCGTTGATACACAGAGTAGAAGCCCTGTATAAAGCATGTGTATCAACGGATGTATATGTATAATCCAGTGTCGAAACTTGCTGTGTTGATAGGTACAGAGTATACATACCATATAAACCATATATAACCGTTGATACACAGAGTAGATGCCCTGTATAAAGCATGTATATACATCATATATATACAGGGCATATATTTTGTGTATCAACATGTTTATAAAGGTCCAATATACAATTCAAATGAGCATACATCCTCTGAACTCCATGAATAGCAGGTGAAAATGTTGAACCCTTTCCCTACTGATAGTGCCATTTGGCACTACCGGCATTTTACGCCCATATATAGCTGTTGATCATAGAGTATACATTGCTGTGTATATTGGACCATATACATATGTATACTCTGTGTATCAACGGATGTATATGTATAATCCAGTGTCGAAACTTGCTGTGTTGATAGGTACAGAGTATACATACCATTTAAACCATATATAACCGTTGATACACAGAGTAGAAGCCCTGTATAAAGCATGTGTATCAACGGATGTATATGTATAATCCAGTGTCGAAACTTGCTGTGTTGATAGGTACAGAGTATACATACCATATAAACCATATATAACTGTTGATACACAGAGTAGATGCCCTGTATAAAGCATGTATATACATCATATATATACAGGGCATATATTTTGTGTATCAACATGTTTATAAAGGTCCAATATACAATTCAAATGAGCATACATCCTCTGAACTCCATGAATAGCAGGTGTAAATGTTGAACCCTTTCCCTACTGATAGTGCCATTTGGCACTACCGGCATTTTACGCCCATATATAGCTGTTGATCATAGAGTATACATTGCTGTGTATATTGGACCATATACAAATGTATACTCTGTGTATCAACGGATGTATATGTATAATCCAGTGTCGAAACTTGCTGTGTTGATAGGTACAGAGTATACATACCATATAAACCATATATAACCGTTGATACACAGAGTAGATGCCCTGTATAAAGCATGTGTATCAACGGATGTATATGTATAATCCAGTGTCGAAACTTGCTGTGTTGATACGTACAGAGTATACATACCATATTAACCATATATAACCGTTGATACACAGAGTAGATGCCCTGTATAAAGCATGTATATACATCATATATACATACAGGGCATATATTTTGTGTATCAACATGTTTATAAAGGTCCAATATACAATTCAAATGAGCATACATCCTCTAAACTCCATGAATAGCAGGTGAAAATGTTGAACCCTTTCCCTACTGATAGTGCCATTTGGCACTACCGGCATTTTACGCCAATATATAGCTGTTGATCATAGAGTATACATTGCTGTGTATATTGGACCATATACAAATGTATACTCTGTGTATCAACAGATGTATATGTATAATCCAGTGTCGAAACTTGCTGTGTTGATAGGTACAGAGTTTACATACCATATAAACCATATATAACCGTTGATACACAGAGTAGATGCCCTGTATAAAGCATGTGTATCAACGGATGTATATGTATAATCCAGTGTCGAAACTTGCTGTGTTGATACGTACAGAGTATACATACCATATAAACCATATATAACCGTTGATACACAGAGTAGATGCCCATTATAAAGCATGTATATACATCATATATATACAGGGCATATATTTTGTGTATCAACATGTTTATAAAGGTCCAATATACAATTCAAATGAGCATACATCCTCTGAACTCCTTGAATAGCAGGTGAAAATGTTGAACCCTTTCCCTACTGATAGTGCTATTTGGCACTACCGGCATTTTACGCCCATATATAGCTGTTGATCATAGAGTATACATTGCTGTGTATATTGGACCATATACATATGTATACTCTGTGTATCAACGGATGTATATGTATAATCCAGTGTCGAAACTTGCTGTGTTGATAGGTACAGAGTATACATACCATTTAAACCATATATAACCGTTGATACACAGAGTAGAAGCCCTGTATAAAGCATGTGTATCAACGGATGTATATGTATAATCCAGTGTCGAAACTGGCTGTGTTGATAGGTACAGAGTATACATACCATATAAACCATATATAACCGTTGATACACAGAGTAGATGCCCTGTATAAAGCATGTATATACATCATATATATACAGGGCATATATTTTGTGTATCAACATGTTTATAAAGGTCCAATATACAATTCAAATGAGCATACATCCTCTGAACTCCATGAATAGCAGGTGTAAATGTTGAACCCTTTCCCTACTGATAGTGCCATTTGGCACTACCGGCATTTTACGACCATATATAGCTGTTGATCATAGAGTATACATTGCTGTGTATATTGGACCATAAACATATGTATACTCTGTGTATCAACGGATGTATATGTATAATCCAGTGGCGAAACTTGCTGTGTTGATAGGTACAGAGTATACATACCATTTAAACCATATATAACCGTTGATACACAGAGTAGAAGCCCTGTATAAAGCATGTGTATCAACGGATGTATATGTATAATCCAGTGTCGAAACTTGCTGTGTTGATAGGTACAGAGTATACATACCATATAAACCATATATAACCGTTGATACACAGAGTAGATGCCCTGTATAAAGCATGTATATACATCATATATATACAGGGCATATATTTTGTGTATCAACATGTTTATAAAGGTCCAATATACAATTCAAATGAGCATACATCCTCTGAACTCCATGAATAGCAGGTGTAAATGTTGAACCCTTTCCCTACTGATAGTGCCATTTGGCACTACCGGCATTTTACGCCCATATATAGCTGTTGATCATAGAGTATACATTGCTGTGTATATTGGACCATATACAAATGTATACTCTGTGTATCAACGGATGTATATGTATAATCCAGTGTCGAAACTTGCTGTGTTGATAGGTACAGAGTATACATACCATATAAACCATATATAACCGTTGATACACAGAGTAGATGCCCTGTATAAAGCATGTGTATCAACGGATGTATATGTATAATCCAGTGTCGAAACTTGCTGTGTTGATACGTACAGAGTATACATACCATATTAACCATATATAACCGTTGATACACAGAGTAGATGCCCTGTATAAAGCATGTATATACATCATATATACATACAGGGCATATATTTTGTGTATCAACATGTTTATAAAGGTCCAATATACAATTCAAATGAGCATACATCCTCTAAACTCCATGAATAGCAGGTGAAAATGTTGAACCCTTTCCCTACTGATAGTGCCATTTGGCACTACCGGCATTTTACGCCAATATATAGCTGTTGATCATAGAGTATACATTGCTGTGTATATTGGACCATATACAAATGTATACTCTGTGTATCAACAGATGTATATGTATAATCCAGTGTCGAAACTTGCTGTGTTGATAGGTACAGAGTTTACATACCATATAAACCATATATAACCGTTGATACACAGAGTAGATGCCCTGTATAAAGCATGTGTATCAACGGATGTATATGTATAATCCAGTGTCGAAACTTGCTGTGTTGATACGTACAGAGTATACATACCATATAAACCATATATAACCGTTGATACACAGAGTAGATGCCCATTATAAAGCATGTATATACATCATATATATACAGGGCATATATTTTGTGTATCAACATGTTTATAAAGGTCCAATATACAATTCAAATGAGCATACATCCTCTGAACTCCTTGAATAGCAGGTGAAAATGTTGAACCCTTTCCCTACTGATAGTGCTATTTGGCACTACCGGCATTTTACGCCCATATATAGCTGTTGATCATAGAGTATACATTGCTGTGTATATTGGACCATATACATATGTATACTCTGTGTATCAACGGATGTATATGTATAATCCAGTGTCGAAACTTGCTGTGTTGATAGGTACAGAGTATACATACCATTTAAACCATATATAACCGTTGATACACAGAGTAGAAGCCCTGTATAAAGCATGTGTATCAACGGATGTATATGTATAATCCAGTGTCGAAACTGGCTGTGTTGATAGGTACAGAGTATACATACCATATAAACCATATATAACCGTTGATACACAGAGTAGATGCCCTGTATAAAGCATGTATATACATCATATATATACAGGGCATATATTTTGTGTATCAACATGTTTATAAAGGTCCAATATACAATTCAAATGAGCATACATCCTCTGAACTCCATGAATAGCAGGTGTAAATGTTGAACCCTTTCCCTACTGATAGTGCCATTTGGCACTACCGGCATTTTACGACCATATATAGCTGTTGATCATAGAGTATACATTGCTGTGTATATTGGACCATAAACATATGTATACTCTGTGTATCAACGGATGTATATGTATAATCCAGTGGCGAAACTTGCTGTGTTGATAGGTACAGAGTATACATACCATTTAAACCATATATAACCGTTGATACACAGAGTAGAAGCCCTGTATAAAGCATGTGTATCAACGGATGTATATGTATAATCCAGTGTCGAAACTTGCTGTGTTGATAGGTACAGAGTATACATACCATATAAACCATATATAACCGTTGATACACAGAGTAGATGCCCTGTATAAAGCATGTATATACATCATATATATACAGGGCATATATTTTGTGTATCAACATGTTTATAAAGGTCCAATATACAATTCAAATGAGCATACATCCTCTGAACTCCATGAATAGCAGGTGAAAATGTTGAACCCTTTCCCTACTGATAGTGCCATTTGGCACTACCGGCATTTTACGCCCATATATAGCTGTTGATCATAGAGTATACATTGCTGTATATTGGACCATATACATATGTATAATCTGTGTATCAACGGATGTATATGTATAATCCAGTGTCGAAACTTGCTGTGTTGATAGGTACAGAGTATACATACCATTTAAACCATATATAACCGTTGATACACAGAGTAGAAGCCCTGTATAAAGCATGTGTATCAACGGATGTATATGTATAATCCAGTGTCGAAACTTGCTGTGTTGATAGGTACAGAGTTTACATACCATATAAACCATATATAACCGTTGATACACAGAGTAGATGCCCTGTATAAAGCATGTATATACATCATATATATACAGGGCATATATTTTGTGTATCAACATGTTTATAAAGGTCCAATATACAATTCAAATGAGCATACATCCTCTGAACTCCATGAATAGCAGGTGTAAATGTTGAACCCTTTCCCTACTGATAGTGCCATTTGGCAC